>JAGSMU010000006.1:2645000-4102500 GCA_029286865.1 Teinopalpus imperialis
AACAGTTATTGAATCGATTCTTATATAGGAAGCAAATTCAAATGAACATGAAGTTTATGATAAACTAGGCAATTGTTTTCATCAAAATTTCTTAAATCTATTACATGTGAAGGTTTTTTCTAAGATTGGCTCTTGTATGATTTTTCTGTAATCATGTAATTCTTATTTTTTACTGTCACATCGACGCGTTAAAACGAATCTTTGGGAACTTCCAAATCGAGTCGCGTCACTAAGCACGTAGCTAGTGCAATATTGGATAAATGTTTTATTTGAGCGATGGGAATGTACCTTAATTCTTAAAATTGAGTATAGAAATAGGATTGCTTTGCCGTGATAGAGGTAACTGGGTGTTATATTGAAATTCAAGCCGAATTCAAACCGTACCTGTTTTTGATAAAAGAATCATGCAATTCAATGTATTATTAATATTATAAAGTAATATAACAAATCTTTACCTTATATGTGGTAATAATAAATTTATAAAATATGTAAATAATAATTTATTTAAATATTAATATATATATATATATATATATATATATATATATATATATATATTATACAAATTTTTTGAAATAGGCGTAATATTAATATAAAATTTACGACTTGAAAATACGTCTGTCTGTTTTTTCTTGTGGAAGTAAATGAGTAAATAAATGAAAAGCACGAACAATAAATAAATTTTCTATTTATATATGAATAAAGTTTTCACGGATTTAAAGGATTAAAACAAAAATAACTGGCAGCGAGACATATGTATGTATGCGTAAGACGACGATTTTACGTTCATTAGCATTTACGGAGAGTAACTTAGTAAGGCGATGCTGTTGCATTTTATTCAACGCCGTTTCTTTACTTTATGTATGATATTGATGTAACTAACTCCGCAACAATAAGTATATTATGAGTATAATTATAATCGTAGTTTTCGCCTCTACGTCTGATTGTATGCTAGTTTGTCTTGTACTTCTCTGCTTTGTTTACTTCAGTGACGTTTATAAATTACATATTAAACTGCTACTAATAAAAAAATAAAATTAATTCAAACTTATTACTGGTACCGAGGCATTTGACGTCATTCCGTATTGAGCATGTTACTATCGTTAGACTAGTGAAATAGTCCAAGAATAATGACCCTTATTACTGCTGAAGGCTTTATACTCAGGACGGACAACACCTGGATTATGATTCGTTATCAATGATGAAGTGGAGTGTTTCAGTCGTAGGAATCCTCATCTTGTGAATTTATAGTCGTGTGAACAATAATACAATAAAAGTGTAAAATTAAAGGTCAAATCAAAAAATAATTAATTGTTGCATTGCTTTCAAATATTATTATATATATGCTTCGTTATCCATCATAAATAAAGAAATAAATTAGAGCTTAGGTTATAAAGAGTTCAGTTGTCCCAATTTACTGTAAGAAACAGGCAAAACAAACCACGCTAGTTCACCCATTAAAATGCTACAACCATAATCTAATTACATGGCTCACAAACATCTCATAACAAAGACTGTATGTGAAACATGCGCTTTCACAGTAATTAAAATGCATGAGATGCTCCTATTTGTATAAAATTGAATAACAACAATGTCAATTTGATTATATATACAATAATTTGATTTCAGTACGATAAATTAATATTTATTATTCATTTATAGCGTCTGCCAGTCGGAATCTCAGCTGATTTGCACTTTATTGCTATTCCATTTCAGCAGGCATTTCTTTAATTTCCGTTCACTTTGAAGCGATGTATTCTTTGAATGATATTAAAACGAGTGTTTAAAAACAAAGTAAGCGTTTTTTAACCGTTTGAGGTGATCTAGTACTGACTGTTGACTAAGAATAATGGAGTACACATTTCATCGTAGGTCACGAACAGCGGTCAAAGTGTAGCTTTCGAATATATCTTCAGTTCAGACTTTCTACCCGAGGAGGTTGTATTTCGTTGATTTGGACAGGTGAGTCTAAAATTCAATGCCATTTATATAGTATATTTTTAGTATTGTTTTTGGAATATAAATATATGTGTTAATTTTAATGAACATCTGCAGAAAAGACAGTGTGGGATGAACTGTCCGTAGATGGTGCGACGATAATGCATGATGATGCGTAGGTAATCAGGACGAAACTATGTGATCTATGGGGAAGTTTATGATTAGCTGTGTACTTTTGTTATTATTACTCATATTACTATAATGCTGATATATGAGTATATAACAATAAACTTTGGATTTTAATAATTTATACAAATCATACACCGGCAATCTATTGTAGGAATCTATACACCAGTGGACTATTTTATGGCTCTAAGGTGTTTTGCTAATTACAATGGACCTTTGTTGTCTTTAGAATTATAATTTTAAGATAATTTATCATAACTAAAGTGTTGGAAATACTTCATGAATTGCATTTTTGATACTACTTCATGGCATAAAATAGAAAGTATCGAGTAACGTTGAGTAGTATTAACGTAGGAATAACATTATCTCTAGTGAAGATGTTTTAAAAGTATTACATTTAAAGTTTGATTAAAGTCCGTTCACCTAATATTAAATTTGTTATTTGAACAGGTCCAAGGGTTACACAAATTAATCAAGAGTAAAAGTGGAAACTGATCCGGAATTGGAATTAGTTTAATTTGGAATTTTGATTTGTGTCGGAGTTAATTTAAGTTTAGAATGTGTAACATTTAATATGGATTTGATATTGGGTTTATTACAGTTATAGAGATCGTCTGGTTGGTAATTATAATTATTATGAATTATAAAAATAATGCTATATAAACAAATGTTATAGTTTTACTGAAGATCGCATTGCCTGATGGTCATAGTTATTTTAAAACATTAAAATTGTACAGTCTCGCTTACTAATGAATTAAAATCTTATTAAGATAAATCAAATAAGCATAAATCTTTGTCACGTCATCTTCATAATCATCTGTTTTATGGTACCTCTAATAATGTTTATTAAATTGAGTTATTATTAAATAACCCGTTATTATTATTCTGTATATACATCTGAAAAGAGCAAAATAAATGCTTTTTATTATTATTACATTAAGAGTAACAAACGCAGTTCAGCTGATACAAGTGTTATGACTGCGGCCCATGGCACCATTCATCCTTGACAAGGAGATATCATGAAATGCAGATGCGTTATCACTCTTGAGGACTGAGATGGAATGCCTCGTCACCAGTAATAAAGGTCTTCGGATGCATAAACTCGCAGACGAAAACTGGCAGCAATATGCATTTTAACGCAGGTATTCTGTGAGGGCGTGGTCCTACCCTAATGTTGTGTTTTGTCTGATGAGTGTAGGAATCAGGAGACCTTTATTACTGTTGACGAGCCAGTCCATCTCATTCCTTAAAGGTACCAATGTACCTGCATTATGATTACTTGTCCAAGGATGATATTGACTCATGGACTGCAGGAATCACTTGCCATCGGAGTGAACTGAGTTATCGTTCATTACTCTCAAAGTAATAAATAAGACTGAATAATAATTAATTGTGATATAAGTAATTGTGTATAGAATGTAAATTTGCAGATAATTTTTAATAGCTATGAAATATTAAATAAATAAATAAATTATTGTCTGTTTTATTGTATTGGTCACAAACGAACACAATCCACCTGGTGGTACATTAGTTCCTGCGACTATGTATCCACACCTAGATTCTGTTGATGTTTATGCTGTTAGCCTATGCAGCTCTTACAGCTTCATCGGACACAGGGCTCACGGAACTGGGGTCCAAATGAGCTGGTTGTGTTAAACCGTGTGCCTACAATTGGTTCTATACTTACTTACACAAAGCGCTCATAGACTGGGCGTGTCGCTCTACTCTTGGTCTCATACCTATCTGATGATGCCACCAAGTTGCCAGTTCCTAGCTATATAGCGATTCTCCAGTGGAGAATGGATGGTGATGACTAAGGACCGTCCGAGGTTTCGGTATGCGAACCTAGTCTCTGATGGACGCCACCTGTTGTCATATCAATCGAGAACTGTGGTGAGAACCGCCCTGACGCAGGTGTAACGAGTGTACGCAGTGCGCGAAGATTGCGTCGCGCTCGGAAGGCGGGCGACGCGACGAGTATTAGGTATTATTATTATTGCGGGTCAGGGTCCGTTGAGGACGGACTGGCGTTGAGTTCCCCCATGAAGTGGGGTCGTCGAGACGTGACGAAGTCTACGGTTTATAGTTATCGGATTCGGATCCGGATCGTAGGTTGCGGCGTTTACCACTAGCGGGTTAGAGTGTGAAAGCGCTTTCTCGAAGAAGCGCTGCGAGATGGATTTGAAGGTATTCCGGTATGGTGACGGATGTAAGTCACTGTGCAGATCGATGTCGCGTTAATTTTATCTGCTCCGGTTGCAATTCTGGTGAAGCGGTTTTGAACCGTCTGGAGTTGATTTATTTTGTTGTTTTCGGCTACGTGGGCGAAGACGACGCTTCAATGGAGTCATAATAGGCCTTACGCAGGTCTTGTACAGAAGGAGTTTATGTCTTAAGGACATTTTGCTTTTAGCGCAGATGGGCAGGTGAAGCCGGCTCATTGGTACCTGACGCTTGTTTCTCATTTTAATATGCGGGCGGAAGTAGTTTACGGTCAAAGGTGACCCCTAGGTATTTGACCGTTTCTACCCAGAATGGGTCGGTCGAAAATCGTGATGAGTCCCTATGCGACTAGGTACGATGCGGTGCAGGAATGGATCCGTTGAGCCTCTCCAGAAGAAGACTGCTGCACTTTTATCGGGTTAACTTCGATTCTCCATAACCGAAACCACTCAGCGAAGGCGGTTGGCTGCGGCTAGCGGAGTCAGATAATGATACGGCATTATTATGGTTGAATAGTATAGGGCCATTATCGTCTGCGAAAACGCAAGACGACCTGCGGAATCTTTCAGGACATCACTTGTGTAAAGAGTGAGAATAAGAGGAAAGAACGGAGCCCTGAGGACACCTTCCGCTGTGGAGTGGCCGGCGAAGAGCATGCGGCTCGACTCCCGGATATCGAAAAGCGCGATTCGACAAGAAGGCTCGTATGATGTAACGAGCCTGTCTGGCATGTTGATAGAGTGCGGTTTATAAATTAAACCGTTATGCCAGACTTTGTCGAATGCCTTTGCGTGACATCGAAGAATAACAGTGCACCAGCACCGATGGGTTTTTCAGGTTAGCCCTGCAAGAATGTGTTCCGCCGGGCGGAAGGCTCCGTTGAACGCAAGAGTGCGTATTCCTAAAACCCGAACTGTTCGTCGGGAAGCAATCTATTAGCTAGGACGTGTTCTTTAAGTCGCCTAAGAATAACTTTCGTATATCTTGCCCACGGAGCTTAGGAAGACTGATTGCCAGATAGCTGGCGGGGAGGTTCCGCGGTTTGTGCGGTTTGGGTATCCTGATGACGTCCGCTTCCTTCCAGGCATCCGGGAAGGAGCAGCTGGAAGGCGTGTTGAATATTGCCACAAGGAGGCAGATGATATTAGCGGGAAGCGCTTTAATTATTTTATTATTAACTCGTCGGGACCGGTTGACCCTTTGAGGTTTTTATAATATCGGTGACCTCGTCGGTGGTCACGGGTTCTAACGGTTCGCCCGCTGGTGGTAACGACGCCCTAAGCGCCACGTCGGCGTTCACCTTTAGAGGTGGTCTTATCCGCGGGGAGTTCGACGGGAGCATTGGCTCTCTAGACTGTCCGCGAGATATTCGGCTTTCTCCGTGTCATCGAAAGCGAGAGTAGCGTTGTCCGGTAAAATTAGAGGAGGCATTGGTGTGATGGTGTCTGCTTTGAGACCCTGCGCCACACGCCAGTAGTATGGTATCTTCGAAGGCTCCAGGTCTGCTAGCAGGTCGCCCCATTTTTGATCGTTATAAGATTTACTGCGCTCTTTGGACCTCCCTTTGAGGTGGCGCAGTCTAACGCGATTAACATCCGTCGGGTATCTATCGTGAAGCTTTGCCGCGCGATTTTGATCGAATAGTCGACGGAGTACCGAGGGAAAGGACCCTGAATTGATCGGTCGACGCGGGACCGTCCTTTCGAGTCTGACGGCCGAGCAAGTATATGAGTCGATCGCCCAAAACGCCTTGTCAGGTGAGTCATCTCGCTGATTGAAACATCGAAGGCTGGGTGGTCGTAGCCTGAGTTTACCTTCGAGAGCACGCCAGCTGACTATGGTTTTGGTCTGAGGGACTCCCGCCTGTCGATTGGCCCAGTTTCTGAGGAGCACCGGCCTATGATCCGATGATAATTCGTGTAGCGGTTCAATGGAGCTCGACCGCTAGGGTGATATTTTGATTAACGCAATATCTAAAACGTCGGGCAGTTTGACGTGCAAAGTTTAGAGCGTAACGTGTCGGGGAGTCGGGGGCTATAACATCGAAGTTATGAGAGCCCATGAGGCAGCTGCCTGCCGTTTTTATTCTCATCGTTCTGCCAGGAGGCATGTTTACTGTTTAGGTCGCCTGCTATGACGACCGACGGCCCTAGAAGCCAGATTAGGGTCCTGATGTCCGATTCTAGAACTGTTTTCGTCGGTGATAGATAAACCGAGGCGATAACCATCACATGACTGGTCATACACCCTACACGCGGTGGCTTCTATGTTTGTTAATCGCGGAACTCGAGCGGTACGCAGTGCAAGCACCTTTGTAGTAGATCAGGGTGTGCCGCCTATTTTTTGAAATAGGCGTAATATTAATATAAAATTTACACGACTTGAAAATACGTCTGTCTGTTTTTCTTGTGGAAGTAAATGAGTAAATAAATGAAAACACGAACAATAAATAAATTTTCTATTTATATATATATTGAATAAAGTTTTCATGGATTTAAAGGATTTAAACAAAAAATAACTGACAGCGAGACATATGTATGTATGCGTAAAGACGACGATTTCACGTTCATTAGCATTTACGGTGGAAGTAACTTGAAATAAGGCTTTGATACTGTTGCATTTTATTCAACGCCGTTTCTTTAATTTTTGTATGATATTGATCTTAACTAACTCCGCAACAATAAAAGTATATTACAATTATAATTTACGCCTCTGCGTCTGATTGTTTGCTAGTTTGTCTTGTACTTCTATGCTTTGTTTACTTCAGTGACGTTTATAAATTATATATTAAACTGCTACTAATAAAAAAATAAAGTAATTCAAACTTATTACTGGTACCGAGGCATTTGACGTCATTCCGTATTGAGCATGTTACTATCGTTAGACTAGTGAAATAGTCCAAGAATAATGACCCTTATTACTGTTGAAGAGGCTTTATACTCAGGACGGACAACACACCTGGATTATGATTCGTTATCAATGATGAAATTAGGTGTTTCAGTCGTAGGAATCACTCATCATAAGCTAGATTGCCAGTGTGTGAACCGTAATACAATAAAAGTGTAAATTAAAAAGGTCAAATCAAAAAATAATTAATTGTTGCATTGCTTTCAAATATTATTATATATACTTCGTTATCCATCATAAATAAAGAAATAAATTAGAGCTTAGAGTTATAAGGATTCCAGTTGTCCCAATTTACTGTAAGAAACAGGCAAAACAAACCACGCTTTAGTTCACCCATTAAAATGCTACAACCACAATCTAATTACACTGGCTCACAAACATCTCATAAAAGACTGTATGTAAACATGCGCTTTCACAGTAATTAAAATGCATGAGATGCTCTATTTAGCATAAAGTGAATAACAATAATGTCGAAATTTAAATTATATATACAATAATTTGATTTCAATACGATAAATTAATATTTATTATTCATTTATAGCGTCTACTTAGTCGGAATCTCAGCTGATTTGCACTTTATTGCTATTCCATTTCAGCAGACATTTCTTTTTTAATTTCCGTTCCCTTTGAAGCGATGTATTCTTTGAATGATATTAAAACGAGTGTTTAAAAACAAAGTAAGCGTTTTTTTAACCGTTTGGTGATCTAGTACTGACTGTTGACTAAGAATAATGGAGTACACATTTCATCGTAGGTCACGAACAGCAGTCTGAAGTGTAGCTTTCGAATATATCTTCAGTTCAGACTTTCTACCCGAGGAGGTTGTATTTCGTTGATTTGGACAGGTGAGTCTAAAATTCAATACCATTATATATTATAGTATATACTTTTAGTATTACTTTGGAATATAAATATATGTGTTAATTTTAACGTAGACATCCGCAGAAGAACGAGTGTAGGATGAACTGTCCGAAGATGTTGCGACGATGTATGCATGATGCACGTAGGTGGCTCAAGGACGAGCTTTATGGCAATCTATGGGGAAGTTCTATGATCAGCTGTGTACTTTTATTGTGTACTCATATTACTATAATGCTGATATATGAGTATATAACAATAAACTTTTGGATTTTAATTATTTTAACTACCACAAATTGCCCACCGGCAATCTATTGGCAAGGTCTATACACACCAGTGGACTATTTTATGGCTCTAAGGTGTTTTAATTACAATGGACCTTTGTTGTTTTTAGAATTATAATTTTAAGATAATTTATCATAATAAAGTGTTGGAAATACTTCACTTGAATTTTTGTATTTTGATACTACTTCGGCATGGCATAAAAATAGAAAGTATCGAGTAACGTTAGTGATGTTAACGTAGGAATAACATTATCTCTAGTGAAAGTGTTTTTAAAAACGTACATTTAAAGTTTGATTAAGTCCCGTTCACCTAATATTAAATTTGTTATTTGAACAGGTCCAAGGGTTACCACAAATTAATCAAAGTAAAGTGGAAACTGATCCGGAATTGGAATTAGTTTAATTTTGGGTACGATTTGTGTCGGAGTAAATTTAAAGTTTAGAATGTGTAACATTTAATATGGATTTGATATTGGGTTTATTACAGTTATAGAGAGATCGTCTGGTTGGTAATTATAATCATTATGAATTATAAAAATAATGCTATATAAACAAATGTTATGGTTTTACTGAAGATCGCATTGCCTGATGGTCATAGTTGTATTTTAAAAACATTCATTGTACAGTCTCGCGCACTAATGAATTAAAATCTTATTAAGATAAATCAAATAAGCATAAATCTTTGTCATGTCATCTTCATAATCATCTGTTTTATAGTACCTCTAATAATGTTTATAAAATAGAGCTATTATTAAATTACCCGTTATTATATATATATATATATATATATATATATATTTTATATATAATATATATATAATATATATATATATATATATATATATTATATATATATTATATACTTCAAAAGCAAAGCAAAATAAATGTTTTTTATTATTATTACATTAAGAGTAACAAACGCAGTTCAGCTGATACCAAGTGATATGACTGCGGCCCATGGCACCTACATTCATCCTTGACAAGATATCATAATGCAGATGCGTTATCACCCTTGAGGACTGCGATGGAATGCCTCATCACCAGTAATAAAGGTCTCCGGATGCATAAACTCACCAGAGGAAACAGCAGCAATATGTAGCTTTTTTACGCTGGTATTCTGTGAGGGCGTGGTCCTACCCTATGTTTTGTCTGATGAATGTAGGAATCCAGAGACCTTTATTACTGTTGATGAGCCAGTCCATCTCATTCCTTAAAGGTACCAATGTACCTGCATTATGATTACTTGTCAAGGATGAATGTTGATCTCATGGACTGCAGGAATCACTTGCCATCGGGTGAACTGAGTGCTCGTTTGTTACTCTCAAAGAAATAAAAAAGACTGAATAATAATTAATTGTGATATAAGTAATTGTGTATAAAATGTAAATTTTAGATTATTTTTAATAGCTATGAAATATTAAATAAATAAATAAATTATTGTCTGTTTTATTGTATTGGTCACAAACGAACACACAATCCACCTGCTGGTAAGTGGTTTCTGCGGCCTATGACATCCACATTTATCCTCGATAAGAAATCATAATCCAGATGGGTTGTCACGGTTGTGATGGTTGATCCCTACACTCGTCAAACGAAAAACCAGCGTTATGCTGTTTTTACGTTGGTATTCCATGAGCGCATGGTCCTTTCCTGTCAAGATGTTGAGAGTATCAGCATGGTTATACTATTTTTAAAAAAAATAACATCCATTGACGCTGTTACTCTATCAATTTTGTATCAAGGCCACAATATATGCGTAAAGGGCTGAAAATGTTATACTGAATAAATCCGGATTAAATTTGTGACAGATTTCGGCACAAGTCCCCGCATCGAGCCTATCACTGTGCTCAGCACTTGGAGCTTAATTGGAGGGAATTTGCATTTTAATAAAAAATACGGGTACATTATATAAGCTTTGATATTTTAGTAGAAACATAACATATACAAGTGCATATTTTAAAATCTATCAAGTCGGTTTTAGGTACAGAGTGTGCTAAAGAAATTCTATATAGAGAATGCCATCAATTCAATTCAATAACAGGAGTATATATAATCATACATGATGTCACATACACACTCGCACAAAGAGTGCACGTTCGCGTCCTCCTCGCTTTCACATACATCACAAATATCATATTTTTATGTTAGTTTTTTCTACCTTTTCCTTCCTTTTTCTTTTTTGTAATAATATACCTAAGTTTATTTTGTTCAAATCTTTGTAAGATATAGGAGAGCGTGCCATCCTGGTATAGATAAATACGTATAACCTTTTCCCAGCATATGTTATACAACGTACATTTAGAAATAAATTATTTTAATTTTCAATATATACGTACCCAACTTTTTGCGACATTTTTTAACCAGTTTTTTTTATATTTATTAATAAAAAAATTATACTCATAATTGACATTAGCATTTGAAAGGGTGCATATTAAAATTTGATATATAGTATGTAATTGTAGTGGCACTATTCAATTTGATTATTTAAATTAACTTATAAAAATAACTAAAAAACAATAATAGTTTTACCAAAGAGTTCAGTATATTGAAACGTCAGTAAGAAAGGCTTTCACAAAGTGACTATAACAGCACACCGTTACTGAATCTCGTTCAATCAGTCAATGTCGTCGTGAATATAAAGCGGGCGACAGAATTTTATTTGTGAAATGACAGGGAATGTTTGGAACATAAATCAAAGATTGCGTATGAGTTTTGGAGGTAGAATTTATATTCGTATTTAAGCTGTAGTCACATCATATTATTACGGAGTATAAATTTAAATAATTTAGTTTTTCTTAATAAATAGTGGATGGTACGTCTTCTGTAAATAATGCAATACATAGTACGCAAATTTGCAAAAACGCTTTTAAAAAAAAGCTAAACTTTACAGAAGAGTAGCCTATACTTATCATGCTTGTTGATACGTGCATGCATTGCTGCTCATGCTGCGAGCAAATCATTTTTTGGTTCCATCACTTATGATCGTTTTTACACCATTTTTCGCCCTACAGCATATAATATAGCTAGATACTGGGTACGAGGTTGTTTGTAAAAAAAAAACGGCAAATCCAATTCTAAAAGTTTTTTTTAATTTAGTTTATTATAACGACAGTAGTAATCGTCATCCCTACTGTTAAAAATAAACACCTCCTTAGTAGGGTCTACTCATCAGGTCGACGGTCTCTTTTAATTAAAACTTTCAAAATGGAGATATACAGAATAATGGAAAAAAAATTATGGGCAGATAGAGTAACAAATGAAACAGTGTTTAATACGATGAAGAAAAAAATGGAGGTGATACTTACTTAAAAGAGGAAAATCGTCATATTTTGGACATACACGTACAGAAATACCAAATACATCATCATCATATATATAATACAGAGAAAATTTTAATGTAGAAGAGGTAGAGGAATACCCAGAATAGCATTGCGTGATAATATCTGGGACTGGACCGGTATTAAAGACGCTAACACACTCAATACAGTAGCGAAAAATAGACATGAATACCGCATGATGATCGCTCAGATCCGCCAGGATATGGCAGGATTAGAAGAAGATACACAAAAAAAAACTCTTACTTCGGCATCAGCGAATATTATTATTATTTCAATATAAAAACAGATTTGTTTAATTTAAAAAAGTTTGTTATACCAAAAGGTAAATTGTATACGGATATTACCATTGTGTAGGTAAAGAACTTCTAAGCACCGGCTCTTATATATGAATTATATCTCCTAATAATAGAAGAAACAATATCTAAAATTTCATTCTCAAACTACTTTGTCAGGTTAACTTAGAACAAATCGATCTCATATACCCATTTCCGTCTCGGACTGTCGTGACATCGTTTTCTGTCTTTGCGGACCGAGTCAGTTTTTTTTTCGGTCAAGAGTATGTTAGAAATGCGGCACAGATGTTCAGTCAAATTCGACTTTAGGAGCTTCGAGGAAAAGTTCGCAATATGGTGTATAATGCCCCGTATTTGGTTTCAATATTTCGTAAAAATTTATTAGAAATTGTTATTTTTAATGATACTTAAAAACATTATTTTATATAAAATTACTTATTCGTAACCTGATCGTTGAATGTTTTAAAATTTAATGTAAAAAATACTTTATTTTACGAATGAACGGTCACTGAAAACAAGAACACCGATGTTACCACGACGATGAGCTAGGCTTAAAACTCTTTTTTCACAAGGGCACTTATAAATGCAACGTCCTTGCAAATTTTAATGAATAAAGTGGTAGAGAAGTGGAAAGATAGTAGATGTGATAAGAATATAAAAGCATCTGTATGAACTCCAGCTGGACTGGGGATATTCTGAAATTATAAACATTTATGTCATCTGTTTACAGAATTTTATTGATTTAGATACTTTGACATATTGTATCTTGGATAATTTATATCGATCTGTCTGTTTTAACATAGGCATATATATATAAAACATATACTGAGGCTGACGGTACAGTACGGTACTGTAGTTCGTTTTGAGGTATAACATGAATAGACCGGTTCGACCCCTACATGATAGCTGCATAACTCTACAATACTTCGTATGGTGAGTGAACCGGGGATGAGTTGTATCCGTCACTTGCCAACAACAAGTGGTCACCCTTGGAATGATACAAAACGCATACCTATGTAAAATCATTGACAAGTAATCTAAGTTATAAATCGAAAATATTTTATTACAATTTTTAGGTCCATCTTAAGAAATACTCATTAAAGAATATAATTATAAATGAGGTCTGACAGATTTTTCTCAATCGATCTTTTTTTTTGATCATGTCATTTTTGTCCATCTGCTTTTATGCGTCGATAAATCATCAAATTTAATTAGGTATTGCGCCCATCTTCAATATCACCATTTGATTTATTGCTATACTTAATTTCAAACTACCACTTTCTTAATTCATTTTATAAAAAGGAGGAAATAATTGGAAATAATAAAACAAAACAACTGAATAAAGACCGATTTGATCCACTGTGAATTGAAATAAACTTTTTCCATTACACAAACGTAATTGTGTTTCTTTTAATGAAAAGCGTCGATTGCACGTCCGAACGGTAAGTTATTTTTGTTGTCTTATCCAATCTTCCTAGAATTACATACTTTATTGATAAAAGGAACTTTGTGAACGTAGGAATTGTGAAATTTTAAACAGAAAGTTTTATGTGTTGAAATAAGATGATTTAAAATCTATCTAACTTTAGATTTTATATTCAAGACAACCGTTTACACATACTATTACCTACGTAGCAATACGTATAGCCTGTGTGGTTTATTCTCTCTTGAGAGTTAGTAACCATCTGCTGATGATCAATTCTACGGTCCAATATCACAATGTAAAAATAAAATTAAGCTTTAAAGTAAGAATTAACCTAGCATACAAAAATGTTATACTAGACCAATAGATTTCAGTTGGAACGGCACACGAACAGAGATATAATAAAATTAGAAGAGTAGTTACATAAGAATAGGTTGATATCTACACATTAAATCAATTAAATCTTAAAGATATATATATTAAATATGACTTGATAAAATTATTTAATACTGACATTTCCTTTTTTAGCGTAATTTAAAAATATCTAAACAATGTTTGGCAATTATAGCAGAAAAATGTAAAAGTTATCTCTGAATCGAAAAGATTCTGAAAATGTCTCAGATTCCTACCACATGAACCTCCCCAATTAAATCGATATACTCACGCACTACATAGATTTTGCAATGTCATATGTGTTATTATGTCCTCAAAATTAAAATGAAGAATATTTATTAAAATTCACAAGTAAAATATATACATCACTAATACTTTGTAACTTCTCGTTTAGGCTTACGATGGTCATTAACTTCAATTTAGGAAATTTGGTAACTAATGAGTGTGTTTTTTTAAATAATGTTTGAAGAATTAAATAACAATGGAACAGACACGCATAAGTTAATTTCTCGCTGCAACAGGGTCAGCTCGATCTAGGAAAGATCGCTTCCTCATAGAATATTAGCGCGTTCTCAACCCTCAGGGGTGACAATGAATGTTTGTTAAAAATGGATTTTGTAGGGAAATGTTGTTGCAGTCATCACTCACCATCGGATAACTACTGTGTACTCTACTACCTCTAATATTAAATAAAAAAAAATCCTGCGTAATCGAAATTTAGAATTAAATGTAAAATAACAAAAACAAACACATGCTCATACTTAAATATCTCAATCAATCAATTGCAGCCCTACTAAACTCAAGGGTATTATTTATAAAAAAATATGACATAGAAAACCAACGGAAAAATAAAATTGACGAAGGACACGACGCACTACCCCGACCCCAGTTAGGAAAATTATCTGGAGTGGTATATGGTACCTTGATAGACGCACTACTGGGGTCGGCGCAGTTAGGAAAATTATCTGGAGTGCGGCAATGATGGTAATATTTCACTATAGTATGACGGGCTCTTAGACTTTCTTGTACTATATCATACCAAAATTTTAAAGTCCAACGAACGCCAAGTATATGAAAGTGAATGAGTCATGCATTGGGACCACTTCATTCCCACTTCAGTATGGAGAAAAATAAATATAATTTTTCTTGCGTTGACTAAATTAATAAAACTTGTACAGTTTTTACAGCTTTATCAAGATTCATCAGGATTTTGTATAACATATTGTTATACACAATCCTGATACAAATTTTTACTCTTTTAATTCTTGAAAGGTAGGCATAGATATTTTTTAACATTCACAGGAAATGCTCGTATTCACTAGCCTCTCATATATTTTAATGAACGCAAAAGTAAAATTTGTATAAAAACATGGAAGCAACTGTTGATCCTCTTTATAATGTTTTTATATGATATTTCTTTACTAGATTCAAATTCAATATTTGAATATTTGAATTCTAAAGCTTTCAATTCTAAATTCACAACTAAAATGTTCGTTGACGATCCAACTCAAATAAATAATGCCTAAT
This sequence comes from Teinopalpus imperialis, assembly GCA_029286865.1. Classification (NCBI taxonomy): domain Eukaryota; kingdom Metazoa; phylum Arthropoda; class Insecta; order Lepidoptera; family Papilionidae; genus Teinopalpus; species Teinopalpus imperialis. The sequence goes on from JAGSMU010000006.1 coordinate 2,660,371, forward strand.
ATATAATAGTCTCAAAACCATTTTTCATATTTACAACAATATCTTTTTCCTGTGAGCTGTTTCGTATTGTCGCCTTAAAACTGAACATTTTATAATTATTCTGATATACTGGATATGCTTAACATAGAAAATAATGATCACGCTTTTAATGCAGACAAACTACTTGCTTACGTATTATGCCTCTCTTTGAAGTAAATCAGGATTAGTTTTAGTGATAATGTAACATAGCATTGGTTCAGTCATCGAAAACAATAATTTATTAAATTTTATTATTACTTTATTATTTTTTGGTAGGAAATAGACCAGACAGTATCTTTTTTAGTGGTGACTAACTAATACACGGTTCGTCTGAAGGTAAGTATAAACACAAGAAAGATGACTCAAAATGCGATCGCCTTGCACCTGGGAACTAAGATGAAATGCCTCATAATCCCGATAATATCATATAAAACAGGAGCGGTATGATGCTAAAATTAGCAAGAAAATAACATTAAAACAGACGCTGTACGCTGTTAGTCGAACTGCACCACTCAGGCTATAGCTAGAAACGAACTATTATTATCCGAATGGATATTACTTTATTTATTTATTTCAAAAACATACATCTATCTTTACAGGTTTGCCTAATACAATAGTGATGTTAAATTTAATATTACAACTTAACTATAACTTGTCATAATCTCATACGCTGCCCTTGTAAATTCCTTCTTTGGAGATCGAAATATATCAGCGAGTTGGGAGATAGCATTGAGCGTATCGAGCGCGCGCGTCAGTGGTGCACGCTACAGCAGGTTAGTGCGCGCGCGCGGGACACGCAGTAGGGGGGCGCGTATATAGAGCTACTTGGATATATGTTTCAATATTTGTTTCTCAGTGTGCGATGTATGTAAGTTACTTGAATAAGAACTAGTTTAGATTGAAAAATATTTTATTTAAAACATTTTTTAATGTAACATGAACATTACTTTAATGCATCGGAAGCCTAAGGTTTAGGTTACGGCCTGCGAAATTTAACTGCGTAGCCTGTAATGCACCATTTATCGGACTTCGGAAACTACCTACGGGCACAAACATTTAAATCTAGTTGGACTGGTGTACTCGTAAGGGATGCCAATACAATTGTTCATATTCTTTTTGTTTGATGATGGTCTCATCGTCACCTCCACCTCATTTGCCCAACACGAGAAACGGTTTCTCCATATCTTGTCATCAGGTTTCAAGGATTAAGATGCAATGGTTTTTTATCCTTATCGCTGGAAACGTGGGTGATATTTCAGTACATCTTCTTCCATGAAATCATCTCAGCTCCAAATTAGACCGATGTCATGTTTATCCCTATTGCAGAAAATTTGGAGATATATCAGTACATTTTCTACCACTATAACATCATCATCATCTCAGCTTATAAGACTAATGCCTAATTTAAGCCTTCGCTGTATATTGCCACTAAGCACAATCTTTAAATCGACGCCGTGAATTGTAATATTTCTTGACTATTCAAAGTATGGATATTATACAAGTAAAACATTAAGTAATGGTTTAGACAGGCCATCGGTCAAACTAGTGCAATAAGCAATATGTCAACGCCAACATATAAGAGACATGGCCAAAAATATTAGAAAAATGATAACTAAAGAGAGGGAAAAGCGTCAAGAAATTGTTAAGGAACTAATAACGCATTTAAACGCTACTTATTATATAATTATTATTCTTTATTTAAACTTTATTGTTCACACCGTACAAAAAGGGGTACGTAGGGCGGGCTTAATGGCTTGTGGCATTCTCAACCAGTCAACGTGGATTGGAGAGAAATTTTGGTGCAAATTATAAATAAATTTAAATAAACTTAATAATAATAATAGTTCAAAATAATATTCCTTATTATTTTTGTTTGGCATTCCACCACTGTATGCTATTCCATCTTAGACCTCAGGGGTCACAGCCCACCTGACTCATGATACCTTTGTGTCGGTGTTACCATCAGGGTTTTTTTAATGGTAGAGCTACGAGTTTGTTTCTGCCTGCAAAATGCATGGCTCAACTTGACCAGGAATCATGTGTAAAACAATAATTTTATGTTAACACAATGTTTCATTGTATATTCATTGTTTATGTAATCTTAATAATATATATTAAATATAATACTCGAAGCGTTAATAACACATTTTTTTTCCAAATACAAAACATAATAGATTTAGTACACATATCCTTTTAAAATAAAAAAGATAGCGAGGTATTTTAATGAGCATCAAAGTAGATGCCGTCCATACACAAGTTGCATTTATTCCATGCTGAATTCTATTACCTTTTTCAAACTGTTAACTCGGGAAACCTATTCACAATGCGTAGATAAAGAGCAAACATAGCTGTGAAAAAAATGTTATAAAGGAATGGAAGGGTGTCTTGCACGTTGCTTTTAAAATTAAATATTTTAACGATTCGTGACTACTTTTCCGTTTATACTAGTATGTATAATATAAATTATTTATTTATTTAACTTTTATGTATAAAAAGCATTTATATAAGGGAAGTAATATAGGAAAGGTATATACAAATGCGCAGCTTATTTTACAATAAAAATCTCTTCCAACAGGCCTGGTGTTGGATATATTGTCGGGAAAAAAAAAACATAGTGTAATCACAAAATTAAAAAGAAAATAAAAATAAATACAGAGCTATATAGCTTATATATACAAAAATGCATAATTTTATTAATTAATACGTATAATATAAAATATAATGTAAATAGAATAAAATGTGATTTGTAATAGCTCAGTAGTTAAGGAAGTAACGTAGCGAGGAAATAAAAGTCTAAAAATAAACAAAAAATGTATTTAGAAGACATGTGAAGTCCGCCAAGAGGAGCTGCGTGGTGGATTATGCACTAACACCGTCTCTAGAGAGGGGGCCTGTTTCCACTTTTCCGCCCATTCATCTTTTTTTTAATAAATATAATATTTTATACGGCCTCTTCTTTCATTTTGATGTAACGGCTAACACGAAAACTGTATGTCTGTACGTAGAAACAGTAATAAAAATATATATTATATACTCGAAGACATGTGGAGTCCGCTTAAACATGCTCCAAGATCCTTGAGTATATGCCTTATTTGATGTATATTTTATTTGAAGTATTTATTAACTTTAAGTTTTTTCTAACTCTAAGAAATTAGTTTAAATATCAATCATGCTTGATGGTTTTATTTTAAATGCTATAAAAGTTATTTTGTAAGAATAAACAGTAAGAAGTAAAAGCATTTAAATGTAAAATTTTAAATTTTAATACTTTATTTAGATTACTGTTAACATACCTTCACATTAATACATGTTTATGTAAGACATGTGTAACATTAAATTTAAATTATGCCTTTTATCATATTACTAATAGCTGTTCGAACATACAACGCAAGCAGACATATAATACACCTTGTTCATTGTGTTGTTTGTGTGATTGTCTTTTTGATAATAGTTCTCATACACCTTACAGGAGACGGGCCACGGGGAAGTTATAATTTATATATCTTGGTAAGACTTACAGGTTATATTGTTATGCGTAACCGCGTAAAATCGAACAAAAAAATTTAACACCTTTTGTTTTAAATATTATTTTGATAAAATATGTAATCATAATTTATTTCTTTTTAATAGATGAAAACTGTTTGTTCATATTTTATCAAAACTGTCGCGTATTACGAACAAAACTAAACACACTTTACATGAATATCCATTCATATAATATAATTATTTTGACAGAAACTTGGTTGCACGAACACATTACTAACAGTGAATTAAAAGATAGGAGATATAAAGTATATAGAGGTGACAGGGACCGCTCCAGTTACGGCAGGGGTGACGGAGGCGGTGTTCTGATTGCGGTAAGACATGAGCTGCGCGCCTTGCCGTGCCATCTCACTAAGCCCCCACCACGAATACCAATGATCGAACAAGTTTGTATCGAAATGTGGACGCGAAACTTTTGTTGCATAATAAGCGCTGTATATATTCCGCCTAACGTAAATTCAGAAATTTACGCAGCTCACTTTGACGCACTGACTGAATTGATACAATTAAAACATTCCGATAGTTTTGTAATCATAGGAGATTATAATCTGCCTGCAATTGCAAGATTGTCCTACATATTTGGAACCCATAGTTTATAGTAATTATTCTCTATCAAATATACATTTAATACATTTTCTCTCCCTTCATAACTGCTTCCAAATTAATAAATGCCGAAATATTAAAGAAAAAAATCTAGGCTTATTTATTACAAATATTAAAGATTGAAGACCGCAATTGCAGCCATGGCTTTGTTACCTCCTGATGCATACCACCCGCCACTGATCACTCTAATGCCTCTTTATAAATTGAAATATAAACCTATGACGCCTAAACCTCTTAGACGATTTAATTTTAACAAAGCTGACTACTCCTGAATTAACGCTGTCATATCTAATATCAATTGTGAAGAAATTCTGACACATAAAAGTGCAAAAGACGCTGTCACGCACTCAATTTTATGAAAACATATATAGCCTAATAAAAAAACATGTACCATAGATACCTACTGAATCTCCTAAATATCCAATTTGGTTTTCATCAGCATTGGTAAAAATATTTAAAAATAAGAACAAGTTTTGGGTAAAATGGAAAAACTACAAAAACATATCAGATTATGAAAGCTTCACGGTGTTATGAAATCGCTTCCAGAAAGAGTCACGAAAATGTTACAAAGCATATATGGCTTCGGTTGAAGATAGCATACGTCATAATATTAAGTTCTTTTAGGCATGTATTAGTAATAATAAAAAAAGGCAAATAGAGACGTGGTCCCTGATTTTATCTTTCATAAAGATATTTCATCAACTAGTCCATAAGTCTCAGTTAATTTATTTTCCTCCTTCTTCCAATCGGTCTTTCAAGAAACAAACATTGAAGATAGTTAAGATATAAATAATATCTCTGACAGCAACTGCAGCTCAGACGTTATCCTGAGCCATTTACGATTTACTCCAGAAGCTGTTTTAAATGAATTACGCAAACTTGACAAAGTAAAAGCTCCGAATTAGATAATATTCCCGCTATATTTTTAAAGTTAATATATATTCAGTCATACAAAAGATATTTAATCTCTGTTTACAGCAAGGTGTTTTTCCTTCTGTATGGAAATAAGCACGCATAACACCAATATTTAAAGGTGAAGGAAATAGATCAAACGTGGAAAACTATCGGCCTATCTTACCTACACTATCAAAACTCTTCGAAATACTAGTCGATAATGAAATGTATCTGGTTTTACATAACGTTATCTTAGAACAGCAACACGGCTTCGTTACGCGTTAAGATAATATACACATTATATTTTTTTTAGAAACTAGATGCCAACAAACAAACGGACAGTGTTAATGCAGACTTTAGTAAAGCCTTTGACAAGGTTGATCACAAAATACTACTTGACAAGCTTGCATATAACGGTGTAAGAGGCGATCTGTGGCAAGGGTTTAAATCGTACGTTACAAACCGAACGCAAAAGGTTATAGTCAATGGCTACGAATCTAAATACATACCTATCACATCTAGGTTCCCACAAGGATCAATTTTTTTATTTGTTTTATTTGTTAATAACATACAAAATGTTTTAAATTCTGTGATTTTCTTCGTTATGCAGATCATCTTAAAATAATCCATGTGATAGAAAACTCCACTGACCACTATAATTTTCAACAAGACCTTGACCAATTCTCCGTACACTGTACAGAAAATAAGTTATACCTAAATAACAACAAATGCTTTTACAAAAGAAGTAGAGTCAGTTTACTTATAATTTGGGAGGTGTAAACTTGAATTCTGTAGAAATAATCAGAGATCTTGGGATTTGGAACTAGACAGTAAATTGCATTTAGACACTCAGATCGATAACATATTGAATAAGGCCTTCAAAATGTTCGGTTTCGTTATTCGTTCTAGTACGCAGTTTAAGCGACCTTCAACATATAATACACCTTTATAAAACATTAATTCGATCACAGCTTGAATATGCTGTGCCCATATGGAATCCCTATTATGACAAGTATTCCAATGCTCTTGAATCTGTCCAAAAAAAATTCTTGCGATGTATGAATTATAAATGATTTAACACGTACATGTCTTACGAACAATTACTTAAAAAATACAACCCACTAAGACTTAAACTGAGATGAATAGAGCTAGAAGCAATGTTACTTCATCGTCTATGCCATAACCGATATGACTGTACTACTTTAGTTAATAAGATTACCATAAAGGTTTACCCGAGCCCATTTCCAGAATGAAAATTGTTTGTTTGCATTATCCAAATGTCGAACCAACGCTGGTAAACGTTCGCCAGTGTATCGAATATTGCACTGCTACAACTGCAACTTTAATAGCATTGATTGCTACAAAGTCTAATAAATTCCGAAGAAACATAATAAAATCACTAATAATGAACGAGTATTCTCGATGTCTAGTTTAAATTATAATTTTAAAATTGTAATATGTGGTAAACGGTGCTGATGACACAGATAGTAAAATAATTTTAATTGTATTGTGTCATTGTTTATTTATCCAAATAAAGAGAAGAAGAAAAAGAAAAAAAGATTATTTATTTATTTATAAACTTTTGTACAACTAACATATGCACAAAGGCGGACTTAATGCCTAAGGCATTATCTACCAGTCAACCTTGGGAAGGTTCAGAAAAATCAAAGTAGGGACAGAAGAATAATAATAAAGAAAAAAAGAGACATACAGTACATCTAAATACTTACGCAATTATATATAAATATCATTATATATTATCTTAGGAATTTATAATACTAAATAAATTAATAGATATTTATATACATTTACATAAACATTTTATACATCTACTTCTCTATCTACAAAATTTTTTGTATACTTATTTATTCTTCATATGAATCTGATCGCTGTAGCCATTCATTCACTGGCTTTTCAATAGGGCGTGTAATAAATTAATTTACCAATTTTGCACGACCACCTACGTAAACGTATTAGATAATAATGTAAAAAAGCTTTACTTTTTAATTACATTAAGTTTGTGTTGGTTTCCTTAATAACAAATAGATAAATAAATATTTTATGTAACAATTTTGCTTGAAAAAGCTCTCGCTTTTAATTTCACGGTACACAAGCAACCTGTGTTCGAGCAACCGCCACCAATTAAATTGTTAATTGCAATTTTAATTGATTATGCCACGTGCTTGGCGGTAAAGGAAAATATTTGTATGAAAAACAAATAAAATGAAAAGGAAATGTTTCAAAGACGAGCAAGGTTCGCAGTGGAGCTTTAAGAAGGAATACGAGTGAATTTGAAAAATAAAGCTGCTGCTGTTATTGCCATCGCCTCAGCGTATGTTCTGGAAATCAATTTAAACACAGTATTACACTTACATTTCTCATCTAATTAATTAAGGTTTTATCACTAGACACAGTAAGCGCATGCCACGTATTCTATAAAAAAAATCGAAAATCTTCGTACCTCAAATCTTCATAATAGGCAAGCTTATTATTGCGCCTAGTTGCAGTTCAGTGTTGCGTATTCTATTTTAGTTACTTTCCTTTATATGACGTGCAAACAGGAAAAGTTATTTTATTGCTTTCGTTACATAAGTATAACACCGCGTTACAATTTCGCAAAAGAGGCCGAAGTTCTAACTGCAAAGTTAATTCAGGATTTAGTTTTCAACTTATTATAAGCCATCACAATCCTCTGAGCTACCTAATTTACACCGTCATTCGTTATAGTTAAATATTAAATACTAGTCGACGCGAAAATGTGTGCTCAAATAGGGAAGGACCATACATTCTCTGAATACCAGCAGAAATCTATTGTATAGTGCTCTTTTGTTGTGTAAAAAATCTCATAGACCTCATTACTGAAGACAAGATCCACCATCGTAGTTCTCAAGAGCGTCTATGCATATGGATTATGAATTCTTGTCGAAGTTTAATACAGATGTGGTGAGGTAAACTGTGTCCTTGTCCCCGGGATCTTATGAGTGACGCCCCTAATATCATAAAAGAAAAAAATATATATTAAGACATGCTGCTATTAAGCGCTGGTATCCTGTACGAGCGAGGCTCTTCATCGTAGCCAACCTGCTGCAGCTAGATAAAGCTAGCAGAAGACGAGCAGCATCGTGGCTGTACGGTGTTTATTTTTTTTAATTTTGGACATCAAAATATAAATGCAGGTGATATGAATTTATTTATATTTGGCCGTACTACGAGTATTAAGGTCAGTAACGCCCCGAGGATTGTCTGTGATGGGCTAAAAACTAAACTAAATTATTTGACGAAACTTTAAGGGTTCCAAAAGGCCTTTGATAAAGAGTTGGTTCTTTTCGTCTTCTCTTTTTCCCAAATTCATATTGGTTCGAAAATGTCACTAGAGAAAGCTGATTCCATGAAGTAGTCATGCGTCATAAAAAAGACTATACAAAGCACATAGAGGTGGATTGCCAACCATCAAGATGATAAGGATGATTTTCCACAAGATTACAGTATTTATTAAAATAAAAATAATGAATTAGCATGAAGCACAACGACCTACTTTTTGTCATAAACTTATAATATATATTTTTATAAATAGTAAGTTACTTACCTATTCTTAAAGCGGAAATTGAAGCGATTAGAATAATAGCTATCCCAGCCATATTAAACAGTATTCCTGTAAAAGAAAGAAAAAACTTAAGCTTTACTTTATACACACGGCAAGGTGGCATTCATTTAAAAAGCAACTTCAAAAAATGAAAATTGTTAATTTACAGCTGCATTTTTAAATGGTAGCATTGGTTGTATTGAAAATGTTATATCGACCATGGTCATGTCATCAGGTTATTATATAGTGGTAATAAAGAAAAAATATTTCTTTTTTCTTCAAATGTGAACTTCCCTTTACTTTTTGGTACCTTGTTAATCCTGTTGATCAAAAGTAAAAATTATTTATTTAAAATAAGATAGTTGAATCTCACTAAATAAATTAACCACAACTTCAGAATATATTCTTCTCTGGAGAAAAAGTATAACAAAGTCGACAACAAGGTGTTGCTGTAATCGAAATCAACCGGAAGTATTGTTTAGCAATACTGACAAAAATATCATACTCGTAAACATGCGACCAGTTGTATAATTACAACAGTATGCTTGTACAAAAACTCACAATGACTCAACAATTTAACTCTAAAGGAATTTACGTACAGTTTAACTTAGAATGCATCTAGGCGTATTGCGTGGCATCCTGTCTCAAAACAAGATCTTGAGATAAACGAGAGCTTAAAGTTTAAAACTCGTACTTTAGTGATTTTGAAATGTATTATTAAAATGTTTGTTTACCTACGACCATGTTTTATAAATATAAGTGTAAGTAAAAATAAATGTAAGTGTTTTAAATCTAGATCAATAATACTAGTGGCGTAATATTTAAATTCAATATAATATTAGAGTAAAACATAAAATTATGACGGTTTATGAAACATAAAATGGGAATGGCCATTTCAAGAGGCCGAAGGTCAACTGCTTCTTTTATGGCATTTCTCTTATTATAGTGCTATGAATTTTCTGTTCATTACATGTCATAGCTTTTGTGACCACGAAATGGCAAGAATAGTACATTGTATATATCTATAAACATGTTTATGTTTATATATATATGCAATATACTACATATACACTTTTAATATATTGCATTTATTTATATTTATAATTCATAGTTAGATCTACATTCTATAATAAATGCTTAGATTCTTAATCTTATTTAACAATCAAGATCAACAATATATGTAAAATGACAAATTGTGATTACGACTTTTACAGGACTGGCTCTCGTTGTTTGAATTGAAAAATAATATTAATATTTATAATTCATAGTTAGATCTACATTCTATAATAAATGCTTAGATTCTTAATCTTATTTAACAATCAAGATCAACAATATATGTAAAATGACAAATTGTGATTACGACTTTTACAGGACTGGCTCTCGTTGTTTGAATTGAAAAATAATATTAATATTTATAATTCATAGTTAGATCTACATTCTATAATAAATGCTTAGATTCTTAATCTTATTTAACAATCAAGATCAACAATATATGTAAAATGACAAATTGTGATTACGACTTTTACAGGACTGGCTCTCGTTGTTTGAATTGAAAAATAATATTAATATTTATAATTCATAGTTAGATCTACATTCTATAATAAATGCTTAGATTCTTAATCTTATTTAACAATCAAGATCAACAATATATGTAAAATGACAAATTGTGATTACGACTTTTACAGGACTGGCTCTCGTTGTTTGAATTGAAAAATAATATTAATATTTATAATTCATAGTTAGATCTACATTCTATAATAAATGCTTAGATTCTTAATCTTATTTAACAATCAAGATCAATATTACTAGTGGCGTAATATTTAAATTCAATATAATATTAGAGTAAAACATAAAATTATGACGGTTTATGAAACATAAAATGGGAATGGCCATTTCAAGAGGCCGAAGGTCAACTGCTTCTTTTATGGCATTTCTCTTATTATCGTGCTATGAATTTTCTGTTCATTACATGTCATAGCTTTTGTGACCACGAAATGGCAAGAATAGTACATTGTATATATCTATAAACATGTTTATGTTTATATATAAATATATATATATATATGCAATATACTACATATACACTTTTAATATATTGCATTTATTTATATTTATAATTCATAGTTAGATCTACATACTATAATAAATGCTTAGATTCTTAATCTTATTTGACAATCAAGATCAACAATATATGTAAAATGACAAATTGTGATTACGACTTTTACAGGACTGGCTCTCGTTGTTTGAATTGAAAAAATAATATTAATATTTATAATTCTCTTTATCTCAAATTGAATCGAGATTATAAAAAAATACGTCAAACTCTTTGTGTTATCAGTAAAAGCGAACCCTATCGTATCCCTAGGCGGACTTTCACTGAGACAAGTGAAACTTAAATTTAATAACCGCTCTTTACCAATTTCAAAAAGTTATATTCTGCTTTATAAAATATCTGTTAGTAAAACATATTTCTATTGCGTAGTTACTTTTAATAAGGGTTTTTGTAAAAATGTCTTCTTATATTTTTTTCTAATTATTGAACTAATTAAGATATAGAAATTTAATTACGACACAGTTCACGAGCACATCACATCAATAAATGCCCGCGATTCCCACATTTAGCCGTGATCATATTGCAGCTGTAATGCAAACTTTGAGGAGCTGAGGAACTAAGATAGAATGCATAGTCGCTAGTAAAATCAATATCATATCATCATCTCAGTCCATTACCACGAAACTGAAAAATCTCAAAATTTCTCTCCCGCAAATCTTTACGAAGCACGATTCTGGTTCATTAAGACCCATCATCAAACCAGTGTTAGATGGCTCCCAATACATTTTATATATCGTTAAACAAAAGCTTATGCCAAATAATATTTTAACAGTGGTAGAGCTACACTGCAGTTTATTTCTATCTGCAGAATAAATGGGTCCGCTCGAACGGGGTAAGACCACGCCCTCACAGAATACCGGCGTGAAATAGCGGCATAATACTGCCGTGTTTCGTCTGGCCAGTGTAGGGATCCGGAGACCTTTATTACTGGCGACGAGGCATTTCGTGTTATTCCTCAAGGGTGACAACGCATCTGCATTGTGATCCCTTGTCAAGGATAAATGTAGATGTCATGGGACCGCAGGAATTACTTACCATCAGGTGAACTGTGTGCTCGATTGTTACTCTGAATGTAAAAAAAAAAAAAAAGAAATGGAAACCTTATTACGTACAGAGATGCTTGCTTTTTAAACTTCGATACACTGAATAGGCAAGAAATGACAACATCTTCCTTTCTTTTCACGTAATTTCCTCAATCATAAAAATGATAAATACATATTTCGTCCAAGGCAGTCGCGAGGGCGAAGGCTTTTAGGTCTCACAACCGTGTGTCGATGCTTCACACAGGGACAGCTTATAACACTTTATAAAATACATATATGTATATATACCCGGAGTTATATAAACTATTGCCTCCCTCTTTGATCCGGTGCAGTAATAAATCATCTAGCTTCAGACTAAGGAAAGGATTATTGGTGATTCTTTTATCATAGGCCCAAACTAAACCTCCCGTCCCGTATCTTTGCCGTAAAGTAATGCATTTCGGTTATCTACGTATTTTGAAATCTATGAAAATACCCCATGCCTCGTTCCACCACTGGACAACCAGGAATATGGAGAAGTTCAGTTACACAGCTCACATTATGCGCGTTCGGACCATAGTTTATTCCTCTATCCAATGAAAGAAGGAGAGTCCCGCTATATAACAATATATACAGAAAGAGAATTTTCAACACTACAGTATTCCTTTCCAGTAGTTCCTATTGTTCAGTGTGTTCCAAGATTTCGATTTCGATTACCATAAGGTATGATAGTAGTTAAACTGTACTCGGTTAATAATAAATAAAAATGTCGCTGCTGTCGAAATCGATTCGTACGATGTCATCAATCGATACATGATCATAAATATGCTTGTTGGTTTTAGCATCGTATTATCGTAGAGGACCTCATTTTAAGAAATCCATTTCATAATAACAATAATAGCACGTAAAACAACATTTTAACACAAAGCATAAAACGATAAGGTCGTTTTATTTGACAATTTTATGAGCCTATTCTTATATTATGATATAAAATTGCTTTTATTACATTGTGAGGCTAACATAAAGAAATATTATGTTCTTGTTAAGTGACATCGAATCTTTTTATTTATCATTGTACTGAATAATATTTTATTGTCTAACTATATAGTTTATTATATTCCAATGTTGTTATTTCTTCATCAGCATGCTACCTGCAAGCTACCTGTATGTCCAGGTTACATAGTTGTACCACGCTGGCGTAGCCGTTTGAGTCTCTGACTTGAATTGCGGGTCCTATATATATACATATATGTATATTTATATAGATTTATTTCATAAGTGATTCCTGCGGCCCATGGGATCTACATTCGTCAAGGAATCATAATGCAGTTGCGTTGCCACCCTTGAGGATTACGGATCCCTGCATTATGCTGCTATTTCCACTGGTGTTTTGTGAGGAGTGCTCCTACCTCGGTCAAGCTGACCCATTCATTCCGCAGCTGGAAACAAGCTGCAACGTAGTTCTACCACTATCAATATAGATGTGTTCCTCGGCTGTGATTTGAAACTAGGCACCCGCAATTCTCAACTAGTATCAAAATCCTTTGCGTTATCTATATACATATCCAGCAACGTTCAGTTCCGCGGTTCCTTGCAGATTAAAGCCAAATTAGCCTCTAAAAAACTGTGCGTGCTTAATATAGCCAGACAGTATTTCTTGTCGGCTCACTTTGTGCAGCTTTACAAAACGCAATTTCGGATTAACATGGAATAATGTTCTCACCTCTTGGCAGGGGCACCCCACTACTAGGTACTTTCCGAACGGCTTCATTCACTGGCGTTTAGAAAATATGTTGCATCTCTCTGCATTTTTTACCGAATTTACCATTGGAAGTGGTCTGAGGTGTTGGCATCGTACATCAGGACAGAATTAAAATGTTTGTAAAATCAGCTACAAGAGCTTACACCTTTCTTGAAAGCCGGCAACGCAATTTCGACTCCTCTGGCATTGTGGATGTTCATGGGTGGTGGTAATTACATCATCGGGTTAGCTAGCTCGATTGCCACCTATTCTATAATAATAATATGTACCAATCTCCCCGACTTTTCTTTGGCAAGTCTTCTAGAGGCCATTTTTATTCTGCTGACTGGCTTTTTCTCTATCACTGTTCAGAAAAGTGAACCCTGCTGCCCCTAAACACATCCTTAACTTATGTTTCAACACGAACATACGTTGTCCACATATAATATAATTTGAGATAGAAATGTACACGGTAAGTCCGTCAAAACTTGCTCGCCTCATTTGCAAGCAGTTTATTACCGTATTATTCATATATATCATCCTCATCGTATATAATGCATGTATAACATACTTTGCAACTTAAAATATATGGAGAAGTTATTTTATGATGCAAATTTTATAGTGTTGTATTATTGCACTATCACGTTAGAGTTTGTGTTTACTCCAAAAAGAGAAAAGTTTTTTGTCCCTAGCGTCATCATGTTCTGAAAGTTGACAAAAGGTTGTTTATCGCATTTAAATGTGAGACATGGGGATTTTAATATCAACTGCATGCTGAAATATTCTAGTTGATATTCTATTTATATTTTGTTTCCAACTAATATAAAGTAATAAAACTACTAATTATTTTTATATTGAATGTCAATGCCTAGTGGTGGATACGATCTGTCGAGTATTGTCACGAACAATCATTTCAGCTTAGTTGGAGCGGTTAACTGCAACTTTAGCAGTATTGTTAAGATTATTTAAGTTGATGAATAATAATAAATATTTATCTTATAAGATAACTAAATTATAATAAGCCAAAACTATACAAAAACCTATTTCAAATCCATTCTATACAATTTTATTCTAAAATATTTTGATTTTATCACATTGTTAATAGAAGACTTATATATTGGTTCGTGATCACGTGATAACTGATGTCAGATAAATCTATCATCTACATATGAAATTTATTGGTATTGTATTGTATACTATATATATATATATATATATATATATATATATATATATATATATATATATATATATATATATATGTATATATATATATGTGTTTGCATTATTATTTGCTTGTAATAGTTATTTTTAGTTTTTTTTTCTTCTTTTATTAATTAGTTTATTGCTACACATATAATACACATATCTATAGAGAATGCCAAAGCATTAAGTCCGCCCGTTTGTGAACTTTGTTAAGGTTAATGCAATAAAGAGTAAATAAATAAATAAATAGATATTGTATTTTTAATGTTCTTCTTCTATATCTATTATACCTTATAATGAAAATGATTACAAAAAACGATGAATTATTGTATACCTCTCTCTATTAATAATTTATAAGCTCCTGTTTGTTTCATTGCATGAACGACCAAAGGGCAATTAGCCCTTACAGCCAATGATTATATATATATATATATATATATATATATATTTAAATACTCGTACATCTTATAAGCAATTTCTTTTCTATAAGTATTTAGTGGTAAAACATCACCTTTATTATTATTATTGTTATTATTCAGTGGTAGAGCTACACTGCAGTTTGTTTTAGCTGCAGAATGAATGGGTCACCTCCACCGGGGTAGGACCACACCCTCACAGAATACCAGCGTAAAATAGTAGCTTAACGCTGCTGTGTTACGTCTGGTGAGTGCAGGGATCCGGAGACCTCTATTACTGGAGACGAGGCATTCCATCTCACTCCTCAGGGGTGACAGCGCATCCTCATTATGATTCCTTGTCAATGATGAATGTACATGTCATGGGCCGCAGGAATCACTTACAATCAGGTGAACAGTGAGCTCGTTTGTTACTCTTAATGCTATAAAAAAAAATTAAATGTGCGCTATGACCAAAGATGATAATGTCCTGCTGATCAATTTCCTGGTCAGAGGCAATCACCGTCGTTTCTCTCACAAATGTACCTGCAATAGGACCTGATCATAAGCACAGGTTAGCACTTATTTAAAAAATAGAGTTATACACATCTCGCCTTTTGGTTACTAAGTTCCAAAACTACTCTACGGTTTGATATTGGATTAACCAAACCATACATCAGGCTTAGCCAAATGGGATTTCGTCACATGAATGACAGATTGCAGGTCGGTCCTATTCACCAGGTTATGCTAACAAAAGTATATACGTAATCTTTTGTATTTCAAATTTAAATCATTCACTATGAATTATATTCGATGAACTATATATAAAATAAGAAATCCGTTTATTGCAACTCACTAAACTATCAAAACTTATTACTTAATATGTCTGTTTTAAGTAAAATTGTTAGTTTTATTATACTATACTAAAAGATTCCAAGAAATCGTTCGCATAAAAAAACGTGAACGTGGTAAGGCATAAATAACTAGACGTCATTCGAGTCAGAAGCGATTAGTACTGTTTCTATTGGGTTCCCAGTATGCCCTTAAATTATAATGTACTGTCATAATTCAATTGTTAAATAAAAAAAAACTAAATTAAATTTCAATAAATTTAACATATTCTGCGCTGTAGCATCAACGGAAATTGAAAAATATAGCTAAAGACATTATTACTCAAATGATGTAGTTTTTCAATTATAAGATACGTAACACAGTGTTTCAGGAAATTCTTTCAATTAAGAAACGTAAAGTACGTTATTTTCAGGCTAGCAAGTTTTTACACAAAAATCAAAAATCAAGCAACACTTTCGATACTTTTTACTTTTGCACATGTTTTTTTACATGCTAATAAAATGTTCAAAAGGTGTTTTAAGAAAGTATAAATGTGAAAAGGACTTTTTGAAAATGTAATCCGAAAAAGCTTTTTAATTTACGAGATTGCAATCCAAATCCCTAGCCTTAGCCCTGATGTCACTTGAGTACTCAGAAAAATGAATAATCCAGCCGTATACGTATAGTGTACCAAAAGCTCATCCACGTGGAAGCTACATATCTGGTATTAATGCGGGAATGCTTTCGTCGCTGAATGTTGCCACCTTTATTGGAAATGGAAAATGCTTTGTAGACATGCTTTGCAGATAAAGTGAGAAACAGTTTCAATACAAAATTTCAGCTTGTAATAAGAATATTAATGTAATAAATGAAAATGAAGACAAGGATAAGGGTATTATTGTTAGGAATTTATACTTAATTTTAATAACCTAAAAATATACCGTGGTATGTTATTTGTATAATATATGTATATATATATATATTATATATATATATATATATATTATATATATATATATATATATATATGTATATATATATATATATATATGCGGTCTACAATACACTTTATTTTAAAATAACATAAATTCTCGTGTTGCACAGATTATTGTCGAGTATATTATTGAAAAGAAATGTACGGAAGCATAACAATGTTTTCAGAAATTCTATTACGGCAACAAATTAGCACTGGAGGAATACTTATACGTAAGATCTTAGAAAACAAATAATATATATCGTTGACTTATATACCAGTTGTTATATGATTTGGCTCTGGACTCTTCTACTATTATCATTTGATGTAGTAATTATAAATTAAAAACATAGAATAATAAGGTGAATAAAAAATGTATTTAACCACATATGTTTAATTGTCTGTCATATGTCTTCTTCCTAAAAAATAAACCATTAACATTTTTATACACATATAAATATTAGTTATTTTCCTTAAAAAAATCTTATTTTAAAAGTATCAATAGCTGTCCATAATACAGGAATGGCACGTGCCCTACTGGGTCAACAGTAATTTGTTCTTTTGTACTCCAACTATAAATTGAATCGGTGCGAATATTATTTTCCAAACCTTTGATTTTGAGGGCATTATATCAAATTGAATACCGTATAAAGTTTGGAGTTTTACTATCAACAGGTGAACCAAATTCTACTAAGATGTCCGTTAAGTTTAATACAAAAATAAAAGAATTCTCCGCAAAAATATCGCTTTATCTTTTATGTCGACATAAATTTAGTCAAGTGAACCTAGATGCCAAACAGCCATGTTGTTTCATCTCGTTTGAAAGCAGATTCTTCATGTCTACGAGTGCATCTTAAGCCTTAAGATCTGCACTTCAACATTTTGAGACGTCTTTTTCAGGTATTTGTTTTATTCATGTTGGGGTTTTATGTTCAAAGATTTTTATGAGAAATAATTCGTGATCATAATAAAAGTACAAAGGAAGGATTTGAGTTGTGGAATAAATTCGTGGAATATATTTAAAGTAGAATGAATTCACTATACACCGCGGAACGAGACTTTAAAAAAAAAACATTCATTAATATATTTTGCATACTATTCATTTAATAGTATTTTCTAAATGTAGCCCTTGTCATCTCCATGTATTTGAATCTTCCTCAATTTGAATCAACATTTATAAGTAAGATGGAATGCCTAGTTTTTGCCATCGGTACAACAGTCTTCGGTAAGTCTCTAACGATAACGAGTCTAAAAGTCTGTAAGTGAAAATAGCCAAAAGGTTTAGCAAACAAGTGGTATTTTAATCTATTTTACGGTGTTGTCTTCAAGGTTAGGTAAGTATTCCTCGGCTGGGAATTGAACTTAGAAATAATAAATACTGATCACGTGGCGTCACTACGCGACGCTGTAACGCGCTACGCTCTGCTTGGCGACTGGAATGGCAGTAATCTAAATGCTTTGTAGTTGAAAATATGTATTTAAAGCGATGATTTAGTATAGTTCCAAATGCAATATACAAAGTAAAAATTAATATTAATCTGCGAATCGATCCAGGACCCAATATGCTTACTCATTCTCGTTAAGGAACCATAATGTAGATACGTTTTCATCCTCGAGCGCTACGCTAGAATGCCTTGCTACAAGTAACAAGGATCTCCGGAGTGTAAGGGACACCAATCGAACCGACCCATCCATGATGACATTTGAAAATAACTGTAGCGTGGGAGTACTGTCTAGTACTTCAAGAAGTGTTCAAAATTTGTAGTTTCTGGTAATTGAAAATTTATAAATAAGTATCTCTCAAAGCTAAAATGAAATTGCAATATTTTAAGTAAGTCTGCACTTTCTTAGTAGGGTGTACATTTATTTTGTAACTTGTTGCTTTTTATAACAGAAACTATCAGAAAATCCTTGAAGTGTTGGTCAGCAAGATAAATTGACACGTCATTCGAGCGTAAACAATTACCAATGCGTGTTGTTTTTTGTGTGAAACATAGTTTATTTAAAATAAAATTCAGCAGAGTTTTGATTCTGTCACAATTATGTCATTTTACCCGTATTTTTGATCAAAGAAATCGCTGATGTTCAACTGGTTGAACTTGACCACCTATTACGGCATTTTTTATAATATTTTGACAATAGTGCACCTTAATTACAACCGAGTTAATCCAATAGTCTCAAAAGAAAAACATAAAACAACCCAATAAGTATAAATAATATTTTTGTTTTTGAACCAATTTATTTATGGCGTCTGATACAGCATAAATTTAAGGAGTGTTTAAAGAGGTATTGGGCAATCTATTAAACAATACACAAGTTTAGTGAAAATATTGGGTTCAGTATTATTTCATATTTTGTAAATAAATTAATAGTGGGCACATGTTCAACCTTAAACCGTTGATTTCGTAAAATACAGGTATCAAATTTTGGTAGATATCAAATGAGGTTAACAAATTTTGGATGGGTAACACTTAAAAATCACCATAGTGACTCTCTTGGGACTAAATATGTATGTAATGTGGTTTTCTTTTTTTCGTCCCTATAATAATGATAATGACTGGGGTCTAAGACATCGAAATTCATCATTGACAAAGATTTAAGATGAAAATGCGTTGTCACCTCTGAGGGTTGAGAAAACCCCGGAACCCTACACCAAATTATATTATGTTTATATTTAATATTTTACATTTAACATATTTAACATTAGATTATAATATGTATGTGCCACTTTGTTCCCATTACTGTAACATTTTAGGGTGCAAGGTTAGAGCTGTATGGTGGGTGCTGCAGCTGATGGCCGTAGAGATCCTAATCGATGATTTAGCCCGTCGGTTAAATCTCATACTGAACTATGCCCTTCCAATCTCACCACATACACAGTAACACCTTATTGCGAGTTAATCCAGGTTTTCGCTATATTCAGTGGAGCTTGACTGCTCTTTGACCATGATCTTTTTCGCACGTTTTTGGCGTAGGTAATTCACTTTTCTAAAACGCTTCGGTTTCATTGCGTTTCAATAGAGAATCACAAATCATTTTGTTGATGATTCACACGATGATGATTTATTATGTTTCTTTCAGTGAGCTCGTGAAGAGCTAGGGTTTGACCACAAAACTGTTTTGACCCATTGGATAAAGTCTGGATATGCAAAAGAGCTTGATATTTGGGTGTCAAAATATCAAGCTCTTTTGCATATCAAGACTTTATCCAATGGGTCAAAACAGTTTTGTGGTCTACTCCTAGCTCTTCAGCTATCACGTAACTAGTATATCGAACTTTCTCCACTTTTTTTTAAATAGCTACAGCTTTATCTGTAACAGGTTGACCAGAGCGAGCTTCGTCTTTGATATCAAAATTCCCGGACTGAAAACGCAAGAACCAATTTTGTGCTACACTTACTAACACTGCGTTATGTCCATAAACGTCGTTTGTTACAAACGTTGTTTCGTAGCTTGTGTCGCTATTTCCTTTTATTGTAATAAAAATTCAAAATATATCGAAATTCATCGTTATCCTCACTCATTTTGGCGGACAGGTAAATAATAGAAAAATGGCAAACTGGTTTTTAAAAAGTCATCGGTTTATTGGTATCAAAACCAGTCAGATACAAACAGTTTTAATGCAGCTTTTAAAATACGAAAAATCTTTTTCCCCGACTCATTATATACATATATACAATAGCTAGCTTACATAGTCCATCTTAGGAGATGAAAATAATAATAATATATTCAACTTTGATTAGTAAATATTGTAGTGCGTGGTATCGTGCTCAAGTCAACGTGCCTAAATTTTCAAGTAAATATTTTTTAATTATATCCGTCACGCCGTACTCGAGGATATGTTTTGATTACAAATTAAATAACCGTTTTGTTAATTAGGTCAACTTGAACGATAATAAAGATATGTATATATGTATCTTTTTTTATTACTAATTTACTAACTAACAAATACGTTTTTATAAATGTCAACTTATGAAACGTATCCCTTTAATAGGTTTGTAACTTGTAAGTTTACCTTAAAACCTTTATGAACGAAATCGGTAGCTTGTTTTATTAAATTAATAACCACAGCAGGTTCGTCAAATTCAAATATTCCAATAATCCGAAAGCAGAATATGCGGATAAAGATATAAATCGCGAATCAACGCTCTTTTGAGATTCCTATGCAAAGTTATGCTTTCAAATTCTACTGCCAAGCGTAATTCTAGAAACCTTATGACTTATCCAGCAATAAGCTATATAAATTAAATAATATAATATATAATAATTTATGATATATCGTTTATATATCATATTACAAAACAATATATACAGCAATGTCGTATATAAATGTCAGTATTAGGGCCATACTAATAATACAGAATAATCCATATTGCTTATAAAGGAAACTAAGATACGGACATAGAATACCTGGTTGCAATAGAAAATTCTCGTGGAGTTGGCTCGAATACGCGTTAGTAACGAAGCGCACCGTTTGCGCATTATAGCGTAAAAATCGCGAACTCCTTGCTCGAGCAAACACGGTTGAAGCACTAGAATGACATAACAGATGCAGCAGCAACCTGTCTCAGGCCGCATATTTAAAATGATATAAGCTTATTACTAGCAAACGCTTCCAGGTTTTTTTACAAATATCTTTTGTCTGTCTGTCAGATTTTTAAATAATGCTACTTGTAGCTAACAATACCGTTAATCACTGCAATTGAGTCGAATGTTATATGTAGTAATTAGTTGGTTCAATAGTCGAATGGTGGATTCGAATTAACGATCTTAAATTTCGCAGACTGTGCCTTAAACCAGTAGGTTATATATTGACTATTCGATATATCTGAGCCAGATTAATGGACATGTCATCAATAACCTGACGTCATCAGAGTGTAAGCGATTCACGCTATGTTGACGTTGCGTGCTTCGTATATTGATTCACAATATAGTAATTATTTATGTCCAAATGACGTAGACATTAAAGTAGCTCTCATCTTTTGTTCGTTTTCGGTTCTGGGTATGTTGTTAGGGTGACCCTGTGACCTTGGGATTGCATTTAAACATTCTTCGATGTTATTATGAAGGCATTACATTTAAATAGAGAAGGCGACGAAAGGTAAATGCCTCTGTATTTGCGCAAGTCGCAGTTTATATCGTCTGGTGGACACCGGCCACGAGGACAATGTGTTGATATGTATAATTATTATTTTCTTAGGTAAATAAATACATTTATATTTCGATTCCTCACGTTTATCTAAGCCTTGCCGACTCTTCTGAGAGTAATAGAGCCATGCAACAACTAGTTATTGGCTGCAGTATAAATGGCTCATCATGGCCGGACGCGGACAGTCAATACTAGCGTATAATAGCAACATAACCCTGCTGTGTAGTACTACCGTGAAGGAATACAAGGGTGACATCCCAAATGTATTTTAAAATCTTTGTTTAAAATGGATAGATGTTTATGTGCTTCAGTCATCACTGGAGCATATACCAGGTGAGCTCGTTTGCCACTTTAGTTTATTAAAAAAGAAACTACTGATAATTGGAACTGCAAACATTGCAGCATGGAGCTCTACATGCTTTAATTAGTTGTGGACAAAATTGGGTCTTACTACCTATATATGTGGATGTCAAAATGTTTCTTATATATATGATAAAATTTCAACATCAAATCATTTATTGTAATAAAATAAAGTATTAACTGATCATCGGTTAGTTACGATGTCCTGTTCGATTTCAACTACAGCGATATAATAATAATAAAAATAATTTATTTCACACCTTTTACATAAAAAATAATCCACCAAACAAATAAACATCTAATATAAAAATACCCAATCTATCATCTATATTTTATTATTATCTATTCCTTAAGTATGTTGAGACATCCCGGTCTGAACCAGATAAAAGGTATATTTGTATTTCAGACCTAATATAAATTGTAATAAAAATAGGATTTAATAATTCATACGTGGAAAGATGTAGAGGTACATAATCGTCGTCTTCTTCCCTAGTCCAATGCAATGCATCTGCATTTGAATGCATAAGATTGGAGTTAGGCTCAGATGCAGTGTCAGGGACACTGGACACATGTACTATACATCAATAAATCAGGACCCGAAAATCAACATTTTTTTATGTGCAAATATTTCTCCTCGCAGTCGAACCATGGAGTCTAACTACTACACCACGCGGTTAGTTACCATTAGTTGCGATATCTGTACATTATATTATAATAATTCACATCATTTTTTTATTTTGATGTGTTAGCCCCAACGAGTTCTTAATTAAATTTGTGTATAACATTAAAAATACAAATCGATGACAATTACTGTCTGACGCGAACGCGTAGTTCGTAAATATCAGTATGTAAAGTTGGTATACGAAAACCTTCGTCAGTTTTCAAACTCATTACTTTATCAAGTCATAGACTCTTAGTACCTATTGAAACTTAAGCACTACTGCAGACAACTGCATATTAAATTATACTTACTTGGCCAACAAGGATCAATATAGTATACACCGTAGATATATAATCTTCATATCAATATCAAACCTTTTTAATTGCGGTATTCTGTATCGTTTGAAATTAAATTTTAGAATGACTCATAATTGCACTAATGCGAGCAAATATCGACTTTAAGGTGACGAACCTTTTTTTACCCCGACTGTACAGTTATTTTCCATTTAAGTCCTTAGGAATGGGATCGCATGAGCATCTTTAATTCTAATGAAAGATGGCTATATTCACCACCTAACATTAGGTAAAATACAAGAACATAATTGCGTTCGTATTTCACCATTAATTTCTTATAAAAATATTTAAAATATTATAAAAGTATATATAAATTATTACCTAAGAAAAACCTTCTTTTTTTTAATATCATACGTAAATTACAAATAGCAGCCGCAAGAATGATTTATTTGCTAACAAGATGATTTATTTTGTTTTTCTATGGCAACTTTCAAAGTGCTTTATTTATAGTTACAATCCTTGAACGGAACAAGAATACGAAATACTCAAGAGATTTGGCCGCTAACAAAAAAAATAAAAACAATAAATTAATATCTTGAGAGTATATAATAAAGTAATTTAATATAAGCATGTACTTAGTGAGTCTGGATTTTTAAATATTGTACTTACAAAACAAATACTTCACGTACAATTGTGAAAAATGGCCTACAATTATGATTTTATATTCTTTTTAAAAAAATTGTACTGAGATCAAACAAGGTAAGTTGCATTTGTAATATACAAGATAATATAATTAAAAACATAATATATATTATATATAAATATATATTTTACGAGAAGCCGAAGTCTTTTTATGTAAAGAAAAACTTTGATACAAAGTTCTGGGAAAGTATTCTCTTTTAGCGCATAAAATAACTACGTTTTTGTACTTCAGTAAAATAAGTATCCAAAATTGATGATGTTTCATCGTTATCCCTAAAAGTTTCATCCCGAAAAATCCCCAGACTGGAACCCTACACGTACACAGATGTAAACGTCCTACAAAGTTTGGCAATTAACGAAGTTTAATCCCGAAGTGACGGTCAGTCAGAGATGTTACACAGGGCTTAAATTTTTAGCTTTCAAACAAGAAACTGAATACAAAAAAATCCTCATGCCTAGAAATTACTATTGCATTAAGTCTGTCCTTCGAATCCCTTTTTGTGAGGTGTCACACGAGGAATATCGTTTAAATAAATCAAATAAAATAAAAAATAGATAGAGAGAAATCGAAGAGATAATAAAACGTATATAGATATCATCAAAAAGGCTTTTAACTATCCCGAAAGTATATGTATTTGTGTATATTTGTTTTATAACTTTACACATGGTGATTATGCTTGTAGTAGTATCGTGCTTACGTTTTCTAGAATGACGTCAGTTCCATATTATCTTTGAAGTTTTTTCACTAAGAGCGTGCTTTAGTTATGCATAAAACTTACTAATATATTGCTACCCTGTTCTGAAATATCGGACCACCGATATTTCAGAACAATCTCAGCTCTGACCGCGCAATGCGTATTTAGCTTAGCTCAAGTATTAATTACGAAAGTTGCGAACTATTCCGCATTATTCTGACAATAATGATTGGGGATTTATTAACTAGATTTTATTTTATTTCCTTTGCTTGTACTTATAAATCTCTATTATTAAAAGGTAGAGTAGGTAGAGACACTCTAAAGTTTCTTATATTTTATATCTAATTCAAATGCGACTATATCGTATATATATATTTGATATAAAACAATATACTGCTAGTTTTTTTTGGAGTTTATAAGAACTTTAAATCCAATTTCTAGTAGCAGCGTTCTTAATCTTCTTCTTCTTGATGATACTGGTATTACAGTATTACATTCTATCTTGAGTGCCACGTTCGTTTCACAACAATTTAAATTTAGTTGTATTTTGAATAATTAATGTCACTGAGTCTTGACTGATTTGATAAATAAACTTTATACTGGAGATTGGTTTGTTTTCTATTTTTTTTATTCTTTACCTTAGTACTTATTATCCGGATTTTGTTTTAAACATTTAATTTCGGTCAAATAACACTTTGTGAAACTACAATGTAGTTAAGTATAAGAAGCGTCTTAAATCTTTATTAAAAATACAAATGAAATTAATCAATAACTACTATAATATAATACACGTTGCTACAGTTGGATTGTAACTCGGAATGAATATGATTGTTACCAAAACTAGGCGTAAGCAATTGTTATCGTAACTTAAACTTCAAAATTTTGATGAAAATATCCTATTGGAAAAGAGCCAAGTAAAAAGTATCATGACTTAGCAGAATGCTTAGATTTTATATGAAACGTGTGTACGGATCATACAAAATGGAAATTTGTTTACTCTACTTCTACGTAGAGTATAGATGATGTAGGTATATCGACACATCTGTTATTTTCAATTATTATTCGGGAAGTATCTGTAAATAAATTTAGAATGCTGTAAAGTAGTTTAATTTCATAAAACAGTTTAAATTTATTAAAAGTAATCTTATTTTAAAACTAGTAATTAAAAACCATAAAAGTATTTCAAAATGGTTTCTGAGATAGAATTTTATGTTCCATGTTTGTCTTAAGCTATTTTTCATATATTGTCACTATACACCATAAACTTACGCAAACGTGAATATAAAACAAAGTTGTGTTATTAACAGAAATTTATAACAATTTTTTAATGAATATATAAAATACTTTTAGCTCAACCATTTCCTAAAATATAATTATGAGCTTGATACATAGAGTTTTGAATTTATAAAATTTCTTTTGCTTATAAATATAATTTTAGTTTCAAGCGATAGATTTATTTGACTTCTTTGACTAATAGAGTATCAGACGATTTTCTTAACTTCAGTTATCCTGATGGTAAATGATTCCTTCGTCGCCCACCCATGACATCTAAATTCATCCTCGATCAGATTATGATGGAATGCCTCCTCATCAGATATAAGGGTCTCCGGATGCCTACACCGACCAGACGAAACAGCAGCTTTATGCTGGTATTCTGTGAACGTGTAGTCCTTCCCCGAACAAGCCGACTCATTCCCGCGGGGGCTATAAAAAAACTGTACCGTAGCTATAGCATAAACGAAACCTAGGTACGTTAAAGTCTCAAATGTAAACTAAATCTTTTTTTATGTATTTAAAATTTAATACAACAAATACATCAAATACGTTTCGGTATATATTTGACTTTTTGAAAAGAAATTATTTACCTTGTGAAATGATACTGAGACGATTGCGAAATTGAAAGTCGCATTTTAATGATATAATTAGTATTATTTCAACTCAATGACTCCACAATATAAATGCTAATACAATACAAAGCAACCATTAAAAGTCCCTTTGTTATTCAAATTATTTCTTTATTTTATTCAGCCAATCACCACCGCAGATTGTCTTTCCAATATTTCAACGAAAAAACTAGTGGGAAACACAAAAACCGAATAAATCTCGCACCAAGATGCTCCAGAGTGATCTATGTAAAGTTTTCGTTTTAAATTCTACTGCTGAATGTAATTCTGGGAGTTGTGGCGTCCATCCCTTACCTTTGTATATTTAAAATGTAAAATAGAGGTGAAAAATTTGCAACTTTAATCCCCTTCCAGGGTTTTCTAAATTAATGTTATTATCATGTGAACTTTTAACATAGCAAGAAAGTAATTTTAAACTGCTGACGATGAAAAGGACTTAAGAAGAAATTTTATTCTTATTAGTAATTTTCATTGAAAAAGTTAAACATAAACAATTAAGAAGTGATAGAGATGTAGTACTAGTATTTCATAGACTAGATAGTCTTATGTCAAGGGACCTTTTCCGGTCCAGTCAGGGGAAAATTATAACGTATAGCAGATTATGCACAAAGTTTAAAAAAAAACATTAATTATTTTAATTACTAATATCAGTTTATATATATATGTATATATATATATATATATATATATACATATATATATATATATATACATATATACATAGGGATGGGGATGAGTCCCGCTTTTAATTCACGGTACCCGAGCAAACCGAGTTCGATCCCTGCTGCCACCATCAATTAAATTATTAATTGCACTACGCTCGAACAAAAGGAGTGGAATTTATATACGACTATTTAGACTATTATTTTTATTTTACTAATTTTACTTTATTAATACTTTTATTTTTTATACGTGGATAGGAAATATAATAAAATACCAATAAACCTTAGTAGGGGAGGCAGTTCATTTGAATTCCATCGTGCTATTTGAATTGGAGATTTTACAGCCTTTAATCTAAAACCGACGGCGAATGATGCCGAGGCGTGAGCCGTTATCCTACTAATTAGAGGAAATCCAATGAATCCAGACGTCCATGTTATGTTAGGATTCGTTGTTCTAATTTGCGATTTAGTTGTATTTGAGTTGAAATCTCATTAGATTAGCATCAGCTAATCATCAAGACGCATCGGCAACGTTGAGTTTAATTCTATGATTTACAATACAAGTAAACTGGTAACTAAATGTCAGGGTTTTTGTTATTTACAAATTAATGCCTGTTATTAAGTATTGGAATTACGTTAATGTTCCTTATATTATAATTATTATTATACAGATATATATTATTATACAAATAAAAAACAACAATGAATGAGAACTAAAGCGTCCGCAGAAATGAGCGTAAAAGCCACGATAAAACTAGAAAGTAGAAGTAACATTAACGGGTTGGATTAAGTGGAGTAAGACGCTTTTAAAGAATTTTACAGTCAAATACCAGCTTAATGCTGACGTGTTTTGTCTCGGGAGTGTAAGAATGCGGAGATAAACTGTTGACGCGGTTCTTTGGGCTAAGATCTTCATCTAAGTACACACGGCTGAATATACTTGTTTATTTTGATATTTTATTAAGGATGGGTGAGGGTATCATGGGCTACAGGAATAGCTTGCCATCATTTGAAATACGGCTCATCGAACCTGTTGTTCACAACAATCTTATACTGTTATTATTTATTTGATTATTTAAAGGAAGACGACTAAAACATGGGTTTTACTTTAATTTGACATATTCAAATCCGAGAATGTTTGAATGTCATCTTCTAGATGACATTTAAAAACAATTAAATAGCGTACACAAATGTGCGACGTAAACTTTCGAAGTTTTGTTGTGATAGCGGCTGTTGGTAATTCAGTGCAAATATATGCATGTATTTATATAGAAAAACATTTGACGTGATGGGCAACAGACGTTAGTAATAAAAATATCGAGTTAAAGAATTCTAATCATCCCTCAGCTTATTTGAGTTGACTTTACATGATCTAACATAGTTCTGCTGGATCAAGGAAGTACTTCAGGGAAAAGGATATTAATAAAAATAAGTTAATATTTTTGGATCACAATTTTTTTAGTACTGTATCTCGCGTGTCCGAAATACGGCAACTGCACCTTCCCCCGATCTTACGCAGATGGTGCTAACGGCACTACAATATATTTATGTATGTGTTTAGTTATTCTATCTTTTATTTATACACATATAACTAGAAGATAATCCAAATATAATTAATAGGCGTAGATTCATTTTTTCTTATTTTCTAATTGATGACTAATGATCCGACTAAAGATCTTACATATATCCGAGTATAACCATCAATTTTTATTCTAAGCAACTAAATTCTGAATGAGGACATTATACCATTAGAAATTTGTAAGATTAGTTTGATTTAATATGTAACTTTATCAAACTTAATTAGGTTTCATCTGCAGTATTAATGATTCGATCAGGAAATGCGATTACCGATAACCCTATCGTAGACCTCAGGGATGACAATGAATTTGGATCTTTCTTCATGATGAACATAGGTGTTAGTCAGCCTAAGTTTCATTAACAAAAAGGAACTTCGATCACAAAGCCAGTAATTGTTATTTATAAATATAAGCTGCCGTAAAGGTAAATCAATTTATTCTGTAAGTCTGTCTTGTAACAAAAAATATTGTAATATATTTATATATTTTTTTACCACAGTTTTCGGCGCTTCGGAATTTGTACCACTGAATATGCAATACATACTTCATACTTGCCAAATATAAAAAGATAAAAAAATACATGTTACTAAAAAGTAACTAGCGTCTTGCTTACATTTTTACTTAAGAGTAGGTACTTCTACCCATGTAAATAACCTAAAATTACGATAATAACACAGAAGACCACATCTTCTACTGTCATATATGGTAAATTAAGTACCATTGTTGTACGGGCTAAACTATAAACTTTTTTCTTTATAGAACACCTGGCTAACGAGTAAATGATTACCGCCACCTATGAACATCATCCACAACACATTAGATTGATGTTTGAAATTCAAATAATTAAATATTTCGCAGAGTCGATCCCTTATGTTATTTTTTATGCTATTAATGATTTCTTTCTAATATAATTAACAGTCGTTAATAAAATAAAATGATATATAGCTAAATATAACATTTAATTTAATATTTATCATTATCCTTCTTAGGTTGAAAATACTTTTTTAAACTTACCTCATAACTAAAATCCGAATGACACTAATATACACAAGATTTGATATCGATTGTTATTCAAACAACTTTACCTATATTGATATAAAAGATTCAATACTAAAATGTTAAGTTTCACTTTTTCTTAAAAAAAAGTTTTACTTTCTAAACACGAACTGTAGATCGCGCATTCAAACTTCGTCAGAGGAGAGAAAATCGCGTCCACCCCGAACCACTTTTCGAAACGTACTGAATGGTAACACCCCTGAGATAACGTCAACAAAACCCCTTTTGCATTTGGGAGTTCAAGTTTATTTCATTTTCGTTCCTAATCCGTTGTCTTAGAGGCTAGTTTTCTAGTTTATAATTTAACTATTTATCACGAAATATTGTCGTGGTCTATATTTGGTAAGGGAAGTTCTATCTCATATATACATACTCGTATGTGATAATTAGTGTGGAGGTTGAATATAGCAAATGCTTTATGATGGCGATGCTATGCATTTCTTTGATTATGTTATATTATATTATTTAATTTTATCAATATATCATAATTAACAAAAATATTGAATTTTACTTTAGGAAAATTATATAATTTATTTTTACTAAGTACAAATTACTTAGTAGTTACAAAGTAGCCAAAGTAAGTTGACAGCTGTATATATTGCATTATATATAAAAAATTCTACGGCATACATATGCCATTACCACAGACTTTTCAAATAAGTACAAGTACAAAGTATAATGTACAAGAAAACATAGGAGGAAACCTATAAGGCTAAAATATATTAATTCAAAGGCATGTGTAGACCGCTAATGTGTTTTTTTATGTTATCACTCCCCAATGATGTATCCAGAGTGCAAATTTATTATAAATAGCTTTGTATATCGGCTGTTACCTTTATATTAGATATTGGAGAAAATTAAATTAAGGGAAATGATCATTTAGTCAAAGCAACAAACAAAGTTCATAACATAATGAAATTTAAAAATTATTTATCGAATTTAAGTTTTTGATGTGCAGATTCGAATCATCACATACTATCGAAAAATGAGACATATGTAGTTCTTCGAAATAGTTTAGTTGCATGAATAAAATTAAAATAATATGGTTACGCTTTCTGTGAGCGTTCACCCTAAAAATATTTTAGAAGAAAACATAGGAGGAAACCTATAAGGTTAAAATATATTAATTCAAAAGCATGTGTAGACCGCTAATGTGTTTTTTTATGTTATCACTCCCCAATGATGTATCCAGAGTGCAAATTTATTATAAATAGCTTTGTATATCGGCTGTTACCTTTATATTAGATATTGGAGAAAATTAAATTAAGGGAAATGATCATTTAGTCAAAGCAACAAACAAAGTTCATAATATAATGAAATTTAAAAATTATTTATCGAATTTAAGTTTTTGATGTGCAGATTCGAATCATCACATGCTATCGAAAAATGAGACATATGTAGTTCTTCGAAATAATTTAGTTGCATGAATAAAATTAAAATATATATAATATGGCTACGCTTTCTGTGAGCGATCACCCTAAAATATTTTAGCGTTCGTTTCCTATGGGACTCACGATCTGTTCCGTTTAATGTACTAGATTGATGTTTTGCCAAATCCTAATGGCTGTGTAGCGTGTAAGATTTTATTTTTCAAAGCGTGTACTATATTTTACTTATTGTATATTTTTACTGTATTTTTTATTTACTACATTTGTGGACTATAAGGAGAATTGTTATCGTTACCATTAATTCGAAAAGTACACTATTTATTTTATTATTTTATTTAAGAACAGTGAGAAATGTTCCTTAATTTTTCAGCATGTATCAACATTGAAAACTGATATGATGTAAATGTGTAACTAAAAAGTTATTATGTATTAGTAACTTAACGTAAATATATTCAAGTAAAATTAGACTCTAAATTCCCGTATCTTTCTTAGTATTGATAGGATAAAGTTTTTATTAAAATCAGCGTAGTGATAGCTACCCTAGCTCTCATGTTACGAGCTTTGGACTCCCTTCCAACATTACTGCCCATACATAACATTGGACTAGGGATTCCTCTGTGTTTTTGAAACTAACACTCACGGCGGTATAGAATTTACTTTAAACGTGCGCATCGTAAATATTATTCGGGGCGCGTATTATTTCATAAATTATTGTCTTAACACGAATCTTATCTCTTATAAATATTTGTCTATAGCTTATTATAAATATATATACATATAATGTGCTTGATGAGATGCGTGTAAGATCTAGGACCCAAGTAACGGGTATCAAGATATTCCATCTCAGTCCTCTAAGGTGACAACGTATATACATCTTGAATCTTTGTTGGAATTTGAATCTTTGGTTGAAAATTGGTGTAGATGTTATGAGCCGCTGTCAGTGAATCAGGTGAATTGTGTGTCATATTGTTTTTTATTAGAAGTTATGAAAAAGAACAAAATGCAGAAGCATTTACATGATTTGTGTGGGCTTGTTTTTACTCCCGTGGCACTGTTTTCTTAATGCTGCTGCTGGAAATTGGGGCGAAGATCCACCATTGCACAGGCATATACAGCGACTCTAAATTAAGAAGAAGAAATCGATCCAACTTCATAAAGATGTTAGACAAGATGTCATATCACAGAAACTCTTCACCGCTGCTTTGGAAAATATTTTGAAGATGTAGCAACAGATAACTATAGCACATAAATACCTACATCCATTCTCAATAACTATTAATGATGCATATGAGTATATATTTTGAAGACAAAGATGGAATGTCTCGTATATCCATCGTTAAGTAGGTCCTCTGTTGTCACTTTATTCACCATAGGAAACAGCAACATTTTTACGCTTCTATTTGTTCTTAATCAAATAAAATGTCATACTGACAATGTTGAAGAGAATATTAATAATTATTATAATTTGTAAAACGAATATATTTTGAGTACCAGCATAATCTTAATGCTGTTTGCATAAATAATAAGAAAGATAAAATCTCTTAATTTTATATAGTATATTTTTGTTTGGCTAGAAATTGAACACGAGTAAAAAAAATTATCCATACAAAAACAGCAATATGAATTATTTTTGTTTAATCCTTGTGGGAATAATGGGTTTTCACTTTACGTTTGCCGAAAAGGATGTAAAAAGTAAAACCACTTACGAAAAAAAACAAAGTTTTGAGTTGACAACGGTAATAGATTTTTAGCAAGATATAAAGCTTACGTTCTATATATTTTATATACAGAAGAAAAAATATGTGAACAGTAGCAAAAAACTTGAATACATAACGAAAATATTCATATTTACATAGTCATCCAGAAATTCTAAATTCTTATTAACTTAATGCACACAATCCACTTTTAGATATGGTATGATAAATTTCTTGGTTGGACTTTTTACATATAATAATGAAAATGCAATAGGAAATATTTTGAGTAGCATTTTCAACTAGTCGGATAAATTTCAATATCTGTTAGAAAATTTAAAGTAGAACTTATTACAAATTCTCAACAGCACATAGCTCCGGAAGTCGTAACGGAAATAGTCCGGATAATTCTAGACATGATAGTTACCTAGCTGGGCAAATGCCGCGGCACGGGTTCATCAAAAAATTACTCAAATTGTTCAATAGGAAAGTCATGTTTGGATATTTGAACAAAGTTTCATGCCCGAACATCTTTGCAGTGTAACTACAGAGGTTTGAAAGATTTGAAATGAATGATTAACATTGGAATTTATAACATTACAAAAAGTTATATTGAATAGAGTTAAATATAAACATTCGTTTCGTGATAAGGTTGCTCAACAATAATTTATTATCCAAAGTTATGATCTCAGCAGAAAAACTTTTTGTTTAAATTTTCTCACGCAATCATGCATGTTGATGATTACGATGAAGATACCTGCTCTGTTTAGAGGCAAGACAATAAATCTACACTAATGTATTATAAATGCTGCATTCGCGTAGATTTAATGTTCAATTGTTGAGTATGGATAACAATATAATTTATATATCATAATCATAATTTTTCGACTCCTTATGAATTTTCTCTTTTTTATTATACGAATTGCAAAGACCCCATAGTTCACCTAATGAGAACTGATTGCTGACACTCCCATCTACGATAATGAATTATAATGCAGATGAGCAAACAGCGTGATCTCTTTATGATAACATAATAGGGTTAGTAAGGTATTTTAATCCAATCAAAGTCTGATAGTATTATTTGACAGCTGCGTGACGTAGTGAGTAGAGTCCCTGTCAGTAATGCCTCGGGTTCTGGATTTTATTCCCAGCCGAGGAACTTCTCGACTTTCGGGTATGGGTGTTCCATGTGTGCCTCGTGTTCCTGACACTGTTCCCTATCATTGGCTAGAGACGTGCTTTTTTTTCGGGCTAATAGCCCCTTTTATTCCGAGGGCTTTTACAGCTTTACAGGGTTGAAAGGTGACCGAGCGCTTAGGGTGCTCAGACGCGACTTTTATTAGTGGGTAACCAGAATCCCGAGCGGGAGTCTCGGCTTGTACCGTTACCCTGTTGCGCGAGAGCAACTGACTCGAGGGTACCCGAGAGGCCTGAACCTCGGCTCGGTCAGTTACTTCTAACGGATTATCTAAATTAATATAATTTTATTAATGATCTGTACCATCACTTCGCTGGAGAAGAAGTGGCGCAAGAAACTCCAGTGACACTCCTATCTGTGATAATAAGAGATGTGCACGACGAATGAGTGCCCACGCGTTTGCTCGTATGTTTACGATACTATAATATAATATATCATGCGGCATTGACATCATGTGGTACAAGAAGATATCGCCTTATTCAGTACCGACCTTCTATGTCGTAATCGTGAACGTGATCTAGACGGAAGTTAATTTGGTTACTGAATCACGGATCCTTTATACAATCCTCAGCTGTAACCAATGTTTGCACTGAAAGAATAGTCGGATTAAGGTGAGAACTCTTATAATATATAAAAGAATCTTCTATCTATATCACTGCATATTTAGATTAGGGCAGAAAGGATGATTTTACTCAATCAATATAGTTTTATCAATTTTAGCCAATATGGTATATTTATTTATTTACTTATTTATTCTTTATGTTCCTTAAACAACAGGTTTACTAGAGTGGACTTAATGCCCAATGGCATTCTCTACCAGTCAACCCTGGGAGTTCAAAAGAATATGTTGGTAGGCATAAAAATAAAAAAAGGTTAATTAGATAAAAATATAAAATTATACATAGATATACATCAAAATAATACGTAATAAATATAAATAATAATACATAAATAACAATTTCAATATATATACACATAAATACACAAATACCAAGAGGAAATATACATATCAGATGTTATTTGACTTCAAATAATGTTGTCGAAGAAGAGATTTAAAAAAAACTTTACTGGATGCATTCTTGACATGTAGTATGAAAGAATAACGGAAGAACCCAGCACAATGAAATGGAACATTAATTCTCATTCTATTTAGGGATCAAGGTACACGGACAAGAGATCTTTAAGGTAAGATGGATAATTTGAATCATGTAATATAGAATACAGAACAAGCAGAATTCTAGAGCTACGCCTTTGTCGAATTGAGAGCCACTTGAGTTGTGAACGATAGAATGAAATATGATCATAATTACGTAAGTTGAAAATAAATCTTAAGGAATTATATAAAAGGCGATCCAACCTATTATTAAATATAGTACTAGTAGAAAGTAAATTTGGCTACTGAATCACAGATTCTTTACTCGATCCGCAGCTGTAAACATTGGTGTTTGCACTGAAAGAATAATCGGATTAAGGTATGAACTTTTATAATATATAAAATAATCTTTTTTCTATATCGTTGCATATATAGATAAGGGCAGAAAGTGATTTTGCGTCAATATAGTATACAATATGTCCAAGGCCATTGATATAATAATTTAACAAACAGTAGGTGTCAGTGTAATTTAAATTGACCAATATAATAT
Organism: Teinopalpus imperialis; assembly: GCA_029286865.1. Taxonomy (NCBI): domain Eukaryota; kingdom Metazoa; phylum Arthropoda; class Insecta; order Lepidoptera; family Papilionidae; genus Teinopalpus; species Teinopalpus imperialis. The sequence goes on from JAGSMU010000006.1 coordinate 2,696,272, forward strand.
CTTAGTGTACCAAATTATCGCCAACCCTATTCCATGAATTAAATACTTCACATTGTTCGGATCCACTACTTCCTAACGGTGTTATTCGAGGACTATAGAAATTCCATTCGAAATTAATCGCCTCTCAGAATCAAATCATTTTCGAGAACTCTTAAGTGTAACGCAAATCGAATTAGTTGGAAGAAACGAATGTTATTTTTAGACGTCGTATTTTCGATTGCAAATATCTTTGAAGTGAAATAAATTTAGAATGTGTTAAGTGTCGAATTTGTTTATTTGTGTGTAGATTTTCGTATATAGATAAATTTTATTTACTGTATCATTTATTTCTTAACAAGATTTTTTCAATAATACTATTAATCCTATTAACATTCCCGCTAATCATTACAACTAAACTAAAATGCTAACCATTAATAAAAAGCACATATCCACATAAACGTATTTATATATTAATAACATGTTTAATTTGTACCAATTTATTTAATAATTTTATTTTATTACAATTTCCTATTAAGTTAATGCAAGATAATGTTAAATAAAATTGTAAAGGTGGGATGTTGCATGTAATACATAGTGGGATATCACATGAGAACACAAAGCCAACGCACTAATTGGAAACTGGAACTGAACACGGACAATGATAAACGTATGCTCAACAGCGTCAAATGTGCTCAGTCCACCTGATGAAAAGTGACAAATACGAACCAGAAATACCTACTTACTTAAGAATTTCAAAACTTAAGGTCGCTTTGACCTTAAGAAGATTGACTAAGATGGTAATTCGTCACCTGTAATTTAGTCTCCACAACACACTCACCATACGAAACACCGCAGCATTATGCTACTATGCTCCGACACTTTTCAAAAGTCAATTTGAAACTAATTTCAATTTCATATAAATTCAAATTAATAAATTTAACAAATTAATTTATTACAAATTATTAAAATTAATAATTCAATTAATAAATTTCTCATTAAAATTTTAGCCATTGGTTAGTTACTAGTTCATTATCATCATTAGCTTTGCCAAAAACAGAATAACTACTTTATTATTATACGTCAGTATTCTGTGAAAACGTGCGAAGTTCACATTTAATCAGGAAGATATCAAGGTCTAGCTTATAGTAGGATAGGGGATTTATCATTTAAGCGTTCGAAACCGATTTATGGAATACGTTACAATAATATATGAGATATAAAAGAAATATTTTTTTTTTTTTTTTTCTATTTATGAGACCATATCATCAACCCATATGAATTCATCGTAGCACATAGACCCATCCAATTACACGCCACTGATGACGATCCTCACCTTAATAATTACATTATAATAATATAATATACATTACTTACTTACAGATTATATTAATAAACACATTATTTTAAACTAACTTAGGTTGCCCTTATAAGTCCGGGATATTTATCGTCAAAGTTTCGGATCTATCATTGGAGAAATATTTCCTGCCACCTACTTCAGCTTAGTTGTTCACTATGTTGGTTGGTATGTCAAAAATTTATTAACGTTAAATTATATCAGTTTGTGAACAGTGTGTGCGCACAGAAAATGCTTAGAGCGAGCATTTCATCGTAAGTCGGCAATCCAAAATCTAGTGATTCAAGGTCGTGCTTTCAGGCTGTTTGTGGGGGGGGGGGGGCTATGTACAGCAGTAGACCAGTTATCAGTAATAATGATTATCATGATAGTAACTATTGTTTTTTGTATATATAAATCCTAAAGTTGTAAACCTAAGAAAACATACATGCCAGTAATAATGACTGCTAGTAAGAAGTCGAAGAAAAGCTCCAACTAATACCCAGATTAGCACTCAAGAACTCAAGATTATATATAGGGCACGTACTTTTAAGACATAAAAGTAGTACGTGATCTTAATTGTAATTCACATATGAGAAATAAACTATGACAATGATTTGATAACAAGTGGTTTTATTTATCGTTTAAATGAATTAAAAATATATTTATTGTTATTTTTGAAATAAAAGTTAGAATGGGGAGCAAAGTTGTGATGATTTGTTGACTTGGACGTTGAACTGACGAACTAATCAACGTTGATTCGATTTTTGATAACTTCTTACAAGAATAAGTTTAGGTTTAACAAATACGAACAAGTAAATAAGTTGCGTGCGGTGTGCTATAGGTGGACCCACTTTTTAGACTTACAGGTAGAAAATTGATAGCATCCGCTTAATTGGATATAACTGGGCTGAAAGAGGTAAAGTATGACGAGTAGCTTTAGTATAAATAGCAGTATAATTAACTAAACATCCTAATTATAAAATCTACTATTCGAACATTGTCTTAACCGCTTTCTAGTACAATTACTTTAGCTTAGTAAAAATAATTAACGGGAATGTAAACTATTGCTAGTATTTTTATAAAAAAATATTCCTTAACATTTTGTCCTCGTCACATTTAATAGCATGGGTTGGATCATCACATTTTCATGGTGATTTTTTTAATACCTTCTGGTTGTTTTCGACATTGGATGACAAAATAATAACAAACCATAAACGGCAATTAAAGGAAGCAGTGAAAAATGTCATAAAACGTAAATTAGTTAAACCAATTTACTTCAGGACGGTGTCGCAATTTATATTAAACGAGATACCACTAATCTACGTTGAAGCAGATGCGTATCGCCGCAACATCCTTGCCGACATTTCTGGACGATTAAATTACTAAAGTGAATAGACGCAGATGCAACCATGGTGATTGGTAAGTTGATTTTAGTAGATCGTATCGAAATTAAATTAGAAGTATAGAGATAAGAATTAGAAAAAACGGATAGTGAAGAAATTAAAAAATAATAATATAATCTTGAGGAGAAATTGTTATAAATATAAATTAGACAATTATTATTGGTGGCTGGCAACACTTTCCGGAGTGGATATATTCTGCAGATGTTCACGGGCAGAGGTGATTGCCGAGGTGACACTTGTTCGTTTGTATTATATCCCCTCTTATAAAAAAGGAGTGTTAAACAAAGCTAAATGGGAATTGATGTGTGTTTAAAACAGTGAAGAAAATATTATAGTGCCTGAAATAGGATTAATTATAGAATTTTAAACGATCTCCATACATAGAGGCATCTTGATTGAGAAGTAAAGTATTTATGTCGAGGTTACAAGATAGTGTATGAAAGTAATTGAGGAATTTTTCAATCACAATATTCTTAATTAAATATTAGTATGAGCTATTAATTCAAATTTGCAATTATCTTAGTTAATTGATGTTTTCGTTAATTGCGAATATTGAACGCCTTTGTATATTACGTTACTTTGCAAACGACGAGAACATAATGAGTTACACACAAAGCTTAATTGTTATTTCTGGTAGCAAAAGAGATACAAGCTATGTTGACTACATAAAATTCCTAATATAAGGAGAATAAATTACGTGGGCTCCAGCCAGAGATTGCGAAAAAAAGCAATATTAAAATATAATTTATTTTAAATTGAAATATTACATAATTACTATAACTAAAAACTTGACTCTAGTTCCAAGTTTGAATCCAGAATATCTATCCGAAATAATATCGTAATAAGGTAAACTGCACAGTAAACGCGTTGTGCTGATTCAGTGCCTCGTGATATCACGCTGGTGTCCTATGCTGTAACAACGCAGCAAATTCTATAAACTGGTGTTGCGTAACAAATACGAAAATAGGTGAATAAATAACGATATATACTTTATATATTTATCAATGTCTTTTATAAATCATTACTTTCACAGTAAGAGAATCCATTGAGAGATTCCTGCATTGGCATTCATTCGCCTATTTGATATATTTTTATGTGCTAATAAACTTTGAATTAATAAATATATGTTAATACTAATATGTTGTGGGCTTGATATTGTTATCTTTACCGATGATACCTCACTAATTTTTAAAGTTGATATGAATAAGCAAAATAATGACTATATAATCGGTGCATTAGGATTTTTCAATAGCTTAAAGAAAGTAACTTGGTATTAAATGCCAGAAAGTGAAGAATTTGCCCTATCTTAATTAATTAAGTTCAATGCGTATTTAAATAATGAAATTTTAATATTATATATATAGTAATTATTTTTTTATATATATAGTACTTCTACAAAGAGCTCAGAGGACTCTCTAGACAATATTGTAGTTATGAGAAAACCTTGTTTGAATTGCAACCACGAATTTTTGTCATTTCCGTCAGGCAGTTGTCTCTAAACAAGGACAATTGGTGTCACTTCGAACCTCAAGGAGCTCAAGCATATCTTGGATATATTTATAATAAAAAAAAATGTTTTCGTCATAATATATTTATAGGAATATTTCTTTAAGCATTCCTAAAATTCCCCTTAACCACGCACGATAGTAGTCGAATGGCGAACTTGAATATACAACCCTGAGTGTACTCTATGAGAATATTGAAGGTTTTACAAGGTTTTTAAGGTATAAGATGAAGTGAGACTTTTTTTTCCAAGAACCTATGTAGTAGATTTCGTCTGGTGATAACCAGAAAGAGATCGCTGTAATTTAATATACCTGAAGAAACAATAATATAGAGTTTTCTGGAATTTGAGAACATCGTGGAAAATTTAGAGTGATGATCTAGCATATAATATATATCATAGCATAATGGTTATACCTTAGACTTGATTTGACGTATTATATAAATTGATACACAATATTTTTAAGAAACACAATACATTATATGAAAATATCTATGCAGTTAAAACGACACATGCAATTTACATTGTGCAAGCGATACCATCCTGGTAATAGCTGCGGGCGTATGTTTGTGAGCAGCTGCATGGAATACAAATGGCACAGATTTAGGCAATCGTTTCGTACAATATCATTTTAAACCTAATACTAAAACCTTGTATTTCATTCTCGAATGCCCTAGGGCAATATTGCGGAATAGACGACATAATAGTTAATATTTATTAATATTAATTTAGAATATTAAATTGATTTCTGAGCTTATATACCCTGCCGGCCAAAAGTTTAAGACCGCACATAAAAACATAATTATCCATCAATCGTAATAAAATCCCATAGGATAATTAATCTGCATATTCTATCGTTAGTATCGAACATTTAAAGAAGTCATTTCTTTTTTTTACTTTCAAGTTATTGGACAATAAAAATCGAATGTTTTCAAACACCGACAAACGCTGCCCTAGAGCCAGGTGGTAGAGTCGTAATAATATTTTTATAATGTCCTCATTACTAACTACTTTGCTTTATTTAAAATAATATTCCTTTAATATATTATATATTTTTACTTTTATATATATATTTAATACTTCTTTAATAGAATAAAAATAGGAGCAGGAGCAGAAATAATTATTATGTTTTAAAAATTATATGTTCATGGTTTTTATAGATCGCTAAAACAAATCAATTGCAATAATACTTGGTACCGATATTATTATGGATTACCGATATTTATATATTAAGTTACCTAAATTAATATATAAATATCCGAGATAAATCTGTACATGATCCATTGGTCAACCGTGGTGAACATTCAACTTAATATTTCTTATGCTCTGTTCTGTTCATTAAATTATATCATAATAATAATAATATAATAGATATCCCCAAAATGATATAATAGGAAGTTCATAGTTTTAGTTTTATAATATAATAAGAAAAAATATATTAATATAATTATATATCAGTTATACAGAACGAGACACAATATCAATAAAAGTGAAAATTTCCCAGAATGGGAAAATAAAAACAAAGGATTTCGAAAATTTGTCGTTTATATATTTATTCTATCGTTGAACCGAATAAAATTTTCGCCAAATTGATATTTAATTACAGAAAACGCTGCCAAAACAGCTTTTAACATGCATGGACTTTTCTAAGCAGAATTGTTGGCTTGATTCCAAAGCACTTTCATTTTACCAAAACATACATATGAAATCTAAATTTGGCTAATTTCTAACCGCACAGATAAAAAAAATCTCTCTGTTACATGAGCCCTAATTCTACTTCTGTTCATGTCATATATGAATCAAAGGGTAAGCCACATTTGCTGTAAATTGCCTATTCATCCCGCAAGAAGGAACCAGCTATACAGATCCCAAACCAAACCTAAACCTAACCTTAACCTAACCAAAACCTAACCTTAACCAAACCTAAACCTGACCTAAACCTGACCTAAACCTAACCTAAACCTGACCTAAACCTAACCTAAACCTAACCTAAACCTAACCTAAAACTAACCTAAACCTAACCTACACCTAACCTAAACGTAGTCTAAACCTAACCTAAAACTAAACCTAACCTAACCCTAACCTTAATATCCTAAACCTAAGTTAAAAGAAGAAATATATTTTAAAGAATATTTGAACTCCATCAATCTACAGTAGCGTCGTGGCTGATACCCAGGAGTAGAGAGTACGTAATTAAACTTATTTACACCTTTCATTACCTTTATATTTTCTTACCATCCAACCTCATAACCCTCATAGCCCTTAAACCTTTCCTCAATAAGGAGATTATTTGTGAACATAATTTTATAAAATACGTAAAATAATTTACAAAACATTCCAATTTTACAATTGACTAAGTAATCGTATAAGTATTTCTAACTTAAATTTTAATATAGAAATTTCTATACCAAAACTTAAGTTTGCATTTCAGCGTCCATTAGACAAGCTTACTAGGCAAAACTAGGTCCGTTATCAAACACGTACGTGAACGCAATGATATTGGAAACGTTATCGAAACATACTGAATCTGTTTGGACTGCCAATTTTGTTCACTCTTTAATTTGAAAGTTTTGTTTTTTTAAGTTTTTTACAAAGTTTAAGTTTTCTTTTTTCGTATTGGCGATCGCAGTGTAGGACGATGGATTAACAACTTATTCATGGACGTCAATGGATGCAGGTGGCTCATATATATTTTAATTTGTTAATTATCGGCATGTGTTGCAATGTCTCTTTAATTATTTTTTTATTTAGTTACTTCGTCAAACAAACATTAATTTGTGTCTGATATATGTGTAAAAAATTTGCTTGGTTTGAAATTCACTGTGTGGTTTTAAACTTCTCTACATTATAAATTCTCTAAAAGTCGTAGGTTTCACTGGACAACACACTTAACAACACTTAAACAGACCACGACAATTTTACGGGACGTTATCTAACTCTGACGTTCGAGCAGCGAATTCCCAATGACCGTATCTGCATACCGCTTTAAAATTAAACATACGGTAAAATTATAAGAACTGCAACCAACCATATTTCAATATGAGCTTGTAATTTGTTTGAAATTTTATTGCAGTTTTAGTAAAAATTATAATAGATTCATCACGTCGAAGATCTTGGTGTGCTCCTTCTATAAAGTTTTGTTTTGTCCGTACGAATTATAACATGCGTTTAAAATTGCTGACTGTACGTTTATATGTATTGTTATTTATGTGTGTATCCATGACATGTTTTTTAATTTCAGAAACTACGCCGACGTGGATTTTAGGATTTATTTTAATTGATAATTCCAAGGACCTATAACGAGTATTATAGTGCTAACGAGTATTATAGTGCTAACGAGTATTATAGTGCTAACGAGTATTATAGTGCTAACGAGTATTATAGTGCTAACGAGTATTACAGTGCTAACGAGTATTAAGTATATAGTGCTATAACGAGATTTGACTCCGCAACAATTGTTACCACAGTTACAGTTATCGAGCGTAGTCATATATAAATACGAATACAACAACACAGACCCGAAAACCAAAACTTTGTTGGTTTGCCAAATGTTGGCTTCGGCTGTAAGCTTGAGGCTAAATACTTAATCATTCTTTATGACCAGACTTCGTGATTCTATTAGTTCCGTTATAAATACTAAGATACTTATTTAAAAATTTCGAGTGATATAGACAATAATTGTCTTTGAGCATTGAGTGAAAAGGCATTATGGCGCAGTTTGCCAAGCTCTCTCCAGCTGACTTGTAACTTGACAGAAATAGATGAACATTCAACACGTTCAAGATAATGCCGTGTGACAATCTGTGGGGGAGAATTTAGGTCCAGCAATGTACTAATGATGGTGCAAATTAAGTTAAATCTGATGTATATAAAGTTTATGATTTGCACCATCATTAGTACATTGCTGGACCTAAATTCTCCCCCACAGAATATGGGACAAAAATTAAGTTACGCTACATATTCGAATATCTCGTAGACTTAATATCACGATAAATTTACATACAAACTTCTCGTTATAATATAATTTCCCACTGACAGTTTGGATTTTGGTGAGTAATAATCAACAGGTGTCGTTGAAGCTAGACGTATGTGGGAATAATTACAGCATAATAATATAATATTCTAAGAAGTTAACGTTATCTGGCAATTAAAACGGTATTTGATATTTATATTCGGTTATATCGATATTATATGTATGAGACCAAATCGTAGTAACAAACGAACGTATGTAGTCGAAAATGCAGGTCATAAAATTTAATTAAAATCTTATATTTTGCATGTGTAACAATTATTCGTTTTGTGCAAAATTTTACAAACAGCGTGGTTTGGCCATGTGCCAACGCGTTGTTGTTGTACAGGTTACTACCACTTTGTATGTACTATGTAGTAATTTCGTTAAATAAATAATTATGAATTTTATATACTCGTAATATACGAATATACTCAGAAATACATTACATATGTATGTCCATGAAATCTTCAGAAAATATACAAAGATCAAGTGATCTTATGTTAAAGTTCACACATTCAGGGTTATTCGACGTATTCCCGTTGGGAGGTGATAGGGGTGACTATTAGTGATAATTTATGCATTATGAAATAGTGAACCATTTTCATTTGCAATTGAATATCTTGCAATATATATTTTTATATATACATATATATATATAAGGAGAAGGAGAAGGAGAAGGAGAAGGAGAAGGAGAAGGAGAAGGAGAAGGAGGAGAGGAGGAGGAGGAGGAGGAGGAGAGGAGGAGGAGGAGGAGGAGAAGGAGAAGGAGAAGGAGAAGGAGAAGGAGGAGAAGGAGAAGGAGAGGAGAAGGAGAAGAGGAGAAGGAGGAGAAGGAGAAGGAGAAGGAGAAGGAGAGGAGAAGGAGAAGGAGAAGGAAGGAGGAGAAGGAGAAGGAGAAGGAGGAGAAGGAGGAAAGGAGAAGGAGGAGGAGGAGGAGGAGGAGGAGAAGGAGAAGGAGAAGGAGAAGGAGAAGGAGAAGGAGAAGGAGAAGGAGAAGGAAAAGGAGAAGAAGAACGACAACGACAACGAGAACGGGAACGAGAACGAGAACGACAACGACAACGACAACGAGAACGAGAACGAGAACGAGAACGATAACGAGAACGAGAAATAGAAAGAGAGCGATTGTAATGAATAACATTTAAAATGTTTATTTTGTTATATCTGACAAAATAGCAAACTGATGTTTTGTTTTATCAATTTCTAATATGTAGTGTTTATTACCACGGACATTGAAATATTGTTTAAAAATATTAGAATAATAGCTTCTTCTGTGCATTTGCTTGAAATTTATTGTTACACAGTGATTAGTTAGTTTCTGAAAATACGTCTTTCCAAGAAAATTCTACACTTCACCACTAAATATTAACTTTTATACGGTAAAATCTTAGTCTATAATAATTTTAATGAAGCTCTAACAAGCAAGAGGAAACCTTAGTAATTAAAGTAGACCACCATAATTAACACAATTAATCCTAATCAAACAGCTCTATATAAATATTAACAGTCCCTGGGGCCATGAATTCGGTCCTTATATAAACTAATAAATATTGGGCAAATTAATTTACATCTATTTAAGATGTAAACTAATTGACCTAATATTTTTTTTACACTTTGAGTACTTTATAAGTTCGGGCCTTTCAAGTGAGGATACTGATGCACTTTAGTTCCCTACACGGCCACAATGGAACCACTGCTCATTTGTCTCAGGTGTTTTCTTGCTATTTTTGTTCTCATGCACAAAATAAGATACGAACACCTAGATAAAGTAACGTCCTGTGCAAGTTGAAAAATCAATGGATGCTTGTATCGCATTTTCTGGCAATCTGTGGGATGTGTTAGTAAGTAGCGATAAAATGCCGATATAAATTAAACTCATAATTTTACTGTAATCGTCAAATGGTTAGTTATAATAACGTTTTTAGGAACCGCCCATTTATTTTTCCTTTTAAATATTATTTAGGGTGATAAACGAGGGCACTGTTTACCGGTAAGTGATGCTTCGGTCCATGACATCTACTCCATCTTCAACAAAAGTTCCAGGTTGACTTGATTGATTAATTGTCACCTCAGAGGACTTCTGAATTGCATCTAAGTGTATAATTGGTCCCTGGATAGAGGTCTCACTCGGATACTCACTCACCATACGAAACACAGCAGCGTTATATTATCATTTCACGTTGGTATTCTATGAATTCATGGACATTCCCTGATTAAGCTGACTCATTTATGTTATAGCTAGAAACTGCACCGAAGCTCTACTACCATATGATTACGATCAATTTTCACCACGAAAATGGTTTTGCTTTAAGAGTCCAATGATTGAATCAACAAGATAAACATAATTCTAGAAATAAACAACTTATATAAATTTATTGAAAATTACATCATACATTTTTCTATCAGGGAGAGCACAATACCATAAGTTTAATTGAAATAAGCATCAACAGTAAATCGGCAAATGTTTCGGTTTTCTGGATTCTTCTGTGGACAGCATATAGGTGGTTCTTTACTCCGCCTGCTTTCATGATCTTCGTACAGTTTAGGGTCCATAATATGTACTAATTTTGGGACATCAGTGGCAGCATCTTGCACATACTTGGGTTTACAATAGCATTTCTAGAAATTGAGCTAACGGTTTATCAAACAGTTGACGTAAGAAAAAAAGCTGTAAGTGCCTAACCAATTTATTATGTTAAAGTAATATTATGAAAATAAATTAATGTAATACGGATACCGGAAATCTGTTATATTAGTTAATATTGTTTATATTTTTGTTTGTAATAAAATAAACATGTTACTGTGATTACGTCAGGAGTAATCGAAATATTTCTAAGAGTCCACAATCGTATCAAATGAAATGAACCGATATTTACTCGCTTGTAAAAATAACTTATTAATAATATTTATTATTTCACTTCTATATCACACATCTAGCTAGTTACTAAACTTACCCCTTTACGAATGCGGCGTCTAAATCTTAAATATTTAGGTCTTTGATATTTGCAACACAAGTTTCTGCTCTTTCGTCTCACTTCTGCAGAAGATTGTAATTTTGACATCAATGTGCACCATCTTTCATTACAGGAAGAAGTTACCCCTAAAACGATAACAACTTCAAATAATTTAAAATCTCCATTGAATCTACGGAAAACATACATAAATATGGTTAATTTTTTATCATTCTTTTATAATAATATTTAGTCATTGTAATAGTAATTACCTTCTCCACACTTGTGGTAATGGAATTTTTATATAATCGATATATCAACTGACCTCAATTTTATTATTTATGTACGTCCTATAATAACCGCTTTGTAATACATCTTTAGCGTGAGGTCCATGGAAAGGTCATCAAGGAATTATTGTTCATTCCGCAAAATGATATGATTATTATTATGATTAAAATGGATAAGTTGTTTATTTAACGAAATCGATAAATCTTACAAATGCTTCTTTTACAAATATCCCTAAAAGTGTCTATTGGTTATACGTTACCAATGGAAATTAATAAAATTACCTCGAGTAGCAAAAATTGACAGTCACATGATAAGAATTTGTACTAATTCTATGTATATGCTCATTTATAATATAACACTCAAATTGATATTAAAAGACTTACCCATTTTTATAAAATTATATTTAAAAAGCTGTATAAGGAGCAATGCCTTAGTATCAATTTGATTTATTTTGTATCTAAGTTTTATCAGTCATGTCGTAGCCAACTCGATTTTAGGGCATACCAAAAATATAAAATGTCAGTCACATAACTACAATTACAAACATTTAGAATATGCATACGTATTCTTCTATACGTGATTGATGAAGATGTTCCATCTTCACCGCGTAAAGTCAGGTCCACGTAATTGTTTATCTTTTTCAAATTATTTAAATTCACTTTGGAACTATTTTAATACTAGTCCATTTTTATTAGCGGTTGGCTAGACATCGCTAACACTTTTTATGTAAATTGCCTATGGTATATTTCTCTTTTGGACCACTCCACCAGGAGACCATTCCATGGGCAACATGGAATATTTCATCATACTGAGTGGCTCCTTGATAAGTACAGTTCCAAGAGCCTTGCGCTAGATACTTTGTTGTCAATCAATATAATATAGTTAGATTTTCACACTTAATCTCGAAAAGTTTAAAGTACGTAATTAAGGTTAAAAAAATTAAAAAAAAACTTTCCTCCGAGATCGTATTTTATTGTTTTAACTCACGACTCTTGGCATCCATCGTCTGTTTGAATTCTACGAAAAACAGTTGGAATTGCAAGACAAACTCCGAACAAGCAATTAAACTATAGCCCGGTAGATTAATTAATTGTTTCTCCAACAAACTCGTCGGAATTATTTAAGCCTTACTAAGGATATTGTAGTAACTTAAAACTCGATTATTAAAATTATATTAGTCGAAAAATAAAATAATTAGAAGCTAGTTTGAATAACGCATGTACATCAATATATTCTTAATTCCTTTCGAACCTTATTTCAGTCTGATTTGACATTACTTTGACTTATCCTAGTGAAAGAAATAGGGAGGCCATTGATAGAGGTGTTCGAACAAATTAATACATCTTGCACATGTATGACATTTTATCAATCCATAAAATTTACTATGATCGGTTTCAAGCACTAATACTATCAAATAATATAATTTGGGTTTTAAAGCTTCATGTTTGAAATCGATCTAGGTAAACTTTAACAGCAAGAACCCTACTAACGAGATTCCACATTACTTCAGTGAAGATTTTACTTAAATTAAGCATTTTGTATAATTATAAATTAATGTATCATGGTATCATTGCTATAGAAATTTGTTTTCAAATCCATATTATATTCAATACGAACAGATTATGGAGTTGTTAGAAATTGTTGGTTCCCTTCATTAAAGAATGAGGAAAAAGAAAAACATGGAATGTGCCACCTGCATCTCTTTCTGAACATACTGTAAGAATCAGGAAATGAAATATTCTCAAGGTGTGGTAGTTTTCAAGGTTTTCCAGAATCTAGGACTACAAGACAGTGCAGTTTTTGTCCTTTATTACCATTATCCACAGTGGTGTCTGGAGCAGCTTTCAAAGCTCTTACAGACGTTTAACGCTCACAGGGTGGACAGATAGTAGTATTTTCTACCCCGTAAGGAAATACGTGTATTTAGTTTTTTAATTATTATGTAAAAACAAAAAAGGGTGAATGATTACATATCAGATCTGTTAAAAGTAAATTATTATTCTATGAAACAAATTCACTAATTAAAAAACCCTTTAAAATCTGATTCCGACAACATTTCCGTCAATCCAGTGGTACAACTCACTCTAGTCAACGTACACAATTCCTAGATAGAAATTTATAGTACTAGAGTTTGAAATTTGTCGTGGTTACCCCTTCGAAATTGTTCCTCTTGGTATTGAACAAGCGGCTAGCTCTTTGGTAAACACGTATTTCAAACTTGTTAAATCAATAGTTGCATACTCGACCATGGCTATGTAATGGACGTAATTCATAAGTTTTGGTTTGGGGTATATTAAATTTATAATTAACATAAATATTAATAGTAACATAGTGCATATAAATACAATTGAACCTAACTTGAAACAACTTCAATTTTCTGCACTTGTACAAGCAAAGTAGGGTACATAAATCACAGGAATGTATTTATTTCAAATAGCAGTTAACAGAAACTTAGCCGTTCGTTTTTTTTTAATTTATACTTATTATTTATAGTTTTTTGTTAGATACCTGACAGAACTGTTTTTTTTAATTTGAATATTCTTCATTTATTAACTGATTGTCTTACTCATGTTCCTGCTTTTCTTTTTTTATTCTGTTAATATATTTGCGATATATTTATGGAACATCGGAACAAAGCTAGAATCAGCGAGAAGTGGCTCGTGTGTTAAACATGAGCCAGTTTACTGTATACAGAGTTAACCGGTGATACCAGGGAGAGTGGTAACTTTAACCGAAGAAACGGATGCGGCAGAAGAAAGTGCACATCAGAGAGGGTCGACCGACCGACTAAAGGTGGCTAACCTGACTCCTAAAAGGTCGGCTACTGGCCCTAAGTTTATCGAGCAGCTCGACTCACAATTCGCAAGAGAATACGTGACGGGAACACTGAACAGACGAACAGCGGACCTCTGTTCTCTTCTCAGATGAAATCAGAATATGTTTCCATGGCAGCGATAGATGACGAGTCTACAGAAGACCTGTAGAGCGATTCACCCAGTGCTGGATCATTCTTTACGCAGGTTATGTCGGTGAAAACTTTGTACTCATGCAAAACAAGGCCCTTCCACATACTCCATCTTCTGTTTGACAGTACCTGCAGGAGGACGAAATTGAGCCCATGGAGTGGTCAGCACGTGATTCGATCTTAAATCCAATTGAGCACGACGAGCGTCAAAGAATAGTTCGGGCCAGAAATCCTGCCGCAGCTACTAGATTCGAGCTTAAAGCCGCACTCGCTGAAGAATGGGATGGCGTTTTTTAAGAAACAGTGAAAAATATTATCCGGTTTATGAAGTACCCATTAGGAGCTGTAATGAGAGCTAGAGGAGGAGCACTAAATATTGAAAGGTTTTATTACTTAACTCATGATTGTGTTGTCTTTTTGTCTGTATTTTCTTTAGAGTGTCCCTTATTTTAGAGTTAAAGAAAAATTTTGTAAAATATTTTTATATATTAATATAAAATAAATAATATATAATAAATAAATCTTTCGAATTATATACGTATGGTCTTGAATCAACATTTAAGAGTCGGGGCAGCTAGGATCTAATGGTAAAGTGCTATTGGGAGATAAGGATACTTACATAACGTACAAACCCGACACAAACGTATCTTGTATATATGTATCTTGGTTATTGTTATGTCCATTGTGAGCTCTATGATTCATCTACGGGAAAGATGGTATGGTGATGGTTCTCATGGGGCCGACAGAGGTGCTGACTTGACTAGAGCCAACACCATTGTAATTTATTTATAATATATCTTATTTGTTGTCTTTCTCATAAACCAGCCATGGTTTGTACATATTTAAAAAATGTAAAAACCATGGCATATTATTGGTCTACTATCAAACTTTAAAAGAAAGATACAAAGGACTGAGAGATACTTTACCTAAATTGGGTCATCGATTTAAATAGATGGGTGAATCCAATTTCACACATCAGTGATCTTCCTCCACCAAATCTTTGAAAAAACTATTCTTAGAAAAGTTTTTGCCTTTTGAATTGATGCTTATCGTACATAGTTGTATTTTTATTGGCTTTTTTCATAAATAAAAATAATGGCAGAAACTAATACATTTATAAATTTATTTTTTACAATTGATGTAATATTAGGTCCTTAGATATGAAATTAGGATTTATTATGGAAAAAGTAAAAAATGACATTTTATTGAATTATATTTTTAATCAATCGAAGTATGTACCATTATTATCTATAAAAATATTAATTTGAATGTAATTAAAAATAATAACCTTTTTCTTTTATTTGTATTTTCATACGCAGAGGACGATTTAAAATAAATTATAACGATTCTATTGTAATATTTCAAAAAATATTTTAAAAAACTTATATTTTAACTGAATACTTAATATACGTTTTTAACTTATTTTAAGAACGTTATTTAACGAACAGGAACGTGTTAACTTGTAGTTTGTTGGTGAATTCAGTAGTGATACTGCCTGATATTAGCAAGAAGATATGATTTTTTTTTTTAAACTTTCAAAGCAAATGCTTGACCACGATCACACCTGATGTTAAGCGGAAATGCAGTCTTAGATGGTAAGGCGCACTAGCTCAGTAAATGCCTATTCACTCTACTCTTGAAAACAGTCACATTGTAATCGGACGGAAAGACAGACGCGGGCAAACTATTCCAGTACTTTGCTGTACGAATAATGAAAAACGAAGCAAAGCGCTTCGTTCTGGTCTGAGGGATATTCACAAGAAAAGGATGAAATCCAGCAGTGCATCGTGAGGTCCGATGGTGGAACGGGGGTGGTGGAAATGCTTATAGTTATTTAAATAATTGTTTTTTGCTTAAATTAAAAGTTTCATATTGATTTTAAAATACCAAGTAAATTTTCAACTTTTAATTTAACAAAACGTGTTACACAAATTGTTCGAGAATAGTTTTAGGAGTAAGTTTGATAATAATTTTCCGGTTGACTGCACACTGGAACTGAATTACAGTTTCTAACAATTTTGTCTGACTACTTTATGTAGAGAAGTTGAAGAAAAATATTTATTTTTTATAGAGTTTACACTTGTACACTTATCTTTTTTCACTTTTCCATTATTCTATTTTGTGTTCCTTTTTAAATTATGTTTGCAGTATATCTTTTTATGCAATAAATGAGTAGCTCGTGCGGTGAAGGAGTACGCTGGGATAGAATATTACAACAAAACGGAAAGATAATTCCATTGTGTTGCAAGCGTAAAAATCTAAACATACAATTACTGGTAAAGGTACGGATAGGAAATTTAGAACTTATACAACTTGGACAAACTCACTTACGCCGTCCTCGCTTTGGTCGCAAAAAGGAGTATTTCGATATTTCTAAAACATGAGGATTAGAATCTGCAAGTATATGTTGAAAAAATAAACAGGGGCCTTGACAGAATCCAATTGAAGTTACTCGTGTACGTTTATTAATTTATTAGCTATGCCCGCGACTTCGTTTCGTAGACTACAGGATGCTTGGTATATATCATGTAAAGCAACGCTATGTTTAGAACTTTTAAGGGGAAACATTATACATGATTTTCGCGAAACTTTAACTGTTTACACAGCAAACGTAGCGGAAGCTCTCAAAAGGAATATATAATATTTTTCCAGTTTTTGCAATATTTTTCATTGATGCTCTGCTCCTTTTAGTCGTAGCGTGATGTTCTATAGCCTTTCTCGATGAATGTACTATACAACACAACAATATTTTTTTCAAACCAGTACTGGTTTAAATTGAAAAAAGATTATTGTATTGGATTATTATTAAAGATTAGCGCGTTCAACCAAAATCTGCAGTTTTATAATATTAGTATAGATTTATTTTAAATACGTACCGACTATATGCATATATACTACATTTCAAAGTTCGAATTTTTATAATTTGACAATTATAAATATACCTAGGTTAAAGAGGGCGCCTAAACATTTTGTTATAAGATAACCATATGTTTTCATAAAAATGATAGTTTACAAACCTCGGTACAGTTGCATCATAACGCTTCTGTGTTTCGACAGATGAGTGTGGGGATTCGGAAACCCTTATTACTGGTGACGAGGTATTCCATCCCCTCTTCAGGGACTCTTTAATGACGCATGTTGGTTATGATTCCATTACGAGGATATAATGTGGGTGTTACGGACCACAGGAACTAATCACCAATAGGGGAACTGTTTGTCACCCTTAATATAATAAAAATAAACCATTTCATATTAGGGTAGATATAGTAATTAAGAGGTAGTATATGATATATGGATCTAGTTAATGGTAGGTTTAAACTTTTGTAATGCACACTATTTTTAGCGATTTACGGAGGGTAGAGAGAACTCAAATATGATCCTCTTTACACACATTGATAACGAAGAAACTCAGATGATTCGTGGACAGCTTCCTCGACGGATTTATGTAGAAAATATTCTTACGGATTCTTTTATTTTTATTTTATTTCTTTTATTATTATTATTATTTATCATTTTTAACTAATTTAATACTTGTTTTTATGTTCCAATTTTCTAACTTCTGTTTTATCGATATTATTACTTAGGATAAATATTAGCCAAAATGAAACCGGATAAGAGCAAGTGATTTCGTATTTGGGTTAATTGCTACATTCTGCTCAGTTGTACTTTTTTTTTTGATAGAAGCGTCGCTGGAGTTTCTTGCGCCACTTCTTCTCTAGCGCTCACGCATTTCGAAGTGGTGGTACAGGTAGTAAATAATAAAAGCAATTAATTTAGATAATCCTCTATCAGAAGCAACTGACCGAGCCGAGGTTTGGCACTCTCAGGCACTCTCGAGTCAGAAGCTCTCACGAAAAAGCCCGTGATAACAGCGGCCCTCAGCCCGAAAAAAAAAATCTTTTTTTTTACACATCCAAAGCTATCTACATGGTAATCGTACGCAGTGTAAATAACAAAGTTGACGTTTACAATAACTAAGTTAAATAAATTTTGGTTCAAAAATAAAACAGGCAAATAGCCGTAGTCTAACATTTATATTCTTATATAAGAATTTAATTTCTAGTTAATACACAATTGAATGATACAAAATTAAATGTTAAATAATCAGTCTTTTTGAAGATAAATGTTATTTTAAAAATTTCTCTACTTTAATTGAAGAAACTATAACTTTAACAATTTATTTATAATTTTTTTTAAAAAATAGCTTTTACATTAGTAAAAATAAGATTTAAGTACAATTTTCTGGTAAGTTCTCGATTAAAACATTTTTATTAAATAAAAAAATACAAAATGTTATTTGTTTTACAATATTCATATAACAAACAATGAAACCTATATATTTAACATTTGGCATTATATGACTGTAAATATTAGACTTTTTTAATTATATATAATTTAAAAATGATATGACAGATCGAAATATTCACGTATATTGAAATTGAACAAAACTTTTTAAAAATATAAATTTTTATTAATTTATTACTTGTTTATTAATTTTCAGTTATGAAATCGTCCGTCGTATCAGTCTTCAAAACGTAAAATAACTTTAGAATATCACAACCATTAAAACAAAAAAATAATTTCATTGAATTATAATTACAAATATTTATAATTTTAAAGCAATAACGTAATAAAAAAAATTGTTTTAATTTTAAATGTAGTGTGGGTGTGGTATCTGAAATGATGGCAGTACACACTCAACGTAATCTAGGACACAGCGAGGGGCTCCGAATAGCTACGACGGATTTACATAGAATATATTCTCCTCTTCTACACAAAAAGAAATAAGAATATCTTCTCTCTAATTAATAATGAGAAGGTATCCTCTTACACGAATAGACAAGAATACACGAGGGAGATTTGTACTCATTTGTTTGACACAGACAAATTATACATCATCGTAAAAGTTTTAGCTTTATTTGCTCATAAATTTATAATACTTGATAAATTTTTGTTAATCTTTTGAGCTCATGCATTTATTTAAGACACATGAGCGTTAAATGGAAAGTATTGATGGTTTATCGTATATTGTGCATTATGACATATGTACTAGAAATCTAACTAAATAAGAAACAAAACTAAGTCAAAACGAATCACACACCAAACTATGCCATAATCCAATCATGTTATGATATAGCCCTGGCGCCGTACCTCAAAGAGATCACAAAAGATCACTAAGTTAAGATCGGTGTCGTTAGTTATAGAAATATGTCAAGGTTATGTTCGCTCTTCACCATTCATATATACTATGTTCTGAAACTCTGGTTGTAATAAGACGAAAATGTTTTCAAACATGATAATCAAAAATAAATTTTAAAAAAGTTTCAAAAAGATATGGTTTTAGTGTAACGTGTGACACTCTCCAAGTCAAATTGCAGAACTTTGTTAATAGTTTATTACTATATTATTTTGTATTAACATATTTGTTATATGTTCACTTTTCATTTTTATGGTATGCTGTTGTAAAAACAACAAACTAGAAAGCGTTAATTTGTGTGGGTTGGTCTCCATGAGACCCAGCGGGCGTTATACTCCGAGTCTTTGAGCTGTATCTGAGTTATATCGTTGTACGTCAAGTCACGTGATAAGACTATTCACCTCTGACTCTTCTGGTTTGTCTCGAAATATACCACGTTAAGAGTGTACTGCTGTCACGATGTACTTTTAACTCATACTAATTTAATGCTGAAATTTACTTTTCATAGTAACGTAAATTATTTTGTTTAAATAGAATGAATTAATAAAGTATAACTTTAAAAGTTGTATAAATACAATTAATAAGGCAGTGGATTTATTACGAAAATATCAAATACAACCAAATAAAACAATTTTCGCTAACTCGATCGCCAACGTCCTGCAGCTACCTATGATGTGGTATTCTGCAAGTTTCTGAAAACAAATTTTTTTTTTTAAATATAATTCCTATGTGATATGTTATTTTTTTTTTAATTTTGTTTACTTACTTCTTGGTACACTTTTCAAAGTAGTTGTCCGTGAAACACAGTCACTTTCCTCTGATTCTGATCTCATTTGAAAGCTTGTTTCTGTAAAAGAATATTTGTACGTAATTCTACGCCGTGTAGTTGTTTCAGTATGTTAATTACGTTTAATTGTCTTTGGATTTAATGAACTTCTCAAAAAATTAGAGGCACGAAAAATTTTGATTTTAATGAACGAATTATTGGTTTTAAGGATAGATTACACGATTATTACTTACCGCTGTCATATCTCGGTTTGCTGTTACCAGGAATATGGACTCTACTCGGGATCTCTTGATTATCAACGTGTCCAAACGTACGGAACCCAATTGCAAACTGCGCGTAAGGACTTATTTCATAGAGCTCTAAAAAAATAATAATTAAATTTTAAAGTATCTTTCGTATACACACACACACACGCAACACAAACATATAAAGCAAAATTAAGCTAGTAATTTTAATATTATTATTTTAGATACAACAAAAGGAAAAATACGATTTTTTCACCTATATTGTAAATATATGAAAAACCTATCTTTCCTTCTTTAATACTAGTTTTGTCTTAATAAAAACGTAAACGTATATTTTTGAATACCCCACCATTATAGATGGAAAAGAACACCCCAGCTGAAAGTTTGTTCCACGGGGCTGTTGATTCCGGTATAAAGTGACGCATAAAATGAAATGTGATCCGCCAACCATCAAGTTGGTGCAGAAGAATGGAATTTGATTTAAGGCGCGCCAGTTTACGTTTATATATATGCAATCCGCAGTATATATTATATTGAAAAGCTCTTCTGGGCACTAAAATATTTACTAAATTTGATACAAATCGTCCGTAGATGAGGAAAAAGAGTCAAACTCATAGACTGGAGCTAATGGATAATATCATAGAAAACAAACCATGCTTATTATCTGCAGTTAGATGCACAGGCGTACTGTAGACTCTGTTATTTACTTCGTTGGGTACACTTTGAGCAGTGTTTGCTGTCACATTACTACGTTCCGATTTGCACTCAGTTGTCAAAGAGTTGCGATACTCTGTTAGTCTATGATGACTGGAATAAAAAATTGTTTATAACTTAATAAAATAATTTCATGAACTCATGTGTACAACATATCCATATAAATCTCAACATAAGGTTGAAGTCAAATATTGTCATACAAAAAAAAATTACTCCTTCCTTAGCCCTATAAAATAAATGAACACTATCCATACAGTAATTATGATTGTTACATTGCATTATAAACAACTCGCTTTTGCAAGTTAGAACCAAATAGAATGTAATTTGATACTCTTGAATTATTATAGGTCAACAAACTTGAATTTATTGCTTTTGCTTTTGTGTGAAAATTACGCTCAAAAATACCTGATTGCTTTCATTTTGTGTAAATGTGTGAATTATGAGTTGTGATAAAAAATGCAAAAAAATCTTTAGACCCATATCCTATAAATGAATTCAGAAATAACGTCAGAATTATATCGTAATATCATTGAAAAATCAACGCCAGATTATTTTACCTCAACGACTATAACTCTCAATAGAAACAAAAGTGTCAGCCATCTATTTGTTTCGAGCTAAAAAATGTTAACAATCCATCAAACTCCGTCGACAAGTAAAATAAAACTTTTAGAAAATGTTGGAATACGGTCCCTGTTTTCAGATGACAGCGATTCTGATAGAATAAGAATAAGTTTTATACGAAGAAAACGTTTAGCTGCAAAATGAAGACAATATTATTCATGCCAGTCCATGTACTGGAAAAACATTTTCTCAAAAATATGAGATGTCTCCTATGCTTTAATTAAATAAATAATTTAATCAATTCAAAATAAAAACATGATAAATAATTATATTTAAAAAAATGTAGTATGACGAGGATGTGAGTGTGGTCGACTCGTGTATTGAGACTTGGAGTTTTCAATTTTCTATTCTGTTTATAAATAATGTACTGGCTTAACCAGTAAAATACTGTAAATATTTACTATAATAATAGTTTGATTATCACTAACTGAAGTTAGTTTTAATTCCCATCATTAGTACTCTATCTACCCAAACTGAACTACCTTTAGTTTGCGTTGCGCGATACATATGATACCAATTTTTTTTTCCGTGTCGTCCTTTTATCATATCTCCTTGCTTAGCAACCTAAAGATAATCAATAATGAAATGATAAGAGAGAGATGATTATCCATAATTCATAAAAAGGACGTTATCTTGTTTTTTTGAAGGGGTACACATATACACTTGAATTTCCTTGGAATATGCGTATTTACCCAATCAGAAAATTCACATATTAGGTCTTTACCTATGAAATTGCCGTTCTTCAGTATTGGCCATTTCAAACTAAGAAAATTTTTTTATTGGCTGTGAATTCTAAATTCATATTAATTTTGTTTTAAAAACATGACATTCTTTTTATAAATTCAGTCTTTTGTTTATTGATTAGCTTTGTATTTTCATTACATTTGAACATTTTTAGTCATAATGGATACTTTAAAAATTCGTGTGAATGGAATATGAGGTCATCGCTGCACCTACACAACAACGCGTGACCCCATACTGCGCAATAGACAGTCTCCAAGCTGCAAGAGTTGGGGTTGGAAGCTCTCCCTCATCCACCGTACTCACCAGACCTTGCACTCACCAACTTACTTTTTCCAAAATTTGGACAATTTTTACCGGGAAAAAAATTCAATTCCCGAGAGACAAAATAATAAGAGTACAAAATGCCTTTGAAGAGTTTGTTGACTCCCGTCCAGCTGATTTTTACAAGAAGGGCATCAATAAACTACCACTGCGTTGGCAAAGATACATCGATTACATGGGTGATTACTTTGAATAACAGAAATAAAAAAGTATGAAAAAAAAATACTTTAACTTATTTCATACAAAACGACAATTTCATAGGTATAGGTACCTATTATATCCTGTGAGTTACAAGGCATTTGTTACATGGACTAGGATGTTAAGTTTAATGAGTTAATTTTATACTTAATGTGTTATATATTATTTACCAGTCTATTTTCAGCTTTCTTCCATAATTTACTTCCATATTCCTTAAAATCAACGTTCCATTGTGTTATTTCACAGCCATTATCATCCCACCCGCTAAGCTGAATGTAGATGTGAGTTGAATTACTCCAAAACCATTCAGTCGTGGTAGGTGCTATTGGCACTGTAAATAAAATAAAGATTTTTACATTCATTATTATTCCATCGATCATCAATCGATATATAATTAGAAGTAACGACGTATGCAAGTCTGCAGAAAGTCGAAGATTGCTTAGGAGTGTGTTTTAGTGGACTAGTGAAGAGTTGAAACTATGATGATATACCGTAGTATATATAGAAGATAGTAACCTTCTCTTATCTAACGCCGTTGAAATCTCGTGTCAGTGGGAATAAAGTGATTTCTATTTTTGGGCCTTTCAATTTTTTTACTAAAATTTGTGTCACAAAAATGCACACGATAGTTCACTTGATGGTGTGATAACTGTGGCCATCTACAAAATCAACATCAACAATGAAGATACAAGATGTAAATACGTTGTCAGCTTTGAGGGTTGGCATGGAATGATTGCCTGTAGTTGCGTCTTCGGTTCCCTACACTGACCAAGCGGAACATAGCTTTATTTTGCTGCTCAAGTCGAAACATTTATGTCACAGCAGGTAAATAAGACCTTTCTCGGTTGAAACATTCTTAACTAAGGCTCGAACATTTTTAAAATAATATATCATCACCACAGCATAACAATAATTCACTGCTGAATATAGCCCCCCCCCCCCCCACACACACATACCCATACAATGCCACAGGGCGCTATAAAGAGTCTGTTTCATCCATCGACCGAAACGTGCATAGAGCGTCGCTACATCTAGCGATGAATAAATGATATAGTTCATATATACCTCCTCCTAATGTGGTAGCGTCAACGTAGGATGGCTGGGAAGAGCCAACACTGTTGGCTGCAGTGATTCGTAAAGAATATTTAGTGCCGCACTTCAAACCTTGCATTGTGTACTCGTACATATCCCGTATGGACGTGCCTTTATTAGACCAAGAATCCTGCCAGGACACGTTAGCTTCTTTCCATGTAAGGTTGTAACCTAAAATCCAACAATATGTTTATTATGTCATAATTTAAACCCTAATATTAACTATTTCACGTCACTATTTTCAAACAAATTTTTACATATTTTATTCAAAACTATAAGTGATAAAGGATTTAATTAAATACAGCAAAATAAAAAATAAATGTTAGAAACCTCTAAGGAAACAAAAAATGTATATTGATCTAGTTATTCTATGTAGATATCAGATTGGAGTTCCAACGCAATTTGGATTATTGAACGGACGAGTGAGGTCAGTGTTGAATGAGTGAATAGTAAAAAATTACGCATAACCTGTGCGAGAGAATACGACAAGTTGCAGATGTCACCTATATTTTCACCTAACAGTTACCCAAAATCTTCGGGGCAATCCTTGTAAAGTTTTATTCGGCGTGTTTCAGAGCCTACTTTAATTCCATTCTGGTCTATCCAGACAAGACAGAGAATTTGTCATACGTAATCACACAGGTTGGGAATGGGGAGAAGTGATTGCAGTATTTTGCACCTTTGGTGTTGTATTGGACAGCATAAACCAGTTACGATATTTTCGATCCTCCGTCAAAGTGTCTATTCGGAGCTTTTAAGCTTCTTTCTAAGCCGCTGTTACAACGTCTGATACT
Organism: Teinopalpus imperialis; assembly: GCA_029286865.1. Classification (NCBI taxonomy): domain Eukaryota; kingdom Metazoa; phylum Arthropoda; class Insecta; order Lepidoptera; family Papilionidae; genus Teinopalpus; species Teinopalpus imperialis. The sequence goes on from JAGSMU010000006.1 coordinate 2,721,423, forward strand.
CCATTATTACACGATAAATGTATATATATTCTCACTAATCAATAATATTTTAAAGAATTTATATAATTTTTAATAATTAAAAAACTTACCAATCTTCTGTGTTTTGCCATTTAACTTCCTTGGAGGATCCCATTGAAGATGCAGTGCATTCTTATGGGATGTCACTCTTAAGCTTGGTGGCTCTGGTGTGGGTAGAACAGATACCTCGTACGACACAGAGTCAGATCCATATAAGTTTTTGGCTAAGCAAGTATAGTTGCCACTTAACGATTGATCGATATCTGTAATTGACAATTGAAAAATAAATTTGTGAATACTTTTACACCATAAGTTTTTTTACTTTTTCATAACTTAAGTAAAGACATAAAATAACAATAAGCTTTCAAGAGATTCGAACATTTTTTGATTTTTTTAATATTTAAAGCGACATACACATAAACAGTACGATACTATTTCTATTTTAATAAATACTATATATGATTGGGGAATTATACGTTTTAAAATAATCTCAAAACAATTAAAAATGTGTCAGTAATTTTTATTATTATTATTAGTGGTGTATTAATAGTGTAAAACTATGGCATTAAAAAAATATTACAAATCGTTACAAACGTAGAGGATCAATCATTTTGTTTTTAGGTGAAAGAATAGTATAGTAAACAGTTACTCATGCCTCATCCAGTTTTATTCGAAGCTATATAGTAAAATTATACCATGCACAACTGCTAGAAATTAAATATCCACTATTGGAATGACAAAGCTATAGTATTTTTAAAACTGTTTTTTGTTAAATTTTTTGTTATTTTATACAGTGGTAGAAACACAAGCGTTTTCACTGAAAGCCAGCTTCAAATTGTAGCATTATTTCATTGATGTATTTCACACCCATTTGGTATCAATTAGTTAGGACTGGCATTCTAGCATTCTATCCCAGTCCTAGGTTTGGTGATCGTGGACATGCATCTTTCTGATGATGAACGAGTTTATTGGCATTGTTATCACCATTAGACTTTGTGCTCATTTGTTACTCTCAGTTTCATTCAAATATAGGTAAGCATTATGTAAGATTCTGTATATTATAAGTCTGAACGGAAATATTCCTGTATGTGTCGTGATAGGGCGTGACACGGTCAAATGGAAATTAATTTGTGTTGCATAACATATGAGATGATGAAGGACTTACTATTAATAAGAAGACTGTCGTCGTGATTCCTGGTGAATCTGGGATGGTGCGTGATGATATTATGGTTATGGTACCACACGGTGCGCGGTGGGGGTGAACCCACACATGCACACGCGAGCAGCAAGGAGCTGCCCACGCCCACTGATACCATCCCACCAAGAGATGACACGCCGGCTACCACTGAAATTCATAAAAATCTACGCATAAAATTTTACAAAGAAAACCTATTTTATATAAGTCTTTCTGGTTGATTTAAACAAAGACGATAACTTATGGTTATTATCAGAAGACATCAACTGGGCTGAACGTTTAAAAGTGCTGTAAGCATTTGCACAAACATGCCTCTGGCACGTACTGGTCGTCTGCTTCTTCCCTATTCGCTATGTAATGCGTGTACAATAATATCGAAGGAAGGTTAAGTTGCAGTGTTAGTGATACGGGACATACATATAGCACACCCAGACCCGAAAACCAACAATTTGCGTTATACCAATATTGTTCCTCGGCTAGGAATTAAACCCAAGATCGGCGAAGAAGCAGCCAAGTACTAACCAATATACCACGCGGCGGTTAAAAACTATTTATAAAATTGTTAACCAAGTTATTAGTAATATTTTATTTAGTGTGATAAATTCAATGTCGAAAATGGAGCTTATAATACGATAATCAGTAAGTATATTCATTTTTAATACTGCTAGGCAATGTTCAATCATATATTTAATTATATTTCCTGGTGTTCCACGGGTGTTACCTGCGTTAATTGAGAGTAACATATGTATTATCTACGATACGGATTGGGTTTATAAAGGGATCATCAAATTACGTACATAAATTACCTTTTAAACAACTTTAAAGTTCAAGGAAACATAGGAACATGTAATGAGGTCTTAAACTGACTAAAAATAGTGAATAATTTGGATTAAATCACGTTTACTCTCTCTCTAACCTCGCTTAAAAATAAAATATATTACATTAGGTAGCACTTCAAGTTATGAAGTTACTAACCTTTTGGAGATAATTCTGCATGAACTCTATTACTTGGGGAACCTTCCCCTGCTGGGGTATGAGCTCTCACAAAAACTTCATACTGTCTACCTGTTATCAGACTGGTCAAGGGGAATGTAAACTGTCGTGATAGATTTGACTCTTGCGTGGCTTCGATCCTGTAATTGTGTGGTGCACCCGTACTGAAATATATAGATAAATTATTTGGTTTGATGTTAATGTTGGTGTAAAAGTTAAAAACATCATTATTTTTCAGTGGTAGAACCACGTGAAACTCAATTAGGTAAGGATCACACCCATACAGATAACAAGCTGCTGCTGTGTTACGTTGAGTGAGTGTAGGGATTCAGTTTTGAGGCGTGATAATGCATGTTCTCCTTGATACTATGTTGAGAGTGGTAGGTGTTTTTGGGCTTGATTGATGACACTTATTATCAATTGAACTTGTATGTTCGTTATTAGATATATACCTCTCCTAAAGTACGCAACATTCGTTGTATGTAGTTTCATGTAGTCTACGTATTTGCGTAAAGCAACTTATAGCAATTTGATGCGTGGAGTTAAAATTGAATATATTAAACCTAATATATCGCTATATGAGATAGTCAGCATAGATATATATGGTGTGTAAATATGTACCACAGTTTTTAATATACTTGCCAAAATCAGTGATAACGTAAAATGGTATAAACTTGTCAGTGGACCTTATCGAAGAGCAGACTATATACAGATTGAAGAAAAAAATTTGTATTATATTAACTATCTTTTGGTAAAGACCAGCCAGCAAAAAAAAACCAAAAAACAAAAAACCATAGTGAAATTGCAGTATAACTCTGCTGTGCTTCGTATGGTGAGTGTACAGATTTGGTGACCCAGTATTGATGAATGTGACAATGACATGATTGACTATGACAGCATTGCTTGTTACCCGTATTTAAAAAAAATACTTACCTTAATGTTTTGTAGACATTTTTAATTCTTATTTATTTACTTTATATAAGATATCTCAATAAAAGATACGTAAATTACAATGACAATTAACTTTAGAAACTGTAATATTCTAACTATTTATAAATATTAAATTTTATGTGGTAACTTATTCAATTGTTTTAATTAAATTTGTTTCAATATTTCAAATACTTACTAGTTTCATCACAACTATACACAGTTATGGAGATTCAAAAATATTTAGTTTATAAAATTATTGTTTGAAGCATTTTGAAATAAAAATTACCTTGAAACAGGTTTCACGTACACCGTGTAATGAATGATTTCGCCGTTGGGTTGATCTGGCTTTTTCCAGCTGACGAGAAGTGACGTAGGTGATGAAACAAGGAGTTTAATTGCAGATGGTGGTCCAGGAACTGAAGATAAGATATTGTGATATATAATACTGGTTTGATACTTTTGTCTACACCTTAGTGACGAGTATATAAATTTATTGTCACTAATCAGTTTCATTTTGGAATTTAAAATGATTATGGTTACCTGTATCGTTCTAATTTAATAAAGAAATAGGCAAAAAATGCCTTCAACCAGATAAAGTAATAATCAACACCAATGCATTAAACAGATAATATTTATTCTAATAAGGGGTCCCATGATATCTATTATCGAAGAATACAATTAAAAATATATATATTTCCTGATTACATACTTGTACCATTAATTTCATTTAAATGTGACAAGTGAGGCTATACATGGAGACCGGAAAATTGTTTATTATTATTGTTAGTTATAAATACTTGTGTTCCTCAATTACGTCGTAAAAAACTTGATAATTCCGATCTCAATATTTAACTTAAAGTTAAAGCAAATTAAAATATTGAATATATTCTCTTTCTGGAAATATTATTTTTAAAAACAAAAATAACCGTCTTGTAAAGTTGTGCAGATAACAGGATAAGAGAATGGTCCAACTCCGTAACTAGAAAAGCCTGCCACCTTTATGGTGTAATTCGTGTATTTTAGTAGTCCTTGTAGATAGAGCTCCGGATGGGGTGAAGTCAAATTTAACCATGGGCCATCTGAAAGTATATAAAACATTACTTACTGGATACATGTTTTATCTGGGAAAGCATAAGTGGTTAAAAAATTCTATCCTTACGATCTAATCCGGCCAAGGCGATATTTTATATATATTATAGTACCGTAATCCTAAACCTTCTACTAATTCTTCTTCTGCTTTACTCATCCCTTTTCGAAGTCCGATGTAATTCAATAGCAAAAAGATCGTATCTTACGTGATGCATGAGCCTTAAATATACAGACAACTTTTCTAAAATATGCTATATATAGAAATAACCTTGCTGCAATCATACTTCTTTTACTTTAGTATTATATCATTCCTTCTTAAGATTATTTTTCCGATTCCGATTATAGGTCTATAGCATCGTATCATTCCATAAATAAATCAATTTTAGGACACATATTCTACTAGTTCAAGCGTGTTATCGGAGATGAAATATCATAGAGCAGGCCCTTCCAATACTATGCAGAGGTGGGAGATGACGCGCTGTGGACTGCGTATGCCACCATGAATTTTCTTTTATCACGAAACCAACATAGGTGAGATTAGGGATCTAATTTGTATACCAATAATTCACACTCTCTTAATAGTCCTGTAGTACCACAAAAAGTATTGTAATATCATATCATATAATGATGATGAAAATGTTCTCTTGGTCATATTTCGACAATAGCCATATAATCTGGTATGCCAGATGACATCAATTGCGCATAATATTTTATAGTGCCGTAAGTATTTGTGCAAATACAGAGATACTTGTCGAATAAGATCGGAGGTAGGTTCATATGTAGTGTCAGGGACACGAAACACACATACAATAGTTACCATATTCACCGTTCAAAAAGTTTGTATATTAATAAATAAAAAGCTACCTTCAGTGCTATAATGTATGGTGTAACCTAGCAGAGATGTTCCTTGTGATGTTATTGACTGCCAAGCGACACGCAACGAGGAAGATGAAATACCTCGACATTCGACGGAGCCTGGTGGATGCTCTGGTGCTGTAAAAGATGCAATTTTACTTTAAGAATTAAAAAAATTAAAAATCTATACATATAGAGAGTATGTATATACATATATAGTGTAGTGGTAAAGCAACACTGCAGTTTGCTTCCAGCTGCAGAATGAATGGGTCGGCTCAACCGCGGAACAGACTGTGGTCTCACAGAATACCGTGATTTACGTAGTAATAACTCACAAGGATATAAGAAATAAATATATCCTATATATTTTCTAGCTAAAGTTCTTTGTAGAAACAGCAGAAAACAAGCAGTTCATTTCATGTGATACTTCAGATAGTTATAACTGCGGCCCTTAACATGGTATGCATATTAAGGGCCACCTATATAAATATTCATGATAACAAAAATAACAATGGGAAATAACTAATACGAAACACTGAATCGTGTACCCTACCAATGTGTTCATCTCAGTCCTCAAGGGTCAAGGACAACGCATCTGCATTATGGTTCCTTGTCAAGAATGAATGTAGATGTCATGGGCCGCAGGAATTACTTACCATCAGGTGAACTGTGTGCTCGTTTATAACCCACAATGTGATAAAAAGAAATGCACTGCAATTAGCAATTTTTTTTTCTGCCAGTACTGCAGTGATTAGAATTCTCACATATTGTAACATTTAAGGTAAGTGCACACGGGCCTCTACCTACTATAAGTATCTGGGCATTGATATCTTTAATCAACAAAAAACCTATAATTGCCTAAGGGATAGGGAGATCAAAGAATGCCAGCACAAAATAGTAGATCGCTGTTCTTATGTATGGTGACTAAGAAATTGGGTACCATTCAATCTTAGTACATAGTGGCAAAAACGCATATACACCCAGAATCACTATCGAGGATAGATAATGATCCACCAAATATTATTGTATAGATTACATCTCATTAACATCTATAATATTTTATAGTAGAATATATTTTTATTTTGAAAATAATGGTTGTATAGAACGTCGTGTCATTGAATAAGTACTGCCATATTTTACCTAGACGTGCAAAATTACATTTTCTTTTGTACTATTTCATAGTTTAGTACATAATCATCAAAATCAATAAGACTTTTTATGAATACACTTAATCAGATCCTTATGTCAATTTTCACTAAGAAATACAGTAAATGGAAAAAGAATTGTACCATTGTAAATTCATTTATGTTTTAATATACTTTGTCTTCTAGAATGTTTTGTAGCCTTATTTCAAATATCGAAGTACTAAATTATTTCCAACACAATGACAGTAATTTATTATTAAAGTAATTAAATAAATTATCCATCCTATTACCTCCTTCTCTTGTTGTTTGATATACCATCAAAGAGTATGGTCCAGTACCGGCTGAATTAAATGCACTCACCGACACGGCATATCTGAAATTCATAAATACCAATTTGACAAGATATATTATTAACAATCTCATTTTTATTTTCCTCATAATGTTCATATCAATCTATCAATAGTCCACTGCTGGACATAACCCTCTCTCATAGACTGCCATAAATCACGATTCTGAACTAACTACATCTATACTTCCTGCAAAACTTGCATAAGTCGCTATGTTTAGTGGGGTACTGTCCTAGACTGAGACAGTCAGACCAAGTTTGTCACTCAAGAACTTTTCTTCTAGTTGTACGGCCAGCGCATTACCACTTCAACTTAAAGGTCTTTTGAGATGAATTTTCTTTTAGCAACTTATAAATTACAGTAATAAAATGGTAAATCTTTTTCAATTTTTTTGTTCCCTAAGTTACTCTAGTTTTTGACCAAACCTGATATGGGGTGTCTAGGTTATCTTCGTTGGGAGACGATTTAGTTAAGTAAATGCGTTTCCCGTCAATTTTTTCACATTACACAGTATATATACAGTAATATACGAATATAAAATTTTGTTAATATAAACCTTGTATTCTTCAACAGTCCACTTAAAACAGTTTCTTGTTTCCCATTTCTTGGAGTGACCTTCACCATTTTTGTATGAGTGTCATTTGGGCCTAGAAAGAAAATAAAAATGAAATAGCTTTAAATACTAGATCTTATTAAATTGAATTATTTGTTGACATTAAATATAATACAACAGTATGTATTTACAACTCACAATTGCCTCGGCAGCGGAGAGGTCATAATAGCTAAACGGTGGTATAGTTACGCTGTGTATTCGTTATAGCTACAGCATGAATGAAGCAGTTTGACCAGCGAAGGCACATGCCCTCACAGAATACCAGCGTAAAGTAGCAGCATAATGCTTATAATTGACGACGAGGTATTATATTTTAGTACTAAGGGGTGGCAATGTATCTTCATTACGATATCGTAAAGAGTATGAAGCTATGGGCCCCAGGAATTACTTACCATCAGAAGAACTATGTGGTCGTTTTTACACTCAGTACAATAGTTAAAAAGGTACAATTTTTATTGCGTTGAACAGTACTATGTATGCTGTTGATTATTATCGTATTGCTTACAATATACAAAAGTTTTTATGGCCCTTGACTTTTATAATATAGCGGGTAAATAAACATTACACCGTTTTCTTTGTCTTGCAGATTAGTGTAAAATAAATTGACCACATATCAACTCAAAATTCGATAAAAGATGACATTCAACATAGTTTTGGATTATAGTTGAAATATACCTCCCAACTGGACCACCGGCTATGGCAGGTAATAGCCCCTTTATAACTAAAGGTCAAATAATATTTACTTTATAATGTTGTTTAGATGAATAAATATTATACCTGAATCTCCGCTAATTCTTGGCACTGCTTTAACGTGATATCCTTGCAGTGGACCATTATGAGTATCTCTAGGTGGAGCAATCCACGAAACTATCAATTCCCCTGGATTGTCAGTCGACTGTACTTGTACGCTTATTGGACTCGATGAAGGCGCTGGAATTAATATAAGATCATATTTTTATTAACAAGTTACTAATCTAACGCCGTTGAGTATAGTAATAAATTGATACTATTTTTGTAACATCTAGTACCAGATACGGCTGGTAACACAATATCGGCCAGAAATATATCATGTATTTAATTCGGTTCTCTCTGAATGAATAGTAATGTAACATATTTTAACAGTTATGCTGTACCCCTGCATTATTGTTTAGGGTCATACATATACGTGAATATTTATGTCTGCAAGCTTTAGTAGTCTTTTTTATCTATGGTAGGTTTGTATAAGATTAATTTGGAATTTTACATGTCTCCCATGTCTTAAACTTATAGAAATACACACGGAAATTAATAACAATTTATTTTATTATTATTACGAAATTACACTAGATCTGGTACTATTCTTTATATAAAAATTAAATACATATAAAAGTCTATAAGAAAGCTGCAAAACACCCCCACGTTGGGCACTACTGTTAGTTAATAGTCCCACGTTGGGCGCCACTGTAAGTTAACAAAGCTGGGGTCTCGATAAAACACGGGTGAGATTGGAAGAACAGCTTTTATTATACTTAACAAAATCATATAGAATTGAATATAGAAAACACGAACGGTGCGAAACGGAACGGTGAGTAAAAGAAGACTGCGTACGCGCGTCGGATCGATTGCTTAGCGACTCTCCGACTCCGCGACTGACGAGCGGGCGCGGGAGCACGGTGTGAGAGGTAAGGTGTGGGAGGCGAGGCGTAGGCACACTAGCCAACCCATTGTGTGCTATGTCGTTACGGGAATTAACCCTACGGATGTGATCGTATAATGTATCGCGTTATAAGTGTTATTTTTATAAACATTTTTATAAAATTGTAATCTGTTCAACATGGTTGAAAAAAAAAATGTTTTGTATTCACTACGGAAGCAACTTTTACTTGTATTTCGTAAATTATATCACAATATGTATCCCTTTATTTGATCATTTGGTTATATATATGGCATATATTACGAGTATAAAGCGACATTAAATAAAGTATTTATGTCGCAATATTTTTGAAAATATAACCTATATATCCGTAGCATTGCCTTTTTGAGTTCACCAGTGCCACAGATTTTGCACTTGTCAATTTGTTTCTTTCTTACAATCTTATGAACTATTAAAAGCATTTTTCGCAGTTCACTCGCTTTAGGTCTAAATGTAAAAGTTATGATGTTTAATTACACCGTTACAAAGTATATAATTATAAATATCGCTATAATTATAATAAGTTAGGTCCAATAATGTTATAGATTCTTTGTTAAATGCTACAAAATGTAATAAAAATATTAAACTCCTATATTTTAATAAGTAATAATCACTTTATTACGAAGCCTTAGCACCTTACATATACAACCAAAAGATATTATTGTATTCTAATAAAAATAATAACTTTAAACTTTATATTCTTTATACCTTCTTGCATTGTTGTAAAATGCACTGCTTGTGTGAATGGGCTGAGGTCTACTTGATTTCCAGATGCTAAGCGTACTCTATAGTCTACAGCAGGTTGTAAGTCTCGCAGCTCAATACTCTGTCGTATGTCGTTTTCTTGTCTGAAAAAATAGGGTTTAGTTTAATGTAAAAATTGAATAAAGGTCTATAGACTAAACAACATAATTCATTATTATAGGGACTTAACTTAGCAAGTTGTAGAGGTTAGAGTGTAACAAACTAAATCCTATTGGTGCAAATTTGCAATTTGATAATTCATCCAATATCAGAAAACAAGCAGAATTTGAAATATCGTTAATTTGTTACACTGTTGCTATTTGCTGTTAATTATTTATGCTGCTCTATTAAATTTACCTAGTGATGTTAATGTTTTTTCCAGAATCCCAGAGCATATAGTCATTAGTAGCGTATTGGATTGTGTAATATTGGACATGCGCACTAACGGTGTCCCTCCATGACAATTTCACCGAGTTACTGGATACTGAATCCACTTGTAAATCTAAAGGTGGCGTGGGTGGTTCTGAAAGAGGTACAATAAAATAATTATACGATAGGAGTTTCAGTTTTAATTTTGTGTTCAATTCGTATAACTTACCCAGAATATCTAGATGGATCAAATAAGTTGCTACACCATACGGATTACTTGCTCTACATTCGTACGTACCACCGTCACGGCTTTCTACGTAATTAATATTAATAGTACTTTTAATACCATTAAGATTCACGCTTTCGGATACACTAATTCTGTAAAAAAATAAGAATGTTAGAGAAAACATCTTTACTGACATTAATTTGAAAAGCAGAAGTTTAGTTTTGAAATACTCCTATAACCCTATCATCGTGTAAAAAGTTTTGGTATATTATAATAAAGCAATATATTTGTTTGTTATTGTTTTATCCTTTGCGATACTATTAGAATACATAATAAAGGTGTAAAAATATAAATCACACTTTTTCATCGGAGGGTAATAAAAGCGCCATCTTCTTTAAATTGGTGGAACTTTATAAATCGCAACTTATAAGTGTACTCAGACAAATCATTAACAGATGTCCTAAAAAATACTAGTGAAATAATTATCAACTTCAATTCAGGTATCGAAGTTAAAGTAACTAAACGTATATTTTCTTATAATATTTAATATAAGGCATACCTTGAAGTTGTGAAATCCACCGCCTTTCCATTTACTGTCCACTTTACTCTAATAGGACTGTCTCCAAGCGGACGGCAAGGTAGTGTAACGGGCAATCCCAATTTGGTGGTCAGATTGGTACCCATAGACTCGAAATGCACCGGCTCTAGAAGTAACTTTGTATTAATGACAAAATCTCATTAATTGTATTATAATCTTATAATAGTGACCATTTAAAAATTGAGGTAGCTGTCGTAGCTTTGGGGTAGCAGGGGATTAATGGGCTAGAAATACTAAAACAGTGGCAACCTTCCAATTAGTTACATTTTACCAAAATAATATGAATTAACAAGCTGAACAAACAATATATTACATTGATTGTCATATCAAGGACAACAAGGTTTTTTTCAGAAAGATAGAGGTTTGCATTTTAGTCTTTTAAAGTACGTTGGTCAAAGAAATATATCATAAATTTTAGTAGTGTCAGATAGATTTGACATAATCAGCATATCATTATTATAGGACTTACTATTAACACTAATCCATAGATTTTTATTTAAAGCGTCCCCAACACCATTCTCGACGTTGCAAGCGTAGACACCCTCGTCAGAAAGAGATACCACTTCAATAATGAGTGTGCCATTCGGGTAGCTAATAACGCCCCCACCAGCAAGGTCTAGCACTGGACGCCATATTCCAAGGGTAGCTAAAGGTTATATACATATGTAGAGTTGTATAATTTTTTTACGAGAAATAATTTATTATTATAATTTTTATTATTTAAGTACAAAATCCACAGCACTTGGCATAAATTAAAGTAAATAAATCCAAAAATTTGGATGGTCAATGAAGGATTTATATTATTTAGGCTAAGACAAATGTCAATCAATCAATCGAGGTTTCTGCCACTAATACTGCTAGTAAACCTCGATTGTCTGTGTGCGCTATTAACCGTTGATTGTATTGATTGATCGCATCGCCTTTAAAATTATGATAATGTCCGACCAATGATGGATGGTCAACTATGAATTTTTCTACATCTTGGAGTTGTTAATTGATCCGAATATAAACTGCCGTAAGATATCAAGATCCAAAAACAAACGATTTGTGTTGCAATATTGACCAAGGCTGGCAATTGAACTCAGGACCTGTAACTTAGAAGCTAGGTACTCTTATCACTAAGCCATGCGGTTCTCAAATCGGTCTCAGTCTTCTCTTTAGCATATTCTAAACATATATAACTATATTTATCATCTCTTTTCATCCAGTGGATTTGTGGTGTAGGATAACCATTTGCATTACAATATATAACACCACGATGGCCTAATAATAATGAGGTATTTGTTGGTTCTTCCACCCATTTTGGAGCAACTGTTAAACAGAAACACCGATTTTATTTACAGCCATAGCCATATGCTTACAAACATTTTTTTTTTACATTAAGAGTAACAAACGTGCACACAGTTCACCTGATAGCAAGTGATTCCTGCGGCCCATGATGTCTACATTCATCCGTCGCACTTGAGGACTGACATGAAATGCCTCATCATCAGTAATATAGGTAAATCCCTACACTCATCAGACGAAGCACAGAAGCTTTATGCTGCTATTTTATGCTGGTTTTCTGTGAGGGTGTGGTCCTACCCCGGTCGAGCTGACCTATTCATACTGCAGCTAAAAACAAACTACAGTGTAGCTCTACCACTGGTCTTTAACTGTCCTCTGGGGTTACACAACTTAAATCTTCAATCTTTATATTTTGAATATTTATATAGGTTGGATATGCATGTTAAGGGCCGCAATTATAACTAATTGAACTATAATATGAACTGAACTGCTTGTTTTCCACCCATCATATTATGAAAAAATAAACCACACAAAACTTTAACTACGTATTATAGATAATATATATTTCTTATATCCCTGTGAGTTATTACTACTTAAAACTTTACTCCGCTTACGCTCAGAAAATCGAAGAAACTTACACCAAAAGTTTGTTCGTTCAAAAGACTTGTATGTCTACGGGGAGTGGGAACATGTTACTAAGCTCTATGTTTAACTGCTATAAGTTATTTAATTAACTCTGCGTCTTGAGATTGAGGAATAGTTTATTTTACATGCGCTACAACAAATTAAAAGATTGCGATGTTTTGTATAAGATAATAAAGATTAAAAATGGAAGATACATAATAATATTCACAGTGGTAGAACTACACTACAGTTTGTTCATGACCGCAGAGTGAATGGGTCAGCTCGACTAAGGTAGAACCACGCCCTCAAAGAATACCAGCGTAAAATAGCAGCATAATGCTGCTGTGTTTCGTCCGGTGAGTGCAGGGATCCGGAGACCTTAATTACTGGTGAGGAGACATTCTATCTCAGACCTCAAGGGTAACGACGCATCTGCATTATGATTCTTTGTCAAGCATAAATGTAGATGTCATGGGCCACAGGAATAACTTACCATCAGGGGAACTGTATACTCGTTTGTTACTCTCAATGTAATAAAAAATAATAATACGAACCTTTATTTTATTTCAGACTATTTAGGGGATATATATATATTATATATATATATATATATATATATATATATATATATATATATATATATATATATATATATAGTATAAAACAATATTTAGGTTTTCCAGTTTTATGTGTAAGTGATATCAGTTCACGTATACCTACATCCATCGCACATAAGGAATCAAAAATCACTACTACTGCGATGGAGGACTACGATGGTAACTAGACTAATGGTGACAGTGATTTCGTTTTATGAACGTAACTCAAGCAGTTAACCTAATAGATTACAATATTGTTCTCTGGAAGAGCCCTTTTAGAATTGGCTGACCCATATCACTAAACCCAGTCCACATTTTCATTCAAATAAACCTTAATTATGAATGAGAAAAAATTTCAAATCAGTCAAAATCTTCCCTTCTAAGTCTTATTTATAAGATAAAATTTGAATATATTTCGTATTGTAACTTTTGCAAATTTATACACAACTTTATAGTTGTTTAAAAGTGTCATATGAAGTCTTATGTCTTTTTTATTTAAATTGCTCTGATCTCCACCAAATGAACTATCAGTATTATAAGGTCTTGAAACCAAACATGCTAATACTGTAAGAGCTTTAAACACTGAGCTCCCTAAAAAACCGCTGTAAAACCCAAACGATAAACAGTCAACGTCATATATGTAGAGATATATATATATATATATATATATATATATATATATATATATATATATTACTACTACATATATATTTTCATTGCTTTGTGCATATTGCACTGTGATCCAATTATGTAAAGTATCTATAAAACTTACCATTTATATAAAGATCTGCAGTTTGGTTGACTTTTCCAACATGATTAGTTGCAATACACGTATATTTACCGCAATGCTCTAACGAAACCCTTTTAATTATCAAAACGCTGAATAACTCTGAACTACGTTCGTTTATCTAGAAAGTCAAGACAAGCAATTAAAACAATAACAAAAATATAATCACCATCTTTGGTTTCATAATTTTGATTAAATAAAATATATCATTCTTATTATCAAATCAGGCTGAATGGCTTAGGCTAGTCTTGTATATAAATAATTACTTTTAAGTTTGCTGGAATCTTCATTCCATCTTTTAGCCACGAGAAGAATATTGGTGGATCTCCGCTGATTATATTGCATGTAATCTGAACTATTTGTCCTTCTTTTAGTCCCGTACCTACACGAAGTTCATCTAAAGCAGGAGCTTCTACGACTTGGATTTCAAAGGATCTGGAAATATAAGACAACGTTTTAGCACCAAAAAACTAGTATTCAAGTCGAACCAAACTCAGAGATCATGCACCAAGATTATCCAACCCAATCTCACTGGACCAGCATACGAGCTTCTCATTTTTCTTCGTTCTTATTCGAAAAGAAAACGTGGACTATTTTAGTTTCGGAAAGCAGTTCGTCAAGTAGTGTACCATCAATTTAACTCCATGTAGGACATTTTTTTTTTTTATATCAGCTAAGAGGCAAACGAGCAAGACGGGTCACCTGATGGTAAGTGATTCACCGCCGCCCACGGTCACCAGCGACGCCAGTGCGTTGCCTACCCTTCAGGTAAGAATATGCTCTTTTCTTGAATAACCCAATGTCGCAGTTGTTGGGGAAGACCGCTGATGGCAACGAATTCCAGAGATTTATTGTGCGTGGCAGAAAACTGTTTTTAAAACGCATTGTAGTGGAACGCCAACCATCCAGATGGTGCGGATGATAGTTCCGGCGAGACGATCGGTTGCAAAAATCAGCGGCCTCTATTAAATTGAACAACTCCTCGGAACACTACCCATTGTAAATTCTGTAAAGTATGCATAGGGATCCCTACGCAGTGCCAAAGGATCTAGCCGATCGGTAAGTTCAGGATCGTCGACAATACGAGATGCCCAACGTTGGATTCGGTCAAATGGAGATAGCTGATAACCCGGAGCCCCGGCCCAAAGGTGGCAACAATACTCCATGTGAGGCCGCACCTGCGCCTTATACAGTTTAAGGCAGTGAGCCGGCTTGAAGTACTGTTTGGCCCTGTTGAGTACTCCGAGTTTTTTGGAGGCCATTTTAGCCTTGCTCTCCAAATGACCGCCAAACTGGACAACACTCGAAATGTCGACGCCCAGAATGCCAATGTTTGGCTTGGCACAAAGGTGAGTATTTCCGAAGTGTGGCGATGTGACAAAGGGGGCTTTTTTAGCGGTGAACGCGCAAATTTGAGTCTTAGAAGGGTTAAACTGGACTAGATTTAGTCCCCCCCAATCGGAAATCTTCACAAGGGATGATTCGATTTCGGACACAAGTTTGTTCCGACACTCATCGACGTGATCCCGAGAGATATTGCTGCGGCCGAAATACAGTGCATCCACGGTACTGTCATCCGCATAGCAATGAATGCCACTAATATGCAACAAATCATTGATATGCAGAATGAACAATGTCGGGGATAAAACGCAGCCTTGGGGAACACCAGCATTTACGGTCCGGGGGTCCGAGCATGAGCCGTCTACGACGACTTTAACTTTCCGTTCTGCAAGGAAACTGCCGATCCACCTACAAAGTCTCTCAGGAAGCCCATAGGAAGGAAGCTTCGATGGTAAGGCTTTATGCCAAACCCGATCGAAGGCTTTCGCTATGTCCAAACTAACGCCTATTGCCTCACCCCTACTCTCAACCGCCTGTGCCCAACGGTGAGTTAGTAAAGCCAAAAGATCACCAGCTGATCGGCCTTTGCGGAAGCCATATTGGCGGTCATCAGCTGGTGCTCTTACAGGTAGCCCATGAGCTCGCGGTTGATTATGGATTCCATAATTTCGGAGAGTAAGGAGGTGATAGCGATAGGCCTGTAGTTGGACGGATCTGAGCGGTCGCCTTTTTTAGGGATCGGGTGTACTAGAGCCGTCTTCCATAAATGTGGGACAACGCCGAGGACATAAGAGTGTCTGAATAAGCGCATTAAAACCGGTGCCAGCTCTGGAGCACACACCTTCAGCACAATAGGAGATACTCCATCGGGCCCACTCGACTTGTTGATATCCAGGGAGAATAGTGCTTTCCGCACAGCACACTGTGTGAAGCGGACGTCCGCCATTGTGGTTTCACACCTCGGGATGGTATGAGGAGTGTTCCCCCTGTCGTCAAGAGTCGAGTTTTCCGCAAAGATAGAGCCAAGAAGATCGGCTTTGTCCCTTGCGGAATAGGCCAATGAACCATCCTCCCCGCGCAAAGGTGGAAGTGTCGACCGACAGAAATTACCTTGGATAGCCTTGGCGAGAGACCAGAACGCACGAGAGCCAGATGGCAGGCGTGCCAGTCTCTCGCCAATTCTCCCAACGTAATTCGATTTTGTAAATGCAATTTGCCTCTTAAAGAACCTGGAAGCAGAGTTGTACTTCTTCTTGAGTGAGTCAGAGTTTACATCCTTAGCGGCCTATGCCCTAGCCCAAGCTTGGTAGCATTCCCGCTTGCGACGATGTGCGCCACGGCAGGACCCACCAAACCAGGGCCGAGACCTGCCACCGACGGGCACCGCTGAGCTAGGAACAAACAATTCCATGCCCTGCAGCACGACGCCCGCAACCGAATCAGCGCAGATGCTAGGATCCTCTGACTTAAAGCAAATCTGCCCCCATGGGTAGGATGCAAAGAAAGAGCGCATCCCGTCTCAGTCTGCTGACCTGTAGTACCAAACACGTCGTCTACTAGATGGAAGTGGTTGCGAGGAGACGGTGAGAGGCACCACGCTCCGAACTAGGCAATGGTCCGATGACCCGAGAGGAGCATCGACCCATACCTGAATGGGTACGGGGCGAGAGGTCAGCAGAAGGTCCAATAAGGAAGGCGAATGGTGTTCCACATCCGGCACACGTGTGGGAGAAGGTACCATCTGCGTCAGACCATTGGCAATTGCAAAATCGTGAGCAGACCTTCCCGCGTGGTCAGTACGTGTTGACCCAAGCCAGTCAGAGTGGTGGGCATTAAAGTCACCCAAAACGATAATTTCTGCGGTAGGAATCTGCTCAAGTATTCTGTTAGTGGACACCTGCAGGTGCTCGAAGAGCCGGTCAATTTCCGAATTTCCACTCTGAGACCTGTAAAGGCACGCGTAGACGCGAATGTGATCCTCACAATCGACGCGCACCCAAAGGATCGACAGGTCTCTGCCTTCGAGCCTACTGTAACAAATTCCCTCCCTGACGTACACACACACGCCGGCGCGTGGCACAAAGAAGTGCTCCAGGCTATAGGCCGGGTACTTTAGATATGAAGTGTCCGTCGGGGAGGAAATCTGCGTCTCCGTCAGAAAAAGCAAATCTGGCCTTTCCGTCTCGAGATGGTGGTGGACGGCATTTAATTTCGAGTGAAGTCCCCTGATGTTAGAAAAATCCACTGCTAAAGTGGAAGGGGACTTCCTCGTGATTGGGCTCAGTTTGCACCCAGCAGCTGTGATAAACGACGCTTGATGTGCTCCCCCAGAATACGATGGGCAGCTTGAGCCAGAGCGAAAGGATAGCATCTCTCGCTCTCGCTCAGAGAGGGATTCTCCAGTCTCTAGGAGACTGGTACCCTCCTGGGGTATTTTATTTGTATCACTCGTCGCCATCACAAAAAGAGCATAAGGGGTGGGGAAGGAAAGGGAAGGAGAAAGGTCATAGAGGGGGACAGGGAATAAAAAGACAGGAAGGGGCCAACTGATACTCATTCCCACACGCAACGCAACAGTCCCTAGAAAATCTGTTGCGATACGATTAGTATAATGAAAGTGCCAGTTGCTATTTGGGCCCCGAGGTAGAGGGATAAGGGCGCCGGGACTTTCACTCACCAGTCGAAACGCGGTGGCCTCTAGGAGGCCCTCACTTTACGCTGATTTTCTGTGAGAGGGTAGTGTTTCACCGGTCGATCCTGCCCACCTACGTGCTACAGCGAACTGCAGACTTGGATCTACTACTTTTCTTATAATAATGTGGATGATGCACCATGTCCAAGAGTGTTCTGAGGAGTCTGGATACGTTCCAGCCACTAAGTTTAAACATCCTACATTACAACAAAATTCAAAATTTCATCCTAATCATCTCGGTGGTTGGCAATCCGACACTGTGCTTTCAGCGAAATTTTCTGCCACGCACAACTACTCTGTGGAATCAGCTATCGCCGGCGTAATTTCCGAACCGATATCACTTAAGGACCTTCAAGATAAGAGCCTACGCGTTTCTTAAAGGCCGACGGTTAGAGTTGTTAGATTGACTACTTAAGGTTCATCACTCCCCCATCTTATTAGCTTCCCACGAACACGTCAATAATATTTGTTACAATTTTATTTGATATTAAAGTATATCCCTAATTGTAGTTAATAATATTTACCTTCTAGCCATTTCACCTGAAGGGCTGTATACAATACAGGTATACATTTCTCCATTCTGTTCCTTCAGCACTCTAGGTATATTTAACACGCCGTCTTCAATAGGCTCGAATAGTTGTCGTTTTTTCCTTTTCTTTCTAGCGTTTTTGCGACTTTTTGCAATAACCGAAGAGCGTTTATATCGCGAGTGTTGCGGCAACATCGAATCGACAATTTTCTTCCCTTTGTGTTCCCACTCAAGTTTACTGAAATTTCATCAGCGCATATAGTATTACCAAAAAGGAAATAATGTAATTGAATTTATAAGAATAATCATTTTTTTATTATTTTTAAATTATTAACTTGATATTTTTTGTTAAAAAAAATAACAAATCAAAACATTGTATGAAATTACTTATTGGTAAGTTCTATTATTAAGTAAATTTAATTGGTGTGTATGATATGGGAAAAATAACCTTATCCCATTTTTTTGTGTTGTATTCCATCTAAAGTAAAAGAACAATTTAAACATAACGATGAGTCGGCATTATTCAGATATTGTAAGGTACTTCCTGTTCACACTAATACCACCTACATTCATCATAAAAGAACAATTCTTTAATAAGATTATACGAAACAAAATAACCCATCATTTCCAAACACGGCACAAAACTAAAGGAAAATTGGTCACTATCGCAGCAACTAATATGTACGGTGAAAGAACCACTCCGTATCTCATACCACGCCATCTTAATGATATGGATGCATCTTTCATTCAATGCATCACAGTTAAAAACATAAAGCAAAAATTAAAATCTCATTTCTTGAACAATCTGTACATGCATTGAATGCATCGGTGCTCTTTCTGCCCACCTTTACTTCTGTGTGTATAAATTAAGATCTTCAGTGTATTATATTTTTAGTTATTAATGTAGGTACTTGCATGTATTGCTCAACATTTTTATTGTAAATATTATTCTGTAGTAACATTTTCGACAAACCTTTGTGGTTTTCTGAATGTTATTTTTTGTAATTAAAGTGTTATATACTCTTATTATAAATAAATAAAAAAAAACAAACACATATTTCACTTCTCTATAGCAATCTTTTAATTTAAAAAAATGTTTATAATCATGTCTAGTTATTATATATAACGTTGTTCTTTTAAGAACTACATCGTATATTTTCTACACTCACATAGCGACTAAGAAAACAAAAGAAAAGCATTTTACCTTATAGGGTAGCCGTAGTAAGGACAGCGTAATTTCAGTGGCTGCCCACTTTGCACTTTGATAGGCGGCAAGGTCCTAATATATGGCGGACCTATAAAAACATAATGTTATTCCACGTTCACATAAGAGACTTTATTTGATCCGACCTAAGTCCTTTCTATGAAAAACTGTAAGTGCGGTATTTATACCCATTGCACAAATACATTAATTTCTTAAGTATAATTTCCACTCTTTTCTGTTTTTAATTTTTTTATATATATAAGATATGTGTCAAACAACCATCCAGGCCACCCGATGATTAGTGAAATATTGAAACGATTTTGACAAACTGTATTTGCTAATAAAATATCATCTTTCATTTAAACGGCCATGTTGTTTGTATTGTATTTTGATAATTTATGAGTTAAAGTGAGCCGTGGTAGCTCTGTATCTAAGCGTTCACTTTTACTTCACGTTTGTACGCAAGTAAACCGAGTTCGATGTACATTGTACATACAAGGTGCTCAGCGGTGAAGTTGTTTTACTTACTTACGTGAGGAAACCTACATATCTAAAATTTAATAAAAAATAATATTTCGCAGACACGTGAAGTCCGCCCACCAACATCCACTTTGGAGAGAGGGCCTATGACAGTGGGATTTATCTATATACAGGTTGTAATTTTAACTTTAAACTTTACTATGAGTGATAAGGGAATAAAATAAAAAAATATGAACGATGTATTGAATGGTGGTCGACGCTCCTATTTATGAAGGATACAATTGTTCGTGATACTACTCTTAGGGATTAAGATGGAATATTTAATTCACAATAGTTTCTCATCACACATTAACGCTAGGCTTTTTCAGTGATAGAGCCACATTGCAGCTAGTTTTGGTTTTAACATGCACGAGTTACAGCACCATTCCAACGTGAAATAACACCACTTTGCTCTTGGTCCGTATGGTGAGTGTAAGAATCGTAACTAGGTTGCGAGGAATTCCATCTCCGTCCTTGGATGTATAATGCATTTGCATTTTGGATCTTTTTTAATGATGAATGTAGAAATCGTGGGCCGCAGTCAAACATATCAGTTGAATTGTGTGCCTAATATAAAAAGATTTGCAGTTTTCTTCCATAATAACATTATCATTTTTAGAAGTACATCAAGTCATGTGTAATATAGGAATTTGAAGGTCATACCAAAAACATCTACACGGGCTACATGACTTATGCTGGAATCTCCTTCATACGCCACGCATGCGAACAATCCGCCATCTTCCACTCTAGCCCTGGATATATTGAAATGTGAAATTACTCCAACTCCTGTCGATGACATCATTTGCCCAAGTATGTATCTGAAAATGAAGAATAATAAGTTTAGAAATTGCTTAATACTAATATTTTTTTAATAGAGTTCAAATAGTTAAACACATTTTTTTCTATGACATTAGGAGTGATAAACGAGCGTACAGTTCACCTGATGCTAAATGAGCCCACGATACATTCAACCTCGACAAGGAATCAGAACGCAGATGCATCGTTGACTACCTGAAGGTTAAGATAGAATGTCTCGTCACCCTCGCAGTAATAAGTGTCTCCAGTTCCCTAATAAGTCCATCCGTATTTGCCAATCCAACTCTCCAACCCAATCCTAATTCATATCGGCTATTTGCTGTCATGAATTGATTTATCAGGTTTTATAGTACACTCAAGATAAAATAGGTGGAACATAAGTGAGTTTTAAAAAAACACCATCTAAAATTACCTGGAGTCCGTATTTGATGATATTACTACACCGTCTCTTTCCCAAATAAAACGCGGTGGTCTGCCTGCTGTAGCTGTACATTCTAAGCTTATCTGCAATCAAATATTATTTAATAAAGCATCGAAAATAACAATGGGAAATAACTAATACGAAACACTGAATCGTGTACCGTACCAATGTGTTCATTGGCTTTTTATTGTATTTAGGAGCGACAAACGCCCAAAGACCAAAGCTCAGTTCATAATAGGTTATACCTGCGGCCCATAACACCAACATTCATTCGGTAAGGAATCATAATGCAGATGCGTTTTCACTCCATAAACTCAACTTGTAATAAATTAATCTAAAGTAATACTATCATTTCAACACAATATTTACACTAACGTAAAGTTTCAAAAATAATCATGTTTTGAATTTATTTTCTTTGTCTTTCAATAATCCATTGTCCATTTCTGGTTACGTAACTATTTTTAGTGGAGGTTTTAGTTTATTAAATGTATTTTTAGTCTCTGTCATAATATGATATCATGATATTATATTTATTACTATGAATGTAAATATACTCAATATTAAAAAATAAAATAAAAAAATCATTGAGTTTCATATGGCGAGTGATCCGGAGATAAACTTTTTATCACTTTTAAGTAAGTATTTCTAAATTGAGGTAACAATGCAGATGAATTCAGATTATTTATAAAGGATAGACAAGTTCCAAATTCATTTAGCATTAAATGATTTGCTGTCCATAGTGTGCTGTTGTTTGACAATGTTGTTGATCTTCCAAATTCATACAATTGTAATGTGTAACCCCACATATTTATCCATAGAGCTATAAAGAGGCTCAGCCCGTAATTAAGCATAAGCTTAGGACAAAAGTAAGAGAATTTCAAACAACTTCTGTATTAGTAATTTGTCGACACAGCAACGTTATTTATGGTCGACTCTTGTTACATAATTCGCGGTAATAAATTTTCGTAGCACATTAAGCACATTGTCCTTTACGGTGTACTGCGTTAAAGGACTGGGGAAAACTCGGCTCGTATAAAATAATGGAAGAATAGAGATATAAATATGCATTAATATGACAAGTTACAAACATTTAGCTTTTCTTATGTATATATTTTGCGCCTATATTGCCATTCGTGTGGGTATACTATCAATAAAAAAAAAGAAGAAAAATAAGGAAAAATATTGAAACGAATTTAGTAAAATTATCAGATTAATATTTGTATTTGTAATGATGCAGAAGTTTTTAAACAACCAATGACACAGAAAAACAGACGATACAGGCAAAGCCTATATAACTAGTCTGGCCATAAATACTGTTACATAAAAACTTTTCTTTTTTTCAATTTTTTATTATAAGAAAATAGGATTGCAGTGATCGCTTTGCACAAAGTGGGGATGAAGCCGTCAGCCATATTCCAGACACTTCAAAAGCTAGGTATCAGCCGTATGTTCGTATATCGTACTATCAACAGATACAACAACACTTCCTCTGTCGAAGACCAGAAAAGATCGGGGTGCCGCGTGCTGTTAGAACTACAAAGGCTGTTAATGCTGTTAAAGCCAAAATATCAGCAATAAATCTTATCGCGAGAAATGAAGGTTCCCGTTAGTACTCTGTCGCGTATTATAAAACAAGACCTGAAACTTAGTGCTTATCGTCGATATACAGGACATTCCCTAAATCAATCTTTACAATTAAAGACAGTGCATCGATCAAAACGCCTTCTGTCGCAATACGCAGGTGAAAGGCACAGAAATATCCTCTATACCGAGGAAAAAGTTTTCACGATTGAAGAACACTACAATAAGCAAAATGATAAAGTGTACGCTCACAGTTCTATAGAAGCTGCTCAAGTGGTCGGGAAGGTACAACGTGGTCATCATCCTGCGTCAATAATGGTTTGGTGGGGCGTGTCTTATGTGGAGTGAAAACTTAAGCCAAAGTGTATCAAGTATACAGTCTTAGATCATGTTTTGAAACCTCTCAGCAATACACCCCAAAACTATACCGTGGACTTTCCAGCAGGACTCTGCACCTGATCACAAGGCATGAACTACCCAAGCCTGGCTTAAAACCAACATTCCGGACTTTGTAAGAGCTGAAAACTGGCCCACATCTAGCCCAGACCTCAACCCTTTAGACTTCAAAATATGGTCAATTTTAGAGGACATTGCCTGCTCTAAACGACACGGCGACATTCAGTCTCTTAAAAAATCTTTGGAGCAAGCAGTGGCGAAATTTACCTTGAAAACAGTGCGTAAATCCATAAATTCGTGGCCAAACAGATTAAAGGCCTCTATAAAAGCCAAAGGTGGTCATTTCGAATAGAATATTTTTTTATTTTTTGCTGAGACTAATAAATATGTAGGTATGAATTTTACTTCATTAAAAAAAATGCATTTTCATTTGTTGCTACAACTTATTGCCGGATTAGGTACAATACAAGGTATGACAAAGATCATAGCAGCCGTTTATTTTGAAAATGGGGAATATTTGTAAAAAATGGAGATAATGACTCTATTACTAAATAGATAAAACTTGTTATTATCTTTAAATGCTGAAACAATTTATATTAAAAAAAACTCAGATTCTAGTATATGCTAGATGGAAGTTTTAGATCTATAGAACATATGTTTATATTGAAAGTGACGCAAGACCATCTTAGATTATCTTTTTTTATGACAGAATATATTACGGCAATATTTCCGGTTGCTGTATAATGAAGCAAATGTGGCCGTTTGACATCATGTCTGAAATCTAGAGTGTTTCTATCTATAGTTCTATGATATTGAAAATCCGTGCTTGTACAATATTTCATAATTAATAAAAGATATATCGTAGTTTGGTATTTTGATAAAAATATGTTTATTTCTAAATATTCAAATTGAAAATGTATCATTTAATTGCAATTCTTTATAAAACTGAATTCTTTTTGTTATTTTATAGTATTATTTTATATTACTAGAATATTGTTTGTTTTTTTTACTTTATATTGAAATGAGTTTTGTAAAAAATTTATAGTAAATTGTTTATATTATATTATATATATATACATATATATATATATATATATATATATATAGATATTTCTATCATATCTTTATTTAATATTAAATTTCTTATTTCAAACCACTTACGTCTTCACCTGACGTCACAATTTTCTCCGTAAAATGACGAGTTATTATAATGCTAGAAGATCCTACTTCACGCCTGGGCCTTAAGTGAATTTCATCTGAAACATAAAAACTGTTTTAAATAAATAATACATTATTATTTATTTTTATTAAATACTTCCCTTTTTTCTCTGTATATTTTGGGACTGAAATACAGGCAACGACGCATTTCTTCTCAATCTTTATTGGGGAAGGATGGGTGATGGGGCAGCAGTCATCATTTACCAGCTGATAAACTGTATGCTCAGTCTTATTGGTCTTTCTGTAATCCTACCAACATCATGTCAGTCATGGGAGTGAAAATAATGTATGCTCGTTTATTACTCATAATAAAAAAAAGTATAATTTTTTCAAGTAAAAGCAAAAATTAAACGAAAAAAAGTACATGTGTACACCATAATGAACATGAAACACATATATACAGGATGTCCCAGAACTCAACGTCAAGCGGAAACGGGATGATTGGTCGTAACCATCATGAAAAAGATCAGAAAAAAAAATCTATCCCATGCAGTTTGAAAATTATGGGCATTTTAAGAAAAACCTAGAAATTTTTCGGTTATTGTGGTTAATTTTTATTATTTTCTTGGTAGGTTCTTAATTTTACGGCAAAATGAGAGAACTTGTGTGAATATATATATGTTTAGATAGCATAGATTTATGTTTTGATTTTTCTCATGATGGTTAAGATAAATCCTGTCACCCCTTTTCGGCTTGACGTTGAATTCTGGGACACCTATATATCAGCGTAAAAAACTTAACGTTATTGTATTTCGTATGGTAAAGATAAGAAACCGAAGCCCCGATTACTGATAATGGGGGATTCTATTTGAATTCGAAAGAATGTCAACATATTTTGTATTTTGTTCTGTAAAGAGAGCAGTTATTATACTGATTTGATAATTAATGCCGCAAAAATAACTTACTAACAGTTTAACTGTCTTTATACGATATGTTTATTTGAGGTTATTAGACGGGCAATAATATTCACTTGATTACTATATGATACTCACATATTCTCGATTGGGAATCATAATGCAGATGTATGGAATGATGTGTAAATTTATGTGTTGGTCGTTCCCCTATGGACGAAAATACCTCGTCCATAGGGGGACGAAGATATCTTGCGCAAATAATAAGATCTCCAGTTAAACTCCTTCTCCAAACGACATATAAATTACCAAAGCGGTCAACTACTATTTGATACTGCTATTCTGGCAAATGTGATATAGGAACGACGACTGTGTGAAAAAAATACATAATTGTAGTTTGGAGTAACATACCAATATAACTGAGATTGGGACTGTGTCGATATTTGCTAATGCTCTCTTTCCTTGGTTTACTGTGTGAATTTGACCTGGAATACAAAAAAACACAAAATGAAACATTTTTTTAGATTATTAATTAAAAAAAAATAAGACTGTACATTATTTTTTTATAATGATTTCTTATATATACGCAAATACTACTTATTAAATCAATCTTATGGTGATTTTAACTTCAATTTCCGAAGTTTCCATTGCTTTACAGCACTTACATAGGGACTATATGGTGTTTGACGTCCTGATGTCATAGTTATCTCGGACTACTGTCAGCTTATAAATATAAAGGGAATTTCAACCTCAAGCAAAGTGACACATTTTTCCAAATCAGCGGGTGGAATATTCACATATTCTTATATTTCATGTAATCAATTAAGATAGAAGCTATTTAATAGCTTAGCTCATTTGATTTTGATTTTGCTAAGTAGCAACGAAAAAATTGCTTCAAATACATCTAAAACTAAAATAAAAATATATTATACGTAGATCAACGAGTATAAAAAGGTAGCCGTTTTTATACAAATTCTCAAATCAAATACGTTATAAACTAATTGGGTATTAGGTTACTCAAGTTATTCTAAATTCATTAGTCACACAAGAGCGTTTGAGTCTAGAATAAGTAGCCCATAATATTAGATATATAGTTTCTGTCTTATTTTTCAAATAATCTAATCAAATTTCATCCTCATCAACTTGATGATTGGCAATCTACCAACGTACGGTTTTATGCATTTTTTTCTGCCACGCACAACTTCTCAGTGGAATCATCTGTCGCCAGCGGTATATCCGAACCATTACTACTTAGAGACCTCCATGAAAAAAGCCTACACCTTTCCTAAAGGCCAGCAGCGCATCTGCGACTTCTTTGGTGTTGCGGATGTCCATTGGCGGCGATAATCATTAACCATCAGATAAGATGCTAGCTAGTGTGCCACTTAAACTATAAAAAAGTGTACTTTCTAACTGTAACATAAATTGAATCAAATAATAGTACATTGTAATTTCATTAATATTTCATTCAGAATCAAAATCTATATTGATGACTATACATTATATATTGATATATACTTAATAAGAAAAAGTAAAGTAACAGTCTCTATATATAAATTCCATTGTAGGCTGTAGGTATCTTTTATGTAGAAGGTGAGCCTGAACTATGCTCTAACAACGACAGTGACTACCTTAAAATGTCACAAAACAAATTTTAACCAACATACAGTTAAACAGAATTTCCCTTGTTCTATTATTTTGCAATATTAAGAAAGATCGAATTATTGATAGAATCGAATTTCAGTCTATACATGTACTGATCCTTGCCTTCATTTGTTCCCAGCATTTCTGGAATCCGAAAAGGCTGCCATAATTTTCGGGTGCTTTGAATGGAACATACATTTTTACAATTTTTGCAGTCGATGAATGATGACTGAGGTCAGATGTCAGTTATAAATGGGTTGCGAGCTTATTTTTCGGCTTCAGAAACGTTGTCATTAAAAGACACATAAAGGCCGGCAGCGCATCTGCGACTTCTCTGGTATTGCGTATGTCCATGCGCGGTGGTAATCAATTACCGACAGCTTGCTTGATCTTTTTTCACTTAATATAAAAGATACATATGAAAATGTCGCACTCAAATATGACCTTGAAATTTACTCTCATCACACCTAAAAACGTTCCACTTAAAAAACTAATCTATCACTTTCATCACCGTTTAAATAGCATCTTGTGAGATATAGACTTTTCTTCATCAATCAAAGATTTAGTGAAACCACTGGTCTATGTTTTTTCGATCTGACGTCTTCATTTAGGGCCATTAATAATTTAACATAGTTTCCTTACTCAAAACTACACAGTACCGCCTTGTGAATTATCCACACAACACGCTATAGCGTAAATTCAAATCGAGCTCGCATTATGCGTCGCCATGGCCCCGCCGTGTTTCGTGGTAATTTCATTAATCCCAGTTTAATTTATGCATAGTTAACCGTTGTTAAACTACGCTTGCGGTGTTTGCTTACGAGATGGGGAATAATTAGTTTGCTTATAGCCTATGTTGTTTAGTTCGAGAGTATATGTCTAATATCTTTGTTATTAATATGCTTGATTCTTAAAATTTATATGAAATAGTTAGTTTTTGAAAAGGGTAGGCATATGAGTTCATCTGATTGGAAGTAATAACTACTGCCAATGATATTACCCATGAGATGAGAGATGGAATGCCTCATTACCCGTAATTGGATGTCCGTATTCCTATACTCGCCATACGATAACTGTTTTTTTTTCATTACATTGATAATAACAAACGAGCACACAGCTCACCTGATGGCAAGTGATTCCTATGATTCCCATGACATTTTCATTCATCCATGACAAGGAATCATATTGCAAATGCGTTGCTACCCTTAAGGACTGAGATGGAATGCCTCGTCACCAGTAATAAAGGTCTCCGGATCCCTGCACTCACCAGACGAAACACAGTAGCGTTAAGCTGCTATTTTACACTGGTATTCTGTCAGGGCGTAAAATAGGTCTCCGGATCCCAATACTCACCGGACGAAACACAGCAGCATTATGGTGCTATTTTGTGAGGGCGTGGACCTCGGTCGAGCTGACACTTTGATTCTGCAGCTAGAAATTAATTGCAGTGTAGCTCTACCACTGAAAAACTATTTTTAGATGAAAATTCGATTTTTTAAGCATCACTGAAGCTGAAGACGAATGAACGTTTCACCAGGAGAAGAACTATGCCTCCACGAAATATTAGCGGAAAATAGAGGCTTACGATATATAATAAACTAAACCGAAAGACTGGTAACATATCACAAGTTGCTTCTTTATCGTGTATGTGCTCGTTGGAAAAAATCAAACAGATATCAATACTCAAATATTCCTCATAATTTTATTATTATAGTGATAAAATTGTAGTCATAGACGATGCACCTAGTCTTAGTTATATATACAATGTTCGATAGCGACGTGGCATAATGGTAAGATTACCTGGCTGCTAAGTTATTAGTCCTGGACCCCGAGTTTGACCCCGAGTCGAGGAACATTATTTGTGAGTCATAAAATGCTAATTTTCAGGTCTAAGTGTATTCAATGCATGCCCTGTGCCTTTGAAACCTCACCTGAACCTTACTCCGCATGCACTGCATCAGGCTGGGAATAAGTTTGTATAACATATCCTTCCGTTAAGATATATAATAGAAACTGCATCGGATACATATTAAAACGTTGCACTCAAATTTGACTTTGAAATTTAATTTAATCACACCTAAATTAGTTTTACTTCAAAAATCAATCATTTTCATCACCGTATAAATAGCCTAATAATATTCTTCATCAATTAAGGATTTGTAGAAACTACTGGTCAACTACAGATACTATCCTACGCAACTGCATACATATTTCCGTGGTCATAATTTATGAGATTTTGTAATTAAGTGTAATCAAGAGGGCGCTAATACAAAAACGATCTAATGACAATATACTATTAAATATCAAGATCACATATTCAGTTAAATATATATATTGAATAAATACGGATCACAATAACACTGATTCAATGTAGGAGACATTGGACACGTAGTTGCGGTGTGCGCAGTTTTTCTTATTTTTTTTTTAAAACGTTTCCTACCATTTTGAAAGATGCCTGCAATTTCTAACAATACTTCAACACTATGGCATCTATGTGAAACTAACTCTTTTCATTTAAGCAGAATACGATAGGATTAAAGTTTTAAACTTCCTGCAATTACAGGTTAACGCTTCGTGACAATTTGTAGGGTATACGTATGTTATTTAGAGGATTACTTATGGGGTAAGTTGATGAACATAAATAAATTTATTTAAAATGTTTTTGCACATAAAAAGGAATGTACAAATAGACGGACTTACTGGCAAAAGACTTACTTTTCCTCTGTAAATTCGGGTTGAGCTTTAGTATAACGGGTGCATAATGTTTTATAAAAAGATATTTCTAAATATTTAAAATTAATATATAATAACATCAATTATTATCAATAAGTTTAGTACCAAAAAAAAATTTAACTTCTCTATCAAACTCTTACCTTTGCATATGTGTATTATATGCGTTCTCATAATGAAAAAGGAGACCTGAAACACAAATATTTCATTAATAATATAATTCTGAAACGAATCGATGATTCATTTGTAACTTTAAAATTTTTAATTATAGGAATGATAATTATTTGTTATAAAAATAAATAATTTTGAAAGAAAAACTTATACTAAACAAAAATAACCTCATCTGACAGTAAACTCTTTTTTGTAATTATCCTGGTTCTTGAAATATACCAAATATACTCCACCAAGTTTCAAAACGGGATTAAAAAATTATTTTTGCAATGGTGATGATGATATTTCTCTGGTCGATTTCAACCGATTAACCTTTTTGTAATTACCAATGACTGTTATTTACGTTACAGAAAAACGTCTACAGGTCCATTTTATTATTTATTTCAATGAGAGTAACAAATGAGCACAAAGTTCACCTGTTGGTTAGTGATTCCTGCATCCCATGACATCTGTATTCATCCTTGACACGGAATTATAATTCATATGTCTTGTCACCCTCGAGGTCTGAGATGGAATGACTCGTCACCAGTAATAATGATCTTCGGATCCCTGCACTCACCAGACGAAACACAGCAGCATTATGTTGCTATTTTCCGCTATTATTCTGTGAGGGCGTGTTCTTACCCTGGTCGAGCTGACCTATTCATATCTCGTCTAGTGTCAAAATGTAGAAAACTACCGTAGTTCCTTGTCCAACTTATAAGATATATATATATTTTTAAGAATTATTTGCATGGATATTCATTCAAATTATTAATTTGAAATAACAGTTAAATGCAGTACACGTATGTTGGTCGCGACTTGAATTCCCACTGTATACCCACGAAGATGCTTTAGGCAACCTTATACTCTATTCATTAATCCAAGCAAGTATATCGTACATGTAAATAAGATTCTTTTTGTAAGACCTATCGTAACAGGTATCAATAATATGTCCAAAAAAAAGCTAAAAATATTATAGAAAACTTTTAAATCGGGAAAGTTTTGGAAATATTATTAAACGGCTGTATCGTTAAGCAATTTCCACTTGGTTTAGTTAAAGAGATCCCAACGAGAGACTAACTCGGCAATGCACTCAAAACTTTCCGAGCTCTGCGGTCCGAAGTTGTTCCCAACCCGTAATCTATATCGGAATTAATAATACGAGCCAATTTCAACTTTGCAACCATAGACATAAAGGAGAATTAGACACTGCCGGCAATCCCCAAAGTTTCGTGCGGAATGAATGCTTGTATTTTTTTATTTCCAATTGGAAAAGTCTTCCGTTCTTGCCAGTGAAGTTAGAGGAGCAACTTACAGTGTTATGAATTGAAATAAAATTTTGCTCCGCTTTATTTTATTGGTATGTTAACGGGATTAATTTACTGAATCAATGTTATTATACGAGTAAGAGTGGCAAAGAACACGTTTCTCCTACTACTCAGCAAACGTAACAAACGTACCTCCCTTGAGGTCAGAAAGCAATAATATACTGTGTCACCTAAGTGGACTGAAGTATTCGGCTTCTTTACCAGGCGAAGGACCTATTGTTTGCGTATTCTAATTCTTTCTCTTACCATGCATAATTTTAACGTTTTTTCATATACTTACTACCTTTATGTGATGGCATGTTATGGCTAGATTTTACCTATAACTTAAATATACAAAATAAACTTCACTTATTAAAAAGTTAAAAGTTTCTTATAAAATTCGAGTAACTAAATTTCATAAATGGTTATCTTTTAATAACTACAAATATTCGGATTCACTTATTTTGAAAACGATTCGTCTCAATATTGTGTTGCTACTTGCATAATCTAATCTCAATATCATTATTATCTCTATTTAACACCATAGATCGCCAGTCAGCACGATTCTGACATGATGTGAATATTATTTCATCACGCAAAAAAAACTCAAGTAAATTGTTAGTCAATTACTTATCAAATATCTTGATTCAATGAAGATATATTATACTACAACCGGTTATTACGAGGAATGTACGTACAACTGGTATCTCAGAGGATTACACATTCTCAGAATATTTTTTACTATGTTCCAGATTTCCCTGGCGAGTTCTTTCACTCCCTAATCAAGCTCTGAATAGTACATTCAATTTTTGTTCCCAATCGGTAAGAAATCTTGGAACTTGATTTTTATAATATATAAATAAATTGTGGTGTACGTTATATTAATAAACAAGTAAGTAATAAAAATAACTAAGATAATAAATTAAAAAAATATCTTTTAAATTAGATAGTGCGATTTACCTTTTTTTAAGTAATGCGATAAATTTCAAAATAATATATTTAAGGCAGACAGAGTTTATAAACTAACTCCTAATATTAATGAATTGGTTGTAAAAGGATTTGAATTTAGTTTTGTATTTGTTATTTAATTTTTCTTGTTCTAGAATATTTGAAATCTAGCAGTTAGAAGGTGTTTTATTAAATATAAAAAAATATAAATTGATTTGTTCAATTTAGCGCGATTAGTCCTGTGAGCTGTGATTTGGATGCTGACTTCTAGACGGCTTTAATATAATTTTATTCTATATGTGTATATAAAAATAAATTGATCGTTGATAATGGTAATAAACTTAGTATATAGTAGTATTATTTACACTTTTCTATTTTGGTTTTTTTTTCTTTCTTCTATTGTTTAGGTTACCAAAGCATATTTCTCTTACTACCTAGTACCATTAATTGGCAAGACCCTGAAGCTTGTAAAACAGGTAACACTAGCACGAACTTCAGAATTGCTACAAACTTTTACACTTATATTATATTACTAAAACTGTTATTAAAGTTGTGTTATTAGTATTGTATATTGTATAACTTTAAAGATAATATCTATATAACTTTAAAGATAATAATAAAATAATCATTATAAAGTTTTTAACTTGTCTTACTTAAAACAAATGTAAAAATCACCTTGTCAATCAACAAATTTTTAGACAATCTACTGCAGTATTTTCCAATCGAGTATTATATTATATATATCAAATTTTTCATATATAAGATAACAAAGTAGATATAAAGATTCACGTGAAAATTCTCACTGAAGAACTATCAAACGCGAGTCCCAGTATCCAGGACTAAACTTGGGGCCTCATCACCTATTAGGTAGTGCGTCGCGTGAATGGGTCGGTTCGACTAGGGATGTGCCAGGCGGTCACAGAATACCAGCGTGAAGTAGCATAATGTTAGGGATGACAAATGGGGTTACATTTCATCTGATGGTAATTAATTATTGCGGCCCTGCACAAGCTTGTTCAGCCCTAATGCCTGACATTGAATGTTTCTTTTTACCTGTAATTGGGTCTCCGGATCTCAACACTCACTATTTATACGTATAGATATTATTTTAATTCATATTGGTAGATTATTGTTATTAAACTTTACTAACATATTACGACAGTAACTAAGAATTTAACTCACCGTTCTCCTTTTCTTTACTTGTTATTAGATCTTGACTTCCATTAGTGTCTTCTATTCTGAATATCCCTTTCTGTTCTATATATCTGTAAATACGTTAATTAGTTATAAAAAATATTTTAATGAATAATAATTATCTAATAAATATAAATTTATTTACAAAATGGGCGATCTAAAAATAAATATGAAAAAAGTATACGCTTGCTATTTCTTTTATTTTTGGCAATTAATTTACTAATAAATATATAATTTAAACAATTATCTGTGAAGTTTAAATTTATATATTTTATAGGATGAATGTGACGAACGCTCAAAGAAAATTGTGAAAAATAGGATGGAATGCCTCACAGAAACGCGATTATCAGTTCTTTCACACAACATGGGATACTACATACTTATTGGTACTAGCTGTATTATACGGTTATTACTTGCAAGATTCGATACTCCTTTTAAATCGGTGATTTTGCATTTTTGCAAAATTCAGTTAATAAAATATTTTTTGAGTGTATTTATCCTTGAGTGGGTTATTTAATATGAAGGAAAACATAGTTTTAGTTTTAATTATACTTAATGTGTCATTAAGCATACATTTTATCTGAAAGTAAGTGCTAACTGCGGATCATAATTGCTCCACCTATACTCAACATGAACTCAAGTTACATATGTCATAAAAAATTTATTATTTACAATGTTTTATATCACATATGCAGATAACACGTAATAGAAAATTTTGCTTTAACTTTATATATATAATTCTTAAAAAGTGTAAATTACAATGTTCTTTTCTGGGTTATAAAATTTTAAGATTAGACATAATAGTTAGATGTTTAATTCAATTTATTTCAGTATAGTTTAACAACATACTAGAATTATAAGGACCATGAACAGTGGGAGAGCCACTCTGTAGCAAGTTTATAGTGACAGCATTAATGTTTCGTAATATCAGGGTAAAATATCAGCATAATGCTGTGTTTTGTTTTGTGTATAGGAAACCGAAGGCCCAACTAGTACGGAGTAAGGAGGCATTCCATTTCATTCAACATGGGTAAAACGTCTGGGTATATTGAATCTAAATTGAGAATAGAGTTACGTACTTATACGCTGCAGTTACAACTTACTATAAGTTGTATGCTCGTTTGGCATTCCTAGTTCCAAAAAATCTTTAATTAGGTAATAAAGTATGTTATTGTCACGCTTACAATTTACTAAAACAAAATTACATTTTATCTAAATAACCGGCAAAAGAACCAGCAGGATTAGCAGCATTATATAACTACTCAAAGGACACCGGTGGCCGGATTGCTACTAACACAGACATCAATCTTTGTCATAAGGGGTGGCAAGTCATTTAGATTATTTATCGACAATGGATGTGAATTTCAATGGGATGCCGATATTGTAAGGGGAAGTAAATTTTTTGTCATTCTTTCCATTAAGTTTTGGAATATTTATTCTTCGTTATTTTTTAAAATAAATTCGCGCTTTATTACATCATAATATATTTATAGCATGAATGATAAGTTTCGAAGAATATAAAATTTTATCTCACTGTGCGATCAACCTAACTTCCAACAGTCGCAATCATAAAATTTTAAAGGCAATAAAACGAATACCACCCTCAAAACAGCTGATAAGCGTCTTTTTATTTAACTTTCCATCGTTACCATGTCGCTTTCCTTTAGCGCTTCCATTTCATTCATTCCATTAGTTTCTTTTCTATTTTATGAGTTTAAAATGCTTCTGTGTCCCTTTTTATACAATTTTGCTCAGTTCGTATATTTTTATTATATTTTGATCAATTTCGCTTTTTTTATTTTTCGGCATCATCAATATCTAAGCCCATAACTAGCCCACTGCTAAACATAAAACTCCCCTCAGACTGCTACGAACTAAATACTGAGTAACATGCATCCATAGACACAAAATTGTTTAAGTTATATCTGTTGCTTTCGTTCTTACTGTGGGTAAACGCGTTTGTTTCGATTCTATCAAGCAATGAAATTTCGAACTTAACCCTTTCTATGCTTACTTAGTCATTAAACTGCAAGAGTATTAGTTAGAAATAATGGAGAAATCATTCATGTAAATGTATATTATATGAAACTAAAATTTGAAAATTAATTTTGATTACTTGGTTTTATGAAGTTGAAAACATGTTCACTTGAAATCAGCTTAGTAAGGGTTTTGTCTTGCAAACTTAAACAGGTACTTAACTCGGAGTAATAAAAGAGACAGCTTTGTTTCAGAGCTTTTTAGATCTTTGAGTTATGCCAACACAGTATTTAAAATAAACAGGAAATAAAATATCGGCAAACATATGTATATATATATAGATTCAATAATAATAATAAAATAGCTAAAGAGCAAAGAAATATAAATTTGCAACACAAGCAAAAAATTAATCGAAATAGAACATGTCGTAATATATCTTTATAGATATAAATAAACTTACTTTTTGTTGGTTCTGTGATGTTCAAAACTAAGGTGCTTATTCTCCGGAAGTTCTAATTTTTCAGCGATCACTGAAACAAGTGGAAACAAAATAGATAATAACAGTTTTACTATTAGAAGAATAAAAACTTGGTGAAAGTTGATTTATAATCAAATTAACCAACAACTAAAGAAATCAAAAAAGTAGGAGTAAATATGAAATTTACGCAATGCTAAAAGGGACTCATCAAAAATGCCTGTACAAATATAATATATAGACTATATATGTATCTAGATGTCTAGAATATTCAGTTAAGCTGCTTTGCTCATGCGTCTCCTTTACCCGGATAAACGTCATGAGGTTTTGTGGAACACAATGTAATAGATAATAAAAACTCTTTAGTATAACTTGAACAATTAAAAATTTTCTTGCAAACAAAGTTTTCTCAATATATTAAATAATCCCATTAGGTTATTGTCGCAATAGTATTAAAAATATATAAAGTAGTATATTTACAAAGGTCATTAAAATAAATGGCATCTGGTTTTTAGCTGCATCTTGAATGGGTCAGCTTGACCAAGGTCACAAGGTCAACATCAGACACGGAATACCAGCGTGAAGTAACATTATCACGCTGCTGTGGTTCGTATGGTGTGTTTAGGGATCCGGGGCTCAATGGTAACGAGGCATTAAATCACAGCCCTTGGCACAAAACTTGGCACTCGGTGACAATGCATAGGCATTGTTAACTTTTATGGAAATTATGTAGATGTTTATAGACCGATTCATCACTTATGGTCTGGCGAACTGTATGTTTGTTTTTATAATAGCAGTAATTAAAAAAAAACTAAAATAGCTTTATAAACTATAAATATTATACCATATAGCGCTATAACTATTACCTCTGTAGTTTGTAACTTGTATCATAAGTTCAAATTCTTGCACAATTTACGCGATTGAACAAGAATTTACAAAATGAAAGATCGAAACAGGTCTATGACCCCATGTTTTACAGCGCCATTAGAATTTAATTTGATCCTCGCGATATAAACTTTGATTGCCGCCGTGAGAGAGACTATTAAAACATACGCGTGAAGCCATTTGGATGATGTGACCCGGAGCTAAATGTCACTCGACAATTTCAGAGTTCACGTTAAATGGAATTGTAAAATTTTACTTCGACGTCAATATAAACTTTATCTTCATTATGCGTAACATTGTAGACGTTAAAATGTATACTACCTTTTTGATAAGTTTAGATATAAGTTTATATTACTTTAAAGAAGTAATTGATATATATTAAAGTTTTTTACTTTCTGTATATATTATAAGACATGGAGGTGACTCGCGTTTACGCCAACGCCTACCGTGCGTGACGATTAAATTAAGGAATAGATTTTATGTACTCGGATCTTTATAAAACTAAGTGAAGGATGCCGCCTATAAAACTTTACATTCATCCTTAATAAAGGTTCATGATCCATATGTGTGGTCACCCCTGACAACTCAAATGGTATACCACGGTACCAGTAATTGGTTCTGCGGAATTCAACACTCATTGAAGTGGTAGTTAAAAGATTCCTATTGTTTATACTTAAGTAGCTTGTTGCATCTGATAGAATTCCTTTTATAGGATACATCATGAACTTAGATATTATTTGCTAAGATTATAAATGATTTTCCTCATCCTTATGACCTACGTATATTTATGATATATAATATACATATTTATGACCTATAGCGTTCTGAGGAGTTGTTCGGATTAATTCCAGCCGCTGAGTTTATACATCGTACATCACGACAGAGTTCTAAATTTCATCTCCATCATCTCGATGGTTGTCAATCCACCACTGTGCACTTTACGCGAAATTTCTGGCCACACACAACTACTCTGTGGAATCAGCTGTCGCCAGCTGTGTTTCCGATCCGATACGACTTAGGGACCTTCAAGATAAGAGCCTACACCTTTGATAAAGGCTGGCAACGCATTTGCGACTCCTCTGATGTGGCAGATGTGCATGGGTGGTGGTAATCACTTACCGTCAATTGAGTTTCTTGCTCTCTCTTTATAAAAAAAATATCACTATTTAGTAATACTGAATTGGGAGAAATTATCAGCAATCGACTACAAATAGAATATAGAGGAGCCTTAAATCTTATCTTCGTGTTAACTAAATTGTCGTATACACGGTTGTCACTCTTAAAACTTTAATAGAAATGGAAGTTCACTTGGTCCGGCGAATTCTTTAACGTTGCGGGAAATCGATGTAATAAGGCAACTCAGGATTTTTGTATAGAAACTGTCAGGATAGCAATAAAAAAAAGGGGAGTTTATAGAAAGGCATCATGAAGAAAAGATATCATATAACGGTAAGTAGTAACCCACTACCAAGTAAGAAGTAAAGAATTATTATGACTATAACCTTTGAAAATAGATCTCATCAAATACCTTACCATTTATAAAAATAGGGTTTATTTTATAATGCAATTTAACTTTTTAGTACGTACTAAGTTCATATTAGCATGTTGAATTTGTTATTTATTTAATCTTCGATTATTTTCTTTTTATCAAAACATTCATTTTTCCTTGAAAATGGTCCTTTGAACCGAATATCAAAGAGTCGTGGTTTATGATCGGTGGTTTATATTTAAAAAGGTAATAAAACCGAAATAAATTTGCGAAGCGTTAAGAAAAATTGTGATATAAATAAATTAAATTCACTTTTTCGCTCAATATCATATCACACACAGTAAACTTATAGTAAAGAGATAGATTGCCAATATTTAATAGTCGGTTTAACAGACGTAATGCTACGCTGCAGCTGGTTTTAAGATATCAGGTCGACTGGAGAAGTACCACGCGGTAACAGAATATCAGCAAAAAGAAAAAGCTGTGTTTCGTATGGTAAACTCTCTAACCAGCTCACGGACCCCTCAGTTCCGTGAGCCCTGTGTCCGATAAAGCTGTAATAGCATAGGCTAACAGCATCAACATTAACAGAATCTAGATTTCGTATGGTGAGGGCAGGTATCCTGGGAACCAATAACTTACCCTCACAGGTACGGGTACAAGATAACCACGTAATGAAGGCATTCGATTTCTACCTTTAGGAAAAAATCTGTGTTAGACTATATTTTTAATATTGTAAGGAGTGGCAAACGAACTTATATTTTACCTAATGGTATGTGATGCCAGCGGTCTATGGCATCTACATACATCCTGAATTAAGATTGAAGATGCACATTTATTTTGGCTCTACCAACTGATTTCACCAAACTGATAGTTTTATAAATAAAATATATATTATGTTGCTTCATGGATATAATCGTGAATAGAAAACGGCTGAATGAGCAAGGGGCGTATGAAAGACTTGAATGCCTTTGAGCTCCTGGTATGGTTAGTTAGCCATTAGCTAATGATGCGTTCTCATTTACTGCGCTATTCATTTTGTGTGTTAGGAACATTTATTGCCTGCTCAGGTTTATAATTTCATTTAAAATGCTTGCACCGCGGATGTAAATAAATTGGTCCTACTAAACATTTTCACTAAGAAAAACATTTAATAATACATTGCCTAATAACTAGGACTAAAACGATCTCTTTTAATTCACGGTACTCCCGCAAACCCCATCATGAAAGCACTCACTCATGAAAGAAAATATCGTCAAGAAATATGCACGTCTAAGAAGTAACTAAAAAAACATTTCAAGGACATGTGAAGTCAATCAATCTATAGTGAAGGCCGCCTGATTGAAAATGCTCTTAAGACCAGTAGAGGGATTTATTTATATAGCCTTTACTTTTTTGTGCATAATCTTTGGAGAAAATATATATGCTGAAATTATGAATTTTTTTGCTGAATATAAACCTTCTAGAACATAAAGCTGTTCCTATCAAAAAGTACAAATTCTCGTTTGTATTGACATATGTAGATCAAACTAGAATTTAAGATGGTGTATAATTAGACATATAGCCTAGTGAATAAAAGGTTAATAAATCTATGAATTTGAATAATGAAATGAAACTGTGAACATGTTGTCGGAAAAGGATGTTGAAAAATACGACATTTTGTTAATAATTTAAATTTTTCATAAACGTGACCAAGGAAATTTAAGATTTTCTCTCAAATTTGAATAAACGTAATGTATACATAAAATAACACCATTTAATAAATATATGGCTTCGGTGTAAATGACTAACAAAACATGGACATTACTAGCCCTAGCTAGTTTTTTATTAATTTAGGATTTAGGTTAAAGAATACATTTTTATATATTTTTTGAAATACTGCATCCTAAAGATGCTAGTATTTAATCTCAATATTAAAATAGGGAATTAAGCAAAGTATCAGATGTAGCCTAAAAAGTTCTTTTGTCTACGAGTATTTATAAGCTACCACTGTAGTGTATTCTTGAATATTGCATCGAAAACACATCTGTTATAAAAGTATTTTTTTAAATTAACTGTCTATCAATACCTTATATTATATAACTTTTTCAAATATTTTTCTTTTTATCATATAGGCTCGATCTGGAAGAGATCTTGCCCACACTGAATAACAGCGTGAAATACATAGCTATTTAATGATCCTGGGTTTCGTATGGTGAATGCATTGCATGCATCTCAGAGGTGATATTGCGCGTGCCTCTTGATTCTTCGCTGAAGATGGACGTAGAGGTTTAGGAATGCAGTCATCACTCACCATTAGAGAAACTTTGTGCTTGTTAATTACATTAGTTACCTGATAAAAAGGCAAGAGACGTCGTGCCGAAATTTATATATCGTCCAATAGTCTTACAATTAAAAGAAACCTCGATTGATTAAATAACAGTCTTTCCGAAGCACGGAAGGCCAATATTTGTTAATGCTACTAAAAGCCACTCATCCCAATACGTGATAGATCTAACGTTGTTTAACAGTCTGAAAAGGACGGCTAGTAGAGTTCCGTTACAGGCGCTACATTGCCGGAAAACTAGCATAATTTCAAGGAAAATTACGAAAATAAGAAACCAATCAACTTTACAAAGAGACAATATTATGAGGATTTTAGCAAATTTAATTTTCTATTGGATGGATATGGATATGGATTT
Organism: Teinopalpus imperialis; assembly: GCA_029286865.1. Taxonomy (NCBI): domain Eukaryota; kingdom Metazoa; phylum Arthropoda; class Insecta; order Lepidoptera; family Papilionidae; genus Teinopalpus; species Teinopalpus imperialis. The sequence goes on from JAGSMU010000006.1 coordinate 2,762,562, forward strand.
CCGTATAATATCATCTCATTTTACAAACCAATAAATGATGAACTTTTCCCTGTCACTTGCTCTCATAAACAGGAATAATCTCCAGAAATTAAATTTTAATGAAAGGAAAAACGTATAGAGTTGTGGCTCTTAACTTTTTATTGTATTATATATTGTACTTCGTAAAGTATAATATAAAGTTATTCTAGATCTGTCTCATCTCATTTCTAAGTTACAATGACTTGCCATACAGAGCTCCAGTACTTAATACTTCTCAAGTAAACCACAGATAGGAGTGAAACTTTAGGCGCCCTACTTTTTCCGTAGTGTGATAATTAAAACGCCCTTGTGTTCGCTGCGTAATGTTTGAAGTATGAGTTTGAAAAACAATAATACGCGACCTACTTTTCTTTTATATAAGTTCATTTCGAACTGCATTCATACTCTGCATCAAGTTTGTTTTCTTAATGTTTGAACAAGTTTCTTTGCTTTATTTAAGTTTATGAAAATAGAACAATATTGTATTGTGTTTATATCGATATAACTCGTAGCTCTAATTAATTAAGTTTAATTTGTTTTCATGGTGAAATCGTAAAAGTGAAAGACAATTTAAGTTATAATTTAAAATATACATTTCAACATTGTGTTTATATCGTTAATCGAGCTGTAAACACCTGGTCCTGATGGTTAATTAACGAGATTCGTAAATAAAGTTTTTGCAATGTCTTAAATAATTTTATAGTCACTTAATACTTATTGATATATGTACGTGTTATATAACATACCAAATATAATAGTTTAGTAACAACACTAAAGCGGTTCATTAAGTTATTATTTTAATTTATGACATTATTTATTCATATATATATATATATATATATAAGTAATTCATATATAAATATAAGTTATATTGACTAAAATAACATAAACTAGTAGCTTGATTACCAACCCTTATTAATATGCGTGAAATATTGTTTTATAAGATTCATTATGTAGAACTGTAATTGATTATCGATTTCAGAAATAAGGTAACGTTAGCGGTGGTAACAGGAAAATTAACTTTTCCGAGGGGATTATCTTTGGCTACGACGATAAAATATGAAATGCTATGAAGACAGCGGAAATAGAAATGTAATTTAAACACAAAGCCTTATTATTAGACATAGTACTAATTCATTCAAACCCTACCTTACGTTAAAAACTTAATCATATTATAAGGCTTTGTATGATATAAACGAACAATATTTTAACAAAACATTTTTCTGTATTTAGGGTGATAAACGAGCACCCTGTTCACATGGTGATAAGTTATTCCTGCGGCCCATGACATACAAATTAATCCACGATAAGGAATTATAATGCAGATTTGTTTTTGCCCTTAAGAACTAGAAATCGGTTGCTCCATCAACGGAAACAATATACTGTCACCAGCAGTGCGGAAAAAAATCGATACGACTTAGACCTTCAAGACAAAAACAAAAAATACTGGATTTATAAAATCAAGTAGATATATAAAATTTATAATTATATTTATCAATGGGTAAGGATCACGCCATCCCCGAATACTAGAGTGAAATCATATCATAACCCTGCTATGTTTCGTATGGTGACTCTAGTCCCGTAGTTCCCGGAGGTCTATTGATACATAGAATCGAATTACAGATAACGAGGCTCAATTGGATCTCAGCCTTCAGAAGTGACAATAGGTGTACTTCTTGAATCTTTCTTGAAGATGGCTGTAGATGTCTTGGGACGCAGTCATCGGGTAAAGTGTGCTAGTGATACCCCGAATATTATAAAAATACATTAAAACCACCAGCTTTGATAGCTGTCCCATGAATTTGTACTCATCGTCATTTCATCTTACCTAGTCCGACATTGCATTAGCCAATACAAAGCTGTCATAAGAAAAGCTTTTCATGGATACAGTTTCAGTTCGTGCTTCGAGGTAATTTCAGGGAGTGAGTGGGCTATGTTGTGTGCATGAATGTTGAGTGGGTTCAGATACTGATCACGATATTAAAATGTACTTAATATTTGATTTGATTTGATACTGAATATAATTTTAACGAATATTATGTTTTGAAAACAATAAAAGAAATTATATAATTTCGTAAATTCGGTTTGGCGTTAAGCAATGCACCGTAACAGTTGCGTTCTACGGTTTGGATGACCGAACGTGCCAAACGATCAAATTAAATTCATGCCTGAAAATTCGCATTTATCCAAAATCGTCGGCCATATGAACGATATAACCGATATAACGAACGCTTACTACGTTAGAATGTGGACGTAAAAATTGAATTACATCCGAATACTGAAATATCTGAAAATTTTCTTATCCACCTACATTTCATAAATCCATCAGTCAATAGTCTATTTGTTTAGGGTACGGTCCTTGAAAGTTAACGACATTAGTACGAATCTATCGACTAGTGACGTGAATTATGTAGCACAAGCATTTAAGCTTAGTTGGAGTGGTTGAAGGGAATTTTAGTAATAATAGAATTAGTTGCATTATTTTTCAAAAAATAATTTTGACAAGCATAATTTCAGTACGATTCAGAGGTCCTGAAAATTGAGTTTCATTTAAAAACTGTGTGACTTTTCAATTTGGGAGTATGGCCCAATCACAACGCAAGATTGTATATACTGTTAATGTAATTTATTATAAATTGAAACAATAATAATTGAAAGAAACGCTATATATAACTTGTCAAAAAAAGATTAATGTTTAATGATCTTTGCAACCGAAACAACCTTCATTTAATTCCAAAATTCTGAAAAAAATGTGTGAATACTAGCGTAAAATAGCAGCATACCACTTCTGTGTTTCGCCTGCTGAGTGTGAGATCCGGTGACAGTTATTTCTGATGACAAGGTTAATTAATATCCCAGGAGTTTTATTATGATTCCAAACCGAGGATGAATATCACCCATATTAATGGGCCACAGAAATCTCATAAAATTAGGTGAACTGTATGCTCGTTTCTCATCTCCGTATGTATTGTTTTTTAATATAAATAAATAAATAAAAATCCTTGTTGGAGTTACGTATATTTCAAGAAATTCTGCTACCGTTTTTACGTATCCACATTTCTTTAACCTTTCTAATTAATAAGAAAAATGTATAAATACGTAACAATCTTAAAATCGCTTAACTTAAATAACTTAACGTAATAAACAACATCGTGATCTTATAACTGAATTGCTTGGGTTCGTTGGTAGTTGGTAACATTGGGCTAACCGCCTTAGACCGATTAATATCCGGGGTTAATATCTAAATTAGTTTCCGTTATACATCAATAGCTATATACAACACTTTGAACACTTTTGACATTTATATTTTCTTATATTGCAACGACGTAGGAGACGTGTAGGAGTAAATAAAAATTATATTTTTATTTTATTGGGGGTGACAAACGAACATACAGTTCTTTTTTTTTTTTTTTTTTATAGCATTAGGAGTAACAAACGAGCACACAGTTCACCTGATGGTAAGTGATTCCTGCGGCCCATGACATCTACATTCATACTTGATAAGAAATCATAATGCAGATGCGTTGTCACCCTTGAGGAATGCCTCGTCTCCAGTAATAAAGGTCTCCGGATCCCTGCACTCACCAGACGAAACACAGCAGCGTTAAGCTGCTATTTTACGCTGGTATTCTGTGAGGGCGTGGTCCTACCCCGGTCGAGCTGACCCATTCATTCTGCAGCTAGAAACAAGCTGCAGTGTAGCTCTACCACGAAAGATAAGTAAGACTGCGGTCCATGGTCTTCATCCTAAACAAAGATTCAATATGCCAGAAAAGTGTAGAGCATTTCATTTTACTGAACTCGTAATAAGTGAAAATAACCTATAGGTATATTACAATCATCTCCCAGTCGAGACTCACCTTTAGTCATACAGCCTGTTTTTAACACTGGGTTACCTTTACCAAATTTAGTAATTTGTACTTAATTTATTGTTAATATCTTTTCACACCTTTATTCTACTTGAGTTCATGGAACCAGTATGACCTGAAGTTATTTAGTTGAATGTGACAATGTAAAGGTTTCGAAGAAAACATCATCGTCGCACATTTGAAACATTACATGTTGCGCAATTCCTTTTTTTTTACAAATCTTTCATGAGGTATGCACGTTTCATTGCTTGCCGTCTCTAAAAAATCAGTTCGAACTACCCAACGGGAATAAAGTATTCAACTTTACTGAATACAAGTTGTCACTGAATGCCTGTAAAATAGAAATTTTCAGTGTAAAATTTTCCAACCGCGTTGACTCCGGTGAATGAGGCCTCATTAAACGCGATGCCGTCGCGTAAATTGCAATTTATTGTACATCGCTGTTGGTGAAACTGTCAGCGTGAAAATATTTGTTATTTACTTACTATCATTTGAACGTCGCTTAGAGCCAGTGTGGATATTAAATCGCTAGTACGGCGACTGAAATCAAAGGCAATACTGTTAATCTAATGAAGTGTTTATTAATAATTATTATTTTAAAATAGTAATAATATATATATATATGTGTATTTTAGTTATTTTATTGACAAATGAGGTAAAAATTGAAAGAAAATATCCTTAATTTATAATATGACAATATTTTTTGATTTCTCTTTCACAAAGGTACTTCAAATTAACAAAACCTCAAGCCTAAATTTACCTAATAGAAATAATATATATGTATATATATATATATATATATATATATATATATATATATGTATATATATATATATGTATATATATATACTATATTATATATATTAAATCTTTACTACCAGTAATAGACCAACCTGCAATATGTTTCTAGATGTGGCATGAATGGCTTGGCTCGGCCGGGAAGTGCTATGCCCACACAGAATACAAACGTAAAACAGCATCAGAACGCTGCTGTATGTGTCGTCTGGTGAACGTAGGGATCCGGAATCGGTAGAGAATATATTATTACCAAGAAATTAAACGTATTCAAATTCTCAAAAGTAAGAAATATATATTAATAATTAGTTTCATACATGATGAAAGACTGCCATAAAATATTATTATTATTAACTGTTATTAGACTAATGAGGAATTAAGTAAATTTACTCTTGATGATTAAAATTTACACGTTTAAAATGGTAAGTTTGAATATAATATTTTATACTCTTTGCTCAATAGGAATACCTGATACTTCATTACTTCACTCTTATAAATAATTGATTTTACCAGAACGAATTTACTTCCATGTCGCTCTGTCTCAATGAAGAATGAAATATAAATATTTAATAATTCTGCATTAGTTCAAGATGCAGCTCTTGTATCGGATGTCTAAAAGAAAATATCAAATGATATATTAGAGACGCATAGACGAAGAAAAATGTAATGAATTAAGCGTTTAAATAAGGTTTACTTTTAATTTTATTACATATTCGTTTACTTTGTCTTATATTCTTGAATCTTATATTTTATTTATATTAAAACTTATGTTTTATTTTTACAATTAACATTACTAACATTCCAGTTAACTATTCGAATTAAGCTTTAACTTTTGTGCTATGAGACGGTTTCACAGATTAGAGATTAAGTTTCGCATACCGTACCCTAAACCATTAGGCGATTGACGCTTCGCAAATATACATTTATATGTAAGGGAATATTTTTGCGCTAATTTAAACTATCTTTATTTAATTTCAATATTTTGAATCCTACCACTAACCTTTACTATCGAAAGTGTATTGTAACCTTTAGGAAGACAGCTTGAAAGTTTTTCGTGTGGTCTTTATTTTATCGTTCATCTGTTGATCGCCGCTGTTGGCCTTTTGTTAGGCAGTAAGGCTTTTACAGTTTCACCGGGTTTTTGGCGCTCAGCCGAGACCTTTATTAGTTAGTGGTTAAACAGCACAAGAGCTCCCGAGAGGAAGCCTCGGCTTGGCGCGTTACCCTATTACGCGAGAGTGACTGACTCGAGGGTGCCCAAGAGGGATGAACCTCGACTCTCATGTCAGTCAGTCATCAGTTGCTTCTGTCTACGGATTATCTAAATTAATATCAGTATTATTATAAACGATCTGTACCACCACTTCGGAATGCGTAGTCGCTGGAGTAGTTTCTACACTGCTTTTACCAGCACATGGTTGGAACTTTATGGACTTAGGAGACTAAGGCATCGTAGGCGTGTACTATAAGGAAATCATGATGCAAAATTCTGAACATATTCAGTTTTGAATCATTTTAAGTTATTGTTATAAAATTATTAATAAAAAAAATCTTACATAACCGTTTGTCTCTTTTAACTCAAACCGCGTTTTGTAGATAAAACGGTACACGGAACCCACATAAGGCATAATTAGTTTCCGATAATTGAATTTCAGTAACACATATTGCCTTGTCATTTAACGTCGATTGGATGGTTGAGACATTCTATTATTAATATTTTAATTACTGTACGAATGTAATTTTCTCGAAGGGATGACAGGAACTCTAAATCGATTAAAATAATTGAAATGACATTACGGGAAGGGAATTAAATTTTAGGAATATGTTGCTTTACGGGTACGAGTATTTAGAATGTTCACCCAAAAATAGAGAAAACGCCTTACAGTAATATAATGGCAATACTCCTAAGTAATAAGGAGGTTCACAAGTTTTTATTTTTTACAATTACACTGAGAGTAACAAACGAGCACACAGTTCACCTGATGGCAGGTGATTCTTGTGGCCCATGACATCTACATTCATCCTAGGCAAGGATGAATGATCTCAGTCATAATGCAGATGCGTTGTCACCCTTGAGAACTAAGAAGTAATGGCTCATCACTCGTAATAAAGGTCTCCGAATCCCTACCTATCCTCACGAGACGCACAGCAGCTTTGTGCTGCTATTTTATGCTGGTATTCTGTGAGGGCGTGGTCCGTGTGCATTGAGCTGACCCATTCATTCTACAGCTAAAAACATACTGCAGTGTAGTTCTACCGCTGTAGTTTTCTTGTTTCTTTACACGTTTCTTGTAAGTTTCTTTGCACCGAGAAAAGGATACTTGGATCATGCGGTTTAATCGGAGTGATTTTTCTACCAATAACAATCAGCACTGACAGTCGCAGACTGAGGGACATCGATCTGACGAATCGGCGGCATTGCCGTCCGGAAAGCAACTGCAACTTAACTCGTATTGAGGGAATATGTAATGTTCAATACTCTCCCAGTACTATCAAAATGACACGACATGACTTGCTGTGTTGTTAATTACATAATATTTCATATGGGTCTTTATATTATAGCAGTCTATAAAACCATCTAAACATTTTATACATATTTGGTACATTTTAAGTGTTTATGTTTGTATTATATATACGAATTAATAGATATTTCCTTTATATAAGTAAATTAGATATGTATATAGATCTGAGCATAGCGTAGCAATCGCTATGCTCAGATAAAACAAGTCTAATTCAGAATATTTATAATAGTTTTAGATATCTTTCAATATTATCGATATTTAATTAGTGCTTTTTTCATTCAAATCGATTAAATAGTCCAAAATATATAAATTGTCACCTAACGGAATTTTAGTGACGGTTTTAGTTTTGTATGAGTCTGTACTATCCGACCTAGGTACTCAAAATAAAATGTAACGAATCTAATTGAAAATATTCATAATAGCTTGAAGAGATATCTAACAGTTTAGAGATATTTTTATTGAAATTAGAGTGACAATCAAACACAGTTCGCCTGATGGCTAGTGAAACCTATGGCATATAATAAAAAAAAATACCTACATTATTCCTCGACAAGAAATCATAACGCAGATACGTTGTCACCCAGGTGTAAGATGGAATGCCGTCCATCAGTAATAAGGGTCTCCGAATATCTATATTCATGAGACAAAACACAGCAGTGTTATACTTTTATTTTCGGTTGCAGGCCACATATAATTTGAAACATAATTTAGCGTGACTTAAAAAGCACTGAACATGATTGACTGATGTTGATTTATATATTACAAAATATTTGCGTGCAGAATAGACAGGAATAAAACAAACATAATTATTTTCTCTTGGATTAAGGCCATAAGGCCTGTTATGTCTCTGTTGACGTTTCATAGTCATGATATACATTATATTGGATGTGGTGACAGTTTATTAGCATAGCGTAATATTACATAATATACCAAAACGCTTGCATTACTATACCGTCTTTAGCATTGAACACTAATGGAGCCACGTTGCAGTTTTATTAGCTACAGCATGAACGGGTCAGCTCAATTAATGGACATTAAAAGGAATTACTTACCATCAGGTGAACTATGCTCCCCTTAATATGAGGTCCTTATATATGAAATTAGCGTTTTGTCGAACTGGCCTTTTGATCTGAAATAATCTGGCGTTCGGTTAGAATTTTAAATTTTCTTGTTGATTCTCACTCCCAAATTTTTTCATCAATGCAAGTAATTAACCTATAAAATGACGAAAGTGCATAGACAATAATGGATACATACTTCGATTGATTAAATATGTAATTTCATTAAAAAATCGTGTTTTACTTTTCTATATAATACGCTAATTTCATATGTGGGTCTTTATATTATAGCAGTCTATAAAACCATCTAAACATTTTATACATATTTGGTACATTTTAAGTGTTTATGTTTGTATTATATATACGAATTAATAGATATTTCCTTTATATAAGTAAATTAGATATGTATATAGATCTGAGCATAGCGTAGCAATCGCTATGCTCAGATAAAACAAGTCTAATTCAGAATATTTATAATAGTTTTAGATATCTTTCAATATTATCGATATTTAATTAGTGCTTTTTTCATTCAAATCGATTAAATAGTCCAAAATATATAAATTGTCACCTAACGGAATTTTAGTGACGGATTTAGTTTTGTATGAGTCTGTACTATCCGACCTAGGTACTCAAAATAAAATGTAACGAATCTAATTGAAAATATTCATAATAGCTTGAAGAGATATCTAACAGTTTAGAGATATTTTTATTGAAATTAGAGTGACAATCAAACACAGTTCGCCTGATGGCTAGTGAAACCTATGGCATGTGTAAGATGGAATGCCGTCCATCAGTAATAAGGGTCTCCGAATATCTATATTCATGAGACAAAACACAGCAGTGTTATACTTTTATTTTCGGTTGCAGGCCACATATAATTTGAAACATAATTTAGCGTGACTTAAAAAGCACTGAACATGATTGACTGATGTTGATTTATATATTACAAAATATTTGCGTGCAGAATAGACAGGAATAAAAACAAACATAATTATTTTCTCTTGGATTAAGGCCATAAGGCCTGTTATGTCTCTGTTGACGTTTCATAGTCATGATATACATTATATTGGATGTGGTGACAGTTTATTAGCATAGCGTAATATTACATAATATACCAAAACGCTTGCATTACTATACCGTCTTTAGCATTGAACACTAATGGAGCCACGTTGCAGTTTTTTATTAGCTACAGCATGAACGGGTCGGCTCAATTAATGGACATTAAAAGGAATTACTTACCATCAGGTGAACTATGCTCCCCTTAATATGAGGTCCTTATATATGAAATTAGCGTTTTGTCGAACTGGCCTTTTTGATCTGAAATAATCTGGCGTTCGGTTAGGAATTTTAAATTTTCTTGTTGATTCTCACTCCCAAATTTTTTCATCAATGCAAGTAATTAACCTATAAAATGACGAAAGTGCATAGACAATAATGGATACATACTTCGATTGATTAAATATGTAATTTCATTAAAAAAATCGTGTTTTACTTTTCTATATAATACGCTAATTTCATATGTGGGTCTTTATATTATAATAGTCTATAAAACCATCTAAACTTTTTATACATATTTGGTACATTTTATGTGTATGTTTGTGTGTCATGTATGTATTATATATACGAATTAATAGATATTTCCTTTATATAAATAAATTAGATATGTATATAGATCTGAGCATAGCGTAGCAATCACTATGCTCAGATAAAACAAGTCTAATTCAGAATATTTATAATAGTTTTAGATATCTTTCAATATTATCGATATTTAATTAGTGCTTTTTTCATTCAAATCGATTAAATAGTCCAAAATATATAAATTGTCACCTAACGGAATTTTAGTGACGGATTTAGTTTTGTATGAGTCTGTACTATCCGACCTAGGTACTCAAAATAAAATGTAACGAATCTAATTGAAAATATTCATAATAGCTTGAAGAGATATCTAACAGTTTAGAGATATTTTTATTGTAATTAGAGTGACAATCAAACACAGTTCGCCTGATGGCTAGTGAAACCTGTGGCATGTGTAAGATGGAATGCCGTCCATCAGTAATAAGGGTCTCCGAATATCTATATTCATGAGACAAAACACAGCAGTGTTATACTTTTATTTTAGGTTGCAGGCCACATATAATTTGAAACATAATTTAGCGTGACTTAAAAAGCACTGAACATGATTGACTGATGTTGATTTATATATTACAAAATATTTGCGTGCAGAATAGACAGGAATAAAAACAAACATAATTATTTTCTCTTGGATTAAGGCCATAAGGCCTGTTATGTCTCTGTTGACGTTTCATAGTCATGATATACATTATATTGGATGTGGTGACAGTTTATTAGCATAACGTAATATTACATAATATACCAAAACGCTTGCATTACTATACCGTCTTTAGCATTGAACACTAATGGTGCCACGTTGCAGTTTTTTATTAGCTACAGCATGAACGGGTCGGCTCAATTAATGGAATTACTTACCATCAGGTGAACTATGCTCCCTTTAATATGAGGTCCTTATATATGAAATTAGCGTTTTGCCGAACTGGCCTTCTTGATCTGAAATAATCTGGCGTTCGGTTAGGAATTTCAAATTTTTTTGTTGATTCTCACTCCCAAATTTTTTCATCAATGCAAGTAATTGACCTATAAAATGACGAAAGTGCATAGACAATAATGGGTACATACTTCGATTGATTAAATATATAATTTCATTAAAAAAATCGTGTTTTACTTTTCTATATAATACGCTAATTTCATATGTAAGGTCCTAATACAATAAAACAAAACATTATGCCCTGGAAGAGCATAGTAAGAGGAGAGCCCTGCCACCTACAACCACAGCAGTCTCTAATCTATCTGTTCTGTATAAAAGTATCAACTATTACGTTTTTATAAAATGCCTTCACATATTATCTGTAGTATAGTATATATCTGAATATCAAAAATGACGAGAACATCCTCATAATGATATACGTTTAATTCACAACAGACAATAACCACAAACACACATCTCCTCCATAAGCACAATAGATATTCGACCATTTTAATTGGAATGAATGCCCTGCATTAACGTTGGCAGACAATTGTTCGTGGCAGGCGTATTGCTGAATAATTAATGTTTCATTTCCACTACTGCTCCGCGTAATTAAAATTCGGTAACGAGATGAGAAAATGATACCTTAATGCACAAGAGAATAGCTTACGAGTTAACTTTATAAGATATAAGAATATAAATGGCGACTAAGTTGATGTTGCATGTAACTTTGCCAAACGGAAATGTACTTTAAAGTTTAGCTATAATAACGATATGCTGAAATGACGATGGTGATTTTGCATACATGATTTCCCCACTACTTATAATTATATTTATTTTTATGACGTCAGTGTGACAAATTGGAAGCTAGTTCAAGAGATACGAAGCTGATATTAAATATGCTTTCAATTCCTGATAAACCCTATTAGACTGTGCATATATATGCACCCTTAACATTGATAAAGAAATTTCTCTGCTTTAATACATCCATTGAAAACACAAGTCCGCATATTTTATATACAATGGACGGCAATAGATCAAACTTTGATTATTAAACAAATAAGTTTCTCTTTTAAAACTTCTCGTATTTCGGTTATAACATACATTTAAAATGATGACGTAATAATAATTACGTAATATATAATTTAATTACTTTAATAAAGTGTCAATTATATTAATTAGCATAAATGGGTTTACAATGAACGCATCAATAACAAAAATTAGGAGGAATTGTGATTTTAACATAATGGCAAGCTAGAGATAGGTAGTAAACGTATTGATATTTCTCCATATTAATTCCGAAACGTGACAGGTGTTAGAAAAGCTATAACCCTATGACGTACCGAGACTCTTTCGAACAATCAACTAAGTCATCCACAGAAAGTCCACTACTTTTGTACTTATAATCTAATAATGATTTTATAATATTCTATGACTTAATCAGTGGTAGAGCCACACTGAAGCTTGGCTCTATCTGCACCTTGAATAAGTTAGCTTGACTAGGGTAGGACCACGCCCTCACAAAATAGTAGCGTGAAATAGTAACTATATATACTAACAGGGTTTTGTGTTTCATATACACAGTGAAGAGTTCCGGAGATCCAGATGCTGATAGAAATGCATATCTCAGTATACACGGGTGACAACGCATATGTAGCCCGTATCTTTGCCGAGGCTGGATCACCTAAGAATTTTATGGCATGCAGACCAGCAGCGCAAATGCGTCTACTCTGATGTTGCGGATGCGGTGGGCGGCGGTAATCACTTACCATCAGGTGAACTGTATGTTGTTTTTGTCAAGCCACACGTTTCATAAAAACCATCAAAAACAGTACTTTTCATTTTTATTTTCCATATAGTATAAACGATTTTTGTGATGTATATTCGATCTGCACTGAAGAGGAATGAATGTTTTTCACTAAAGCAAATAAAAGCGAAAATTTGACGCGCCAGGAGCATTTTGTGCATCAAAAAACCGAGCGCATTGAGTGTATTTTAACGTATCGTCAAAAAGTTTTCGGGAATCGTACAAACAATAAACTATCGAGTGAAACTCAATAATTGAGTCCGAGTACAAATAATGTACTGCTGGTCCGGGATTTATTTAGTCTGTTGAAGAATATTCCCTTGATTTTTTTTTTATTTTGTTGCTAGTGCTCGAGTAAATTACTTTATACATTGTTTTTATTACCAATTAGTAATTAAGATTATGACGTTGTCGTCCTGGTTAATATCTTCTGGTGAAATGACAAACATCAACTACGCGGAATATTTTACAGTGCCTTAACCGTTTATGAAAACGAGACTGTCGTAGTCCCCTTTCCTATTCCTGTATAATGTATGTGCAATGAAATTAAGATTTTACATGAAGAAAAAAATTAAGCAGGAGGAAGCTTTAGAGGAAAGTTTATGCAGTGTAAAAGACACGGAACATACACGGTACACCCAGAGTTAGAGTCAACAGTACGTGCAATCATTTGAGATGTACAAATATAGTTCCTCAGCTGGGAATCGAGGAGAGGACTCAAATTACTACACCTTGCGATCGTCAATTGGCAATATAGTAACGAACCCTTATAGTGTGATTATGTAATTAAATCTTCAATTGTCAACTCTTATTAAATATTTGACGGTTACTCATGTACTTCACCGTGATCAGGAAGGCAATGGACACAGGTGGCCAGGAATCATGTTTTTGGGTTTGCAATTTCTCACATTCACCTTACGAAACAAAGGAAAGTAGGTAACTTATGCTGATCTGTCTCATTCTTCCACGCTATAGTTGACTTGTTTGTACTAGCGCTAGTTTATTTAGAAGCTTTATCAACAGATATTAATCCTGAAGTTGCACAGCGCAGACCGACAGAGTAACAGCGAAGCCAAGAAGTTTTATTTCAAATGTAACTGAATTAATGACTTTCGTCGGTCTAAACTTATTGTATTCAGTTTATCAAAAATATCTTTATATTCTTATCATTGAGGTAAATTAAACAGCATATAAATAATACAAAGAAAAAATGCCAATCGCACTGCATTCACAATTTTTTGGCACCAGTGGTCGTTTTTATTTTGTAGTATTGCCAAAGATGTGCATTTGTTATTTATTGCCCTAACGATATTTACTTTAATGCAACGTATATACATATATGTATAGATGATATTGTAATGCCATAAAAAGTCAATTCTTTTCGCATTTTAAAACGTTGAATGATTATGAAAAATTTAATCAATATTCAGCAGTATATTACGATGTCTACGTGCTAATATACAAAGTAATAGTACGTTATGTTGCATGCCATTAGTTCACTTCACCTTATAAATACTCGTAGATTAGTGTGGCGCATAATGATATGGAATCGATATGATAATACGAATCAAATGCCTTGTCAAACCTAAAGACAATGATGTGAGTCAAGATTTATTTACTTATTAAATTACGATGAGCCAGATATTATATACCGAAAGCATTTTATACGTATTAAGCATAAAAAACTCGTTTAAAATAGTAGCACAATCCTGCTGTGTTTTGTCTGGTGAGTGTAGCGATCCGGCGGCTTTTATTACTGCCAACAAGGCATTCCATCTCAGCCCCCAAGGGTAACAAAGCATCTGCATTATGATTCCTTGTCAACGATGAATGTAGATGTCATGGACCGTAGGATTCACTTACCATCAGGTGAACTGTATGCCCGTTTGTAACTCTCAATGTAATAGAATATATATATATATATATATATATAGTTATACAGTTATCCAATTTTTCTACTCATTAGAACGTATATCATTTTTAGAAACGAATTGTAACTTCCATTTTTTAACTAACCTCAGCAATGGAGAAGTATATTTATGAATGTACTTACGATCTCACCAAACTTTCATGGCTGGTTTACGCTACCCCTTTTATTTGGTAAATGAAGTTTTCATATTGTTCCCACAAACCCTTCATTAACTTCGAGTAACTATAAACGCATTTGAACAAAATGATAAAAAGCTTTAGTTTAAAACGACTAACTTCACTAAAGTCGATTTTTGAACATTAATTAATAAATGTTTTTGGTTTCGAGCGTCGACTTAAATAATGTCGGTTATAATTGAATAATTTTATATCTTCTTTATCTTCTTTATAAAAATATATGAAATTTAAAATTTTCTGACTTTAATGTCAGATAATAAGCGGTTGGCTTTGTGTTGATAATAATGCAATTTTTTTTTTCATATAAATATAATGTTTTTTAAAAAAAAATCTTACATTTTCAATATCTTATACATACATATACAAATCAAAATATACAGTTGAAACTAGGAGGTAAAAATTACTATTTTTTTTAATTAGGGGGGTGACAAACGTGCACACTATTCACAATGACTCATCATAACAGCGGACCAAGAAACCACAATCCTCAACAACGATTCAAGATGCATATGCATGGTCACTTCTGAGAATTGAGTTGGAATGTCTCGTTACCAGTAACCATGTCTCCGGACACTCAACATTTGGAACACAGCAGCATTGAGTTGCTATTTTTCTCCGGCATTCCGTGAGGACGTGCTCCTTCTTAATGAATACTTTGGTGCAACCTATACATGATGCATTCGTTCATCCACTGTTAATAGTTGAAGCTAAAATTCACGACAACAAAGGTTTATTAGCCAAGGCCTAACTCTGTGCTAGGCAATACCTAAGGCATAATGATAGGCGTAATCTTTACCGTTACCCTACTATTTGAAAAAAAAAGAAAACAGTAAAAGGTTTTTAAAAGTGAGGCCACGATAGTTGAATTTGAAATAACCAAATGCTGAAATTATTTTTGTACGAGGTAACATATTAACATAACAAAGGTTTTTATTCAAATAACAAGATGCGATGGACTGTCTAATATATTTTGTCGACCCTGTTTATTTTCTTTTAGTACGGTAATTTTTTGAAAAACTTATTTCTATCAAAAAGTACAAAAGCAGGCAGGAGAAGTCATCATCGAAATCGTCTGAATTCATGATCGATGTCTTTTGATCCTAATAATTTAAAAGAGGAAATTGTGTCAACTAATGCTGTGGTTACATTAGTTTTTTAGGACCACATAAAAATTTGTATATATATATATATATATATATATATATATTTATATATACAAATAATACTATGTGGATGTTGCATCTGGAATAAATTTTGGCCTTTGTGGCTCTTTCACTTTTAAAATAAAATAACTTTTCTTTTAATTTTTCAGTGTTTCTAACACCGAATATGATATGGGAGGCAATTTGTTTGCATCATGAATGGGTTGGTTTGGTTGATAAAGGAGCACGCTTTCACCGAAAACTGGTGTGAAATAGCACTTGCCACTGAATGCTTGCCGCTCAGTGATTGTACGGACCTAATTGTCACTTGTACACACACTTCGACACTTGTAGCAAGGGTTCTTATTCTGTTCAATAAAATTTTAAAAATCGTTTCTGACTACAGAGAAGAGAAAGCGGCCGTTATCCGTGATTCACCTAAATTTCATTATGTCGCAAACGTAATAATTATTTGCGTCTCCTGTTGTTCGTCAAATTTTGTCCGTCGTTTTTTGTTCAAGTCAATTTATGTGGACATCCACCTCTTTCGACCTCTTTCAGATGCTGTGCGTGAAATTTCGTTTAATACTGATGCTTAATTGGTAGTTAATTTTTCGAGTCGAAACCGGATGATATCTAACTACGCGGTATTGCAATTCTTGTTAAACGTAGGGAAAATTTGTTATTAATTTCACTAAATAATTAAGTTTAAAGTATTTAGAAAAACCGCGGGAACTTAGTTGTTAACTTTTCGTTTATTTATGCATGTATAATATAAAATATTTCAGCAACGATAAAAAGTATTAGATATTAAATTGAAGACTGCTTTAAACATATTAAATATTAATTCTAAACAATAACCACAACTTGGGCCTAATTAATATTCCTTGTTATCAACTCAAATATCGTTTAGTTTGATGTTAGGGTCGGCCCAAGTAACACTTGGCACTAACGACGGTCATTACGTGCATTAGTAACATCGCAACGTCATTACAGCCTATTATAAAATATAATAGCTTAGTTTTGCTTAACATTAATTCGAGTCCTTTATATCTTCTATTATTAATATCGAGGCATTTTTCTGATTCATCAGCTATCGTATATCCATCTACATTTTTCATTTTTTTGGTATCATAAACTGCGTGGATACATTAAAGACGTAAGCCATTTCATTTGACAAAATTTATCATAAAATCTATAAATAGGGAGCGGACTCCCCTCCACGGTAGCATGTGTATCACGGTGACGCAATAAGGAACTCCCACACCACCCGCCTATAGTGGTCAGCCTGCCCACGGTGACAGCGGAATGTTGACTTGTTTAACCCACCGCAGATATTCGCTCATGAGGGCAGTATCAACCTGAACAAACTGTGTAAGCCCTCAAATAAATTGGTGGCGACACCGGGATATTTTTTTTATTTTCCGATCTACCACGTGATCGGCGGTAAAAGAAAACATTGTGATTCAGGTTTCACATTCAGGTGAACTGGAATTGAATTATATTAGATAGATATAAAAAGAATAGAAAGAATACCATTTATAGAATTAAGTTTCCATAATTTTAACATTTTAACTTGACGTAATATAATATTATAGATTAATTTACACTTTAGGTATTCATATTATAAATAAACGATTTTATTTTTAGTATGAAAGCAGGTGAAAAAGAAGTGATTTTCAATGAAAAAAGTCAATATTGACTTTATATTATCGATGCATTTTGTGAACGAATACTTAATAATACACGAAGAAATTAAAATGTCATGAGCGTATAATTTATAAATTTACGTTTCATATAAAGGAAAATGCCAGAGTTGCAGTCCATATTGGACCGATAGTTTATTTCTTTAGCATATTTTAGCATAGCGGAACAGCTCCACGTTTCCGGTAAATACAGAAAGATAATTGAATACATCACTACTGCTTACAAGTTTTATTTTAGTACTATAACTTTATAAATAAAAGTATAAATATGAGTTCTACTTAAAATCACACGATACTCAATTGTTAATCTGTTTTTAATTGCACTTTTCTAAAACCAATATAAGAATGAAATCTAGTTCGATTAGAATGTGTCAAGAATATAATATACTACAAAGAAAACAGAATGTATGTAGATTTTTATCACCAAACTTAAACTAACAATCAAGGTGGTATTCTGTGAGGGCGTGGTCCTGTCCCGGTCGAACCTGACCTATTGATGCCGCACATAGATACAAACTGTAGCGTACCTCTACCGTTTTGAACATCATAATATTTATCCAGTATTGCATAAATAATTATTTTATTTACCACATTATCACCAAACTTAAACTAACAATCAAGTTCAGCTTTGATACAATCTGACGTTTGAAGTCCATTACGTGAATGTTGCTTTACTGTTGCCATATATCCAATAGACGCGGTTTTGTTGATTGAAACAAAAATATATTACTAAGTAGATTCACTACACGTTTTATCATAAATTCAAATAAAAAAATACGTTGGAGTTTAAATAAAATTGTAGTTCTTTAACAACTTTTATTGATTAGTTTGTAAAAACCAATATAAGATAAACAAACACATTTTTTATTTCCTCTTCTGGACAGTCTCGTAGGTTTATAAGGTAACGTAAATATTAATATATTGAATATGATTAAAATAGAGATAGAGCCACGATATGGTTTGTTTACATCTGCGTAATGAATCGTCCGACCGAACGGGACGCCCTCCCAGCGACAGCAATACCAGGTTAGAACAGACCCTTATTACTGGTGAAGAAGGCATCCCATCTTGGTTTACAGGAGTGACGATGGATGTGATCCCTTTTCCAGGATGAATGTGTGTGTCATGGGCCGAAGGATTTATTTAACATAAAATTAATACCTTATATATATATATATATATATATATATATATATAAATATATATAAAATCAATAACGAAAATAGTTACGTACTAAACTGGTCGAATTCAAAGAGTCTCAAATGAAAGGAACCTATTATATGCATGTATTGAGTGAATTTTTCCGTTCCGGAAAAGTTTTCGTCACTTGTACAAGCAATGAACTATCGACTAAAAATCCAATGATTCACCAAGCTATACAATAATGCAGTTACTGTGAGTGTGAGTTAAACATTATGTAGACTCAGGCGGGTTATATAGCGTTGGATTTTATTACCAAGCTGAAAATTTAAATTCACAAGTAAATCAATATGAATACCGCAATTAAATAATATTATTATAATAGTTTGTGTATTTAAAAAATTAAAAAGGTCATAAGATTTATGATTTCTGCTTTAAGTGCTAAATGTTAATATGATTCACTCAACGTTAAATTACTGACTGAAATAAACATTGTTAGTCTAATAGAAATCCTCTTCATTTTTCCAAAGTTTCCTTTCTCTTCTGAGCAAGTTCTCTCACATGAACCCTTCAAGAAGCTGCTGTAGCCCACTTAGTGCGTAAATGTGCAACAGCATTGTAGATAGAAATAGAACAGATAGAAATATGCGTGACATAGGTTTCGCTTTTAGAATAATTAGGTTTGGATTCAATATAGAAGAAAAAAAGTCATACATTAACTGAAAACTGTAGCTAAGTTATTTGTATAGATTGATATTTTGAAAAGCTAAAATAAATTGAGTCATTGAACCGGAATCCATACTTTTTAAACCTTTTATGTATATATTTGTTATATAGAAACGGTGCGGTAGCGTAGGTCTCAACTTTTAATCTAATCGTCGTGGTTGTTGAGGGTACGTAGAGATCACTTATTATGTCGATTTTATTATAGCGCTGTGTGCTCGTTTGTCACCATTATTTTCATAAATGCTTATACTACGATTGATAAAATTTACATATATACTAACAATCATTTCTACAAACATTTACCTATAAAATTAGTATTATTTAGAAAATATTATTACTTTATAGATTTAAGTGTTGTTTAGTTCAAATGTTAGGGTTGACCCAAATAACACTTGCCTTTAACGAGCCTCCTTTCCTACATGATATCCACGAACAGTTATTATGGACCACTTCAAAACGGAAAGCTCGCTATCATTGAATATTAAAGTAAAGCAAAGCCTTTACAAGTAAAAGTGGAGATAAGAATGACTTAGTTTTATGTATCAATAGCGAATCAATAATATTAGTTAACGGTAAGTATTTAAGTTATGAGTAAGGCTCGAATCCGACATTCAAATATTGTTGAGAATCATCTCCTAGCAAAAGTATTTAAGCTCAATTGGACTCATTAACGGAAGTGTTGGTAATGGCTATTAGTGGTGCTAGCAATTTTAAATTTAATAAAAAATAAGATTTAAAAAAAAGCAGTACTCCGCGTATCTGGGTTTCATAGCCGTTGTCTATGATAGTGGCGCATTCGTTTGCAGCTGTAGAATAAATATCTCACCGGGTCCATGGGGGACACGGAGCAGGACAGAAAACACAATAGATTTTTCCACGCTCTTTTCTTCGGAGAATTACAGCGTGTAATAGCAGTATAACACTGGTGTGTTGAATTTGGGGAGTTTAGGGATCCAGTGACCCGAGTAAAGGTAAAGAAGCATTCCAGCAGCTCAGTCCTCAGGAGTGACTCGTATAGTATTCTTCAAGTCATCCCTTATGAGCACATAGACCATATCTCTAGTTTGACAACCTTTGTAAGCCTTCTCTTATCTCATCATTATTGTCGAATAACCGTTAAATTAAATTAGTAAAAGCAGTCTTGTGTTTTCTTTAATATGTTTCCCACCACTCATATTAGCCTTCAGTTATTAAAAACACAGGCTCAAGGTTGCCATCCTCTCAGTGTTTTACAGGATACTGACTCTCAAAAATGAAGAGTGTGCAAAGGAGTTACATAATATGATTCTCGTTCCCTTTTCATCATTGGACAACAAGGCGCACGGAGGGTTACCATATCTTCGTTGTGGATATTCAGATGGAAGCGATAAGCTACGTCATTTTTAAGACGAACAGTGAAGGATTGGAATAATTTGCTTGCGGCACTCTTTCCATCCGAGTGTAATGTTGGAGTCTGGATGGTGTTCGAGAGAGAACATCACCTCTTTACACTAGGTGGGATTGTAGACAAACGCTGGCATATATATACAAAAAATATAGTAGTGGTTAGAATAAGGCTACTGCGTCGTAGGTCCCGAGATCGGTACCCAGCCGAGAAAGGAGGTTACAAGTCTGAAATTATAAGCGGGTGTGTTTTATATGCTTAATGCCACTGATATCAATGCAACTGTACCTTCCTCTTAATTTATTGTTTATTCTAGGGAATGGGATGGTTAGTGAGGACCTCTGTGTTTTTTCAAATACTTACTGGACTATGATATATCCTGGGCAGCATATGTAGCAGCATATATGTTTAAGAAGACTTCGTCATGTTCCAAGTTGATTCGTCTATGTAGACATTACATAAAAAAAAATATATATTTATTTAAGCTTTATATACAGCGGACTTGGTGCCTTAGGCATACACTACCATATTTATATATATACATAATTATTTAATATTGAGATAATTCTGCCAATCTGTTCCGAAATAGCTCCCAAAACTTAAACCCCTGAAACGTGTAACGATCTGTAGTCGCCCTGGCTTCGGGAGGAAGAGCATTCCAAAGAAGAACGAAATGAACAAACAAGGAGTGGATAAAGTCAGATTTATGAGAAGGACACAGAAGTAGAAGGTTGTTGTTCGAGCGAAGATTTTTATTCACAATTACTTAAGCCTTAAACTTACGACGGAAACAAGTTATGCATAATGGTAAGCTGCTATAGTTATTAGGTATATATGCAAAAAAATGTGGCTTATAATTTGTTATTAAGTTCTGAACACATAGCGATATGTACTTTAGTTTTATAAAAGAGACTCAAAAAATTGCTATTTATTCTGTCGTTACACAGTCCGACCGTTAACACATGTATTTATTTCGGGTGATATAACAACCCAAAATTACTTTTCCTGTAAAACCGGGTCCCCAGTGCAAATAATGATGTTTCCACAAGCCTTGTAAATGACACTTGGCAACAATTATCAAGTATGTGTACTAATACTGTTACTGTTTGTATATATATATATTTTAAGAAACTAAGGGTAACAACCAAGTTCACAGTTCACCTTATAATAAGTGATGCTGTTTTTGGGCTGCAACATTAACATCTATCCTCAATAGAGATTTAACATGCATATACGTTTCATCTCTGACGACTGCTATGTAATGACTTGCGCGAACTGTTACTCACAAAACAAAACACTACTGCATTATTCTGGTATACTGTAGGCATGGTCTTTCACAGTCAAAGCGGCTCAGTCATTGTGCGGCTAGAAACAGGCTGAAGTGTCGCACTATTAAAACACATATAAACAGATTTAGGTACCCTTTGATGGAGACTAGATTAGGCGACTCAGTATTAAAAGCAGAGCAGTATAGTCATACATTAAATTGAGTCAAATAAAATAAACTCGTCGTCATTGTTATGGGTACTAATAAATAAATAATAAGATAATAAATTTCCCAGTAAGAGCACGTAGTAAGAAGTGACGCATGATAGTCTAGAAATATGTTTATCTTATATTAAATTCATTTTATTTATTAAAATACTTTTTTTATTCCGGTTGCTATAAGAAGTAAGCTAATTGTCACGTCGTATAGGAAACATGAATAAAAGGACATTGAGTAAAACTAATTTTAACAGATTTGATAACGGTTATTATTATTTTTTTTATCTCGACGTTTCGAATGCTTTACGGTCACGAGGAGGACATATTTCAAATCCTGATGTCATAGTTAACCCGAACCACCATCTAATTTTAATTATTTATTTTAGGTCCAATCTAAATAAATAAAGAACTAAATCCAAAAAAATTAAATTCAAGGATATTCAGTACGTAAAAGAACCGAAAATTCCATTACGGATCCCGTGGCGAGCGAGTGCCGCTTTCCTTCATTTCTTGATTATTCAGTTCAATAAATTATTCAACAAAGTCAATAGTTAAGTTTTAACTTGATTCTTAAATGACTTCTAATAAATAAACAAAACATAGATATCCCTGAATTATGTTTAAAGGACTAAATAAAATAAATCTACTGATCAAAGATTTTTAGCAAATGAATTTGCACGAAAACCAAACATTTAAAACAAATACTGACACTAGAAATTGACTGTAGCACTGTCAAGTACTATATTGTAGCAAAATTGTTATTAAATTTTGAATTCTCGGCATGAGGTAACAACGAAATTACTTCGTGACCCGTCATTAGCAAAAGATCTAATGAGCTGCAGTAATCACTTACTATTAGATTGTTTTCTCGCATATACCTAATTCAAAGGAGATTAAAATAAAAAATAAATTGAACATAAGGGCTGGTGGCCAAAAGAGGATTTTTCTTTTTAACTCGACTTCTGTTAAACTACGATGCACCGCGTGTATTATATGAATATTTAATACTATACAAAGTAAGTTAAAATAATTGCATACATTTCTCGCAAAAGATTTATATATTTACGTTTTATTAACTATAGGAAATTGCCTGAGCTCCAGTCTATATTGGAAATATAGCTTATTGGTTTGGAATATTTTAGAATAGTCTTCCCACTCCAATTTCCCAGCGAATAATGATATTTCAGTTATTCATGAAAATGTGTTTCTTATAATAGAAATAGGGTTTTTTATTTTTTTTTGTTATATTCAGCTATCAAACGATTATATAGTTCAGTGGATATTAGATATATTCTACACAGAATCACCATTTGTGTAAATGATAAGATTTGAAAAGTAAGTGAAAACCACGCGTCTAAAACAAATAGTTGAGGCAAAACGGCAGATAATCATAGCCTTTGATGGACTTTCATTATGATGTCGCCATATATTTGTCAAACAAATCTTTGGCTTCTCATCAGAAATTTACAGGACTTAGTCTTGAAAGTCTTGGTCATTCCAAAATTCTTTTAGTATTGTAAGGTTACCATTAAAAGCGGCTTCATTCGACTCAAATTAGTTCCAATAATAAAATTTTCAAGATAAAAGAAAAACAAATAAACAGCTAAAATTTTATATAAAAGTTAATTTAGAGATGCATATTCAATTATGCATAATTTCTCGTAGTAATAGCCACACTGTTCAGGCACTCGCATGTAATATCTCAGTACGCGTACTAACCGTGATCTATTTCCAGTGGCAGCAGGTTTTGATTATATTAGAAAAACATCGTGTTAAAACCTAAGTCTAAGAAATATATAAAAAGTTATTTCATCAAATATTATGATCTATAATTTATTAAAAAATCCCATTGAAAGCGTATTTACACAGTAAAAATGAATGAAGTAAAAGTAACAACAAATGAGTAAATTTCTCACGGAGGTCTTTTTGGCGCACAACTGAAGAAATTAAAAAAAAGAAAAGTGAAAATCATTAATTTCAATGCTATATTGAAATTACTACTGTGTACTGCTTAAGAGCTCGTAAAATAAAAATGCTAAATTAAAGTTCGCCATTTAAACAAGTAACTAAGGGTTCATCAAGAAAAATTAGAGGGAAATTATAAGTAAATAGTGAAGTAAAGTACTCCAATAAATGCAAAGCATTCATATAAAGTTAATATACATACGATGTGCAAAAATCTATAGATATTAACTGAATCCTTTCAGGGCGCGAGTCCTACGTGCCCTTGATCGAGAATGTGATCAACTAGAGCTATACAATTATTCACAATTTAATAAGTAATAAACAGACAGACATATCTTGGGAGTATACTTATAATATTATATAAAACTTATTTTCAAGTTTACTAACTTTACTAACTCTGTATTTCTAAATAATCTTTTTATAAAATGTGGTTTAAATTTTGTTGTAATAACTTTTGCATTGCCTTATACTATGTGTAAAATAGAATAACAAGCATTATTAGATTGTATTAACAAATATTGAAATTATCATATTATAGAAGTCAATTTGCAGTCAAACCAATTAACAATGTAATGTCTGGCTTTGATCGAAACCGACGTCTGTTATCAGTTGACGTGTGCACCGTGGCTTTATCATCATAGCCAGTCACGCAAAATATGAGGTTTCCTTTCTACTTGCACAACGATTTTAGTGAATATATATTTGTGTGAAAGCGTGTTCCTTCTCCGATCGTGGCGACCCATTCATATTGCTATTAGGAATTAGCTGTAGCGTGGAACTGTCACTGTCAAATGCAAACTCTTGACTAAGTTAGAATGACCCACTGCCAATAAAAGAGCCTTTGGTTATTGACAATCATACATATTGTCCAATAACTTGAAAGTAATTAAAAGAATGATTTCTTTAAATATTCGATACTAACAATAGAATATGCAGATGTGCATTTCTTTTATTTATCCTATAGGGTTTCATTATAATTGATGGATAATTATGTTGTTTACTTGCGGTCTTAAACTTTTGGCCAGCAGGGTAGGTATATCGTCTTCATTGTTTTTTGACTTAGGATAGATAGCTTAGCTCAATATATAGAATCTCAATGTTCTATTATATTAAATGAATGATACAACTGATATACTCGTAACAGTACAATTATAAGCTATAAAATAAATAAGAGAGAAACTATAAAATAAGAAGAGATTTTATACTATCTTTGTTATTATAGTGTACACAACAAATTTATTACAAAGATTTGCAGTGTCTAGATCCAATTAGAGAGTTATAATCTATAAGTAAGAGATCTTATCGAAAATAAAATATTACTTTATACTATCTTTTTTGAGTACACAACAAATTTATTACAAAGTTTTGCAGTGAATAGATCCAATTACAGAGTTCGTTACTATGGTATTGTGAGTGGAGGTGGGTTCCTCATAATGTAATAGCAGATAAGGTAATCTATTGAACAGAGCTAACTTATATTACAATAAAGCACTACTTGTTCGTAATTATAGATCAAAATGGTCGCAATTTACTTAGTACAAATTTTAATTTTATACGCGAAACGTATTTGCGTTTTATTTTGAAATGTTATCATAATTATTTAATAATAATATACAACAAAAACATATTGTAAATACAAATTTACATCCTTGGTAATGGGTGACATTATAAAGATATGATATAGTACATATACCAGTTTCTCATATTATTTTTGACACCTTATATTTATGTAACTAAGAAACTAATTGGTATGAGAAATTTTATTGCAAGTATTATGATCGTTTTGCTTTCTTTCCCGAATGGGAAGTACAGAGTGCGTGCACCCAAATCGTTGCGTTAATTTCAACAAAATGAATTATTAGTATGTGTAAAATATTTTTTTTGTCATTTTTTGCATATTATATAGTTTGAAATTATGGTTGTCTTTTCTTTTAGTAGTTGCCTCATTTTAAAACCTTCGGAGAGTATCGTACATATCTTTGTTTTAAATTTACTACATGTGCGACCAACTGTTTTAAATAAATAGCCACAGAAACGATACAATATAACATAAAATAGTTTACTTTAGTGGTATATAAATAAGAACATTATTACAGGTATTCTATTTATAATGTTAAACATTATTAGAAATTGGTAATGTTTGTAATGGAAAGTACTTAGTTTTTACTTAACCTATCTATATGTACCTATGAGCAGAAGACATTTCCCCTCGTGTTAAATTATAATACGTAAACTACCTAACAACAAACTAATAATAACAACCTAGATCTAATCCAACACCAAGATCCAGTACTGGATATTCATACTTAATATTATAATTACCAAAGCAAGGGAAAAATAATCCTAAGTGCAATACTTAAAAACCCACAAAAAGTTTTTTTAAATAATTATGAAAATCACTTCTTCAATCATTAATACCAAACGATATGTATTTGTATGGCAATTGTTGTATTACGGGCCCACGAATTTGAATGAAATCTTAATATTACAAAAAAATATATAATGAGTAACCTATCTACGTATGGTTACGTAGTATATTTACGTTTCATTTACTTCAGAAAATTGGCTGAGTTTAAGTCCATATTGGAACGATAGCTTTTGCATATTTTACCATTGCCTGGTCAATTCCAATTTTCCGGTGAATACGGATAATTCAATTATACGTTACTTATGCATGAAATGTCATTTTTTTATAGCAAAAAAATACCAATTAAAACTTTTACATTACTTCAACTCTACAGAGTCGAGTAATTGGAGTTGTAAAGCATAAAATTTCCGCTTTTGGATTTCAGATTATAGTTTTAATATATTTTATCAAACATCAGCTTATTTATGTGGTATCGAAGTGAAATACATATACAAAGATTTAGCTTAATTTAAATGTAATATACTTGGTAGGATTCACATAAAATATAAAAAGTAGCATATTTTACAAATTCCCCCTGTCATCATAACTATCAGGGCCACCCTATCCAAACTATTGTAATATTATTTTCTTGAGAATAAAGCGTTTCACACTAAGCCCTGCTTTGTTTTACACTCTATTTGATAACATCAGGACTACATGGCTGCCGGGTCAGGATATTCATTGCCATCAACTCGTCACCTCCATATCCGAGCTACATTGGCCCTTTATAGATTTCGCTCATCGATTTCCTTATGAACCAAGACTGGTTCACAGCTATGACAGGGCTGACGGGTCAGGATATTCATTGCCATCAACTCGTCGCCTCCATCTCCGAGCTGCATTGGCCCTTTATAGATTTCGCTCAACGATTTCCTTATGAACCATGACTGGTTCACAGCTATGACAAGCGCTATCACACGCTACGGGCTGGAGGGAGTGAGCCTTGCCTTCTGGACCATTATTTATCACACAGGATAGTGGCTGCCTCAAAGGATATTATGTGGTATCCTAGTATGATAGGCCTATATATAGCCATCTTTGGCTACAGGCAAATAAGTGCAGCTCCACAGAAACGATTGTGAAGATTGCTACTCGTAGTTTGCAAGTTAGAAAAGACATACGAGAAGCCAAAGCTTGGACTA
This sequence comes from Teinopalpus imperialis, assembly GCA_029286865.1. NCBI lineage: Eukaryota > Metazoa > Arthropoda > Insecta > Lepidoptera > Papilionidae > Teinopalpus > Teinopalpus imperialis. The sequence goes on from JAGSMU010000006.1 coordinate 2,790,376, forward strand.
ACGGAAGTCCGCGCCCGCCCATTCTAAGTAACCTATGTTCAGTAGTGACTGATGCAGCGCTACGATAAAAATGAAGATTATATTCCTATTACAAAATGCTAGATACCACTGAGGATGTAAAGTTTTATTCTAAGCCATTGATTATAATATTGAATGATGAAAAATACTTTATATTCAGAGATCAGAAATGAGTTTTATGTTTTAATTACTTTTCTATCCTGGCTTGCCCGTTAGCAATTAATATTTTACTGTCATCGTAGCAAAAGATAATCTTCTCGGAAAAGTTAATTTTCCTGTTACCGTAGCGGTCGCCCACAAGTTTTTGAAGTCTGATAAGTAATTAAAACGTGATGTGTAATTGATTTATAATAGAAAAATGACATCAAAGTTATAGTTGATTAGAAATATGTTATTAAACTATAATAAACCATGTCTAAACGAAAAATGTACGCATATATATATATATACATATATATATATATATTTATATATATATATATAATATATTCTATTGAAGTGTTAGCAAAATAATAGTTTAGGGCACACTTTACAAAGCCGTGGTAGCTCAGTACTGGAAAACAAACAAACATCATACAGCATTTAATAGATGAACTCCAGATGGTATCGCATAATCTGTCATAGGGATATTCTGTTGGTTCACTTGACATAAAACATTTTCTTTTATTTATTTATATGTATTTTATTAGTTTCCTGTACTGCTGCAACGAGAAAATCGCGAATGAAGTTGCGACTAACAATTACTTAATTACACTGTTCTCGAATGGTCAGGCTCGCCGGAGCCGAGGTTCTGAACTGTATAAGCAGTGATGAATGGGTCAGATTAACCGGCAAAGGACCGTACCCTCATAGAATACCAGCATAAAATAGAACCATAAGGCTGCTGCATTTCGTATGGTGGGCGAAGGGATCTAGGCTCATTTACAGGTTACGGGACATTCTGTCTCCGTCCTCAGGCAATTTATGTACATAATCAACCTATATGAATTTAGATATCATGCGCCACAGTTATCTTACTGTCTTACTATCCGGTGAACTGTGCGCCCGTTTGTCCCTGGTTCCCCTCTCACCTGACACCTAATATTGATATATAGAATACTTACCCTGCTATTACAAAAAATCAACACAAATAAAATACGGCAAGATTATTTATTCCAAAACAACCTTGGTAATAGATTTCCAGTGTACCGAGCTTCCGAAACAAATTACTGGTAATGACGTAATTTCGGATCGCTTTGCTAAATTTTTGATTATTCGACTCGGCGTTTGTTGGGAATGAAAAATTAATTATGCAGCAGCTCATTCGCCTGGCGCTAATTTCTCGTAAATGTTAGTGCATGCTGAGTTTTCTAATTAAAAATATATCGCATGCGATTTGCCTGGTAGTAAGTGTGAATTAGCCCTAGTGTGGTCAAATGATGTATGTATGTACTTTTTATTTTGATGAAGTATTTTTATGATTATACGTGAACAGCTTATTCTATTCTATTTATTTATTTATACATTGTCTATTTATTTATTTAAAACAAAAATAAAATAGATCAACGTCGGTCCAACAAAAAGAAAACTAGATTTTCATGTAGATATGCATTTACGATTTGCATAATATCTACAGTATTACCTATTGATTGATGGGACTTTTAGTACGGTGAGTGTAGGAATTCGGTCCAATCCAAGTCCAATTACAGGTAACAGAGTCATTTCTTCCCAGCCTTCAGGGGAAAAACGCATGTGTATCTTGTAACTTTGTTTATGGATGTAAGGTTAAGTCGATGCATTCAATTTATTTAAAACTTTTGCAAACTGTTCAGCTAGTCTTTGTCTCTGTATGATTATAAATTTACCAACTATTATCTGGTACACTAGTATCAGGTCCAGAGTATATTTTAGTGAAGTGAAGTGAATATTCATAGCATTTTGAAGAATTACCTTCAAAATATTCACTTCTTCTTTCAAAACCCCATGTTAATTACTACTAACAATTGTGTGTTGCAATAACGTTAAACTCAACGACCATTAAACTTAAAAATACTTAAATTTAATTTCAGTGTTGTCGTGGTCTTAAGTCAACAGATCTGTCTTATTTATTATCTCTCAGTAATTCTCAGTCAGTCATCTGTTTATACGTTTATTAGTTTTAACGTTTATCTGTTTTTATGTTTAGCTTATCAGTTTGCTGATTGATGAAGTTCGTTTGGACACTAATTTCGTAACAATTGTAATCTAACTTAATTTACTATTTCAAACGTCTACTTGATATAGCCAAATAAAATCAGAGCCTCTCCGTAAGATATTATTGGGCCATACAAATTTCAGTCGTATATGTTAGAGAATTAAGTTGAATTTCAATGATTACCAGTCGCATCGCTGCCACTTCGTTGATCAGCGCTGATCCTTAATTAGTATATTAGTTATGGTACTCGAAACTGATGTAATTACTGTTAACTGATTGACATTTAGTGAAATTGAAATGCAATTAATGGTTACTAATTGGGTTTCAAGTAAATTCGCCATCTGCATCATGATAGTTTTAATAGATTGTTTTATGTTACAAGAGATTAATGGCTTTCTTCTAAAAATTTCCTTTACATTGTTATATTTTACCAAAAGTTTGCGAATAGGTTCTTACTATAGGAGTTAGGGATAGGAATTTACATAAATAAAAATTCATTTGTAAACTATAATACTTGTCTCAGTCCCTGTCGTTACGGTCACATTTTGGTTCCATTTGGGAGTAAAGGTTAAAATTCGGGTCTCCAGGTTAAAAGTGTACAGTGTATTTTATGTTAAAATAAGGTTAAAAAGCACTCCGACTAAATAACGTCTATTATGCTCACTAAAATGATAAGGACTAAAGGAATACATCAAAGGTAAGAACCCAAGGAAGGCATCTGCACCGGGTTAATAATAGGCAATTCATCCTCTGTAATTTTTTTATCTGTTGATCTTATTATTACTTTCACATCTATAGTAAATTTAATTTTCTTTTAGTAACCTAACGAGTGTATTGGTGTTTCTTTCATCGTAACGACTTTAATATCTTTGTAAGTCAACATTAATAGAATAAATTTTAATTTAATTTTATAATAGGTGATAACTCGCGCTTATACTCTTACATGTGACCTAAGTAAAGAATTAATATACTGCGCGCCCCAGTGGCGCAGAGTTTTTTACTACTCAGCGAAGGAATAAAATATGTGTATCAAAGATTGGTGGTTATTGGGTCTAGGTATATAATGGTATGTCCCGTATTCTTGACACAGCATCTGAACCCTCTTTTGATCTTACTGCACATGATACGTGCAGTTTATGGCATCTGAAAATAACAAGATACCACCACGATGGAAATCGAAACGGCTATATTTTATCACCCCTAGCTGTCGTGATACAGACTCCACGACAGTAATCCTGTTAATTTACACGTTAACCAAGCATATACTTTGTGTAAACATATTTAAAAAGTTATCTTATCTATGTAATTGTACTAAGTATATACAATTAACTATGTAATTGCCAATCAAATTGGTTTTTTAAATTAACAATCGGTTAAAGATGAGCACAGTTTAATTTAAAGTAACGCAAGATTAATTATGCAGTTTTCACTGTAAACAATAGTAGATGAAGCTTTAATGGAATTTGTTAAATTAATTGAAGTCACGTCACTGACGTCAACTCATTTGTTCTTGTTGATATCAATGAGGAAACAAATATTGTTAATTTATTTTACGCTAGAAATACTAATACACACTACACGGCTTAGCGAGCTCTTTCTACATATCATCGGAGAACATAGCGTACGCCGTCTTAAGGTATTCCCTACACCCTACTCCGCCGCCAGGGTCTCAATTTACGAGGTTGAAAGACGGCCTGTTATACTCTTCTACAGCGTCCTGCTCTTTGTATGCGCATTTATTTTATATTTAGTATAAGTAGCAAACGGGCAAGCAACTTACCTGATGGTAAATGATTACCGTCGCCCATGAAAATCCGCAACACTAGAGGAGTCAGAAATGCACGCCTTTAAGAAAAGTGTTAGCTCTTTTCTTGAAGGCATGTTATATCCTTAAGTCGTACCGGTTCGCAAATACCACCGGCTATAGCTGATTCAACGTAATAGTTATGTTTGGCAGAAAATTTCGGGTAAAACGCACAGTGGTAGATCATTAACCATCGAGATGATGAAGATGAAATTTTGAATTCTATCATGATGTTGTTGTTCGATGTTTACGCTCAGCGGCTGGAATTTGCATGTGCTGAATGATGGACCTTGCACTTTCTCTTGAAACTATATATAGTATACAGAAATATATAAAGTATACGGAAATGAAAAGTACTCTTTTTATTCACTAAAATCTATTTTTCTTCTGCTAGTTTACTAAAATAATGCGTCACCATATTCGATCAAACATAGCATCGAAGATAACTTTAAAAAGTATTTCTCGGTCGTAGATTTCAACTCTATTACTTAGATGATCCATTCCATTTTAGTTCTCAAAAGTGACATCTCTTCAGTTTTCGTCGGAGAAAAGTTTTATGATCAGCAACTACCTTTATTCATGTGGTACACTCTGTATTTGATCAACGCTACATCTGAAAGGACTTAATAATAGTTATATTGTCTATTTAGGATTTGAGCTTGCAGAATAATCAATTCAATTAATTTATTTATCAATTTGTAATTACTTTTGTTTCATGATCCATGAATAATACAAATACATACTGATATTAATTGAAAATTAATTAATGAAAACTAATTAATCTGAAGTCTAGCTGTACTGTTCTACGTTTACGACATATTTATTATTATATATAATATGAGGTATTTAACATTTTTTTACCTGTACAGCCACTTTGTACTTTCTTTCTAAATGCAACATGAATGGGTCGGCTCAACCGACATATCCACGACCTCATCGTACACCAGCGTTGCGTAGCAGCTTAATCCATCTTTTGTATGGTGAGTGTGGTCACTTTCAGTCGTGATGACAACAGAAGTCATGGACTCCAGTCTTCACTTACTAAATGAACTGTGATTTTTAGTCACCTTTATTATAGTACAATATAAGCTCATAATTGAAATCATTATAAAGAAACTACAATATTAATTTAAGTTCATGGAAAAAAATTTAATATCACATCAACAAACGTACTTTGATCATTTTTTATATTTCACAAAGTATAACTTCATTTCGATACACAATTATTGAATGGCGAATTTTAATTATTTTGGATTTTAATATAGTGGATACAATTATGTCATTCAAAAAGTGAATTTTAAAGAAAAGTTTGAGCCAAATAACTATCGTTAACGTGTTAAATAATAATTGTTATTTCATTAAACAATAAAAAGAGGTTTACCAAACACAATATAAATGATCTTAATTGTAATAAATTGCGAACAACACATCTAATAGGAAGGACTACAAAAGGAAAGCCCTGAGTAAGCATTTTCTTTGTAAATGTTCTCCCAGTTAGAAAATGGATAGTGAAATCTTAGCAATGCCTTTTCTAAAGGAGCAGTTACATTAATGGGACTGCTATTTCCCACAATTTCGTTTCAAACGGCTTTGTTAAGCATAGGGCGCATTACAAACAAATCACCCGAAGAACTGAGTACTTTATAAATTATATATTTAGACAGATAATTATATATTCTTTTATCGTAACTGATACCAAATTATCTTGGAAGTACTATTTTAGGTAACGGACAATTAATTATTTTTCAAAAATTCTAAACTCATTGTTTGTCCTGTATTGTAAATATTAGGTTTGGTACTTACCTTTTAGTTGGAATGTTTATTTACTTTTTTTTATTTATAGAGCTTTTTTATTACATTGAGAGTAACAAACGAGCACATACTTTACCTGATGGTAGGTGATTCCCGTGGCCCATGATATTTATGTACATTCAATCTTGTAATGCTGATGCGTTGTCACCCTTGAAGCATGTTGTGTAATGCCTCGTCACCAGTAATACCGGTCTCCGGATCCCTACACTTGCCAGACGAAACACAGCAGCATTATGCTGCTATTTTACGCTGGCATTCTGTGAGGGTGTGGTCCTACCCGGTTGAGAAGACCCATTCATTCTACAACTAGAAACAAACTGCAGTGTAAACTGATCTACTACTGTAGGGTGACAATCATGCACACAGTTCAACGGATAGTAAGTGATTCTACACACGACAGCATTATGTGTCCTCAAATTAAATAGCATATTAAATGTGTTAATTAGTATTAATAAAATTAAATTTTTTGTAGTAAATTAATTTATGTAATAATTACATAAGTGTACAAAAATTAAAAATAAAAATTATCGATTTTCACTAATATCGATATATTAGTGAAAGTCGATAAATTAAATTGAAACTTTAATTTATATATTAACTGATGAGCATGCGATGTATGCATTTTTATATATTATTAATTCAAACTTTTGCTAATTAGATCACTAACAATTTAATGTTTAAATATAATAAAATTAAAATATAAAACTGTTGAGAGCGCATTGTAAATGATAAGTAGAGAATATGAGAGTTAAGAAGGACATTACTAATCCGAAACATGGACAAAATAAAATAAATGACATAAAACCCAGGGTCATTGTAAACAAGCCCTAAAGAAAAGCCAAACCGTTTTGTGTTAGTGTTAAATTTACTTGATACTCTAACTTTTTACCCTTAAAGCTTTTCTGAACTAAGAGAGTTAATATCTTTATTTAATAATATAAGTAAACTCGTGGACGGCCGCGTGGTATAGTGATTAAAGTACCTAGCTCCTTCGAGACGAGAGTCCTGGGTTCGATTCCCAGCCGAGGAAAAATAACAATTATTAAAAATGCAACAATTAATATAAAATAACAATTAATATAAATATTTGTGCGTCATAAATTTTCACAAACAACGATTCAACATAGGTTTTCGTGTTTTATAGATATATCCCGTATTTCTGACACTGTATCTGAATATCAATAGTGGACGACGAGTTAATATCACTTTTTTGTATGTCATATATGTTACATATTAGATGTCCGCCGCACGCGCTTTAATTTTCACAATGCGATCTGTGTTCAATTAGTAACTGTGGACTATATACGAAATACAAAATAAAAACAATATCAAAAAACAGCTTTTTAGAAACATTGTTAAGGTGATTCTGCTCGTAAAACTCTTTCGGTTGAAACCCACGTCATGAGGGGATAAAAAAAATTGTCCGCCATTGTAAGGCGTCCGCCAACTTGAGGCAGTTGCATAATAAATAAGAATAACGTCACATGGACGACTTATTCCGATTGACAAACCCTTTCATCTGATACCCATATAAAAGAGATTGTGATGAAAAAGATTGGAAACGGCGTGGAGAATTTTATTTTTGAAAATTACATAACTAAATTGTATTGGCACTGAAGGTTTGTGCACAATTTTAAATCAATAGGTTATTTGAAACTTTTTTTTATTACCTTGAGAGCACACAGTACACCTGATGATAAGTGATTCCTGCGGTCCAATCATTCTTAACCAGGAATCATAATGTAGATGCGTTGTCATTCTTCAGGATTAAGATGAAATGCTTTGTCACCTAACACTTAAAGCTCTCCGGATCCCTACACTCACCAGACGAACAGCATCACTGTGCTATTTTACGCTAGTATGCTGTGAGGGCATGGACCTACCCCAGTCGGTCTTTCATTCTGTAACTAGAAACAAATTGCAGTGCCATCTGTTAAAATTCAGTTTCAAGATTTTCAGCAAAGATTCAAGATGCGCATGCGTTGCCATAACTGAGGATTTATCTCGTCTCCAGTTCCCAACACAAGGCATGAAAGAAATATTTTGCGAGAGTATGTTCCTTCGTCTGACAAGCTGACTCATTCATGCTGAATCTGGAGCAATTTTCACTTTCGAAAATGATAAATAAAAACTAAACAATTTAAAGCTCATTTTTCCATTACAGGCGCATATTCAGATTAAGTATCACTCCTGAGATGGGTCTTGCAGGCACGTAGTAAGAACCCTCTTCTTTGAAATTTATGATAATGAGAATGCGTTTACTACACCCTTTAAACGGGCTGCCTTTGTATTTGCAAGCATGTTTAGTTATAAATATTCATGTTGGCTTTCGTCCTGCATTTGAAAGTACAGCTTACTACGACTCACCCCAACATATTTACGATATTTAACTAATGTCAAAAGAGCTGTGCTATCTCGAGAGAGTAGTACCTTTTTCCGTGTTTAGTCTTTCTTTTCTTCTCTGTAAATAAGGGTGAAAAATATAGATGTAGTTAAGTCAAGTGAATGTATATTTTTCATCAATCGCAAGTGATCCCTGCGGCTATGAAACTTAGACTTTACTTAGACAAGCAATGAATATTTCTATTCGTTTCCACAATTGAGAACTATTTTTTTTTTGAGTGTGAGTATTTTGTTGGTCCAGAGACCTCTATAGTTTTATCTAATCATACTCGCGAGTGGGAGGCCTGCTGAGTGGGGAGACAACGATGCTGCGATGGCGCGGTGACTGCTGCCGCACCACCGCTGCACTCCGACCCCTGTAGACGAAGAACGTCGACGACAACAGAGGGGAGCGATAATACGATCCGAGGGCCCAACTGAGAACTCAAGCGCTTCCATAACCATTGGCATACAAATAATTGTGCTTTTATTTTTTTGAATCAGAACGTGTGTTTAATACGTTCTAATAATGGTTGAGTCAGTTGAGTTATTGTTAAACTCCAGCCGTAGAATAAATATATATATTGACGAATATTCACGCTTCCACATAACACCAACGTATATTATTACAACGTTATCGTGTTTGGTCTGATAATTGAATGAAACTGGATTCCTTATAACTGGTTATGAGGCCTCTCCTAATAGTTCTTCTCATAGGTGATACGAATATGTCTTCCTTACCGAGAGTGATGGATACTATGACGTATGATCCCCAGTGCAGGCCCCGATGATATGGTTAATCGTAATCTTTAGCGCTGATGTAGCACGTGGACGTACACGTACAGTGGTGAGGGAAAATAGGAAACATGCATTTCTAAGAAAAAAATACAAAATATGTGAAGTCTAGACTATGCTGTAACACCCTCTAGAGAAAATGCCCAGGGACCAGCTATGGGATTAATATATATAGTTTATAACAAAAATTTTTAATTTATATATATATGTATAATTTATAATCATTGATAGAACTAAGCTACAATAAACTATAAATTGCACAGACTGGAACTGAAGATCGAACCAGAGACCAACGATTTAATATTTATGAACTAATAAACCATTTCTTTCTTTTTTCGATTTCACCAAAAGTGAGACAAACGGATGTGTTAATAGGTATTAAAATAATTGTACAAACTACTCGTACATACATACCAAAGCTGTAATTACTAGTGAAAAGTTCTTTGAGATATTGATTATTATGGACCCTACACTCTGATGGATTTATCTATCTATCGGATGATAACATAACATAATTGCATCGGTGGCTTTTTTCTAAAGCCAAGGATAATTGCTGACAGGACGATGATGTTTATAACTTAATTATTAATAAGATATTATTAATAGAACTATAAATTTAAGGCCCCGTATTAGTATGCGTAGCGTAGACAGAGTTGTTCTGCTAGAACTATGTCTACAGGACACGATTAATGGTTTCTACTACGTGAGGAATGCGAAATACTGCGAGTTTACTAGATGTGGTTAGTATATATTCACGGCAAAATATCATTCCTTTTAGATTTGAAAATTGTATTACCAATTTTAATATTTATCATGACCTGTACAAACATCTCCCCAACAGACTGTTACAAAGCACAATCCTGAGCCATTTGCATTAATTTTCTTAAAAAAAAAAAAACAATATTAGTAATACTATTAACATTACTAATATTCCGGTAAACCACTACAACTAAGCTGAAAATGCTTGTGCTAGGAGATGGTTCAAGACAATTGTCGAATGGTGGATTCGAACCTACGACTTTAAGTTTAGCAAAAACACCCTAAACCATTAGGATATTGACGCTTCGAATTATATTGGTTTTAATAATGTAAATTCGTAAAAGTTGAAATTTGATACAACTTAAAAATTATGTTACATTGATTCGGGTTAGTACTTTGTCTATATACATATATAATATATATTTAAATATATATATATATATATATATACATATATATATATATATATAGATAAGACCTTAATTACTGGTAACGAGGCATTCCATCTTAGTCCTCAAGGGTGACAACGCATCTGAATTATTTTTATAAAATACGTGGCAAACGAACAAGCATCAAAGCATTTCTTGTCTACGATAAATATACTAGATGTCATGAACCGCAGAAATCACATACCTTTAGGTGAATTATGCGCTCGTTCGTCGTATGTTTATATATGTTTATACATATTTATATATATATATATATAACTTATATATATATATAAGTTTATTAGACTTTTGAGATTAATATAAGAAAGTTGTTTCCGAAGCTCACATTCCCATGAATTAAATCATGAATTTAAAATAAACTCCATTATTACTTATAATAAATCAGATTTACACAAATGTAATCCTGGCTACTTTGTTTCATTATATATATTGATATATAAAAATATAATTATTATTATATTTTTAATGACTTTCAAAGCAATATATTATTGTATAAAAGTATTATTGCAACACTCTTCCATGTTTCTCTTAACAAGCTGGAGCACCTTTACAATAATTGCATTAGGTATGTATTTTCGGACTTCGTAAATATGATCACATTTCTCAATATCGTACTCGCCCTCAGTGGCGCACCATTTAACAGAGGCATAACTCTAGAAGAAGTTTACTTGTTCTTTTCTCAATATTGAACGATCCAACTATTCCTTCTATCTTCAAGATAGATATTTTTCAATAACTTTCTTTATCCTACAACAGAGATTTGCGCTCCTCGAATCTAATTATAAGAACTCCTCATCACGTCATCTCGATTTCGTTAGCAACTCCTTTAACATTCAGGCTACACGTTTTTGGAACTCCTTGCCCGAAGATATAAGAAGAACATCGAATAAGCTCTCTTTAAAAGGCTGGTACGGGAACATCATTTAAAGCCGTCTGATGCGACGTTCGTTATATGTTTTATTATGTATATAATATATAGCTATTTATATGTAAATATATATAGTATAAAAATATATAAATATATATATATATATATATATATATATATATATATATATATTTATATATATATATATAATTTTTATAAATTTACTTTTATATTTATAGTATGTTAGTATTATCTTATTAGTAGAATTATTTCTAATTCATTACAATAATATATATTTTTTAGTTTTAAGTTTTTACCTTCTTTTTTACAATGTATACACCCACCACAATGTCACTCCTGCCACGGGTTGACTGGTAGAGAGTGACTTAAGGTATGAAGTCCGCCCTTTGTACCCCTTTTTGTAAGGTGTGACCAATAAAGTTTAAATAAATAAATAAATGAATAAAAAATATTCTTAAAATTTAATCAAAAGAGTATTATAAAGAAGTACAAAGAATTGGGTCAGAGTAGGCTTCTGACTTCAGTTTAGTTTCCCATTTAATTACTAAGCAGTTCAAATTGATTTTCGGGTTTGAGTGTGTGTGTGTGATTTAGAGCTTGAGTTTAACTGCATCGAAATCTTCCTTAGATCTAAGAGCTTACCTTACATCAGGTAAGTAGTGGGGCAAGATGAAGTGGCTTCGTATCCAATTACTACGTATCATACATTACATAAACATATCGATATTGAAGATTTCCTGTCCAGCTGACGTAATGGTAATAACTAAAAAAATAAAATCTCTATCCTAAAATCGTATAAAATGTATTCGGTAACCATTTTATAGACAATTCGGTAACAATACCTTTGAATCAACTCGTTGTTATCGAATAGCGCAGAAAAAACTTCTAAAGTAAACCTCGCAGAAGCGTTTTCTTGGAAATGTTTCACACTTATATAATGGGTAATGAAACCTTATCAAAGCCATTCTTGAAAAAAATTGTGGCAACAAATAAAGTTGCTAGTTGAACACGTCTTGGAATTTTTTAATTTTTCGGCTCGAATGAGGAATGGTATCGGTAATCGAATGAGAAACTCACAGAATAGCAGCGTTATGGTGCTGTGTTTTCACTGGTGAGTGTAGGAATCCGGAGGAATTCTATCTTTGTTTCGATTCCTTATAGAGGATGTAGGGGATGAAATCGGGTATCATTGGCCTTTCCATCAGATGAACTGTGTGGTCTTTTGTCAATCCTCAATACAATGAAAAAAAGAACTGAATGTACTAAGTACATAATCCTACTGCATCTTTAATAACTATAAATTTAAATACCGTTGTGGAGTCTGTGAATTATAATGCGTATTTCTAATATTCTGCAGAGAAATGGCAATTATATTTTAACCAGTAGCTTGCTGTCACTAATAAGCCGTGTTTATTACAGAAGAACAAGTATCTTCATTACTTCTTACTTACTTCATTTCCGGCTATTGTCTTTTAACCTGTGATAGTCTTAGAAATTACCATCAATTTTGTTAATAAAATACAAGACAAATTACTACTATATTTGGTATTCGAGGAATTGTCTAAACATGTTACCTTTTGTTTGTTTATCCAATTGAACATTATCAACAACATATTGAATATATCTTTATGTACCAAAGTTCGTTAGTTAACCGAAGACTCGTGATGCAATAAATGTGAAACTCCCTGCAGTCTCACAATGTTGAACTAATGAACATTCTAACAAGCGGTATTCAGACGTTGCGTCCTAAATATTGCTTGCAGTGAACGCAATATATAACATATAAAGTACCCCACTCATCTGAATGTTTTACATTACGTACATTCAAGACGAGTTCTTACTTTTCAGTACGTGAGATAGAAAAACTATTCCCAAAACAATTATTAATTACAATTTTAAATACAGTATTACGATAATACAACAGTGACACTTTATAAATAAAGCCTGTTTTCATTATTGGGGTGCAATTTTACTTTCATATTTCATATTTTTTATTGGATCACTTGTTCTTCGGTAGATATGTTAGCCAAGCCAGTCTCTTTCGTTTGTTAAGTTAAAATGAATATGGAATACTATTATAATTTCGAATACAAATAACTTTTACTTTACTTTTAAGCATATTTTCATCAATGTATGAAAAATATCACCATTTTGTATTTTCTATCTAATCAGTATAACTATTAGTAGATTTTTATTGATATAGTCGAGTCAAGTGTGGTTACTTGTCAAGACATCATAAAGGTAGTTTCCGACTACGCTATATTATTCGGTCACCTGTAAATCGTCACAAAATTATGTAAAACTGGCAAAATGTTTGACTCAATTGTACAGGGTTTGGTATTTACATATTATTACGTATTGGGTAAGCTGAAATTACCTTTCATAATCACGTGATAACAGCGGCTCATGACGTCGACATTCATACTCGACAAGATTCAAAATGCACATACGTTGTTACCCCCAAGGACTTTTTTTTAAAAGAGTATGCTAGCAGTGAAATAATTACTAACTTTCCCGTTAATCATATCAACTAAGCTTAAATGCTTGTGCTAGAAAATGGTTCACGACAATAGGCGAATGGAGGACTAATTTGTAATTCCTCATAACTTGTAATTGTGTGGGGGCTCAATTATAGGTGTTTTATTTTTAAGTAGCTCAACTGATGGTAAGCGATTACCGCGGCCCATGAACATCCGCAACACCAGAGGAGTTGTATATGCTTTGCCGGCATATAAGAAAGATGTAATTATATATAAGTACCGCAAGGAAGGTCTCAAGGAAATATATATAAATATATATAGGGTGTCCCTGAACTCAACGTTAAGCCGAAACGGACTGACAGAATTGATCGTACCATCATGAGAAAAATCAGAAAAAAAATCTATACCATGCAGTTTGAAAATTATGGGCATTTTAAGAAAAACCTAGAAATTTGACCACTTGAAACTGTAACCATTTTTCGGTTATTGTGGTTAATTTTTATTATTTTTGATCATTTAAACTTTGGAACCATAACTCTAAATAACATATCTGAATGACAGTCAAAAATAATGACACAATTGCCACAAGTTTCCAAGAATTAAGACTAATTTGTTAAACATTGAATTTTAAATTTTAAAAATTTGTCGACTTTGAAAGGCTCTCCTTTAAAAAAAATGTACTGAGTGCCTTGGCAAGTGGTATTAAAAGTTGGCGCATTTAATCAAGAATCTAAAACGGTACAATACTTGTTATTTTCATACAAAAAAAACGAGTAAAAAAAATAATAATATATATATATATATTATTATATATATGTGTACTGGGACTTGTCATTATTATTATATGACGATTTGCTGTGCCTTATGTTATTCCAGCTGTAACTTAAGAGTATGGAAATATATTTATTATAAAAACGTGGTTACTTGAAGCCGCTTTTAATGAATGCTCTAGCAATGGACACTTTTAAAGAGAAACGAACAATAAAACTGGCGAAGCGTTAGTTACTTTCTGGAATTCCAAAAGAAACGCATTTACAAATAACGCGACTTTCATGTTCTTAATAGTTTGACTAGTCGGTATTTTTGTTTACAGTAAAAGAAGAGTTACATAAAAATCTATAAATATAAAACCCACTGTTGGGCATAGGTGCTGGAGCCATTGCGGATTGGCGAACTTAATTGTCTTAATTTTTTTTTAATTAACCTCTAAGATATACTACATACTTTCTTTTCTCACGTTTCCCTTCACTGCCGAACATATGATAGTTCAACATAAAATTGTAAATTTTAATTATTAAAAGCGAGTGCTTAGATACTGAGCAATTATTCGGCTTCAAGATGGCGAATAATTGCGTTTATTATCATTACAGTTCTGAGTGTAAGGAAAGCTGGGAAGCAGGCTGGCCTCCATTTATCACCTTTCATACCAGCAAAGTCATTTCATCTAGTGGGTTTATTACTATATTGTGGTTGCTTGTGAAGTATTCTTATGTACCGATTTCTTAACAATCGCAATCACTTACTTGTTCTAGTACGGATGTCTTCGTTATGGAACATGTAATGCAGAGTAATAACGAGTATAGGTTTTCCGAAGTTAATGAGCAGCATGAGAACCTCTGTGTTTGTATAAATAATTTAACTTCTGATGAATGAGTGTTGATCGCAGCCCAAAAACACCTACATAACATCCTCGATAAATATTCAAAATGCATATGCGTTGTTAACCTTGAGGACTTAGATAGTAATACATACCAATCACGAAATGAAACACAGCTGAAAGCTGGTATTAATTGGCCCTGACCAAGTCAAGCCGTCCCATTCATTCTTCAGATTCAAACAAGCATGTATTAATGTCACTGTGATAGCCCGAAAATTTTGCAGGGGTCATGTCTTATATAGGAGGACGTCATCACCGTCCCCGTTCTATTGCATGTTTTGGTAAACAAAATAGTCAATTAATCCGAAATACGCAGCAAATTAAGGAAAACCGTACCAAATCGAATTTAATTAAACTCATTTCTAAATGTAAAAATTAAACGGTTTAATATTTTTACATCTAGAAATGAGTAAAGAAACAAGTACAAAGAAATTCACAATGAAAAAGCGGCACTAATGAAGTTGCTAGTTTAACAGTTGTTTTTAGAAACCTTTCCGTCCGTAGCTTTATTTATATATTATTTCATTAACAGGTTCGAAATTGTGTTTATAATATGATTATTGAAATGTTGTTATTTTCTATCACGTATTCGCGTATTCACACTATTGACTTTCGACAAGATATTAAACAATAGGACAGGGCGTATTGGTAACAGGAAGAAATGTTTTTAAATGTAATATTATATAAAAAGTGTAATAAAACATTTTTTTTTTCACAGCATAGTCACGTTTTTCTAGCATAAGCACGCAAAAAGTTATTTCCTCGAGTACTAATTGCTTGGAAAACGTCCTTTTTATTATAGTGCCCTTTGTTTCTAATTGTGAGCCATAAATATGCAAACCAGCCCATTACTATTGTTAAATCGCCTATATCTTATTACGATCGCAATTTATTTACTAATTAATTTACACTATTAGGACATTGTTCATAATTTATTAGTATAAATTTATCTAGAAACAAACCAGAATAAATATTATATAAAAAAATATATTATTACCTATAATATTAACCGATAAGCTTGAAAGATACTACGAATAATAAATACGGAGTAGCTACCTCGAACTGGCTGTCGCAATGTAGGACGACTCCACACTAGATGCAATCCATGATCTATGCACGTTTGCGGGAATTCAATGAATGCAGGTGGCTGAGGATTATGCTTTATGGCACTCTATGTGGGAGGGCTATGTTCAACATTGGACTGTGATAATGATGAAGATTTTTGTTACTATTCTTAAGTTAGACTGCAAAGGTAAAATCACCGCAGATTGCAAACTGTTACTCGTATAGAGAGTAAACGAAACCAACGACACAACTTCTGGTGTCGACACTTCTAATAGTAGTGTAATAGCTACAGTACAGTCTACGAAACTTAACATCATAGATTCAAATCCGCTATTCAAATATGATCGTGTAGCATTTCCAAGCACAAATATTTTAAGCTTGCTAAACGGAAATATTACTTTTATTATTTATTGGTTACATTAGTTACTATTTAAATTATAATTTCTTGGACATTAGTAGATTTCCTCAGGATATTGTCCTTCACCACCAAGCTCGTGGTGAAATCAGCGTTTAAATTCGGGATTCAAAATTTCATTGGAGCTTATGAATTAAAAGCGAGCGTTTAGACATTGAGCTACCATGGCTTCGAAATTGATTAATTATAATTCATCCCACCGTAATGAATGAACTAACGTAAGTTATAGCACAACAATTAATTAGTTAGTGAACTGTGTACCTACAGAATGTATCTAGGTTTATATTAAAATTAATAGGCAAAGTCATAGACAAGTCTGGAATAATAAAGGTTGTCGATACGTAAAATAAGGAACTTTTGCAAAAATGAATACACCTAATTTATGATAAATACATTACATTAGATTTATCAGATTGTCTGTCTCACTCGGTAAAATAATACTATTATAAGTATATATTAAGTACTATCTTCAAGTTTATTTTATTTCTTAATAGAGAATATTAATAAAATGACAAAAGTGAAGTCAGTTTTTTATTGATAGAGACACGGACAAGTTTATAATAGCAACACCGAACTAAAGACAGACTAGACCGGGGAAGGACCACGTTCTCACGTAACACAAACGTGAAGTTGGAGCTAAACTAAAAACTGTAGATAAAGCTGTTGTGTTTCATGTGGTAGGGATTTGGGGACCCAATAACAGGTAACGAGATATTTCAACTCAACCCAAAATGACAACGCATGTTCATCTTAAATCTAAGTTGACGATGAATGTTATTGAGCTACCTATAAAAAATACGTAAAATTGAAAAAAAAAAGAAGCCACCCAGTTTGCTTGATATAATCGTGTTGTTTCTTAGTCCGTTATCTCATACATATTAATGGCGCCTGGCGTGAAATATGAATCGCAAATTGTTGCGGTACTTTAGTTTCAGCTTACGTTCACATTTAATAATATTTTCCGTCTCTGAAAACAACTATGGAAAATGTTTAAACGATGAAACCGTTTTTTTTATTGTTGCAACGGTAACTTTATTAGGACAGAGCTGTTAAATACTATCTACTTATGCTTTATTTTTTTATCTAGTTCTGGAATTACCTTCACCTACATATAATGAGTTTGAACTTTTCAGAAAACAGCGGATACAAATTTGACGAAACAGTTGCGTACATATGTGACTGAAAAACTTTTGAAAGCTTGTTTGTTCAATAATACTTTGATGCATATATTTGACAGCTGCAAAGCATAGTTTTTAGAGTACAGGCTTATGTGCTAGGTTCCGGTTTACGATTATTATATTTATTTTTCGATACGAAATTTAATACAGTATTTTTGGATTGCAAATTATTGGTTTTCGGGTTTGTATGTATTGTTCTTTATCCCCGATACTGAACTTGAATTTGTATTGAGAGTAGTAAACCAGCACGTAATCATAAACATTGACCTGATGGTAAGAGTTTCCCATGGCATGCGTCCACATTCATTCTTGATAAGTCACCATAATAAGAAATAGTGTCACCCTCGAGCACTAAGACGGAATGTCTCGTCAAAAGTGGTAAGGGCTCCGGATCTCATCGCAGGGATGCAACAGTGTCGCGTCAGATTTTATACTGGTATTCTATGAGGCCATGGACCTTCCCCGGTTGAGCCAACGCATTCATGATTCATATAGAAACAAACTACGACGTGGCTCTAACACTATTAAATGTTATCAATGCACTTATATTACAACGTTCATATAAAATAAATTTTAGATATTTTATATATTTCTGAAGTTCGTTAGCTGAATTCACGTCGTGTGATGCAATATAACGTACGACTCGTCTCTCCCACAATGTTGCGCTAATGAACATACTAACAAGCGGTATTCAGACCTACATACTATATACTGTTTGTAATTAATGCAACATATCACTAATCAAGATATTTTAAGTCTGATACGTTCAAGTAGAACTCGTTTGATTTATTTTTATGATAATAAGGATTAAAGCTAAGGTGGCAATGGACTTGCAAAGCTCGTAGAACTGATAAACAATAGAATGGTCCTATGATGGCCTTAACGTCATTTTCAAAGGTGGTCCAAAATCACTTTGTATGTTCCGTTTAGCTCGGAAGTGAATACAGTGTGTGTTTGTTTACATACAGTCAAGCATAACACATGTTTTGAGAGATATATATAAATATATATATAGATATATATTTATATATATATATTATACTACATTTCAATGGAAGCTATATGTAGTAGTAGTTTGCTAATAAATAACCCAAGATTCAGCACAGAGGTATTACTGTCTAGAAATTTAAATAGTAAATAGTATTTTTCATTACATTACATACCAAAGCTATGCTTTATGTCTTTTGAAATATATTTTTATAACCTTTGCCCTCTACGGGACTTAAATTCACGGTACTCGAGCAAAACGAAATTTGATCCCCACTGTCGGTTCCAATGAAGTTGTTAATTGCAATACTAAGTGCTGTGATAAAGAAAAATCATGAGGAAACCAGCGTAAAGCAGAAATAAGTATTAGAAATAAATAATAAAATATTTCGAAGACATGTAAAGTCCACAAATCCGCAACGAGAGAACTGTTGTTTATAGAACTTTACTTTTGTTACTCGACTTTTTTTACAATGATAACACACTAACAGGAATTTGAAGTAAAGTTGTTGTATTGTACTATCAGCATTTAATATTAACTCTATAATCATAAATTAATAAAATACATTCAGAAAAGTCCCACCAATCCTATCTGTGAAATTCCTCCGATAAAGTTTCATTAGTGAGTTCTAGGTGAGTAAAAATGTACCACTAGAATATTTCTGTTGATTTTCCTCAACTTCTATCACATTTTGGTGTGGAAAATTGAGTTGCCACTCAGTTAAAAAGTATTTAAGCATAAACCGGAGTTATAATAATCAATATTTACTTATAATTAAAATATTGCAATAACCGCATCTGCTGGAGAAGACGACGTGATACTCCAATTCCATAGTTTAAAACAAAACTTCTCAGTAACTCCATCGCTACTATTCACAAATTTAATTGAATTTTAAATAAAATATATAACTGTCTGTTTCTCTTTGAAGGCATCTATTATTGGAGGATTTATTAAATTTGACTTAAAGTTACTCCGTTTTAATAATTAGATTATTTACTTGCCTGTGATGATGAATTTGATCAAATATTTGATTAAAAATAAAAAAAACACCTATTTTTATAATAAAACCCAAGTAATTGGCTGCATGGTCCAGGGTGGGATTTTTAGTATTTAGATATTTTTTATATTATTATTTTATAAAAGAATAGGCTTAGTTCTAGTGGCATAACAATCACTAACATAATATGTGCGCAATAGGCCGCTAGGTTCGCTGAAATAACCAATGTTATATTTCGCAATATAATATGAAAACCGCTGTATTCGCTATTCCCACAATGTTGCTCTAATGAACATTATAACGAGCGGTATTCAGAGACTGAGTCTTGTATACTGCATGTTATATATTATATATTACATATAGGAATGCAACATTTAACATATTTTTAAGTTTTTTTTTGTTATATTGAGAGTAACAAACGAGCAGTTAACCTGATGACATGTGATTCCTGCGGCCCATAACATCTACATCCAAAAGGTATAATAATGCAAATGTGTTGTTACCCTTGACGACTGAGATGGTATGCCTCGTCACCAGTGAAAGGTTCATCTCTACACTCATCAGACGAAACAGCAGCATTATGCTGCTATTTTACGCTGGTGTTCTATTAGGGCTTGGTCCTACCCCAGTCGCGCTGACCTATTCATTCCGCAGCAAGAAACAAACTGCAGTGTAGCTCTTCCACTGAGAAGTATCCTAAACTAGTCTAGGATATTTGAGGTTTACCACATTAAGATGTTAGAAGAATATTTTAGACGTACCGTATAAAATATTCTTCTAACTTCTTTCTTCCCAGGGGACGCAATCTGATATAGTGTTTGAACTCCATAGTAGGAACACACGTCAAAGGAATACTAATCGCCTCGTAGTTCAGAAACATATAGAGGATGCTTCAAGTTCAAGAGGAGTTTGCATCTTCTACAATTTGGAACGACTAACCACCTATCATCACCTTCAAAAGCATTTCATTGTTGAAACAAAATCTCCTAAATGCAATATTTTAAACCAATAAATATTACGTTATAATTTTACTTGTCACTAAAATATATTCGTCTTTATTTTATTCTTAACTATTAATAATTACGCAGTTCCGTACATAGTTTTAGTTTTATATTCACATTTTTTTCCGTTTTCCATTTCATATTCATGGAAAGACAGCAACAGAAAATCAGCATTTCTCAGCATATTTCTTCTTCTAATAGATTTATGTATATCGTTTTTTATGGCGATAAATCTTTATTACTATTTTTAGTAGAATAATATAAATACTCTCACGGTTTAATTTTTAAAATATTACATATATTTTGAGTGATTTTTTATACACTTAGAAGAAGTAAAATAAATTTTTATAATACATTTTAAACGTAATTATATCTTAAATTCATACATGTGCTAATTTACCATATACACATATTTACATATATTCAAGGTAAAAGTATACATCCAAATCAAAGAGTACATATATATGTATAATAAATAATTCCGGCCATTATCAATAATATCATTCTTGATTGCCGTCGATGGCGATGGCATGTATCGTTTGTATAAAATACCTATAATTCTGACTTGCAACGAATTGTTTAGGTATAACAAAGTTTTTTTTTCTATATTTTATGTGGATATAGAAAATAAAATAATATTTTGGATTTTCTATCTATCTTATATATAGTTCTAGAGCCTATTCCATAGTGTAGCCTAAGGGTAGTAATGCCACTGTATGGAGTTAAACGTAACTTCAAAAGTAGCAGAAATTTTCACATTATATTAAATCTTGAATTTCGCACCCTAGGTAATACTATATATGTATTATATACTTTGTGGTTATTTGGATATATGTATATTGTCATTTATCTATTTCACAAATACGCAATACCAATTAGTAGCCTGTGATCGTCACCTGTGAAGTAACCCTGCGTCCTGTATTGTTCAAAAGTTTCTATTTTTAACCAGATGTGGTTAGAATATGCCCAAGGACGTCAACAAGTGCTTTAAATTAGTTTAATTATAAAAGTCAAGAAGTTTAAGTCTCAATTTGAATTCTTTAGGTTTCGACGCTTTTAAAAGGCAGTAAACCATTTAACTGAAATTAAATTAGTGAATCGTAGCGGCGGAATGACTGTAAAGTTTCCTTGAAACCGTAATATTAAATAACAAATAATTCTACTTTAATGCTATACGTAGGCTGTTTTTTAAATATCAAATTAATTACAATCAGAATAGAGAATTTGAGCATCAATAGAGGCATGAGAAGAGTAGATAAAAAGCTGTTTTTCTCCAAAGTTTAACAACATTTGCAGATGCAGCACTCTGGTAGAAAACTGGCGTAACTCTGGCAAAAAAAAACTATCAACACACATGCAATTCGTCACAGGTCTCCATTTCAGACTTTACAGGTCTTGAAATATTTTATTGAGATGTCTCGGGCCGCAGAATTAACGTCAGTTAATTCTTTCCTCAATTCGTCCTTTCATAATATATCATAGTTGTGTGTATATATAAGTCCTAGGGCCCTCCTTAATAATTAGATTCACACTGTAGTATGCTACACACTAAAATAAATCTGAGTCTGTCTAATAAAGTCTGTCAACAAGTAACAATTCAACATTTGAAGGTATTACCACTTCCGGTAACAATCTTACCATGCTACAACATGCTAATGATTCTGCGTTTATAAGACACGCTATAGCTAAGCACTGTTGTGTTTTCTCATACATATTAATGTAACCTGACACGAGACTAGAATTGCAAATTTTAATGTTTCTTTATCTCAGTATTTTCGTGAGCTTCTGGAAATGTTTGTAATAGAGAAGGATAAGCTACAGTAGAGGTACACTGCAGTTTGTTTCTAGCTGCAGAATGAATGGGTCAGCTCAACTCGGGTAGGATCACGCCCTCACAGAATACCAGCGTAAAATAACAATAAAATGCTGCAGTGTTTCGTCTGGTGAGTGTAAGGATCCGGAGACTTTTATGACTGGTAATGAGGCATTCTATCTCAGTCCTCAAGGATGTATTATGCTATTACTCATCTGTTTTATGGTTCCTTGTCAAGGATGAATGTAGATGTCATGGGATGCAAGAATCATTTACCATCAGGTGAACTGTGTGCTCGTCGTTACTCTCAGTGTAATACAAAAAAAAGTAATGAAAAACTTACGTATAAAACGACTTATGTAAAAGCAGATTTAGTCGGCTCAATGTTTATTAAATACACTGCTGACGTATATTAAATATAATACAAGAGACGTCAAAGATAAATATCCGTGTCTATTATTTTTATAATATTAAGATTGGAAAACAGGCACAAAGTTCGTTTAATAGTAAGTGATTGATAGCGACCCATGACATAGGTATATATGCTCAACGAAGATTGAGGGTATATATATATATGTTGTTATGCCTGAAAACTGTGTCGGAATAACTCTTTACCTGCAATTGGGCCTCCCTTTCATTCACTCACCATACGAAACACAGTAGCGTTATCCTGCTATTTCGCGCAAATTCTATGAGGGCGTGGTCATCCCCCGGATGAATCGGCAGTGTTACAAGTAGAATTTAGCCTGAGCGTGGATCTACCGCTCTAAAAATATTCATATATGGTTTGTGACGTCATCTCTAACCTATACTACTTCCATTACGACACTGTATTGTTCCTTGAAGATGCTGAAGGTGGTGATCAAAATTATGCGAGGAAATATCCGATTTTTTTAATTTTTAGCTATTTGGCCGTTACCAAGATGACAACAAATAGAGGACTAAGAGAGCCCTAGTAATGTTGATTGAGTGAGTGCCATTTCAAATCCGTTGATACTGTTTTGCTAGTGCCGTAAACATAAGCGTAAGCGCACGCATAGAGGCACTTCCTTGGCCTCCTCTTCCCTAATCCGATGTGATGTACGTGCATTACGATCAGAGGAAGGTTCAGATACAACGTCAAGGATATAGATGAAACCCCAAAAACCAAAAATTTTGGGATACTAATATCACTCGGCAACGAATAGACTACGCAAATCAAAGGTCATATACGCTACACCAATAAATAGTAACTTCTAAAAACACATTGCATCTTTGTCGTTTTAATTAAACATCAGTACAAATACAATAGAACGTCGCAGTAAGCTAAAGAAAAAGGTTGCTTATTGTTTCTAACCACTAACCTTTCGAAGGAAGATTAAATGTTTTGTCCTTACCTAAAAAATAATGAAGGCTCGTTAGTGTAAAACACATAATTTTATACGTAAACAGATTATTAAGAATGCAAAAAAAAATCAATAATTATATGAAAGTGTGCAAGAGTCCACCCAACAAAGTGAATTCAATTCTAACAGAACAATTTTAAGATCAGAAATTTAAATTCCTTAAAGATATTAAATCATCACTAGACGTAGATTGTAAAATAAGCTATTAGCTTCACTAGTTACCAATACGCATGGAAAGGGCACGGCAAGCTACGTGGTTTCAGTGTTATTAAATAAACTTACAAATACATTAAAGGAATCCATAAATAAAAACAAATTTAAGCACAAGCTAAAACTACAGCGAACAATAAAATTTAAATATACTTTCACACATTCACGTAAACACCATGTAGTAATGTAAATAAATGTATCACAACCAAGAAAAAACTTTGCACGATTACTAGTAAGTACAGTTGTGTTCATATTGTTTTTAAAATAAAGATTTTCTTCTACAAACTATATGAACACAACTATTAACAAAGAAAATAAAGAATTGTGTTAGCATCATGTTTATCGAAACATGATGTTAACACATTTCTTTTTTTTTTCTATCCTACCTTTTATAAGTACACACATTAACACTGTTAAGAATATAAGTAGACGATAAGAGAGTGCAATATCCATACAAACTTCAACAAGTTTAAGGATCAGTAGTAGGTGATTAAATTTTATTGATATTAACAAATATTCAAGATGCAAAATCTTTACACCTGAAGAATGTCTGACCACGTCCTTACCTTAAAGGCACGGTCCTTCTCTAAAAGTCGACCCAAGTCAAGGTTTAAACGAAGCGCAATGAGGTTAGTAAAATAAATCAATATTAATAAAAAGGATATATACAAAATAGTATATCCAAATATGTCAAAACAAAACTTTTTAGATCCGTTTAGTTTTAGAGCAACGCCAATGTTTTTTTTACACTGACCACGCTTTTAATATGACATTAAAAAGCAGTATAAACGTGCTTTATTTCGTCTGGTGTGTAGGGTTACAGAGATTCTTATTACTGGCGAATCAGTGTGAAGTGCGCACCTGCATTATGATTCCTTATCAATGTAATGTTTGTCACGAGCTACAGGAATCACATCAGATGGACTGCATGCCCGTTTATCAACCTCATTATAATAAAAAAACTATCGGCTGGTACGTTAGATTATTTTCTGTATTTCAATAAAGAGACGCTGTGAAATATATCTTTATAGTACATATTCACTAAAAACTCAGACAGCAGTAAGCCCTTTTGCGACAGCGTGTCTAATCCGTACCATCGTCAGAGTCAGCGCATTTGCTAATAGCATTAAAGGATTAAATGCAACGTTGTAGTATTCCTACTGTTTGTATTAGTTAATGTGGATTAAAACAACTTTCATTAGAAACTACGTCAGTAGCCGCTATAGTAAGCGCCGATAGCGCAATGGTTTTGTGTAAGATCTGCGAAATTTAACGTCGAACTTTCAAATCCACAATTCGATTCTTTTTTAAAAAAATCCTAACAATACTATAAACTTGAATAACACACCTGTTAACTTATTGTCGTGAACAATATCCTAGCGCAAGCTTATAAGCTTACGGAGAAGCTAACAGGAATGTTAGTAATGTTAATACTTCTAGCTTTCATTATAAAAAACACTAACTTGTTAAGCTGGTTATAGAAGCACAGCCTATATACGTTGTATGTAGGTATATCAGCATAAAAGCTCACTTGTAGTGCTTTATTGACAAGTGAATACTATGTCTCAGTTAGAGTAACATATTTTTAGTATTTAATTTTAAGTGACGGATTGTTTTGTTGTTGGCATCCCACTATGGCAATACGTTATTTAAAGTTAGAAATGATTTTATCAACATAATATTAATTATAGTGTCTTAAGTATGAGAGTTAACAAAGAGACGTTCATTTGCTTACACTTTACTAATCCGATGTAAGGCATACGCGATAAGATTGGAAGAAATGTGAAAGCAGTTTCAACTCGGTGATACTGTAAAAGCCCTCGGACAAATAGTGACCTGCAGCCCAAAAAAAAGCGAATGCAGTGACAGCGACACCAGACATTTTGCACAAAGCCAGACAATGCTACATTTGTTGCCCCGGATGACTTTAATATAGATGAGGTCTCTCATTTCTAAAAAAAATATATAACATTGATTCCAATGAGTACGATTATGATGTTATTATGGTTGATTTCGACCACGTTGAGTTTATACCAGATGACATAAACTCCGCAGGATATATTATTGCGTAAAATAAAATATATCATATATAATACAATAATGATAGAGTATTTCGCTGCTACGAATTGAAGACGTGTCACGTATCACAGTGTGAAACATGTCATTGCTGACAATACTAGTCTAATGAACGCCCTAACCAGTGGTATTCAACATCATTTCTGAAATACTAAAATCGTTCGCAAATGCAAATATCAGTCTTTATATATATATAATAAGATAGCGACATATATACATACTAGAATATTAATAAATATTGGTATCTAATATGCACTCCTAATTACGCACAAGTTATATGAATTTAATGACTCGTTTCAAATAGTAATCATTTTTCTAGAGAAAAATATACACTTAATATGATTTAATATGTCACACACTGAGATTAATCAGTGGTAGAGCCACGATGTGGTTAGTATCTCGCTGTAGCATGAACGGATCGGCGCGAAGGGAACGGACCGCGCTCTCACAGAATAGCATGAAATTACGGCATAACGATGCAGCGCTTCGTCAGTATAGCGATCCGAGGACTCGATTACAATTAACGAGGCATTCAATCTCAGTCCTCAAGGGTCCTCACAAGTCCTCATGCATGTGCGTTTTGAATTCTCGTAGAGGATGAAGATGTCATAGGCCACGGTTATAAGTCATCATTAGATAAATTGTGAGCTCATTTGTGATTCTTAATATTATAAAAAAATCTTCACCTAAAAATTACCAATCAAAAATACTTTTAATTTTTTTACATCGAGAGTAAAAACGAACACGCAGTTCATCTCATGGTAAGTGATTCCTGCGGCCCCATGATATCTACATTCATCGTGGACAAGGAATCATAATGGAGATACGTTGTCACCCTTGAGGATTGACTAGGGATGCCTCGTCACCAGTAATAAAGGTCTCCGGGTCCCTCACTCAACAGACACAGACACAGATACTCAGCTGCATTATGCTGCTATATCATGCTGGTATCCTGTGAGAGCGTGGGGAGGACTCCCCGGTTGAGCTGATCCATTAATTCTGCACCTATAAACTGCATCGTAGCTCTACCACTGTAAAAACTCAATGTAGGCTTAATATGTCACATATATAGCAGGGATAGCTTGTTATGTTTATTTTTAAATAAAGATTTAAATAATCTTCAAGTATACGCCTTTTCCAATAAAGCATTTGTGTGTTTTCAATACATTTGACGGTACGCACCACTAGTGGCGATGCTGCCAATTCATAATCATAATGTATGTCGTAATAACATAAAGGACATAAAGATAAGTCAAATGGCAAAGACCTTTATGATGTTATGCGCAGTGTATTACTACATATACATCTTGTGTAATATTACTTAAATCTGTATCTTACCGTTAAGGGTAATTGAAAATACAGCTATAGAACCGTAGAATATTGGAGAACAATTCAATTTTTATTAGAAGTCGTTGTAATGAGACAATCAATCTTCCTTTTGTATTATCATTTCGTGATAGCTTTTTTATTAAATATTTTTTGGTTTTATACTGATTTTGTTGATTTATTATGGACTTATATGTTTACCTTGTTTTTTATCGTGGTAATTATGACCGATAAAATTTAGGCCTTTCTGAGTTGCATGTTATAAGATCGATATAACGCATAAAAATAATTTAAAGTATCTCTAATATTGAACTATACAATTACATATATAGTACTACTGGTGTAAATTATATGAAGACTTTAAGGGTTCGTGAGATATTTTCAATCTGTGCACAAGACTCGAAAGTTGGTGCTGATAAAAATAAAAGTGGTTTAACGTCACGATATCGAAATACTGAATAAACTTTAGGCATCCCATACGCTACCAATCTAAGAAATTATATTAAGACTATAGGGGTTCTTGATAAATATTTTTAAATGTATGCTAACGGGAGTAAAAATTATAAGACTCAAACACTGACACTTATTAAGATGCTTTGTTATAATTTTACTTTCAATTTAGAAAAAATTCTCACAGAAGTAACAACAATATAGGTAAATATTATCTGTGTATTTTTATTATCAAATTATTATCTTCATTTC
Source organism: Teinopalpus imperialis (assembly GCA_029286865.1). Classification (NCBI taxonomy): domain Eukaryota; kingdom Metazoa; phylum Arthropoda; class Insecta; order Lepidoptera; family Papilionidae; genus Teinopalpus; species Teinopalpus imperialis. Next base: position 2,818,750 of record JAGSMU010000006.1, read on the forward strand.
TTTATTTTCGCCACATTAGATTATTTGTTTGTTTTCAATCTTACAGACTAGTTTCTCTATTTGTTAATTGGCTATCTAACTTACATGAGAAATAAAAAAAAATGCTTTTTAATTTAGAAAACTCAGTTCTCGTTTCGTTTTTAATTATGTTAAATGCTATATTTAATTATATAAATTTAGACTTTTCTATGTAAATTTTCAAAATTAATGTTTAGATTAAACAACAAAAACCTAATCTCTCGTTATCCTTGGTCGTCTTCAATGAAAGAGACGACTTACTACGTCTTCTGGAAGACAAGCAGATCTTATCTTCAACTAAAGTAGCGTTATTAAATTAGTAGTCAAGTTACGATTATCATAGATATATTAATAACGTAACATTAGCTCAGAGTTTAAGGGATATGTTAAAGGAAAACAGATGTCAATACAAGAATGGGAACGGCTCTTAAGACGGAAGTAGTAACTGACTAATCTCAAGGTTTGCTCCTTGTTTCCTCCTCGCATGCAAACTGTCGTTCTGAATAACTTCAGGAGATAACCCATAACAGAAAGATGTGCTTTAGGGCCAGCAAAATCAGGAATGGGGTAGTAAGAGAAACAGTGTAAGCGTAGTCCCGGCTAAGGGCGTATAAAAAAAGTATTTCCGCTACCATATAAATATGAATCTTTCATTAAACATAATTTTAAACATCATAAAAATAAACTATAGTTCTCACAAGGTTTCCAATCTTTTAATCAAAAATAAAAAAAACTACGTTATGGTAAACTGAAATATGAAGCGCCACGATAATTTGCGATTCAAGTCTCGCAGCAGTATCTATAAATATGTATGTGGCGCTGTCTTGAAACCACAACACCATCGAGTTTCGATTCGATCGTGAATTCGAGGCTAGTGAATGTGATCACGTTAACGTAGATTAAAAGAAAACGTTTAAAGTGATACTTTAAACATTTTAATTAAAGCCTGCTACTACAAAAGCGGCATAGGTGAGATTGTATTGAAAATTTAGTGTGAATAAATAAAACACTGAAGCCTTGAAAAGAATAACTGAGGATAATGCTCACTGGCATCCAATTGGACTATGTGCAGTAGTGGACTGATATGGGCTGATGATGACTTATTTTTCAATTGTAATTTGTAGTAAAAACTTTATAAACATTGTATATATTTGCATCAACATTGTTCTTCCCTAAATATTTTTTATACATGATTTTTCATACAAGAAGCTAGGATAGCATTGAATACAACAAAGGATATATATTTTTTTGTGTATGAATATTGTTGTTGGTCCAGAGACCTCTACAGATTTATCTAATTAGACTCGCGAGCGGGAGGCCCGCTGACCACTGGCTACCGCACCACCGCTGCACTCCGACACCTGAGGACGAAGAACGTCGACGACAACAAAGGGGGCGATAATATGATCCTAGCGCCTCATAAGGAGGTACGAAACCTTGACTCGGATCGCTATATAAAAGGGACAAAGGATAATGATCATCATTTTTGATTATGAAATAAGATGGTTGTCATCTCTCTCGGGAACTAAAATGGTGAGCTTCTGGAATGAGGCTTTTGGTTCCAGGTGAATATAACGTTGTCCTTCTGTTACTAAGGCATTGGTTACTACTACTAACAATATACATTGTTGAAGAAAATATGATTGATTCATCTTTTTCTAGATGTAAAACTAAAAAAAAAACATTAGATAAGAATTATGTTTTATATATCGAAAACATTTTGGAACACTTGACATAATATATTACTTTAAAAAACCGGAATATACACATAAATTAAGTAAATATATATAAATGAAGACATTTTTGAGGTAAACAGCCCAAAAACATAATTAATTACTTCAGACAGACACTTAAAATTCTCTTACTCTATAATAATTAGCAAAACAATCTTTATTTTGTTATTTTATTTCATTATCTAATTTATATATTTTTCCGTTTTTATTTCTACATCGAAGTCACCGGGCGTTTATTTTTTCAAAATTAGTTTTCTCTAATTTCTACTAACCTGACAATCATTGTCATGTTTATTACAAAAGAACTGAAAACTGATAGTTTCTCCCGACTTTGCCAATTTTATGTTCTTTCCAGTTTTTCTTTCCAAGAAAACCTAATTCGGACTATTCGGACCATTTCAAAAAATAACCTAATTGGTCTAGCCATTCTTAAATGATGCACACGCGTTATACTTGTATATATGAACAATATCGTTGTTATTTATAATATTGTGTTTTAGGGGTTATGCTGTTGATTATCAATAGCACAACCCCTAAAAACCTTTGTTTTGTTCATATATTTGAAGATATTGTTCATATATTTCATATACAAAATTTTTAAAGATATTGTACAGTGGAAAGATTTGAAAAATAATTTGGATTAATTTCTCGTAATTCGCAAACAATTTATTTATCACATGGATAATTTTTGCCCATCATCATCATCCTCCACTCCACTTAATCGCAATTATTGTTAGTAAGCTTGTTTTTTCCTAGAAAATCAATTTTCTTAACATCGCATTAATACCAGACGAACATACGAAATGTTAAAATGTTGTTATTCTTGCCTGAATACATTTCGAATAAAAAATGATGAAGTTTGATCGGAAAAGACAAAAGCGAAAATTGAACACAAATATTTAAAAAGCGATAAAGGAATACCAATGTTGAACCAAATCGCACGACTGAACATTTCATTATAGACATGCCATGAACGAACAGTTGTTCGTACTGTTTTTGTTACTATTTCTTTTGTCGTTGTTGGGACTTTGAAAGTGAAATATTTTTGTGACATTGGATTAGTAAGGAAATAATTCGTTTAATAAAAGCGGGTTTTTAAGATCATAATATATAAGTTATATAAGGTACATGGTATATAAAGATAATCGTAATTTTAAAGTTTAATAATTTCACCGACCTACTCCTTGAGGTGGATACGCCGGCGTAACACAACTTGCGATGAAGTTTGCAACAATCTTGCCATGCGGAATATTCAATTATCCACTTAAATTCAACAGAACCAGCGCCACAACTTTACCTCTTCATAATTGAATATTGCAATGTGAAATGACTGGATTGGGAAAGTTTGATCGAATTCTGAGATATCAAATCCCTATTGTCTAGCTAAGTTTGATTATTAACTAAGGAGTAAATTGTTATATACTAGTATTATTCAATGACATGGCTGTCTATTGAAATCCTAGTTTTATTTTCTTTATTTCTCAATTCAATATTGTTTACTTTGTCAAAGAATGCGTGCGCGTTTTAATGTTTTTTTTTATTTAAGTCATATATACACACACATATATATATATATATATATATATATATATATATTTACTGGAAAAACTCATGAACTAATGAATTATTTTAAACAAATTAGTATTTACTTAATTCGTGTCAGTTAAAATAAATTGTTAAAAGTAAATTATAGAACGCAATTCATGTGTTGCAGTCGCTAATTGGTCGTTGTAGGTCATACGACGGCCCAAACCAAAAACTAATTTCATGAAATTCAATGCACGTAACCTGATGTGTAAAAACGGAAAAAAATTGTTTTCTTCATTATTCTTATGTAACACAATAACTGTTCACGAATAACAATTGATGAGTTTGTCTTAAATTCTGTATGAGCATCAGTTTTAATTCTATGGATTTGTTGATTTCAATTTGGGACCTTAAAAGTATATAAATGAAAATACCATGTATATACTTTTTATGTCCCCAATCAACTAAATTAATAAATAAAAAACTTAATGCGTTGAACAACTATGACGTTGTTTTTTTACTTAAACAATACTGTTTATATTAGATTAGGCTTGGGACGTGTTATCAAGGATAAGAAAAAAACCAGTGACAGTAGATAATACAGTAATTAAACATATATTTAGAAAGGTGGGAGTAACAATCGTGTTTCTCATCTCTTGTGGAGCATTCAGTTGTACACTTACATACAATCGAACCTGTTGTATAACTTACTAATTGAATACGATAGGATCTTAATGGAATTAAGAGTAAATAATTAATTATTTTAACTTCTTCCCACTGTTGCTTATTATATATATCATCCCTTGTTTCGTACATTATAGAGACAAAAGTATATGAGAAAGGATGAATAGAAATGAGTAATTTTAGTCATTTTGCTGTGAATTGGAAGATTTTATTCATTATTAATAATATTAAGAAAGTATTCAGGCAAATTTCAATTTTTCATAAAAGATGACCAACAAATTGTTTCTAAGCACTGTGTGTATTTCGTAAAGCATTTTAGGCAATAAAATAAGGTGTTATTGTCTGAGCACCGGTATAACGCGCTGTCGTTTATTACAATGCTAGAAAATGACCACCATTCGACAAGGCCGCCACAGTTAGAGAATTGCATGAATTTGCAACATTATTTTACTTGTCAGAAAGCTTCGGTGGAATGAAAAGATCCATGCCTATAAACTTAAATATCAATTAACTAAGTGACACCTATGGTGTTTTAGATAACGGTTCAAATATATTGTAACAAAAAAATTTTTTTTTACTCATATAGTAAAAAAAAAAATTTTTAATCCTTTACGAGCAGATATACGAGCAGACCGTTTACCAGATGGTAAATGATGACAGCGGCCATGACTTCTACGTTCAGTCTCTCTAAGGAATTATAATGCAGGTATCAACCCTGAGGACTGAGATGGAATGCCTGGAATAAGGGTCTTCCGATCTCTTCATTCAACAGGTGAAACACAGTCGCATTATGCTGCAGCTTAGCTCTACCGCTTTCAAATTTAATTCAGGATATATACCTCTATATATCAGATGTATGTGGTCAGAGTAGCAAACGAGTTTTATATATATATAATATATATTTACTGAGAAAAACTCATGAACTAATGAATTATTTAATACAAATTAGTATTTACCTAATTCGTGTCAGTTAAAATAAATTGTTAAATACTGTTGACACATCTTACTTTAGTTGAAATGTGTAAATATTGAAGGTGTCAAGGCTTGTTTATAAAGTAAACGAGATCGGTAGCGTCATTTCCTTTTCAAACTTAAACGGAAACTTCTTTGATACAAGTAGTTTCATCCTTTTCTTACCTTCTGAGTTTCTGAGTTTTATTAGGAAATAACCAGCGCGTACTATGTAACATATAAATTGAACCATTTGATTGCATAACAAATGACCAACGAACAATATTATTTTATTTTTTAACATTAGAGGTGATTAATATTATTCAGATTGCTTGTAACTATATTACACTATTCCGATTTTCTTTGTATGTTACATTTTAAGACAACAAGGTAAGACAGCCTTTGAAAGGTAAAAAAAGGTTTACTCTGTATATATTATGAGCTAATATTAACATTTATGTATTTGCCGGGAAGAAATCCTATATATATCCTATATATATATAGTATTTGTGATGATATATATATATATATATATATATAGGTGTGTTAGCATATTATAGAACGCAATTCATACGTTGCAGTCGCTAATTGGTCGTTGTAGGTCATACGACGGCCCCAAACCAAAAACAACGTAACCTGATGTGTAAAAAACGGAAAAAAATTATTTTCTTCATTATTCTTATGTAACACAATAACCGTTCACGCATAACAATTGATGTGTTCGGCTTAAATTATGTATAAGCATCAGTTTTAATAAAGCAAACGAGTTTTCAGTTTAATTCATACATTAAGATAATTAGGTAATAAACCCGCTGAGCTTACGTACATTAAGAAGGAATTCAAAATTTCCGTCATCATATCGATGGTTGGCAATCCACCACTGTTCGCTTTACGCAATATTTTCTACCACCCACAACTACTTAAAGACGTTTCCCTTTTTACAATGTATGCCCTATACCTACCGCAAATTTCTAAACACGCCATGGGTTAACTGATAGAGAATGCTAAAAGGTATTTAGTCCGCCCTTTGTACGCCTTTTCGTAATGTATATCAAATGAAGTATCAAATAAATAAATATTCATTTGATGCATAATTTGTTTTTAATTCTTTATTGATGATTGTTGAGCGTCCGTTATACAAATGATATCCTTAAGAATAAAACGGTTCAAATGCTGTGTGTAATGGTACTGTTACATTATCCCATTTCTTTTCGTTTGTGCTATACGAAAACCGAAGAGTTGTTCTTAAGTGCTTCGCGTTTCCTGTAAAGTGCTTTCCGCAATAAAACAAGCTATTACGTTCTCTTCACGGGTCCTCTGCGTCGCCACTAGGAGAAATTACAATAAATGATGTGGTTTATAATATTTATTTGTTTTATTTTGTATACATATATTTATGATATAGAGCTCTCACTACTACTCAGTGGTCCAAAATAGACAGAACGTACTGTAGGAACGTAAGAAAACGTTTGTCGCATAATAAACAATTCTGTTATTTTCGTTTCATTTGATGACTTGCTTCAATAATTATACGTACATACATACACTTATCTTTGTGCTTTACCAAGTTTCTTTGAAGAAATAAGTTAAGGTATTGGGATAAAAAAAATAATAACATTAAAACCAGAACGATTTTAATTATTATAGAATTTCAGATTTATGACTACGGAACAACAACGTTACACACCCTTTCCGATTTTATTTTTATTTTGATAAAAATATTGTATATATATATATATATATGTATTTGTATATGCGCTTCATAATTTAAGTACTTACCTAACTTAGTAAACTTAACTTTAATAAATTGTTTCTGATAATGCTGTTATGCACCTGTTGGCTAATTTATCAGTTTTGTGTTTACTTGTTTTCTATTTTCCTATGCAATTGTGTGATGAAGTTGTTGTGTATACTTACATAAATAAAATAAAATATATATAAGGTATAGTGTATATTAATTATTTACATTTAACCAGGGTTGACTGGCAGATATATACAGCAATATTGCAGAATAAATAAATATAATGGGCCATAGTTATTATTAATTATTGTTAACTCATGTATTGTGTGATCTGAACAAAGTATTCGATTAAATTCAGAAGCCATTCGACTATAATAATACTACCGTGATAACTATATACACAAGATTATTTTATTTGCATTAGATTTAAAATCAAGATTATCGTCAGTTATTTACAACTCATTATCTGATTATGGGTCTTCATTGCGGCCGCGTTTCGTACTAGAGTATTGAGCTGCTGGATTGCGGTACCTGAGTTAGATTCCTAGTCGGGGAACAATATTTGTGTATTACAAATTGTTGGTTAACGGGTTTGAGTGTGTTCATTCCCCCGATCTCATTTCACATCCATATTAAAAAAAAAGAATATTAGCAATTCTATTAACATTAAGCTGAAAATCCCTGTGGGAGATGGTTCACGACAATAATCGAATGGTGGATTCGAACCTACGACCTTTACGAAGTTCCTAAGACCGTACCGTCTAAAGGTGTAGCCATTAGGCTATTGACGGTTACATCGGACTAGGGAAGGGAATGACGATTAAGTGTCCCTTTATTTGCGTACTATAATATATCCTGCACAATTAATATAATCTGGCAATAGCAAGACAGATATCATCTTAGTCGAAATTAGCTAGGAGGATATCATGATTGTTAATAGGAATTACTACATCACATGTAAAAGCTGCATAAGCATAGTTTTAAAGGCCTACGCTTTCCTGTAGCGATTTTTTTTAATTATTTCATTTTTCACATTAGTTTATTTAGCTCTCGTTACATATATGAAATAGAATTAATAATAAAATAGTTAAAATGTTGTTTGTAATGGTAGTTTGAGCGACAACTCATATCTTTTCGTTTGTGTAAACCGAAGAATTACTCTAAGTGCTACGAGTATGCCATCACTGTAAAGTGGTTTGGGAAATTAAACAAGATACTCGGCTCTTTTAATCGGTTTTCTTACACACTGTTTTTATTGATCCGTTTATATATCAGATAATTTTAGCTTAATTTATTTTATATTTTTTATAGAAGAAACGCAAACGAGATAGCGGCCCCATGTACATCCGCGACACAAGAGAAGGTGAAAGTGCGTTGCCAGCCTTTGAGAAAGGAGTTGGATTTCTTCCTGAAGGTCCCTTAGTCGTATCCAATCGGAAATATTGCTAACAACTGTAACTACCACTACGCGGTAACACATTTGCCTATACAGCCCACAATGGTGAATTATCAACCATATAGTCGGCGAGGATGAAATTTTAAATTCTGTAACGATATATAATGGTATAACTCAATGGTTGGAATTAGCCCAAATTATTCCTGAAATTTACTACAGGGGGTATCCCCTGTAGTAAATGCCTTAGAAGAAGCAACATCACTGCAAAAGGCAATGTACCAAGCTGATCAGAAAAAACTTGGTCATCTACGATTCAAGTCGCTTCTCGTTGGATATACAAAGCAAATAAAACATATGAAATTTTTGCGCAATTTTCATTAAGGCTGTTTTTGCAAGTTTTACTATTTGCCTTTAATAAAACTACTTTAATAAAACCTTTAAAAATCATACTTTTATATATTTAATGTACAGATTTAAAATATTAAATGTATTGTGATAGAATAATTAGATACCAATACATATTCCAAAAGGTACGAATGTATTTGCATAGGATACGAATAAGTTTCTAACAAACTCTTGTAGACTATTCAATTATCCACTCACGTCTCAATAGAACCAGTGTTATAACTTTAAGACATACTAATTGAATACTGCACTGCAGAGTAACTTGATAAAGTCGTTAAGTCTAATCTATTAACACAAATTATTCAATTCCTTTGATTAGTGTACTTAAAATATTGTTAAACTTCATATACAATAAAGCATCGATGTCAATGTAAAAACTCAATGTTATAATAATGGTTCACGATTCTTCCAAGGTTTGGTAAACAGTTCACCTGGGGTTAAGTGATCCTCAATAAATATTAAGGATGCAAATACGTTATCCTCACTGAGGACGGAGATGCCTCTTTACCTGTAATTAATTATTTCGATTCCTACACTATTACCATACGAAATACGGCAGTGTTATATTGCTGTTTCACATTCGTTGTAGTCATTTCTGTCCTTCTCTGATTAAGTCGATCCATTCATGTTGTAACTAGTAACTAGCTGCAGCGTGGCTCCACCATTTTTTAGCTGTAGAGTGTGAGTTCTGTGTGCAGAGAATATCTTCAGCTATTGTTATAACAGGATTTATTTATTCAAAAGATAAATCAACTCTTTTATGTTTTCCTACTTATACGAAGATGAATCTAGATTTTTGTTCCGAATAATATATTTATTTTTATATCAACGAGCCTAGAGGAAGTATGAGCGCTTAGATTCTATGTGGAAGAAAAACAACGTCATTAAGACTTAAAATAAAAGACGTAAAAAGTGAGTTGAATAAATTTATATAGAGAAAGATGTGACGCTTGTTGAATTATACTTCAACAAAAATATAGCAAACAACAATGAAAAAGAGATAAATTGTTTTAGTGTCCCAACATTTAATTCATTCCATTTGTAAGTAAAAGCAAGCTTTTTACAATGGGAAAGCGAATTTGTAAGTAAATAATGTTTACTATTATATAAATATTTTTGCGAGAAAGACGTAGCCCATTTGTATCTAATTTGATCGTTTTCGTTAATTCAATAGCCACCACAAATACAGGTTTTTGTATATATAGGCCATCACTCGAGAATTTTTTTTAACCATCGTTTCTACGAATTAATCAATCTTTTGATTTATGTCGGTTACCTTCATTCTAGTATTAGCAAACGCAGTGTAGCCTGGTCCCTCACTAGATAGAGTAACTTCTGCAAGGCGAAGTTGAGATACTGATAATGATGATAAAATATGTGCTATGATATGACATAAGGCATACTTTATGAAAGTGGATGAAGCTTGAGATGCAGTGTCAATGATACAGGACAAATATAAACATACCAGAGTAGAAAATTAACAATTTGTGATGAACAAATTATTCATTCGGTTGAGAACCTAACGATCGAGAAAAAAAATTGATTCGTACATTCCGCTGTCAATATTCCAAAATATATGGAAATGAAGTTTGGGAAATGTAAGGACCTGGGGACCTAAATACATCTGTATTTGAAAAATTCTTAAAGAAATGATGAGAATTAATGTACATGTCATGGACTACAGTTGTCACTTAAGCTAATAAACTGTGTGTTAATTTACTACAATCTTATAGATAGGCAGATGCAAATATAAAATAGATTTGACAGTAAGTAATTGATTGGACTAAATACACATGACACTTTTAAAATAAACATGCAGAAAATAGCATGTTAGTGATGCCGTGTTTCGTATGATTAGTGAAAGGAGTCGGAGACATTACACCTGGTATCGGGACAGTTCATCAAGATTCTATGGAGCAACGACACTTCGGTATCTTAATTCCTTTTCCGGTATGGATGTTGGCGTTATAAGACATGAGAACAAATCCTGAACTGTGTGCTTGTTTGTTAGTCATCAATTCGTTAAAATATCCTGATATTGTAAATCTTACGTTAATAATGAAATCGTATTAGGTATGTAAAATAACTTCGTAGTTGACATTGCACGAATATCGAGAGAATTTTCAATAGAAACGTAACGTGTTTACTCTAGATTACAAGACTACATACGTATCAGATTGATATCATATTTGTTCAATAATATGCAAACTACAATTTATATGAGCTTAAATTCTGAAGGATTAATACATTTACATCTAATTTAATATTATTAATATTTAGTAATAAAAAAGAGGAAGACCTAGGAGCAGATGGGCTGACGACATTGAAGGGATGGCTGGAAAAATGTGGGAATAAGGTGGCACAGATAGAGACTACTGGATATCTTTGGCCTTTACCCTCAAATAGAGGGGTTCACGCTAATTTAAAATCAATTAAATTTTATATTTTAAAATAATATAAATTTAATATTTTAAAAAAAAAAATTCAATTCATGATAATTTTCATTTTCCACATTCAAGTATAAGTATTGATAAATTAAAATATTGTATACTTAAAATGCTCTAAAATTCTGAATATGTTAAATGTTTAAATTTACTAAGTGTGAAATAAAAGGCTTATTTATTTATTTTTTAATATTTAGTAACTTAACATTAAATTAGTACAAAACAATTAAATCACTCTAATACTATATAAAAAAACCTTTTTATATAAAATAGTTTGGTATCCGATACTACACTATTTTATATAAAAGACTATATGAAACAATTATCGTTTCTACTCTTTATAAGTCAGGTGTGAAGATGGATGAAATATATTGTTTTGAGAATATAATATATTTTATACTATTTGAACACAAAAACCATATTAATAATATAAAAAACTTATAACCAAAGGCTTTAAACATATAATATATAGTATCTTAAAACTGTAAAATTGCCCGTGATTGTTTGTACATGCATTATTAAGAATTGCAATTTATTAATTGTATTTAATATTACAATTTTTCATTTTACAAGGATATTTCCTCGCCCAGCTAATGAAACGCCATCCTCACCTAATTAAAATCATCAGAGGATACCGTATGGCAAATTGTTAAAGTATTATTTTAATTTTAAAGGTAAATAAAAATTGTTAGAGTCAAAGTTGTTAAACTTGTCAAATTATTTTGTAATATTAGTGACAGCTAATAATCTATAAAGCTAATAATCTCCAATCTCTATAACATATTAAAAAAAAGTATTTTAACTAAAGAATTCTCATAAATTAAACGAATCTATCTATGTGATCTTTTCAATTTGATCTTTTTCTTTTCTGTTTTTCTGTGTCGATATCAATCAAATTTTATCGTAATAACGCAAGCATTACGATGAATCGATTGACATACGATTTTATTTCATCTTTTGTTTGTTTGAATAAATAATTTTTAGATATACTATATAATATTACGAGTTCATTTAATCAATAATGGCAAATAATATTCAAGGAAAGTAATCTTTTACAATCCCAGGGTAGAAAAATTGCTGCGCTAAAATAGATAGTGTAAGTACTATCTATTTTAGCGCAGCAATTTGGTCCGAAGAGTTAGATAGTAATTGTATAATCGATTCTCGGCTGATGAGATTTCTTGGATAGCAAGCGGTTTCAGCACTAACCTTTTTCTGAGCAATTTCCCTTTAATTTCGTCTTAACGTTTTCGTTTATTTGTAACGTTATTCAGATTACTATAATATTCAACTTTTAACTTTTTGACATGTTTATGACACTTGTTAGATGATGCAACAAAAATAACAAGTGTTGAAGAGAGAGGTATGACGTACTCACAGAATAATATCCCTTTTTCAAGTGAACTGCAGTACATAAATATTTTAAAGGAATTGAAAGCAAACAGCAACAGTCTGTGGAAGATTCATATTTACTATTTACACTGTTTTACATTGTCATAGAAATTATAGAGTTAACGATGCTGTCAGTCATAATATAAACTGTGTGACTGACACCGGCGCTTTGCCACAACAAATACGTTAAAAGATTGTGAAGTTAGTATACAAGTGTTGCCTTTATGATATTTCTAAATTCTTATTCAAAATGAAAATAATTAGAAAAGATACAAAATATTTTATATTAGCAATATACCAAATATATATAGCCAAGCTCACTTCACTAGGTGTCGATAGACATATGCAGTTTGCAATTCTGCTTGCATATCAAGAGCCAATTTGATTTCGGTATGTTCAAGGTAGATTGGTTGATGACGTATATTCTCCTATTACACGGTTAACTTCTAGAGCTTCGTTCATTAGTTAAATAAGGTTTATGACGGCCACGTAGCGTAGTGGCCCGAATCCATGCCGAGGAATAACATTTTTGTATCAGGAACAGTTGAATTTGGTATCTGAGTGGCGGAGGGCCAGGGCGATTTTACGTAAAATGAACTCTCGAGACTGAGGTCGCGTGGTTCGTTGGTGGATTTCCGGAGTCTTAAGTATTTTTAAGTGCAGAGAAATGGACAGTGTTAGGGGTCACAATTATTTTTATAAGTTATTTGACATGCGTGACAATGATAGTTTTGAGTTAAGTTGGTTGTATAATTAAAAACCTCCAAAAAATTGTTAACGTCAACAGTTTCACGGGAAGCAGTGCAGTAAATCACAATTTATGTCATTATACAGAGTTAATATGTGCCGTTTTGGTATGTTGAACTTATACGAAAAGCTTGTGTAAAAGTGTGTTAATATTTTCGCTTAATATACTACGTTTATATGACTTATCTTGTTTATATTTCAAATCTTATCTATATATATGATAATAAAAATCACTTTGAAACTTATATCAACATTATCTATCTAATAATACCCGATACACAATTGTACGCGTGGAATGCCACTCCTAATTTTATTTTCGTAATTCTACTACCGTTGTATAGCGCAACATAGAAAACACTTTACTTCCAAATTTCATTAATAAATTGCCAATAGTCTCCGAGTAAAATAGCTGTAACATACGGACAGACGGACAGGACGAAATTATGAGGGTTCCGTTTATGCCATTTGGCTACGAAACCCTTAAAAGGAAAACACGATTTTTAAAGTATTTACAGTTTTCACTGATGAGTTTCTTCGGGATCGAAGCCGTCACAATACTTGCCTTCTTTCTATTCAGTTCATTAATGCATGCAAATAAGTTAGATTAAGTCTACCTAACTTTTTACCTATTTATAATATTTTCAGAATATGAGTCTAATACTTTATCCTCTTTAATAATTTCTTTAAGTAAAATTTGTATTAATTTATAAGCCTGTTTGTATTCGCATTTTTAAATTCTCAAATATATACATTCAAATATGACATTCAAAATATATTTTGTGAATACGTAGCAGTAGGAAAATAAACTAAAACTCCAATAAAATATTAAATGTTTAATTAACCTGTTTAATCATCTAATAGAATATTGATTGACAAACAATATACTTTAAAAGCGTAAAGAAATATTAATAGTCCATGCAAAAAAAACTATAGTTTGCGAAACTGATTTTTCATCAAAAAAACTTCTTTACATTTCATGAATTTTAAGTCTCGGCTTACGGGTAATCAATTTATTAATGGTGCCATGTGATAAATTATTCTAAGTTTCGTATAAGGCATTCCACATTTTTCTCGCGAGGATGGGCCACGATTACAGACGTTCCTATCAGGCTCTTCCCACAAAAGTTCAATGGGATTGAGATCCGGGCTCTGAGGAGGCCAAACCATGTTTTTTAACACCCCTTGTGCCTCTTTCTCATCTAAATATCCTCTACATCATTTTGAGCTATGGTTTGGATCATCATCTTGTTGGAAAATGAATCCATCTTCAATTAATCGCAACCCAGAAGAAACGGAATTTTGTTCTAAAATGTTTTTGTACTGTTCCTTTTTCAAAATTCCTTCAATTTTAATCAAATCGCCAGTTCCTTGGCTAGAGAAGCATAAAGCAAGAACTTGGATTCATCGGTCCAAAATACTTTTTTAAAATCTTCTTCAGACCAATCTCGATGGGCAAGAGCCCCCTGCACCCGATTTTTCTTGTTTTGCGGCCTTAGCAGAGGTTTTCGAACGGCAACGCAACCATACAACTTACAACAACACAACTATACAACACTACCACGCGTCTCTCAGTCGCCGTTTTACTGTAGTCAATGATAAAGGTTTAACTCGGGTTCTGTTTACTTCAACGCGAATATCTGGTACTGTTAAGCGTCTATTTCGCTTGCTGGTATTAACAATGTAATGATCTTCACTAGACGAGGTCCACAAGTTTAGACTAATTGAGATTTTTTGTGAACAAACCCAAGTAAACTCGGATAATACTAAGTCAGACCAGTTTTCAGGACCTAAATAATCATAATTATCGACCAATACGTAACAAAAGCAAAGTAATTGGTAATGAGGACATTATAAAAATATTATTACGACTCTACCACCTGGCACTAGCGTTGGACCTGGCGTAGCGTTTGTCGGTGTTCGAAAACAATAGAGGTTTATTGTCCAATAAATTGAAAGTAAACAAAAAAATGACTTGTTTAAATATTCGATACAAACAATAGAATATGCAGATGTGCATTTATTTTATTTATCCTATGGGATTGTATTACAATTGATAGATAATATGTTGTGTATGTGCGGTCTTAAACTTTTAGCCGGCAGGGTACATATAGTATTACCTCGTTCGGAACGTTATATTATTATAGCTCTTTAAATAACGGAATTTTAGATTAATATATTTATTTTATTAATATATAAATAAGAGAAATTATAGGCTTTTTTATTTTTGCAGTCTACCAACAGGACTGAGAATGTAACTGGGCATTAAGTCCGCCCTCTGATTTAAGTGGATATAATACATAAATGAAAAAATAATATGATTATTATGATTTAAAATATTAACAGCGAATTAATATACTTCCGCATGTAAGTACAATATAATATATATCGCTAGAAACTGCCGTTTCACGAGCGAGCAGCATAAAATAAAATTTAAGCGACGGCGACGCGTAAAATAAAGTTTAATTTTACTCAAATCAACGAGCTTTAAATTTTAAAAATTCTATTTTCTGAAATCTTGTAACGGCTTCTAATTAATTAATGGTACGATACACTTTGCAGCAATTAAAACATTTGTTTAAAAGTGTAAAATTTAAATTGGTGTTAACAAATTTAGTTACATTATTCGGGAATAAAATTAAAATGATATTTTGTTTGCTTTAATTGTTTTATTGTTTTGGGGGTGAAGAAAGAAAAGTAAGTTATTGCTGTGTCCCATAATACCCATAATCATTCTTTATAAGGAAAATAAATTCAAGATGATGTCACCCATAAGGACGAAGATGCTTCGAAACCAAACGAAACACAGCTGCGTTATAACATATATATTGCTATTCTATGAGAATGTGGTCCATACCCAGTCAAGCCGACCTATTCATGCAGCAGCTAACCACAAACTGCAGCGTGGCTTTCTCTTTTAAATCTGTTCGATGATAAATTAGTAGTCAGCAATTCTTTCTGACATTATTCTTATGAGAAAAAAATGTATTATTTTTAAACCGAGCAGGACTTTGAATTCCAACGGAGGAGTGTCCGGAAGAAATCGATGCATATTTATTGATGATTAAAAAGATAAACATTAAATGATAGTCGAATATTAACTCAATACATCATTGAAAAGCACGTCTAAATTGTTTTAGACATTGTGGATTTTAGCGTGCACGAACGCATAGATAAACAGACAAAAAGCCTGTTTACGATTTTATCAATAACAACTCTTAATGTTCTCAGCTTAGCCGATTTCATCTAACATATTACCTATTTTTATATAAAAACCTCAGTGTTAACTTAAGCACCGGTGCACTTATTCACTCCCAAACAAGGTACGCCAATCCTGCCTTTTTACAGTAAACTGATCTAGAAGATAATAGTCTTCAAGAGTAATAGTTGCTGGTGATGTTGTCTCTCTTAAAGGTATATTTGTCCTTAAATATATCTTTACTCCATTACCTAAAATACCTTGGTTTCCACCTAAATTACCTTCATACATCGACAAAGTTTAAATTTACATTGTTTCTACCTTGAATTATCATTCCAGTTCTTCATAACTATATATATTATAACTTTTTCTCCATCTCTTCGTTGTTTATGTCTATGTTACCAAAACAAAATAATTTACCCCACCTTTCTGGTTTTGCTATAGTTTGGCTAAATCCGTCTTTCAGTCCGAATATAGTTTGGGCGTCTTCAAGGGAAGAAACAGTTTTTTTCATGACAGTTGGATAGGATAGATATGCCAGCCAACTTCGATAAAAAGAAACGATGAAAATAAATGTATAAACTTCACTTTGCTTTAATCAATGCAATATTAGCAGAGGGAATTATACTATGTCACAAATTCTTAGTCAAAAGTTCTTTTCAATTTTATAGCTATAAAGTTTGCCATTCTGTTAAATGCAAGTTGATAAATGAATATTTCGCATGGTGGAATATCTAGAAACTTCATTAATATTTTTGTTCCGCAAATGTACAGACGCAAACATGAGATGGATATCATTCCAAATCTACCTAAGTAACATAAGTTTGCTTAAGTACACGTTATGTACGTGACTGTATTTTCTAATATAGGGACGTACGAAGGTAGACTTGTTTACAAACTTATTGCTATACACTAATCAGGTCAGTAACCATAACTTTGTTTTAGTGTGGATATCTTTATTGTGGGTTCTGTCACATATTAAAATGTTGATACATGGCTTCAAAACCAGGTATTACATCACCTATATTAGCCACTAATTTGAAAAAAAATATCATGGAAATAAATAAGTTATTTAACACCTTAAGTAAATAAATAGTACAATATAGATTCCACCGCTAGGTATAGGCTTCCTATGTAGAAAAGGTATCAGAGCATTGTGCGCCATGCAGCTTCAATACGGATTGGAGAAATTCACGTCTTGAAATATTTTCTGATATATCTCCGAGACATGGAAATTCCTTCACGATGGTTTCCTTCATCGACTAACACGTGATAACTCAGAACTTAAAATTACAATCAACATTTTTTTTGTATGCTCGCGTTTAACGAAACAAAAAAACCCAGAGTTATGGCATTTACTAATACTTTCTACCTCTCTATTTATCCTTATCACGTAAAAATAACTCAATCATTAAAAATGTAACCGTTATAAGTATCCGCACGAAAAGTAATTAATTCGATCTAGACCACAAAGTAATAGCGTGTTAAATTAAAAATAAATAAACACTTCCAGCCTCAACAGTTTCATAAGTGGCGGTGGCACAAATTGCAATTTACACGATGACATCTACTTAAACGAAGCCTTCGTTTACTGGAATCGTCTCTGGTAAAATTTCATGCTGAAATTCTATTTAAAACATCGTGTTACATTTTGAATGAATTAATAAAATGCAAATTTCACGTTTCAAGTAGGTATGTTCTATAATAACATTTAATGGAAGCTAGCGTTAAACTCACTAACTTTTTGTTTAATTCATTTGCAGAGTTCTATATCAAAAGTTTCAAACGCATGAGCTTATGTGGGAGAATTTATTACTCATTAATTTTGGATTTGCATAATAATTTCACACATGAATATTTAAAATGTGATATGTAATTTTTTTTATAAAATAGGTATTATCAGTGATACTATCTAGTTGCTCTACCAAGCAGCGGCTTGCTTCTAGCTGATGCCTAAATAGGATCAAAAAAAAGCTGGACAAGCTTTTGCTCTATATCAGCGTGAAACAGCATAACGCTGTTTTGTTTCGTTTGGTCAGTGTATAGAATGGGTCTCAATCTTCAGGTGTACTTTGGATCTTGGTTGACAGAGTAAATGTATTTATAGAATGCAGTCAACACTTAGCACATAGTGAAATGTGTGCTCGTTTGTCACCTATACTTTAATATGAAAAATGTTCACCTGATGATAAGTAGTTAGATAGTGGTAGAGCACTGCACTTTCTTTCTAGCTGCAGAATGAATGGGCAAGCTCGACCGGGGTAGGACCACGCCCTCACAGAATACCAATATAGAGTAAGCAGCATATTGCTGCTGTGTTTCGTCTGGTGAGTGTAGGGATCCGGAGACCTATATTACGGGTAACAACGCATCTCCATTATGATTCCTAATCAAGGATGAATGTAGATGTTTTGGGCCGCTGGAATCACTTGCAATTAGGTGAACTGTGAGCTCGTTTGTAAAAAATAGTAATAATTGCAGCCGATTGACACCCACATCAATACTTGGTAAGAATACAATGCAGTTGTGTGACAATATACTCATAAAACGAGCTAAAAATGTTATGTTACTGATTGTCTTTTAGATGGATTCGTTCATCGAGCCGACTTATTGCTACCCTTGCTAGTTTTTTTTTTTATATAAAACCGTATTGTTGGAGTAAACAAATAATATAATTTTTATATACTCGACCATAGGATATAGATAGAGGGCTATATGTTCAGCGGTGGATTACATGATAGGCCGTGATGGCGCTAACAATGTGTTAGAATTTTTCACTTAAACCTATGTCAATAAATATAATCTCTTTTTTCGAAACTAAGGGTAACCAACATACATTGACAATAGTTAATATTTTTGAGTCACAGTATCAATAAGCAATCAAAGTATAGATGCGATGTGAGGCTTAAGAAGAGAGAAACTGAGAAAACTACCACCCTTAAACATCTGCAACATTAGAAGAGTCATAGGTGTGTTGCCAGCATTTAAGAAAGGCACAATTGAAAAACCAATGACGATAGCTGACTGCACATAGAAGTAGTGCATGGTATAAAACACCGTACAAAGTGCATAGTGGTGGGTTATCAATAATTGAGATGGTGAGGAGGACCTTTGTTTGAAATCTACCGGAATTTTCATCCTAAACGACAAAACTCCACTAATACTTACATACGTACTGCTTTACTCACACTCGACTTACTTACAGCTCAACTTCGTCTCTGGCCAAGTGGGCTCATTCAATCCTCAGTTGTGAGTATTGAACTTCAGCATAGATTTAGCACGTCGGCAACTAACTTAATTTTTTTCTCAGACGTCATTATTAATTCAATTAATGACCGAAACGGACTTTTAAACTAAATCGATTGAATAATCCTACAGGAAATGCAAAATATTTGACATACTTTGCTGTTATTAAACAAAAATGTGAATTATTGAAACATTTATTTTGTTCAATTTTATTTGCTCTTCTAACGTTTTATCTTTGGCTTTCCCAGAATATATTTATCAATAAATAAAAAAGTTTATTATTTTATTTATAATATGTATATTTTTTTTGTTTTATAGTTTATGTAAATGTATATAAATATCTATTATTTTACTTAGTATTATAAATTCCTAAGATAATATATAATGATATGTATATATAATTGTATAAGCATTTACATGTACTGTATGTCTCTTTTTTCTTTATTATTATTCTTCTGTCCCTACCTTGATTTCTCTGAACCCTCCCAAGGTTGACTGGTAGATAATGCCTTAGGCATTAAGTCCGCCTTTGTGCATATGTTAGTTGTACAAAAGTTTATAAATAAATAAATAAATATATGAAAATATTACAGCTTAATAAATGATGTTGAAACATTCAGTGGCGGATAAAATTTTGTTAACTAATTTTCTTTATTATTTGAAACTAAATAAAAAGCTATGATATTCATTTTATTTTTCGTTAAGGTAATTTTTTAATTAATTATTGTTTTATGAAATTCATCCCATTTACTTTTGCCAGGTAGAAAAATCACATTTATTACTAAACCCAGCTTTAATCCACTTTGAATGATAGATTACTAGCTCTATTAAAATATACCCGGACCTTTAGATTGCATTACAGATTCCTTGAGAAGAGACGTAATTTTTGTGAACAAACAACATAACCACCAACAACTACAAAATAAACACAGATCATATATTTCATGTAATATTGTTATTATTACGGATATACGGAACTGTAAAATCAAGTCGACGTAATATAAAATTAAATATGTTGCAGTAACTTAAATGTATAGTTCACGACATATCCAAAGAATCTTTATGAAAAAAATAATGGCCTAAACCAACAATACGTTGGAAGCACCTGCGAAACGGGAAGAAATATCTTTCTCTTTAATAAAATTGATTCCGTAGACCGAGTGAACACGCTAGGGCTTCGTTGTTTTATGAAGTTTACGTGAAAAATATTAAAAGAACCTAAACAATGTATATTCAATACAATTCAATTCATTTATTATCGGATAACAGTGATTCATTAATACATTTATACATTTAAATAAATTACAATTAATACACAACACACATAGACAAAAACATAAAATAAACAGAGAAAATAAAACAAACAAAGAATAACAATAAACAATTAGGTCTGCTCCACTAAGATTATAAAATTATTAAATGTCTTCCTCCGACTGATTTTTGAATTTTGTATTAAATATTTTCAATATTACCCTTATGATCAACATACTCGTGTATTACGAGAGTCATTCTCTTCTTAGATTTAAATTTGATGTTTCCTTGTATAAAAAATATTCCGACTCCACGATGTTCTTCAGAAAATCATAATGAAACTTCATATTCAACATAAAAAAATACGGTTATGTAACTATTAGAAAATTTTTATTTCTTAAAAAATAATTGTTTTTACCTTATACGTACGTAAAGAGCATGTTTGAACTCCAACTTCAACCATTACGTGGAAGAAAAATAAATAGCAATCCGAGTCGAGGTCTCGTATCTCCTTATGAGGGACCCTCTATATTTATTATTATCTTATTATTTTATTTATTATCGCCCCCCTCTGTTGTCGTCGACGTTCTTCGTCCACAGGGGTCGGAGTGCAGCGGTGGTGCAGCAGCAGTTTCCACGACAGCTTCGCAGCATCGTCGTTGTCTCACTACTCAGCGGGCCTTGCGTTCGCGATTCTATTTAGATAAAGCTGTCAAGGTCTCTGGACCAACAGCAATACTCACACACACAAAGAACGGAAGAAAGAATTACCTGCTTCTAGGAGTACCTCACCATACGATTATAACACCTATATAACACCTGTAACATGTGACAGTAAGTGATGCCTATGATATCCACATTCATAAGTGAATAGTAAATTTAAAAAGACGACCTTTTAACAACATCCATTATTTTTATAAAAGGTTGCAACTTGGTTTTTTTATTATCATTACATTGAGAGTAACAAACGAGCACACAGTTCACCTAATGATAAGTGATTTCTGCGGCCCATGATATTTGCAGTCATCGTTGATAAGGAATCATAATTCAGATGCGTTATCACCCTTGAGGTCTGAGATGGAATAAGTCTCCTGTAATAAAATTCACCGGACCTTGAACTCACCAGATGAAACACATTTTATGCTACTATTCTGAGAGGGCGTGGTCCTACCCTGGTCGAGCTGACCTATTCGTTCTGCAGCTAGAAACAAACTGCAGCGTAGCTCTATCTCTGTTAAAAGTTTCTGTGCGGTGAGCATCTTTTCAAATTTGAATTTAAATGGTTGCATGTCAGCCAGACACCATATTGGAATAAGGTTTTTATCGAGCAGGAAGACTTACCGGCAAAAATACGGTTTAATGTACTTATTTGACATACTACGTTGGGTCTTCTGTTTGGCATTACACTGTAGAATTCACCACGAAGACACTCCTTATTTCTTTTCATTACCAAGATAAAATGTTACAACCGAAAGGCTTGAATGGAATATCACGAGTTCTACAAATAATACAAAAACGACTTGAAACTGAGTAGAACAAGTATTCTACAGCTAAATACTGAGCACCTGACTCAGTAGTAAGGTACTCGTATATATGTAATTCGTACGCAAGGACATGATAGTATCGAGGAAACCGACTCATAACTTTTTACAATTATTTAAATGTTCAGTATTTCACGAGCAATTCTACAAAATTATATTCTATTATACGCTTACATATATCATAATAAT
Organism: Teinopalpus imperialis; assembly: GCA_029286865.1. Lineage (NCBI taxonomy): Eukaryota > Metazoa > Arthropoda > Insecta > Lepidoptera > Papilionidae > Teinopalpus > Teinopalpus imperialis. The sequence goes on from JAGSMU010000006.1 coordinate 2,841,211, forward strand.
AATATTCCTTATTCCGTTATCAAAATCGTGTATCTATTTGCTATTCACCAAATTCTTGTTTCTTAGTAAAGGACTATTTGCAATAGTGAGAAACAATTATTATAATATTATTCACTCTACACAATTGTAAAATGCAATTTTAAAAGTTTCAACTCTTGTTACGACCCCGTTGTCTATTCATAAATAAAATTTTCTGCGATACCCACCGGGAAAAGGAATTAACACGATACTCTTAAATCATAAGAAGAGAAAAACAATAATAAACTCCACGCACATACACAGGTCACAGTTATTCACATATGGGCATAACAAAGTGGCACGACCCCCACTCGCCCAACTTGATAATCATAAACATTATCTTTTTTGTAGGAATGTGGATTATATACAGATGCAGTGCAATCTACGGACGCAGGTAGCTCAGGATGGTACATTGTGGTAGGCTATGTGGGAAGTCTATGTCCGGCAGTAGACTGATGGGATGAGATTATGATTATAATGATTTCCTAGGGAAATTGTTAACAAATAAAATGTAATTATTTCGTTAAAATTAAGATAAACACACCACAAGTTTGTTAATATATATCAAACCAAATATAAAAAAATACACCGAAAGCAAGATAAAAAGAAAACATTTAAACGAAACTCATTAGGGTGCAAACAATACTTTTATCTTGAGGAAGGAAAAAGATGCTTAAAGCAAAGGGAAGCCGTTTGAGGCGGTGAAATGGTCCGAAACTAAAAGGAAGATCGCACTGTAACGGCGGCGTTACACGAAAACTCATCAGTGATGAAACGCTCACTCAGCTATTATTACAACTATGTATATCATTACGTTAATATATAAAGTTCTAAATTAAAAATGTGTTAAACAAATACAGATATAATGCTTAGCAGCAAATTAAATAGAGCATAAATTAACTCTTTTTTTGGACCTTTTTGGAGTTTTTTTTTTCATTTATTTTAAAAAATACATACATTATATATATAAATATATATATATATATATATATATATATATATATGTGTGTATTCGAATGGTATAAGACTAAAAAACCATCTCATTATTTATCAAATGCTCACAGACTAACTTTTTAAAAAGGTACTAGTTCGATGTTTTTCTTCTATTGTCAGTCAAGGTGGAACTATCCATGTAAGTAAATAGAACTTAAATCCAAGCAAACTAACACATGAGTTTATGGGAGTATCAGCAGATAATGGACTGTTAATAATATTATTTTTACCTTTATTAGGTTTTTGAACTGGTGCAAGCAATACATGGTATAAATATTAAAATCAACTATGAACGAAATACGATACGTTAGCAGGAAAACGGCACGCGATATATCATAAAGCCAACGCGTAGCTGGTTTCTATACCATGAATTAATTGGTTTGGCCAAGGAATGACAATGTTCTAACATATTTCTAACAAAAATAGTAACAACGCTACATATAATGAAGAATTCCCTCTCAACCGTTATGGATAACAATACACACATACTTTCAGGACAACTGTGTGGTTTCATTCATCATACCTAATATTACAAAACAAATATACAGGAATTGAGATTTATATTGCTAAAGTAAAAATAAATAATGAGCATATTCATCTTGTAAACATTAGCCAATAGATATCATGATTGCGATGGACTGCCTAATTACGAATGATTAGAATTCCATTTTCTTTCACTGTAAGCTATCGCCGAGTTGTTTGACTATGTCGCAATGTACATATGGCTTAATATTTTACATACCGCGGGTGATATAAAGGGAGATACAGACTTCTGATCGTTTTTATTAATACCAGCCGTATCATAACAACTAATTCCAATGAAACGGTAGCACAGCATTATATAGGATATAAAAAACAAATCAAGTTCATAAAAGTTGTTATAATAGTAGTGTTTATAAACATAAACTTAGTTTTACAAAGCGCCAGCTTATTACGGAAAACCAAGCGATAAAAGTAAGGCGAACAATAAAAGTTGTTGAAGGAGAGTATTCATGAAGAAAAATTTAGTTTAAAATTGTAATGAAGTTCTTACTGACTTTAACGAACTTGTTTTCGCTCTATTTTATTTTTACACTACATAGAAATGTATTTTAATAAAAAAAAGCTTAAGATACAATAAATCTACAAAAGAGATTCAATTTTAAATTAGGATAATGTGATTTGGCCGTTAGATGGAGAGAGCTAAAAAAGGATAAATGCTATTGTTATGACTACGCGATAAGAACTTGGGAAAAATTTCTTTTTTGCTTTCTTAATTTTTATAGAGAATCATCTAAGATATTATAAAAGTACGTTTTTAAGTTATCTTTCAAATTTATATATGTACCTATGACAGATTACATTAATAAGATTGTATGATACCCACAGAAATCGCTAGATACCTATAACTTTAAAATAGTTCCTTGACTGCTGGAATAGATAGGGAAGAAGCACTTTATTATGTATTAATAATAATAAATATTCTCAGATATACTCGGACCGAGGGTATTTGTTAGAAGAAACGCTTTTGTTTTTTTTAGTAATCTTTGAAGTGAATATAGTCGGTATAAGACACAAGACAGTCCTTTGACATTCTATATTGTTTCGATTTGCTATACCCATGGATTATATGATAACCATGGAAATGCGAGATATATATTATCTCATAATAGTTTCTTCAATGCTTGAGAAAAAGAAGAAATATTGTAATGTATATTACTAATAATAAATGTTTTCGAATCTCGTATTGGCAATCGCAGTGTAGTACGACCCTCCACTAGATGGAGTGACGAGTGTTATGAAAGTCCGGAAGTCGAGAGTCGAGATACTATATAGTGGGTTAAATTTATATTGTGTTAAAGTTAGTATAAAGATTTCAAAGTATATGGTTATGAAGATTAATTGTCATGCCATAAATTTTTAAATTAGTAGCCAGATGTCAATAGGTTTCTACTTTAAATATCCTATTTTGAATTACCACTTCAAAAACCCCACTTCTTTGTACGTTTGCGGCTGAACTACTCGTATCACAAAGAAAGAGCATGACCTTTAGCTATTTGCTCCATTACGTTCATGTAACGTGAGGCGATCTTACATGGGTTGTAAAGGTGGCGATTAGAATATTTTCATTTCTGGTAGCTACAGCAATCCTTTGTCCTTACTTTTTATTATTGTCTTCACATATAATGCTCTATTTAATTATTTTATTTATTTAAACTTTATTGGTCACTACAAAAAGGGATACAAATGGCGGACTTAATGCTGCAAGACATTCTCTACCAGTCAACCCGAGGCGTGGAGACATTGTACTAGGTGTAGTGCCGACATTGCAATATAGACATATGAGAAACAAATATATCTTAAAATTTAAAATTTATAATATATATATATTTTTGTGGTAGAGCTACACTGCAGTTTGTTTCTAGCTGCAGAATGAATGGGTCAGCTTAACGTCAGGTTAACGCTGCTGTGTTTCGTCTGGTGAGTGCAGGGATCCGGAGACCTTTATTACTGGAGACGAGGCATCCCATCTCAGTCCTCAAGGGTGACAACGCATCTGCATTATGATTTCTTGTCAAGTATGAATGTAGATGTCATGTGCCGCAGGAATCACTTACCATCAGGTGAACTGTGTGCTCGTTTGTTACTCTTAATGCTATAAAAAAAAAAAAAATACATAAATATATATATATATATATATATATATATATGTATTTACGTATATATTATAATAATGAATTAGAGATAATAGCTTTTTGTTGCGTAGAATTTAGTCAAAGTAGTAATTAAATATAAAACCACATCTGTGAGAAAAATAAAAACATTGAATGTACAAGCTAGCATGTCATCGTTACACGCACAAATACTGTGTGGAAGCAGATACGGAGACTTAGGATCTTCAAAGGACAGCCTTCACTTTTCTTATAGAACAGAAACACGCCCCTGACTCTTCTGGTGTTGCGGACGCTCATTGGCAGTGGTGATCACTCACCATCAGGCTGCAGCAGATTCTTGCTCATTAGCCGACTACTCTATAAAGAAACTGTTCTTGTAAGTGTTAGTTTTTGATGGATTTTAATTTTTATCAATTATTTTTAATATACTTATAATATAATTAACACATTCTAAACGGTGAAACAAAACATCTCGAGGAACCTTTATGTCTAAAAAATAAATATATCGAACACATTTTTGCATGCTCTTATATTTTATATATATATATATATATATAAATATATATATATGTATTAGGAGACTGTTTCCGAAAACGAAAACAGACGATTGTAGACCTTTGATGATGGGACGGAAAAAAAATCGAAACTTATTAAAAAAAATCAGCTGTAAAACAATCTGCAGTAGAACCTTTTGTCACGTTTGGAATATAATTGTTTCTACGAGGAATGTCGAATCCATATATATATATATATATATATGTGTTTACAGAGTGCTGGGCATTTTCATATTACCAATAATGTTTGTATTAAAAAGACATATGCGAATAGGGTGAGAAATAAATATCTAACAAAGATAGTTATTTGATTTTAATTATGTGTAGTATTTTATTCAAGTATAGATAAACAAAGATAACAAGTGGTTTCAACATTTCTCGTAGAACCAATTAAATTCCAAACGTGACAAAAGGTTCTACTGCAGCATTTGTATAATAATATAATGATCACATTGACGTTATCAATAGTTATGACGTGTTTCAAGCGATTTGTGTCTCCACCGCCAGCCTGAAGAAGAAACTCATAGACATAAGCATTCAGCCATATTAATTTATTTAGTTCCTACACTTGGTGTTTGATAGAATATCAGAAGTCTACACCTGTGTTAGCTATTGTTGCCAGTAAGCCATTGACCGCAGTATTTAGGAAGTTGAACTAGTGGACTGCATTTGAAACGGTATTTTGTGCTTTAAGCCCCAAATCAATGACCTTGGTCCTAAAACCACTTAACTGCAGTGGAAATGGGCTGGCCATGTTGGCAAGAGTATGTCGGACGATTTGTGGGCCTAACGTTTTACGGAGTCAGTTACTGACAACGTTACATGACGACACGACAGGTTCAGATGGAGACGAAAAGTTCAACTGGACACCTTTCTATCAATTGGACTCTAAAAACCTTAAGCCATGGCAAGTGGGAACAGGTCAGAGAGGCCTTTGCTTTTCAATGGGACTCGCCATCCTACAAATGTTAATGATTATTGTGTATTCTTCTATATGAAAAAGATTTTTAAACGAATTTGCTGCCTCGTGTATTGTCAATATTGTCATATTTGATCACAATGCTTGTCAATATCGTTATTAACGAGTTCTGGAAGTTAATTAACGTTCAGTAACTTGTTTGGTTTGCGTTTCAATTAAGTTTCATAACCGCCCCGAATTAGGTTTCTTGTTTGCTTTGATTTTAATAAATATGGAACGTAATTATAGACTTTAATTTGGAAATTTAAATTTTTCAGGACTATAATAGATTACTGGTGATCGATCGATTGAATTTTTTTTAGCTATAATCTTAGCTCGGAACACAATAAATTTATGCCAGATGTCAAGAGTTAGTTTACATTTTTTATAATATTGAGAGTAACAAACGAGCACACAGTTAACCTTGTGGTTAGTGAATCCTGTGGCCCATGACATCTATATTCAGCCTTGACAAGGAATTATAATGCAGATGCGTAGTTACACTTGAGGACTTAGATGGAACATCTCGTTTCCCAGTAATCCCAGTAAAACCTTCTCTGTCTGAGCCACTCGATCATAGTACTTAAACCTAAGCTACCCACAATGTGGTTCCACCATTGCATCTTGAGTAAACATCCTTAAGCGATATAAAGGAAAAGAGTATAAAGTGAACAAATATTGTTAAAGATTATCGATTTGAGAGCTACGAACAGTGGTAGAGCTACGCTGCAGTTTCTTTCTAGCTACAGAATGAATGGGTCAGCTCGACCTGGAAGGACTACGCCCGCACAGAATACCAGCTTGAAATAGCAAAACAAAGCTCATGTGTTTCGTCTAGTGAGTGAAGGGATCCGGAGACCTTTATCACTGGAGACAAGGCATTCGATCTCATTCCTCAAGGGTAACTACGCATCTGCATTATGATTCCTAGTCAAGGATGAATGTAGATGTCATGGGCCGCAGGAATTACTTGCCCGTAGGTGAACTATGCGCTCATTTGTTACTCTGAATGTAATTAAAAAAAACACATGAATTTCAGTATATATCTTTACATGGTCGTAGTTAGCAATGATAAATTATATCATATACCTTTACACGACAGATTAGCAGCGGTTAGGTGAATGTATTATATATTTATTTATATTTTTTTTTACTTATTTGAACATTTAATTAAATAACTAAATTTAACACACAAAAATATTTGTAGCCAGACGTACAGTTGAGTATCCAATTGTCCGAGAATTTCGGAACAGATCAGAGCTGCTAAAATATGCAAGAGCAATAAGCGATCATTCCAATATTAATGGAATTCTGTAAAGTTCCACGAGGAAACTACTACTCGTGCAAATACCAAACGAGAAAGGAATTCATTAAATTATCGATGGGTGACGCAATAATTTCATTACATTTAAAAAAAAAAACATATTTGAATATAATATACGTGGCAGAACTACACTGTAGTTGTGAAATGAATTGGTCTCTGAATTTAGAAAAGGCCATGCTATGTAAAATAGCATCTTAGTGCTACTGTGTTTAGTTTGGTGATAGAAGGAAACTGGAAATCTTATCTTATCTCTTATCTTAATGGTGACGTGGCATTTGCTGTAAGTCCTCGGGGGTGACAACTCGTCGTCTTTATAATTCTTCATCAAGGATAAATATGAGTTTCATGAACAATATGGAAAAAAACTAAACATCTGGTAAAAATATATATCTGCTACTCATCTAACAATAGAAATTAATAAAAAAAATAAAAAGAAAGTATTAATAGTAAAAAAAATAATGGTTTTAATATATCGCATGGTTAATTTCAATTAAAGGTTCACTTCAGTTCTCGGCCCAGTCTTTCAACCATTCTGCAGCTTCTTCAACCACCCTCGTCTAAGATTCAAATTGATCATGGGTTGTGACCCCTGAAGAATGAAACGAAACGCCGAAACTCTGACCATCCGAAAAATATTAGACTCATTTTACGTTGGGTTATATGTGGGCGTTCCATGATCCATTTATATAACAGCTAGTAATTAGCCTAAGCGTGGTACTTAAAATTCGTTAGTCGAAACGTTGTGGGAACAAAGTAAATAACAAATATTTTTTTCCTCGCGCCTTGGACACTCAAGAAAAAACAACATAGTTATTCCAATAATCGACAACCTTCATATTTTATTGTAATTCGTCAAAGTTTATTTAGGACTGGCTTTGCTAAAAGCTCGCCCGAATGTTATAGGATGATATAGATGTTGCCCGCCTTTCAAGTTCAGAGCTGCCATGCTGCTGAAACATTGGACTTACCAATGGAACGTAATAATTGTTTGACATTTTTTAATAGTAACAATAGTTATTAACAGTAACAATATTCCCATTAACCTCTCCAACTAAGCTTAAATAATTGTGCTAAGAGATGTTTATTATGAGACGACAATAGTCGAAATCGAGATAGATAATCCTTAGTCAGAGGCAACTGACCGAGCCGCAAAACATGGTGACGGTCCAAGCCGAGGCTCCCAAATTCCATTCCTATATTCTATATCATAATTCCAAAGTTCTATATTCTAAGTCAAGTATAATACCTCACAAAATACCAGCGCAAAATAGCAGTATAATATTGCGGTGTTTCAGGGATCCGGAGACCTTTATTACTGGTGACGAGGCATACTATCTCAGTCCTCAAGGTTGACAATGCATCTGCATTATGATCCCTTGTCAAGGATGAATGTAGATATCATGGGCCACAGGAATCACTTACCATCAGTTAGTTTTAAAAAATATATATTGTTTTTTAAAACTAACGTCACGAACAAGTAGTACCCTAAGCTATAAGTCTATTGACGCCTAATTATTTACCTCAAAAATAAAAATCAATCTATATCAATATATTTTATTTTTAGGGTATTGCGATAAGTAAATGAAAATACAAAACAATATTTATTACTGTTTTAACATTTAGTATATCATGTGTATAATCATCGATAAATAAATATTTATAGAGTGTATTTCATCAAATACACCGTAATTTAGAAACTAAACAGCAGAAAGCTATATCTTTCTGCTGTTTAGTTTCTAAATTACGGTAAACAAACCTTCAAGCTTCGAGCTATTTGTTCCATTACGCCGATAGTGTCAGGGACGGGAACATATGGACCTTCCGTAAGAAATGTCTAGGGTTGGCAATAAATAGGGGATCATGTAATTTTAGTTATCTTATCAAAAGGACAATAGGTTTGTGTTTATCTTTTCATCTAAAAATGATTATTTCATTCAAAATTTTTACTTTGCTTGATTACATAGATGTACTGCTTGTATGTAAAGGATATAGTAAAAGAATTACTTTTTATGTCGCACCTTAAAAACTCTTTATGTATGACATGATTTTCTCTTACTAGAATTTTTTTTAATTCAATTATAAAATACCACTGAAAAACACAACAGTGTTTTTAACTAAATTTTGCTGTGGAAACAGACTGTATTAGTCATTAGTGCTATTAAGATAAATAGGATAATGTTGATATAAAATTATCAGCGCTACATCGATCTGCACAGTGACTTCCATCTCGTCACCATCCCGGAATACTTTCAGTCTATCTCACAGCGCCTCTTCGCGAAAGCTCTTTCGCACTCCAACCCGCTAGTGGTAAACGCCGCGACCTACGAGCCGATACCGAATCCGGCAAGTAGGAACCATCGACCCCGTCACGTCCTCGACGACCCCCACTTCATGGGGGAGCCGAGCTCCAGTCCAATGTGACCCCGGACCAGCACACACCACCGACATCTAGCCGCGTCGCCCTCGCCTCAATAATTGAGATTTTGTTAATGGGACATGCATGCGTTACGTAACGGTATTTCCAAAACTAAATTTAAGTGCAATAAAACGCTTTTATTACTTGGTTCAGTTAAAACTTACAATTGTAATGAAACCTCCTTTCTCGTTTAGTATGTGCATTGAATAGTAGTATTCTCTTGGAACTTCACAGTATTGCATTAATATTGAAACGATTCCTTATTGCTTTTGCATATTTTAACACCAACGATCTGTTCCGAAATTCTCTTACAATATACATAACTATCTACGCGTATATTGCCTTGCGAATGATACTTAGTAAACCTAGTTGTCCATGCAATCAACAAAATTGAGTATATTTCTAACTTCCTAAAAATTTATTATAAATATATATATGTCTATTGTATAGATTGTGTTATTGATAAGATTTTAAACCTAGAGAAATCGATCATAAAAACATCCATGTGATTATTACTAGATGCCAACATCTGCACAGAATATAATATAGTGCCGCAAGGTTAATAAGGTAGCGAAGCATTCTTCCATTCATCAGCAGATGTGAGAACGAATGTGTATCTTAAATCAATGTTGATGTCGGTAAGTGTTTATGGAGTATAGTAATCATTTACCGTAAGGTGAACTGTCGTCACCCTTACTTTCTTCATGTGTAACAAAAGACCTATAGAGGATTTGGGTGTACGATTCACTTCAGATTTAAATTTAAAAAAAACATCTTAAACAAGCTTTTAAAAAAGCATACCGCAATCTAGGAATTGTCTTAAGGTTAGCGAACAAATTTACATTTATGTTCCGTAGGCCGTCGCCGGCGCCCCCCGCTGCTGCGTGTCCCGCGCGTGCGCTCTAACCTGCTGCAGCGCGCACCACTGGCGCGCGCGCTCGGTGCGCTCAATGCTATCTCTCAACTGGCTGATATATTTCAATGTCCAAAGAACGAATTTACAAGGGCAGCGTATGAGATTATGACGACTTATAGTTAAGTTGTAATATTTAATTTAACATCACTATTGTATTAGGCCAACCTGTAAAGAAAGATGTATGTTTTTGATATAAATAAATAAATAAATCTTGACTATCATACCAAGTATACTACGTCTTTGACGTGATAGTTTGGTTTTGTAATCCAAAAGCCAGTTAAAATGGCATAAAACTAACCACGAATTGTATTCGAAATGTGTCGTTTTAAGAAAAGTATGAATTAATAATTAAGGTACATCGCGAAATTATTAGTAACGTGTTTCACCTTAGCTCTCAAGGAGATCATGCATTTGCTTTATAAATATTTTTCGTAAACCTAAAATGCGGTTGTTGTTGGCCTAGGTAGTAGGGGTAGGTCATCAGCGTGAAACCTAGTATGGGGTCCTGTTTGCAACGTCAACTATATTCTTAAATAATTTTGTAACATGTATGTGAGGTGAAAATAAATAAACCTTTATTAGAATCATCCAAAAACCTATAACTACACATATTATAACCCAATTAGAGTAAAAAGAAATTTCTAACGTTACGTGGTAACTAGAGTTTTGTATTATTATGAACCCCAAAAAGCTTTTAATGTTTGAATGTTTTTAAAATACATGCAAAAATAGATGATAGAGTCTTTGTTCCCACAAATTACCAGCAATAAAGCATTTAGCCTTTAGCTGTTTGTTCCATTACTGTGATAGTGTCCGAGTGGTCCCGTGTGTACATTTTGTGAGAAAAGCATATTATGATCAAGGAATATGTAATGCAGTACAATATTTAAGAGTAATCTTAATGTAATATGTAACGTCACAGTTGTCTATTTTTTACGATTAGGTTGTTAATGTAATGTTATAAAATAAGAATAGTCTTGTGTTCATGCAGGCATGAAATTTGCTCTGGTGCAGTTGTCCATGGGCGGCATTTTTATAGAATACTAAACTACTAAACTAGCGAGTTTTCCACCTATTCTATAAAAAAAAATCATCCACAAGAAAGATTTAAGATGCCTACGCGTTACTCTCAGTACTAAAATGGAATGCCTCGTCACCTGTAAATATGTCTTCGGATCCCTATGTTCACTTCACGAAATACTGAGATATTGCGAGGCCTTAGTCCTTACTCCATGGGACCGACTCATACGTATCGATGTCAGGTATTACTACTCAGGAATATAATACAGTACTAAGGAATAACCACACCACTGTTATGACATAATAATTGTGTTTTGACATCACACTATTATTTGTGGAGGATCTATGTCTAGGCGGTTCTTGACAAGATGCATGGTGATTTTTTTGTTGGTTTGTCATACCGATTTAAAAAAAAACGCTGTTTTATCAAGTATACGATTGTAAAAAAATGGAAAAAATAACCTCGCGTATAAGCAAAGATATTTTTCGGACATAACTGAAACACGCTAGCGTATTATTCGTGTATTAGCCGTGTTGTTCTCCTTCTATACTTCTTGATGCTTCTTTTGGTAACGAAACATATAGATTGGTATGTAACATAATTACTCTTTCATTTATTTCAATTTTATACTGTAAAAAATTAATAACAAAATGAGTAGATACTATTAATATTGAAATAAGCATCATTCAGTAAATCATCAGACTTTAGTTACTCCAGAGCTTAGCTAAAATGAGTTTAGCTCTCTTTTCACGTTGAGAGTGAAAAGTATCACATGCTTATCACTTAGTAGCGTGTACAGTGAACTTGCATGATGATGATATCCTTCTGGTTGTTTTTGATTTGTGCAAACACGACTACATTCACTCGTCGTCCTTCCTTTAGCTTGCTGTAATGCATGTGCAATAACACCATCAGTGTCACACACAATTCACAACTGTGGTAGACTCACTTTGTCGCTTGTTACTAGCTGCAGCATAAATGGGTCGACTCGACCGGGGAAGGTCACGCCCTCACAGAATATCAGTGTAAAGCAGCATACAGCTACTGCATTGCGTATGATTAGTATATAGAATCCGGTGATTCTTTACCGTATCCTCAGGAATGACAACCAATGTATATCTGTAATCTTTGTAATAAATGTCTTTTGTATAAATGTAGGTGTTATGGACCGCCATCGTCACTGTTGTCGTACTGTCAAGAGAACTGCCTGCTCATTTGTTCGGTTCTCACTTCGGTTACTAAAAAAAAGTTAAACACACCCAGACTCGAAAACTAATGGTTTGTGATACTCAACTACTGTTCCTCGGCTAGGAATCGAAACCAGGACACGGAATGCAGCAACGAGGTATTCCAACCACCATACCATGGGGCCATCATCCACTTTGCTTGCAATACATAGAATAGAATTCTGTGTCACAACTACGTAAAGAGCATCGCGTTGCTCATTCAAGATGTACTATACATTAAGTAATTACAGTACTCTGAGTACTTCAGCTAATAGATTATAGTCGTCTCCAATCCATCGGTCGCCGCACTTGTAAAGACCAATTTGTTTGTTATTCTATGACATCTTATTTTCTATTTTAATTTCTCTACATTTAAGAACTCCTTGTTAACGAACCGGAACTGCGCTTAGAAACCAGATATACACAGATCTTTCAAAAGATAGTTAATTTACTTGTACAGTTTTGAGTACGGTAAGACACTTTATTACCCGCAGCACTTGAAAATGCTGAATAAGTAGTTATATGTTTTTTTATTACATTGAGAGTAACAAACGAACACACAGTTCACATGATGGCAAGTGATTCCTTCATCTCATGACAATAATATTCAACCTTGACAAGGAATAATATAGCAGATGCGTTGTCACCTGAGGATTGAGATGGAATGCCTCGACGCTATTAATAAAAGTTTCCGGATCCGTACACTCGCAAGAGGAATCACAGCAGCATTATAGTGCTATTTTACGTTGGTCATTGTCATCATTACCATTCTATCTGCAGCTAAACAAGCTGCTAGAAAGAAGCTGCATTACGCTGCAGCTTCTTTCTAGCTGCAGATAGAGATAGAGCCACAGCTCTACCACTAGAAATGTTACCTACAACTTATCAATGTAAGTGATTTGCAATGCAAATTTCAAGTTATGTTAATCAATGTTTACGGCGTAACAAATTCATATACAACGCGTTAGCGCATCTCAAGTTCACTTAGCCATAAATGTGTTAGAGGAGGTTTAATATTTAGTCATTTTCTTACAGCTCTATAATACTACCACTTGCTTCAACTTTATATTTTGTATAGTCGTGGGTAGGATTCTTAACCAAAAAAGTTTTCAAAACATCTTCAAGTAAATTATGATGATAAGGAATCACTGCGCTTACAGTTGCAAATTTAGCTATGACAATCTTTTTTTATATACGCGGAGTATGGCCTCGAGGACGATGGTCAGGTTATATGGGATTTCTAGTGTATTGGTCTTAGTCGGTACTGCGATAACTTTTTCGTACACAAACGAAGTCTAGTGCCTCTACTATTATTTCCATTCTTATTTGAGGGACGGAGAGAGAGAGAGAAGAGAGGTAACTGTTTATTATCTAAGTAAAGACGCATGATAACACCGCACTTATAATTGAGACGTTAAAAACCAGGCGGGGATATTAACCTTACATACCATTGTCCAGGCCATGGCTGCGGACCTTAAAGGAAGGATTGGTATACTGCCACTCAACACCAAGTTTTCCTTCCGTAAATAAATCAATAGTCTTCTCTAATGCTAGCTAATAAAGGATGGCAGCTAATTTGCTTCTGATTTATCTCTATTTATGTATGGTCATATAGCACAGGTACCCTTATATGCATAGTGTGCTTCCATTTCTTTTAAAATAAGCTTTGCGCCATAGCTACTTATCGATACACACTTGGTCGAACACACACCTGCCGAAAGGTTTGTGTAACATGCCACTGTTAATACCCTCTTCCTTCTCTTATGTACAAGAAAATCTCTCGGTAATTGATATTCAACTTGGTTTTAATTTTGATAATATTATATTATGTACCTCGTTAGCTGCATCCCAAACTCAAAGCTCTGGCTAAGCTTCATGACTAGTAATAACAAATTAAGATTTTTTTGATATTGTGTTTAATTTATTTAATGCTTTTTATATGATACCAAAGTATGACGCATTTCAACCAGAGGTAAGGGAAACGAAGGGAATGTTGAAAAACAATTCGTACTATACAGCAAGTGACAGCGACCCTAAATTTCTAAAAATGTAAATAAGGAAAAAAAATGCAGGTGCAATAATGCTGGTGATATAATTCTGATATTTTATGAAAATATCCTGTTAAAGCGATGTCTTTCTTTGGCAGTACTGATTCATGCTACATTTTTACATAACTAACCGGGAATGTTTAACAATTCTAACTTAGCTTAAAAATCATGTGCCAGGAGATGGTTCACAATAACAGTGGCATAACCTAGTATATTAAATTACGTACACATCACCATAAACCATTAGACTATTAACGTTTAAATACACTTTATTGCGGACTGTACTAATAAAGGAAGTTTTGTAAGACACCATTACAAGTTGTACTAATCAATGAAGAATAAATTCGATGAAAAACGGAAAAGTCGATGGATGCAGTTGGTTTACGATCGTGATTTGTGGAAATAGGGAATGCCTAAGTTGAGCGATTAACATTTTATATTTTCGTAGCCAGTAATCGTATATTTTTTTATAAGACGTAAACGCCAGGAAAAAATTAATAAGGAACTTCACCACATTCAATGAAGTCGGTAGAAAATTCCTCAAAATTTTAAAGTTAATGTTTTTCTTGCACATTCTCCTCTCAACAACTTTTATTGCTTGCTCGACTTTATGGCTTGGATTTCCGTAACAAGCTTCCGCTTACTTTAAGAAGAAAGTTTATGGTTCAAAGCTGAATACAAAACTATAATAAGAACTTATATGGAGCTCATTGCTTAGGATACTGAACAAGCTACTGAACTCTAATTAACTTCAACACTTAAAGCTGCAAATAACAATTTCATTGAAACCGGATTCTGGCACTACCTGGCACTGACGAACCCATTTAGTAGTGGTAACTAGCTGCAGGGTTAATGGTTCGTGTCAACTAGGGTAGGATTACGCCTTCATAAAATACCGTGAAATACCAGCATAATGCTGCTGTGTTTTGTCTGGTGTGTGTAGGGATCCGGAAACCTTCATTACTGGTGACGAGGCATATCATCTCAGTCCTCAAGGGTAACGACGAATCATTATGATTCCTTGTCAAGGATGAATGTAGATGTCATAGGCCGCAGGAATCACTATCCATCAGGTAAACTGGGTATTCGTTTGTTACTATCAATGTAACAAAAAAAATTATGGGACCCAACTGTAGGTAAAGAGTCATTCCATCTAATTCGTCAGAGATGACAACACATGTATATCTTGAATCTTCGTTAAGGTTGGATGTAGATGACATAGGCCGCAGTTATCATTTACTATTAGGTGCATGGACAGTGTGCTCGTTTGTTACCCCTAATATAATTAAAACAATAATCCGGAGATCTAACCCAATTTACCGTGAAAGATTAATAAAAAAAGGTATATAGTGCTTATAATTTGTAATCTCTTTTTGGTTAGATTTAAAATCAGCCGAGCAAAAACCAAGTAGGTACATGTTCTACGATTTCACCGTACTCTCCGGTGCTACGAATTACTGATAACTTGTTGGTTGCTTAAACTTAAACTTAAAGACATCTAAAATCATATTGCCGAACTTATATTTGGCCGTGCTTCAAACAACTGTTCAATGTGAACTGGCTGAAGTATTGTAAAGTGACCTTAAGAAATTAGTGTGCCGTTGAAATTCAATTATATTTATGTATTTACAAAATAAAATAAACAAAACTTTAATATATAAAATAAACCAGGATTTGAAAACTCAATTATCGGACTCAGTATTACCAAAAACAACAAGAAATATTATTATGTAACCATGTTCGCAAGAATATCGTCGCGTAAATCTCTCAGATAAACAACATTCAGCTTGTTTCTAGGTGCAGTAGTTTCTTCCCCGACTGGGGAAGAACGACATCCGCAATCCACCATTCATACCATCGTGATATAGCAGCATAACACTGTGTTCGTATAATGAGGGAGAAAAAAAGCCTACTCTGTTTTTGATCTTCAACACAAGTATCAATATTATTCATTAAATTATGTATTACTTTTCAGTTAAAATAATGAACAGGTGTTTTTATTTAAATAACTACAATTTACGTTCTTCTGTATTTTCTTAATGATTTTAAATTACATTTAAGATAACAATTAAAATAAAATAAGTAAAATTATGAAATTTGCAAATTCCCAAATGTACGAAATCCCCCTGTCCCTTTGCTCTACCGACCTTTACGGTGTCCTTGTAAATAAAAACAGAATTAATGTTTTGTTTTTTATTATTATAAAAAAAGAAAGAATATATACCAAAATACTGCTTTTATTTAATCACACATCCTTCAACGTAATTGTTATATATCATAAAAATATATTATTTATTAAAAATAAAGTAATGGGCATGGAAATATGTTATTTATAACAATTTTCGTTAAGCTTTAAATATTTGTGTTCCAACAATTTTATACTGTCATAAAAATTACTTTAAATTTATAACGTTATTCACTCTGCAGACCTTGACGGCAAATAATAATTCTATTTATGACAATTGAGTCTTAATATTTAAATTTAATGAGGCGATCGCGGACTATGCAACGAAAATCAGAAAAGTTGCCTTGTCGACATCACCAATATCCATGACTCAAAATGCTTTGACAACAAAGTTCGTCAAATTTTATTTTTTATCTGCTAGAGACGGTAGAATACCAGCGCAAAAAAGTAGCATAACACTGCTGTGATTCGTCTGGTGTGCGTAGGGATGTGGAGACCCATATTAATAGTTTTTTTTATTACATATTAACTTTATTATATAAAATTTATATATATATTTAGAATGGATGGCAAATGCGCAAGCAGCCTACTCGATGGTAAGCTATCTCCGCTGCCCATAAACATCCACAACACCAGAGGAGTCGCAAATACCTTGCCAGCCTTTAAAAAAGGTGTAGGGTCTTTTCTTGAAGGTCCCTAAGACGTATCGGCTCGGAAACACCGCGAGCGACCGTTGGAATCAACTAGAACAGACTAGTTGTGCGTGGTAGGAAATTTCGTATGAAGCGCACAGTGGTGGATTGCCAACCATAGAGATGATGAGGATGAAATTTTGAAGTCTGTCGTGATGTACGATGTTGAAACTCAGTGGCTGGAATTAAAACAAACAACTATTTAGAACACTCGTCATGGTAAATTCGGTAAAAAATGCATAAACATTGCGACATTACTTCACAGCGCAAATGAGGCAATGAGGTTATCCGTCCTCGGGGGTGACGACTTATCTGTAATAGAGGCTAAATGTGAGTTTCATGGATCGCAGGATTCACTAGCTATTAGACTATATATATATATATATATATATATATGTGTGTATACATGTATATAGACAGAGGGAAAAAGAGAACTTTGTTTATTTTTTCTTCCCCTAATTCTCTTTCAGATCTATAAAACTTAAATTCTCTATAACATTCATTTTATTACAAAGTAAACAAAACGAATTAAGAGTTTAAATTTAGTTTTCGGAATTCTAATTACACTATACCGCTCTCTGAAATGAACCGTTAATTATGCAACAGTGTCTGCGTACTCCGGGTTTTGTAACATAATTTTCCTTCCAATTAAAATTGCGTACACCTGTTATATTTTTACTGTCAGCTTTCAAACAGATCTCAGTTTCTTTTCAGTAGTATACACCATTCTACTTCAAACCTATGATTGTCACCCATTCATTAATAAAATATAAGTATATTATTTAAAAAAAGTTGGACCTATACAAGCTTTCGTAAAAAATAGTCTAATATACGATAAAATTGTATCTAGATGATGCAAAAGTGCTTTGTATAAACCTATTTGAATAAATTTTCTTTTGAGTTCAATTGATTTTAATTGTATGCATGCACATTTAACACTTTACAATACCATTTTACATGTTGTAACTGTATAGACTTATATACTAGATAACAAATAAAATTAATAAAAGCTATTATATACTCGTATAAACCAAAAAAGACGTAAAAATTCAGTCTAGGTTTGGATTATTTGTTCCAGAATCCGTCTTTTCAGCTATTGTTTGCGATAAGTCGATAGATACGAGTATTAGTGGCACACTATCGTGTTTAACAGCGATCTGCAGGAGTAGATTGTATCTAAGTAATTTTATTTTTGATGACTATTATTACCACTCTTAAATTGTCTTACAATGAACTGAGATGATAGTGTTCGTGTATCTACAATGACATGATCTAAGAATTAAGTGTACTAACATTGTTGACTTTCAAATTCTATTCTAATTATTAATATTTTTATACAATGAAGAGCTTTTTACGTCTGTTGTATATATTCTGATTGTTAATGAATTTTATTTTAGCAATAGTATTACTTACAAAATTATACTAAGTATTAAATATTTTTTAATGAATGCACCTTACATAAAATGCTCTCTACACCACGCGTTGAGCGGTAGAGAATGCCTTAATACTTTAAGCCCGCCCTTTGTACCCCTTCTTTAAAGTGTGAACAATAAAGTTTAAATAAATAAATGAGTTTACAAATTACTTTATTAGTGCCACAGTCTTCGCAGACATTAAATAAAGTTGCTGGCAATAACTTTGAGATACTGCTGGAATTGAGGTTAAGACACTATCCACAAGGTTTTGTCTGTAACTTTTCATTAGTTTTTCTCCTAAAAGAAAAGTCATAGGTTCATTGAGACAAATAACTATTTATAGAACTAGATTGTTTCGCGCAATGTCAGGACATCATTTTAATTTAGTAGGAATTTGAGAGTAGAAACTGTAGCTTTAAATAAACATTAAAAAACAACACAGCATATCATAAAAATAACAGCAGTTGCGCCGAAAAACTAATGAGATACTTTAATTATATTCAGCTCAGGCATCTTTAGCTGAATAAAAATCTTCTCCGCAGATTGCTTCACTCCATTTAGTGGGAGTGGTCTTACTCTGCGTTCTTCATTTCTTGTTCAGCTTTCCTTTCCTGACAGAGAACTGCTGTTTTATTACTTCTCCAATTACTTCTTTATAGTAAATTTAAAAATTGAAATCGAGTTTTTGGTGTTTTATTTAATTATTAAAGAACGTGTCCTTGTACTGCAGTGAAGTTTAGTTTTGGAAGGACGTTTTTCATAGAATTAAAATATGTAACTACTAATTGAAATCAAAGTGTCATTGAGTTTTTCAAAACACATCGAACTCACGCCCGTACGGAAAAACGTTTTCCATGAAAAATAGAACAGCCCCACGGATCGAACGGTGAGGTTATTTTTTATAATCGTTCGATAAGTGTATGATATGATGTATCATATTTACTTTTATAATTTTATTTATACCATTGACTAATAAATGTATTGCTCAATTGGATTTTCCTTTTATTTTGCAATTACTTAGATTTATTACTAGGGCTTTTATTAAAAAAATAACTTTTGTTTAATAAAAGTCCGAGGAAATTCTAATATTCTGACTTAGATAATTCTAAATTATCTAAGTCAGAATTGTTAATTGAAATGCTGTGTTGCCATTTAACTCTTTTTATCATGTAAGCACAATGTCAAGTCAATTATGCTCAATAGTCATTTGGCCACGCTTATACATACGATCTACGAAACTTGGTAGGGACGTTGGCTCGAATCTGAATATTATCGTTAACCACAAGCATTTTAAACCGAGATGAAGGGTTGAGGGATATATAATCTTCTTAGTAATAACTTGCATTCTTTAACAGTTGAATTCTATTTTTTTTTCTGTTTTTAATAGGACCTCTTTGCATCGTTTTCGGTAAGTGCCATAAAGATAATAATAACACTCGTTAACATTTGTTCCCTTACTACGGTTGGGTAATACTCTGTTTTAAGTGAAATGTTAAACAATAAAGTGGTTTCTTAAATTTATATAGTTCTTGAAATTACTTTCGTTTTCAAACGTTATGATTTCGAAGTAAAATTATAAAATAATTCATATTGTTTGTTGTAAATTAATTTTGACTTCTCACTCATTCTCTTTTATTAATAAAATTTTCGTATATTGTCGGAAAGAAAATATTCTGTTAAAGTATATTTTTCCAAAAATAGTTAATAAGCATCCTAATTGGAAGATAAATAGCGTACCGTAGCTTGTTTGCGATCGTATTTCATAAACTTATACGATTTCATGGTCACGTAGCGATATAAAAACATTTAAAGAAAGACTCTTAAGACTAAATAATATTTTTTGAGTAACAAATTAATTAAAATTTCATTCACTTTATGCCTATACCTCTTACTGTAGTATAAAGTACTCTTTAATGAATTAAAAATTATGTTAATGTAGGTAGTGAATTATCAGTCCTTTAGTCCCAGGCATAAGAATAGGGCTAAGGTACCCCCTGCCTTACTAAGGGGACTTACGGTTCGCGAGCGACAAGGGTGGGGGCTGCGACCGTCCGAGCAAGCGGACCCGGGGAGGAGGGCCACTCGAAGTGACCCGAGCACAGCGAGGGTGCAAGAGGGGGAGGGGGTTGGACCACCCATGACACGTGCTCAGGTATCGTGCAGAGGGGCACCGGTGTGTTCCGTTGGATATCCCGGAGCCCCACCCAATTCTCTGAGGTTGACCACCGGGGAGGTTTAAGTTGTTATAAATACCACATAAGTCTGTCTCTCCCCCAGGAAGCAGGGTATCTTTCGAAGATTTCCTCCCGATAACAAAAAAACACGGCAGTGAATTATAAATAGATTTATAATTAAATGGAATTTTTATTTTATAAAAATCGTTACAGTTTACGTTTTGTATCGAGGGTGACATACGAGCACATAGTTCGCCTGATGTTAAGTGATGAAAGGGTTACTTTGACATCTACATTACCCCTCGATTAGGAGTGGATTGCCACTAATGAGAACTAAGATGGAATGGATGGAACAACGGGGCATCCGTTACCACCAATAAGGATCTTCGAATCCCTACACTCACCAGACGAAACACAGCATTGCTACTATTTATAGCTGGTATTCAGGGAGGGTATGGTCCTTCCTCGGTCGAGCCGACCCATTCATGCTGTAGCTAGAAATAAAGTGCAGCGTGGCTCTACCACCGCTTTTTATTAAGGGTAACAAACGAGGACACAGTTATAATAACAATATTCAATGCACACGCGTTGTTACACTTGAGGACTGTGATGAAATGCATCATTGTCTGTAATTGGGTTTCCGATCCTTATACTCATTATATGAAACACAGCAGCATTATGCTGCTTTTCTGTTAGGATATGGTCCTTCCCTGATTAAACTATTTATTTTGCGCCTAGTAACAAAGTGTAGTATGACTCTTACATTGTTAGTAATAGCACATCCTGCATATTCAGCGAATGATTAGCTCGTTACTCATAACTTATTTTACAAAATCTCACACACTAGATTTTCTTACACAGTTTTCTTTTAATTATGGCAAAATTCCACCTTAATCCCACAGGATGTAAAAATCTTATTTATAGTTTTAGATTCTTAAATATAACAAAGTGAAATTTCGAACAAATATAAATATCTGTACACAACTTTTATCGTGAAGTAGATAATTCATTTTTAAAGTTGTTTCATCATCCCATCCCATTACTAGTCCAGTGCTGAACATTGTCCTACCCTACAGATGGCTGCAGATCCTGAGCCACCTGTATCCGTCGATTTCCCGCAAACTTGCATGGGTCGTCTCGATTCGATTTAGCATGATTGCCACTCGAGAACCTTTCTGCCCCTTCGATGATCGGTTCTACGAGCTATATGACTATTATATTGATTGTAAGTGGATAATTAAATATTCCCCCATCGAGATTGTGGAGCGCTTAATATAACTTATATTCAGCTCACATCTTAATTGGAATAACCAATGAAAGAATAAATGTTATTGTTTATGAAGATATAAGGAATAATAAAATATATGGCGTATTTACAAAGGGGAATTCGAGTAGCAAACTCACTCGTTACACAATAAGAAATAAATCATGATAATTTCCACAAACATTCTCTGTGGATAATACTAACTAATCATGTCCTTTGTATATATAATTACTGTACTGATTTTGTCTAGGTCAATCCACAACTTTGCGCTCTACGTGAAACTTTCTGCCACACACAACATATCTGTGGAATCAGCTGACGCCAGCGGTATTTAAGAAACGACACAAGCTAGAGACGTTCAAGAAAAGAGTCTACACCTTTCTTAAAGGCTCTCTCCTCCACCCCTCCTGCTCTCCAACTCCTCTGGTGTTGCGGATGTTCTTCAGTGGTGGTAATCACTGGTCATTAGGAAAGCTTCTTGCTCGTTGGCCATTAAACGAAAAAAAAAGGTCACTTCTATAGATAAACTGATTAAATTTTCCTACTTATTTTCAAGGACCTGCAATATATAATATAATAACACAATGTATGTGGATTTAACACTAATGTCTCTTGTAAGAGAATAAACAGGTATTGTCTAATTTTGTTTATATAACCTCTATGCTTATGATTAAAAAGGTTCTATTGTTACTTTTTATATTGTATTAAAGAGAGTAACGATCACACTGTTTACCTTTTGATTTCTGCGGCCCGTGACACCAACATTCATCCTAGGTAATAAAGGTCTCCCGACCCCTACACTCACCAGACGGAACACAGCAGCCTTATACTGATATATATTTTCATTACATTGAGAGTAACAAAAGAACACAGAGTTCACCTGATGGTAAGTGATACCTACGGCCCATCACGTCTACATTCAGAGAAGAAATCATAATGCAGATGCGTTGTCACCCTTGAGGACTGACATGGAATGCCTCTTTACCAGTAATAACCCGGATCCCTACACTCCCCAGATGAAACACAGCAGCATTATGCTACCACTCTTGTATTTCTAGTCTTACAAATAATGTTTGATGAAAGTCTATATCTTCAAAATATTAATAAGCATTCCAATTAACAAGTTCTGAAGTTAATTAGCGTTCCGTAACTTGTTTTGTTTGCGATCGTATTTCTATACAGAACCGTATTCGGTTTTATGCCTGTGTTGTAATGAGAAACTTATAATGATTAATGGTTTACTGGTACTTCTTGTATTCATGTTTAAATTATATTTTATAATTAATATTATTATTATCGAATATTATTCTAATAAAATATATTTATTTCAGACTACAACTGTAACCAAACTATAGTGTATAGACAGTGGTAGAGCTACGCTACATTTTATTTCTAACTGCATAATGAATCAGCGCACAATATATATAAAAATATATATATACCCTGCCGGCCAAAAGTTTAAGTTTAAGTTTAAACAACATATTATTGGCGCAAAATCGAAGGAAGTTTTTAAAATAATATACGTGTTCAAATTTCAAAATAATTAAAAAGTTTAAAAAAAAGAAAAGTTTTTCTGTAAAAGTATTTATGGCCAGACTAGTTATATATATACTGCCGGCCAAAAGTTTAAGACCGCACATAAACAACATAATTATCCATCAGTTGTAATAAAATCCCATAAGATAAATAAAAGAAATGCACATCTGCATATTCTATTGTTCGTATAGAATATTTAAAGAAGTCATTATTTTGTTTACTTTCTAGTTATTGGACAATAAACATCTATTGTTTTCAAACACCGACAAACGCTGCGCTAGAGCAAGGTGATAATATTTTTATAATGTCCTGATTACTAATACTTTGCTTTTGTTACGTATTGGTCAATAATTAGGATTATTTAGCTCCTGAAAACACGTGTTTCTGACCTATTATTTTACCGAGTTTACTAGGGTTTGTTCACGGACAATCTCAATTAGTCTAAACTTGTGGTTTCTACAGTGAAGACGTCATAAAATTGGAAAAGCTCGAGTAATTAGCAGTGAAGTGCGATCTGCCATCGTTGTTTTACATAATGATAGTTAATCCGAACGTGAGATTGCTTCATAACTGAAGTTATCAAAGACTTGTGTTCATAGCACAATAACTCGATACAGGGGGACAGGCAGTTTTCAGAGAGCCTAGAGTTACAACGTCTAGTGAAGATAATTTCATTGTTGTTATCAGCAAGCGAAATAGAAACCACCAACACCAACCAACACCAGAAATCCGTGTTTAAGTTAACACAACCCGAGTTAAACCTTTATTATTGACTACAGTAAAACGGCGACTGAGAGATGCGAAGATGTATGGTCGCGCTGCCGTTCGAAAACCTCTGCTTACGCCGCAAAACAAGAAAATACGGATGCAGTGGACCCTTGCCCATCGAGATTGGCCTAAAGAAAATTTAAATAATAATTAATGATGGAATTTTGAAAAAGGAACAGTACAAAAACATTTTAGAACAAAATCCCGTTTATTCCGGGCTGCGATTAATTGGAGATGGATTCATTTTCCAACAAGATAATGATAATGATCCAAAGCATAGCTCAAAATGATGTAGAGGATATTTAGAAGAGAAAGAGGCACAAGGGGTGTTAAAAAACATGATTCGGCCTCTAATATTGAAAAGCTAATGACTTTTGTTATATGGTGATTGTAGCAAAAATACCTTTGAATTAAGCTAAAATTACTGAGTAAAAGTGAATACTATGAATTATTAAATATCCAATAGACTTGAAGAGAAATTAATGAGAAATAGACGTCATAAAGATTTGGATGGATTAAATTTTCTCTCTAAAGGACACATTGAAAGACAAAATTGTCCGCCATGGTGATAATTAGGATGTCTTTAATTTCTCTCGTGATATCTCTTCGTGTTTTAAATGAAAAGTTCAATTATGTAAAACATAAAATATAAATTAAAACTAAAAAATAAAATAATGAAATATTTAATTTTTATACATATCAATAGTTATAGTAACGTATAATCTTTAATTGCCTTTAAGGACATATTTTTCTTTAATAATAAGATCAATCTGAGAACAGCTAATAAAAACAGGACTTATTCACAAACATTGAACAGTTTTTACAGTGAATAAATGTTGGTAGTGGAACTGTAGCTTATTTCTAGTGTGAATGGATTAGCTTCACCGTGGAAAGACGGCACCCTCGCATAATATCATATCTTCATATACCATAAAATATTGAATACTTCCGAGTTATAATTTTATTATTTCTTCATCTAATCTAATCTCATTTAGATTTTGTAATACTATATCGGTATGAGTCACATTAGGCGCCTGGCATTCTGCTGTGGAAAGGATTTACTGATTTAAAGAAAAAATAAATGCAACTGGAATGGATCCAACTTGATGTCATGCTTAATTTTAAATCCTAAAATTAAGACTCTCCTTCTAAGAAGGATAAGTTACACTTTTACTTTAGTGCCAAATGGATTAAATATATTGAAGATTATAACAACAAATATATATTTATAGTTTTATGAGATGACATATAAAAGAATCTTTAAAAAAATAAAATAATGAAATATTTAATTTTTATACATATCAATAGTTATAGTAACGTATAATCTTTAATTGCCTTTAAGGACATATTTTTCTTTAATAATAAGATCAATCTGAGAACAGCTAATAAAAACAGGACTTATTCACAAACATTGAACAGTTTTTACAGTGAATAAATGTTGGTAGTGGAACTGTAGCTTATTTCTAGTGTGAATGGATTAGCTTCACCGTGGAAAGACGGCACCCTCGCATAATATCATATCTTCATATACCATAAAATATTGAATACTTCCGAGTTATAATTTTATTATTTCTTCATCTAATCTAATCTCATTTAGATTTTGTAATACTATATCGGTATGAGTCACATTAGGCGCCTGGCATTCTGCTGTGGAAAGGATTTACTGATTTAAAGAAAAAATAAATGCAACTGGAATGGATCCAACTTGATGTCATGCTTAATTTTAAATCCTAAAATTAAGACTCTCCTTCTAAGAAGGATAAGTTACACTTTTACTTTAGTGCCAAATGGATTAAATATATTGAAGATTATAACAACAAATATATATTTATAGTTTTATGAGATGACATATAAAAGAATCTTTAAAAAATACAGCAATGGTATTAAAATTACTAAAATTCAAGCGAACCACTTAGACTAAGCATAAATACCTATACCTGTACTAGATGATTAACAATAGCCGAACGATGAATTTGAACCTACGGCATCAAGCTTCGCAGATTTTATCCTGAACGATTAGGCTACTGGAGCTTTGGTTGGAGTAAAAGATTTTACTTCTCAAATATTTTATTTTCTCAATTTCTGGAACAGGCCTTGGCTATTATAAATCCTCTGGTTAACATAGGTCTCTTATAGTAATTGACTTAAGACAGTTCAGAGCTAGTAGGGCCTGTGCAAAATATGAAAGCCAACAAATTAAGGCTATCCCGGACAATTATCCCGACTTGTACATGAGCGTTATACTTACTCAGGTAGAAGTTACACGCATAATACATCAGAAGTACCATAGAAACTTAGAAAATATCTAGGAATATTTCCCGAGAAACAATACAAAAGTAATACTTATATATACTTGAAAAGGAAAATACCTAAAAAAAAATCATCATCGGGATATTGTGTTGGAGGTTGTTGTTGGAAGATAGCAACACCTGGTCTCGAGGAAGTTGTCGATCGACAAAGCGGCGATGCATAAAGTTAAGATATCAGTATGGCCCATTGTCAACATAATCGAGCTTGCGACGCTGTAATCGACCCACAAAGCAATCGAATCAGCATTAAGATTGCTCGTCATAACTAAGCGACCTACTCTAATTTTTCAAAGGGCCAGGTTTTACTCACTCATATAAGTCGATTCATACACGTATTGTAAAGGTCGTCTAAGATGCTTAACAGAAGAGGCAGCGGCTACCTTTGTTCTCTAACGTTATCGTTTCTATAAGCTATGTATGTGACAAACTTATGGTCTATTCTGCTTGCTAATTACTAGTTTTTAAAAAAACCTATTAATTTCGCTTGAAATAAATCATGATTGATGATTCTATAAGTTTATCAAATTTCTATTTCAGTATAAGTTACTCTGATAAGATTCAGAAGTTTCGATTGTACTTTGGCTTGTAAAATCTATTCCTAACTAAAACCTTAAATTACTAAACTTAACTTTATAATAAAGATAATAGTAATTAAAGCTCTAGTGAATAATTCGTCGCGCTCGTATATTCATTTTCTACATAGGACAGAAAAAGTATTGCATTAAAATTTCACACCAACTTGCGTAGATTCTCGATGTATGGAATAATGCGGTGAACATGCGAGACTTCATACATTCATTCGTTCGCTCGTATGCGTACATTCATTCGTTCCGAATTCAGGATGGTTGTTCTTTTTACAATGCTCAGTTGCTATTCATTTAAATATAGTAATGAGCTCAGAGTTTTCGCTTTCCAACAATAACAAAAGAACAACGGGATGAGAGCATTGCCAGAGGTATTTTTCGCGTTGACAATTAAAATATTTTTTTAGACAAAAATAAACAGTGAATCTATGGTGACAATGTTATGAAATATTCAAAAGGGTTACATTTAAGTTACATTCAGTGGATATTTCATTGAAACAATGGCTTAATTGGGAAATTTTAGTGCTTAAACATAATTAGATACGTTTTAACAGACTTTTAAAGAAGAGATTCTTGTTTAGATGCGTATTTTTCTGTTCCGTACATTACTTTTAACTATTTGCGTAATGTTTTTTTCGTTAGGGGAAGCTCTCAAATTTGTTTTATTAACTTAGAATCATTGGTTTCTTACCTATCATTAAATATAATACGAATAATCGTATACCAAACAGACGATACTCAAAAACATAAAAATAATTTCATCTAGTTGGTCGGTTTTTTATTTTGATTAAACTAACTTTATTTTTTTATTTTAAATTTTTCGATATACGTTATACTTCGCACCGTGCTCTTGGTAAATTGGCGTTAAACAACTATAACAAACTTCATTCATTTCAAAATTCATGCCACCACAAATAATCGAAGTCAGGTCCAACTCGTATTTTAAAAGGCTGTATTACAAGGTGGGTTCTATTACTAATAAGTTTCATACTTCAATATCCAATTCCAATAAAAATCGAAGTGATTGCGATATATTAAACTATCATGCCAAGGATTTGATTGCTGAAAAACTAAGATGGCTAAATAATGTTTAAAAGTATACATGAACAAGAGTAGTTTTTAAAAAAATTACTCTAAACATACCTGTTTTGAAGAAAGTCGCAATTCCCAATAATATCCAAACGCAGTGCATCCTTGATCTGAAAAAAAAATATTAATATTAGTACAGAATAAACAAAACAGTAAAAATCCTAAAGCAAAGTAAAACTCATTACAATGAACAAAGGTACAAGCCAACTTGGACTCCAACCAACTATAGTACATTAGAGTTCAACGTTCTAGCACAAAGACAAGTATCGTTTTTATAATATCTTATCATTAAACTTGTTTATGAATCATAACACTGACTATCTGTAATCGGTAAGTGATAAATATCATAGTTGGACAACACTACAAAAATTAAACTTCTTACATCTTATAAACATTTCTTTTGGTATGGTAAGGTAAATCTTCTAAAGATGATAAGATAGGGTAATGTGAAGTTTCTATCAACTAAAAACCTTCTTTGACCATACTGTGTGCATTGGAAGGAGCTCCTAGATCTCTAACGGAACGAACTGATGGTCCCCTAAGCACGAGGGAAGGGAGGCAATACCTCCTTCGGCACCCTTGCCGTGCTATGGACTCTGGGCAACTCATAACCACTTCATGTTACCGTCTTCCCTGAGTACACTTTTAGCGATCAGAACCCCCACCCTATTACCCGCTAACCCTTATACAATTGACAGGGGATATATTGGTCCTATTCCTATAACCTCGAAATTACAGGGCTGATCTTTTTATCTTTTTACCACTTTAATAATCACATCATGATGCCATGATGATTAACTCGTGGTCGATCTTTTGGTTATTACCAAATGACATCAGTTGGGTAGGATATAGATTTGTGCCGTAAATATAGAATTACTCATCTTCCTCCATAGATATAATCCAGATATTGAAGCGTCAATAGCCTAATGGTTTAGGGGACGGTCTACGAAACTTAAGGCCGCAGGTTCAAATTCACCATTAGACTATTGCCATGAACCATCTCCCAGCACAAGCATTTTTATCTTAGTTGGAGTGGTTAACCGGAATATAAGTAATGTTAAAAGCATTGCTAATATTCTTTTAATTCGAAAAAAAAATGTATTTGCAATAATATCGGAAAAAAGTTCGAGTGTAATGTTTAAGATATGAGATACATGTTACATTTTAATTGTATATTGGGCTAACAAACGAGCGCAAAGTTTACCTGATGGCATCTGCCATACGTAATCTACGTACGCCCTATGTCACCCACATTCATCTTAGATAAAGAATCATGATACAAATGCGTTGTCAACTCTGAGGGCTAAGGTGAATGAACTTAGAAAATTTTATTGCAAAGGCCGGCAGCGCATTTGCAATAAAACTCCTGTAGTGTTGTGGATGTCCATAGTATTTTCTGTATTAATAACAATACTATAACATGAATCAGTCGCATCTAAAACTTTAACAAAACAAACTGCGTTTCCACTAAAGCTTATCGAATATTACAAACTATTTTTCATGTTGCGCTATCGGACGTTTTTAATCGAAACTGAAAACATGTTGTAGATGGGAACAACATGTTTTGCACTGAACAGTACCGACCTAAATATGTCATAACGAGTTTGAGCTGGGAGCGCAGCCCATCGTCATAACTACGAAATGAAAAGGCCTCAAAAATTTTGAAGTTTGTTTATGAAATTTTCAACTATATTTTATTACTTTCTTTAACATTCTATTTTAAGCTTCACAACATCGTGGTTTCCTATCAGCATTGGAGCCTATATGATATATTAGACACAGCATATATTGATGAAATTGGATGGCTGGTCTACCTCGAAATAAACTTGGCAATTACATATAAAGTCTTTATGTCTTGCGCGAATGCCTTTAGTCCATTATGCATAAGTACCCGATTGGTTGACGAAAAAATTGTGAAATTATATTTTTAAAGAATCACGTAAGATATTGAATTGAGAAATGATCACATAATTCACCTTATGGAATCAGTTATAAAGGTTTGGATCTCGACATTAAACAGACGAAACACAGCATCATTATTGCGATTATTTTACTTTGGTATTCTGTTCGGGCCGAACCTTTTATGCTGTAGCTACAAACAAACTGCAGTGTAGCTTCACCACTGCTGATAAATTCAATGTACTGCGTTTATTATTCCAATCAGTGTATACAGAGTTAAAAAGTACTTTGAAACATTTTACTTCTAGAATTTTAGACAACATATGGGTTGGTGAAGAACTTACTGTGGTATACGATCATAATTATTAACCAGTATTTTTTTATACGTGAAAATCTGGAAACGGAAACTGATTGCTACAAACCGAATGAAATTCGATTCCATAACCACTATAAGTAATTAACGAATCATATTTATACACATGACTGACATAATCAGGTCTTAATTTTCCATTTATATAAAAAAGCAGCAAATCAAAGTTAAATTAAGCTAAATTTCGAATATTATAGAAAATACGGTGTGGTGACGGTAGATGGTTACTTAATCCACCAACTACCGTCTTCACCATCGTACCAACACTTGACATACCAGAAAAATATAACACTATCTTTAAGAAGAACCACATAGAACTCTGATTGAGGCAGCCTAACAATGACAACAACTTGTAGACTCTTCGACATCCAAATTTTCTAGTTACTGCTGAAATTATCAAATTGTAGTTTTTGGTTTTTGAGTTTATAAGAAGACCACAGAAAATGTACAGAAGCTTTTGATAAGTGAGCATCATGTATTTTGGCCATTATCTAGTCTCACGGAGAATAGAGAGGAATATACAAAAGTGACTGCCAACCATTGCTGGTCGGAGAGGTCAAAGAAGAAGAACTTATGTAGTGAATTTCAAATGATGATAAAAGTATGTACGAGCTGTTCGTCCTCAGTTTGTTCCACTTTTGCTATTTTAATATAAGTTTCATCTACGACATTTCTGCACAACGCTTCTGAAGAACTTTTAACTTGCTCGTAGTTGTATCATATGTAGTAATGGCATTTCCGGTATGTTTTAAGTTGACTAACATATTCTACCTTCGTGGATACGCGACATTAAATTCAAACTCAAAATTTTATCCTTAAAGCATCGCCAATTAAGAATAATAATATTACCTACTAAAAATAGTATTACATATATGTAATTAACATTTAAGTTCTACGAAGTAACAGTAAACAGTAACAGTAAAGTATTTTATATATTATTAAAACACTGATCAATACAGAACGCAAGTTCTTCGTAATTTGTTCTAAAAATCTATTCAAATGCCTTCTTCTTTTCGAATTCTACTACGTAGAGAAACACTCCTTACAGTTCCGTAATTTGCTCTCATAAATGCCTGAGGTTGCTTAGTAGATTATTTTTTGATTTAAATATATATTATTCTTATAAAGCCTAATATAAATATATAGTTTAACGTTGCGTACAGTTCGTCGTTGACGTCTGGCCCAATTTACCTCGCAGTATCTTTGACATTTTCCGACTCACTAAATAGGGTGAGATCGTGTCGCCATTTGGATAACAACTTGACGCAAATTCGTTTATCGCTTCTAGTCGAGACCGACATTACACGCAATGCTATCAGTCGGAAAACTCTTGCAAATTTATTCATGAGGTGTTGATCGTGTTCGTGGATACGATCCCTCAGTTTTATTATCGTGTTTACGCCGATACGGTCTCACGATCCGATTAGACATCACTTTTGTTTTATGGTATTAGTAACGAAGTAATCTCAGTATTATTAATAGGTCAAATATTTTAATGCACTGTAGGGGTTACACAAGGCTGAGAAGATAAGAAAAATATATCATAATGTCATATATATATACTGAGCTGACTTTACCAAGTTAAACTTTAAACACTATATTTTAGGGAAAATTTTGTATTGTATAGTTCCGTGTGCTTTTTTCATTCAATAGTTTTCCTTATAGCGCTCTCATTAGCGGACACATTACACCTGACGGTAAGTTATGACTGCTGCCACAGGACTGACATGGAATTACGTATAATTGGATCTTCAGATCCCTATACTCACCATATGAAATATCTGATATGTTTCATTTTTATTCCTTATGCTGCTAACTCTAGCTGATATTTTCGGGAATGTTGGCCGTTCTCGGTCGAGCCGACCCATTCGTAGATAGAATCTAAATTCAGCGTGGCTAACACTGTGCTATCATCATGCCTTCGTGGTCGATGACAGATTACAACTACAACCACAAATTTATATTATTTAAGGGCTACATGAATTATAGTGGATATTTAAATTCTTTAATAGACATAAGTAAACGGTGTAAAAGGAGCCGCCACAAAAATGCGAATTTTACGTTCAAAGATTGATTTAAAAAGAATCATTCAAGTTAAATAATAACTTGAGTTTTCTATGCAAAGTATAAAAGTTACAGACAGCCCATACAATATTTGTTGTTACCAGTGTTGTCTTCTCATTACAGAAGGTGTTAGCACCACGCGGTTCCACTTTCCACTGGTGGACTTTCACCAAGATATGCGAACCGAGATTCATAAGCAATTAAAATTGATAAAAGAATTTCATTGGCGCCAGAGATATCACTTGGTTTGCCCTTGTAATGTGAATAAAAATCTAATGCTTAGACATTGAGCTTCCGCGGCTAGTAAGTAGAAGTAAATTTAATATATTTTTTGCATAGTGCTAATGCCAATTATGGACTGTATCTAATATAAACAAATTACTTGGACCAGGAAAAGAAAAAGAAAATGTCACGGTCTTATAACGGCAGCTGTCGGGTTTTATTAAAAATATTAAAAAAATCTTAATGCGGTATTTTCTCGCGTGACAGTCATTGTATATATAATACTTTTGCAAAGACCAATGAATTGCCCTTATTTTGTTTACACGTTATTTTTTTTTATAAAACTACTAAGAGTTTCCACTAAGAGTTCCACAAAATGTAAGAAAGTAAGACTTTTACGTAGGATAGGTTCAAACCAAAGTATATCAAAAATATCATAGTTCATGATCTTTTAACTTGACTCGTCATAATACATCACCCGTGGTTTGGAGAACTGTTGTGGTAAAAGAATTTGAACTGAAAATATATTATAGTACCGCTACAGG
This sequence comes from Teinopalpus imperialis, assembly GCA_029286865.1. Lineage (NCBI taxonomy): Eukaryota > Metazoa > Arthropoda > Insecta > Lepidoptera > Papilionidae > Teinopalpus > Teinopalpus imperialis. The sequence goes on from JAGSMU010000006.1 coordinate 2,874,455, forward strand.
TTGAATTGTAGGCTAATACTATATCATCAATAAATTGTCTAGCTTTATCTATAATAGCTTTGTAGTTCTATTCTCGCAAACATTAATTTAAGATATTTTCTATAAATATTAATAAAAAAGTTGTTGGAAAACCTTATGTCGTACTAGCCCTAGGGAAATTATTACTGTGGATTTATATTATGCCTTCATACATTACGTGAGATTTGTTATTAAAATTCGACCGGAATAGCGAACGGAACAAAAATGTTATTGATTTAATTCACTATATAATCTAATGATTATTTTTAAATGATAACAGAAATTTTGTCAAGCAGTATAATATCAATTCAATACCGTTTCAAAATTCGTTATTTCGTGCTGGAATTAAGCCGTTGCTGTAGCTTCACCTATAGTAACTTCCGACCAAGACGCCTGAAACCGCGCTTTCAAAGTTTCTAAATAAATTTAAATATATTTAATGCAGAAACAGCACAAAGCTTATGAGCGGTTCTCACCGCCCAGAGCTTCAAATTAATTAGATAACAGGTGGCATCCGTCAGAGCCTAGATCCGCATACCTCGCATGGTCATTACACATTACCATCTATTCTCCACTCTGGAGAGTCTTCTTATATCTAAGAAATTGACAACTTAGGTAGCATTCAGATAGGAACGAGATCAGAGCAAACCGACACGCTCAGTGAATGAGCACTTTGGTGTAAATAAGAGAACCAAACTTTAGCCAGCTCACGGACCCCTCAGTTCAGTGAGCCCTGTGTCCAATGAAGCTGTAAGAGCCGCATAGGCTAACAGCATCAACATCAACAGAATCTAGAAAGGAAGCTTATATAACATCGGACCATAGACCTATTTTATATAAGATGACATTATTAAAAATATTGTTTCTTGTAGGAAGGGTACGCCACGTGTGTCACCTGATGGTAATAGAAGTAAGTTAATCAGTAAAAATGCCATAAGCCATTAAATCCGTACTTAGTAACTTTTTTCAAAAAAATGTAAATCAAATAAATATGTGTGATCATAGCCGCCTGTGTAACATCAGTAATATCAAGAATAAGACGTATGAACATAATTTACTACTTTATAACAGTCCGTTGTGTTCATAGAAACATCAAACACTTTAGTGCATTGGATTCCCAAGAGAAGGAAAAGTTTTTAGGAAAGTTCCGGCGTAAGGGTATAAGTCGGCTATACCACAAGACTTCCTTTACTTCGTATATCGTGTACATTCGTTCCATAATGTAGATGGCTGATCGTGTCGTCAATTTGAACTGTTTGTCTCTGGTTTTATATATGACCTTCAACATTAGTTAGTCTATGATTTTATATATAACCTTCATCATCATCTTCGCCTACTACTAGTTCACTACTGACCACTGACTTTTCCTACAGACTATCACGGCACGATCATTAACTCGTGGTCGATCTTTTGGTTATTACCAAATGACATCAGTTGGGTAGGATATAGATTTGTGCCGTAAATATAGAATTACTCATCTTCCTCCATAGATATAATCCAGATATTGAAGCGTCAATAGCCTAATGGTTTAGGGGACGGTCTACGAAACTTAAGGCCGCAGGTTCAAATTCACCATTAGACTATTGCCATGAAGCATCTCCCAGCACAAGCATTTTTATCTTAGTTGGAGTGGTTAACCGGAATATTAGTAATGTTAAAAGCATTGCTAATATTCTTTTAATTCGAAAAAAAAATGTATTTGCAATAATATCGGAAAAAAGTTCGAGTGTAATGTTTAAGATATGAGATACATGTTACATTTTAATTGTATATTGGGCTAACAAACGAGCGCAAAGTTTACCTGATGGCAGATACGTACGCCCTATATATATCACCCACATTCATCTTAGATAAAGAATCATGATACAAATGCGTTGTCAACTCTGAGGGCTAAGGTGAATGAACTTAGAAAATTCTATTGTAAAGGCCGGCAGCGCATTTGCAATAAAACTCCTGTAGTGTTGTGGATGTCCATAGTATTTTCTGTATTAATAACAATACTATAACATGAATCAGTCGCATCTAAAAGTTTAACAAAACAAACTGCGTTTCCACTAAAGCTTATCGAATATTACAAACTATTTTTCATGTTGCGCTATCGGACGTTTTTAATCGAAACTGAAAACATGTTGTAGATGGGAACAACATGTTTTGCACTGAACAGTACCGACCTAAATATGTCATAACGAGTTTGAGCTGGGAGCGCAGCCCATCGTCATAACTACGAAATGAAAAGGCCTCAAAAATTTTGAAGTTTGTTTATGAAATTTTCAACTATATTTTATTACTTTCTTTAACATTCTATATTAAGCTTCACAACATCGTGGTTTCCTATCAGCATTGGAGCCTATATGATATATTAGACACAGCATATATTGATGAAATTGGATGGCTGGTCTACCTCGAAATAAACTTGGCAATTACATATAAAGTCTTTATGTCTTGCGCGAATGCCTTTAGTCCATTATGCATAAGTACCCGATTGGTTGACGAAAAATTGTGAAATTATATTTTTAAAGAATCACGTAAGATATTGAATTGAGAAATGATCACATAATTCACCTTATGGAATCAGTTATAAAGGTTTGGATCTCGACATTAAACAGACGAAACACAGCATCATTATTGCGATTATTTTACTTTGGTATTCTGTTCGGGCCGAACCTTTTATGCTGTAGCTACAAACAAACTGCAGTGTAGCTTCACCACTGCTGATAAATTCAATGTACTGCGTTTATTATTCCAATCAGTGTATACAGAGTTAAAAAGTACTTTGAAACATTTTACTTCTAGAATTTTAGACAACATATGGATTGGTGAAGAACTTACTGTGGTATACGATCATAATTATTAACCAGTATTTTTTTATACGTGAAACTTTTGAAACGGAAACTGATTGCTACAAACCGAATGAAATTCGATTCCATAACCACTATAAGTAATTAACGAATCATATTTATACACATGACTGACATAATCAGGTCTTAATTTTCCATTTATATAAAAAAGCAGCAAATCAAAGTTAAATTAAGCTAAATTTCGAATATTATAGAAAATACGGTGTGGTGACGGTAGATGGTTACTTAATCCACCAACTACCGTCTTCACCATCGTACCAACATGACATACCAGAAAAATATAACACTATCTTTAAGAAGAACCACATAGAACTCTGATTGAGGCAGCCTAACAATGACAACAACTTGTAGACTCTTCGACATCCAAATTTTCTAGTTACTGCTGAAATTATCAAATTGTAGTTTTTGGTTTTTGAGTTTATAAGAAAACCACAGAAAATGTACAGAAGCTTTTGATAAGTGAGCATCATGTATTTTGGCCATTATCTAGTCTCACGGAGAATAGAGAGGAATATACAAAAGTGACTGCCAACCATTGCTGGTCGGAGAGGTCAAAGAAGAAGAACTTATGTAGTGAATTTCAAATGATGATAAAAGTATGTACGAGCTGTTCGTCCTCAGTTTGTTCCACTTTTGCTATTTTAATATAAGTTTCATCTACGACATTTCTGCACAACGCTTCTGAAGAACTTTTAACTTGCTCGTAGTTGTATCATATGTAGTAATGGCATTTCCGGTATGTTTTAAGTTGACTAACATATTCTACCTTCGTGGATACGCGAGATTAAATTCAAACTCAAAATTTTATTCTTAAAGCATCGCCAATTAAGAATAATAATAGTACCTACTAAAAATAGTATTACATATATGTAATTAACATTTAAGTTCTACGAAGTAACAGTAAACAGTAACAGTAAAGTATTTTATATATTATTAAAACACTGATCAATACAGAACGCAAGTTCTTCGTAAGTTGTTCTAAAAATCTATTCAAATGCCTCCTTCTTCTTTTCGAATTCTACTACATAGAGAAACACTCCTTACAGTTCCGTAATTTGCTCTCATAAATGCCTGAGGTTGCTTAGTAGATTATTTTTTGATTTAAATATATATTATTCTTATAAAGCCTAATATAAATATATAGTTTAACGTTGCGTACAGTTCGTCGTTGACGTCTGGCCCAATTTACCTCGCAGTATCTTTGACATTTTCCGACTCACTAAATAGGGTGAGATCGTGTCGCCATTTGGATAACAACTTGACGCAAATTCGTTTATCGCTTCTAGTCGAGACCGACATTACACGCAATGCTATCAGTCGGAAAACTCTTGCAAATTTATTCATGAGGTGTTGATCGTGTTCGTGGATACGATCCCTCAGTTTTATTATCGTGTTTACGCCGATACGGTCTCACGATCCGATTAGACATCACTTTTGTTTTATGGTATTAGTAACGAAGTAATCTCAGTATTATTAATAGGTCAAATATTTTAATGCACTGTAGGGGTTACACAAGGCTGAGAAGATAAGAAAAATATATCATAATGTCATATATATATATATACTGAGCCGACTTTACCAAGTTAAACTTTAAACACTATATTTTAGGGAAAATTTTGTATTGTATAGTTCCGTGTGCTTTTTTCATTCAATAGTTTTCCTTAATGCGCTCTCATTAGCGGACACATTACACCTGACGGTAAGTTATGACTGCTGCCACAGGACTGACATGGAATTACGTATAATTGGATCTTCAGATCCCTATACTCACCATATGAAATATCTGATATGTTTCATTTTTATTCCTTATGCTGCTAACTCTAGCTGATATTTTCGGGAATATTGGACGTTCTCGGTCGAGCCGACCCATTCGTAGATAGAATCTAAATTCAGCGTGGTTAACACTGTGCTGTCATCATGCCTTCGTGGTCGATGACAGATTACAACTACAACCACAAATTTATATTATTTAAGGGCTACATGAATTATAGTCGATATTTAAATTCCGCCGCCGAGAGAAAGAAGAGCCGCCACAAAAATGCGAATTTTACGTTCAAAGATTGATTTAAAAAGAATCATTCAAGTTAAATAATAACTTGAGTTTTCTATGCAAAGTATAAAAGTTACAGACAGCCCATACAATATTTGTTGTTACCAGTGTTGTCTTCTCATTACAGAAGGTTTCATCAATTAAAATTGATAAAAGAATTTCATTGGCGCCAGAGATATCACTTGGTTTGCCCATGTAATGTGAATAAAAATCTAATGCTTAGACATTGAGCTTCCGCGGCTAGTAAGTAGAAGTAAATTTAATATATTTTTTGCATAGTGCTAATGCCAATTATGGACTGTATCTAATATAAACAAATTACTTGGACCAGGAAAAGAAAAAGAAAATATTACGGTCTTATAACGGCAGCTGTCGGGTTTTATTAAAAATATTAAAAAAATCTTAATGCGGTATTTTCTCGCGTGACTCATACAGTCATTGTATATATAATACTTATGCAAAGACCAATGAATTGCCCTTATTTTGTTTACACATTATTTTTTTTTATAAAACTACTACTTCCACTAAGAGTTCCACAAAATGTAAGAAAGTAAGACTTTTACGTAGGATAGGTTCAAACCAAAGTATATCAAAAATATCATAGTTCATGATCTTTTAACTTGACTCGTCATAATACATCACCCGTGGTTTGGAGAACTGTTATGGTAAAAGAATTTGAACTGAAAATATATTATAGTACAGCTACAGGTTGAATTGTAGGCTAATACTATATCATCAATAAATTGTCTAGCTTTATCTATAATAGCTTTGTAGTTCTATTCTCGCAAACATTAATTTAAGATATTTTCTATAAATATTAATAAAAAAGTTGTTGGAAAACCTTATGTCGTACTAGCCCTAGGGAAATTATTACTGTGGATTTATATTATGCCTTCATACATTACGTGAGATTTGTTATTAAAATACGACCGGAATAGCGAACGGAACAAAAATGTTATTGATTTATTTCACTATATTAATGATTATTTTTAAATGATAACAGAAATTTTGTCAAGCAGTATAATATCAATTCAATACCGTTTCAAAATTCGTTATTTCGTGCTGGAATTAAGCCGTTGCTGTAGCTTCACCTATAGTTACTTCCGACCAATACGCGCTTTCAAAGTTTCTAAATAAATTTAAATATATTTAATGCAGAAACAGCACAAAGCTTATGGGCGGTTCTCACCGCCCAGAGCTTCAAATTAATTAGATAACAGGTGGCATCCGTCAGAGGCTAGATCCGCATACCTCGCATTGTCATTACACATTACCATCTATTCTCCACTCTGGAGAGTCGCCTTATATCTAAGAAATTGACAACTTAGGTAGCATTCAGATAGGAACGAGATCAGAGCAAACCGACACGCTCAGTGAATGAGCACTTTGGTGTAAATAAGAGAACCAAACTTTAGCCAGCTCACGGACCCCTCAGTTCAGTGAGCCCTGTGTCCAATGAAGCTGTAAGAGCCGCATAGGCTAACAGCATCAACATCAACAGAATCTAGAAAGGAAGCTAATATAACATCGGACCATAGACCTATTTTATATAAGATGACATTATTAAAAATATTGTTTCTTGTAGGAAGGGTACGCCATGTGTGTCACCTGATGGTAATTGAAGTAAGTTAATCAGTAAAAATGCCATAAGCCATTAAATCCGTACTTAGTAACTTTTTTCAAAAAAATGTAAATCAAATAAATATGTGTGATCATAGCCGCCTGTGTAACATCAGTAATATCAAGAATAAGACGTATGAACATAATTTACTACTTTATAACAGTCCGTTGTGTTCATAGAAACATCAAACACTTTAGTGCATTGGATTCCCAAGAGAAGGGAAAAAGTTTTTTTTAGGAAAGTTCCGGCGTAAGGGTATAAGTCGGCTATACCACAAGACTTCCTTTACTTCGTATATCGTGTACATTCGTTCCATAATGTAGATGGCTGATCGTGTCGTCAATTTGAACTGTTTGTCTCTGTTTTTATATATGACCTTCAACATTAGTTAGTCTATGATTTTATATATAACCTTCATCATCATCTTCGCCTACTACTAGTTCACTACTGACCACTGACTTTTCCTACAGACTATCACGAAGCACGATCATTATATAAACTACACAGGGGGCCTCCCACTTAGGAGACTACTTAGATAAAACTGTAGAGGTCTCTGAACCAACAGTAATACTCATACACAAAAAAAACGATTATTAAATAATTTGTTGAGGTTTAGGCTTTGGGCATTTTTGTAAATCTTTCTCCTTATGTCCTTTCTTCTATTGTCGTATTGATTTTGAGGGCTTTGTAGCGGGTACTCTTTTATAATTAATAACCTTGTAAAACTATCTAATCGAAATATTTATATACATACGTGTTGCATACCTATTCATACAAGATACGGTACAATGAAAATTTGTTTAATGAAAAGAAGAATACGCAATCGTACATACATCAATTTTTATCGAAAATGATTTATATCAAATTGTGAAAGATAACGACGATTGACAGTCTCTTTGTTTGTTCATATAGTGCTACACTTTAATCAACGCAGTTGATGTAATCAGATGTTAACCAGAGGCTGTCACCGTGTGTGATAGAAAACTGGAAGATATCATTAGGGATAATATAAATTATTAAATATATCCTTATACATTTTAATAATTTGTAATGAAAACCACCAGCTGTCGGTATTAGACCGTAATAAAGGCGGAGGTTAAACATTAAACGGTTTCTTTTCCTTCCACTGCTCCGAGCTCGAGGTATTAGAAGTAATTTGTTTAAATTAGACAGAACCCACAGCAGACATAACCATTATGCAAAGTACACTTTTTTTTTGAGAATATTTAATTATAGTATTTTTCGTTGCTAAAAACTTTATTTATATTATTATTGTATTTAATAAGCAATCTTATATTTCATTATTACTAAAATTAAACTGTGATTTCAATAAAAATAGACAATAGATTTTAAATGATAAACTTTTATCTAGAATTCGAAATTGTGTATCAGTATGCTGCTAGAAGTAACTTTACGATAAATTCCGTGGACGATTAACAAAATACCAGTGCGAAGTAGACCATATAGACGTGTATGAGTCTCCTTCTGGGTGTATGAATGAGATTCGATTACTCGAATTTAATTTAGAGGTCCAGAGATCCTTATCATTGGTGACGAGCGATTACATCTTGGTCCTCGGTGGTGATAACGACACTGCATTATGGTTCCTTGTCGATGATGAATGTAGGTGACAATAGCCACAGGAATCATCACGATCGTATCAACTATGTGTTTATTAGACATCTATTAAAATCATCATATGCAAAATAAATTACTTTCTAATTTTTGACCTCACGTCATACGTGAAATTTCTAACATTTTGAAATTTGACGTCTCGAACATAGATGTAATTTAGACAGCCCTTATTACCTCTATCTATCTCAATTCCAACACAACACACGATTGTTTATTTATCTATATGATATAATTTACTGAATACTACATCCTCGTATAAAGACTATCATTACCACGGTGACAGAACACGTGAAAATAGCACAAATAAATTGACAACGAGACAAAATTTAACGAAAAGAACTTGTCGTTTTGTAACAAACGAGTACCTACGTCAAAAATATTGGCAGATGGCAATCCACGAAAAAATTGGGGCTCCTTTTTTGATAAATGTTCCTCCTCGGTAACACACCGTCTACTTTGTCATTCGCATTTGAAACCGAAAGATTTTCCGAGAAATATATTGACATGTCTGTAGTTATTAACTTAATGTAACTACCAGTATCATATTTTATTTCATCATTTGATATAATTTTCCATACCTCTCTATATTAACTATTCTACTAATAATTCGTAATATTAATACACCTCCGGATTTTTACAAAGCTTACAAAATAAAATTTGAGGCAATTTAATGGTTTTCTTAATTTATATATTTTTATTTTACATTGAGAGTAACAAACGAGCATACTTCACCTGATGGCAAGTGATTTCTTTGGCCCGTGACATCTACATTCATCGTTGACGAGGAATCATAATCCAGATGCGTTGTTACCCTTGAGGACTGAGATGGAACGTCTCGTCACCGTAAAGGTATTCGGATCCCTGCACTCACTAGACGAAACACAGCAAGATAGTGCTGCTATTTTACGCTGGTATTCTATGAGAGCGTGGTCCTACCCCAGTTGAGCTGACCCATTCATTGTACAGCTAGAAACTGCAGTGTAGCTCTACCACTGTCGATTTTTTTTGCATATAAACATAAGTTGAAAGAAGTTTTGTCAAATTACATCGGCTGGATTATCTAGTCTATCCTACTCTTCCTAGTGCTGTTTACGATATATATAATTTAAATATATAATAAATATAGAAATAAATAATTATTAGTTTACTGCAGTTAAGCGCCCCCAAGCAGCAACGGTTACATAGCCTTAAATACTTATTGATGTCGTGGTCAAATCTTCTTGTATATGATCAAAGTGATCATGAAAGTAAAAAATAACTATCAATTGTTTATTCTAAAATAATAATTTTCACATATTTTCTTATGCCGAAGTCTATTTTATTTGATTTGAAGCTTGAGTTCTGACGCGAGAGAGGCGTACAAGTGATACATGATCAGATCATTGCGCGACTTGTAACTTTGTATCATGATTTTTCTGCTCGAAATATGTCCCTTCTGTTATAAAAAAAACGGAATACTTAGTATTTAAACCAAAACTTACTTAAAATTTCCGTGTCAAAGAAAAATAATATCGATGAGACAAAGGAACAATGTCGCAGCAGGGATTACTTCATTGTCCTTTCCGTTTGTCAGACATTTGAAGCTGGATCTTTTCAAAACTTTTTTTTAGAATATGAAGTTTTAAGGTTTTTATCAAAAAAATATACATAGATAAAGGAACCTTGATAATATAATATTCCAAAAAAAATTAAGTCAAATGTTCAAAAATGTTATATTAAAACATTCTTAACACATCTAATAATTTTATTTAAAGTAAATTAAAAGTAATTAATTAATTTCACTGGAAACGATTACAATGTGCCCACCACCACTTACCGTAAATCTCGCTTTTTACTTCAATACGGAGGCCTGCAGCTGCAGCTGCGCTTATCAACATCACACACTTTAAAAATAAAAACATCGTGAACAGCACTCTAGGAAGAATAGGAAAGACTAGACAATCCAGGCGATGTAATTTGACAAAACTTCTTTTAACTTATGTTTATATCCAAAATAAATCGACAGTGGTAGAGCTACACTGCAGTTTCTAGCTGTACACACATACATTTTTAAAATAATACATGTGTTGGAACACGTATATTATTTTAAAAACTTCTTTCGATTTTCCGTTACGTCACATATTTTTTCGTGTTCATTATCAAATTACAATATGGAATGGGATGTTAAAGAAAATAGCATTGTATCATATTCCAGACAAAAGCTTTGTATCAGCCGTATATGTATACATATATATATATATATATATATATATATATATATATATACATACATACATACCCTTAAACCTTAAGGGTACGCAATGACAGTGGCTTTGATATGTTTGTATATTTTTTCCTTATAGTTGCTGCGAGAATCATGAGGAATGTCAATATTTGGTAGTCTTTTACTTACAGAATTATAACTGATGCACATTCTGGGTATAGGCGCTTGTAAACCTGGATTGGTTCTAGACGAAGGGGGAGAAAATGTGTTTTTAATTGATGATTATGATGATGATCCCTGCTGCAGGACTTACGTCTTTCCCGAAAGAATTACCTATAACTGGTGCTTATATTTTACCAATCATAGCCTATACCTTGAACAGAAAACTAATGATATGGGCGTGTAGACCATTATCGGTTAGGAAACAAGATTTCTTTTATACTATGTAGAGCATTGTATTTAGTTTAGTATCATTATACTAATTCTACATCTTACTTCTTCTTCTGTTTCCATAAGTTTATTCTCGACTGAAAGAAGAAAAAATGTAGTTGCTTAATAAATAAAATGTATTAACTATTCAACTTACCGAGAAGATGACACAAATATGTCGCTTCCAGGAAGTATACTTACTCCACTTGTATTATAATTTGAAAATGTACTACCCTCTTATACTTATTCCTGAACATTAAGTTTTCATAGAGTATTACTGTCTTAGTGATATTGTTTCTTTAGTCTGGAGCTAGAAAAGTGGAGAGCATAATATGAGGAGGAACAATAATGTTGTGATATAAATAGATAAAAACGTGTTCTTGGAGAGAAATATTGTGAAAATGGTATTATAGAAACATTTGATCAAGATGTAGGGAAGAAATATAGTTTTCTTTTAATTAATACCACAATAAAAACCACTAGAAGTTTATTTGAAAGTAATGTTTTGAAAGATGAAATCAGGCTATTTACAGATAGGCTGAAAATGAAAATCCTGAAAAACTAATGTAAGGTGCACAGTTATCGCACGCTGTCTCATTGAATGTCACTTACATTACTCTCTGAACTCAATACGTGTTACTTTATAGTGTGTCAATTTATATATATATATATATATATATATATATATACATATATATATACTGCCGGTCAAAACTTTAAGACCGCACATAAACAACATAATTATCCGTCAATTGTAATAAAATCTAATAGGATAAATAAATGAAATGCACATCTACATATTCTAATGTTATAATTGTTATAGTATTGAATATTGAAAGAAGTCATTCTTTTGCTTACCTTCAAGGTATTGGACAATAAACATCTATTGTTTTCAAACACCGACAAACGCTGAGCTAGAGCCAGGTGGTAGAGTCGTAATAATATTTTTATAATGTCGTCATTACTAAATACTTTGCTTTTGTTACGTATTGGTCAATAATTAGGATTATTTAGCTCCTGAAAACACGTGGTTCTGAATTATTATTGTGCGTTCTGCCATCGTTGTTTTACATAATGAAGGCAAATCAGTACGTGACATTGCTTCACAACTGAAGTTATCGAAGACTTGTGTTTACGGCACAATAACTCGATACAGGGAGACAGGCAGTTTTCAAGATCGTCCACTGTCGGGAAAGCCGAGAGATACCACGCCTAGTGACGATAATTTCATTGTTGTTACCAGGAAGCAATTGACGCTTAACAGCACCAGAAATCCGCGTTGAAGTTAACAAAACCCGAGTTAAACCTTTATTATTGACTACAGTAAAACGGTGACTGAGAGATGCGAAGATGTATGGTCGCGCTGCCGTTCGAAAACCTCTGCTTACGCCGTAAAACAAGAAAATACGTATGCAGTGGGCCCTTGCCCATCGAGATTGGCCTGAAGAAAAATTAAAAAAAGTGCTTTGGACCGATGAATCCAAGTTTGAACTATTCGGTTTAAAACGTAGAATTAACGATATCAAGCATGGTGGTGGCTCAATTATGTTCCGGGGTTGCTTATCTAGCCAAGGAACTGGCAATTTGATTAAAAAAGATGGAATTTTGAAAAAGGAACAGTACAAAAACATTTTAGAACAAAATGCCGTTTCTTTCGGGTTGCGATTAATTGGAGGTGGATTCATTTTCCAACAAGAAAATGATAATGATCCAAAGCATAGCTCAAAATTATGTAGAGGATATTTAGAAGCGAAAGAGGCACAAGGAGTGTTAAAAAACATGGTTTGGCCTCCTCAGAGACCGGATCTGAACCCATTGATTTTTTGTGGATAGAGCTTGATAGGAATGTCCGTAATCGTGGCCCATCCTCGCGAAAAGAAATGTGGAATGCTTTATGCGAAATTTGGAACATTATGTCACAAGACACCAATATTAATTTGATTGCTCGTATGCCGAAATTGTGGAAAAACGACAAAAAATGTAAAGGAGGATTTTTTGATGAAAAATCAGTTGAGCTAACTATAGCCTTTTCTTGCATGGGCTGTTAATATTTTGTTACGCTTTTAAAGTACATTGTACTTTAATTAAGGTGGACTTAAACTTGCAACTACCTTCAGTATATTTAAAATATATATATATATATATATATATATATATATATATATATATATATATATATATATATAAATATATATGCAGTGCAGTGCAGTGCATGAACAGGAATCGCTTCGATCGCTTACATATCTTAGGGGAAAGCTCTGCGTCCAACCACTTTGGAGTAGATTTGTTTGATCTCTTGTCAAAGTAGTCAAAGTGAATTTCTATCGCACTTCGTCGATAGACCTCGCAATACACTGGATCACACGGGATAAGAATAAACAGAGTAAAAGTTTATCATGACTCTAACACAAGAGTACAATATACCTTTCTCCAATATTGTTGAAAGTTGATTAGTTATTTTTAAGTGCTGGTACGCTTTCGGAAATACATAATACAATAATACAATTATACAGAAATACATATGACGCAGCCTTTTGCACAAATCATATTATCTGGTTACAATCGGAAGATATCGTCGTGTAAAAATCTGTTGACTTTATTTTCATCAAAACAATAAAACTGCAACTGGTGCTATATTCTTATTAATTTTTGTTTCAGTTTTAAATATATATTTTCATATTTTTACCAATACTATACTTTTCTTGTATTGTATAAGTAGGAGGGTATAGTTTTTCATGTGCATTCAAGTATATATGTACGACGTGTCGTTAGATTCGTCTTAATCGCAGGATTGCCATGTATTTAAATATGGCGTCGCAAATCAAGAGTGAGAGGTATAGTTAAAAATATTTTGATTATTCTAAAATATGGGTATCAAATAAAAGATGGTAAGTAGCCAATTCTAATTATTTAAATTCTAAACATTTTGAATTGACACTTAAAAAAATTAATTAAAATATACTAAGCAATAAGTATAACTTGAATGTTAGTTATTTGTTTAATTAACGGTACCATTTTGTGAGCGGGGCCAAACCAACAACCAATATATTTGGCGATGATCTTTAAGAAAAGACTGGCAATGCATTAACGACTCCTCTGATGTTGTGGATATTCATGGGCGGTTAAAATATACTTTAATTTGTACGACAAATATTTTACGTAATTTATTTTTCTCCTCTCGCAATACCTTATAAATAAGAATCAAGTTATATTTATATTATAGTATGTTATTTATTATTTGCTTAAGTATATATTGAATAAAATAACACTGTGGTGTATTCTATATTGCTTAAACAAAATTTGATAGATTTTAGATCTTGTTTTAGTTTTAAGTTCCTTTTTAAATCTTCTGCCCTGAGCTTTGATTTCAGGTATCATTCTATTTATATAAAATTTTAGCACATGGGCATACCACAACAAACTGGTTCTCAGAGAATATACCACGGCCCTGGGGAAATTAACGCGTGTATACTGCACATATGTAAAATGATTTATAACTTTAAAAGTAATAAAGTGAATGTTCTCCCATTTTATACGGTATTTTTATATGTTGGCATAATTCATGACACAATAAAGCGGACATCACTAAATATCGGACAGTATGTTGCTATATTTTTAAATTTTCAAACAGGAATTTTAAAATGTGTGCACGACATAATTTTGAGCGTTATAAATAGTTTAATAAAATAACCTCATAAAAAGCAGGTTAATAAATCATTATCACATAAGTTTCCATTAACCTTACAAATGTCAAGATTTGCGTCATCAGTAAGGAACGTTACACATCATCGTTAAAATGATTGCATGCAATTCACGCTAACAAATGGCTTAACAGGTTTTAATAGCTTCTCTTCTCTTGTCGTTATGCACATATGTTAGATAATGGTGAATAACGATTATAATCATAAGCATATACGGGGAAATGCAATATTTTTCTGAATAACTTCTAACTACTAACTAAGCACTTCGCTTTAGGTCTTATTTAATATTTCGCGACAACACCTACATATTTGGCGATGACGATTTTTTTTGTTTCCTAATACTTTGTTATTTTTCTGACTTTTACAGCGTTCTTCTCACGAGGTTTACTCCTTTGGACTTTGAGTATCCGGACGATGGAGCACCTTTATAGTTTTGTAAAGTTAACTTTTTCTTAAAAAAAATAAAAATTCTAAAAACTTATCTTTGTGCGTATAAAGCCTATTGTGAGTAACCATTTTTCAATTTCCCACATAATATTGTATTTAACAATCACGGTGTAAAATAATATGTGAAAAGGCGGAAAATCGATTAAAGTTTCTTACACAATAAACGCGTTCTCAGCTTGAATTTAGAAGTAAGAAAAAATTGTTTAGAAAAAAATTTATCAATTTAATTTTAAATTTATGAAAAGGTCTTCGGTCAGCAATGTCTTTATGCCACTGGGTATTTTGTTGCTATATTTTAATGGCCATGAAAAATATATAAGTTCTAACGATAGAAAGAAACTCCAAAAGAAAATCAGGACATTTTTGAAAATCTTTTTAATAATATTAATATCAACCGCTACCCATAACGAGTTATCAACATGCGACTATATTGCCATCCTCGAGGCTTGGACAATGAAATGTCTTGTAACTTGTAGTTGGGTCTCTAGAGAAACATAACGTTATACTACTCATACAGCTCCAGGACAAGCCTGGTATTATTCGAGTGTTGTATTACATACATAAAACTTTCACATTGTACATATAGACATATATTATACATATGCAGGTATGTTATTGTCTTAGAAACTCTTAAATTTGACATGAAATTATTTATTTATTTATTTACTATTTATTGCATTAACATTAACAAAGTTAAAAGTTCAGAAAGAGCGGACTTAATGCCAAAGTCATCCTCTACCAGTTTATGAGTCAAATTATGACAACCGCATTATGATATAGTTTTACACGCGGCTTAGCTAAAATTGCACTTGTTACCTTAGGATATAAATAATCTTTTAACGTAACGCTAAGAAACGTATGCTACTGTACTTTCAAATTGTCTAATCAAGAAGAATTATTAATATATTTATTCAACATTGATAGAGTCTGCAGCTGAATTCTAGCGTCAGCATAAGTTTATCACATTCCATCTTATTCCACAAGAATGACAATTAATGTGCATCTAAATCTTTATTGATGGTAGATGTGGGTGTATATGGGCCGCAGCCATCACTTACCATGACTTGAAATGTGTGCTTGTTTGTCACCCTAAAACTAAAAAGTCTAACTAAACTAAACTAAACAAATAAAAAGCCCTAGGTTCAGTAGCATGAAGCAGTAAATTACGTTTGATCTTTTTATCTTTTAGCTAGTTTAGATAAATTTTACCATTATGACCGCCTTGATTTTATTCACATCTGATTAATACCATATCTACCATATAAGTACAAACTATGGCAACCCGCATTCATTTGTTAGAGACTTCCGCAAATCATTGCTTCATTTAGTGGGGAGAGTCACCCTGCACTGCGTTTCCCAATACAAAGACAACACTTCTCAAAGGACGATATTTCCTCCCCGACGGTCATATGTTTTTTTTTAATTATGATTATAGAGGTCCTATTAACGTTACTAACACACCGGTAACAACCACTCCTACTAAGCACAAATGTTTGTGCTAGTAGAATGTTCACGACAATAGTGGGGTGGCGTATTCAAACCTATAACCTTAAGTTTCGCAGACCATACTCATTAAGACTAAACCATTGGGCTGCTGACACTTCACGTTAAAGGTCATAAAGGCCCACTACACCGAGGCATGCCATGACCGTGCTAGGAAGGTGTCAGGCGAAAAATATTCTTTGTATTAAAACGTATTTGACTGTGCCCACTAGACCGTTCTGTCATCGACCAAACCGTCGCGCGTCATACGCGGATCGTCAGGAATTGTCGGTGGCAATATTTTGCCGATGCCGCTACGCTTAGTACATGGCACTCGACGTTGCCAAACCAATTTTTAATAGACATTGTATACAGATATAGGAAATAAATTTCTCTACAAAAATGTTCACTCGCTCTTCCTGACGCGTCTGCCTCACGCGGAAACACAGCTGGACTACTGCAACTGTGAGAACGGAAGTAATATGGATATACGGATACGGGCACGCGGATAATACGCGAATCCTATCCGGATGCTACGAACACGAAACTCAGTTCGATACGCTATTGATACGTTCTAGTGGGCATAGTTGACCGTATTGTATTTCTTTCCGTGCCTGATACGTTCCTAGCTCGGTCATGGTATGCTCCGGTGTAGTAGGCACAGACCTTTATGTGTAGACCTATTTGGATTAACGTTAATGCGTTATATTTTTCTTTTTTAGTATTTAGCATTTTTATACAACAGTAAAGTAAATTATTAGTAAGTACTAAACTAACCATGTGTGTGAATATATTTAACAGATATAAAATGAGTAACATAATTATTGAACCATTCAGCTAAAAACTAGCAGCAGCATGGTTCTATCATTGTTTTTATATAATTGCAGTTTAAAAACGAGCTCAAGATCCACGTAAATGATTCCTATGGGCCATGACACCCATTTTCATACTTGATAAGGAATTATAATGCTCACCCTTGTGAACTAAAATGGATTGCTTCGTCACCAGTAATAATAGGTCCCCGGATCTCTACATAAGGGATTGAACATCCTTATGCTACTATTTCACGCTGGTATTCTGTGGTCCTTCCTCTGTCGAGCCGACCCATTCATGCTATAACAAGAAACAGACTGCAGTGTGGCTCTATCACTAAATAGAAAAGAAATACCTTCACCTTCAGGTGGCGCAGTAAAACGCATGGGGCAAGCTAGGTAGTAGATACCTTGATAAGCTTTATCCGACGGATAGGCCACCGTTAGCAATAGACTTATGATAGGCTTACTTATTTATGTCGGGTTAGGTTAAACATTTAAATGGTTTTTTTTAAAACCGACTGGTACACAATTTTCATTTTGATTGACCATTTGGTTGGTTTCACAAAAGATGAAACAATGGTTTTTTGAATTTATTTATTTGTTACCTATATTCCAGAAAACTATTGGATGGATTTGATACGATTTACGATATTCACTATGAAACATATCTTGAGGTACGATTTGTATCATTGAAATGTCACAGTGGAATGAGTAGATATATCATATATATTAAGGGTTAGCATTTTTGTTATAAATTTACCCATCAAACCATTCCTGAATGCACAAAACGCAAAATGATAACGATGAGCTTCCGAATGATTTCGACCCATCTGGCAACTAATCCAAAGAAAATAAAAATTAAAAATGAAATTCCCTCACTTCAAATAGACTTTTAAAAAGCACTCTTGTCACGTCAAATTGTTACAAGCCACCGGCCAGCTCGATATGCAGATATCTGCTGAAAAGAGCGGGCGAGAATCTCAATAGATCTTAAAGTTTTTGCAATACCTGATAAATTTTACAAGTTTTTATTTCGACATAAGGTTAGCCATTCTATGTAAGAATCAATATTAATTGTAAGCTTTTGTGTCTCTCTTGTCTTGTACAGAGTATTATGACTTAATTACAATATATTTTAAATTACGTTTTCAATTTATTACATATCAAATATCTCAATGCCATCCATTTAACTTATTATGAATTGCAATTTGATAGAGTATAGAGTATAGACCATAGAGTTCAATATCTTATATATGATATTATTATTATTCTTATTTATTAAAGCTTATAGTCATTTAGCAAGCTATGCTCAATATTTCTCTGCGTGATAGAATGAGGGGAATTTTTTAGGGATAAACGCGGAAACTTGTCTTCGTGGGGTTAAATTGGACTAGATTTAGTCTGCCCCAATCTAAAAATATGTTTAAGAAAATCTTGACCTCGAACACAAGTTTTTTCAAGGACTCGTTGACGTATTCCCGAAAAATATTGTCGCGGTCAGTATACAAAGCATCCCCTGTGCTGTCATCTGCGTAGCAATGAATGTAATTATTTTCAACATGCCATATGTAGGAGAAACAATGTACGATATAGCACACAGCCTTGGGAACTCTAACGTTCCCTGGTTCGGAGTCGCAATATACACCGTCGACTATGACTTTGATGCTGACGAAAACTGGTGACCCACCTACGTGATTTCTCGGGAAGCTGGAGGATGGAACTTTCTAAAGAAGCGCTTTACACCAAACCCATTTGAAGGCTTACTCTAAGTCCCGACTAACCGCCAAGACCTCTCCCTTGATCTCCACTGTTTGTGCCTATCGATAAGTCGCGTAGATCTTAAGATTACCAGGTGAGCTATACTGACAGAAACCGTACTGGCGGTCAGTAATCAATTGGTGCTCCTCAAGATCTACTGAGCTGGTAGTTCACGTTTTCATTGTTGTCGAGCACAAGGTGATATAGCAATAGATCTTCTCGATCTATTGTTGGTCGGATCTAAGCTCCCTTTTTTAGGGA
Source organism: Teinopalpus imperialis (assembly GCA_029286865.1). Lineage (NCBI taxonomy): Eukaryota > Metazoa > Arthropoda > Insecta > Lepidoptera > Papilionidae > Teinopalpus > Teinopalpus imperialis. Next base: position 2,893,733 of record JAGSMU010000006.1, read on the forward strand.
TCAGGTGCACAAAAGCGGTCTTCCAGCTATTCGGTACAACGTCTATAGAGTAGGAGTAACGAAAAGACGCACAAAAACCGGTGCCAACTCTGGAGGAGACGTCCTGAGGAAAATTTGAGGGATTCCATCAGGCCAAAATTTAGGTCACATTCATATTTTACAGCGATCAAAGCTCTAATACACTAAATTATCGGATCTAACACAAACGAACTACAAATTAAATTACTTAAGTCCAAACAAACTTGTACGGTTTTGTTTCCAAACCAAACCCAAGGGTCGTATGTTGCTAAGCAACGAAATTCATTATTCGCTATACGTTTTTGATAACCGACTTTTTAATACATATATATATATATATATATATATATAAAAATAAAAAAAGAAAATATAATAATTATAAAAATTAAGCTTAGTTGGAATTATTAATGTAAATGCTAATAAGACATCATTACAAGCATACTTTCTAATAAAAAAGAAAAAGATTGTTTAGCAAATCTTTTTCGAATAAAAATATCGTATTATTTTATACACCACGTATATATTAATTCATCTACTGCTCTATATGGGTTCTTCCCACAAGTTGCCACGAAGCACAAGCCACCATCCCTGGATAACGAGTCTGCTTTAATAGTCACGCTTTGTAGAAATATTATCGTTGCTATCAAACTAAAAGACCATAAGAGAAGGATAATTTTAATGTACAAAATTATTTAATAACGGTATTACATTATTTTTTAGAATTATAACAAGAAAAATATCACTCGGGTTGTCGATATTTATATACTTTTTCTTCGAGTACTTCAAAAGTTTCTAGGGTTTCCTTAAAATGTATTGAATCCGTTTAATTTGAGGTATTTTATTTAGGTTTACTGTTTACATATTATTTATTTATACATCAGGTTTTTTAAATAATAAATTAATTTATAAAACTTCATTCTGCACCTAACTAGCTCTTAAACAGTAATAAAATAAGTTTGATAGTATAAAAATGAAACAAAGAAATAGTTAATTTAATATATTCAACGTTCATTACACTGGAATGTGTATCCTAAAATAAAATAAATCATCCATCATATTTGGCTATACATAAATCTTATAAAACATAGTAAAAATCTTTTTAATTTATATATTGAAAGCTTTTAAATAATAAAAATGGACTTACCGTACGATAGCAAAGTGTCAATAAGATCCCACAATAAGTATTTATACACAAACCAAATGGGTAACAATGTCTTTTTCCCCATTACAAATATCAAAATAAGAAAATAACTTAAAGTCAGTCATATTAAACTACGAAAAAAATCTTACGATTCCCGCCAATCGCGAAAATGAAATTCACAAAGACGTCCAACCCTTATAAGAGCTAGCGCGTTACTGGCCCGCTACTAGGGTGGAAGCTGCAAATGATAGCGCGTTTTGAAGTTTAAAAAGTTCGGGGAGCTACTACATTATAGGGAGGTGCGAAAAATTATTATATGCGTGTGTTATCGAAATTAAGTCAAATATAAAAACATAAATAAACGTGGAAAGACAATTTTTACATCAAAATATTACAATTTTTAGTTTGTGATACAATTTAAACGTATCGATAGAATTAATAAAATTAAAACAATAATACGTTTCTCAAAAAAATAATTTAAAAACAAACACTCTAAACTATGTTAGTATTGATTTTATAATATTAAAAAATTTACTCTATCCCCCAACAATGAAACAGAGGCTTAAAACCACGTGACAGCGTTTTAGCGCGATACGCAACATTCATCGAGTTATAAATTCACGAGACGTGAACAAAATTAAATTAAATCAGTCCTGTTTTTCGGAAATTGAATTCATATCTACGCCTTTTTTTATAACTTAACATTGGATTTGAATTAAATCATACTCTTTTTTATTCAGCTTTAAGATCTCTGTTATTGCAAATTTTTCTTATGCAAAGCTGTGACAAATATACATTTTAAAACAAAATGACGCTCGTGTTAAAAATAGTAAGTATAAATAAAGAGACAATAAATGCAAATGGGAATCTTAGCCGACGTTAGGTCTTAGATTCACGATTTGGTGGTCGTTAATACAAATCTCAATTGGCTCGTGCTGATTTCCTGTTTGGATTCTTATTGACAACAAAATCATTAATTGCCAACTGACGTCTGCTAAACATATGAGTAAAAATTGTGTAGATGAAACTGTTGAAATTTTTATATAACTATTTTAGTTGAGGTACACTAGACACATTTGAAACTTAAAAGCTCGAGGTTAAAGCTTGACTGCTGTTACTATCTGTATCCACCTAGGTGAAGAAATACAAACACACCTCTGTTTTATAATTGGATGTTAACAGCCTTTCTTCTACGATATACGAAAACTCTCAATGCCTGTGCTGTCTTAACGTAAAAGTATTAACAATACAAACAATTCCTTAAACAACTCCAACCAAGCTAAAATGCTTGTACTAGGAATTTGTCAACGACTATAGTCTTAAGATGAATTCGAACTTACAACGGTAAATTGCGCATTTTTTTTCCTAAACCTAATATTACGAATTGGAAAATCTAATAACAAAAAAAATATTATATTTAATGTTACTTGGCTTCGCTTGACTGTTTTAGGCGACTTCATTGAACGTAAACAATAGATTGTAATAATAAAATTCCTATCATTTGTTAAAGAAATAGAGTCTACAAATCATCACCTACTACTTTTTTTGGGATCCCAAGATTTAGTAAGAAATCTCCATAAAGTTACATCATTAAAACCTCAGTGGGGACGCGGAACTTTTGATTCGTAATTCCTGAAATCATTACCAAGTTCCTACAAAACTTAAATCGACTTGCCTTGTACTGATATACAAAGTTATATCTGCCGATGACGAGCCATCGCTTTATGCAAATCTCGTCCTTAAAACTTTCAGCAAAAAGTCTAACAAAGTATTCCCTGATATTGGGGACTGTTAAAGCTCGTAATGCTTTGTGGAGAAGTGACATTGACAAATACCCACCGGACTAATGATTTGTAAAACGTCGTCGGTTAAGTTCTATCGGACTGGCATCAGAGAAATGTTAAGTAAATGTTGATTTATCTTTCTAGGCAATTTCTTTTATAAAGAGACTTTTAATCCACTAGAGATATGTATTTAGTATTATTCTAAAGTAGTGAGGTCGTGATCGAGCTTGGTCTATCACCATATCTTCTGTTCATCTGAACATTAAGGGCACATATATCCGCGTAAACATAAAAGCACTCTTCATTCCGTCTCCTAAAATATTGCACGCCTAATAATATCGAAGGAAGGTTCCAATGCAGTGTCAGAGAAATGGGACATATATATGAGTACAACCCACTCAGACCCAATAATCAACTAGTTGTGTTGTACATATATTGATCTGGAATCAAAACCAGAACCCTACGAAGCAGATGCCTGTAATCTAGTACTGAGAATGCGCCAAGCGGCTATCACTGAGAAAGAGTAATGCTAAACCTTTTTGATTGCCAAATGTTCAGTTTTTCAATTTGGCAATCAAAACGGTTCTACTTTACTAGATTACTATAAATTCTATGTTGTTTTACTACTTGTGTTTTAACTTATTCAATTCATCGGAGTCGGAGCTCGGAGTGCCATCGATAAATGGTCTTCCAGCATGCCGATACTAATTGGATCCCGACATCACACATCATCTTTTATACATCCCGATGGGTGAAAAGAAACACTTGGCGGTACAAGCATCTAGCATCTGTGGCTTGAAAATCTTCTCCATAGCTCCGCCAACGAAATCAAATCAGCCCATAGGTCACTGTGATCAATTAACTAAGCTTCTTTGATGCATATAAAAACACTTCAAGGAAAATGTAATTAATTCGTTTAAAGTAGAGATAAAAAGTTATAAAATGGATTACATAAGGCAAATATAGGTATATGACTCTAGGTATACTCGTAAATGAATTCCAGATGAAGACTTGAATAAATTTTCTCTCCGTATAATCATTCGAGCATCATACAAATCAGTTGTTATGAATAGACGTAATAACATTTCCATATCTCATCTTAAGTAAATATTTGATTTGCGCTGGGATTACATTTACTGGAGCTGTGAATTACGAACGTCTGGCAGTACATCGTTAAGGTGCTTTCACACTAAAGGTAAAATTTAAGTTTATTTTAAATAATATCGATAAATGAATACAATAATAAATATTATGTTTCATAAATAAGTCTAGTTAGCGTAAAATGGGTTTGATTTAAAATGTAAATCTAACGTTCTTATATACATTAAAAGAAATACTGCTACGTAATACCAAACGGAGTAAGCTACGGGGATGATAGGTGATAAGTCTTTGAACATGCCAGTTGACGTTTTTTCGAGATGAAACTATTACCGTTCACTAAGCAAACATATAAGTGTATTTTTTCATAAGAAGCCGATACAAATTATTAAACTGTACAAATCGGCTGGGATTCAAGCCCCCGCTAGATTTTAGGATGGAGTCCTATCCTATACTATGATATAATCAATCTTTTTGATTTCGCATTAAATGATGAGAATGGCATTCACGTTATTTCAGAGGCAGGTCTAGCTTAGTCCGATGTAATACATGTATAATAATATCGTACGAAGATTTAGAAGTAATGTCATGAAACATAATTCCAACACAGTCTGACCCGAAAATCAATATTTGATAAACAAGATTACTTGAACCCATGTCCTGTGCATATGGATTTTATTATAATTAATCTGTATCTTTTGTAATTTAATCCGAAATAAATGATTATTATTATTATAGCAACTAGATACTCTGACCACTATGTCACGCGGTTGTCACATGTTATATAGTCAATTATCGGACGTGCGATTTCACTGCATAACCAGCCGAGCTTCAGTGGGCACGTGACTAGTTCGATATTTTAAAGAAAGATTCTGTTTTCAGCATGCACAAGGCTTCTCCATCATTTACCTCAGTTGCCTCTTACGAGATCCTTTAATACATAAATCATTATTAAAATTGTGGGAAATTATTATTCTAATCTCACAAATTATTACATATTCGTTTCTCATTTTATTTGACGTTGTTGATATTAAGAATTAATCAATACGTTAAAAATTCAATTATCTTAATCTCCTACTTTCAAGAAATTTTGTATAAACTGATAAAGAAATTGCAATATATTTCAGCATCGTTTTTTATAATTTTATAATAATTATCATCACCTCAATACATCATCGCTCAACTCCTGAACAAAGGCGTCCTCGCAGACCGATGACGAAGCATTGCTCAAGCTAAGAAGTATGAGATACATGAACTTTAGAGACATCGATGTATCTATCACCCTTCCGTCAACTTGCATAGGTTGCCAAATGCGTGCGAATGTCCGTACGAAGTTACTCTTCAAAAACTTACCGTCCCCATTAGTTATCGTTTTTCCTAGAAATATTTATAATACATTGTTAAAACTTTAAAATTCTTAAATATTGTCATAATTACTGTACTTACATTTTTTATTGATTAGAAATAATTACTCAATGTTTACATTATTTGAAAATTTTAAAATATTAAAAAAATATGTCTGCAACTGGCGTAACTTTTTAAAAGAGGAATCGGGAAATATTACATTTGCAATTTCAGAGATCGAGTCGTGTTAAATTTTAGTTCTGTTAACGTTAGTCGTTCCAGCAAATAGGGTCTAAGAGTGATTGAAATTAATGTAAACTTCGGAAAAGTTTTGACACAAGTAAAAAAACTTGTGTTATTAGTTAGTACCAATAATACCAAACAAACAAACCGTTTACCTGAAATTAAGTGACAACTGCTGATCATAAACTATGCACATTTGCGTTGTCACCCCTAAAATATATTATTAAATTGCTAGAAAGCCTTTGCAGTCAGGAAATATTTGCAGTGTGGTACCACTGCCACGTTATGATGGTTTAAAAAATAAAAAAAAAAAAACTATTGTACGTGTTTGATATTTATTTGCAAATGTCCTAAAAAAAAACCCGTACAGTTTAATCTCTTAAAGATACACAGCAAAGTAAGACAGCCATTTATATATAGTTCGAAGTCCTATCGGACACAACCACAGTCCCGACCCCCAAAAATAATATAAATATAAATCTGGTACCCAAGCTCTGGCACGACGGCTTTATATATTAAGCAATGATGAAAAGGCATCAAAATCTATACGAAAAATTATCATCTATATCCAAAATTAATGTAGAAAGATGGGTTACGGAATCCAGTTACTATCATGTGAACTGCTTGTTTTTTACAGACTTTCTGACACTGAAGGGAATGATTTTCGAATGTGTGTAATTTATGCTCATCAATCTATTTCTTTGACATGCCCTGTGGCCTAAACGGATAATTGGATTTAAACATATGTACGAGGTGTCGATAGATTGATGAACCTAAATTTAAGCTAAACCTATACTAAGCTCGACCTAAGTCTAAAAATTTAATTTAAAGATTACAATATATATGCTGTAACGACATAAACATTCAAAAATAGCACTAAAAGCTCAATAATGAGCCGATGTTAGATATTTAAAAATAAAATGACACGAAAACTCAATTTAACTTATCCGCGGCTTTTTAATATTCTTAAATTATGTTCAGCATGATACAACCCGTAAACTTTTTGAGCTCCTTCAAAGTTTTTGTATTACTTTATGTCAGCTTAGGTACTTTCGTTGAACATGGACATTATTTTCCTAGTAAAAATAGCATATACATACATACCGACAAGTATATATATGACCTAACAAGGCCAAGGAAAAATGAGGATAGCAATAAATTATTATTAAAAGCGCACCAACTATTTTTGACTTTTTGACTATACTTGTTACTTGACCGAGTATTATTTCTTCTTATTATTGAAAAATTGCTCCAACAGTGTACAGAATATTGTTGTTTCTTCTATAGACATACTGCCAGTCCTGTTAGAAATTAAAAGGTCGCCGGAAGATCTCTAACGTAGCCTTTCGGCTGAGTTAAGATAAATACCGAGATTTGACCTCAGAAGCGTGTGGGCTCAATGTTATACTAGCCACTAGCGTTACTCCAAACAAACAAATCAATCATGTGCAATCATCAATCGTATCAAAGCTACGCCGTAGCTTGTTTCTAACTAAAATATTAATAACATTTCAATAATTTTGCTTGCACTTATAGTACTATATTTTTATATAAGTATTTCTTCGTTACATATTAGTGCACGGGTATATACTTACTCATAAAGATGTCCCAGCATACTCCTATGTTATAGTTGACATATTTAATTAAATAAACTTTTTGTATTAGTATATTCTTGACCGAGCTTGACCAATCTTGACCGAGAACGGATCGCACCCTCACAGTACACCATCAGTGAATGTTTTATGAGAGTTTATTGTCAATGTAGGGATCATGAGTGTGAACACATGTCCACACGGATGTTATGAGACGCAGTTATCGCTTACCATTAGAACTGTGTGCTCAGTTCTTACCCTCCCTAGCATCAGTATAAAAATCTTCGTGATAATATCAGTTTTGTAAGCAAGTACTAAAGATTTACTAAACCGTGTTAAATTTTAGTTATGTAAACGTTAGTTGTTGCAAAAAATAACGTCTAAGAGGGATTGAAATTTACATTAACTTCGGAAAACTTTTGACACAAGTAATAAAAACTTCTGTTATTAGTTAGTACTTATAATACTATAATATATAGTGTTTGATATTTATTAGTTGATAACTAAAGCTAAAATTAAGGAAGTCTAAAATACCCCAGGCAGTACAAAGGTGCGATTTCACCACTCATTATGAATGAGAATAAACTGTTCCAGTGAGTGAAACGCTTTAAGATAGTTTTTACAATTTCTATACCTGCAACCCTACATAACTTAGTTAGGTGTAGAATTATAAATTGCAACTGTGTTTCTATTTTTATTAAAAAAGTTAGAGACCCAACCCAACTTTGCTTAGTTTTTAATTAAATTTTGACTTGAATGAGATCTGTTAGTATTTTCTAAGATTAGTGGGCACCGTCAGCAATACTTTGTACATTTCATAGTTACGAGTATGTCCAAGATATGTAAGATCTGAACCTTCTTTTGCTCTATCTCCGTAAATTTCTTAAATGAGGTAATAAATATGTTAAACAGCAAGTATGTCATTGGAAATATTTTAAACTAGAATAGAACATTACATTATAATATTTATAAATATTTTTTGAATTTTTACTTGTCAAATTTTGTCGTATTACTCCCGTTTTCGCCGCACGTTCAGAACTTTATAGAATTTTTCTATGTGATTCAAATCTAATAAAATCGTCAAGATAACTAATAGGAGGTTACGTTATAAAATTACCAAGATTTATCTAGTATTGAATCCAGAAAAAAAGCTTAAATCCAAGCATATTTGTTAGACAAATAAAAAAAAATATTCTTGACAAAGTTAAATAAAATTATTCAAAAAAAATTATTTTGAATAATTGGTTTTTAGCCAAAATTTTAAATATGGTATTTGTAGAATTTTATTAAACATGCGTATGCTATTGCCCAAGAACGTTTCTGTATATTTTTTATACGACAAATAAGTGTCACAAGTTTGTTTTTGTTTCTTGTATTGATAGCGTTTAAATATTAATATTTTAGTAAATTCTTACGTATTAGCAATATTTTATCATAAATATATTGTAAGTTAGCCATTAATACACATATTTCTTTAAATTTTACTCTAGATTTTAGGTTATAAATAATATAGTATATTATTATTATATATCATAAAGCGAATAGCTTTTTTTTTAATAAATAAATACAATTTCAACATCAGCTGCATTACCCTTATAGAAAAATTCCATAGGACTTAAACTGTAGATATTACTAAAATAAAGGAGTCTTGCAGTTTTAATATCTATGAGTTGTCTAATTTTTTAATTGCATAAATTGTGCTACTAAGTCTTCCTGCTAGGGCCTTATAACTAGGCGCTCCACTGAAGCTTTAAGTCTGGGGCTATTCCTAAGAAAACCGTCGACTCAACAAACTCGATCCGTTCGTGATTTAAAATAATCGCGGAAGAATTGAATTTAGCATTAGGCAAACAAATTATTAATGTTAAACCTGTCTAAAATACGTAAAAGCACTGTTTAACAACACCATAGTTATTTGTCTAACTATCAATTTTAAAAATTAAAAATCGAATCGAATGCAAGCACAACGTCGCAAATATTTTCTTTGTAATAAAGCGACTTGTTTATAAGAAATAGAAAAGGGCTTAGAATTGAACCTTGCATAGAGGATCAATATGACTATTGACCGTTAATAACAACCTTCTGATACTTTTATTAAGGTAGAAGGAAACACATTTAAAGGCAGATTTAATTCTATTTCCTTTTTTTATTGCTGTTGGGCTTAAACGATTAAACATAATAACGATGGATTTATGAGTTCGAATCCCAGTTGTACGATTCCTAGAACTGTACACTCACCATACGAAACAAGAGCGTTCTGTTGCAATTTCACGGTGAGGTTCTAGGATAACATGTTCGTGGTCGAGCCAGCCCGCTTAGTTTCCAGCTAGAAACAATCTGCACTTCTATATGATTTCATTATTTGGATTCTGTAAAAATAACACTAGCTTATATGAGAGCTAAAATTTTAATAGTATTTGCCAACTCTGTTTATTAAGGCTTAAATATATAACAGCTCATATATTATTTCTATTATGTGGTATTGTGGTAAATGTGAAATCGGAAAGTCCCTAATACGTGTTATGATATGATTATGAAACAAAAGTCAACAATTTTGGAGAAAAGTCGGCAAGACAACTCAATCCAACTTTCAGAACTTCGTAAGTTCATGAATAATAAATTATAAAACAGGTTACTTTGTACACTGTTTCATAAAATTACATCTAGTAATACTGGTTATCGTCTAAAATTTTTATATACTTCATGATTGATTTGCTACAGGTAGGCTATTAAATTTAGAAGGTAAGTTTTTTTATATGTAAACAGCTCACCGCGTATGGTAAATGATCACCGCTGCCCACGAACATTCGCAACACCAGAGGGGTTGCAAATGCGCTGCCGGACTTAAAGAAAAGTGTGGGCTCTTTTCTTGAAGGTCTCTAAGTCGTATTGGTTCGGATATACCGCTGGTGACAGCGGATTCCACAGATTTGTTGCGCGTGGCAGAAAATTAAGCGTAAAGCGTAAAGTGGTGGATTGCGATGTTAAAACAATCGTGATGTTTAAACTCAGCGGCTGGAAATAATCCAAACAACTCCTCAGAATACTCACCATGGTAAATTCACTGAAAATGTATAGAGATGCAACATCTCTTCACAATGCTAGTTAATCGTAAAGCCGATGGCAAAGTACATGGTTCTAGTGACCACTAATTGACCGAGTGAGCTGGTGCTGGGGTGTCCCGGTCGAAAGAACACAATATATGAACTTTTTATTACTTTGAGAGTTACAGACGAGCACACAGTTCACCTGATGTTAAGTGAATCCTGTAGCCCATGACATCTACATTCATCCTTGACAAGGAATCGTAATGCAGATGCGTTGTCACCCTTGAGGACTTGGAAAGCCTAGTCACCAGTATCAAAGGTCTCCGGATCCATTTACTCACCAGGCAAAACACATCAGCGTTATGCTGCTATTTCACGCTGGTATTCCATGAGGGAGTGGTCCTACCCCGGTCGAGCTGACCCATTCATTATGCAATTAGAAACAAAGCACGTTTCAGCTATAAACTATTTAAAGCAAGAATAGACCAGCCAATTATAATTATAAGCTTTATATAAAGTACACGCCAATAGCATACATATATTGCAAAATATATTATAAATTATACATAAAACCAAGTTATGATACGTTCATCTATATTAGGCATGTACACCTTCTACCACAATAGAGTGACTTTATTATATAAAAAAGACGTATTAAACTAAACAAGAATAAAATCAAATGAAGCCTTTATTAAGAGATGTTTAAAAGAAAAAGTAATTACAGAAATGGTTGGAGTATCGGATTTAACCATTTAGAGTATTTGACGACGAGTATTTGAGCTGGTTTCTTTCTGGTGATGGAACTCGGATTTATCATGAAATAAGCCAACTAAACAAAACTCGATACAGGAACACAAAAACAGCACATCGATAAACTAAAGGTCATAGATTTTTTTGTTGGTTTAGAAGGCATCCTTTTGATTGATAACAAATAGGGGTTGCGAGCAGCGATGAGGTCAAGAGCGCAATATCTGGCTATTTTGAAAAGAAAAGCGAAAATTTATTTTCGACGGCATTTACTCTGATAGATATATGAGGGTTCAAAGGGCATATATATTAAGAAGTAAAAATAATTATGAGGATATCTTTATTGTTCTTGGTAATTCATCGCACTTGGAAAAACTTAACGTGGCAGAAGTATGTATATATAATTTTTTATTTATTTTTACAGTTTCATATTAGCATTCAACATTATTTATCAATTATTTCAATATCAGTAAGAATTTATAAGATTTATATAGAGCATTTTGTTTATTTAATATCATTTACCATTAGTAACAAGTGATAAGAATTCTATTTATCCATTCATATTAAGTTGTAGATTAGGAAAGTAATGGACTATGTTGAATTGTAAGTGTAGTTAGTACTTAAGGTAGCTGTTCTGAGACTGGGTATCACGTGCATTAAGTACTGATTTTATTCGCTGTTCTTTGCGTGACAAGCTTCAATTGCCTATAGTATTTTTTCTCTTTAATCTTTTTAAATATTATAAAATTATAGCTGGAAGTCTTCTTCTTTGAGATTTTGTGGAAGAGTATCAAAGCTTTTTCTCAATTTAAATGTTCCCCGTTATAATGGTACTAGTAAAAATAGTTAACATTGAAAAAGTTAAAGTTACTTACATCGTAGGATAAACATTTTCATTTCATTACATATGCTACGTAAGGCATAAATATTTTCAAAATAATTAAAATGATTCCCTTAATATAAGCATATAAGAATCCGCTGATTTTCGCAACCGATCGTCTCGCCGGAACTATCATCCGCACCATCTGGATGGTTGGCGTTCCACTACAATGCGTTTTGAAAACAGTTTTCTGCCACGCACTGTAAATCTCTGGAATTCGTTGCCATCAGCGGTCTTCCCCAACAACTGCGGCATTGGGTTATTCAAGAAAAGAGCATATTCTTACCTGAAGGGTAGGCAACGCACTGGCGTCGCTGGTGACCGTGGGCGGCGGTGAATCACTTACCATCAGGTGACCCGTCTTGCTCGTTTGCCTCTTAGCTGTTATAAAAAAAAAAAAACTTACAGTAAAGTATGATTCGCGAGTAGTAAATTATTGTATTCACAACTCACTACAGGAGGATTTGTACGCTGTGAATTTTTCCAACAAGTTTTCGGTAAGTTAAATCGAGTTTCCTAGCTGCCTTGTCACTTGTTGTGAAGCGGAAATTTGTTTGAATATTCAGAGCGCAACTTTTATTCTTATCAAAAATGTTCGATACAGAAAACTGATTTGAGTAACGCTGTTTGCATTAATATGTCATGACTATTAAAAATTATAATATTGGTACATGTTGTATGAAAACTTACGTTCTGGAATTTAATACCTATACAAAATATTTGTTCTGGATTGGGTAGTGTTTTTAATAAGTTCTGAATTAGTAAATTAAGGATTATATTCAATAAATTAAAAAAAAACAAATTTACGGGCTTCCTCGTAAATTGAAAATCATTTAATTATAGGCAAAATAGGGGACAATTTATTCAATTCAACTATGGACTGGGAAAAAAAAACAATAATTAACAATCTTGGAGGAAATGAAATCAGTCTCAAAAAACTATTATATGTTATACCAAAGAATGTTTGTATTAGAAGCTGTGGGGCAACTCATTGTTTGGATGCTCGCTTATAAGTTCACATTATGCGTGCAAAATGCATCTGAACCACGTAAATAGTTTATTGCAATTAAAATTGCTGAATAACTATTTAATTGCCGAATATCTAATTACTTAAAAAAAATATGTTAAGTCCACAAATCCGCAGTTGAGATGCTTGGCTGATTATGTTCTAACCTATAAATATTTACGGTACTATAATATATCCTGCAAATTTGATTTGAAGATGATGCCGTGGTCTAAATCGATCTGCAGAACATATTATTTCAGGGGGTGACAAATGAGCACACACTATACACTGACGGTAAGGCATAACGTAGATGCATTGTCACCCAGAGGAATATTAATGAATATTCCGTCACGAGTAATGAGGCCACTGGTTTATATAACGTTTATTATATTTATTTAACCGGTTTAAATACGCTGGTATTTTCTGAAAGTCTGGGTCTGGTCCTTCCCCATTCTAACCATATTACAGCTAGTTTGTAATATAGATGTAATGGAATATATAATATATCGCCTATATATATATATATATATATATATATATAGCACACAGTACGTTGTTAAGTGATTCCTGCGGCCCATGACTTGACATCTACATTCATCCCTCAAAGAATCATAATGCAGATACTTTGCCACCCTTGAAGACTGGGATGGAATGCCTCGTCACCAGTAATAAAGGTATGCTGTAAGGGCGTGGTCCTAAACCGGCTGACCGTACTGACCCATTCATTCTGCAGCTAGAAACAAATTGCAGTGTAGCTCTACCACTGTGAAAATGTGTATTATACGCAAGAGTTTATTTAAAATATTTATATTTCAGTAAATTAGTAGTAGTATAATGTTTGAACTTGCTATAAATCTTGTTCTTTCGTCAAGGGTTGTTAGGGAAAGGAAATAAATCCGCATCATTGAAGGTTTTTTGTAAGGTGCTTGCAATAAAAATTATGTCATAAATCCCCTTAAACATAATTCATTATTTGTTCCCAAATTATTGGATTTACAACTTCCCTTCCCAGCTTTTTTCAATACAATATACCTGCCTGCCAATAAATCGTTCTCTGTCGTCGAGGGTTGTAAGTTAAGTTTTGCCCATTGTCGCCTTTTTACGGTGCATGCAATAAAATATAAATAAATAAATATGATATCATAAATCCTTTTAACATTTCATTACAACAATTCATTATTTGTTCGCATATTATCGGACTTACGACTTTCCATCCAAGCCTTTTTTATTTAATTAGAGGGCGAATGATTGACACGGTATGGATCTCCCGAGAGCTGCCGGTGGCAGTTCATTTAGTTTCAACTGTCAAAAGTTTTAACTACTTCTCCGGAGAGACACCGATACACACCGGTATTCTCCTGTGATTAATGAATAATTTTCTGAAATAATATTAGAATTGTAATTATATTCAATGTTTTTTTTAATTAAAGGAATAAGAGACAGGTGTCACATAAGCAGACAGACATAAGTCATCACTTATCATCAGGTGACCTAGTGGCTAATGACATCTACATCCATCCACAATAGTTGCAACAGTAGCCTCGGACTGTGGTGGAATTCCTCGTTTCCTGCAATCTGCAATTGAGTCTCTGCATTCTTAGAGGCCTTATACTCATCATGCGAAACACATCAGTCTTACGATGATTTCAATCTAGTATTCTAAGATGGAGTGGTCCTCCCAGATAGGACCAACCCATTCACGCTGCAGCCAGACTACTACCTACAGTGTGCCTCTACGACTATAAAAATATAAGCAGATCGTCATATCCAAGCAGATCGATGTTAGTCACGTTTACTAGCCATGCAAATACGACAAAGAAGAAATTTTATTCTGTTCTTGTTTTTAATATACTTAAGTTTTTATTTTATAGTTTTGTAAAAATATTTATTAAATTTCCTCATCATCATTTGCGTAACATAATTAATCCACAGTTGGAATTTCACTGAAAAATAGGCTATTAATGCTTGAATTGCCATAATTTTTTCATCTTCCATTTTTCTTATGGCTAATGGCCACTGTTAACCGAGAGATTTTATAGCTTCACCCGGTTGAAAAATGACCTAGCACTTAAGGTACTTAGCCGAGAAGTTTACTAGTGGGTAACCATCACTTCCTTGAGCTTCCGATAGGAGCCTGGGCTTGGACCGTTACCCTGTTGATCGAGACCGTCTGACTCTAGGGTGCCCAAGAAGGGCGAACCTCGGCTCGGTCAATTCCTTCTGACGGATTATCTAAATTAATATCAATATTATTATTAACGTTCTGTACCACCCTTTGAAGATGTTGGCGCTGGAGAAGAAGTGGGGTAAGAAACTCCAGCGACGCTTCGATCTGTGATAATAGGTGAAATATGGTGGTAACGCGAATAATTCTACTTGCGACGCTTTCGCTGACAGCGGGGGTGGTAAGTTGATCCAATGTTGGTGAGTAGTGTTTTGAGCAGGTCGAAATATCAGCGAGAGCTCGAAATATCGGCGGGATTATCTTTCAAGAGAGACAATAGTTATTGAGAATTAAACATGAACTGTCAATAGAGCAGGGTTTTTCATTTAAACAATAATAATCATTGATCCATAGTCAGCAGATATAGATAATATAAAGCAAATATTTCGAAAATTAAATCATTTATTAATTCAAAATTTTTTTATTTATTGCGTATCAATCTATTAAAAAAGTACCCTCGACATTTTAGCCGGCTATTCAGATTTTATATATTCATACTCATCCGATTTTATATAAGTAGATAAAAAATAGACCTGAAGTGCTTTTTTATAAAATTGAAAATGATGCTATAATTTTTTGCACATTATTATTCTGGATTGTGTAATAAAATAAATGAAATTTGTTAAAATTAAAACGTTGCATGTATTAAAGCTAAAATGTTGCATAGAGTATGAAATTAAATAAAACAAAAATATAATTTCTCAAGAAATATTTGAACACAAAAGATTATCTATAATCTACTTCAGTAATCGGAATAGGAGCTTTTTAATCTATATTATTATTTCATTGAGAAATGGGTGTCTCTGGGACTTGGAGTAAGCATTGTGTCTTCTTCTTAGCATAGCATCTTATCGCATCAGCTTTAACTGTCAAAAGTTTAGACGACTACAATGGTGAAAGTACGGTCTCTTTGCTTGAGACATATTTATAAAGCTAGGAATCAATTTTTTAACGTAAATTAAAGTGAAAGATATTTTATATGATGAATTATACATTTATTTAAATACATTACATTTTATTATTATTATTTTATATTACAAATTAAAGTCATTGTAACACTTATTACCTTATGTAGTGCATATGTAGGTATTCTAATGTCATCCAAACTAGGTGTCATGGAAGGAATACATGACACCTAGTTTGGAACATAATTTTCCAAAACCAATTCGGGAATGTTACTCGGAAAAATGCAAAACTAATTATAAAGATACTATTAATAAATACTATTGATATGATGATGATATTTAGATTACACAGAATTTTGATTAAAATAAAAATTTTATTTCAAAAAAATTGTCGTATAAAATTTGTTCAATTCACAAAGCAACTTGTCTCAAATCCATTACCATTATTTGAAATATATAACAAAACTAAAATAGATATATACAATATAAACTGCGTCAAACAATTTACAGACACTGAACGGTAAACGGACACGAAAACTCAATTTAACTTGGAAGACTTGATTATCAAGTCCATGAATTAAAAATGAAGAAGAGGCTTATCCCGATTTCACAAATAATTAGAAAATTTTGTCGTTTCTACATTTCAAAGGGAATTTCATGAAATTTTCCCTAAGAGAAGAAATATTTAATATAAGTCTATTAATTCTGTAGGTTAATAAATAGAACAGGATTGGAATCAAATTTCAATATATAATCTTGAGAATAACTACTTTAACTTTATTTATTATTTAGTATTAACAATTGCAGATTTACGATTTAATTATAATGTACCATTTTTTTAAATTTCATTTTGTAATTTTAATAAATTGTACTTTTTTACGTTACGTTTGGCCCTCAACATGTCAAAGGTTGCCCATACCTGGTATAGACAATAATTCCTTGTTTAGTTTTTAGAATAACAACTACATCTTTTTTTTGTGCTAGTGTAGTTCTAGTCTTTGAGCCGTAAGAGAGATGAGATCTGTTATTAACTCTGGTTTTGTATAGAACAATCCGCGAATGAAAAATTTTCATGATCGCAACGTTTGAATTTTCACATATAAAAATAAATGTGCAATATTTTTAAGCATTTACCAGCGAATGTCGCGATTAAGGGAATCTAAAAATATTTAGTACATTATGAAATATAACTACACAAAAACCTCCACTATATCAATAAATTTACGCATCTTTTTAAATCTTTAAGATGATGTTCTCCAGGTTGGTTTTGACCATCGCAATATTCTGCCAAGTATAAGATGACACCATCTACCAGGATAACATAATAATAATATTGTGCGGTAAGCATTTTCGCAAACTCCACGGCAATGTTCCCTCGTCCTCTTCCCTAGTTCGGTGTAATGCATATGCAAGAAGTTCGAAGACAGATGCAGATTCAAATGCAATCAAATTGCATCAAATCGCAGTTGCAGATCACAGACACGGAATATATCACCCTGATCCGAAAATTAACTTTATTTTTCAAGCCGCTGTTGGCCGAGGGCTTTTACGGGCTAAAATCGAAAACTAACAATTTATGAGAACGCTGTGCGTTTTCTTCGGCTAGGAATCTAACCATTGTTGTGTGGTATTCTAACCATTATGCCACGCGACCGTTAGAATCTTCCTTGCTAGAAATCTCTATGTGATGCACATTCCATAAGTTCAATACTAATAGCACTTATCTATACTAATATTACAAAGCTGAAGAGTTTGTTTTGTCGAATGCGCTAAGCTCAGGAGCTATTTGAATTAAAATTGAAAAATTATTTTTGTTTTGGATAATCCATTCACCAAGGAAAGGCTACATAGAACATCACGCTACGACCAATAGGAGCGGAGCATCAACGAAAAATATGCAAAAACGAGAAAAATTATTTCTTTTGAGAGCTTTCGTTGCATGTTAAAGTTACGCAAAAATTATGTATCACTTAATTGTTCCCCTTTAAAGTTCTAAATAAAAGCGTTACTTTACATGACCTAGATTCTGTTGAAGTCTATGCTGTTAACCTATGCGGCTCTTACAGCTTCATCGAATACAGGGCTCACGGAACAGGGTGGTCCGTGAGCTGCATATGAAACCACCAAGCATCCTGAAGTCATCGCGAACGTAGTCATGACTGGCACAACTAGTGCATGATAAAGTCATAATTATGATACCTATAAGAGAAGCCATAGTTCACTCCATATATTAGGCAGTTACAACTATTTACGATAAAACCAACTTCGTATATGGTTGCGTCAAAAATTTACAATTTATTTGGAATTGAGCTGACTAGACCATGCTACAGGCGTATTTTAAATTTTTGACAGTCGTAGATGATCCGATAAGCGCGCATAGACAGCTCCTGTGAGAACAGCAATGTGGCAATCCACTAACTCAATTTATATAAATGCATCAATGTAATTTATACCCTGTTCGAATATGTCCCGATATATGACGAGCAACAAATCTCAGTGGTATTTTTTTATTATTTAAAATTATTTATTTATAAACATTATAAAAGGGGCGAATAACGCTGGGTAAGCACGTCAATCAGCATATCAGGACGTGGTGTCCTCGCTGATTACCAGCGTGAAATAGTAGCTTTACGCTGCTGTATTTGCTTTAGTCAGTGAAGAGACCCAGTTACTGGTAGGGAGGAGTTCAATCTCATTAGTCTCTTATTCTCTTTAATGGTTTCAACGTCTGTGAGCCTTGTGCCCGATGAAGCTGTAAGAGCCGCATAGGCTAATAGCGTCAACATCAACAGAATCTAGAAATAAAATTTAGAACCGATAACAGCTTAGTAATAATAATAAGTAACAAAAGGTTCACTTTTGCATAATGCATATGGGCGTTAAAATTATCTAAAATAGTCACCCCTATCACCTTCTGACGTCAAATTACCCTGTATATATGTGTGTATATCTGTGAACATCCCTCAAACCCAAACGAAGCGCTTTGCTTCGTCTTTCATTATTCGTACAGCAAAGGACTGGAACAGTTTGCCCGCGTCTGTCTTTCCCTCCGATTACAATGTGGGTGTTTTGAAGAGTAGAGTGAATAGGCATTTACTGAACTAATGTGCCTTACCATCCAGAACTGCATTTCCGCTTAACATCGGGTGGGGTCGTGGTCAAGTACATGCTTTGAAAATTAAAAAAAATAAAAACTAAATGTTAAACAAATTTACTGATGCGATATTCAAAATGTCGTGAACGTGCTCATAAAACCACATTGTTATCTTTTATATAATAACATCAGGTATAATGTTATCTAGATACAATGGCTTTATTACTTTTGTGTAAATTATATTTTAAATACTTATAACTACTAATGCGCTGGTATTTTTGACTAAAATAACTGCAATTATGTTAAGTATCACTATCATATAATTATTCCATAGTAAAGTAAAATGACACATACAATATGAAATAGGGGGACTATGATGGAGATTACGCGGTAAATAAACTTCAATGAATGAGTGAACACGTATCTCCCTATTTTCAGTTACAGTTAGTTACAAATAGGGCGTTACAAAATCACTTACAAATAATATATTAAGTACAAAGACAGTCTTATTACCTGAGGTGATTTCTTCCAGTTTTCAGTACATACAATACTTTATTAATATAATACGTTCATTATGAGTAACAAGCTGACTAGACTAAGAATTCTCGTAATAGGGCCTTGGTATTAAATATTGACAGTGGTATGCTTAGTGAGTAAATACAGTTCTAGAGACGCATAGCCAACTATGTCATAGCATTATAGAAAACGACTTCTCATAATGAGACATTGAATATCACTGCAACGTAGGAGATGGAGATAAATAACATAAACATGGAAATATCACCTAAATATCTCATATAACCTGAATATCTTAGATATACATGTATTAAATCAAATATATATCTAAGATTCAAATTCTTCTAAAATATATAAAACAAAAACACTAATGCAAATGAACTAAAACTTAAACTAAACAAAAGAATGAATATCATTCGAAGAATTGGAAGCTACTTTAAATGAGCACGAAATTTGAAGATCGTACTTCACGTACTTCTTTTAATGCGAACATAAAGTAGATGCACAGATTTTGCAGACGTTTCTAGCAACTATAGAAGTTACCAGAACTATAATTCTGAAAAGGTTATTCAGTCCATAGTATGCTTAGTAATAGTTTAATCAATTAAACTATTACTAAATGATGAAGCATCATATATATCATAATAGTTTAAACGTAAATAATATTTACCGACTATTTTGACTAAGTGGCAGAACTGCAGATGAATGGGTCAGCTCGACCGGGTTAGGACCACGCCCTCACAGAAAGCGTAAAATAGCAGCTTATTGTTGCTGTATTTCGTGCGAAGCGTGCAGGGTACTTTGTTTAGTTATTATTGGTGACAAGGCATTCCATCTCAGTCCTAAAGGCCGACAACGCATCTGCATTATGATTCCTTATCAAGGATGAATGTAGATATCATGGTCCGCTGAATTCACTTACCATCACGTGAACTGTATGTTTATACTTTGATAGTCTCTCAAAGTAATTTTAAAAATCTTTTTTGATTATAGTAGTAGTAGTATTTAACCAAATCATCCGCGCGCGCATACTTGAGTTATATTTATACCAAACGTGGAAAATATGGCACTCGATCAGCAGAGCCCGATGTTCTCAAACATTGATTATTCTAGACTACCAAGATTATTATGAGTGTATTTGGTGTTTTTAAAATTGAATCCAGGCTATGATAAACATGTTTATCATTTATAACTTAAATACGCTTATTGAAGGAGAATCGGATTTCCTATAATAGTAAAGCCTGTCGTAGTATCCTGCAGGGACATCAAGAACTGTATATTGATTTAACTTGAACTGTCCAAAGTTAGAACGATGTATCTGTTGTGCCAGATAACTTTGCTCCTCAATATTTAATAGACTTTTATGAAATAATAATTATTATCTTATTTAAAAATACAAATTTACTTAGTACGGATATAAGACTAAATATAAATCCGGTAGAATATAAAACTGAAAACCTTAATGTTAAAAACTAATTTTCACCGTTCCTAGTAAAAGTTACTATTTATAAAAAATAATAATAATAAAAATAAATATATATATATATATAACCATAAATCTAACAGATGAGCTTAGGCCTACTCTCTAGAGGAGATGGTATAGTGACCTGACCTAGTCCAATCACTCAGCACAACTACGGATTGGCAAACTTCTAATATCTTCGAAACATATTTTTTTATCGTTTATTTATATTGACATGCAGATTTCCTCGCCATGTTCTCTCCACTGTGGAGCACGTTACAAATTAGGACTCAAATTTGCAATTAAATTAACCAGTTATTGAACTCTGTTTGATCGCGTACCGTAAGTTAAAAGCGAGCGCTAAGACACTGAGCTACCACTATTTCTAGCATAAAAATATTATTACGTCATATTAAACACTTCTTTTGATTTCATCTCTAATACCATGCTTAATGTTTATTCAATAGGAAGAGTATATGTACAGTTGAAAGATGTTGAAGTAACCGCATGTCCAACTAATATCACCCCCTAAAAGATGCAACGATTTGCACAAACCGTGACGAGGAATTCGATCTTAGTCCTCAGGGTTGACATTGCATCTGCATTATGATACCTCATCGAATATGAAGATGAATCTCGTGGACCGCAGGTGGAATGTGCTCATGTGTCGCCCAAATACAATAAGAAAAAAGCAAAGTGGCTGGCACTAAATAGACGGATCACACTGAAATTCTAAATTAATGGTGCACCTTGGGATAAATCCATAAGCTGATGCCATCTTAAATAGTGTTAGGGTTGGGCATAAAGTTATACAGTTCACCTGATCGCTTGCGATATCACTGCAATAGGTAATCACTTCTCCCCATAGAAATATATATAGTACCCCAGAAGACTATAGTGGAATGCCTCTTTATCGGTTATGGTTTTTTTTTACTTACCAATATCATACAATGGCAATAATTGTTGAAATACTCGTATGTGTGAATTATTTTCAAAAGTATATACATAGCATATTTGTGAGATTTCAAAAATAAGTCCATCTTATAAAATTTTATTTGCCAGCCCTCTTATATTGGAACACAGTCTAATATTATTGCTGGTTGAAGTCTTCAGTATTTTATTGCCGGCCTTATTTCCGCAATCTCGGAGACACTTTTAAAGCTATTGACTATTTAGAATCTATATTGAGGGTGGAAACAATTTTCAAGATTGCTTGAAATTGCTTCTTTCTTTTATTTCTATTTCGTCGATATGCATTAGGATTTTACAATGTGTTAGAATATTTTTAAATGATTATTTATTTTAGCAAACACCGTAATCGATTATGTATAGTTTACACTTATACTAATAGTATCGATTTAATTTTTTTGCAAACTTTATTTTAAAACGACGTAAAGGTTCCGTAGGTTTACACTGTAATGTACTGTCCTGATTTGCCGAAAAAAGAAGCAACAATTTTCTTGCCGCTACTCTGACTTTTTTTAACTTTAGTTAGCAAGTCTTCCAAAAATAAAAGGCCCATTCTGTCGACTGGCTTTTTCTTTCCGGTCAAAGCGGTAAGCCCAAGTTTCTTCAACTGTCACGATATTATAAACAGACAATGACTGTCCTGCATTAAACGTTTTTATCATTTTACGTCACCACTCAACATATGTCGGTATTCATCGAGTGCAAAGCTTCCGAACGTTCAACCTAAACATGCAAAATATTTTGCGCTTGGCTCATTCCAGGTACAATACACTGTGATAGATACCCAGAGAGTTCTATTTTCGAATTCCGTAACTGTTATCATTTTAAGTGGCCAGTTCCAGAAAATTTAAGTATGCGCCACGTGTATAAAT
The DNA here is from genome assembly GCA_029286865.1 of Teinopalpus imperialis. NCBI lineage: Eukaryota > Metazoa > Arthropoda > Insecta > Lepidoptera > Papilionidae > Teinopalpus > Teinopalpus imperialis. The sequence continues at coordinate 2,916,675 of JAGSMU010000006.1, forward strand.
AATACTTTTTGTGTTAAATCGTAAGGTTTTTTGCTAAAGTGTATCATTAAAAAAACATTTCCAGTAAAATTAGGTTTGGCAACATATCGCAAGAAATCAGGCAGAATTAAGTAAAATATTGATTTATTGTAACGTCAACCATATATTTTATAGGATATATAAAAGTTGTAGAAAAAAGTTTTACCGAAAGGCAAACGAAACTATCAATGGCATGAAGCAACTACTAACTTTTCGTAAAGTTACTGGATGTTCTTGTCACAGGAATCGTGCTTTGATACAACTACGGTTATCGAATCACGTTTAACGGTAGACTAAATAATTGATAATGTACATAAATAAAAATTTACAAAGGATATATTAAATTATAAATAAAATAGCGTCCTAAAACCTTCATCAGCCTAATATAATAAGAACTATAAACTAACTGCGGTCTATAAACATCATCCTTTAAAAATTTAATTTTACACATGCGTTATTCCTTCTGAGGACTAAGGTGGAATGCCTCGGTATCTGTAATTAATCCTCCAGTTCTGGTAAATTCACCATAACAAATGCAGCAGCATAATGCTAATATTCCACACGGGTATTCTGTGACGGCGTGGCCGTTCGTTAACAGTTAGATATAGAATTTCTCCACATTAGGTAGATATATCATATTATAATGTAAAAACAAGGAATCTTTCGAAGAATCTTCCTAATTATTATTAATTATAGATCTCTCTATTAAACCAAAAACTAAATTTAACCCTGCAGCTATAAACTGGGTATATCATAAAACGGATAGCTTTACGGGATAGAATCACACCTGTACAACATCCACCCAATTCCTGTAATGAAATAGAAACATCTTATATAATACTTATGATTCTATATATACCTACTTCTACTATAGATACTTCTGATATGATCTTAAGAACGCGGAAGCACAATTCCAGGTAAAATCGCATATTATCATAATTCTTGGGGTCAATGCAGATCAACGGAGTGGAAAATAATATTACTTTGACACTGTGTGATTTTATTTTGCTATACTAATTTCAGACCAAGAAAAGTAAATTGAATTACAACTAATACTAAAACGTGGCCGCGTCTCCGCTGGTCTGCGCTGAACCTTAGGGGTGTATTACCATAAACTTGCCTTACCCTTCGTAATGTCTAGACGATTATCTTTGTGTCTGTGTATGCTGAAGTAAAAGAACTTCTATTGAACAAAATGATTAGTTTCACAGATGAGTTACAGGATCTGTATAGTGATAACTTGCCGATAGAAGATATTAATGAAGACCGTAGTGGTAACTGAGTACTTATATAAAATATTTATCTCGTACAAAACATTTAAAAACGTAGACATTTTAATATTTGAATTACTAATTTAGAAATGATGGTGGTAATAACACGGAGTAAGTCCCGCGGGAACTGTCTGTAGCCGCTTATCGATTCAGCTTCAACTGTCAAAAGTTTGAACGATGCCTCCGGCGAGACCGAGTCGATTTTACACGAACATTGTTTGCATGAGCGCAAAATGAGACCATGAATTTCACGTGTGTTTATATCAAAATATCATATGGATTTATTTTAAAAAGATTCTGAGATATATTATTAGGATCAAGAAGCAGTTTCATTTTATTATTATTAATTTTGTTTCCTTTGGATGTAATTTCCGCTTTAACTGCTGCATGTAGTTTCTAGCTACGATATGAATGGGTTGGCTTGACTGGAGAATGATCACACTCTCACAGGATACCATTGCGAAACTGCAGTTTAATACTGTTTTGTATAGTGTGTGGATCTGGGGATTATCTCTGTTCTCTGTGGGTGATAACGTACGCATTATGATTCCATGCATGCGATGGTGCGTCAGGTGAAAATGCTCGTTTCTATCTCGTTTTATTACCTCCTAGTTGTATTAAAAAAAATCTCCTAGTAAAAATATATATATTTAGAAAGTCGAAAAAGAGAGCAGAATCCCATAATAATTGGCTGCAGTAGATTAATATTTATTTTCCTTTCTTATCATGACAACCTAGAGATATATGACCTGTGCTGCCTATGACATTTTCATGAAAGTGATTTGATGATGATGCCTTATTACTAGTACTAAAATTTAAATGCCTCCTGATCTCCTGATGAAGATAAATATATCCTTATGATGAAAATGTGTCCATTTGTGGATTTAAGTGAGTCCGAAAACAATGAAATTTTAAACGACATTTGGAAATAACTTTATTTAAATATAATATAATATACAAAAGGCCTTGATAACATTGTTAGAATCGTGCAAGGTGATATACTTATATTTAATAAAAATTTATGCCTGCTCCTCTAGGTGACGGGCGGGAATTTTTATGTTCATGTAGATAAAATCAAATATACGCTAATGTTTGTCTCACCTCTCTCATCTCAGCCTATTTGCCCACTGCTGAATTATCGTTACTCCTAAAGATTTTCTATCATATTGGTTTTATTATGACGTCACCTATTTCTTGTTATATGGACAACTACGTTAAATCGATCTTGTTTTAGTTATCTGAACGGTACACCATATTTAATGCAAATGCTACAGGCGGATACTAATAATTAAATTAGTTTCTGTGTGAAACGTAAATACAATAATTCTTAATGATATAAGAAAAGATCGGTTACCGAGTGAAAGGCAAGATATATATAATTTTAATAAATCTATCATTAGACTTAATTTCAATTTCAGTAACGTGGTTAAAAATAATGTATGTTTTTGATATTGCCTATATGCATTTGTTAGGCCGATGCTCCATCAAAGGTCTTTTATATAGGGTTTATCTACAGTGGTACTTTCGTACTATTCGAGGTTTTCCCCAAATCTTTTATCCAACAAATTGCCACTTCAGCTCCTATAAGTTTGTAAAATACTTGAATCTAGACGTGGTAGGGTCATCATTAGACCGATGATGTAATTAGGTGATGATAATAATGATAATGTTTATTTGTTAACATTAACGTCACGCTTTTAAAAGAAATAAAGTAATAACTGTTAGTAAATAAGGTAAAAATATATTTTAGATAAGAAGTATTTAAAAAGAAAAGCGATCATATAACCTGCACGTCGCGAAACATTATGCTGAGTATGACTCAATTTAGATAAAAGGTTTGGGACATTCAACATTTTACATAGCTATTCAATTTGCTTTGAAAGCATCTTATTTCAGGTTCTAATATTTGTTTCAATGTAAGAATTTAGTGAGAACGGAAAATAATACAAATAAATATATTTTATGTCTATGTTATACTATTAACATTAAAGGTACAAAATTTCATCATCAAATGTACGAGTATTAAAGCCTGAGTAAAATACTCTAACTCACTGATATAAGTATTTTATTCATAACGGTTTTAAACAATTTTTTTATAGCACAAACGAGCACACAATTCACCTGATGGTAAATTATTCTGCGGCCCATGACATCTACATTCATCCTTTTATCACTTCCAAAATCATAATGCAGATGCGTTATCACCCCTGAGGATTGAAATAGAATGCCTCGTCACCAGTAATAAAGGTCTCCGGATCACTCACTCACCAGATGAAACAGCAGCGTTAACCTACTATTTTACGATGCTATTCTGTGAGGCTGTGGCCCTACCCGGTCGAGCTGACCCAATCATTGTGCAGCTAAAAACAAACTGCAGTGTAGCTCTACCACTGATAAAATTAAGATTTAAATGGTAGTATTTCGTGAACAATAAATTTTACCAATGCAGTATGCATGATGTATGAAACTACGTGGAGAAATTTTCTCTATTATCACTGGATGCTGTAATAAAAGTTACTGAAGTAAGAGGATGCATAGTTTTAAGCCACTATTTATGGAATTAGCCGTCGTCAGCAGTATTTGCCAACCCATACCTACTTAGAGATCTAGAATAAAAGAATTTCTCCAGGTCGGTACCTAACTTGCATTTCTGGTGTTGCGGAAGTTGTTGGTTGGAAGTGAGCATTTACCATCAGGATTACCCCTTCAACTATTAAAAAAATAGAACCGTAAAACGGTAGTAATTTTTTAGAGAAAATTAAGAGGTTAGTTAACAAAATATCACTTTATGTTTTTATTACATATTTAAATTCGTGTATGTATTATATAATAATATAGGTCAGGTAATGAAAACTGTATTGGATTGACCAGGGAAGGTGATCTAGTAGAATACGAGTATAACATCAACATATAATATAATATATTTTTGTGTTTATGCTGAGTAATAAACATTAAGGAAAAAATTGTACTTAGTGGTGAAATGTAAGTTTGCATTCGAATACATAAAACAAGACCAGATCACATTTCTTCACCAAATAATCTTGTGAATTGTAAATATGATAAAAAAATTAGTATAAATTACTAAAGGAAGTGTAGGTCATATCACACGGTGGCATATTTGTTTAAGACTAAAAAAATAGCGTGCACAATGTGTTGCGTGGCAGAAGTTACACTTCTTTGACGATTTAAGAATGTTTGAATGTTGAAGAATGACGATTGAAGATGAAAAAAAAGAAAAATAGAGGAAAAAAGTTGGGGGGGTGAATAAAGACGCGCACAGCAACGTACATATAGCACAGTTTACTCCCAAGCTAAGTATCTATTTAACACCCTTTATACGTAAGCATCTGTATAACGTTAATTAAAAAAACATTGTATTCCAATTCAACCTTACAATTTTATTATCAACACGCCCAAAGAAGGTTCACTTCACAAAAGTTAGAAAACAACATCAATAGTGCGAGTGAACCAGAACTACTAACGGGTAAAATTCTATTCCATGGGATCAAGAGTACTTGAGAGTGCGGAGAGAGCGGTTGCTTTTACTATATTTATTTTGATTCATCGGAGAGAAGAGTCAATGGGCTTTTGTAAATACTTAGCGCCAGGTAAACACTCTGTTACCCTTACTAAAACAAGAAAAAATATTTCCCTTCCTTAGCTTTTAAATAGTTTATACTTTATAAAAATATCATCAACTATTAAGTAATTTCACATTTGAATAACACATTTAATCAATGAACTTAGTTGAGCACCTTAGAATGCTGTCTACCCGTAATTAAAAAGTATCAATATTATCCTTCTCTAAGTTAATTGCACTAGTAACTAACTTAAAGGAGGAAGGAGGAAGCTACAATACCCCGTCTTAATAAAAGTGAAATGCATCAAGGGAATAAACTTAAACAATAACTCCTTGTCGGTTATATTGTGAAATTATAGTCGAGTTGTATTGTAAAATGAATGATCCAATATAACTCTTTATCGCAAATACACCGGACAACAATACTCCATTGTCTCTTCTCTCGTTAGGTCTTTTGATATAGCTCTGCTTTTCATTTGATATTCCCTATTATGATATGCATCGTTTTATATAGATGTGTAGTTCCATTCGATGTTTTGATATAATTTTCATCATCTCATATCGTAATTAGTCCGTTGTTGAAAATTAGCGTCTGCATTATATAACACACCATTTTATTTATTTCATAGTGGTGACATAGTTTGACTGATGGGAAGTGATGATCCCATCCAGCAAACAACTAAAATTCTCATTCTTTATCACCCTGAGGAATGAGATGGATTATTAGACTCATTACCGGTTATTGTGTCTCCAAATCCATACACTAAAAAACCGAAAACAGCATCACTATAACACGATGGTACGTTGTTGTTAAGGCGTGGTATATCCCATTAATTCATGTTTCAACTAACTACAGAGTGGCTAAACTTTGTTGATAATTATTAATCCTAAGACAACTGCTGCGTTCCGCAAACTTGCACAGATTATCACTCTCATTGGTATTATCATCATCCATCTTGTAGCCTTCTTTTTGTATTTTTCAAAGTTATGAGCCACTATTCTACTATATCGGTGACACTATTCTGACATAAAGTTACGTTAACAATCAAAACCTATCTCTAGAGTTGAGCATGCTATTATCAGGTTAATCTCCCTTTTGATTTGTCAAAATTGTTTTACGCGAATATTGGAGGAAAGGTAACAATTTAATTGTTTGATACACTTTGACAGTTTGATATCGAGATTATTTAAGCTAATAAATAAGACAAGGGTCTTTACCGAAAAAGTGCATATTCTTATGCTTGAAAACTCTTTCTTTAAAGAAGACTTATTTATTAACTTCATGCATATTATTATGTTTATTGAATTTATACTGAACAACTAAAAACATCACAAAAAATATTTTTTACATTCGAAAGAGTGCTACGTTTTTAGTCGTACGTTTTGTTCTGATATCTGCAGAGCTGGTGTTGAATGAATGAGATGCACAGAGAAATGCGTTGCAGAGATTTACTTTTCAAAGTTCTTTGCTTTATTATTAATCTTTACTCCTTTATAAGGTAACAACGATAAGTCATATATATACAATTTATATTAATTTGCATGTAAATATAAATGTTGCTTTGCGCTCTGTACTGATAGTATAAAGTAATTTGAGTTTATTTTCTAATTTGATAGCTGTAAGTTAATGTCGTAATTACAATTAATATAAGAAAATAAACTGATTCCACTATCGGACCTCACGACGCACTGCTAGATTTCATACTTTTGTTGTGAACATCCCTCAAACCCGAACGAAGCGCTTTCGTCTTTCATTATTCGTACAGCAAAAGACTGGAATAGTTTGCCCGCGTCTGTCTTTCCCTCCGATTGCAATGTGGGTGTTTTCAAGAGTTGAGTGAATAGGCATTTACTGAGCTAGTGCGCCTTACCATCCAGGACTGCATTTCCGCTTAACATCAGGTGGGACTACGAGTCAAGCACTTGCTTTGAAAGTTTAAAAAAAATAACAAAAAAAAATCTAAAGTGAAAATCTAAAAATTTTTTTAGATTTTCACCTATTTGTTACTGTAATAAGTGTTACAAAAGTGCACACAATTCACCTGTAGATAGTGATTCCTGCAGATCATGCCAACTTCAATCTTCTTTCAAACTTCAACTTTAATAAGAAATCATGATGCAGATGCGATGTGATTCCTGAGGACGATGGTATGCTCTGTCATCAGTATACCGGTCTACGCCTCTTTTCTTTCACCAGACGAAACACAGTATCGCTTAGCTAAAGTTATACGCTCTTAATCTAGAAAGCAATCCCATCGATACTTGCTATTCATGCCACAGCAGCTAGTTTAAAACTGAGGAGTGGCAAATATATAACGTATTTTTTAGTATGAGCCACCTCGCATACCACTCATTAGCGGTGCAGTTTTTCCCCAAAAGGTGAAAGTTTTCTCGAAGAGTTGGTGTTGATTGACCGTCTCTCAGCTCTGAACTGACTTAACCACACAAGATTGTTTCTCGTTGGGTTGGTTGTTGACTACGAAAACAATCCTCAAGAATGAATGAATTTTACCAATTTTAGAAGAGATATTGAGAAAAATATGCTTTATTAACTTCTTGAAATGCCTTCAAGACTATGTTATTTTTAATTAGCATTTTTTTTTGTCTTTGTGTTGGTAACTAATTAATAATAATTGTTACTAATTATTAATAATAAGTGAGTTTTGGACGTTTAGCTCGAGCTCCTCTGAAGGTAATTGATCACCGCTGCCCATGAGCATCTGTAATACCAGAGGAAACGCAATGCTCTGCCAGCTCTTAATACAATGTAATAGATTGTCAGAGTAAAAAAAATATAATAATCTGCACCGAGATTACTCTGTGAAATGAAGTAAGAGTCATAATGTGTAAAGGGATGAAACTTGGGCCCAGTCAACAAATAGCCATTGTTTAGCATCCCCCTTGGTTTTGCGGCTCGGCTGTTTCTCGCTAATGGCTGTATTACGGGCGGGTTTAAATGCAGTGCGTCTAGTTTTATTCTCAGTTTATTTGAAGTAGCACCGACCACTACCGGATGCTTTTTACAATCAATGAAACTACGCCAAAGCTTCAAAAGGGGGAACTCGTCAATTTATTTGAGTTTAAATGCTTTATGAAAAACTAAGAACGTGTAAATATATATGTTTTTTTTAATGCAATGTGTCGTTCTTCTCTTTTGATAATTGTTTTATTATCAATGAACTAATATCTGCCCGCCACTTCTCTGGCGTGGCTGGAATTGAGTTCAGAGAGAAATTAAAAATTTTTGGGGAAAATAAAAATAATAGGATGAAAATTTTCATCCGTTATGTCACTATATTGTTTTTTATTCGATGCATATATTTTAAGTTAATATAATTCTGTTTACGACAGTATATGATTTATTCATTTACCAGTACGTGTAAATTTTGGGCATTCGATACTCAACGTTCGATTTGAGAGGCGAGGAGTATTCTCACTTTGGCTAACGTCTGGCTTCAACATAAATGAGTCAACCAAAGACGGATTAAACCTCACAGAGAATGCCAGTGTGAAATAGTATCATAACGCTAGTGTTTCATATGGTACATGTAGAAATCAAGTGTCAAATGTCAATCATACTAAGATGGAATGCCTCGAGGGATGACAGTGCTTTTGTATCTTCAATTGTTGTTGAGGAGGGCGTACTCGAACTGTGTGCTCGATTGTAATACCCTAATATAAAAAAGATTGCTTATTACGTATGTGAGATGAACAGAGGACAAAGATGGCAGGATTGTTCTAAAATAATGCACTAAGTAAGCGCAGCAGATCCAATCAGCATCTTACGAGCAAAAATCAGTCAATACACACATTAGTATGTGGAATACGTGTAGATTTTATCTCGCTCCCTCGCCTTCGAGTCATTTACTTTTGTCCCCGCTCACGGTGCTGAATCAACGGGCGATAGGGCGCGTGACTTCCACTGCAAATGAACTAATCGAGAAATCCCATTTTTGTTGGACTTAGCTTAAAGCAAAAATATCAAAAAAGAGCTAGCAGAATGTTGATCATAGCATTGAAATGATTGCTTACATTTTTTTTAATATAGTCATCTTAACAATAATTCAATAAATTATGTTCTTTTTCTTTTTATTCAGACTGTTAATTCTATTGCAGGAAAAAGATAATACAATAAAAACTGGCCTTTTTTCGAAGATTTGGGTTCTGGACTGTCTCAGGATTTGGACATATTTAAATCTTTTTTTTTTGGACATAATTGAAGTAATCATAACGCTTGTCTACTACGAAAATAGATTGTCAACTATGGGAAAATTGGTGGTTTCAATCAGAAATTTTCTAAATGGTTGTTATCTAATTATTTTTCGAATTCCGTTAATTTTCTTAGAGGTATACCAACCTCTCAAGCGAGGAGATATCTTGACAACCACTATTACAGCGCTACTAAATGGCGATTGAATTTAATAGCATCACTAGCCTACTTCAATCCACGACGGAGCATGGACATCCCCCACCATATATATATGGATTTACTTTAGATACGAATAAGAAATTTTACTACTAAAACATATAAATATTTCTATAACTGTCTTTCTTATATAATGTAAGTTTTCATTTTAATACAATATATTTAACAGAGAATGCTTGCCAATCATAATTTAACAAAATAAAACTAATGTGTCTCTTTTTAAACACACCTCAATATTTACGTAAACATCAGGTTCATATATGATACTTTCACGGACTCCTGAACAACTTACAAGTGACGTCCGTAGAATACGTTGTCTATTTATATGGGAATCATAAGATCGTAAATTTAAAAATAACTCGATTATAGTCAGTGTATTTATTATCACTTTCCTGCGTCTGGAAGTCATTTATTTCTGTCTCTGTTCACGTCGCTAGATTTCCAACTGAATGGAGTTAATCGAAATTACTGTTCCGTATAGACTTACAATTGTATTTATAAAGAAAAATACTTAGAAGAGTCTTAGGTGACTTTATAATACCGTTATAAATGAAATACGTTCGTTTTATTTAAAGCTGGACATGATATACAAGCATATGTTCATTCATAATTTTGTATATTTCAGTGACGTTGAAGTGTGATTCCATTACCGTAATCAACGCATTCGGCGAGCGGTTTTGAATTTAATAAATTAAGTAATATATTCGTACAAATATATATGAGTTTGCACGTGAATGTTATAATTTTACGGCTGCGTGGTGGAGTGGTTAGAGTACCTGGCTGCTTCTACACGGGTCCTGGGTTCAATTCCCAGCCGAGGAACAATATTGTGTATCACATTGTGATTGTTGGTCTGGGTGTGTTATGCATTTGTCCCGTGTCCTTGGCTCTGCATCTGAACCTTCCTCCAATCTTATTGCACATGCATACATCAGAATAGTATGTTTGTTTGCACAAATGCTTATTTTTTTTTTATGGCTGCTGATCACTGTTAGACCAAGGGCTTCGGGCACTAGGTGGTGTAGGTGGTGTGGAGGACAGGATCTTTTTGGTACTCCAGCACGAATGGGGTGGGCTTCGGGTCGTGTCCCCTCTATACGGCATCGAAAGGTACGGTTTGGTTCGTTGATCTTGTCGAACGCTTTAATGCTATATATATATATATATATATATATAGGAATACTGAAGTGGCCGGATGATTATCTTAAAAATACAAGTCTTATCTATCTATCTATCTTAATAATGTCGTACAGCAGTAAGCCGTACATCTTGATTCCTTATTGAGCACGGAAGGTTTGTGGATCACAATGGCCAACGATATTATGGAGACACCATGACGACTTAAATGGACTGCCTTGTTTCCTGTGAATGGGCCCGATAACGTTATCCTGCTATTTTTCGGTCGTATTCTGTGAGATTGTGACCCTTCGCCGTACGAACAAGATAACCAGGAAATGCTATTTTAATAATAAAACAAGGATAACTTGACCAAGTAAATAATTTAATAGCATTGTTAATATATGTCAGTCTTCCTATCTCCTTATTTATACGAAGTGACGTAGGTTCGCGGCATTTGTCAATATCTGTTTGCAGAAATACGTAAGCTGCTTTTAGTCGAGTTTTAAACATGTATACCCTCAATGTTGTAGACATTTATAAGTACATATATAAAAAAGGGAATTAACCAGTTATCACGTTCATTTTTTTTTTTCAGTATTTTATTTTAATATTTTTAACTACGTGAAAGTGTCGGTGGCATGATAATCACATCAAATTTATACAATTTACTAACTTCTTCGATGACATTTTAGGAAAAACCTCAAGATAAATTTAACATGAAAGACTTGAATATTGACCAAGTTCTAATTACATCCAGAGAATAAATAAATTTTATGAAGTTCTTACAGCAGTTTCGTCTTTAAAGTAATAATGACATCCCGTAATTTTTCTGAATAGTTTTGAAGATTTAAATTTAACTGCGCTACATATTTAGATTTAAACTTATAATATATATATATATATATATATATATATATATATACATATATATATATATATATATATATATATATATATATATATATATATATATATATATATAGCACTCTCGATTTGGAAATGTGATCAGAATAGAAGTCGGGAATTTATAAAATATTCCCTAGAAAACAATTGAAAAGATTGCAATCCATTTATTACACAGTCAGAAACAGTTTGTAAGAAATAGATTTTCTTTTAAATTGTACATTGAGTTTATGTTACATTTTCTATTCAAATTTGAATTAAGCGCTGATTGCACTTATAGTAAGCCTTTCGGGCTGCAAAAGGTTAATTTTAAAAATCTTAAAGCTGTCTTGAGAAGGAATAAATAACATACTGTATTGTTAATATTCACTTTTTTTCTACATTGCTTAATGAACTAGGTTAAGGTCAGGGAGTTTACCATATACCCAACCGTATAAGTTTCGATAACTTAAAAATTGTTGGTTTACTTCTACCAGTCGCAACACCAACAATGCGTCAGCGGGCTATGAAGAGGGTCATACTAGTTGTTTATCATTGCAATAAAATTTCCATAACAGATACAGGTATAGACCAAAGGAGCATTAGGAAGCTGAAGTTACAGTTTGATGAAAGCTTTTCGTGACAGTCTGGACAGAGAATGGTCACGTACATAACAAACGAAGGCTAATGTATTGTGGTTGGCCAGTGTCGCTTACCCTTTTTTTTTCTCAACAGTTCTATCTGACACCATCCTGGGTCTGTACATCCCAGAGGCGAAGTGTTTAACTTCCTCTTTGATTCAACGTGGGTGATCAAACTACTTTAATTAAGCCCCCCCCCTCCCTCCCACCACCGCAACAAAACGAGGGGGCTTAGAGGAAGGCTTTTGTGCCAACTATTGTACAAAAATTATTACAAATTCTCTTCTAGTTAACTAAGTACTAGCTCTAGTATTGGATCTGTCGCCATTTTATTCCAGTACTAGTGAGTCATTTGGAAGTGATCATTATAAAGATTCCTAAAATACATATTTTTAATTAATTATTATTTTTTGAATTGATAACTTGAAAAATGAAATTATAAATTTAACGCTGCAGGGTTATTTGACTTACTTACTATTTGATTTTCGGTGACATTTGTATTGATTACGCGTGTTATATTACTTTATTATATTAAAGCTAACCGTCGAGCACAAAGTTCACCTCACTAGTAAATGATGACGACAATTCATATATCCTACATCCATCTTCAACAAGATTGAAGATTGAAATGCTTTCTCATTCGTGAGGTCTGAGATGAGTTTCGATACTGGGAAGTGGACCTCCGGTTCCCTACATTTACCATATCAAAAGTAAAATTGTGCTGCTATTTTATGTTTATATTCATCGAGGTTTTGGTCCTTTCCTAGTTGGACCATTCGATATAATGGGCTAAAAATAGTGATACCTTTCTGGTAATTACTAGGTGAGATTTATCTTGCATGATATATTATAGTGCGTTAACTTTCGAGAGAAAATAATAGGACTCCTTATGATCCTGTTTCCTAGTCCAATGTGAAATAAGATCGGAGAAAGATTCAGAAGCAGTGGCAAAGAGACGAGAAATACCAATTACACAATGCAACCGAGGCTTCAGCAAAATAAAATGTCTAAAAGTCAGAAACCGCGAAGTAGCTGATCATACACCACGCCGCCAACACTATACATTGCTACAGATTGGAATTACCACGTTTATAATACGCTTAACGATCATAAAATAATAATGAAGAAGCTTGCATGTCTCAGAAATAATTTTACAAAATTTAGTTTTTGCAAAAATTTCGGTTTAACTATATTCCAATAAACTTTCATCAGAGAGGCCTACAGGGATATAAATATGTAAGTTGTTGTAAGTGGAAGTCTACTAAATGAAGAAACTACGCGAACGCTATTTTTATTGAGAATAAATCATAAAAAAATATTTACAAGTAGAAGGAGGTGGCATAAAATTTATGAAATACAGGCACCTAAATGGTATAATATCTTTAGAATAATGTTAAAAGTAACTTCTAAATATCCTAATGAAGCTCTTCAGAAGTAACGAGGCTACAGAAATATATTGCGTAAATTTATTTCGTTCAAATTATAAGCGTGATTTAATTCTATTCAGTAGATTTTTGTTTAATTTTAATTAACTTGACTATAATAACATTTTATGTTATGTATATACAGATAATATTCTAATGAGAATACCTAGCTCCGGCATCGCAGGTCCAGGGTTCAATTCCCAGCAGAAATCTAATATTTGTACATCACAAATTGTTTTCAGTTTCAACATTTGTTTACTGGGATTTAAAAATTCATGGTATTGCATTGTAATTTTTTTTTTGATTAGAAATCAAATCTAGTCCCACGTTGAAGTATAGAACATGAAGGTTTTTATGTGTCCGTTTCTTCTTTCGTGCACCAATAGTAAACCAGTAAAGTATGTTAGTGATTTTGCTAGGCGACAAAAAAGCATATATATATAGACGATCGATTGACAGGCTATATAGTGACAAGCAAAATAACTGTACAGACATTGTGATCATTTTCTCACAGGAGAGGGAGAGGATTTTCAATAAAACATCATGAACGTTTTTATTGAAAAATAAATACAGCATTCCAAAAATGTTAACAAAAAAAAGTGATATTAGTACTTAAATGATTACAGAAATGACCACATTAAAAAAATTACCATTTTGAATACAATAAAATATCTTAATCCCAATGAGACTTTAAACTTCAAACAACCTCATGATTTTATAGCCAAATTTATTCTATAAAATTAAGACATTCGCTATAGAGCCGGCATAGCCAAAAGTGCTATGGTTAACCTCGACAAGATCTGGAAGAACAGAAGTATTCGACGAACGTAAAGTGCCCTTGATTCGAGCCCTAGTATTTTCTATATTCTTGTGTGGTGCTGAGACTTGTACTGTGAGATGCCGTGAGATCAGTAAAATAAATGCGTTCGAGTTGTTGATAGAACTTAAAATCATCACATGGCTCTCCACAATCTGTCGACAAAGAGCCCTCAATTTCTTCGGACACATTATGCGGTCTTCAAAGCACTGTCTGGAGAAGCAGATCGTTTTAAGCAATATGGATGGCAGACGCGCTCAGGAGAGGGCATATAAGATGGTCTGACACAATAAATTGCTTTCAGTGGGTGGTAGAATGCACTGTGCGGTCCACTCCACATATGACCGCACTCAAAAATGGATTGTACGTGGTCGTGATCCTCAGCAGCAAGGAAACGATGAAGAGAAATTTTTCGAAGTGTTGGTGGCAATCCTAGTGGTTAGTTGATAATGCTGATATCTTATTCTATTCCCCCAACACTTTGTTTAAAATATGTCTATCCAAATTATTTTTGTATTTTAGTATATTTGTATTATCAGCCGTGGTCAGCTTAGTGTCAAAGAGCTCGCTTTTAATTTACGACACACAAGCAAGCCTAGTTCGATCTTGATTCCCGCAACAATGAATATATTTAATCAAAATTTTAAATTCTGCTTTACCACGTGTTCGGCGGTGAAGAAAACCTGTATGTCTGAAATAATACAAAAAAATAAGTTTGATACACATATGAAGCTACCAATACCCAGTGGAGCTGCGTGCTGGACTCTCTAGAGAGAATAACTTGTGTCCAGCAGTGGGATTTATATACAGGCTTCCCTTGAAACTTGTATTTCTCCAAGTATTGTTTCCAAGTAGTACAATTATTCCAATTCAAATATTTATTTACAGAGATTAAACATATATTTAATATACTTATAAAATAAACAGAAGCAAAAAAAAATTATCCAGTAACATTTACTCTCAGCACACATTTAAAAAGAATTGCTGAAAAGAGATAGCGTTAGTACAAATCTGCTAACAAGTGTGGCCTAATTGCACTCTGTAGCATCTGTGTTCAACTCGAAAGCGCTTCGCTTCGTTAATTAGTCGGCTTGTTAGTAATCAAAGCATCTTGTTCCAAGTTTACTCTTACTCATCTCTTGTAGATTCTTGTTACGTGACGTCCGGTTTATGATCAAACTTAATCTTTGATAGAGTAAAAAACTACACACTATATAGTAATTCTTAACTCTATCAAAGATTAACTTACATACTCTGTGATAACCTTCCCATGTAGAGAGAACCCCATTCATAATTCTGTACTAAGAGATTATTTGAAAACATCACATATAAAAAGCGACAATTTCCTAACGGTTTAGAGTACAGTTTACAAAACTGAACATTGGAGATTCGAATCTATCATTTGAATATTTTCATGAAAGTGGTTAGTGGGAATGAGTGATGTGTTTAGTAAAATGAGTCAAAATAAACTACATATTTAAATATAATAATAAGACATGTCATATCTTATGGGTCACAGTGGTTGAAATGGTTGAAAAGATCTTGAATCCACATTGAAGAAAGGGTGTTGGTTTTATTAGCCACAATTATCATTTCTATATATAAATCACACTTCTTTCTATAAAAATATATATATATAATTTACTACTACATGAACTGTGTATTTGTATATTATTCTTATTACATTGCAATTAAATCTATCACATAAATGAAGAGCAAGTATTTTTGGACACTGAGATCTCTGAGGCTTTTGTCAAACATTCACTGGCCTTGCAAACCCAATTCTGGTAGAATTTTGTGGTAGAAGCTTGTGACAGCTTGACTGGGAAAGGACCGCGTTTCTTTACAGACAAGTTAAAATCATCTCAACGCTGTTCTCTTTCGTATAGTGAGCTATATATTTCGTGTAATATATAGTGTTTAACTATAGTAAGAATAGAGAGAAACCGGAACCCTGTACAGAGAAAAGCTTCCATCTTATTTCACACGAGTGACAGTGCACCTAGAGTTTGATACCTTAACCAGGAACTGTATATGGCGTAAGAATCACATAACATCAAGTTAATAAAATGCTTATTTATCCTCCTGCCAGCTGAAAAATAATCAGTTTCGAAGCCGTGGGCTTAAAATTTTAATGAGAAGAAATAAACTTTTAAGATTTACACAAATCTGTACCTCGCTATTTTAAATTATTCCTGGCTTCTTGTCATAAATATAAATATTCAACACATTGGAAGCGCCAATTTATGTTCATTTACATAACAAAGCGTCCATTTAAATAAAAAATGTTTCTCTTGATGAGAAATAAAATAATTTCCTGTCATTCATGTTCTATTGAAGACAATAAACGTCATATATCTCCATATTGAAATCGAATCTGTAGCCAACGATGATGGTTTTGTCAGAGGTAGAGCAACGCTGCTGCTCGTTTCTAGTAGCAGCATGGATGGGTCGGTTAAACCGGAGGAGGACTACGCCACAAAATACCACCGTAAAATAGCAGCATAAACTTTACGGTGGGACATCAAATCATCAAGTTTATACTTATATTAATATCATATATTTCATTACAGTCCTCAGGGCTAACAAATGCACCCTGAAACTATGTCGAGGATGGATGTAGGTAGATGTCATGGGTCGCAGTCATCACTTCTGCACCTTCATCACAGTTACCAGCTGGTGAACAATATGCTCATTTGTCACCCCTATTATTATTAAAAAGAAGCGAACCTTTAAATTTATAATGATACAATTTTATCGTATATATAAATGTACGAAAAAATCATAAATCATTATCCATGCATCCATAATGTATTATTCAGTAAATAAACGTATCTTTTATCCATATATAAAAGTTTGTATATTTTATCTTTACCTACTTACCTTGCAGTTTGCTGCCATCCTGAAAAAAAGCTTTAAAACAATGCTCGACATCGAGCCATATAAAATCCTCCGCAAATATCCAGTGAAGCAAATTGTGAGCAGCAGATGTGGAGTTAATCCTATAGATTTTTTTTCATTGTCTTTTGTACTTATATACTTGTCATGGTGTGGTTTTGTCATTTTACCATAAATAACGTTACCATGACCTACCTTAATTTCACGGGCGATAGTAATTGTGAGTATTCTTTAGTTTTTTTTTATGTAAATCATAACGATCATTGTAGTGGAAATGTGGATGCCACTTGAAGTAGTTCGATTCTGGGTTCGATTCATAGTCAAGAAACAATATTTGTGCATCACAAATTGTTGGTTGGTGGGGGTGTTGTATGTGTTTATTCTATCTTATTTCATATACAAATGAGGATGGAATGAGGAAAGGGACGACGAATGAGTGCCTCTGTGTTTCACGCAAAAAAAAATTGCGCATTCGATCTCATCTAGTAATATCCAGAAGATATCGTTGTGGTCGAAATTGACCATCATAATTATGAAATGTGGAAATGCTATTAACTTTTATAATTAAATACAAACAGGTTTTATCAAGGGAATATTGAGTGTTATCGAATAGTACATTCGTAAATTTGAAAACGTACCTCAGAAAAGCAATAAACCGAGCTATTTTCTAGAATGGTTTTAAGTTTACTCACCTTTTTTAATACAATTCAAGATAAACAGTATCTATTGACAAAGCAATGTTTAAGCAATAAAAAACAGAGCAAAAAAAATTATAAAATCAATTCCCGTTCGCACAGTCACTCGTTCACACCTTTATTTATAAAGGACTATAAGAAAGACTGATACTTGTTACTTGATACTGTGCAATAAATACATTAACGAATAGGAATTAAATCTAAAAATTATTAATTTAAAAATACAAATACTAAATTTTATTAAATATTTTAATAAAATTTAAAGTATTTTAATAAATATACGTGCATACATGCAAAGATATAGAACAAGGTAGATAACAATTAATTCTACATTGGATGGGCATCTGAATGCCTTAAGCACTCGTAAACCAGGCTTTTAAAATAGCTTCTATTACTTACCTTTCTGATGTCATCGGGCAAGATATGCCGAAGGAGTCTAGCTCGGATAATAAATACATTATAGAGAAAGCCGGTAAAGTGAGCAGAAATATAGATCATGTTATCAGATGAAGATGTAATAAATCTGTCACGAGGTAAGAAGCGATATTAGAATTTATCTTTAAGTTGAGAAGGTGATAATGGTTCCATCATCACCTTCTTAACTTTCCTGCTTATAATGAGACCAAGATATTAAGCACAAACAGAATTCTGCAATTATATTTTTTTATGGAAAGCTAATCAAAGCTTATCAAAGCATGACTTTAGTATATGGGTAATTGTAATGCATATCGCTTGACCTGAGCGCCATTAAATGGCGTTAGATAAATTATTTTTATTTCAAAAAGCTTATTTAAATCGTCGATCAAAATAAAACTGATCTTACAATACAATTGTTGTTATTATATTTGGTCTCGAATCACTTTCAATATATACTCAACGTACATTAAATATGCAATTGGCATTCCACACGGCTTGTCTGGCAGATCTCGCGCTCATCTTACCGCCTCCTTACCAATTCGCTAGCAACTTCAAAATTTCGCTTACCACAGTCAGAATACTTTGAACTTCCTTTTTTTGTTTCAATAATTTTGCGGTTACCAACCTGACTAGTTACAACTGCGTTGTGTGATAAATCATACGGAATAAATAGTATATGGATACCTTCGTGATATAAAAAGTAAATAATTTTTATTTTATTTAATGAATCTGCTAGGTAATATTTTCTCATTTATAGCTATTGACTTTAAGGAAGTAAAAAGAGCCTAATCAATAAAAACAAAATATGTAATAAAAACAATAAATTCCATAACGTTGACTAAATATATTTCTACTATTACTTTTAATATTTTTTTTGTAACAATTACTTTAGAAATCTATGTTTTCTTCAGATATCAAAAGTAAAATCCTTTGTATTCATCAACCTGCCTAGACTCCTGAGGGCTATATACTAATATATAATATATAAGTATGCTCAATTATTACATGAAGTGTTGTCGCGTGAATTTACAAACACTAATAAAATAGGAAAGTATGCATTTTATCTACAAAGTGACAGATCTTTTAATGCTACCATTTAAAATGTATAAAGCCCTTACACAATTCTTCACAGAATATAATTGATAATTGGAGACAAATCTCTTTAAATTCCTTGGGTCGCTTCGAAGAATCTACATCCATTATGAGGATTACAAAAAGAAAGAAAATTGTTTATAAAGTGTGTTTCACACTGAAAAGATAAACTGCTACCAAGATTTTTTTTTTATTTCATTGAGAGAAATAAACAAGCACACAGTTACCTGATGGTAAGTGATTCCTGGGGCCCCTGACATGTACATTCATCTTTGTCAAGGAATTATAATTCAGATGCTTTGTCACCCTTGAGGACTGAGATGGAATGCCTCGTCAGTAATAACGGTCTCCGGATCCGTGCACTCACCAGACGACACTCACAGCATCATTCATCAAAACAGATTTATCTAAAGTAACTTAAAATATATATTTTAAAAATAACTCAATGTTACATTCTCACATATTTTTTAAATAAAGAATAACCTACTTAAAATTACTACTGATGGTAAATTATTCGTGCCCATGACACTGACATTCATCCTCGAAAAGATGCAGATGTGTTTCACCCTTGGGAACCAAGATCGCCTCGTCACCAGACGATACGCAGCGACATTATTCTGTTGTTTAATGTTTATTTTTGTTTTTGTATTATTTGATAAATTAAACAACCAAAAGTCAGGGCATTCATATATTTTCCGAAATTAAACAATCAATGTAGAAATACAAATCCGTTACTTTCAAATTCCCAAATTTGATTACGCTTTCGTGATTTGGCCAAAAGGACCGCATAAAAGGAAATCCGAAAAGTAATAATAATAATAATAAACTCCGTCTGCTTAGTCTTTATTTATCTATTATATTATATATTTTATATATTTGTTTATAGTATTTTATTTATTTTAATGACCAACGGCGATAGAAAAAAACTCCCCTAAATAATAATAATAAATAGAAATAAAAAGTAAAAATTGTTAATTTAAAAATACAAACTCTATTAGGGATATTTTTTTATCTAACTACGCCAACTACGCGGAGTTAGACAAATAAATAATAATTCTTTATTTTCACACCATAAACATTAATTAAATGACGAGTAATGGTACGGAAAAATAAAATTGATACAAGTGTATGTGAGAGCTTGAGCTGAGCAGGTTCTGCCTCATATTTACCAGCACTAACTTATTATGAGGAAACATTAGTGGTAAAAACATAGTACTAAAGTAAAATAAAATGATATACTATACTGGGTATTAGGAGACCGCTTCCGAAAATGAAGACAGACGATAGTACTGATTATTGGACGGAAAAAAAATTATCCTGATTAAAAAGAAACATATTTTTAAAATGTTTTAATAGTATTATTTACGCTCCATCATGTTAGCACAGATAAATGAAACGATAATTTCATAAGAAATATATTACCTAAAAAAAATCAACAATGGAACTCGGATCAACGAACGCCCGGGCGGATACCGCGGAAAATGTCAAAGTACCGTCAACAGCTGCCGCGGCCCACCGCAAAAGGAGCGGTTTGTTTTTGCGGATTTTTATGTTTAGTATTTTTAGTTTTTGAGACAGTTTCGCGATCCGAGCATCAGCTGTTTTTGATTTGGTGTTTCATTGCTGGTTTTTTTAGTACGCAATATTAAAGCAAAGTTTTAACGTTTAAATTCTCAAAATGTTTTAATTATGTTATACAACCATGGTGACATTGACTGTATTATGGTACTGAAGATAAATTAATATAATGCCTACCAGATTAATTTTATTTATCTATAATATATAGTACTTTAGCGGGAAGACTAAAAGAATATTTTCCACACTTTAGCCGTTCAATTGAAGGATATAAGTTTTCTCTACTAAATATTTTTTTACATTGAAATCCTTAGACCATACGAAACTCAGTTATTTTACGCTGGCTGAAGTGAGGGTTGAACATCAAAGCTGTGATCAATAGTTCACTTCCAGAACTAATGCTCGTGAATGCCGATGTACCCTAAAGCGGTGTTATCCTTTTGTTCACTGTGCATATTAATGACTTGTTGCGAGTTATAAACATGCTTTGTTATGCCGATAACAACAATGTAAAAGTCTCGGAAATACATCGAAAAGTATTGGACCATAAATATGAAATCAATTACTACTACTTAAGGATGGATATTAGACTAGATTATATATATATATAATATAATAATGCGTGTATGCATATTAGCCTCGCGTTTGCACTTAATAATTAGTGTTAGAATTTAAAAAATAGGTTGGATTAGGGCTTTAGTTTCGCTATAATTAAGTTTTGGTAACCACGCAGTTGTTAATTTCTTTAGATTTTTATAAAATTAAATAACGAGTGAAAGTATATAAAAAGTATATAAATATATAATCTTTCGCATATTATAAAAATACTGACGTGATTTAAAATAATATATAAATATTTAAAATTATATAAAAGTTTAGATATCAATGCCCCATCTCTGACTAAAAATTATGCCTTTAATAAAACATTATGAACATTTTCACTTTTAAATAGCAATGCCTTGTTTGTGGTATTAGATCCTAAAGTCCAGGTTTATGTAAATTTGATGTCTGCTTGTCATTTCCAATCGATTTCATCGCGTTCTGTTTTGATAGGCCTTGAATCAGAAATACCCACGTGAAATTACTTCGTAGTCGTCAGCTTTAAAATTATATTGAAATCCAAGATATAAAAGGTCTACAAAGTTTTTTTTTTAGTACGCAATATTAAAGCAAAGTTTTAACGTTTAAATTCTCAAAATGTTTTAATTATGTTATACAACCATGGTGACATTGACTGTATTATGGTACTGAAGATAAATTAATATAATGCTTATCAGATTTAGTTTTATCTATCTATCATATATAGTACTTTAGCAGGAAGACTAAAAGAAAATTTATTGGAAAATTAAAGGATATAAGTTTTTTCTACTAAATATTTTTTTACATTGAAATCCTTAGACCATACGAAACTCAGTTATTTTACGCTGGCTGAAGTGAGGGTTGAACATCAAAGTTGTGATCAATAGTTCACTTCCAGAACTAATGCTCTTGAATGCCGATGTACCCTGTGTTATCCTTTTGTTCACTGTGCAAATTAATGACTTGTTGCGAGTTATAAACATGCTTTGTTATGCCGATAACAACAATGTGGAAATAAAAGTCTCGGAAATACATCGAAAAGTATTGGAACATAAATCTGAAATCAATTACCACTACTTAAGGGTGGATATTAGAGTAGATTATATATTATATATATAGAATAGATAAATTTAATCTAATTGAAGCACCTTATGTTGGAGGCGCTCCATTTAAAGTTACACTTGGTACCGAAGCGTGTTGAGAAGCTTGGGGCACTATAATAATAGAGCAAGGAAGTGTATCTTATTAAATCTTCGGTGTCATCTGTTATTATTGCTGTTATTTCGCTTGTACTTTGCTTACATAGCTTAATGAATATAACTCAATTTATACTGAAAATTCTTTCTTGACTTTTTCTTCTATAGGCACTTGAAGAATTTGTCGTTTTTACTTTAACGCATTTCGCTCCTTGACAAATGCCATTACATAAATATTACGTTAAAACGTTTGGATTCTGTAAACAACAAAAGATGAGAAAATATGACGGCTCTTGGTGAGCCGAGACCTACAAAGTTATATTTGTCACAATGAAGTTAAATAGCAACGCGGATGTAAGAATGATAAATACAAATATAAAAATTTGTTTAACCCTATGGTCAAGTTAGCAAATACATATACAAAATTTATAGTTATTTTTATGCTATTGATCATTTCACAAGACTTTTCAAAACCAAAACATTTAGGTCAATAAATTTTACTTATTATGAAGAAATTTAAGATGCAATATTAACGACACGGGTCATTTCAAAAACACTTCATGTACCATCGTATTTTGCTGTATAAACACTTGTCTCTGTTATTCTATTCAATTAGATGTAGGACCTAAAACTTGTAATTATATAATTTAACAACTAGGTACTATAAAAAGCGGCCGTCAAAATTACAGTAAACTACAGTTTACACAGTACACCATTTCGCGTTTAGTTGAGGGAGTTTAACCCAATGGTCAAGTTAGCAAATATTATACAAAATTTGTTTAAAACAAATTCTATCTCATATGGATTATAGTTATTTTTATGCTATTGATCATATCAGTAGACTTTTCAAAACCAAAACATTAAAGTCATAAAATTTTACTTATTATGACGAAATTTCAGATGCAAAATTAGCGACACGGGTCATTTCAAAAACACTTCATGTACCATCATATTTTGCTGTATAAACACTAGTCTCTGTTATTCTATTCAATTAGATGTAGGACCTAAAACTTGTAATTATATAATTTAACAACTAGGTACTATAAAAAGCGGCCGTCAAAATTACAGTAAACTACAGTACACAGTAGACCATTTCGCGTTTAGTCGAGGGAGTTATTTGAATTACAAAACAGTAATTTCGTAGTCAGAGTTTCGTAGTTAACAAACTACATATATTCCATACTTGCTGACATCCATATCATTATGAAATATATATAAAATCATGCGCTTTGGGCGCAGATATTTTCATCAATTTCTATTAATTGTTGTAATAATGGCAATAAGAAATATATTGATTAAATGTATTGTCTACAGGCGTCAACGTACAAACGTCTGCTCCGAACTCGCTGTCATTCCTATTTGTGAAATCATTATGGCCTTAAACACCGATATTTCTTAGACTCTTAAACAGAATATATTATTATTTCTATGTACATGCATATTCCAATCTGTTATTTGATAACTTGGGAAAACTATTTCTTTTTACTTTTCTTAGAGTAGGTTCGTTGAGGATGAATTTACTAGGTATTTATACTCTGAAAACCCCATTAGCTTCATTTTAAAGTCCTAACTGTTAAAAAGTAAACTGTGTTACAATTCAGATTGAAAACTAAGTTTTATTAAAATTCTAAAACAAATCCAAGTTCACGATTTCAACAGCCGATTCAAATTCTACTTTATCTAAAACTTGTAAAACTAGTAGCTTTCGCAAGTTTTAGAGACAAATTGAATGTGTCAACAGGACTCGATCGCGTTCTTTGATTCGATCATAATGTCCTACTGAATAATTTTTTTGGGATTTTAAAAATTTTAGTCATCTTTGTAACAATTAATTGTAATTAATATCATTATTCGTCCGACTTATAACAATTCAACTATTTAACATTCAATAGAGAACTTGTTCATTGTTTTTTTTTTCAGGTCTGGGATTCTATATAAAATTTTACTAAAAAAATTGAGTTTAATTTTGTTATTAAAGAACTCGTCGTCTTGATTTTAAACAATTTTTACTTCGGAACAAATGTCATTAGATAAATATAAACTTAAAGCGCTGGATTCTGCAAATAATAAGAGATGAGAAAATATGACTGCTCTTGGCGAGCCGCAAAATGCTATTTATCGTAGTGACATAAAAGAGCAACGTAGATGTAACTATCATAATAACATAAAATTTGTTCTTAGATGGGTAAACAAAATGTTAAATAAAACATTAAAGTTTTATTTATTCTACTGAGGGTGACAATATAAATAAATACAGTTCACCTGATGATAAATGATTCCGCCGACTCTACACTCACCCTGGATAAGAAATCATAATGCACATGCGTCGTCACATCTAAGGACTTAGATGGAAAGCAGCGTCACCGGTGATAAGTGTCTCCGGGTTCCTAAACACACCAGACGAAGCACTCCAGAATTATGCTGGTCGCGCCGAATCATTAATTCAATAGCTAGAAACAAACTGCAGCGTGACCTTACTATTATTTAAGCATTATATTAAAGTAAAAGAATTTAATTGGAATCGAAGGAGCTGTCCTAAGCAAGATGCAGTGTTAATGAACCAGGATGCTTTTCACTACTTGAGTCAAAAACTTTAAAATAAAAATAAAAATTACTGCTTCTGATTTACTTCACCACTACCCTAATTTTTATGAAAAGATATAAATATTTTAAACTTTAGCGATTCGAATGATTATCGCGTGATATAATAGCATTGAATATTTAAAAACATTTTTGTTTTGTTTCGGATTTCTACCGGGTGATTCACAGTATTACCTTTATTAAAATAGTCTAAGTAGTATATTCATTGTCCACCACGGACTTTGCATATCTTTGATGCTTTGTTATCAAAAAGTCAAAAACATAAATGTCCTCTCACTGGCTCTCATCTTTTTTCTAACAACAGGTATATATAAGGTAAACTGCGGTTGTTGTTTGTCAAACTAGGGCAAAAACAGTTAACAAATCTTGAAATCAGCAATTCGTTACTAGCGGGACAATTGTTGGTTTGAGTCTGAATTCAGATTGGATTCATTCTTAAATATAAGTCTTTCCCAGCGATCGACACCATTATTAATGGATAGTAAAAGAAGCAACTCAAACAAAAACAAAAAAATTCAATCGGGAAGATATTTGTAAATAATCTACATCTTGGAATCCAGTCAACGTAATCATCACCGTAGTGACTAACATAGTTAGTATAGTGTGTTGAAGTATCAAAAATATAATCACTGGTTATACAATGATGATAATCAATGAAACCTCCGCTTTATACAGATGATACAGTACCTCACTTAACTTCTTACCACAGCTTGTACGATGCAGTCAAAATGTCGAGAAAACAAAATGCCCGCTTTCTAAAAATATTTTAGGATATTTTATCATAGGGGTAGATTACTATTCGATTACTTGAACTTGAACTATGAACAATTTCCAAATACAAAGCTTAGCTACCTTTAAATACTTAGTACTGTTAGTAGTTTTGATAAATTGCTGTTCTTATTTTAAAAATAAAGTCCCTACACAAATTATCGATTAAATTATTGTTGTCACTTGCACCTTAAGCACTACTTCTCCACCTATTTAGATTTTCTTCGGTCCTGTTATGATATAATACGTTCGGAGTCCTAGTGCCTATTATTTTTATAAAATATACCTTTGCCTACTTCAGAAAAATACTCATATAACATTTATAACCTTTCAACTACTAGAACAGAAGTAAGCGCTTACAGACTAGTGTCTAGGAACTCTCGATCGAGATATCGTAGTTTTTTACTTTTACTAGTGTCTATCGATTGTTTTCGCTTTTTAAATTCGATGGACGTGGCTCTACAAATTTTCAAATATCATGAATTCATTCTTTCTATCTCTATTCTATTTTTTTATCTAGATTGGAATAAAAGACGAAGAGCTTATTATTAGACGAAAAGAAAAAAAAAATTTTCAAAGAACGATAGCAAGGCAAAAGAATAACTCAATGGAAATATGTACTTGAGGCTGAAATCAGATGGCTGAATCATCGATGAGGTTTGGATTTAATTGGAGAGGACGCAGGGACTCACTAACGATGTCACCGCTTCTTCAAACTGATGTCTATATTCATCTTTGACGTTTTTTAA
This sequence comes from Teinopalpus imperialis, assembly GCA_029286865.1. Lineage (NCBI taxonomy): Eukaryota > Metazoa > Arthropoda > Insecta > Lepidoptera > Papilionidae > Teinopalpus > Teinopalpus imperialis. The sequence goes on from JAGSMU010000006.1 coordinate 2,943,423, forward strand.
AAATTTTGTACCTGGTTGAATGGTAGTAGGTAGCATACTTTTTGTAATTTGTTGAAGTTTTTGTATACTTGAGAGAAATATATAGCTTTTGTAGACGTAAATCAATTTTGAAAAAACTAATGATTTATACACGCTACTATTTTACTAATAATTATAGTTATAATTCGTCTAGTGAACCAGATCGTAGGTCCTTGGCTCGATTTCCAGCCGAAAAACAATAAAACTCTTTTAACAATTATGACCGTAGACATATATTTATGACAGTGGAGGAGCTACGCTGCAGTTGATTTCTAGCTGTATCATAAATGGGTCAGCTCGATTGGGATGGGACCATGACCTGACAGAATAAAGTATATAGAATAGTGTATAGAATAATGTAAATAGCAGCATAATGCTGCTATTTACCACTATTTACTGCTATGTTTCGTCTGGCAAGTGTAGGGATTGGAGCACCTTTATTACTAGTCATTTCATCTCAGTTTTCAAGGGTGAAAACACATCTATACTATGATACCTTATCAAGGATGAATGTAGATGTCATGGGCCGCAGGAATAACTTACCATCAAGTGAACTCTATGTTTGTTTGTTACTCTAAACTAAATAAATAAAAAAGAAAAATATTAGTTTTCGGGTCTGGTTGTGTTGTATATTTCTGTGTACTTGGCACTGCACCAAAACCTTCCTCCGATCTTATTGCATATGCATTATATTATAATAGGAAAGGTGACGACAAGTGAGTGCCTCTACGTGTGCGTAGATTCTAAAGGTGTATAATATTTCTAGGCAGATGATGTTAGCTTGTAATAACCAGAATAAATCAGAGTGATAGAAATTGACCAGAGGCACGTGATGCTAATGAATTACTTATTTAAGGTGAATTTCTGACAATTAGTCATAAGAAACTGTAATTATTATAAAATGTAAATAAACTTTCGAACATGATACAATTACAACTGGACTCATTTATCTCCTCTTAATTTTGCATTAAAGTTTGCAGCATTCTTAAGTATAATGACAAAAACCGCTTTCAATGACGCGTTATTTATATCTGCAATGTAGTCTCAGGATTATGTGACTCCATACAATGATTTCCCTAGAGGTTGTCTCGTGCTGCTTAATAGTAAGTCCCATACATTCGCACTTACTCAAATTGATCCTGTTTGAATAGAGGGTTTTGTTATGATCTAAAACATGTTTTCACGGCAAACCTCATTACATTTGAATTTAAAGTTTAATAAACACCTGGACAGGAAAAGATATTAATAATAAATATATATCTCTTAAATTTTAACAGTGGTAGAGCTACACTGCAGTTTGTTTCTAACTGCAGAATGAATAGGTCAACTCAACCGGGGTAGGACCACGCCGTCACAGAACACCGGCGTGAAATAACGGCATAAAGCTGCTGTGTTTCATCTGGTGAGTGAAGGGATCCGGAGACCTTTATTACTGGTGACGAGGCATTCCATCTCAGTCCTCAAGGGTGACAACGTATCTGCATTATGATTCCTTGTCAAGCATGAATGTAGATGTCATGGGCCGCAGGAATCACTTAACATCAGGAGAACAGTTCATGTGTGCTTGTTTGCAACTCTCAATATAATTAAAAAAAATAAAAAAATTCGTTGAAACTTTTTCCTTATACTATAATATAAAACAAGAGTAAGCTCGCAAAGCTTAATTCCAAATCGATATTTGGGGGAGTCAATAAACGTTATCAAAATTATTTCTCGAACGTTAAGGTTAGGGTTCATTCTAACGCTGTACACGGTTTTACATTTTGTGTACGACCGACCGACGAAGGAATACGATGGAATGCCTCGAAACCAATACACGCTACCTTTAAATTTTTACATTTACTATTTCGGCTATACTATACCTTACTTGGATAAGATACCAAAATACTAAGATACATGTCGTGAAACCGAAACCGTTCTTAAATATTGAATTATAGATTTGATTTAATGTGGTATAGGCGATTGGTATAGGTAGTATTGTTTTGTTTGTGTATAATAAAGTATTAAAGTAAAATATTTTTGACGTCCGATTATGCCATGAATGGTTGTAATAAAATGCACGGTTAGTTTTAGAAATCGTGATTTTTTTTATTTAAAAGAGGACTTCCGACTGTAAAACCATTATCCAAAATTAAAATTAAATTAAAAAAATTAAAAAAAAAATAATTAAAATTTAATCATTAAAATTTAGGGGAATTTAAAAAAAAAACTATTGAACTATGTACGCACCAAGTGAAGAATGCTTTGCGGAAGTCTTGACAACTGATACCGACCTACGTAATTTCGTGAAAGCGTCAATGGTGGTTAGCAGGGTGAGAACATGTTCTTATATAGTAGGTTGGAAAACTATTTTATTTATTTATTTATTTAACATGTACACAAAGTATTATATAAGGGAAGTAATATAGGCAAGGTATCTACAATGGCGCAGCTTATTTAACAATTCAAATCTCTTCCAAGCAGGCCTGGTGTTCGTAATCGGGAAGAAAAATCAAAATAACAAAAATAAATAAACAAAACTAGAGAAAATAAAAATAATAACAAAATATAAATAAATATAGAACAATATACATTACCATCTGCTAAACTTTCGGATGGTTGGCTTAATTGTCATTATTGACATAAATAAGCAACAAATACTCTATAATCGCAACATCATAATACTCAGGGTGACAACGCATCTGCATTATGATTCCTTATCGAGGATGAATGTGGGTGTAATGGTATCAATAACATTCAGGTTTAATTGGAAACGTCACTGATACTAACGATGTCATCACCTTCCAACTCCTATTTGTATAGGTCCTTCGATCTCATCGTATTTACAAGTCTGAATGAAAATACCAATGAATAATTTCATTGAAATTTTCTTTCTATCTCTGTTTTTTCGGTCCAAATAGTTAGTTTCTTTTTTTTTTGCCCTGAAAATTTGTTATTTGTAACACTAATGAAATTTTGTACAATTAGCTTTAATTTAATTTAGTTAATAAAAAAATAAAATTAATTTATTATTAATTAATTAAATGCAACTTTAAAAACTATCTTAAAATAAAAAGCTAATGGAAATTTTAACTCATTAGTAAGGTGAAATTTATTTATTTTAATTTTGATATATTGAGATAAATCTAAAACTTTTAATCAAAAACAGAGATATATAATAACTATAATGGTAATCATTATAAATGTACATATTTTACGGCCTTAGTCAATTGATTAATTGTTAAATCACAAAAATTTAAAGTAATATATGTATGTAAAATGAACACCCACTCGTTAGATGTATTAGGCATTTCCATCTACTACAAACCGGAAGCTAGGTGAACGAAACAAAAAATTAATAGTTTTCATAGCGCCTCCAAAACTCACGTAACCAAGCAAAATAAAGCTTTTGATTTACAGCTCCAACAATTACTGGAAATTGAAACGTGACCTGACAAAGCGGTTATATTGTGTTGAAGCTTTAACAATATATGATAAACAAATTTTAAAATATATAAAATTATAAGATATTGATGTTGTTTGCATGGAATTAACATGTGACCTACTTTTAGATAGAAAGGCAATATGTATGGATTGCTAGAGAATATACTTATTTTTTTTTTTTTGCCCTGAAAATTTGTTATTTGTAACACTAATGAAATTTTGTACAATTAGCTTTAATTTAATTTAGTTAATAAAAAAATAAAATTAATTTATTATTAATTAATTAAATGCAACTTTAAAAACTATCTTAAAATAAAAAGCTAATGGAAATTTTAACTCATTAGTAAGGTGAAATTTATTTATTTTAATTTTGATATATTGAGATAAATCTAAAACTTTTAATCAAAAACAGAGATATATAATAACTATAATGGTAATCATTATAAATGTACATATTTTACGGCCTTAGTCAATTGATTAATTGTTAAATCACAAAAATTTAAAGTAATATATGTATGTAAAATGAACACCCACTCGTTAGATGTATTAGGCATTTCCATCTACTACAAACCGGGAGCTAGGTGAACGAAACAAAAAATTAATAGTTTTCATAGCGCCTCCAAAACTCACGTAACCAAGCAAAATAAAGCTTTTGATTTACAGCTCCAACAATTACTGGAAATTGAAACGTGACCTGACAAAGCGGTTATATTGTGTTGAAGCTTTAACAATATATGATAAACAAATTTTAAAATATATAAAATTATAAGATATTGATGTTGTTTGCATGGAATTAACATGTGACCTACTTTTAGATAGAAAGGCAATATGTATGGATTGCTAGAGAATATACTTATTTTTTTTTTTTTCTACCATTAAGAGTAACAAACGAGCACACAGTTCACCTGATGGTAAGTGATTCCTGCGGCCCATGACATCTACATTCATACTTGACAAGGAATCATTGTGCAGATGCGTTGTCACCCCTTGAGGACTGAGATGGAATGCCTCGTCTCCAGTAATAAAGGTCTACTTAGCTACAACTGTATAATATAAGTTACTGGATTCTCTGTTATCATCAAACTAATGTACTAACTTATGAAATTGTGTTAAATATTATTCTTACCTTATTTAACTAACAAAGGTGATATGTGGGTGCTAAAAATAATTGGTGACCTATTCGCAATCCACTCTGCATTAATATGAGGAGTTTCAGAAGTCGTCATAATCCACTTTGCTTTTGATCAACATCTCAATCAACTCAGCTTCTTTTTTTATTTTTCTACCATTAAGAGTAACAAACGAGCACACAGTTCACCTGATGGTAAGTGATTCCTGCGGCCCATGACATCTACATTCATACTTGACAAGGAATCATTGTGCAGATGCGTTGTCACCCTTGCGGACTGAGATGGAATGCCTCGTCTCCAGTAATAAAGGTCTACTTAGCTACAACTGTATAATATAAGTTACTGGATTCTCTGTTATCATCAAACACTCGGCCCCTAATGTACTAACTTATGAAATTGTGTTAAATATTATTCTTACCTTATTTAACTAACAAAGGTGATATGTGGGTGCTAAAAATAATTGGTGACCTATTCGCAATCCACTCTGCATTAATATGAGGAGTTTCAGAAGTCGTCATAATCCACTTTGCTTTTGATCAACATCTCAATCAACTCAGCTTCTTTTTTTTTTTTTTTTTTTGCCCTGAAAATTTGTTATTTGTAACACTAATGAAATTTTGTACAATTAGCTTTAATTTAATTTAGTTAATAAAAAATAAAATTAATTTATTATTAATTAATTAAATGCAACTTTAAAAACTATCTTAAAATAAAAAGCTAATGGAAATTTTAACTCATTAGTAAGGTGAAATTTATTTATTTTAATTTTGATATATTGAGATAAATCTAAAACTTTTAATCAAAAACAGAGATATATAATAACTATAATGGTAATCATTATAAATGTACATATTTTACGGCCTTAGTCAATTGATTAATTGTTAAATCACAAAAATTTAAAGTAATATATGTATGTAAAATGAACACCCACTCGTTAGATGTATTAGGCATTTCCATCTACTACAAACCGGAAGCTAGGTGAACGAAACAAAAAATTAATAGTTTTCATAGCGCCTCCAAAACTCACGTAACCAAGCAAAATAAAGCTTTTGATTTACAGCTCCAACAATTACTGGAAATTGAAACGTGACCTGACAAAGCGGTTATATTGTGTTGAAGCTTTAACAATATATGATAAACAAATTTTAAAATATATAAAATTATAAGATATTGATGTTGTTTGCATGGAATTAACATGTGACCTACTTTTAGATAGAAAGGCAATATGTATGGATTGCTAGAGAATATACTTATTTTTTTTTTTTTTCTACCATTAAGAGTAACAAACGAGCACACAGTTCACCTGATGGTAAGTGATTCCTGCGGCCCATGACATCTACATTCATACTTGACAAGGAATCATTGTGCAGATGCGTTGTCACCCTTGCGGACTGAGATGGAATGCCTCGAAACCAATACACGCTACCTTTAAATTTTTACATTTACTATTTCGGCTATACTATACCTTACTTGGATAAGATACCAAAATACTAAGATACATGTCGTGAAACCGAAACCGTTCTTAAATATTGAATTATAGATTTGATTTAATGTGGTATAGGCGATTGGTATAGGTAGTATTGTTTTGTTTGTGTATAATAAAGTATTAAAGTAAAATATTTTTGACGTCAGATTATGCCATGAATGGTTGTAATAAAATGCACGGTTAGTTTTAGAAATCGTGATTTTTTTATTTAAAAGAGGACTTCCGACTGTAAAACCATTATCCAAAATTAAAATTAAATTAAAAAATTAAAAAAAATAATTAAAATTTAATCATTAAAATTTAGGGAATTTAAAAAACTATTGAACTATGTACGCACCAAGTGAAGAATGCTTTGCGGAAGTCTTGACAACTGATACCGACCTACGTAATTTCGTGAAAGCGTCAATGGTGGTTAGCAGGGTGAGAACATGTTCTTATATAGTAGGTTGGAAAACTATTTTATTTATTTATTTAACATGTACACAAAGTATTATATAAGGGAAGTAATATAGGCAAGGTATCTACAATGGCGCAGCTTATTTAACAATTCAAATCTCTTCCAAGCAGGCCTGGTGTTCGTAATCGGGAAGAAAAATCAAAATAACAAAATATAAATAAATATAGAACAATATACATTACCATCTGCTAAACTTTCGGATGGTTGGCTTAATTGTCATTATTGACATAAATAAGCAACAAATAAATTAAATTAATAAAAACTCTATAATCGCAACATCATAATACTCAGGGTGACAACGCATCTGCATTATGATTCCTTATCGAGGATGAATGTGGGTGTAATGGTATCAATAACATTCAGGTTTAATTGGAAACGTCACTGATACTAACGATGTCATCACCTTCCAACTCCTATTTGTATAGGTCCTTCGATCTCATCGTATTTACAAGTCTGAATGAAAATACCAATGAATAATTTCATTGAAATTTTCTTTCTATCTCTGTTTTTCGGTCCAAATAGTTAGTTTCTTTTTTTTTTTTATTCTTAATTTTGAACTAGCGCCTAATCTATTTGCCAAACCTTTCCGTTCGAAATTGGCTTTACCCTTTAAAATCATATAACGACGTCCGGGAATATAAAAGGATAAATCTGGAAAAAATTAACGGGTCTACGATATGTTAAACAGATTTTAATACAGAAAACTTCTATAATAAAAGAGATCATTTCAAATAAAACATAAAAAGCGAAAACTTCTCATCATGACCCAGAAGAAAAGGAATATACTGAGTTGCTCTCTCAAAACTTCAGAGTCATAAGAATGACATTTACGAGATAGACTAGGTCACGATGTTAAAAACATACAAAAATCCTAGAGGAATTTTCAAAACATTCCTAAAGGCAACGATTTAACCAGGCGAAAGAAAGCAGATTATGTCGTTATAAAACAAGAAATTTGTTAACAGTTGACAAAATAATGGCGATTAGTAATAAAATTTGTTTTTAAGAAAAGTTTGAAAAAAAGGCGATCTTGTTAACGTCGTTTTTCCTTCAAAATATTCACTAGAAGATGTTTATGACTAAGATAAAAAATCAATATAAACTAAAGCTAAAGCTCCGTAGATGTGAAGATAGTGCGTTGAGCATACTTACGTATGTCAATTTTAAGACACACGTTAAGATAGGGGATGCATTCGTTTCATAATACAGTAAACAATCGTCATTTTCAGTAAAGTATAAAATAAATAAAATAAAAAATTATATCAAAAATAATGATAGAGCATAACTAAGCTAGGAATTAAACTATAAAATCTACCTTTCATGTTAAAGCACACGATCTCGTTCGCTCGTGAAGTCAAAGTTCAATCGTTATCCTTTTTAACAATGGTAAAGCCATGTTAGTTTATTTGAAGCTGCGAAGTTATAAAAATTTTTAGGGTACGTGACGTTACAGCCGCAAAATGGAAAAAAAAATTGAAATCTCGTTTTTACTCTCCCGTTACGCGTCCTGTTACGATTCTGACGTTCACCAAAAATAATATGGAGGTCGGCATTTTCGGTTTTCAATAACACAAGCATACACTGGTGCGATGTATGAGTATTTATAAATGAATCTTATTTCTTTTCGTCTCCAACTAATGGTAATTGGTGATCAGCATTGAAAAATTTGTCCCTGTTTATAGTGATACGAAACAGTGTAGCGGCATTGGTAATACCTGGCTTTTTCCGTAGTCACGTTTCTTGCCAGCTTTCCTACCTTTTCTGCTGTAACGAATTGCAGCAACTTCTATTTGTCAATTATATAAGTACTGACCTGTAGCAGATATTAATTTTTTATCCTTTATTTTAATCTTTGCAAGATTATTCGTATCCAACTAATGGCCATCAAAAGTATATATACCCTTTAAAAAACATAAAAAGGTGAATCTCGAATATTTTTTGTCATCTGATCATCAATCACAACACCCAAATTTAAAAAAGATGGATAACTACTCTTTGTAATCTACAATGAGACAATTATACTTCTAAAATTTATCTTTAAATTTGTCACAACAAGCCTATTCTGGGTTGGTACAGTTCATATGTACCAAGTAACTATTTAGCCGGCTCTATATCAGGTATCGCCACTTCACATATTCTGGATCTAGAGACCCTATCTATTCAAAGCCCACAACCTGAGGCCGGTTGGGGCTTAGCGTTTAGCAGTCCATGACAATATTCGCCTTGTAGTCACCGTCGACTCGCCTTTTTAGACTATATGCATACACACAACGAAATAATATATTTGCAAGATCATTCGTGTCCAACTTATTGCCACCAAACGCCTACATACTCTCATATTTAAAAATCATAAAAAAAATATATTCGAGATTCCTTTATTGTCTCAGTCTCACCCAAGCCAAGCGACATGGAAGAACGAAGAAGAAGTATATATGGAGATATTTATTCCGCGATTGCTCTAGGCTTGGTTCGTTTAAAGCTTATTCCATTAAAGGCGTTGCTAGAGATCTCGATACGTTCCTTATTTCAGTTCAGTTTATTATTTCTAAGATTTGTTAATAATCATAACGCTGAAACAGCGTCCAGTTCCTATGTGTCAATATATTTATATATGACAATATATATAAAATTTTTCGTAACACAAAGTAATAATGATATAATTTTTCTACGTGAATCTACGAATGTTATCGCCTAACTCGTGCAGATTACGTGTTAATTATGTCGTTAAAACGATTTAACACACCAATAAAGCTTAAGCGTTGGTACTTTGTTTTCAGTGAAGCTATATTGAGTTGCCAAAGCTCCAATCGACCAATATCGTTATTTATAAAACTATTTGCAGTGTAAATTGATAGCCATTGAATTAAATACTGTAGATATGTATTTTTAAAAACAAATAATTTACTAATGTACTTAATACTAATGTATGTAATTTAGTGCTAACAAATTATATTTGTTAATACTAAATCGTTATTGTTGAATTTTTTAAACGTTGGAAATTAAATTACGAACTACATTCATAGATAATTATATTTGTTAGTAAGCTTTAAATAAAAAATATTTCGTAGTGATCATATCATGAGTGATATTAGCATTTCCTTAACTCTTTTGTGTTAACATTAAATGTTGTTCTTGTCGTATTAGGCGACAAGCGCGCACTATATGATTTTAATATTAATTTCTGTAAACGTACCTATATTTTCTAGCTGTCTTCTTAATCTTCTCCTTTTTTTTGGCTTATCATAACCGTGTAATATCTATTAAACTAACTTTGTTGCAATAATTCACTGTTTAATGCGTAAATGTATTATTGACAGTAAAGCATAAACGGAGTAGTTAATTATTAAACTTTCCTCGTTAGTCGGAGTATATACGACATTGCCTCCGCCGTGACTACTCAATAACTACCAAATGATACTAAATAGACAGTAAATTTGATTTAACATAAAATCCTTAGTAGAGTGACGACGTATGCGATCGTAACGAGCAGAGTTGTTGATATTTATGATCTGCTACATGTGACATATTGGTCTAGGTGTAGCAGATCATATATGTAAATACAGAACTACGCCATCGAAGCCCTAACTCTACCACTGTGCCACGCGGCTGGATTTCTCATTTGTTATTATTGTAATCTATTCATGAAACTGCTACGAAACTAATTTGCTACGAAAATCAAAATTATGTAAATGTTAATTTCATTACAAAACAGTACTTCTCAATTATCGGTATACAAACATTTCTCTGTGTGGAAACTGACACTTCGAAATGTGTTTGTGTTGTATACGTTTTTGATTATTAATAATAGTGAAATAGCAAAGAGTATACATAGAACAGATCTTGCAGATCTCAATGAACCTGCGATATCAGAGTCTATGATAAAAGTAATAATTGAATAAAATGGATACCACCAATCACCGCAATTCTTACAATTATTGTAATTTATATGTGTATATGCAGCCCAGCAGTTCACCAACACCTCATGTTGAGTTCGACTTAATTAAATACAAATTTCATTTTTGCTAATGAAATATTTACATACACTTTCACACACAAAATAAATCTGTAAATGTTACACAACAATGGTTAATTTAGGTCTAGACGTAGGATGATAAAAATTTAATAATAGGTCTTTATCTATGAAATTGCCGTTTCGTATAAAATAAGTTAAAGTATTTTTTTTTTAACTTTTTTATTTCTTTTATTCAAAGTAATCACCCATGTAATCGATGCATCTTTGCCAACGCAGTGGTAGTTTATTGATCTGACGGAAGGTACCAAACTTTTTGTACTACCTCTCAGGAATTTAATTTTTTTCCCGCTAAAAAGTGGTCAACTTTTTAGAAAAAGTTTGAAAGAAGAAAATTTTGGAAAAAGTAATAGTCGGTGGGTGCAAGGTCTGGTGAGTACGGTGGATGAGGGAGAGCTTCCAACCACAACTCTTGTAGCTTAGAGACTGTCTTTTGTGCAGTATAGGATCCCGCGTTGTCGTGTATAAGCAGCGGGGACAACCGATTGGCCAAAGCTGATGCTGATGCTGATCTCTGCCAAAGTTGCAGATATGCGAGCTTCTCCATCATTCTCTTCAGTTCTTCACAGTACACATCTGCAGTAATGCTCTTGTTGTTTGGTAAAAAACTGTGAGGAATCACACTGGCACTAGACCACCAAACAATGACCATCAACTTTCTATAGGTCATTTTTCGTTTACGGCATTGCTATGGTGTTGCACCAGGATCTAACCAACTTGCTGAGCGCCTTGGATTGTCGAACAAAATCCACTTTTCGTCACACGTAACAATTCTGTTCAAAATCCTTTCATTTCTGTGCCTGTTGAGCAGCACGAGGCAGGTCTCAATGCGTACGTTGCGCTGGCGATGGTTAAGTTCGTAGGGCACCCATCTATCGTGCTTTTTTACCTTGCCAATTCGTCGCAAATGGACAAATATTGTTATGATGTTAACACCAAAACTGCTGCTAGCTCGGTTGTAAATTGAGTATCATCAGCTTCCACAATCATCTTTAATTCATCTTTGTTGACCAAAGTGTTCGGACGACCACGAAGTTCATTTTTCAATTCAAAATTTCCAGAAAGGAACCGGGCAAACCATAACGGTTGTGTGTGTTCGTTTGTAAAGTTCTCTCCGTAAATGTTGTTGATGTTATGCCCTTTATGCTGCGTTGATGCCACGACGGAACTCATATATATCCATAATTACACGAAAAGTTTTAAAGTATCCATTATGACGAAAAATGTTAAACGTAATGAAAATACAAAGCTAATCAATAAACAAAAGACTGACTTTGTAAATAGAATGTCATGTTTTTAAAACAAAATTAATTTGAATTTAGAATTCACAGCCAATCAAAACTTTTTCTTGGTTTGAAATGGCCAATACTGAAGAACGGAAATTTCGTAGGTAAAGGCCTAATATTAATATAGAAACAACATACCATATTTATAATAATTTGGGGTTATAATGATCTGAAAGTTATACTGTATTCGTTTTAGTAATTTCATACTACTGCTGATAGCAGAATTATTGGCACTATATACCATATACTCGTGAGCAAAAATATTTACTCTAGCCTCTTCAGCACGAGGATGAAATATAGAAATATCTTAGTCCCATTTTCTTCTTTGTTTGTCAATTTTGGTACTAATAAAATGCGATAGGCGGATCTTCCACATCAGTACATATATCTATGCTTGCATGTTTGTCGCTTACGGGTAAGCTTTAATCTCTGGAAAACCCTTAATCTGAATATTTTCAATTGTAAAATACATTTGTTTTCAGCTTAATTATTTGCTTTGCTAACCATTTTCATTGCATATCGTTTACTCCTTTCTACATTATGTATTCAATATACTTAAGCTAACAACAGAGCTTTTGAGCTTTGCCATAATGAAAATAGTGTTTATTGTGTACTGTTTACAAAGCTTATGCGTCCGCTACATTAACTCGTAATTCATCATCCGTAGAAAGGGGTTCTCGGTACATCGTCTTCTATCTACGGTTCTTTCGCTCGAATAAATCTTAAAACAATTGTTGTCTTACAATAAAATCTACTTCTACTTGCAATCTAGTTTAATTAGATTTGTAACAATGAATATTCGACGGCTCATTGATAACAAAAATCAGGGACATTTTACAAGACTTGATATACAAATATAAAAGTAATTAGTGAATATTAAGACACACGGTATTATTTATTTACTCTTTGTTGCATTAACCTTAACAAAGTCAAAGGTTCACAAAGTGCGGACTTAATACCAAAGACTCTACCAGTCATTACCGTACAATTTGACTCTACTTTTTTTTTGTTTATAGTTTTAGAGTCACTATAGTTAGGTTTAGCTGGATCATGAATTGGTGGACTCTACCGGGATAAATGAACCCTCACATAATACTAATATCAAATAGCACCATGGCAATACTGTATTTCATAAGGTGAATGTAGAGATTCCGAGTCTTAATTACATGTAGGATGGCCTGTAGTCTTCACTTATCAATTGATTTATGTTCTAATATGTCACCTTAGATTTTCACCTAAATATATCAATAAATAGGTTAAATAACTGCTAGTAACATCTTACACTTGTGTTTTATTACATTAAACATTGAAGAAATAATCAAGTATGCAACACTCAAACAATTACGATAGAATTATACACACGAGTATGTAAGTAAATTATATTCGGTACATTGTAGATTGAAGTAACCTTATTTGATTTGCGGATTGAGGCCAACCACAGCCTACACGCTCCAAATAACAGGCAAGGTGCAGAACTCTTCCGGCACTCCTTTGAATTGTAAAGACATTGACAGACTGCGGTAATCTGAACACTAGGTTAAATACATATAAAATAAAACATTTTTCAACAATGTAGATGGAAATTTAAAAAAATATATAATTTAGAACCCCGTTGTAGGTTTTAACTGCACGTAGTTACAATAGCCGAGGTTCAGCCCTCCCGGGGACCTTCGAGTCAGACGCTCTCGCGGAACAGGATAACAGTCCAACGGAGACTCCCTTTTGGGCGCCCTTGCGCTATAAACGCTCGGACACCTCTCAACCCGGCAAAACTGTAAAAGCCCTCGGGCCAACAGCAGCCATCAGCCTCAAAAAAAAAAAGAAAAAAATGTAGCTACAGCACGACATACAGACAAATAAGCTTAACCGTATGAAGACTTTCGAAAAATACTATATAATTAATAAAAAAAATTATGCTAGGAGTGCTAATTACATTACTAAAATGCCAGTTTAACTAAACTTTAACTAAGCATTTATACTTATGGTAGGTTAATAGTTAAGACAATAATTGGACTCAATTCTTGGAAGTTCCAACGGAAGTGCATCTTAAATATATGTTTAGCATGGATTTAGATGTCATACAGTTATCACTTACCGTCACCCTTGATATTCTAAATAGAAAACATTAGGTGGATTGTGCTCCGTGTGGTAAGTGAAGATTAGTGATGACAAGGCATTCCATCTTACACAGGGATAACAACGTATGGACTGTATGGGACCACATGGAATCACTTACCATCCAATGAATTGCCAACCCTAAAATTTCATTTATGAATCAGTCTAGCAATCCTGGCTTCTGAGTTTCGATTATTGGGTCTGTTTCGCAGTCGAGAAAAATGATTGTACAAAATATATATTATTACTTGCAGGTTTGGATGTTTTGTATGTTCCCTACATGTATCGCTTTGCATTGATGTCATCTGTTATCAAGAGACATCGCGGTGGTTATATTCGAAGCGAACACCGTCAATTTAAAAATACACACAAAAGTGTCATATTTTTGCAAAACTTTTATTTTCCCGTCAGTCTCATTATTATAATGAAGAACTTTTTAATATACTTTTGAAAATGGACGCGCTTTGAATAAAAGAAACTTGACAAAATAGACATACTTTTAGCACTTCGGAGCTTAAGAATTAATAGCATCTCTCTGTTATACGGTATGCTAATTATTTTAAATAAAGGCTGAATTTACTTCTTCTTGTATATAATTATTATATTATGTGCATTTTTTGTATATTCAGATGCAGTGACAAAGTTACGTGACAATATATATATATAAAGAGTTATTTAGCTTGGTTCGCCAAGCGACATAATAATACTAAAACGTCTGTCTGAATCGTATTAAATAAATAAACACTAGTAGATCCATGCCACGATTGTCTCCCGCTGCAGTGTAAATGAGTTGGCTTGGCTGGGTAACGCTTACTGAATACCAGCGAAAAACATCACCATAAAGCTTTGTTTCAACTGATGAGTGAAATAATGGACCCAATTATAGGTACCGACGTATTCCATATTAGTCGTTCAATGATGTCAAAGCGTGTGTAAGTTAAATCTTTGTATATGCACACGTAAACGTCACAGTCATCGCTATATTAAAAAGTATTGATTTTTTTCAGGACGTTAATCTACTAAAGAGATATTTTATTTTACTAGTGTAAAACTTAAACGAGAAGAGACCGATTAGGAGTTGAAAGGGTCGAGATGTGTTCGTGAATGTCCTCTATTTTTCACACAACATCTGAACCGTTTAATCCGTCAGAAATAATAGACCGAGCCACGGTTCGGCCCCTCAGGCACCCTCGGGTCAGTAGCTTTCGCGCCTAGGGTAACGATCTAAGCCGAGGTGCCCTCTCTGGGACCCTTATGCTGGTTACCCATTAATAAAGAACTTGGCTGAGCGCCTTGCCTTGCCCTAAGCGCTGGACTACCTTGCAACCTGGTGAATGTGTAAAAGACCATTAAGATAACATATTTTTATTTGATTATTATATTTTTATTAAGTATCCCGCTGATCTCTGCTTTAAAATTTATTTTATACCTATAAATATAAATGCTTTTTTACTATTTATTTATTTATTTATTTATTAACTTCTGTACAACTAACATATGCACAAAGGCGGACTTAATATCTAAAGCATTATCTACCAGTCAACCTTGGGAGGGTTCAGAGAAATTAAGGTAGGGACAGAAGAATAATAATAAAGAAAAATGAATCATACAGTACATCTAAATACTTGTGCAATTATATATACATATCATTATATATTATCTTAGGAATTTATAATACTAAGTTAATTAATAGATATTTATATAAATTTACATAAACTATAAAACAAAAATATATACATATTTTAAATACAAACATATCTAAAAGTAAATATATATATATAAATATTTACATAATTATTATCGATGAGGTGAATCTGCTGATGCTTCTACCAACAAATGCTTTCGAATTTTACGTTTAAACTCTAAGCGACTTTAAGCTATTCAGATATCGAAAGATGGCGCGTTCCATAGGGGAATAGATTGAACAAAGAATGATGAGTGAATGAAATCAGTACGATGAAAAGGTCATAGGAGAAGACGGTTATGCGTCGAACGAAGAATTTTATTGTTGATGGAACTAAGATATGAAAATGAGAAGATAAATAAGTAGGAGTAGAAGAAGAATCCATAAGAGAAAAAAGTGAAATACTCCCCATAATCATAAAAATCCAATCGCCTTTACTCCTTGCTCGTTTTATCAGACGATTATATTAGAGAGTTATAATTTAAAATAAATAAATTAATAAATGGAAATGTTAATGTCTGTACATCAATAATTATAATATAACGGATTCCAATTATTTTATAATAACTAATGTTGGATTGGTAACCGATATTACAAGTATTCTCTGTTTTAGACCTTAATTTAGTGTTGAACGATAAACTCTTAAAATGAGAAGGGAATTTATTTTATGACCCTTTTAAAGTTTAAAAAAAAAGCAATTATATAATATGATGTATTATGATAAGCGAAAATGATATTAACTTTTGTGAATAAGTTTTTAAGAAAATTGTTAACTGTTGGTTAAAATGAATTCATCTAACGCGAAAGTTTTTTAATCACCTATTTATTATAGGTTAAAATTGAAATCATAATATTGATGTCACCCGCATCAAATTCAAATTAGATAATAATGACCTTATACTAATTTCAGAAAATAATATATAATATAAATGATAAACTACTTCTTGATAAAAGTACCGTGCATGTTAAGGACGAAATAAAACACAACACGGTCATGTCTTATCTCGAACAAAACACTCGCGGGATAAGGGAGGAAATAAAATGAGAGCCAATATAAGACGTATAAAACGACATGTTTTCTTGATTATGAAATGCAATTTAAAGTGCTCTTTAGACTTTATTAAAGATTTTCTAAGATTGTATAACCTCTACGGCTTCATCTTGAATTTTTGCTTTGTTACTTAGATAAATATGTTTCTATGCTAAAGCGGTCAGTTTATTTCACCGAATAATTCTTTTAAGAATTACATTAAATTAAAACAGCTTTCTGAGAATCAGGTAATTTATAGTATAAGAAACCAGAGATACCTCTGTGTGCCCTTTCTATCTGTTATTTCATCATAATTTCTGCCACGCACTGGAATCAGCTGTCACCAGCGGTGTTTCGGAATCGATACGACTTAGGGACCTTTCTTAAAGGCCGTTAACGCATTTGCGACCCCTCTAGTGTTGCGGATGTTATGGGCGGCGGTTATCACTTACCATCGGGTAAGCTGCTTGCTCGTTTGCTTCCTATTCTAATTTAGGGAGCACTAAAGCGAGACATTCCATCTCAGTCCTCAGAGGGCGACGACTTCCGTACATCCTAGATTTTCGCTGAGGATGGAAAGAGGTGATTATCCAGATCAGATGGACGTATGCTCCTCTATCACCCTTGTATTAATACCTCGTATTACCATTACAACGCAAATTATTAAAACGGTAAATAAATACTGTTTAAACTGTTTTATAGTAATACTCCATTATTATTACTGGATTTACCACGTGCATAGCGGTGAAGGAAAACATCGAATGTCTAATAAAAGAGAAAAAAATCTACATGTAAATTCCACCAATACGCAGTGGAGACATTTGGTGGACTATGATCCAAAGTAGCCTTACTAGGGAGAAAGATTATGCCCATTACTGGGATTTATTTATATAGGTTCTTACATTACTTTTATTATTCATATTTTTTTACTAAGACAATAGCAACTAAATTAATGTCTACGCCATATACTATTTTTATTATATTTAACGTTTCATGATCATGTATACAACAAATTTGTTACGAAGTTTTGCACTGAATAAGGCCATTTAGAGCGTTCGTTATCGTAGTATTGTGAGTTGAGGCGGTTTCCATTTACACAAATAGGTAGATAGCTCTTTAAACGCAAAAATATACTCTCGTAAACATTTTACAAGCAATATATAACAATTTGTTACATTCTAATATATATATTATTACACTGAGAGTAACAAAGGAGCACACAGTTCACCTGATGGCAAGTGATTCCTGCGTCCCATGTCATCTACATTCACGCTTGACAAGGAATCATAATGCAGATGCATTGTCACCCTCTAGGACAGATGGAATGCCTCGTCACCATTAATAAAGATCTCCGGATCCCTACACTCACCAGTCGACATTATGCTACTATTATTACGCTGGTTGACGCATTCATTCTGGTAGTATCACTATAAATATGGCATTTATGGCTGAAATTATATTTCAGAACTTTTATGAAATAGGTGGAAAACGATAAAGCAGTTTACCTAATGGTAAGTGAATACCACTGTCCATGAACATCCGCAACACTAGAGGAGCTACAAATGCGCTGCTGACCTTTAAGAAAGGTCAGGTAAGAAAATCAGTATGAAAATGTAAAAAAAAAATATTAATCAATTCTATTTTTATCATAATAATCAATTCCACGAGTATATCTTTAATCAAAACGTAGAAATAAATAATCTTCAATACAATTTTCTTCTAATTTTTTTATTATTTTAATGTGTTATACGCATTTTGATGCAATAATATTATGACTATTATAATTATATTTTTATTCTTTTCATTTTAAACCGACATACTCGTCATTATCACATTATCGTACAGTATCTTTCTTATTCTTCTTTTAATTCTCTTTAACCTGCAGTAACTTTTAGTTGACACGAAACGGTAAACCTGGCTTACAAGAAGGAATTATATGTACAACTATTTTCATTCCCTAATTATATAAATCCATTTAATGTGAAGTCAAACATTACTGAAATGATCAAAGTCGAAGTTTGTAATCAATTGATGTGTGCGCTGTGGCTTTATTGACGCCTGTTGGCCAAATTATATGCTTTCCTTTGTACCCTTTGTACCTCGACAGCAACATGAT
This sequence comes from Teinopalpus imperialis, assembly GCA_029286865.1. Classification (NCBI taxonomy): domain Eukaryota; kingdom Metazoa; phylum Arthropoda; class Insecta; order Lepidoptera; family Papilionidae; genus Teinopalpus; species Teinopalpus imperialis. Next base: position 2,962,198 of record JAGSMU010000006.1, read on the forward strand.
TAAATACGCGTATAACCGTCTTAAACTTACTACTTATATATTTAATTATTTATATTTATTAATTCAATTGATGAGGAAGAAAGGTTTTCGAGTGACAACTTTGTAGCGGCCATTGCTTTTGGACACCCCACTCCTATCTTTACTCCGTATACATTTAATTATTTATATTTATTAATTCAATTGATGAGGTTTTCGAGTGGCAACTTTGTAGAGGCCATTACTGTGTTGGACACCACATGGTTATCATGGGTAGGACAACCTAAACCAATTATTGCGGTTCAGAAACTTGCTTCGTTGCAATCTGTAGGGCAGGACAATGCTCAGCAATAGAAAATTATGGACCAAGATTATGATGATGATAAGGTAATGTCTTTTTAACTATTTTCGTCGTTGATTTTTGTGATTTAATAAACACAAAAATTAATAATAAATAATAAAATGAATAATAAATAATAAAATTATTAAGCCCAATATAAATAATTAAAACCGTAATGACATTGTATTTTAAGAGGTAAAATCGAAAACTAAGTAATACAGATAATTAAGGAAAATCTAAGTGAAGAAAAAAATAGGTTCATTAGCTGGCCTGTTTCTTTACATATTTTCAAACCGGAATTCTTAGTCTGGTAGATTTACGCTCATGACGACCGAAGAATTTAATGAGGCAGAAGCCAGTATGGTTAATTGCGCTACAAATTGTCTCGACACAAGTATGTTGAGAAAGAGTATTTTTCACAGAAGCAAATAAATCCTAAAATTTTTCACTCACAAAGTGTTTGTTTACGTAAAATACCTAGCGACTACCGAGTGATTTTTACTTTTCGTTAAAAAGTTTTGATTGATCGTACAAACAAACTATCGGGTAAAATTCCAAAATAGTGCATTTTTAGTACGCCTTTCATATCAAATCTTACTGCACATGCATTGGAATAGAGAAGGGTCCAGCGTATGAATTCTCTGTTCTTACACTTTCTTAAAGCACTATGATATATTCTGGACCATTGATTGCATCTTATATACCATAATAACCAGAAGATATCGTTGTGGTTTAAGTCAACTTAATGATGTCCATCTGGTAAATTTCAACATTAGTAGATTGCCCACTGCAGGTAATTTCTAACTACAATTTGAATGAGTCTACTAGACCGGGGAAGTATCACGCTGCCATAGAAAACCAGCATAAAATATCAGAACAATGGTGCTGTGTTTCGTCTGATAAGTCCGGAGACCCCTTATTACTGTTGACAATGCAATTCATTAACGTCCTTAAGACTGAGAACACATCTGCATTTTCATACCTTACGGATCAATTTGAGTGTCATATGATAATAGAAAATACGGTCATCGCATCCTCATACACAGGGTATTGGAACGCGCTTAGTCGACATCCAGTGGTGAGTACTAAAGAAAGTGAAGTGAGATCCAGCGGGAAAAGTAACCAGAGGTATTGGAAGAAGAGGAAGAAGTAGTGGAACAGGAAGCTTTCGCTTGACTACTAGAGGATATATGGCGTCGATTACACAGCAATAACTCAATAACTCTTCAAGGACTTCACGCAACACAATAATTACAGACATCCGGCCACAAATTGCCGGTAGCGCATTTGCGAGTGCTCTGGTTTTCTTTAACGGATGTTCATGGGTGGTGGTAATCACTTACCATCAGGTGATCTGCTTGTTCGTTTGCCACTTGTCCGATAAAAAGAAAGCACTTCTCTATACTTTCTTTACATTCACAATTCACAGCAATAACGTAGCAGCAGTTACAATATATAATATCTATTATGTCGATTTAAATTACAAGTTACGGTATTTGAGCTTGTTTTAGCTATTTTATTTTACTGTTATGAATAGAAATACTAATAAAATAGAAACTTTTTTTTATATTTTCATTTATAGCTAATTGTCTTAGCGCTTGCTTTTAATTTCGATATCAGGGGCTTCAAACATATTACTTTGTAATAAAAAAATAACAAGTGATTTACTTATTATAATTAGTTTAACTTTAATATACACACAGTAATTATGGAGGAAAACTAAAATAAGAAAAGTATGTACAATGATGTAGCTAATTTTATTAGGCTACCAGTAGGCTTTTCCTGTGACAACCAGTTTTTCTTAGTTTTCACTCACTGATGTCAGGTACATGCAATGTTTAATTTCAAAACCATTTTGTATACACTTAGTCTGCAAATAAACATTTAAATTTTATTTTAAAGACATTGTGGATCGTAAAAAACTTAATTATCTTTAAAAGTTATATGGCACTATAACAAGAACGATATTATGCTTGTACTTGTAATAGAGTCGCAGTTGTTCGAGCGTAGTACAATTAATTATTCCAACGCGCATCCGCTTCATTAACTGAAACAACAGTGGAACATTCAAGTTTGTTTCGCTAATGAGTAAACCGCGAAGAAATAACAAAGCTTTCATTTAACATAGAAGATTTGTATAAGCTTTCTGAAAAGCTTAAATTCACGAGGAGTGCTTTATATGAATGTCAGCTGAATCTAGCTGCATCACCTAAGTCCGATAAAGGACTTTTCTGAAAATACTAATGCTAAATTTCAGTATATTTTATATGTATTTTTATCATAAAAGAATATAAATCTGAACAATTTGAAAGCACATAAAGTGGTTGCGGTTCATATGCCTTAAAATTTTGCGACTCGATTGTAACTACAATGTTAAAATGAAAAAAAATTACATTATACATTAGACAGACCTAATAAAGGTATCCGTTAAAAACAGTAATAAGCCATTATCCTCTACTCAAACGCAAAGCAATTGTACACGATTTATATACTGTATATAACAACTATTAATTACAGATACTAAGTTAAAATTTTCTTAAGGCGTAAAAGTTTAATTACAATTGTAATAATAGTATATTGACATTTTATAATACTATTTTATTTTAAGGAAAGCTCTTGTTTAAATTAACTGAAGCAGTGCTAATTTCATGTTCTGGTTTCAATGTTATAATTATGGAATAATTAACTGACGCTAAGTAAGCTTCTGACGCAGATATTTTGTAAGTGTAAAAGTTAGATTCTTGGTATTGATTAATTGCACTTTCTTATTGTATTGAGGGTGACATATAACCACACATTCATCCTAGATAAGAAATCATAAAGCAGACGCGTTGTCAAAGCTGTGTGAGAGCTAAAATAGAATGCCTTGTCATTAGTAATAAGAGTCTTCGGATCCCCACACATACTACGAAATACAATCGTGTCACACCGTTATTTCACGCCAGTATTTTACGAGAGAGTAGTCCTCCCGGTCAAGCTGACTTATTAATGCCACATCTAGAAAAGCAATGTGGCTCTATCAACGTTAGTTACAGTAGAATTCTCACATACTTCAGGTCTTCGGTGGCAAAAACAGTTGCATAGACGAAAACGCCTAAAGCAAGCACTTCATAGTAAGTAATCTTCAAACTATTAGCTCGATTCGATCGATTACTAGCGGATTCCAGATTTGGATGAAGCTGTAAGAGTCGCATAGGCTAACAGCGCCAACATCAAAAGAATTTAGAACCGTTAATTATTGCATTTACGTATATTTTTATAGAGTTAAACATTGACACGACATAAACATGTTACAAATTAGTAAGTAAATAATATATTATTTATATTAAGACACTTAAAACGTAACTTTACATAAACATAATTTAGTGAAATATATATTTTTTTTAAATTGTATATTTTGTATTTTGGATAAAGTTACGTCGTGGCACCTAGTAACGATAATTAATATATCATTGTAACCATGTTATATATATATATATATATATATAACAAGGTGACAATTTGTTAATAGTCAAAGAATAGAGACATATATTTGCTTTGACCAACGTGATTGCTAATTGAAATTTTAAGATTTACGTGCTCGGCGGTGAAGTAAAATATCGTGAGATAATCTTCATAACTAAGAAAGAAAAAGAAATATTTTGAAGACATGTGAAGTACGCCAATCCGCAGTGGAGTCGTATGGTGGACTATGCATTTACGCTCTAGACATGATCTAGACAGTGGGATTTATATACACTGTTACTTTAAATTTATATATTTATAAAAAAGGGGTTAAAAACGATTAAAATTGATATAATATGCTGTGATGTAAATAAGCATTAGAAACGGAAAATTAATGGTGTCGATGACGTTCAGATTTAATTGGAGATGGTAGTGGCAACCGATAACAATGTCATCGACCTCGCGTATTCGTTCGTTATGAATTAAAACCTTTTTTAAATATAATAAAAAGATATTATGTAGTATTTTTGGTCTCCAAACTTGATAGTATATTTCTTCAAAACCTTACAAATTATTATCTCAGTGCTTTAAAAATCGATATAATCTCATTAGTATTTTTATTCCCTGATCACGTTTGAATATTTATTTAATTTCTTCCTCTTTAGCTTTTATTATCAATGCAATTTGCTCTTACTTTTCAAGATTTTATCCAGCATTAGCAACCCTGAATCGAATAAAATTAAAAAAAGTAAACGCACACACTTCCAGCATGAAATGGAACCAGCTTTACCACATATTTTAATTCAGTCTATCAAGGCAAAATTCATAGGTCAGTTTCCACTATAATCAATATTTCAATACGTGGGCAGTACAGGTACTAATAAATCCCTGTTATGATATTGTACCTTCTTTTATCAAATATTGATAAATTAATTTATATGCTGTAGTCACAAACAATTAATTTTGTTGCAGAGATCAATACGGCAATTGCAAAATATCCATATCTATAAGGCAATAAAAATAATTGATAAAAAAAAATTTACGTAAATACCAATTTACCCAATAACAGTATTGGGTATTTAGTTGCAGGTAAACATTACATTATCGGCTTTCTAATTTTATTTTAGGACATGGAAAAGAAATTGTTGGTTATATTGTTTAGATCATCTGAAAATATCGAATTATTATATATGTCGATAAGTTATCAGAATGAACGTAAAACCCTTGCTAAATTTTCCTTTACTCACAAATTATAAGTGGTTTTGGTTGTACTGTTGTCTCTTTGTTACTGGAGAGGCATCTAAAACTTTTAAAGGCTTGGCATTCATCGAAGAGGGATGGTTAGTATGAATAAGTTTCGCTTATAAGCAAATATTTATTGAATATGTTCCCATAAACCCTCGCCTGTTCTTGATTGGGCAGTTATAATTATGAATCAAACAGTAAATCTGTTTGATTCATAATAAATATAATTATTTAAATTTTTGTTATCTCCATATTTGTTATATAATACATATTTGCCAGTAATATTACAAATATCTTATTACTAAATCATATGTAGAATATTAAATGAATGAAATGCCTAACGAGGCAGTAGTCTTATTTGGTAGACCTAGGTTCTGATATAAACTTACTGGTCTCTGGATCCCTACACGCACCAAGTTGAGCCTAAATTATTAATGGTACAACTATAAATGTTCGCGTCAACAAACTCAACTCTAGACTTAATATCCAGATACACATATATATATAACTAGACACAAATACTAAAAAACATAATTGACTCGCTAATAAATACAAAGTAACGTACTAATAACCTGCAAATATTTGTTTAATAAATGATTAAAGTTAAACAATCTCATAATTTCCAATGGAGACTTAGTGAGGTCACGTTCCGATGAACAAATTTTTACTATTGCAGTTCTAAATTTTCTTTATTTTTCTAAAATTTTCTTTATTTTTCTGATGAACGTGCCTTAACAAGACGACATTGTGAGAGGAAAATTGAAATTATAGATTTACTTTTTCGACGAAGGCGATATGCCAATGAATAAGACCAAGCTATAGTTTTTATAGGTTAAAACAGAATAACAGATATTCCTAGTATTAACTTTTTGTACACACACCTTTTTGTTTGTATATCTATAAAATATTTCTATAAATAAATTTCTATTTCTATAAATATTCAATTCAACTCAGAAGTCAGATACAGTGATAATAATATTGGAATGGATTAATTTCAAAATCTTAATAAATAAATAAAATAACTCTACTACCCACACTGAAAGAAAGGAAATATACATACATACATATATATATATAGATGTCATATTCAATCAGAAAGTTTAAAAAACGATCACAAGAGGGTTGAGGTCGATGACATCATTAGCGGCTGCTAGAGCCCCCAATTTGACATCGAACGTCATATATACCATTGGTTTTCAGCCTCTATTTCTTATTTGCATCACCGCATTATAATTCGGTTTCGTTGCTTTTTAAGTGCTGCCTCTGATCAATATATTAATTTCATAAAATGCCTTAGTTTTTTTATTGAACCGTCATTGAATGTTATATTGTCATCACAATCATTGACAGTGGTAGAGCTACACTGCAGCTTGTTTCTAACTGCAGAATGAATGGGTCAGCTCGACCGGGGTAGGACCACGCCCTCACAGAATACCAGCGTAAAATAGCAGCATAATGCTGTTGTGCTTCGTTTGATGAGTGTAGGGATCCGGAGACTCTTATTACTGGCGACGAGGTTTTCCATCTCAGTCCTCATTGGTGACAACGCTTCTGCATTATAATTCCTCGTCAAGGATGAATATAGATGTATATAGACTGGATGAATATAGACTGCAGGAATCACTTACCAGCAGGTGAACTGTGTGCTCGTTCGTTACTCTTAATGTAATAAAAAATCGAAACTTTTCCAAAATTAAAGTAACGATGGTGTGTAACGGATAGAGTAACTGGTTGTTGCCTCGCTGTATCATGGGTTTGACTCCCGGCGGATTTTTATGACACAATTTGATTGTTAATTTTCGAGTCTTGGTGTACTATATCCCGTGTCTTTGACATTGCATCTGAACCTTCCATCTATATTATTGTACACGCATTACATCGGAATAGAGAAGGTGAGGACGAGCTAGTGCGCCTGTGTTTGAGCGAGTGCTTACACCTATAATATATTCAGCGTTCATAGTTAATGTCACCTGGTAATTACCAGAAAATATCACCGCGGTTAAGATCAGCCAGGAAGACAACGCATGCGCATACTAAAATTTGTTGAGAATTAATGTAAGTATCTGTCGGATGCAGACAGCACATACTATCAGGTGAACTATGTGTTCATTTGTCAACCTTACTGTCACAAAAAATGCAGCATGCTCTGAATTTTCAACACCGTATCCTTTTAAGGAAGGAGATATTTTAACGGGAAAAAAGTATTCCATTTCAAAAAAGTGTTATGTAAAAACACGATTTGTTACACACTCGTGGTTTTGCATTGCGATTCTACTTGTATTTTGATTAAAATACAATTTTTTTTTTCGAATAGGAATGAAATACTTTTTCGAGATAAATATTTAATTGTACTTTACTTTCTTCCTGCAATAAATAAGTTGATTGTCGTATAATCTTGCGTTCAAAAGAAAAGACTAGAAAAAACGTTTGAAAATATAGCTTAAGTTTTAAGAAAAAAACTTAGCATAATTTTTTGACAGTGGTAAAGCTACACTGCAGTTTATTTCTAGCTACAGAATGAATAGGTCAGCTCGATCGGGGTAGGACCAAACCCTCACAGAACACCACCGTAAAATAGCACCATAATGTTGCTGCGTTTTGTCTGGTGAGTGTAGGAATCCAGAGACCTTTATTACTGGTGACGATGTATTCCATCTCAGTCCTCAAGGGTGAAAAAGCATGTGCATTATGATTCCTTGTGAAGGTTGAATGTAGATGTCATGGCACGGAAGAATCATTTAACATCATGTGAACTGTTTGCTCGTTTGTAACTCTCAATGTAATAAAATAAAATCGCGATGTTAGCCTTAAGGCAATATCAATCTCCAGCCCTCCTCGGCTAATATGCACGTTTGGTATGCATTGGGCTCATATCTCTTTGACGCTGTTGTATATTCTTCTAAACTTTTTCTAATATGTATGTTCTTCTTAACCCTTGTATTTGTTTATCGAACTTTATTTGATATATCCGTATAATATTGAAGAATTCAACAGTTTAAATTCTAGTTTGTAACACAATACAGACAACGAAGTTTGTCTAATCCAAGCGAAGGTATTTAATCATCAAGACCAGTAAATGTCCGTATTTCACAGTCTTCTCATTAATTATTGTATCGCACTGTAGCTCATATATATAATGCCGTAAATTTTTAAATCATATCATCAAAATATTATCCGTTTACTAAGTTTCGTTTAATTTCACTTCAATATTTTTAACATTTATTCTATATTAATGTGCATTATCTTATATTTTATTAGTTCGTATTAAATTACTTAATTTATATAAATACTTAATGCGCCATTAAGACATAACAATAGTAAAAGAATTGTAAAGAAAAGACAATTATTCAATGCCAGCTCAAGTTGTACAACAAGACTGGGTCTCCGTAAGCTTATACTGTGTCGGTTAATTATTCCGGTATCATGACATCCGCTTCGTTAAATGGAAATTCAAATTTGCCTTAAAACTTCCAACAAATTAGTCTCTTCAATGCCAAAGCGACGTCGGACTATTATAGCTGCTGAAGAACACGCAACAAAACATTGATAATTTTACGTAATGTCTTTAAAAAATGTCTACAACTAAAAACTTAATTTTAATATTTCTTACTTTTTTTTCGGTACTTAGTGTATGTTAAATAAGTTCAATTCATATAGCTTGAAATATATATAAATAGAATAAAAATACAAGACGTCTCAACTTTATTGAAAATATTCCTATTACTCGCAATGTCTATACAAATAATTTAAGTATTGTTGCATGTTAAAATCGCGATATATAGACACTCAAAGCACGTTGCTGGAATTTCTTGCGCCACTACATTATATTTTTTATCACTCCGAACATTTAATAGTTCATTTATTCTTCTAATACTTAAACGAATATGATGAACTTAACGTAAGTTCTTAACTTCAAAATAACTGTAATCATTAATAATAATTATGGATATTACAGATGATTTCTAAGTAATACGGTGGTAGAGCCACGGTGCAGTTTCTCTCTATCTGTGGCATGAACACTTGACTCTACAGGGGAAGAACCCCATCCATACAGAATACCAATGTAAAATATCAACATGACACAGTATGTGAATGCAAGGATCCGGAGACCTTTATTACTGATGACGAGATTTTATTTTATTTATTGTTCTTTATTCTATTTTATTTTATTTTATTTAACTTATTTTATTCTATTTTATCTATTTTATTTTAGTACAAATATCTATCACTTAGTTATGTTGTTGTTGTTCTTACATTGTACTATTTTATTGTCCCAAATAAAATAAAATATACGTTCTACCGAGAAGGAGAAGGAGAAAGAGAAGGAGAAGAACATTTAATTGATTTCAATTTTATAATGTAATTCTCTTTTTTTATTTTGATTCAGTAACTGTTTATTTTATTGAACAAGATAACTGTTAATTAAAACAATTAATGTCATCTCTAATTGGTGCATACATCAGTTTTGTCTTTATGTATTTATTAATTAAGTTTTCATATATGCGCTGTAAATGACCTCTAGTAAATAAAAAAGACACAAGGGAAATTATGTGGAGTGCACCGGATATAAAGTGGGCCGAACGCTTAGGGTACTCAGATTAGAACTTTTTTATAGGGTAACAAGCACTAGGGTTCCCGAGAGGGATCCTCAGCTTGGTCTGTTACCCGGATCAAGTAGCGTGCCTGAGAGGGGTACACCACAGCTCGATCAGTTACTTCTAACGGAGTAATCTTATAATTATTAAGGACATGTTCTACCATCACATCGGAATGCATTTGTGCTGGAGAAGAAGCGGCGCAAGAAATTCCAGCAACGTGCTTTGAGTGTCATTTTAACAGCAACAATACTTAAATTATTGATATTTAGAAATATTTTCTATAAAGTTGAGACGTCCTTTATTTTTATTCTATTTATATATATTTCAAGCTATATGAATTGAACTAATTTAACATACATTAAAGAAGTAACGAAAAAAAAAATTAAATAAATATTAAAATTAAGTTTATTATAATTAATTGTAGACATTTTTTTAAGACCTTACGTAAAACTATCAATGTTTTGTTGCATGTTCTTGAGCAGCAATAATAGTCCGATGTCGCTATGGCATTGAGATTAATTTGTTGGAAGTTTTAAGACAAATTTAAATTTCCATTAAACGAAGCGGATGTCATGATACCGGAATAATTAACCGACGCAGTGTAAGCTTCCGGAGACCCAGTCTTGTTGTACAACTTGAGCTGGCATTGAATAATTGTCGTTTCTTTACAAGTCTTTTACTATTGTTATGTCTTCTTGGCGCATTAAGTATATATATAAATGAGATAATGTAATACGAGTTAATAAGATATAAGATAATGCACATTTATATAAAATAAATGATAAATATATTGAAATTAAATTAAACAAAACTTAATGAACTGATATTTTTGCGTCGAAAATTTACGACATTATATATACATATCTATGTCGGTAATTTCATGTTCTTATGAGCTACAGTGCGATACAATGATTAATGAGATGGCTGTGACTGCTGGGAAATACGTACATTTACTGTTCTTGATTTTTTTTCTTCTTCTATAGTCTATTGTTGTTCCCCTGTAGAGATAATGAAATGTCATGCCACAGATATGTTAAATTCGTCATATTCGTTTAAGTATATATATATATTTATATATAGTGCATGCCGGCCTAAAGTTTAAGACAACCAACATACAACCAACATGATTATCCATCAATTGTTATAAAATCCCTTAGGATAAATAAAAGAAATGCACATCTGCATACTCTATTGTTTATATCGAATATTTAAAGAAGTAATTCTTTTGTTTACTTTCTACTTATTGGACAATAAACATCTATTATTTTCAAACACCGACAAATCTCAATTAGTCTAAACTTGTGGTAGGGTCACTTTACAAACAGTGAAGACGTCATAAAATGGGTAAAGCTCGAGAAATTAGCAGTGAAGTGCGTTCTGCCATCGTTGTTTAACATAATGAAGGCAAATCCGAACGTGGGATTGTTTCACAACTAAATTTATCGAAGACTTGTGTTCACGGCACAATAACTCGATACAGGGAACTTTAATCAACATAAACTACAAAAACCTTCTCTTCTCTTTCCCATAGCCGCATGGAAAATGGCCGGGATTTTTTTTATCATAAACAAAATCTATTTTTTTTTTGTAGAAATTACGTTGTAATAGTGTATCGTATTACTAAGCACATTCTGTTATGGCATGCACACATTACGGAAATAAAAAAGATGGCCGTTTAGTAAATAACATATTCAATAATAATTTTATTTAACTTAAAGTATACAATTAGGGCAACAACCATAGGCAATATTCAACATGTAGATAAAAAAAAATTACTAAATTTATGTTTAAATTAAAGTCAATTAAGGGAAGAAAATTGAATATAAAATTTCTAGTTCTTTGTCAACATTCAATTCTAGAAAATACATAGAGATTAAAATTTTAAATAATAATTTCTTATATATCATAATTTATCTCGACGAAATTTTCCTCTAAAAACTGAAGGATATACAACAAAATATTGATAACTTTACATAATGTCTATGAAAATGTCTATAATTAATGGTAATAAATTTAATTTTAATATTCATTACATTTATTTTTCTTCGTTAGTTAGTGTATCTTTAATAACTTCAATTCATACAGCTTGAAATATATGTAAACAGAATAAAATTGTAGGACGTCTAAACTTTATTGAAAATAAATTTAATATTTATCTCACAGTGTCTATACAAATAATTTAAGTTTTGTTGCAACTTACAAATCGCGATATATAGTCGTTTAAATTACGTTGCTGGAGTTTCTTGCGCCACTTCTTCTCCACACCAACGTATTCCGATATGATGGTAGAACATGCATGTCCTTAATAGTAATAATATTACTCCATTAGAATTAACTGATCGAGCCGTGGTGCACCCCTCAGGCACGCTCTGATCAACTCACCAGATCCAGGTAAAAGTCCAAGCCGAGGTTCCCTCTCTGAAACCCTTGAGCTTGTTACCCAATAAAAAAGTTTTCAGCTAAGCACCTTAAACGTTCGGCCTCCTTTATATCCGCTGTACTTCACATAATCTCCTTCTTCTTCTCCTTCTCCTTCTCCTTCTCCTTCTCCTTCTCCTTCTCCTTCTCCTTCTCCTTCTCCTTCTCCTTCTCCTTCTCCTTCTCCTTCTCCTTCTCATTCTCATTCTCATTCTCATTCTCATTCTCATTCTCCTTCTCATTCTCATTCTCATTCTCATTCTCATTCTCATTCTCATTCTCATTCTCCTTCTCATTCTCATTCTCATTCTCATTCTCATTCTCATTCTCATTCTCATTCTCATTCTCATTCTCATTCTCATTCTCATTCTCATTCTCATTCTCATTCTCATTCTCATTCTCATTCTCATTCTCATTCTCATTCTCATTCTCATTCTCATTCTCATTCTCATTCTCATTCTCATTCTCATTCTCATTCTCATTCTCATTCTCATTCTCCTTCTCCTTCCTTCTCCTTCCTTCTCCTTCTCCTTCTCCTTCTTCTTCTCCTTCTCCTTCTCCTCCTTCTCCTTCTCCTTCTCCTTCTCCTTCCTTCTCCTTCTTCTCCTTCTCCTCCTTCTCCTTCTCTCCTTCTCCTCCTTCTCCTCCTTCTCCTTCTCCTTCTCCTTCTCCCTCTCCTTCTCCCTCTCCTTCTCCTTCTCCTTCTCCTTCTCCTTCTCCTTCTCCTTCTCCTTCTCCTTCTCCTTCTCCTTCTCCTTCTGAGCAACAAACAATATCTTACTATCACTGAAAGACAGAATATATATGACTTTATTATATGACTCTAATACAAAATTATATAAGGAGCTTTTTTAACTAAAGGTGACAAACGAGAACTAAGTTCATCTGATGGTAAGTCTATGGTTTTTTTTTTACAGAATGGAATACAAATAAGAAAACAGTTCATCTGAAGTGATGCCGCCAAATGACATCCGCAACATCAAAGGGTTCGCAGCAGTGCTGCCGGCCTTTAAGCCGGTTTAGGCTATTATCTTTAAAGTCCGTAAGTCATATTGTTTCGAAAATACCGTTGGCGACAGCTGAGTCCGTGAGTTGTGCGTAAAGCACACAGTGGTGGAATGCCAAACATCGAGATGATGAGGATAAAATTTTAAATTCCGTCGTGATGTACAATGTTTAAAGTGAATCACGAATAAGTGATAGTGCCCATATTGCTGACACGGAATCAAACCAAATCAAAAGAAGTAAATCTTTTTTTCTTTTTATTTTTTTAAATATTAATTTATAAATGTCTAAAAGTTGTCTAGTACAGAACCTAGAGCTCAAAGCTTAATTCCAAACATATTTGTCAGACTAATATTCTTACAAAGAGTAGTAAGAGTTTTTGTTAAATTGGTTATTAACCAAAATTAAACCTTAAATCTGTTTAATGACAAATTATTATTTGTGGAATTTTATTAAATAAGCATATACTTACCCACGAACCTTTTTTTGTACCTTTTTTAAACGAAAAATAGGAGTCAAATGTGTTTTGATTCTTCTATATAGGTACATGCGAGGTCATCAGTTTTTGTAGAATATTTTTCTAAATTCTTACCTATAAACAATATTTTTTCGTTGATTTATTATCCTGCCTATGATATATTAATCGGCCTTATATATTGTATAGATCTTAAATTTTAGATTATAAATAGCGGGAATATTTTTTTTTTTGCAAAATAAATATAATTTCAACATCAGTTGCATTACCCCATAAAAAATTCCATAGGACACAAGACTGGAAATTACTAAAATGAACAAGACTCAGTGTTGCTGTGTTGTCTAATTTTTTTTATTACATAAATTGCACTTCCAAATCTTCCTGCTAAGACAGATAAAAGTGCGCTCTACTGAAGCTTCAAGTTGAGGATTATTCCTAGAAAAACCGTCGACTCAACGAACTCGATCCTTTCATTATTTAATATAATCGCGGAAGAATACAACTTAGTTTTCTTCATAAAACTAAATTATGAATATTTAACCAATCTAAAATACGTAAAAGTGCAGCATAACCTTCCTTCGGTCTTTCGAATAGGAGCAACTTTAGGCTATGATAGCTTCAAAAAAAAGTACAGATAATTTTCTAGTTATAACAATCTATTGTGACTAATGAATAAGCAAACCTTTATAGCAATCTATTAAAAAACATTTTAGCATCCTTGATCAACAGCAGCTTCAGCACCATTCTGAAGAAACACAATTTCATTCAAAGTTGACAAAAGTTCTACTCTATTCTAGTAGATTCTAAACCGAAGCAATCGGTTGGCGTAAAATAAATTCTGCTACTATAGTCCTTAAGTTTAGATTGTTACTAACCTTGAATACAAAACGTTCCGAAATAAATTATTACATGTATAATCATTTTTATTCTCGCCTGCTTCTTCAATAAAATAAATAAAGGACTAATAAAAAAAAGTATTATTATTAGTAAATCGTTTACCTTTCTAATTTTTAATATTAATATGTTTATATAGTGGATGTTAAAGGAGATAACTATTAAAATGTATTTATAAGATAAAAAACATTAAAATCCCAAAATATTTTTATTTACCCATTGTCAGTTTAGACAAGTACAACGGGTCTGTACAATAAGTTCTGGTCAATTTTTTTTTTTAAACTTTCAATGGAAATGCTTGACCATGATCCCACCTGGTTTTAAGCGGAAATGCAGTCCTAGATGGTCAGGTGCACTAGCTCAGTAAATGCCTATTCACTCTACTCTTGAAAAAACAAACAATTCCAGTCCTTTGCTGTACGAATAATGCAAGACGAAGCAAAGCGCTACGTTCGGGTTTGAGGGGTGTTGACAACAAAAGGATGAAATCCAGCAGTGCTTCGTGAGGTCCGATGGTGGAACGGGGATAGGGGAATTAGAGATGTAATTCCTGAGCACACTCTCGAAAATGCATTCTGTAAAACACTGAAAGGCTAGCCACCTTAAGCCTGTGTTCAAGACTGATCAGATTGGTTTCAGCAGCGTCACCAATTAGCCTCTTAGTCCGCCTTTCCACTGAGTCTAAAGCTGCGAGATGGCATTATATGGCATTTATTTCCAGTATCCCTTATAATATAAATGTATGAAGTGATAATTGCTTAATTCAATTAAGTGAAATATTATGGTAACATTTAAATGAAACAACGAAGGCAGGGTTTATGTAAACAAGGGTTTTGTTAAAATGGGATCGATGTTTAGTTAGGATTTGATTAATTTCGTTGTCTTATAATTTTAAATCGTATGTTAATTAATTGTAAATTTTAAAATAATTTTTCCGAATAAATATATCTTAAGTAAGTGTTTCGAGCAGATGTAATTTTTCAAATAAAAATTAATATAAATATAAATTATCTATACAGATAATATTATAGCATTCTGAGAAATATAACGACGTAAAGGACTAACGCGAAAACTGGTACTTTCAAGGCAATTATATAAAAAAAAGTTGCTTCTTTACAGAGTTTTCTTTATACAACATGATTATAGGAATATCAACAGCAGTAGCCCTTAGGCTATTGTACACCTCAAAAATAAATTCAAAAGAAATGGAATAAGTAAAATATATTACTGAGTAGGTTCAACAGAGCGACTTCTTCCAGACAACCTTTAGACTTAGGACTAATTGAGTTAAATATGTTAATAAAGTGGGTAGCATATCTACGTATATAATAGTGTATATTTAGTACTTAATGAGAACATTTCTTAGTGAAATATTTTTCTGCAATATTATTTTTATTCAGAGTGCAGCAATTTTCTTGAGGGTCTCCACACTGGTGGCCATGAATAGCATTTTATTTTAAACGTTCTCGACTTGCACTATCAAAATTTTGTTAATTAAATAATTTAACTCACCCTAATGCTAAAAGTATATTTGCACTCACATTTTCTTTAATGTTTTTATACTATTTGTAATTTAAAAATGGAAATATAATCTTTTAGCGAGCTCGAAACTGATTTCCCAATATTATCTAACGTAACATCGAACCTTTTTGTATTAATAGCGCTTTTGTCCACGCATTCCGAAGTGGTGGTACAGATAGCTAATAATCATAGCGAATTTAAAGAATCCTCTGTCAGAAGCAACTGACCGAGCCGAGGTTCTGCCCTCTCGGGCACCCTCGAGTCTGACGCTCTCGCGAAACAAGGTAACGGTCCAAGCCGAGGCTCCCTCTCGGGAGCCCTTGTGCTGCTTACCTATATATAGAGGTCTCGACTGAGTGCCATTAGCGCTCGGTCACCTCTCAACCCGGTGAAACTGTAAAAGCCCTCGGGCTAACAGTGGCCTTCAGCCCGAAAAAAAAAAAATAGCGCTTTTGATGCACCATTAAGCTTAGCACTGAGCAACTTGGATAACCCAGTTTATTTAAGGAATTGAGCCCTCGAATATATGAATACATTTGATCATTACATGAGTAGTTCTAATTTTGTTAGACGATTTTTTAATATTTACATTTTATTTTTCTATTGTATTTAGAGCGACAAACTTTCACACAGTTGGCATGTAAGACATCATATTTCAGGTTGCAGACATGCAACCCGTGACAATCAAATTCATCCTAGATAAGGAATCATAATGCAGATGGACTATCATTGAGGAGTAAGATAGAAGGCCTCGTCAACAGTAATAAGGGTCACCGGATCCCTAAACTCCACATACGGAACACTGCTGCGTTATGTTCCGTATGGATATATGTTCCGAATGTATATATTACGCTGGTATTCTGTGAATGTGAACCTTTCCCGGTCGACCTGAATAAAAAACTAGACTAGAAACAAACTATATCGTAGCTCAAAATTGATCAAAATATAACATATCACAATTATGATCTTTCGTTTGGTACAAACATAGTGACTCATTACGGTGTGCTAAATTTCAAATTCAGACTCCCCCGAGTAAAACTCGCGTGTATCCTAATTTTAGGCAAACTATGCAGTACCTATAACTTCAGTTGTAATATAAGTTCAGTTGCTCATATTCAAAATTAATGTCATAATTAAGAGAAGTGTTAATTAAATATTGGTTATATTATATAATATACCTAATAATAATAATATTTACGTAACACTAAAACTTTTTGTCGTGTCAGCTAAAGGCCCAAATCTAAAGCTAGTACTGTACTACTGGTATTAGATAAAGCAGTGGTAGGGATACGTAACAACTAGTTTTGAACTGCAGCATGAATGGCTTGGCCCGAGAGAGAAAAACCACACACTCAGAGAACACCAACGGAAAATAGCATTACGCTGATGTGTTTCATATGGTGATATTTGGTGGTATTTTTTATATCCATAGTACAATATACGAGATTGGAAGGTCACTGTAAATCACACAGGACTCATTATAAGTTATCTCTCAGAGTATGAATCTATCGGGCGGAGATTCGTCCACCAAAGTAATAGCGATGGGTACAGTATCTTGTATCTTATCTATTTCTTTTTTCTTAATTACATTAAGAGTGACAAACGAAAACACAGTTTTGATTTCAGCGGGCCATGATATTTAAATTCATCCATGACAAGGAATCATAATGCAGATGCATTGTCACCCTTCACGACTGAGATGTAATGCTTCGTCACCAGTAATAAAGGTCTCCGGATCCTTGAACTCACGAGACGAAACACAGCAGCATTTTGCTGATATTTTAAGTTACTAGTATTCTATGGGGGCGTGGTCTTATCCCGATAAAACTGAACCATTAGTTCTCCAGCTAGAAACAAATTGCAGCGTAACTCTATCACTGTAAAAAAATGTAAATATTAAATTTCTATGTCTTTATTGTAGCAACAGAAGTTTCTGTATTTTGCTTATTTTGATCACGAGCTAAATGGCGTGCAAAACAAGAGACCTATATTCAATAATACTACTGCTAATAAATACTGTCTAATGACCACGATGATGATATTAAGTGTTTTCCATTCTCTGTAGAAAAATCAATCGTTTACTGGCTACTACCAAACGATGTAAAATCGTAAAATAAACTATAGTAGTGGATAGTATTTGTCTGTGTTATGTATCGTAAATTCAGGCATCCACTCGTCTCCTATTCATTCCTTTTCCTTATCCTAACCTTGACTCAATGAAAATACTGGACCAGCATAAGCAAACCCGAAAAATGTATACTGATAAGGCAATCGGCTACGAAGCGAAACTCATCCAAAACTCAGTTGCTGGGTATTGTAATGACTAGATCACACAATGCCTTCGGGAAAACACGTTTCCATTTACCATAACTATATTCGGTGTATTTCGAAAAGTTTATTTTGCTTGAGTACGTGACGCTGCTATGAAATTTATCATTTTCCTTCGTTCACCTTGCTTGAAATAAAATATTTGGATCTTAGTTCTTTCTATATAACATTTTGGGAGTCTCTTTTCGAGGTATAGCATAAGTAATTTAGTGCAATAACCTGAACAAAATTGAAGGTTCACGAAGGTGGTTTTTCTGAAGAAACATTTAAACATATTTAAAATGCAGGAGTAGTCGCTCGTAAGAATATTATTGGTTACCCCATTGAGATGATAATGACTTCACTCTGCTGGTAACTTTATAAAATTTAAATTTAGTTATTAAATTAAAGAAAAGAAATAAACACTTTTACTTGTAATAAGTACTGTAGTTTCAACAAATAAGTCTTAACTTATCCTTAGATTAATTTATGTAATTGATTTGAATGGGAAGTATATATTAACATTAAGTAAGGATAAGAAGACCATTATATTATGAGCTATTTATATTTATAATTATAAACATTTAGTTTCCTATAATGATTAATAAAGTTTGTACTTTAAATTAAAGATCTGTAAATAATATTACTATGGATGACTTAATGAAAGTTTTTTTTAATATTAAATAACATTATTTGAAATAATGAAAATACAAAAACATGTTTTATGATGCATATAAACATAACATGCATTATATTAAGGATAATTCCTAAAACATAAAACGTTTTTGTCACTTTTTTGCTAACTAAAAATCTATTTTTCCAGTTAAGATCATATTTTGAGCAACGAGTAAAAGTCTAATCAAAAATCATATTTATATGGCGTAGACAAAAAAACACTTGATGGTGAAAAAGTAAAGCCTTTCTCAAGACTCACGATTTTATCTTGTTCTGGTATTCTGCGAGTGTTGTATCATTGAGACAGATTCATTTTATATTTTAAGAATTTCACGTATAAACTCGATTAGATTCTGGTAGGGCAACGCTGTCTGGGAGTCCAGATAGGAAAATTATCTAACTGATCTAATGAAGAATATCCCTAGAGACTAATAAGCTAGAGGTAATGACAATTGGGCCACTCAATGTTTTCTCATGGATTGTGTATTTGAGAAGGTTATATATTGCTCTATAAGAAATAGCTTACGTCAATTCAAAGGTTAGTACTTTTTTTTATTGTCATACTTATTTTCACGTCGTATATGATGTCTGTAGCTGCGTCAAGTACGATGCGTCAAATTTAATTATGATGAAGTACTCCTGGTTGATTTCAGCCACGGCGATAGCTTCTGGTTATTGTCAGATGCATCAACTCCATATAATAAATCGTACTCTAAGCATTTGCTTATGATCAATAAGATCTTTGAAACGCTCAGAATCAGAGAGACACGGGGCATACTCGTACATACCACAAACCCAGACCTGAGAAATAATAATTTCCCCCTACCCAGTAGGCAGGTCTACAAACACTGCACTACTGGTTAGAGGAACATCATTACAATTTTTCAGATAATATTTTACTTCGTAAATAAAAAACGTACGCTTAAAACAATTATATTGCATTATAGAGAATCAGAAAACTCAACGAACAACAAACTTTGTTCCAAACAGTAATAAATCGCAGTTAACCATTTTCAAGCGTTACTTAACTTTATGCTAATTCATGCCATTTGCACGGTAAATTAATAATTTACTCTAGAATGCATGTGTCAACTTTAATGTACATACATTTTATTAATTTCCGTTTTCTCTAACAGTAATTTAGGCTGTTGTTACTAGCCCCAATAATATTTTCGGTCCATAAATATATAAGAGATAAAGTCGGTATATTGATTAAAAAATTCACTATGTAAAATATATGTGACCAGCATCATGAATATTGATCGATTCAATTGATCTTTTAATAGGAAATATTATATAAGGCTGATAAAATAAAATTATTTATTTATTTATTAACTTTTGTACAACTAACATATGCACAAAGGCGGACTTAATGCCTAAGGCATTATCTACCAGTCAACCTTGGGAGGGTTCAGAGAAATCAAGGTAGGGTAGAGACAGAAGAATAATACTAAAGAAAAAAGAAACATAAAGTACATCTAAATACTTATTCAATTATATATACATATCATCATATATTATCTTAGGAATTTATAATAATAAATATTTATGTACATATACATAAACTATAAAACAAATATATATACATATTATAAATACAAACATATCTAAATATAAATATATATAAATATATACATAATTAATATCGATGTAGTGAATCTGCTGACGCTACTTCCAATAAATGCTTTCGAATTTTACGATAAAACTCTAAGCGACTTAGAACCCATTTACCCCCACACATCACCTCAGAACACTCGATAGTTCTGAAGTCATCACTACAGTGTGCTGGATCTTCCAATATGCCAGTGCGAATGGATACAATTTGTGCAAGCGATATGGACGATATGCCGGACCTAAGATGTCAAGTGTCATAGATAAGGCGGGCCTTATGAGGACCACGGTGAGCTGAGCTTTGAATATCTACGGTGAGTCGGGATGAAGTCGGGTAAGTTGTGCCTTAAATGTCCACAGTAAGTTGGGATGAAGTCGGGTGAGGTGTGCCTTGAATGTCCAAAGTGAGACGGGATGAAGTCGGGTGTGGTGAGCCTTGAATGTCACCTCACTGTCAGTCGGGATGAAGATGAATGTGTCACTTAAGTAAGTCTTACTTAAAGTTAGGCTTGGAGCTTGTAAAGGTTGAATGATGCGTGTCCTCACGTCGAAATCACCAATTTGACCGGTGTGGGTAGACGACAAAAGGGGAAATCTCCCGGCATTACCTGCCGGTCAGCCTCGGGAGCGGCCAATGTACCAATATTGTATAGGAGCTCTCTATACCACGTTGGTTCGAAAACTGTGATATCATGATTCTGAATTTTAATTTAAAATGAAATACCCACTGTTAACTGTATCATCTAACCGTCGTTTTCTGCGTTCTTCGTTCTTCTGAGTGCATAGCGCATTTTTTTTCTACATAACTGTCTACAGCCAAACGTATAAGGCTCAATTGACCCTCGTCAAACCCAAATTACAAGAAACAGCAGCAGTAGAAGAAGAATCTTACAACCTCACTTGCCTGTTGTCATTTTTATATACAATTGTTTGCCAACATTTTGGTATCAAATTAATCCGCGTAAGGTCGTATAAGAATACTCTTTACTTTTGCTTATTTATTATGTTAATTCTTTTTTTATTTAAATGTCTTATAGTAAAATCACATCTTTTATACAGAACTTTGATACTTGCAAAAAAAAGAGGACGTATTTTATTTGACAGTAAATGATACCTCCTACCTGCCTGCTGATAATTGGATCACCATTTATTTTTATAGAATATGTGACAAACGAGCAAGCAGGTCGTCTGACGGTAAGTGATTACCACCGCCATTGTACATCCGCAATACCACAGGATTCGCAAATACGCTGCTGACAATATTTACTTACCATATGAAACACAAGAGAGTCAAGATATATTCAATACTGGTATTCTGACTTGTTGACGTGTGGTTATATCATGTAGTGGCAATTTTAAGAAGAGGTGATTACTATAATAATACTTTAGATCTTAAAAAGTTTCCTAACTCTGAAATCGAGTAACAAGTCTCCCACTTGTTACTCGATTGTAAGAACTTTGGTCTTAACAAGTTTTCCTTACAAATCTGGCAAGATAAGTTTAAACTCGTATAACGTAAAAAATTAAGTCTTTTGTTTCCCGCAGCATCTAATTAAAGTAAAACATTTATTCGAACACGAGTATAGGTTTTAATTAAGAGAAGTCGAAACGATATAGAATAGGCTCTAATTTTTTTTATTTTTATAGATTAAGTGACAAACCAGAAAGCAACTCACCTGATGGTAAGTGATTACCGCCTCTCATGAACATTCGCAACACCAAAGAACAAGAACAAATGTGGTGCCGGCATTTAAGTAAGGTTCCATTCACTGATATTCTAGCTCGTCAATTTTACATTACCCCACTTAAGGATTTTTTTCATACGATGATTATATTCTCCTAGTTGATTTCAGCGACGTCTTCTGGTTATCGCCAGATAACATCGACTATGCAAAATATTATTATACTGACGTAAGTATTTGAGCACTCACGTTCTCCCTCCCTCGATTCCGATGTAATGCGTGTGGAATAATATCGGAGGAAGGTTTGGACAAGGGACATTCATACAATAGAGTCAGATCTGAAAATCAACAATTTGTGATGTATAAATATTCTACCTCATCTGGGAATCGGATCTAGGACTCGCCAGGTACGCTAAATACTACACTTTGCGACCATCGTTTTTATATAGATAGATGATGACTATGGCGGTAGTTAGGAGGTGCTTATCTTCTGTGATTGTTGACAATGTTCTTAAATGAAGGTAATGATAATATAGTGCCAAGAAGACATCGCCATCATCATTTTTATGCAACAAGAAGAAATCTTATGTGACAAAATATCCCCGTATTATGTTTTCGACCAAGATTAATTACAAACATTGTTCAGCGCGGACGATATTATTTTTAATGATAAGATTTTAAGTAAGAAATTCTTTCTTGATTAATCGCCATACATATTTCAGACGCGAAGTCTGTTGGTAATCAGGCAATATAAATTTGAGTAGATGGAGAATACGATCTTGTTTAGTTGGTATAATGATTTTTTTTTTTGCTTTTAATTAAAAGAGCCGTGGTAGCGCAGTGTCAGACACTAGCGCTAGCTCATAATTTCACAGCACGCGGGCAAACCGAGTTAGATCACCCGTGGATGATGGAGAACCAATGAAATTGTTAATTTCTGATTCTTGATTCACCAAGCGACTATGCTCCAATACTCTCTCTAGGGAGGAAGCCTATTCCCAGCTGTATGATCCATATATGTATATTGGCCATATTTACTTTACACTTTTTTAATTATAATTTAAATGATTCTACAAATGTTAATATGAAAAAGAAATATTTAAAACTTGAAAATTTTATATGGCTCAAAGAATAATTAATCAATAATTTCAAGCATAACGTATTTGGAATATCTGTATAGACATAAAAAAAATGAAAAGGGAAAGATAAAGGGTACATGTTGTATGAGATAAAATTGGCCGTATGATCTTATTTTAAATGTCAGTTATAACCCGTATACTATAAAACTTTAATAGCACATTACAAGTAAGTATATCGAAGTTTTCGATAAAACAAATGGAATAGAAACCACAAACCTAATCAATAGCTATACGAATTTTTATGGTTATGCTCGTTTATGCATATTTAAATGTTTAAAATAATAATAAGAATAACTTTATTTCAAGCTCAAATATTATGCTCATAATTTTGTTAGTAAGACACTCAATAACCATGTTAGTAACAATACATATAGATATTTTCGTTCCTAAAATGCTTCATACAATTATACCCTACCACATGCAGACAGCCTTAGGCAGTGATTGACATAATTACAATCTAGTGTACACGCAATCATCTCCAGAGTGGTGTTGGGGCTGGCTCGCACTCTACGCACTAGGGATGCGTATCTTTTCCGCATCGTGGCATAAAAGCAATCGTCGCGCACTTCGGCAACCATCCCTGATGCGCTGCTGAAGCGAAGCAGCCCCAACAGCACTCTGAATAGCTATACGGATTTCTGTATCTGAAGTCTGAACTTAAAAACTGAAATATGTTTTAAATTAATAGCCAAAATTTTGGTAAAAGTATTACAAGAAAGCTATTAATTTATTTAGTTATTTTCTAAATTACAATGGAATATTTTATTGACCCGTGAATAAAAGAAATAAATCATATCTCATAGGTCATTGACATTAACAATATACATTGCACACACTGAAGTATACATGCTCCACTCCTGGGAACAACTTAACTAGGTCCGTCCCATGGGGCGATTAGGCGGACCTAGCTTAGTAGTTGTTAACCTTGTTTAGTAGTGTAGCATGTACGTAAGCAGGTTATTTCACAATGTTTTTGATATAATAAGATTGACAAACGGGGTCGTGGTCCGCCTGTTGGCAAGCTTGTCGTCACCAAAGGTTCAAGAATATATGCTCTGTTACTGAAGACTGAGATGGAACCCCTCTAATACTCTGGAATCTCCGTACTCCTACACTCACTATACTAAATATAATTGGTTTTTAACAAGCGGTGGCTAAAGCCCATCAAAAGATTGATGTTCCATACTAAGTTATTTGCGATCGTACATGCTTTTCGAAATAATAGATTACATAATATTTAATAATGTAGTTTAACCACATTATAAATTATCATTAGCAAGTTAGTAGTACAGATGTCGAGCTACACTGCAGTTGGTTTTTAGCTGTTAAATAAATGGGTCATCTCGACCGGGGTAGGATCACGACCTCGCAAAATACCAGTGTAAAATAGCAGCATAATGCTGCTGTGTTTTGTCAGGTGAGTGTAGGGATCCGGAGACCTTTATGCTTCGTGACCAGTAATAAGGGTCTCCGGATCCTTTCACTCACCAGACGAAACACAGCAACATTATGCTGCTTTTACACGCTGGCATTCTGTGAGGGCGTGGTCCTACTCCGATCGAGCTGACTCACTGATTCTGCAGCTAGAAACAAACTGCAATGTAACTCTACTACTGTAAAAACTTGGCGATCGTACTTAATCCTCAGCTACGAGCAGTATCAATGTAGTTCCTGGATCCCCGTACGAAATACGAAATACTACATAATATAGAAAAATCATATTATAATTTTCAAACTTTCATTATTATTTATAAATAAGTTTTTCCTTTGAATTGAAGACACTATGAAAGTAGTCGATAAAAACTAATGTCTTTAGAAACTTTTTTACAATATATTTCAGCTAAGACTATTTGGATATATTCTATGGTTGACATATCGAATTGTATTGTAATATGTAGGGGAATTCCTTTTACACGAACGTTCCGATACAACTTTGAGTAGTGCCACGTAGTTTGATTTCATTATCTCTTCAATTATTTAGTTAATGTATATCACTATATTCTTATAAAATATTATGGAAATATTAGCAAATATTTCGTTAGATGTACAAAATGAAATGTGATAAAAATACAATTTATACAAAACCGTATGATAGCGGCATGAAAATATCCGACAGATCAACCACTGTGATAACCTGACATAAAATATAAAGAGCAACTTTTGTTGATCTAATTATTTTAGGAGCTGTCCAGTCTGCTCTTAGGCATATTTTACGGAAGTAACAACCGAGACCATTTCATTGGATGTTATGAGATCACAACCCATAACTAATCTTTTTTAGGGTGAGTTGAATCGAGAGAGGTGACAGAACGCAAGATTATCTCTTCTACAATTATGTTACAGCAGCAACATTCTGCATTTCTCTCTGGTATTCTGTGAGAACCTGTTATTTCTCTACTTATGATATGAAAACTTTATCCTCACATATACTCGTCGTATGCGTTCTGCAGTCAATTTCTGGCCGCAGGTTACACGTTCTATTGCAAAATATGTATTCTAATATTATCAAAATATAAAAATGCATAAGCATAAGCTAAAATGTTATAGGATAATGAGTGCATATTATTTTCACATTAATCGTTCCCCGTCCCACCGAGCATATTTCACAAACTTATTGGAGTTAAATTTCGCTGGTTTTCTAGTATTTTTACTTTAACGTGCAATGTTTTCAAACTTATTTCATAAACTCTCATCAACTTGTTTTACTGCAGTTCTATACGACTATAAGGGAGAAATAAAAACATTTTTTTATAGACATATTCTTTTTACAACAAGCAAACAGACAGATAATGTATAATCGAGTTTATTATGAACGGTGTACTAATCGTACGCTATTTGTGGCTCGTACTTATTAAAGTTTTTTTTTTTGCTCGATAATTTATTGTTTATACAATCGATGGAAACTTTTATTCGTTGAGTAAATCAATAGTAGCTAGGCGATTTACGTGAACAAACACTTTTGAATTTATTGTTTTGGTATTTATTTGCTTTACTAAAAATATTGTTATTAAACATACTTGTGTCAGGACAATTTTAACACAATTAAGATGACTGGCTCGTACAGCTTCGGTCTCGGCTCGCTGAACCGGGTTCCGTGATGAATAGCTCTAGCTCTAGTTAGAGCTTTTAGGGTTCTGTACTCACTATGAAGTACTACGTGCTCTAAAACATTTTCTGTCTGTGCAATTGTGTGCCACCGAAGATTATAGCCACCAGAGACTTCTTTAGAGTGGAGAATGGGTGGTTTTAGCTATATACTGTAGGCTAAGGGTAGGTATCCGGATAGATATAGGGATATATAACCAAGGGTAGGTATACGGGTCTAGCCTCGGACAGTCGTCAATTACTGTCGGAAGCTGGGGATTCGAGGTGAGGGTGGCGTGATGTGGTTGTCACGTTTGATACTGTTGCGATCGGACAGGTGCACAGTGTCCCCGAAAAAAGGGGTCACCGAGGACGTGGGTTCCGATATGTAAGTTGCTGCGTTTACCACATGCGGGTTGGAGAGAGAGAGCGCTCTTTCCAAAAGAACTTGGAAGTGCTCCGATATAGTGGGTAGATGTAAGTCATTTTACAGATCGATATCACGCTGATACCATTCGCATAATTAATTATTTTTTCTTCCTTACAATAATGAGACATTTCTATAAAATGCTTCAGACGCCATGAGTTTAGCATTGTGTCATTACAAACGGAAACTATTTTTGTAATTGTGTATTTATCCCTATAAGTATAAAAACGATTGTATTGATTACACTAAAAAGGGTGTGCACTTATAAGAACTACGACTTTGTTATGTTCAGACAGAACCAGAATTATTTATTTCGTTAATCATAGACATGTTTAGTAGTATTTTTTGGCATGGAAAATACGATTCGTATAAGGATGTTTCACATGAAACAAGACATTATATGACAAATGATAACATGATGTTGATATAAATTAGGTTATATCTGTTTTCCTGATTTTTTTTTTAAATCAAACTCTAGGTAAGGCAAATTTTATAGCGCAAATTCTAAAACTAGTATAAACGAAAAAGAGTCATACAAAAGTGTATTTAAAATAGCTTCGGTGCTTTAACTGCGGTTTTGTTTTAAACTGGAAAATAAATAGAGGTCTAAAGATCTCAATCTATTAATCCATGAAGCTTAATGTACTTTGAGTAAATTTATGGACCGAAAATAGTCTTCAATGATTTTTTTAATGGAGCGCTTTCAACTATTTCATTGGACATATTTATTCGTACCTAAAAAAACGTAACACTCAGAAATTTTATTTGTCTTTATTTAAATACATAATATATTCTGATCATTTAAGTTCCTATTATTGTATGAACTGAAAAAATATAAAATTACATTTACAATAAAAAATATTAAATTTACAATAATTGTAGAAAATATAATATAAATAATTTTTGGAACTTTTCTTTAACGAAATATAAAAAAGCAATAACAAGAAAGGGCCGGAAAGAAAGGCGACAGAGTAACGAATCGTTGAACACTAACTCGATTTAAAGAAGCCGATTCAGTTCTAAAAGATGGAACCGGAGTTACATACGGTCGAGATAGGTATAAGGGTTTTGTTCAGTTTTATTCGTTGTTTGACCTTATTCGAATTATTTAATTTAATGGGTTTTAGAAAAAGGTCCTTCAATATATTTGACTTTCCTTTTATGTTCCTCAAAATCGTAAAGGATTGTCTGTTCAAAAAAAAGGCATGCGTAAGCTTTAACGGGCGAAAGTTCTATAAAAATAGTTTTTTTAAAATATCGGGTTGGGATTAACAGTTAATAATAAAAAAGCTTAAACCGTTGTAGGGCCACGATCTAGCTAATTTCTTGCTGCAACATACAGAATACAAGTGTGAAGTAGCAGTAGCTTCTGTGCTTCATATCCATGATACAATTATAGATATCGAAGAATTCAAACTTTGTGTAAGATCTGTAGGTAGCACTTGACATCAGGTGAGATCGTTTGTCACGCCTTATATAAAAATAACAATAAATCTGTTCAAATTAAAACATGCTTTATAACGATTATATAATAAATATAGTTTGTTTTAATTAATTAGAGCCCAGGATCAAGCAACTACATAGAACGTAACATTTGGCTCGACCGGGGACGGACACATAACTGAAACCTAAAAAGCAACATAACGCCTTAAGGTAGGCGTAGGTGCCTGGAGTAACCCCGCCGAACGGTTCTGGCCTTCTCATAGTGGGGGATGGGGGGTGGGTTAGTAGCCGTAGTTTTAGGTCAACCACGGTGAATCTAAGTGGATCGCTTCCCGCCCGTAGAGAGAGGCCGCCGAGCGGCGTGGGAATGCGTAGGCAATAGCCCATATATAAAATAAAAAAACGGAGTAGTCCGAAATTGCTGTAGCACAGTGAGGGTGTGCTAGGAGAAGCGAGAACTCCCCTGGGACGAGTTTAGGCACAGTGCAGAGGAGTATCGATGCGTTCCATAGGATATCTCGGATCCCCTTCCAATACAGTGTATTGGGAGGGAAGGTTGGTCCCCAAGCGTGTTTTACTAGGTAAAATTCTCACATAGTAAACAACTCACGTACATCTTGAATGTTTGACGAGCATAGTATGTATGTATGTTGCTGTCATTGCCCGCAGTCATAACTTACAATCTATAGGACGTTTGTCGTCGGCCATTATAAAAAAAGTGAGCTTAAATCTTTTGAAAATATTTTATGTACTCTGAAAGCTGTACTGATTAATTTAACTTTAACCTTCATAACAGAAACCTGAGACAGTAACATAAAATAACATCATCTGAGGGTTATAGCGCCGAGCTTAACGAGCTTTTGATAGTATAACTTGCATCGTAAATCTAAATAGTTATTAGACTAAATACGTAAAGTTCCTAGTCTACACATAATAGAGCGTAGAGGCGTAGCCTACGAGTACAAGTCTAGATTAACTTTATGTATCAGATAAAGCTGAAGTTTGCGAAAAACAATTTTTTATGATTTACGAGTCATGTTTGCATAATAGTTTTTCGTAATATGAAAGGTGATAAACGAGCACAAAGTTCACCTGACGGGAAGTGATAACAGTTTCTCTTGATATCTACATCCATCTCAATAAAGATTAAATATATTAAATATTGTCACCCCTGAGAAATGAGATGTTCATGTTTCGTGTGTAGTACTCGTGATACCTAACACGGCAGTGTTTTGCTGATATTGTGTGAGGGATTCATCCTGATTAAGATGACTTATTAATTTTTTACCTAGAAACCAGCTGCAATGTGGCACTACCAATGTTTGTAATCAGTATATAATAATGTGTTCAAACCAACTCCCAATAACATCATATGTTTTTGGTTAGTACTTGTCACTAAAAATATATCTACACTGTGTAAACAAACAAACGACATTCTAATAAGTAGTATACCGGCATGAGATAGTAGAAAGATTACGATAAGAATAATATCATCCTTTTCGATTTAAACCACGGCGATATCTTCTGGTTATTACGAGATGACATCGATTGCGCAGCATAGTGGCGTTACATGCAAGCTCACGGCTGTCGTTCTCATTACTAATCCAATGATTATATTGGATTAGGGAAGATGCAATGAAAATGAAATTTCAGTACAGTGTCAAGGGGGTAGAACATAGTATATCCAACACACCCAGACCCGTAAACTAAGAATTCAAGATTCACAAATATTGTTTCTACCTTGGTAAATGAATGGTCGAACACTATTCATTTACCAAGCTAGAACCTTCAACAGACATGTACTCTGCAGAGGCCGTATGCCATTTTGTCTCATTAAGGGTCCTATGAGAGGCCATTCTATTAGTAGTTAAAGATTTTGAGAAGTCATTGATTGTAGATAGCAAGATGCGGACATAAAAGTGGAGGATAGAGAGAAACAACAATTCTGATATATTATGTAAATAAGCCTTTTTTTAAAAAAAAACTACTTGCAACGCTGATAATATTCGTTTATAACCTCTGCTGGGATATAACTTCACGACAACAATAGAATGGCGGATTCGAATCTGATACGTTAAGTTTTGCGGACCAATCCAAAATCATTAGGTTATTGACGATACTCAAAACAAAAACCATAAAAGACGTAGTAATAAGAATTGTCCACTTATTTCATCTATATTTAACACGAAATTGATAAACAAGATAGCAGAATAAAGCTCTGCCCATGTGTCGGACGTGCAGAGAACGCAGGTTTGGATGTGGTTGACCTCAATTAGAAAACCGAATGAGTATCTCAGCTCTGACACAATTGTAGAATGTTTCAAAATTCATTATGCGTACGTCGTGTCATTAGTGACACAATAGAATAATATTTTAATTTAATAACCAAGTATTTAAAATATTTTTATAACAGAATTAACCAGAATGCACATATAGTATCAACAAAACTACACACACATATGCAGTCATATACCTGATGACCTTTGTGTTTATTTGTCACCCAAAGTTTCACAAGAAGAACGTCTTATTCAATGATTATGAAATCAACATCATCTTAATCCATCGGTAGTGTAGTGAACATAACTCTAAATCTGTGGACGATTTCCATGAAGCATGATCCTGCGATGCCTTATTGCATTGATTCCTAGCAATCTTACATACATAGGTCGTCACTGCCTCTAATGTTTGGTCATCTTACTCTGTGTTCGCTAATAGGAAGTATAAGCCATTTACTTCCTCACCCCTGATAATTTCTATGAGCTAGGCTAAGGATAAGGGAAACGTTTTATTAGACAAATAAAATTATAAAGCTACAGTTTGTTTGGTTTACCTTAACAAAATATTGATAACAATGTTGAATTTAATTGTATTTATACACTATCAAATACTCGGTACCCTGGATTACAACACATTGGAATTTTTCAAATGCTAGATCCACGCTTCTGTTTATTTTTAGCTCCACCCAGGGAAGGACAACACCATCACAGAGTACCAGTAAGTTAAATAGTAGCATAACCCTTCTGTATTTCTTCTGGTGAATAAAGAGATCCGGGTACCCATTCAACTGTTGACGAAGCATTCAATCTTAATTCTTAGGTTCTACAAAGGCTATTATGATTCTATATCAAGGATGAATAGATGATATATGTGGATGTCGTGAAACGCATAAATAATTTACGTGAATTATGTGCTCGTTTGTAGCTCCCAATGAAATAAAAGAAGCTAGATGAGAATACAAAATAATTAGCGACAATTTTGATGCGCCAGAACAGCGTACTGAGCTGTGTCAATATTGCGTGACAAGCAATTACAGCCGCAATTGAAAGCATAAGCTGTTGCGCACGTCAACTCATCCGTGTCACGTGCTGTTACCTCACCTCACAAACTACGTTCGGAGTGGGACCCATTTTTTTTAATAACGGATTTCAGCAGTGCTTATAACGTTACTTGTATCCCAGTTAATCATTACAAGTAGTACAATGGGATCACGACAATATTCGAATAGCCGATTTAAGCCAACGATCTTGAGTTTTGCAGACCAGTACCCTTAAACCATTAGGCTATTAACGCTTCAGTGGTTTGCGGATGAAAACTATTGGCGGAATGCATGAAATTCTGCGAGCGAGATTAATAAAACAGTTGTCTTAAGTTTGTTGTGTTTTGTTATTTAAATTAATTGGTTTTACCATTTTTACAAATTGAAATTGAATGTACATTCGCACTTAGCCTTCGTTATAAAACGACAAATATCATGTGATAGTAGAATTTGTGGAGTCAATATCAACCTAGTAATCGTTTGTTTTATTATACCCCCAGTTCGTTTACAAGAGACTTTCTGCCTTAAAATTAATCCTATATTATAAGGACCAATTACGGAACAAGAATCAGCGCAGATGAATTTTAGACATAAGAATTTAAGAAGGCAATTTTTGTTTATTAATCACCATTCATATTTCAGATTAGGAGTCTGTTCGTAATATTTACAGTGTTTAAATTTTTTAGTATTTTTCACGAAGTACGATCTTATTTTAACTGTATAATAGTAACTAGTAAATCTAACCTGCTCAAAAGAACTTAATTTTAACTATATAATAATTGTGCTTAGCGTGGAAATATACACCACGGTGTTGGTCGGCTGGAGTTTACAATATCTAGCCACTACAGTTAGAATAAAACACCTTAAGGCTTATTATATTCAAATAGCTGTATTATGAAACTTAATAGCTGTATTTAACAAAATCTCGGTCTTAACTTAAGCTTTTAGCACACCTTTCCAATGAATATAAACTTGCAAGTTGATATTTTGCAGCACACGACCAAACTAGAGCTTTACAGAGGGTCAAGAGCTATTGGGATTCGAACATTGTTAATCAGCAATTTGAAATTAATCGACAATTGCCAGGATCAGCACAACTATCCATTTTGGCCATGTGCTTTGCGCATCCAGGATTTTGGCACCATACCAGTCTTCAAATAAAGACGGTACAGGTATATCAGAACAGAAGACCACTGCCCACTGTTCACCTGATGGTATGTGGTGATCAAAGCACAACAGCAACATACTAATATTTCACGCTGGTATTCTAGTGGTGTGGTAGTGGTATTCTAGTGGTACGTCCTGGTCAAACCAACTCGATTCATACTGTACCCAGAAGCTATATGGAACAGGTCTCTAACACTTTACCTACGTAACATATTAACAGCAAAAAATTGCCGTAAATTTAGTTCAAAAGAATATCATATTGTTTATTTATTGTCTAATAGAATTACTTTATGAATGAGCGTATTAAAAAGGGCCAACAACTACACATTACAATTTAAAACAATGGCGCACTAAGTGATGTTTTGGTTCAAGTATCATTCATTAAAACCATTTTTAGCGTAATATTATGAACTTTTCTGTCATAAATCTTCATAATAAAAAGCCAGTGCACATGTATTGTTATAAGCAGCGTACATGCTTAAGGGAAAATAAAGCACAATGCGATCATGCCTTATCTCGCATAAAGCACTCATGACATAAGGGTGGAAATGAATAATGGCATTTAAGGACATATAGCGTAGAGTACATGATATTTTTATGATAAAATTGCACTACTCGAAATGTCTATTATATTTAATTATGTAAATTAGAGTAAGCACTTCCTTAAAAGGATATTGTTACTTGTTTTGATATAATAACTTCTCAGAAAGAGATAGATAAATGAATTAAATTCCTATATAATACTATTTTTTACATGATATTTTTGTTATAATGTTGTATTACTCTATAATTATGATAAATGATGTAAGTTAGAGTGAGAGCTTCTTTAAAAGGACGTTGTAACTTATTTTGATATAATAATTTCACAGAAAGAGATAGATTAATCAATTAAATTCATTCATAATAATTTTTTTTCGGTATTTTACTCGAAATGTATATAATGTATATGCCATAATAGGTATGGTAAATTAAATAAGTTAGAGTAAGTACTTCCTTAAAAGGCAATGTAATTTGTTTTGATATAATAAAACAAAGAAAGAGATAAATAAATCTATTAAATTCATAAATATTACTACTTACTATTACTATTATACACGGAACACTTGATGGTTAACGATTTCTTTGGCATGGACCACGTATCCATATTCATTTTATATAAGAATCCCTCCCTGTCACCCTTGAGGTCTAATATGTCATTTAATTATTTTTTTTATATACGAGAAAACGAGCAAGCATCTCACCTTCATGGTAATTGATTATCGCCGCCCATGG
The DNA here is from genome assembly GCA_029286865.1 of Teinopalpus imperialis. Classification (NCBI taxonomy): domain Eukaryota; kingdom Metazoa; phylum Arthropoda; class Insecta; order Lepidoptera; family Papilionidae; genus Teinopalpus; species Teinopalpus imperialis. The sequence continues at coordinate 2,996,237 of JAGSMU010000006.1, forward strand.
ACATCTGGCAACACCAGAGGTAGATAATAATGAATGAATTACACAAAGACCAGCAGATGCGCTGCCGGCCTTTAAGAAAGATGTAGACTCTAGATGTAGACTTCGTCGTCCCTTTTGAACGTCTCTAAGTCCTATCGGTTGGGAAATACCGCTGGTGCTATGGAGTATTTATGCGTGGCAGAAAATTTCTTGTAAAGGCACTGTGGATTGCCAACCATCGAGATGTTGAGTATGAAATTTTGAATTCTGTCGTGATGTACGATGTTTAAACTCAGCGGCTGGAATGAATCCTAACAACTCCTCAGAACACTCCACAAGGTAAATTCAATGATGTGATAATTAATTAATATCATAATTAATTAATATGAAGCCCTTGGTTTTTTTGTGACTTGTAAACGTTGAGACACGTGTTCACAGAAAATTATCGATACCGATAATGAGTGGCGGAGAAACTGATGACGGCGGTGATGCTTCTTTATGATGCCTAAGGGTAACTAATGAGCGCATAGTTCAACTGATGGTGTAAGACTTACACTAGAAGTGATCACTGCAACTATATATGAGTTACACCTACCAAGATACACATGCGGACATCAACCCTGAGTACGGTGCTGCAATTGCTTATTTCCACTAGGATATAATTCCCCTGATCTCCATACTCATCGTAAAAAATAAAGGAGCATTATTATATTATTTCATTCTTTGAGAGTACAATTATTCACCCGACCGTTTTTTTCCCGATTCGTTGCAGTTAAAATAGTTTTTTGCAAATCACCCTAAGTGTTATATGATATGAATGTTACGGACTCTATCGAAATTTTCTCTTGAGAGAGGAAAAGAGTAGGAAATCAAGAGAAGATGAGATCAATCGACTACCAATGTATTCATGATTAGATAAAAAAAATGTTGTGTCTCATAACGACTTTAAAAATATAATAATTAAAAAAGCTACATAGACATGCACTTGGCATGTGTCTAAAAATAACATCGCTTGCTTTATTTGACATGTTTTCCGCACTACATGGTAAACCACGACTACTATTTATCTTTGTTGGACGCCATGTTTCACAAGCGATGTGCGAGATAACACACGGACATTGTTTTTGTTTGAGGCTCTTAAAAAGTATAAATATAATGTCATGGAATCTAGATTTCACTATGTGATTTAGTGAATGTAATTATTACCATATATTATATGTTTATGTATGCTGTATACTTTCTATTTTCCCTAAATTTGATATTAAATTAAAACTACCATATGGCCTGTTAATATGCTTAGAAATTTAACTAAAATAAGAAATTGAAAATGAAGTAATGATTTTTCTTTTAATATTAGGTTATGGCAAAGAGCCACTATTTACCAGGTGGTGAGTGATTACTGTGGACCATGACATCTACATGATTCAAGATGTACATACGTTGTCACCCCAGAGGCCTGAGCTAGCAGATGCCTCGTGATCGGGCCCCGAATCATTCACCATTCAAAACACAGCAGTTTAATACTGACATTTCACGCTGGTGTTCTGTGAAGGTGTGTTGGAACCGATACATTCATGCTGTAGATAGAAATAAGTCTCAAAGTCGTTGTACCATTGGTATTGTTTTCGTTTGTACATTAAACTCAGTGCAAACCTGTTCAATTCATCAGCGCGTGAACATACTACTCGTCAACTACTTGAATTTATGTTATATTATAACCGTATTAGTATAGAATATAAAATAAATAAACAATATAATATTAAGTAACTGCTGTAGTTTGAACTAATATATATTTTGTTTTTAAAAATACATTGCACATTTAGTCAAAAATGTAAAGCAGTTTCCCCACTTGGACTTTCCTTACAATGTTTAGCATATTTTACGCTATTTGGAAAATCTTGAAGACGACAACACGAAGATAGTTCGCATAAACCTTAGGAAATTGAATGCACCTTTTCGCGCTTGTGATAGACACGGGATATTAGATCGTGACATTAACAAATTATAATATATAACAAATTAAATATATGTTTCTTCAGAAGTTTTTTGTAACATATTTTTCCTTACATAAAAATAAATCAATTTATTATTATTTAGATAATTTTTTCTTTCCTAAAACTTTCCTATTAGAAGAAATTATGCATTTAAATTCGAGCATTATAATCATTGCATTAAGGTGTCAACATGATTGAAAAGATAAAATGAGATAATGATGAAAATTTGATGTGATAAATGATTAAGAGGTTGAACCTCATGGGTTTCCAATCCAATACTTTCATAATAACTCTATTTAACTTCTTACATATATCAATACTTATATATTTCATTAATTTTATCTGACCTGCCTAATAAGACACTATTACGGTAAACACGTTTTTTTTATAATACTCCAGTGATATTTAAATTTAAAAACGTCGGAAGTATATAATAATAATGACACTTATAGTTACGTGACCCAATTCGGCGCACATTAATTTTAATCCGAAATTCGGGAACATATCGCGCTGCGGGCAGAAATAATTATCTGTGGAATTCAAGCAGCCACAACATCAACAAGAGATGGAACCTATAGAGAAGCCAATAACTACATTACAATAAAATACACTAATGTTGACACAGAAAAATACAAATGTTTTTAACAGCTATATATGGCTTTATGTGTCAATTAATAAACTATATAGACTTGCAAGTGGCAATAGGCCCGCCTTGTAGCTCGTTCAACCGCTATCTAGATTCTGTTGATGTTGATGCTTACAGCATCATCGGACACATGGCTCACGGAACTGAGGGGTCCGTGAGTAGAACCGCTAACTGGTGGGGAAGAAAGGTTCTTGAGTGGCAACCTCGCTCTGGCTGCCATTATGTACTACGACCCCCCACTAGTTGATGTATACTGGTGCCTTAGAATAACGCTTTATGCCTATTTGGTAGGCCTATGGATAGGCTGTGATAGTGATAATTATGATGACTTGAATTACTTTTTTTTTTCATAAGTTCAGTTTATTCCCATGTGTTAACCGTCGCTGCTTTTATGCTTAATCAAAGGGAACGAATTAAAAATTACCACCTATTATAAACAAGCCGAGGTTTTGAATATTGAGGTATATTCTCAAATATTCCAAAATACTTATTTTGAAGCATTTATTTACTTAAACAGTTAGAATAATTGAAAAGACACAATTTCTTATCTCAATATACGTTATTATGTCAATATAGTCGTTTAAATTAAAAGTATAGTATCTATAAACCGTCTAAACATTTTTAACTCTGTGGCATACGAATATCTGTGTGTGACGTCACAAATTGTGCGCTATCCAGTTGCGAAATTGGTAGCATAAATGCGTGCTGTACTAAATTCTGTCAGAAGGAAATTATGAATTATACATCCCATAAAATTGCCTCATACTAATGTTAATTAAACGTATATACGAAATGAGATCAAAAATATTTGAATCTTTCCAGGGGAGCGGCTATGGCAGATTATTTAATATAAATACTTTATATTACTTGTGGAAACTTTACCTATTTCTTACATGATTTACTCATAACCATGACCCCTAAAACTCTATTTTTGTATTATTTCATTGCATCCATGCGTATCCATGAAATATAATATTTAAACATTATGTTTTGTTAAAATATAGCTAATATAACTATTTTAAATACTTTACAGTAATCGTGATTAGATATTGTAGCAAAAGTATTTAATATGATATTACTGAGTAATTTCTACTGACATCCACGCTCAGCGTTGTTACTTGAAAACTAACCGCTCGTACTCAGCAACAAGGTCTCTTACACTCACGAGAGGCAAATCGGTGATAATTTACTGTTTGTGTATTAGGGTTTTTTTTATAGCTGATGACCACTGTTAGCCCGAGGGCTTTACAGCTAAACCGGATTGAAAGGTGGTCGAGCGCTTACGGCACTCAGCTGTAACCTTTATTAGTGTGCAACCTGTACAAGGGTACCCGAGAGGGAGCCTCGGCTTGTACCGTTACCCTGCGCGAAAGCGACTGACCTGAGGGTGCCCGAGAGGGCCGAACCTCGGCTCGATCAGTTGCTTCTGACGGATTAAGGTATTAGGGACGAATGAAAACACTCCATAATTTGGTGTGTGAGGACTGCGACCTATGACATTACGTTGTACGTATGTCCACCACGGAAGTTTTTTGGAGATTTTAATTTAAATTTAGACGAGTTAATGTAGTACAGTGGTTGGGAACATTCCATCATCAAATATTGACTTACATGACGTCAACATTTTTGTAAAAAATCATATTTCATTGATATACATTTAAAAGAAGGAAAAAAGTAATTTACTAATCCTGAAGATTTAATTGCTATGCAAACGCTTCCGTTTTCTGGAGAAGCCATTGAAGGATAGACCACTAGGCGGGGGCCTATTCTGATCATTGGTTGAATAATATTTATTTTTATTTTGACATTATGTTTCTTCCAGATGTTCACACATGATATCAGCTCTCAGAGTTTCCTTTAACAATTCTCTTGGTGCCGTCATCGGGGATAAACAATAAATAAAACTTTTGAGAATAATTTTCACAGGATAATTAACAAAAAAGATATTTAAAAAAAACTCATTTTATTATAAACCCACACATAATTATCTTTTAAATTCTTAAACAGTATTCGACTGTACATTTTATTATCAATTCAAGGCGCGTATTAAAAATTTCTCTCATATTTTTCGTGCAAATATTCAACTTCAAGTGAATAAAAATACAGTCAAAGCGTCGCCTCGTAACTGTTAAACCCAGATAAAAGTTTTTAAATATTAATTCCCTTTCTCGACGGAAATCGGTATATTGCGTCCATGAGCATATTATAGTATATTTTAATTTTAGACGCTACTGAATATATACATATGACTTTTGCTTGATCTGAATCTGAATAGTTCCACGGTGGATTTAGGGGGCTCAACTTTCTTGCCACCAATCTTTTTGATCTTCAAATTTGGCAGATACCACCTCTAAGTTAAAAAAGTATAAAAGTATTGAAGGAGGATTGCTTAAGTTGATTTCATGCATGTCATGCATTTCATTATATACATATATATATATATATATATGAATATTTCTTAATATAAAAAAGTTTAATGATATCTATGTAACTATAAAACAAAGCATATTAAATCAATGCCAACAAAATGTTGTAGAACAATAAATAAGCTACACAGAGTCATTTAATTATTCCGCTATCATGACATCTTCTACTTGACTACTGCAAAACCAATTTACCGGTGTAATTTGCTGTCTTACCTCAGTTCGATAAGTGCAAAGTGTGAAAAAGAGATTGAGAAAAGAGAATAAAAATATAATCCCAATTCCCCATAAACATAGCATATACAAATAAAATATAGAAAAATTTTTTTTTTATAGAGTCCTCCTGATGTTGTTAATTAATATAAACCATATTTTTTATCACACACGTATATTAATGATAGAATGCAAGGCATGTTTTTAATAATTATTATTATTCGCATATAATATGTGTTCTACACATCTATATGTTCCAATTATGTGACTAATAAAGCCATCTCGTCTAAAGTCGTCTCTACATATAATACTACATCTCTCCTCAACAAAGATTCGTGATCCATATTTCTCAAGGACTGAGATAAAATTTCTACAGTACACACCGTCAAAACTCGGAAAAATTAGCTTAATTAAAAGCCATCTAACAGTTAATATATTTCTTCTTAGCAATTTTTAAGAAATAAAATAGATAAAATTTAAATTCGTGAATAGCAACTTGCTTATTTTGCTTACGAGTCACCTCTGCGACAACTGACTTGAAAGTACTCTTGGGAAACCGCTGCAACATAAACTTTGTTAGCTTATGCTTGAATAAAAGTTATGTATATCAAGTTTCAAGCTAGTAGCGGAGACTGGAAACATTTTGCTTCTCATGTAGGTATAAAGTAGTGTAAAAGTTTAAAATAAATGAATTGACTAAGTTTTTAGGTGCAGTGAGGCTCTAGTATTTAATAAGTCTCATGTTTTTATCAATTTCAACATTAAGTGAAATTAAGAGACGACATAGTGTTAGCATAAAAAGAATATATGCATGCATTTAATCTTTAGGTTAATCGAATGAAATAGATCAAAATATCTCTCTTTTCTAAATGTTATCAAAATATAAAATATTTGTTATATAGTAATGAGGGTGAGAATCTTTTGACCCAGGACACACACATACCTATATATTTATATATATATATATATATTTATATATGTGTGTGTGTGTGTACACGTTCACACTTTTTTCGCTTTAACATGCATAGAATTGTCATAACAAACGATTCCAGATACTCTACAAATTAAGCAATCCGGCCATCATTCCTTCAAACTATCCTACATACAGTTACACTTTGAACTCAATACGTATTCCCTGCAAATGAGTATTTAATGGATTAATGGATACAGAAATTTACGATTCTTCGTTAAGGACCTAAGGTAATTTGAAATGTCAATGAAAAATGACTGGCATTAACTTCAATTACATACTATTTATTTGATAGCATTAATATAATAATTGCGTCCATTTGGTAAAAGCGTTACACATTTCAAAAATAACATTTGTGTTTTTACGGTGCAAATTTAGTACGTACAATATAAGCAAATAATAAATATGTTTATACCCTGGACGAGAAAGCAGAAGATTATTTATTGCCACTGTTGACAATGATCGAAAGGTCGAAGGATCAAGGATATTACCTTTTACTGAGAGATAGTTGGCCTAGAATATGTCAATACCGTTTATTCCGTTTATGAGTTATATTGGTAACTAAGAATAGATATACGAATATTTAACTTAATAAATATTAAGCTACTGTAAAAATCCGCATACCCAACAGCCGGTCTTAATACAAAAATACCAACAACAAACACTTATAATCATGCATCATCAATAACAGACGCAATATATGGATTCACTCATCGCACAATTAGACGCGTTCGTCTTCTAGGCCGCTTCTATAGTCATCCTGTCCTCCCTTTAGATAGCGATCCGAGTCGAGGTTTCATATATCCTTATGAAGGGGCCCTCGGATCGTATTATCGCCCCCATCTGTTGTCCTTGACGCTCTTCGTCCACATGGGTCGGAGTGCAGCGGTGGTGCAGCAGCAGTTTCCGCGCCAGCTTCGCAGCATCGTCGTTGTCTCCTTACTCAGCGGGCCGCGAGTGTAATTAGATAAAGCTGTAGAGGTCTCTAGACCAACAGCAATGCTCAACCAAAAAAAAGAACAATTAGACGCTCACTCGCAAACATTTCTGTTTTTCATTTTTTATTGTTTTCCATTTTCTTAGTATTCTTCTGTCATTTCTTTATTTTTCTTGAAAATTTTAAGCCATAACAATATCCGTCCATTAAGTGGAGGGCCTGGTAATCTGTCATATAGGGAAACTTAGTGCATACTATGTAATATTATGCACCAGTCTCTCACAAAGGAATATTTTCTGTTGTATTATATTACTGTATTAGTTTTGTGTATCTTTGTGAACGTGATTAAATAAATAAGTAAAAAATTGCTTCTTATCATTATCACAGCCCGTCAGTCTAATGTATTGAGTATGGCCAACTCTTCAAACCAGTGTATACAGCTATATAGTGTAGGATAACGACTTGTTCTTATGATTCTTTCAAGTTTATGTGTTGTCCTAACCTCAATAAACAATAGCACAAGCATTGTGGGTGTTATATTAAATTGTAATGTTTCATTGCTTAATTTACCTTTAAATTGATTAATTCTAAATTAACCCATCGTCTTTAAATCAAACCGAAATTCGAACCTCCTTAAGAGCTCCATGGATCGCTAATTGTTTCCGATTTTTCGCTCTCTATTTTGTTTTTTTCTCTATTTTTGAACGCTATATATTTGCTCCGATTGTTGTTCCCGTTTTGGTATAAAACTGGCTGTCTTTGAGCCAGCATAGTACTCCTTATCTGAATAGATATGAAAAGACAGAAGTTATCCATGGAAATACGTCTGTATTTCAAGGTCGAACTGTTAAGGATTACGAGTATTCGAAACCAAGACCTTGCCTTCCCAGTGCTTCGACATTTGAACTCTTATGTTTGTCAACATTTTGGTTTAAAATTAATCCGCATAAAGTTTAATTATTATATAATTCTGTACCATCACAACTTTTACTTATTTATTATGTAAATTCTTGCTTCATTACGTCTAACGATGTTCAGAAACTTTCCTCGTTTGCACTCGAAGTTTCGAATTCATTGAATTAAAGGAGTAAGATTTAAATAGCAAATGATCAGGTATATAACAAGCTACTAAGACATCGAACAAGTAGGTTTGGATATTTAAAACATTACGTTCCCAGGGCTTCGTGATTTTGTATATTATTAAATGAATATAATTTTTATATACAGTCGTTGTAGCTCGCTTTCAATTTCACGTGATAATGCGGCAATTATAATGAAGACAAAATTTAAACTAAGCAATTTGTATAATCAAGCTTATTTTTAGGAATCGATCACTAGGTGCAGAACTCAAAGGGACTCATTTTGGCTGCTACATCATCTACTTTTAATTTTTTAATGTAATTATAATGAATTTTAATATTAAAAATTCCGCTCACGTCTCATGTAAATAGTGCCTATTCGTCTAATTAATTTCAAATTTATTTGAACCATCTGAAAATCAATCAAATCTGTTCATAGCTCAATTACCAATTATACTTTCTTACAAAATACATTTTTATTAAATATGGATTATTATTATAATGTATAATTTATTACTAACGTATACTAACTGCACTACATTTGAAACTATTTGTTGCGGGAAGGCGCTGGTGTCTGTCACACAGTCTATACTGATACCTTTGTTAACTCTATCCTTTACTTCTGTGATTACAGTGTAAGTAATTGATAAGAAACTATGTTTACTTACTTAACTAACTAAAAAAGAATAAAAAAGTGACTAACTGACTATCAAACTAAATAAATAAATAAATAAATAAATGTAGGAATAAATAAACAAAAAAATAAATAAATAAGTGTTAAATACAATATAACATTAATTAATTCAAGAATTTTCTAATTAAGTAATAGTCAAGTCATATTAAATAAAACAATTAATAATTATAAATATACAAGAAAATAAATACCTAATTAAATAAATAAATAAAGTAATTAATAAGTTAATTAATTAATTATTAATAATTAAATATATAAATAACTAAATAAATAAATACATAATTAAATTAATTAATTGATTAAATTATTAATCGTTAAACTAATAAATTTGTATTATTTTGTTTGTTCATTATTTCGTTCCCCCCATATTACTGTACTATGCGTTAGACAATATTTTCACAAAAAAAAATTACTTTATTCGTGTTCTGCAGCTTTTCTTGACAGATTTGCACGGAAAACTAGTTTACAACTCGAAAGTTCTTCAAAAGCTTCCATGTACTCCTAGATTATAGAATAGAAAAGTTTTTTAATACATTTTATTTTTTTTATTTTAAACAATTAATACCGGAAATTCAGGAAAAATATATTTAAGTTAGCAGCAAATTAGCAGTCTATGCGCTCGTTTTTAATTCACAGTACGAGAGCGTACTGAGCTTCATCTCCGGTGCCGGCCTCCACCAATGACATTTGATGGCAGTTTTATGTGCTGATTTATCTGTTGCTTGGCAGTCAGAGAAAAAATTGTGAGAACGAGAAAAACGTACATAAACGTCTCCTCAAGAAATTTGTTGTAAGCCATATATAAAAAAAAATCAAAGACGTCTGGCAATCCACAGTAGAGCCCTTAACACCCTCACTATGAAGGAGCCTTATATTGTGTATATACACTCGTGAGCAAAACAATCGACTCAAGTGGCAAGCACTAGGATTAATGTCATTAATAAAATAGCTGAGCCCTGAATTATAATTGCCTTTTTAAATTATTAAAGCTGTATGTGTTTTGGCTTCAAAAACCGCGCCATCTCTGGCGTTCAAGCCCAACAGGAGTTCAGAGAAACGCGAAAAGTGGCTGTTAGTGACTGGAAAGTAGACTAAAGGCAGCTTAACTGACTCCAAAAAGATTAGCTATTGGTCGTAAGTTGACCCCATCTCATAAACTTCTTATTTGCAACATGCGTGTCCAATGTTTTTAAGATTTGGAATCAGGTGCGTAAGAGTCTAAGCTGGTTAAAAAAGAAAGATAGAGGGTCAAATAGAAACAGACATAGATGGTAAAATTAATAATTAATAATAAATAAATTGAAATCTATCCAGTTATGAAAATGGCAGCGTAAATGCGTAATTAAATCGTCAATAAAATTCTGTTTATAATAAATTTTTGATTATTGTTTATGTTTACTGTGAAATATTGAATAGTTGAATTTAGTTTCTTGATTAAAAAAGAACTCGTGTTCGTTATGGTTTATTACTCTGTCTCCTTTCTCTTTTTGGCTATGACTTAATCAGATTCTTTTTACGTATTATCTCAACATCAACAGATTATTTGAAGTTACAAAATAGGGGATTAATTAGCTAAATAGTACATAAATATATACCATTCATGAGTACATTTCCAAATTATTTTAATTTCTTGACTCAATAACCAAGAATTATCAAACTTATTATTATCGTAATTAATGAAGTTAGAGTGTGAACATTTCATCTAGGATGACAACTTTAACTCCTTTTTAAGGAAAAATATGGGTGCAGGCATCTTTTATAAATATGTGGCATATATTTTGTCTTGGAAGGTTTAATTAATTAATCGTAAATAATGTAAGGTCAAAGTCAAAATTATTTATTCATAATAAGGAGTTGAAAATTCATTCTTTGCAACTAAATACATGGATCCCGGAAAGTATGCTTCTGTGAAGTATTAGTGGCTTAAGAAAAGCAGCAATGTTCATAGTAAAAATAGTGAAATTATTATTAATACAAAAAAGAACATTAATATTTCATAGAAACATGCTGGCAATAATCATAATTGGGAATGTAAACCTTCAACTCAATATATGCATAAAATGAAGCTTATCGAAAATTACAATACTCATGGCAGCTTCGCTAGTGGAAAGTTAATTTGAAATTTATTAGAGTAGGGATTAATTATATATGAACCTTAAGCAGAATTGATCATATCAATAATTACTATAAAATAAATCTAAAACTGGCCTCAGACTTGATGATACAAAATGCATATGTAAAATCGTATTAATTATTTCATTTTTAATATAAAGTAATATAATTCTTTAATAAGAGTATACAAAACAAAATAACCCATCATTTCCAAACACGGCACAAAACTAAAGGAAAATTGGTCACTATCGCAGCAACTAATATTTATGGTGAAAGAACCACTCCGTATCTCATACCACGCCTTCTTAATGATATGAATGCATCTTTCATTCAATGCATCACAGTTAAAAACATAAAGCAAAAATTAAAATCTCATTTCTTGAACAACCTGTACATGCATTGAATGCATCGGTGCTTTTTCTACCCACCTTTCATTCTGTGTGTGTAAATTAAGATCTTCAGTTTATTATATTTTTAGTTATTAATGTAGGTACTTGCATGTATTGCTCAACATTTTAATTGAAAATATTATTGTCAAGTAACATTCTCGACAAACCTCTGTGGTTTTTCTGAATGTAATTTTTTTTGTAATTAAAATGTTATGTACTCTTATTATAAATAAATAAAAAAAAAAAAAAAAACTTGCCCCAAGAAAACATTAAGTGTACTATTCTAGCATGAAAATTAGTTAAATTATATAATTAGAAATGAGAACTATTTATAGTACAAGTCAAGACTTCAAAATAAAATGCTATTCATAGCCGTCAGAGTAAGCGCTCTCAGGGAAATTGCTGCACTTTGTTACGAATAAAAATAATATTGCAAGAAAATATTTCAACTATGAATATATTTGCGACAGTAACGTTAAAAATAGATAAATAGTATCTTTCTAAAGTATCAAAGGTAGTAAAAAAGCAAAGTTAATCTGTGTTACTCAGAAGTAGTCAACTTCAATTATTTTCTAACTGCCACATAAGTGTGTGTCGTGAATGTCGGTTCGATCGGGGAAGAATCATACCCTCACAAAATACTAACATGGAGTAGCCGCTTTGTTCGTTGCTGTATTTCTTATGGCGAGTGCAGTGTTCCGGGGATCCAACTACGGGCAACGATGCATCTTCCATTCATCATTACATCTTCCATCTCAGTCCTCAATGGTAAAAACGCATATGGGAAGAATCTTTGTTGTGGATGGACACAGTTCACCCGATGGACTTGTCATGAGGTGAACTGTGTGCTCGTTTGCCACGACTAATATAAATATAAAACGAATATATAAACAATAATATAAAATCAAATTAATAAACAAATTATAAATTAAATGTTATAGAGTATTGCAGTTGGGACAAACAAAATTTACGCAACATATCTGTTACAAAAATTAAAATAATTTTCACTTAAAGCCTACGAAAAATGACCTTTAGGTTAGATTTAGTTTATGGTCGTTATATTCATAAATTACACCCAGAACCTAAATTAACTTTTAAAACACAAATATACTTCCTTTGCTAGGAACCGAGATTCGGGCCCAGCGTCAGTCAGGATGCATTAACACTTCTCAGCCCCATTCCCCTTTATTTTTGTCACATACCCTAAATGCCAGCCAAAATATAAAGTCAATATAATCAAAATATATTTACATATTTGTTTTCTATAATTTACAAAATTCTAAAATGTAGGTTTAGAATAATGGTATTGTATTGTGTGTAGATGCAGGCAATAATTGAATGATTCAGACATAACTCAAAATTTAATCCTCATCATCTCGATATTGTGAATTTTCTTCCACGCACAACTACTCCATGGAATCAGCTGTCGCCAACGGTATTTACGAACCGTTAGGACTCGCAGACCTTCAATAAACGAGCCTACATCTTTCTTAAAGGCTGTAAGCGCATTTGCAACTCCTCTGGTGCTGGGAATGTTAATGGGCAATGGTGATCACTTACTATCAGCTTGCTTTTCCATCTATTGTATAAAAAAAGATCTTGCTCCACTCTTTGACAGTCATCGAGCCATTATAACCGCGATACATAGAACGACTAGAGCGAGATACATTTTTAATGGTAAGATTTTTATTGTGTTACCCTTAGACATTGCATTGGGGTTTGAGACTTTTTTTAATTGCGGCATGTGTTTTATTTTTTTACTATATTAAAATAAAATTTCAAAGTACACCGAATTTATTTGCTAAAAAAGTACATACAGTATCACTAATTACGCTTATTTATATAGACTAAGAAACATTACAAGTGTGAGAAATAGAATACCAGGCGTAAACAGTGTAACAAAATAGATTTGATTACAACTTCATAAACGAAATACGAAACGGCTCGTTCCTCAGTTTATTACATTAAAACTACGATGTATTAAACTTGTTGATAAATTACATGATTTTTATAAATTTTACTATGTATATATGTAAGTCACTAAAAACCACACGCAATCTCTTTGTGAGGTCACGTTCCAATTTCCAGTAAATGTCGCGGTCGCAGTTCAAAAGGTTTATTTTGCTTGACTACGTGACTTTAGACGCCTCTATAGAATTTATTCGTTGTTCTTTTGTTCGCCTTACTATAAATAAAATATTTTATAATTTTGTGATATAAACTTTGTGCCTGATTAAATCATTAAATCAATTATAAATCATGGAATAAAACTACATGTAAATATTAAGATAAGATTAATTATTTATGTACTTAAGATTTGGCAATAAACAGCTATGAATAATATTACAACTTTATTTTTTAAGATAGTTTTATTTTTAAGTATTTAAAAAATCCACAATGTTCTACATACAAGATATCAATATTCCATAGTCATTTTAGCCCAAAGAAGTTTTCAGCAAAAGTTATGATACGCCAATGTTAATCGATGTAAAGTTAATCTGTGTTCTGTTCGAATCAACACAAAAAATAATTATTAATATTTGTAACTTATGTACACCGATAAATTAGACTAAAAGTAGTCAGTTTTAAGTCTAAAAACAGGCTGCAATACAATACAAAATTATAAATATGTTTAAAAAAATGACTTTTATATTTAAATTTGGGAGAAAACAAAAAACTAAAATCCTAACGAAACATTCAGCCCATTTCAACAAAACCCTCGGTTACATAAGCCCGCTGTTCCCTGTTCCATTTAAATGTTACCATAACATTTTACTTAATTTAAATAACCAAGTGTCACTAAATATTGTAAGGGATTTATAAATAAATATTGAGTGTTATGTCCTGAGTAATGAACTAGTTTCTTCTATGTTAGAGCAATGTTGCAATGAAAAAAAACTTTTAGCATAAACTGGTCGAAAGTTATTAAAATACTTCAAATTGATAACTTACAATATTGTCATAACGTCCAATTATTTATCATCATCATGGTACAAAATAGTCCACTGCTGAATTTTACTTGCCAAGTTGACATTCAAGAATTCGCGCACTCAAGAATCCAGATACATTTAATTTTTTATTCTTCATTTATTTATGAATATAAATAAATGAAGAACTTAAATAAATTTTATCCTACCAACCTTAATGCTTAGCAATACAAAGTGCAGATGCATCGGCGTCACGGGATGCAAAATCCGTCTCGTTAAAAAAAAAGAACAACTCTGCCGAAACTCAGGAACATTTTTGCAATTTTTGAAACAGTTTTCACAAAACCTATTAACTATTAATTAATAGGTTTTGTGAAAACTGAAAGTAATTTATTTCAAAAGCAAAGTCGGGAACTGGTGCTTCTGGTTGTATTGAGGTCGTGTGCTCCAGAGTTGGCAACGGTTCTTTTCAGTACTCCTATTCTGTAAGCTTCCGAACTACAGGAAGACAGCTATGGTGATCGCTAGGATCCGTCCAACTACAGTAAACTGCCAACTCATGAGGTACCTAGAGGAACACGAGCTGATTAGCGATCGCTGGTACAATTTCCTTCGGGGTCACTCCGCTGGTAATCTTCTAGCTTACTTAACTCATCTATGGGTGCAAGCGGTCGAGACGTAGGGGGAGCCAGCGTCTCGATATAGCGAAAGCCCTCGATTGGGTTTCGCACAAAGTGATTCTTTCGAAACTTCCTTACTATAGACTTCTCGAAAAATAATGGAAGTAGTTTTCTCTAGAACCGTTGCATCAAGGTCAAAGATGACGGTGCATGATGCTCCGATTCCAAACCGGTGAATACTAGTGTTCCACAAGGTTGCGTGCTATCTCCTACTTTGTTTCTTCTGCGTATAAATAACATGTTTCAAATTAATAATATTAATTGTTATAAGGTTGAGCACAGGGTATGCGTTACACACTGGCCGCGACAATATTTCTCGGGAAATTGAAGAATAAGGGTAAATTAGCCTCTTTAAAACTTGGCGTGCGTAATAGAGCAAGACGGTATTTCATGTCGGCCCACTGGGTGCAACTTTACAAAGCACAAGATCGGCCTCATATGGAATACTGTTCTCATTACTGGGCCAGAGTAGCCCAGTACTAATATCTTCATTTTGACGGCATTCAACGTAGAGCGGCTAGAATCATTGACGACAAGGTACTTTCCGATCGGCTTAATTCAGTAGCATTGCGAATGATTGCGGAGAGTGTTTTGAAGAGTTATTCGAATTAATTCTAGCCGCTGAGTTTAAACATCACAACAGAATTCAATATTACAATCTCATCATCTCGATGGTTAGGAATCCACCGCTGTGAGATCTACGCGAGATTTTCTACGACGCAAAACTGCTCTGTGAATCCAGCTGTCACCAGCGGTATTCCCGAACTGATACGAGTTAGGGACCTTAAACAAAAGAGCCTACACCTTTCTTAAAGTCCGCAACGCATTTGTGACTCCTCTGGTATTGCGGATGTTTGCCATAAGGAGGACTACATGCTCGTTTGCCACCTATTCCATAAAAAATACTATGACAATGGAACCCTATACAATGTTTCGGCAGGCACAGCAACATTGTTAAAATTAATCCAAATTACATTAACTTACCACACGTCAATCACGAAATCACCTTTGAATTGTTTGTAATTATACATTTATAATATATAAAAGGACAATTTTATTTTATGTCGAAGTAAATTTTGTTACCAATAAAAATTATTTGTACTTTAATAAACAATCACAAAATATTATACAGTTACAGGAAATTCTACTAACGACAAACTTTCCAAATTGTTCAAAACAATGACTGAAACTCTATAACAATAATAATTTGTGGTGAACTATTTTCAAGCGCTAAAACTTTATGCTAATTCTTGTTATTTGAACTCTACTAAATCAAATTTATATGTACAAAGCAATTTCGAAATATACATATAATTTGTCTGTGTTTTTTTCATATATCAACATGAATTAGTTTATAATAACACCGAAAAGCTACCCTTAGAAAGCAGCGGCTCGTTTGCTGAGTCAGATCATTTGGTGAAGGTGTTTAAAGATTACCAGTGGATAATAGTTAATAATTTCTCAGCTTTGGCGTTCCCAATTCTTAGTCAAAAACTTTCGACATTAGATCGTAAGACTTTCGACTGATAAGGTCAAAAAATCGCGCGGCAAAGCTTAACGATAGATACCCGACAGACGTTAATCGCGTTAGACTGCGCCACCTCCAAAGGGAGGTCAAAGAGCGTATCAAATAGTATAGTGACGACAAATGGCGCAACCTGCTAGCGTACCTCGAGCTTTCGAATACCACTTACTGGCGGTTGGCGCGGGGTTTCAAACACCATCACAAAAATGCCCCCTCTAATTTTACCGAACAATGCTAATCTCGCCTTCGACGACTCGGAGAAAGCCGAATATCTCGCGGACAATCTAGAGAGCCAATGCTCCCCAACGTCGTCCCCGCGGACCCTCACCTCCTTCGTGAGGTGGACGTCGACGTGTCACTTAGGGCGTCGTTACCACCAGCGGGCGAACCGTTAGAACCTGTGACCAAAGAGGAGGTCACAGACATTATCAAAAACCTCAAAAAGAAGTCAGCTCCCGGTCCCGACGGGATTAACAATAATAAAATACTCAAAGCTCTTTCCTCTAATGTTATCTGCCTCCTAGTAGCAATATTCAACACGCTACTCTTCAGCTGCTCCTTCCCAGATGCCTGGAAGGAAGCGGATGTCATCGGGATTCCCAAACCGTACAAACCGCGAAATCTTCCCAACAGTTATCACCCAAACAGACTCCATGGTCAAGGTATAAGAGAGGATTATTCTTTGGCGACTAAAAAACCTCCGTCCTAGCCATTAGATTACTTCCCGACGAACAGTTCGAGTGTAGGAATACGCACTCTTGCGTTCAACAGGCCTTTCGCTTAACGGAACACATTCTTGCAGGGCTAACCCTCAAACATCCAGTAGGTACTGGTGCACTATTTGTCGATGTCGCAAAGGCATTCGACAATGTCTGGCATAATGGTTAAATTTATAAACTTCACTCACTCAACATACCGGATAGGCTCCTGCACATCATACGAGCCTTTTTGTCGAATCGCACTTCGATATTCCGATATCGAGTAAGCTGCTGAATCTCCCCGGGCTCCGTTCTCTCTCCCCTATTATTCTCACTTTACACAAGTGATATTCCGAAAGATCCGCAAGTCAGTCTCGCTCTTTTCACGGACGATACCGCCCAATATTATTCAAACGTACACAAAGGCCGTATCACCATTTGTCTCCAAGCCACCGCCAAACGCAGCGCCGATTGGTTCCGGTTATGAAGAATCGAAATTAACCCGGACAAAGTACAGCAGTCTTCTTCTGGAGAGACTCAGCCGATCCATTCTGCATGACACCAGTACCTAGCCGTAGAAAGCTAGGACGAATTACGATCTTCGACCGACCCATTCCGTGGGTAGAAACGGTCAAATACCTAGGGTCGCCTTTGATCGTGAAGTCCAGTCACGTATAGCCCAGTACAGGAACGATCGGTGGGATAATCACCTCTCCAATATCGAACCTTCCCATCTCGCCTTCTGGCGACTTCCCAAATCCCTAAAAGGGGGCACCGCCCAAACAATGCCTCCCTTAGCGCGTCCTAATAAACCACCCGCCTTCTCAGACGAAGAGAAAGCCGAAAAAAAGTCTGGCTGACAATCTGGAGCTCCAATGCTCACCGAGCACCCTACCGATCGACGCCACTCACCTTGCAATGGTTGACAGCGAGGTCGACCGGAGGAGTAAGGAACTACCTCGCGATTCCGTAACCCAAGTCACATGCACCGAAGTTGAGTCCATAATTAAAAACCTGCGACCACGCAAGGCTCCCGGCCCCGACGGCATCACCAACAAGGTGATGACACTCCTACCCATGTCCATTTTACACCTACTGGTAATAATCTACAACGCGGCCATATCCAAAGGCACCTTCCCGAACACCTGGAAGGAAGCCGACGTCATAGGCATTCTCAAGCCCTCAAAACATCCAACCGATCCATCAGCCTATCGACTCATAAGCCTACTCAAAGTCTTGGGTAAGGTATATGAAAGGCTCATCCTCGCCCGCCTCAAGGACTTCATGCTGTCGAGGGCTACCAATCAATGAGCAGTTCGGGTTTCGCACCCAACACTCATGCACACATCAAGTGCACCGCATCACGGAGCACATCCTCAGTAAATTTCTTCAGGGCTACCAAACTGGGGCACTTTTCCTCGACGTGGCGAAAGCTTTCGACAAGGTCTGGCACAACGGGCTCATATACAAACTATATGAGCTCGGTGTGCCAGATCGACTCGTACTTATCATACGAGACTTTCTCCGAAATCGAACCTTTCGTTACCGCGTCGACGGAACGCGCTCCGAGGTTCACCCTATTTGTGCCGGAGTACCACAAGGCTCCGTCCTAGGTCCTATTTTGTACACACTCTACACCAACGACATACCGCGCACTCGCGGTGTAGAGCTAGCCCTTTTCGCCGATGACACCGGCCTCTATGTGTCTGGGTTCAAACCAGACGCTATTTGTAGACGCCTCCAAACTGCAGCCAACACCTTAGGGAAATGGTTTCGGAAATGGAGGATCGAGGTTAACCCCACCAAAAGTGCAGCCATGTACTTCTCTCGGCGCAACAAACCGCCGCATCTCCCAACTATAGAGTTATTTGATCGTCCAATCCCCTGGGAACAGACAGTCAAATACTTAGGCGTCACATTAGATGAAAGACTCACCTTCGGTCCGCGTGTCAACCACGTACGGAATCGAGCAGCGTTCGTCCTAGGTCGTTTGCACCCGTTACTCAATAAAAATAGCAAAATGTCCCTGCGTAATAAAATAACACTATACAAAGCGTGCATCCGACCCATAATGACATACGTAAGCCCCGTCTTTGCACATGCTTCCCCGCATCACATTCACCGACTTCAGGTAATACAAAATCGTTTCATGCGCAAGGCCACCGGTTCACCATGGTTCTTGCGTAATGAAAATCTACACATAGATCTTGAGCTGCCGACCATAGCTCAGTACCTAAAGCAGGCTTCCCGCCGATATTTCGACTCTGCCGTCACACACTCTAACCCCTTGATTGTAAGTGCCGCCACTTACAATCCTATCGCGAATCACAGATTCACCCGCGTCCGAAGGAGACCGAGGCACGCCCTCGATGACCCCGACGACGTGACCACCAGGGCCCAAGCCCTTCATAAAACACAACACACGTACATTGCACCCTCACATCGCCCCCGCCGATGACGAGGGCGTCGCAAACAAGGATATTCGCGATACCACCATGTCACTGGTCGGTTCTCTCCAGTCCATACAGATAGAAGCGTCGCTGGAGTTTCTTGCGCCACTTCTTCTCCAGCGCCCACGCATTCCGAAGTGGTGGTACAGATAGCTAAAAATCATAGCGAATTTAAAGAATCCTCTGTCAGAAGCCGAGGTTCGGCACTCTCGGGCACCCTCGAGTCAGACGCTCTCGCGAAACAAGGTAACGGTCCAAGCCGAGGTTCCTTCTCGGGAGCCCTTGTGCTGGTTACATATAATAGAGGTCTCGACTGAGTGCCATTATCGCTCGGTCACCTCTCAACCCGGTGAAACTTTAAAAGCCCTCGGGCTAACAGTGGCCTTCAGCCCGAAAAAAAAAAAAAGAAAAAAAAAAAAACAGCAACATTGTTAAAATTAATCCAAATTACATTAATTTACCACACGTCAATCACGAAATCACCTGTCAATTGTTTGTAATTATACATTTATAATATATAAAAGGATAATTTTACTTTATGTCGAAGTACATTTTGTTCACAATAAAAATTATTTGTACTTTAATAATCTTCACAAAATATTATACAGTTACAGGAAATTCTACTAACGACAAACTTTCCAAATTGTTCAAAACAATGACTGAAACTCTATAACAATAATAATTTGTGGTGAACTATTTTCAAGCGCTAAAACTTTATGCTAATTCTTGTTATTTGAACTCTACTAAATCAAATTTATATGTACAAAGCAATTTCGAAATATAGATATAATTTGTCTGTGTTTTCTTTCATATATCAACATGAATTAGTTTATAATAACACCGAAAAGCTACACTTAGAAAGCAGCGGCTCGTTTGCTGGGTCAGATCATTTGGTGAAGGTGTTTACAGATTATCAGCGGATAATAGTTAATAATTTCTCAGCTTAGGCGTTCCCAATTCTTAGTCAAAAACATTCGACATTAGATCATAAAAGTTTCGACTGATAAGATCAAAAAATCGCGTGGCAAAGCTTAACGATAGATACCCGACAGACGTTAATCGCGTTATACTGCGCCACCTCCAAAGGGAGGTCAAAGAGCGCATCAAATAGTATAATGACGACAAATGGCGCAACCTGCTAGCGGACCTCGAGCTTTCGAATACCACTTACTGGCGGTTGGCGTGGGGTTTCAAACACCATCACACAAATGCCCCCTCTAATTTTACCGGACAATGCTAATCTCGCCTTCGACTACTCGGAGAAAGCCAAATATCTCGCGGACAATCTAGAGAGCCAATGCTCCCCAACGTCGTACCCGCAGACCCTCACCTTCCGACACGTCGACGTCCACCTCACCTTCGTGAGGTGGACGTCGACGTGTCACTTAGGGCGTCGTTACCACCAGCGGGCGAACCGTTAGAACCTGTGACCAAAGAGGAGGTCACAGGCATTATCAAAAACCTCAAAAAGAAGTCAGCTCCCGGTCCCGACGGGATTAACAATAATAAAATACTCAAAGCGCTTTCCTCTAATGTTATCTGCCTCCTAGTAGCAATATTCAACACGCTCCTCTTCAGCTGCTCCTTCCCAGATGCCTGGAAGGAAGCGGATGTCATCGGGATTCCCAAACCGTACAAACCGCGAAATCTTCCCAACAGTTATCACCCAATCAGACTCCTGAACTCCATGGTCAAGGTTTAAGAGAGGATTATTCTTTGGCGACTAAAAGAACCTCCGTCCTAGCCATTAGATTACTTCCCGACGAACAGTTCGGGTGTAGGAATACGCACTCTTGCGTTCAACAGGCCTTTCGCTTAACGGAACACATTCTTGCAGGGCTAACCCTCAAACATCCAGTAGGTACTGGTGCACTATTTGTCGATGTCGCAAAGGCATTCGACAATGTCTGGCATAATGGTTAAATTTATAAACTTCACTCACTCAACATACCGGATAGGCTCCTGTACATCATATGAGCCTTTTTGTCGAATCGCACTTCGATATTCCGATATCGAGTAAGCTGCTGAACCTCCCCGGGCTCCGTTCTCTCCCCCCTATTATTCTCACTTTACACAAGTGATATTCCGAAAGATCCGCAAGTCAGTCTCGCTCTTTTCACGGACGATACCGCCCAATATTATTCAAACGTACACAAAGGCCGTATCACCATTCGTCTCCAAGCCGCCGCCAAACGCAGCGCCGATTGGTTCCGGTTATGAAGAATCGAAATTAACCCGGACAAAGTACAGCAGTCTTCTTCTGGAGAGACTCAGCCGATCCATTCTGCATGACACCAGTACCTAGCCGTAGAAAGCTAGGACGAATTACGATCTTCGACCAAATACCTAGAAACGGTCAAATACCTAGGGGTCGCCTTTGATCGTAAGCTTAGTTTCCCCCGCATATCAAAAATGCGAGGAACAAGGCCGGGTTCGTCATGAGCCGGCTTTACCCGCTCATCTGCGCCAACAGTAATATGTCCCTAAGACATAAACTCCAGCTATAAGTCCTGAGTAAGACCAATTATTGCCTACGGTCGCCCAGAGTCGTCTTCGCCTACATAGCCGCGCACAAACTAAATCTATTATAGATGGTTTAAAACCGTTTCACCCGAATTGCTAACGGAGCAGAACCGTATCAGCGTAATATCGATCTGCACAGTGACTTCCATCTCGCCATTCCAGACATTTTCAGTCACTTTCGCAATCCAACCCGCTATTGGTTAACGCCGCAACCTAAGAGCCGGTACCGAATCCGGAAACTAGGAACCGTCAACCCCGTCTCGTCCTCGACGACCCCCACGTCATGGGGGAGCCGCGCTCCAGTCCATCCTCAACGGACCCCGGATCGTCACACACCACCACCGACATCTCGTCGCGTCACCCTCGCTTTCGAACGCGACGCTGATTTTGGTTTTGATCAGACAACAGGTGATATCTGTCAGAGGCTAGGTCCGCATACCAAAACTTCGGACTGTCAGTAGTCATCACCATCCATTCTTCACTATGGGTCTTTCGATAGCTAGGGAACTGGCAACTTGGGTGGCGCTATCAGATAGAGCTCACGTTCAGCAGAGCAGACCGACACGCTCAGTTTATGAGTACTTTGTATAAGTAAAAGAAACAAAAACTACTTAACCAGCCCACGGACCCCTCAGTTCCGTGAGCCCTGTGTCCAATGAAGCTGTAAGAGCCGCATAGGATAACAGCATCAACATCTACAGAATCTAGTCGTAGGAGTTTTTCACAACGCTCCTTTCTTCTGAACTGTGCGTTTGTATTTTAGATTTACTTTAAATAATCATGGTTTGACTAATGGTGATGATGGTCGGTTGATACTACGTTGATATCTTCTGGTTATTGCCAAATGATATCAACTATAATATATTATAAAGCATTTGCGCAAATTGAGTGCTTCGTTGTCGTCTTTCCTATTCCGATGTAAGCAATAAGATTGGAGGAACGAATGCATTGTCAGGGACACGGAAACTACATAACACAACCAAACCCGAAAAACTACATGTCACAATGTTATGTGCACAAATATTGTTCCTAAGCTGGGAATCGAACCCATATTCTAAACATCATCTCACGGGACTGTAGTATGGGAATACGTAGGGCTGTCTATATCTGTAGAAGTGTGTAAATTGCAGTGGTATAGCTACACTGTGGTTTGTTTCTGAATGCACAATGAATGGGTCAGCGAGACCGGGGTAGGATCACGCCCTCACAGAATAGCAGCGTTAAATTACACCATAATGCTGCAATGTTTCGTCTGTACAGTGTAGGAATCCGGAAACTTTTGTAACTGGTGACGAGGCATTCCATCTCAGTCCTCATGGGTACCAACGCATCTGCATTATGATTCCTTGTCAAGGATTAATGAAGATGTCATGAACCACAGGAATCACTTACCATCATGTGAACTGTGTGCTCGTTTGTTACTCTCAATGTAATAACATAAAAATGAAATAAGTTCAGATCAAACATCCATCTCTGTTGCCTAGTTAATTTAATATCATCACAAATTCTTCAGAAAAGAATACAGAATCTCATTATAACGTTAAGAAACTGATATAAGAACCTCATAAAATTTATTTATCCTCTGGATGTAATTAAAACTTTGTCGCCATTCAAGTCTTAGAAGTTAAAATTATCTTGAGGTTTTTCCTAGCATGCCCTCGAAGAAGTTAGCAAATTGTAAAAACTTGAAGATGTGGTTAACACATAACATAACACTTTCTGATACTTATTCAAAACAAACAAAAATTTAATATGCTTCTACTGCCATAATTTTTTTTAAGTCAATATAAAATGGTCATGATGAATTTTTGTACATATACTTATTTACTTTTAAATGTCTTCACAATTGAAGATCCTGAAAAATGTCGTCTTAACACTTACAAATAAGAAGATTAACATAAATTAATAATACCTATTAAATAATAGACTTGATCATGTTTTCCTTGTTTTTTTATTAAAATAGCATGCTGAAAACAGCTGATACGATCAGAGAAGGACCACAGTCTCATAGAATACCACGACAAAATAACAGGATAACAAACTATAACAGGCTTCGTATGGTTAGTGTATGGATCTGGAGACCGAATCACACGAAACAAATCAATATCAGTACTCAGCTGTGACAATATTTATGTATCTTGAATCTTTATTAAAGATGGGTGTACATATCGTGAACCGTAGTGATCACTTACTATGAGACGAACTAAACCCTCCCTTATCACCCCTAATATAAAAAACAAAATTATTATGCTAAGCAATCCTTGAGCCCCATAAACACCTTTTTCAATACTCAATGAGGAGTTAAGATGTAGATACATTTCCACCCATGAAGAATAAGGAATGCCTCGTTATATCCACTCCATCGGGAGGTGAATAGTAAACTCGAATTATGGTTATCTATTAAAAATGCCTTTAACTTTCTTTTAAAGATATTTTTACTCAAACGCTCACTTTCAGAGAATATTTAATTACATATTATTGGCACTAAATACCTCTTTGTTCTCTTCCCATAATAATTACTTACAATAGGCTCATCATACATTTTAAAGTTTTTATTTCTGAGACAATCATTATGATGTCTTAGGTTCTTAAAGTTTGACTTTTGAAATTCATCTAAAGCCAATAAAAAATTAACTTTTTCTTGGATTGGTAATATATTCATTTTTTAAACAACAAATTATAATCACCGTTACAACTCAACTTACTCCGTTTAGATACAAGTAGCTTCGTAATTCGTAATTGTAAATTAGCATTAATTTATTAATTTAGCATCCGTATGTGCAGCTGCAGTGCGGTTATTGGATAAGAGTACTTGTAACGACGCGTTACTAAATCTTTAGAACGTCACTACAGATGGATTTTGACTGTATTCTTGTATAACGGTTACACACATTAATATGTGCGACTTCAGTCGTGTTTTTACTTGACACTATCATCAGTTTAGCTACTAGCCTTCTTTATCCTGATACCCTAGTTTCAATAGATGATTTCATAGTTCAATGGACTAAGGTCCATTGCAGAACTGCGCCTCTCTTTTCGGGGAAAACAAGTTCGCTAGGTGGTGTAGCGTAATATAGATAGGGCGAATATGTTTCATAACTACAATAAAGCAATTAAATTTTCTATATATATTCACAAATATATATAAATAATACCAAGAACGCATGGACTCGACGGGAAAAGCTTCCAGTATAAATTTAAGAAGTTTTAATACATTTTTATTCCCCGTATAAAAATTAAAGTCTTCTTCTCTTAAGAAATTGACAAAGCGATTGTATTAATCAAAGAGGACGCCGTTAATCCATCGAGACAGCGGTAGCGGTTGAAATATATTTTATAGAATTAATCAGTTGCTATTTTTAAAAATGTTTTAATATAAAAAAGAACCTTGTTAGAAAAAGAACGTAATTAAGTGCATCGTTACACTTGTGATTTTTCATTTTGGCAGCCCGCACTATAATATATATATATATACACATATATATATATCATAATATAATAATAACTTGCGCGCCTCAAAGTATTTGTGTATCGTTTCCCCGACATGGTTTTGTTGCTATGCTAGCAATATAATATCCATCAATACATACTGTTTTACGTTCACGGCTATACATCTTGTATAGAATTTGAATTTTCCTAGATTTATGTTTAGGAAACTTTTTAATGCTAATACTGTATCGTATGTTATGAACATTCATGTTTATACCTTTATGAATTATTTTCACACATTATTTAAAAGAAAGCAGTAAAAATAAAAATAAATTGAGACTAACCCATTCTTGCCAGAAGGTTGCTTTTGTCTCAAATAACTTCAGAGTGGCACTTAACATAATGAGGTAAAATAAGAGACGCTATTCTGAAATAAAACTTGCCTCAATACTACATTCACCCTGTACACGATTATAAGTATTTTCTTTCCGTTACATTTTTCGTTATTCAATAGCTTCTTGAAAATTCTAATGTCTTATTCTTTTGGGATAAATTTCAACTTTAGGAACTACAGGATTTGCAAAACTATAATGACATGTGGATGTAGCATGAATAGTAATAAAAGCATTCACGCCTGCATTGCCTGTGGAGACAGTCAGAGAATGAAGGACTTATAAAGATATATGAAACCTAAATGTCGACAATGGGACCCTTAAAGATTTAACAAGGCTTGAACTGCAGAATAATAAGTTGTCGCTTTATCAACGTTCAATTCCTTTCAATGATTTTCACAGTATTCTCACAAAAATAAGCAAGCTACTGTTGACATATTTATTTTTCTCAGTATCTTTATATATTATATATAATATTGAATATATACAGTCATGACCAAAAAAATCGACGCACGCCGTGCGCTTGCGTACTCGTAAAAAATCTATTACTCAGATAAATTTTTTAGCCCAAACTTTTCTTATAAGCTCATGCTCTTGTGTCTTAAAGATTGATGTGGTTGCTATCTGTGAATCAAGATTGTCTCAACGTATTAAATTGGAACTCCTTAGATACTATTGTTATTGAAGTGATAAACATGTAAATGGTAGAGGACAAGGCGTTGCACTACTTGTAAAATTTAACATCCCTCATATTTTTCTAACCACCCCCTACACCATTTTTCTCGAGGCCATTGTTATTACCAGTTTTGATTGTCCTCTATTTATTAATCTCCTAACCTCCCGCTTCTCACATCTGATATAGACTCGATATTTAAAAATCTATATTTATTATAAAGTGGTCATAATAGAAGACATTATCCCAAGCATGACCATTGATTCCCCCAGGTAGCAGGAATACCAGTGGAAATATTTTGATCAACCACATGCTTCCTCGAGTTTTCACTATCTATGCCCCAAATGATCCCACTGTGGTACATTTCCATTATTGAAAACCAAACTCAGTCATTGCCTGACTTAATTTTGTCCAAAAACACAATATATAATAACGACAACATACAATATATAATAACGACATACAAACAATTCCAGCGTTATCATCCAATAATCTTCCCATGTTCTTTAAAATGCTGGTCTCATACGAACGCAAAGTAGTCAAGCGACTCAATTGTGCAAAGGCTGACTGGCCATTTTACCGATCATTATTAAATAAAGATCTTTTCTTTCCTCCTAAATTTTTTAAACAGGAAATGAAATTGATCAGACTTTTGATAACCTTACTCTAAATTATTACGATCATTCACACTGCAAAACTTTTTCCTTGCAAATAAAGAGACTTACCATCAAAACAATTCGCCTACGTAGACTATAACTTCATGAAATAATCAAAATTCATGTAAAAATAAATAAAAACACCCGGAAACATCTACGTTTTCAAATAAACCGCCTTAATGAAAATATAAACGCTGACATAAAGCAGCAAAATGATAATACTTGGAATACTAAACTTGAAAAGTTTGACAACCCTACGTCCGACCTCTCGCCAAAACCTTTAGATCCACCTCTTCTAGCACTATTCCTCCACTTAAGAGGGATGGGTCCGTAACCAAAAGTTCTTATGAGCAATGTGACTTGCTTGCAAATTTTTTCACAAAAATATGTCTCTGACAACTGACTGGAGTTCTGTAGACTTAGAAACAAACGTCACCGATACTGGCTCAGTTTTTGTGAAAACGATTTTAATTCAAATTTCAAAACACGGACAAATATTAGAATATTTTGTAAGATAGGCAAATTTTTTAATTCCTCAAAGACTATATTTAATCCAAGCAAAAACTCTACAATTAGCCGAGGAAACAATAGGAAAGACAAATTAAAAAGAAATCCTTTCTTTCTTTTTAGAATTCCTTTCTTTGACCTAAAAGTCACACGAAAACATTTTTAAAATACAAAATGTTTTCAAAGAAGCATCTTGAGAATAGAAACAAAATATTTTTAATCGAGAGTTATTTAATTATTTTCAATCTGTTGACGACATAATTTGTATATATGGTATACAATAAAATCTAATTAACGATCTTGAAAATCGAAAACGGCAATCTCGTATTGGTAATTGTAGAGTATTATGACCTTCCAATAGATAGAGCAGCATCCTTCGCGAGTTTGTCAGAAATATATGTGCAGGTAATATCATCTTGTACTTGAATACTTGTACTCAGGAGTAAATCATAGGTTGAGTTAATTATGAAGATGGTGCTGAAAAAAGTGATGATAGGTCATTGACTCGGACATGAGACTTTCACTATTTCGTTTGTCTTAGTGAATCCATCGTAAGAACAGCTTCTATCCATCTATTGTAACAGGTGTTACCGACTTCTCCCGCACATGAAGCCAAAAAGATAAGCTCATACGGGCACGTGATGAAAACGTTTTAATTTTATTGGCTCATACGCCTTGTATGGGAAAATCATGTGTATTTCACTTTATTTAACCTGCCTTAACGGAAATATACAAGCTTGATTTTTGTTTCGTGTAGGTCTATATAAATGTGTTTTTCTAACGACATAAGTTTTATTCCTCTTCTTTCATATTAAATACTAAGAAAACGTTTCATGTACATGTACACTATGGTTGGTCCCCATGTAATATTTTTGTCCCGTGTGTTCAAAATTATATCTGAGGAAAATTGAAATTGTGTTGACTTGTTATCAAATTGAAAGTAAAATTCAGTATGTATGTATATTGTCAGGTACTTATATTTAATATCAAAATTTAAAAACTTTAATATAATCATTAATGTAAACATATTTTGCATCTCGTTTAGATTTACGAAGGTAATACAAAAACAAGTTTTTACAGTTCATGGTATACAGTTTGAAAATATTGCACGTAAAAGAAAACTTCTACAAGTCTGCCAAATTTATTTAAACTGCAATAATTTTATGAAATGTATTCGGTGTACCTACTTAATATGGGGAATGTTTAGCACCTGATTGTGAACTCATTGATTTATTGAAACAGTCAATGATTGAAGACTACGAAATTTTGGAGTAATTTTTTTTACTATGAAATGTGTGCAAATCTCTATCTATATCTATAAATCTTTATATATTGCTTGTATCGCGAGAGTTTCTTAGAGTTTTTTCAAAAATCTATAAAAGAAATTCACAACTGCGAGCTTGTATAGTCACGCCACAGTTGAATCTAGGTGCTGCACAAATGGATGGCCTTGACAAGGGAAGCACAATGCCTTCATTGAATGCACAGTATGACCTCTATACATTTTCGTTTGGTATATGGTGAGATTCGCACCTATGTTATGGGGACCTAATCACTAGTAACGAGGCATTCCATTTCAGTTCTAAGGCATGTGCATCTTGAATATTTGTTGGGGATAGATTTGAATGCCATAGGTCAAAACCATCACTTACTTCATTACATATGTTCGTTCATCTTTGTCGCCCCAGACTTATAACTACTAAGATATATTTTTATTATGTACTTACTCTTTATTGCACTTTAACCTTAACCAAAGGCATTCTCTAACAATCAACCCAAGGTACAGTGAAATATTGTAATATATCTATCAATAAACTAATATAAAATATATAATAAAACAATAATATATAAATGTATATGTAGATACATACAGAAATGCGATATACCTATATACAAAAACAATACAATAGCTTATTACTATATTTGTACTCGTAATAGAGTTGCGGTTGTTCGGGCATTGTACAATTATTTATTCCAACACGCATCTTCATTATCTGAAATAACATTTTACTCGTTTCGGTAATGAGTAAACTGCGCATAAGTAACTATGATTTAATTTAACGCAAAAGTTTTTACAAGGTAAAACCAAATTGTAGCAATACTTTTTTTAAAATTATTCTAGCAATTATTATAGCTGTTAATAATGCTAATATTATGTGTAATATATTGTAAGCTATTCTATTGTATACTATTGTGTATGTATATATATATATATATATATATATATATATACATGTATATATATATATATATATATATATATACATGTATATATATATATGTGTGTATGTGTATGTATATTAATATATTGTGTATTTATATATGTATTATGTATTTGATATCTATATGTGTTTGATTTATTATTTGCTTCTATTAGTTATTTTTAGTTTTTTTTTCTTATATTATTTAGTTTATTGCTACACGTATCATACACATATCTCAGCAAACCTCGGGTTGACTGGTAGAGAATGCCTTTGCCATAAAGTCCGCCCTTTGTTAACTTTGAACTTTGTTAAGGTTAATTCAATAAAGAGTAAATAAATAAATTAGCATTATTAACATTCCCGTTATTTTCCACTTAACCCAACTAAGCATAAAATGCTTGTTAGGGTGACTATAGTCTAATGACGGATATCAACCAACGATGTTCAACTTTGCAGACTTTGCCCTGCACTATTAGACTATTTAGGCTTAATAAATGCATTGCCTTAACCCTAGAGGATAGGGATTTAGAAAAAGAATTGAAATAAGCTTAAGAAAAATAAAGGCCACAATTCATATACTAAGACATTTAGCTTATAACTTCTTTATACATCTCTCGTATTCATTTGTATCTCACAATCACGACTGTATATTGCTTTGACTGTGACCTTTTGACGTTTAAATTTTAGATTGATGTTATATTACATGGTTTTGGAATGAGTAATCTGGCTTTCGAGTACTGGGTTATAGGTTTCTAGGAGGTGGTCCTGGATTCTATTTTAGCCAATATTTGTATAAAAGGCCAGTTCTTGTAATCTAGGTATATTGTTAATATCTCTTGTCCCTGTAACCGAGTAAAACTTTTAGTTTTGTTTTACTGCACACGCAGACAAGAAGATATTGCCGTAGTGATAACCGCCGTGTTGGAATTCGTCTTGTGGGACACCATCATCAATAGTACAATACTAAATATTCATAGACAAAAACAAAGATTCTATATAGAATCTGAACTCTCAAATCCGAGAGAAGGGATAAATCAATTTATATAAATCGAGTTTGATTAAGAATCACTGAAATCAAAGTATCACTGAAAGTATATAGTACGTATTATGTACTGCTATTCATATCATCGTCTTTCATTCTAGGTCCCCTAAATATTTTTATTATTTTATAACAATTTGATTATTCAATTAAATATTCTATACTTCCACTTTCACAAGAGCATAAAGTATAATAACAATGAAACCAATCCCAATCATTAGGGGCTGGCAATTCTTAAACGTAGATTTCTATAAGTATTAGGCTCGACTTTTAAATGAAATACATTGTGTCAAATTAACATTGAGTGGTATTAAACCTTGATTACAAGCAAGTCGAAAAGCTTCACCACGCCCAGGAAATAAAATTTCTTAACAAAGAAAGGGATGCAAAAAATTACCTTGGTTACGACAGAATTGCAGTCGCATCACAATAAAGTGCTAAAGACGCCTATTGAAGACTGATTCTGTATTTTCTATCACTTAATATACTGTCTAGGAGTATCTCAACCATTAGAACCATTGCAGAAATTATTTAAGATTATCCTGACAATGACTATTACATTTCAGATATAGTGTTACTTCTAAAAAAACAAGGCTACAGATGTTATCTCGTATAATTTATATATTTCAAGTGCTTAACAGCAGTCATGGTCACAGGGGGCCTGAGGTGTTCGACATCCTGAAGTCAAATATAACCCGGACAACCGTCATCTTATAATTTTATCTTCTTGGTACAATCTACGCAAAAAGATCTTACAGTGTCTTGATATTTTACAATGGTTCAGAATTTCATTAATCATAGGATCCCAAGGCAGTGACACCGACAAATATATATCCACTGCATATTGTACGTTTTTTTAAAAAAAGTAGCAAACAAACTGATATTTATTGAAAGATATCTTGATAATTGATTGATGATCACAATACCACTAAACTCTTGGGCTTGTAATGCTAATTTTCAACATTACGTAAGATTAAAGTTTTGCAAGTTTCAAAGGATTATCCGCCATTAGCCGGTTGCCAGAATTTCGACTGTTAAATAGCACGCTGTACTGTTGTGACTGGATAATAGATAATATTATGTTGTACAAATACGAGCTTTGGCTTATGAACTAAGCAATGGTATTTGATTATCATGACTCGGCCTGCTAAACTTTAATGCTTTTTTATTAAAAATAAAGCAATAGTTTCTTGTTAATCTTATTTATCTTTGTCTAATTATATATACTCGTATAATAAAATCGCAAATAGACATTTTATCGCATCGTCTGTGATTTAATGATGAGAAAAATGTCTGCTATGATATGTTGGAGGCGGTGGAGATCCACATCAGTCTTTAACAGTCGACTAATGGTCCAGTGAGATATTGTCTTAGGTGCAGCAAAAATTTATATAATAAAAAGAGAAGAGTAGGTAACACAAAAACAAACATCAAACTATAACGAAAAAATCATTTACTTGTCATTTGTTACTATGTACATAGATATGTACGTTTTCTTATAGCTGATATAAGAAAAGTACATACATACTAACATCTACACATCCAATAATATTTAATATGTTATAACTAAAATATTTAGGTATTTTTCATTGTAATGATGTAGATAAACGAACTCACATCTCACCTTATGGTAAATGATGACTACGACCCCATTACGACATGACACCCAATTAATCCACGATAAGGAATCATAATGATAATGCAGACGCGTCGTCACCATTGACGACTAAGATAGAATACCTCGTAGTCGTAATACGGTGTCATCCCCGCTCTCACGCAACGTAAGAGAGAAGTACGCGGACGATTGCGCAGTGTTTAAAGAGATATAAAATTTTCACGTATTACGTGAGGGCTCGCTGTGCGATGGGGCCATGCCGCAGCTAAAATCTCTAAAGTATATCTCCACCACCATAAGATTATACTAAATATTATTAGCAAAACAGAAAACTAAAAAATATATATTATTTGGTAGTTAATTTTTATAATACAATCAAAATACAAAAGCACCAGAAAGAAAGGCATTAGTCTTTACCTATGAAATTGCCGTTTCGTATGAAATAAGTTAAAGTATTTTTTTTTTCAAACTTTTTTATTTATGTTATTCAAAGTCACTGTCTATTGTGCAGTATGGGTGTACACCAGTGTATTCAGTGTATTCTTCACAGTGTACATCTGCAGTAATGCTCATGCCGTTTGGCACCGGCACTAGGCCACCAAACAGTGACCATCAACTTTCTATAGGTCATTTTTCGTTTAGGGCATTGCTTTAGTGCTGAACCATGATCTAACCAACTTACTGAGCGCTTTCGATTGTCGAACAGAATCCACTTTTCGTCGCACGTAACAATGGTTCAAAATTCTTTCATTCCTATGGCTTGAGTACCGCGATGCAGGTCACAACGCGTACGTTGCGCTGGCGATCGTTAAGTTCGTGGGACACCCATCTATCGAGCTTTTTTACCTTGCCAATTTTTCGCAAATGGACCAATATTGTTTTGATGATAACATCAAAAACTGCTGCTAGCTCGGGTGTAGATTGAGTATCATCAGCATCCACAATCGTCTTTAATTCATTATTGTTGACCAAAGTGTCCGGACGACTTCGAGGTACATTTTTCAAATCAAAATTTTCAGGAAGGAACCAGGCAAACCAATAACGGTTTGTGCGTTCGTTTGTAAAGTTCTCTCCGTAAATGTTGTTGATATAACGTGCCGTTTGTGCCGCGTTGATGCCACGACGGAACTCATATTCGATAATTACACGAAAAGTTTTAAAGTATCCATTATGACGAAAAATGTTCAAACGTAATGAAAATACAAAGCTAATCAACAAACAAAATTAATTTGAATTTAGAATTCAATCAAAACTTTTTTTTGGTTTTAAATGGCCAATACTGAAGAACGGCATTTTCATAGGTAAAGACCTAATATTATGAATCTTTAAATACTAACTCGATATAAAAGCTAATTCTACTCTTTAAAATTAATAAAGACTCTAGAGTAGTTTTTAGAGAATATTCAGTTTAATTTGTATTTGACCTTATCAGGTTCGTTTTAATGCTTAAGCGTCAATAGCCTTGGTTGGTTTGGAAATGGTTTAGGGTACGGTCTGCAAAACTTAAGGTCGTAGGTTCCAATCCGCCATTCAACTATTGTCGTGAACTATCTCCTGGCACAAGCATTTTCAGCTTAGTTTGAGTGGTTAACCGGAATATTAGTAATGTTAATAGCATTGCAAATATTCTTTTAAAAAAAATGAGCAGTGATATTTGGGTATACATTTTTATATTTTTGGTTTTATAAGTTGGAGTCCTAGATTCACATTGTTATATTTTTCTATCTGCAGTGTACATAGGACGGTTCGAATCGAGAAAGACTCTGGTAACGGTGGCTTCTGTTCAGTGTAGGGAACCGGATACTCTTATTACCAGCGACGAGGCATTTCATTTTAGTCCTCAGGTGTTACTTTATGATTTCCAATCAGGAATGAAAGTGGGTGGACTATTACCACAGGATTTTTTTTTTGCATCATGTGAACTGTGCTCATTTACCACTCTCAATACATTTAAAATATAAATCGATTTTTGATTTAAATATCTATCTTTCTCTACGATTGTTTAATATTCTAACGTTGATGACAATGTCCTTCTGGACGATTTCGTAGAAGATTTTACTTACTCCTTTATTTAAAACGTCCATTATGGTCCGCCTTTGCAATTGCGTTAATGGATTATGAAACGAAAAAACAGAAGAGGGATTACTATTTTCTGTCAGTTTTACTTAAGCGAAATTTTGCTGTAAGTTGCTCTTTCATCTCACTTCGAATGTTTTATGAAAAAATTAAAATTTTCTTTCCAACCATATAGGTCGGGGAAAAAGTTTTAGTATTATAATATAGTAATGTAAAATATTTTTTATAATAGTTTATTAACACTTGATTATAATATATATGTCTCATATTGTTCGATAACTTTTTGTAACCATTTTGTAGGTAGTGATATAATCTCATTGCTGTAGAAATTTTGGGATCGATCAAAAAGCTACGAAAAGTAGTTTTGAAAGTCCTCTCTTGAAGTAAACTTAACACTACATAAAAAATTCTGAAGAGATCGAAACAGGTAAAAATCTGAGAGTCGCAAAAGAGAGGGCAAGATCAGAGGTATATAGTGGACGTATCAACACCCAAACAAGCGCTCTCAAAATTGCTAAAGATGTGTGTGGTCTGGCGTTATTGTAACCCACTGAGTTCGTCTTTAATAATTTTAAATTAATTCACTCATTTTTAAACGAACGTTTAAAAAATCTTTTCGATAGGAATATTACTACATCGGTAGAGCTACGCCACAGCAAGTTCCGAGCACCATGAATAGATTACGTCAACCCAAGAAACACCACGCCCTCACCGAATATCAACGTTAAATAGCACCATGATGCTGCTGTGTTTCGTCTGATGACTGTAGAGATCCGGGAATCCAATTATAGTTAACGAGGCATTCCATCTCTTGTGTGGGGGGTGACACTGTATGGACATCTGGAATCTTCGTTAATGATAAATGTTGGAGTAGATTTCAGCATCAGTTGAACTGTGCTCGTATGTGCCTAATATATTTAAAAAAATGAACACCTTGCTTATTGCAGACACTGGTCAATAAATACCGGTGTCTGTTTTTTAACTCAGAATAGTGTATCTGTTATAAAGAAGGCTTATATTGAGCTGCGTATTAATGATGGATTTTAACGAAAACAATGACGTTATAGTATTGTTGTGTATATTTTTTTAGGACTAGGTTTCATAAAAATTAAGTATGCTAACAATCCACTAAGCTTTAATTCTCGTTAACCACTGCTCCCTGTGCCGAGTGCTTCCGAGCTGGGTAGCTCATATAGAGATGGGGTTCGTGTAGAGAGGCTATCCGTCTGTTCCGATGTTCCTTTCCTTGCCGAAAGAAAGGGGAGGACGCTTCCACCTTTCTAGGCGCTCTCACCAGCTCTCGCTCCCTATCCTTCATTTTCATTTGGTGAAGACGGAATTGTGTGTGAGAACGTCCCGGGGACTTCCAGATTGAAAGGAGAGTTTTAGTTTTGAGAGTTCGGTGCGGGCTCAACAAAACCTAACTATCTCCAGCGTAGTCATGCAAAAGACAGATTCGAACCTACAACATTAAATTTCACGGTCCCTACAATAAATCAAGACTATTGATGGTTATACCCACTTGACATTTTAATATCGTCAAGGTCGTCGTGTTTGTACTTCACAGTTACTTTTACAGAATGACATAAAAGATATTATCATGGAATTATTTCAGATTTTATTTTTACTTGATCAGGTTACACCACTAGTCCTGTTTTCTATTCGGAACGGGTGCAAAATTTCTGTTTCGTTGATTCCAGTTTTAAATTCCTAGTAACGACCAATTAAATCTTTAATCGCATTAACAGCCTAATCTTTTAGGGTGTGGTCTGTGAAAGTTAAGGTTGTAGGTTTGAATCCGCCATTCGACTATTTTCGTGAACCACCAAGCACAAACATCTTAAGCATAGTTGGAATGGTTATGGCAATATTAGTAATGTGATGAAGTGCTTAAATATTTTTTCTTTTAAAAAAAACTTATGGTATACACTATACCATGTTGGAAATACAAGTGTCTAGGATGAGGTTACATATTGAGAAATAAAATTGTAGACGATGACAAAATTGCAGTCGTGAAAAATTTATCTCAAGTAAGACGTCGATTCGATTGCAGGAAATTGTCACCGGTTTTAAATTGGCCATTTCGTTTGATTTTATGTAGACATTTATCTTTGTAGTTAAGCTAAAACTAAACATGGGCATCAGTCGGGGATAGAAGTTAATATTCAGATGCATTTGTTTTTACAACATATAATATAGTGAAATTAGCCGACCATATTTAACTACAGTACACTACAGTTAATATTCATATAGTAATAAATAATGTTTAATATATGGTTAAGATGTTTCATTATTTATTTTATACAGTTCTTTTACATTTAGGATCATAGTTATCAAATTATCGTGGATTGTTTTTCGTGGGCGCAAACCTACCCTTCTCCAATTATGGATTTGGTTTTGTTCCATTTTACAAAATTGTAAATATTTACTGGGTTTGTTTTAAAATTTCTATTAATATCATAATTAGTCTTAGTATAACATACTCTAAACTCTAAAGCTGGTGTATCGTAAAGGAAGTTCAGTTTACCTAAATTAAGTGAATATAAATCAAGTACCAATTATCAGTATCAAAGAAGAAAAAAATATATATGTTCATTACTCTTCTGTTATTATGTTGAATTATGCTCAATCTAGTACTTGCGTATCTCTAATCAACCCATCATAGAAGTAACTATCAAGTTGCACATTCTTTCTTCTATTAAAATAATTGAATTCCATCTATTGCAATATTTTATCACTGTAATTGTATTTGAAGAGTAGTTTGATGTCTTGACAAGGTGATTTCGAACATGCATCGTTGTCAAACCTGTCTGAGCTGTCTATGTAGAGAATATTACACCTTTGTGAGTTTTTTTCCTTTTGTTCTTGGTTTGTGAAGTTCACTTTAATCTAAAATTTCTCATCTGAGAGGCATGAAGGTCATACTTAGGGTTAAAATATCACTGAACGTGAAAATATGTCAGTATCAAAGGCGACTCCTCTGGTGTTGCATATTTAGGAGGGCGGCGGTAATCACTTACCGGAGAGCTGCTAACTCGTTTAATAATATGCTAACCTATATAAAACAAAGACGAAATTCTTCATAATGCTTATTAAATTTTAAACTAATGATTTTTGTAAGTTGAATAAAATTGAAATGTAGCTCGTAGCTCTAAGACGACAAGCAGAGTTGCAAAATGTCCAGTACTGACAAAGCCTATAATTCGACTTGAAAACTTAGTAACGTGCTAAGGACAGACAGTGCTATTTCCAAGAGCAAACTGATTACAAACCGAAGACGGAAATTGCGGTAGGTTGGTTTGTTGAATCATTTGCATTCTAAATCTTATGATATTTTTAACCATTGACTGACTTGTCGTTGGATTAATATTGTATGAAATATTCATGATTAAAACCTTGATTTAATTCAGACAATTTTTATTCATTTTTGTATATTATTTATTATTTTATGTTATGTTTTCATGTCATACTGGTTCCGTCTTGGTTTGAACAATAAAGAATACATTTTGTATTACCCAACTACTATGATACAAGATATATTTAAAACATACATTGAAATTTATAAATTTTCAACACTTTATTTAATGGATACTCATTCAATTATATCCATATAAGAAGACTAAATTTATTTAATTTCTGGCAAGATAATGCAGTCTGGCAAGCACAAATTATGTTATATTGTTTTTTTAATGAATACATACACCATATATTATATACCACTATTTTCCCAAAGCATTTCTTCGTAAAATAATGATAAATGTTTGCTACCAATATCGTGGTATATATCGATATATATTACAACTTTTGTTGAATAAACGTCAAAATCCTAAAAAAGGGATTAGATAGGTTTTTATGGAATTATGATAACTCCATAATTAGGTCAGGCACATATATATTATGAAACAATTTATGTATAACAACAGAATGTAGGCAAATTTATTATGTTTCAAAGCTAGTTTATATTTATATATATTGTTTCAGACCTACCCTTTGCAATATGTTACCCATCCCATACTAACTTAAAACTTTGTAACTCGTGCTCAAGCATAAACAAAGAAAGTTTTAGTTGCATTGGTTTCCCAAGAGAATGTAGAACCGCTTGATCAAGAAATTACTTACTGAATTACTCTAACAGAATATCATAAAATATACAGTTAGTGAACCTTATAATTCATTTTGTAGCGTCACGAAAACAACCGATTCCAATGTTTTTAAAATATATAGTTTGGAATTTTAACTTTTAGGGTCATTGTCCTATTGTAAATACGTAAGAGCTCGCATCTAATCCATTAGTTGTAAGCGCAATTATCAAATACATTGCCCATCCGCGATGCTTCCTAATATATGACCTCGACTTCATCTGGTTATTGCCCCAGAAGACATCACATATTTTTTTAACTTTATCTTCCCAAACCATAATTGGTATTATGGGCTACTGTCATAAAATACCCGTGTCAACCCTTGCCTTGTCGAGAATATTATTTATTATTTTGAGTATATTGAGATTATACGAAGAAATTTCATTTTCAGCTTATAGTATTTTAAATCTAATTGAACTGGATCTGATGACTAAACTTGCAGTAATATTACAGCTATCCCACAGCATATATATATATATATATATATATATATATATATATATATATATATATATATATATTCTTCACGGCTGATCACATGAATCAATACTTAAAATTGTAATTACCAAATTCATTGGTGTTGGCACTGGGAATCGAACGCAACCTGGTTGGATACCATAAAATTTAAAGCTTTTTCTTACATCCTAAGCAACCACAGCTGTAGCACGTTGTGCTGTTATTAATTATAAAAATAACATGTATTACAATTTTCCTAAAGTAAAATGTATAATTACAATTGTAATAGTAATTTATTTACGTTAAGTCGTTACGAATGCGACGTATTTTAAGGAAAAGCTCTTGTTTGTAATGAATACGGCGGGTTACACGATACCGGAATTATTAACTGACGTAGCATACGTTTCCGGTGCTTTCAGAAAGAAAAATAAGTTATGTAATATATTTATTAAACTCATTATTTTCCGGTTCGTATGTTACATTTAACAGGTGCCTTTCGCCTGCTAACCACAATGTGCAGTGGTGCGTTAAATGTGGTTAATATTATAAAGATTTCACTGAATTTTATTCCAAATTGAACGGCAATGCAGTAACAAAGCGGTTATGTGTATATGTATATATATATATATATATATATATATATATATATATATATATAATATTATTTATATTATATATGCCTTATTACTAGTGTTAAATTAATATTCAATTAAGACAATACTGATAAGTCAATTCATTTTTGTTTTCATTATTGCAATTAGTCATTGATTGTTTTGTTAAAATACTTGGAAATTTTACTCAATTCAGGTTCTTGATAAGTATATACATCGTTATTAAAATATATTAGTAATACAATAAAATTAAAACAATCATTTTAGTTTATGGCAGAAGGTCTGGAAATGGAATACATAAAAATTTAACCTTCTGATTAATGTAAAGAAAAAAGTATGTGATCTCAGTGTTGATATGAATTTTAGTTTCGTGTTTAATGTATGCAAGAAAGTTGTATGCAGAACTCTGGGATTTATGATGCGTCTAGCGGA
Organism: Teinopalpus imperialis; assembly: GCA_029286865.1. Classification (NCBI taxonomy): domain Eukaryota; kingdom Metazoa; phylum Arthropoda; class Insecta; order Lepidoptera; family Papilionidae; genus Teinopalpus; species Teinopalpus imperialis. The sequence goes on from JAGSMU010000006.1 coordinate 3,036,705, forward strand.
AGGCTTCACAAATATTAAACAGCGCTTTGTAATGATTTTCAAAGAGCTACTTCATCTATATATTATATTTATATTTTTTAATATATTGTGCTGCATTATTTTGTATTATTCATAGCGCTATTTATAAAATGTATAAAATATAATTGCTACACTATCGAATTAGAATAGTAACAAAAATTGTAACTAATTGTGTAATTAATTAATTTCTAAAAATTTTCTTTTTTATACTAACAATTCAAAATAACAATCTATTTATGAAACTATTGAGTAATCCTCCTGATAGCTTGTTAGTGAAACGCTAACTAGCGAATATTAAACATTTAAAATCATCTGAATTTATATGGAGTAAGGGGTTTACGTTTTAAAAGCTAAAGTGTATGTAATAATGTACACAAATGTGCCTGTACAAAACTCTTCAAAGGTCAAATCTATTATGTCACCTATTATCTAATTAAATTTAACTTCAAAGCTTTAAACACCCGTTTCCTATAGGTCCCCGAACTCGGACAAATGGATAATAAGAAATTCATTCGAACTTTGTTCAATGTTTAGACCAATATTTTTCTACACACATGAGATTAACATCGTAGCTTGTTTAACTACATCAACATATAAGAAACTAAACATTTCTACACAAATCTCCTAATTATGATTCTTGTAAAGCCGAAAATATATATAATATTATTTTTTACTACATTGAGAGTAACTAACGAGCTCGCAGGTCACCTGATGGTAAATGATTCCTGCGGCCCATGACATCTATATTCATTCTTGTCAAGGAATCAAAATGCAAGTGCGTTGTCACCCTTAAAGACTGAGATAGAATGCATCGTCACTAGTAATAAAGGTATCCGGATCCCTGCACTCACCAGACGAAACACAGCATCGTTATGCTATTTTACGCTAGTATTCTACTTCAGTCGAGCTGACCCATTCATTCTGCAGCTAGAAAAAAAATGCAACATAACTATAACACTGTCAAATTTGTGTAAAAAAAATTTTTTTTCTCTCTTTTGATAATTTTTAATACATAATTTAAGTTTCTATTAGTTATTGGTTGATTCGGCGCATTTTCGTCATTAGAATACTTGGTAGTCCTACAGTTTTTTGTTATAAGAAAATTTGACTATAACACAATTATCATAAATTAAACATATAATGAATTATTACTAATATCATTGTACCATTTCAATTGTTGTTGCAAACATTGCTCGGCCTTTGACCGTATAAAAGTGGTGTCAGTTATTGTTAAATCATTGTACTATTTGTTCTATTCGCATTTTAGTTAAAGGTGTAAGCATTCCTAGAAATACAATACATACAGTCTAATGTGCTGTAATAATTACAACTTACCATCGTAACGAACTGTGATACATGCTAAATTTAATATGGTCACTAACTATAGATGAATTTTCGAAACAAAAAAATAACAATATGCACCATATGCCTTTGCTATTATATGTTTCCCGATTTTTACTACTTTCATATTGAACGTTAAAAGTCAAAACTTAGAATTTGTACGCGTCGAAATTATAAATTCAGTTGAAGATGTTTATAATGTCTAGAGATAAATTATATTCGGTTCATATTTACAGATTGACAACCTATCGCCGACAATAATAACAAAACAACCGTCATTCAGTCACAAAGGCAATTTAATTTCAATACAGCAAATCGACTCCAATACCCGGTGCCAACATCACTGAAATTGTTAATTGCAATTTAAATGTTGTTACCTCGTGCTTGCAGTGAAGCAAAACAACATGAGGAAAATTGCAGGTCTAAGAAGAGAGAATAGAAGTCCACAGTTGAGCTGCGCGTTGGACTATGTTCCATCAACCTCACTGGGGTGCCTAATGCCAATCAGTAGGATTTATATATTTAAGCTGTTACTTTCTGGTCATCATTTTATTGGTTGGTATAACAATATGTCCAAAAGGGTTTGTTTTCCTTTCCCACTCAAGCAAGAAATAATGCTAACCAAAAGTATAAAATAACTAATTAAAAGTAATAATATAAATAATGCTTAAAATTTATATAATTGCTTGTAAAAAGGAAAATTATGGAAGAATATCAAAATGTCTTTGGCACTGAGATTAATAAATTTAAAGTTCTCTGCAGTTTCCAATTTCTATATTTCTTGCAATAACTTTTATGACCTTTTCTCGTGGATCCTCCGTGACTTATCATGAATTTAATTTATTATTAATTTTTATGGTTTTTTTTAATATAGCTTCAGTACAGTTGAAAAATATACAATATATAGGTTGCACAAATTGCATTTAACTATCAATAATAAGACAATTTTCGTTTGGGTTAAATATAATAAATAAATTAAGATTAATAAATGGTTTAACAGTAGCTGCCTTCACTTTTAAACGGTTCTACGCTACTCACATAGAAATTTTTCTTACACGTAGAAAAATGTGATTAAAAGAATACTTAATATCTCGTTCTACCAAATAACATATAAACGTCACGCACCCAGCGTGTATGTGAATGTATACACACAGCTAAAGTAATTAATTCACTAAGCTATCTCATCAAAAGTATCCACTGCTTTTGGGTCGATCACCTTTTACATTTACTTATAAAATCTTTGTTGTACGAGATACTTACGGCAATCAATGAGCTTTTGTGATGTTTTTCGGTATTATTTAATCAATATCACCTTATCTTAAATTAATACCAACAAAAAAACAAGTAACTTTTTGCTAAAGTGAGCGAGAGTGAGTGATCGATGATGCATTTTAAAATTTACTTAAATATTATGTTTTTGCATAAACATTTTACGAATTTTATTTTATTTAACTGTATAAAATTTATTTTGAACTGCACACCTTTACTTTTATATCTTATAAATTCATTAAAGTAACGAGTGAATTCCTTTATGTATACATTAAGTACATTCATTAAACATTTCAATGAGAGGATGAAAAAAAAAAATACATGATCTCGAACCACGCTCGTCATACAAGAAGGATAAATAATGGCTCCGGTGTAGTCCGGAAAAACTAATGTTTGTAACGTAACGCAATACGAATAAATAAAACTGACAATAACATTAAACAATCCTACTCAGTCAACAAACAATCCTTTCCGATTTTATGCGTTTTCATAAATAGAAACTTAAATATTCTAAAAGGTAAAACCTTAAACCCTTTAGATTAAAATAATTCAAATACAGTCCAAGAATAGATAAAACTTAACAAATCAATGTTAAATCTACGTTGAAGTTCGTATTAGTACTTTACGAGCAGAGTGAAATTGATCTAGAGATCCGCTGGGAGATTTATGAGAAAAGCAGTAAGGAGAAGCTACTTTTTATTTCTGATTTAAATCAATCTATTCGAACATAACATAAGAACTTAAATACAAATAAAACTTAAACCAAATAAAAGTTTAATAAAACATTTTTACGTAACTGCACACATAAATAAATAATTACACACACACTCACTCTCACACTTTGCGTAAACATATATACGTAAACAAGAAACGCACGCATGTAAGCACGCACTAGTTACATAAGCCCATCCCTGAATCTCTTCTTTGAGAAATTTACTTCAGCATGGGACAAAAACAATGAAACCAAACTAACCCAACCTTGACTCGGAATTAGAGCAAAATCGAATGAGTCCAGATGCTGTATCCACTAAGTCACACAGCCATCATTACTTCAAACTATCTAATATGCAATAACACTTGAAACTCGGTACATATTCCTTGCAAATGAGTATTTAATGGCAAAAGTTTATGATTGCACGAAGTAACTTTCTCGACTCAAACGAATAACAGAGTTAATGTTTGTGCATTTTAGTCATGGAACTATAATTATTTTACTGAATGATTGTTTTTTATAGACCAGTTTTTATTTTCAACTCACTTGATGGTACGTGATTGACCATTAATGTAACAGTAGTTGTAGTGTAATTTCGTGTATTTCTTAAAAGGTATGATTAAGGTAAATGACTCAAACGATGTCGCTAATCAAAATGATATAACCCCTTCGGTCAATTATATTACAGTCTGTTGGTCTAAAATATTTGGAAGCCCTAGAATGCTTTTTTTTTCTTTGATTTTCCAATAATGAGTGAAGGGTCAATAACCTAATAGTTTAGGGTACGGTCTACGAAACTTATGTTCGTCGGTACGAATCCGCCATTCGATTGTTATCGTGAACCATGTCCTAGCATTTTAAGCTTAGTCGGAGTGGTTAAACGGAATGTTAGTACGGTTACTACAGTGCGTTCACTAACGCGTTGCAGGCCACGTTGTAAATCATATTTTGTGTAGTGATGTCGTCACGTCAAGCGCGCGTTATCGATGAACATCCCGGGGTGTGTACCAAGCGCGCGCGCTTAATTACTACGACATTAAATAACTCATGTAAATCATTCAATAGTGCATGAGTTGCGGTCCATTATGGTAATATATATAAATAACAAAGTATTATATATTTTTATGCAGTTCAGAATTTGAATACTTAACGACATGAAGGCTTTTTTACAAGCATTATTAAACCTGTTGGCCTGAATATTAATTAATAAACAATCACGTATATTTGTAAATAATGCAGTAGTTTATGTACATTTACCTGAGTGCTGGACATCATTATGCGTTGCCATAAGCGAATGCGAGGGAGCGCGCAATATGCTGGCCAACGCTCACACGTTTAAAGACCCGACATGCACGGACATGGTAAATGGACTATAACATATTTTTCTTTCAAAAATAATAATACCTAATTATCTGCTTACTTAGAGGAATTTCTTACCAGTTAATTATGTAATAGCAATATTTAAAAAAATAAAAACTAACACTACTAAATACATCACTACATCGTCATTAAGGGTGACAACACATCTGCATTACGATTCCTTGTCATTCAAATGCGTTGTCACCCTTGAATATATGTATATGTAATGGGCCGCAGGAATCACTTACTATCAGGTGTTTGCTCGTTTGGTACTCGCAATGTAATAAAAAAATTGAGGTGTAACATAACTAAAAAAAGCGGAATTAAATTTCCCTTTACACCTTTAATGGCTTATTTTTAAAGTTAATTTTATTTATTATCTAAAATATATTTGAATCATATTTCACCTAAACGTGATCTTAAATATGTATAACTACCACATTAGATCGTCATAAATAAGCAAATTATATATACTTAAGTGAATTTTCCTAGTGATAACGTCAATATTGGTGGTTTCAAAAATAATGAATATGACCGATAACCAACAAACTGTCATAATGTCAGTTACCTACCCAAAATATAACGATATCGTACTCAACATTATGAGTAGGAAATTAGAAGAATTAACAAATACCATATATTTATTGTCAAATTAACTTAATGTATCGTTATAGTAATAGTTAGTAGTGATAGATAGTCCTCTTGGCTGCTCAAACTTATTTATTATTTTCCATTGTTGCATATTAACACTGTAAAATGTAACCAGATAGTGATTAGGGAGCACTTAATTCTCACCACTCCCGCTATGTAAGGTATATAAGGGAGATGGGAGTGGCTGAAAACCAGCGTAACATGGGAATGATCTTTCGTGTCAGTAAAAGCTGGTGCCACAACTCCGTTCGCCAAAGTGCATATGTAAAGTTGTTTTGCTTCTATTTTATGTGGAAATAAACTGTTTTATTATTATTATTTTATTGCATTTTTTTCGGGCTTAGCCCGTGGGATTTTACAGTTTCACCGGGTTAATAGGTGACCGAGCGCTTATGGCGCTCAGTCGAGACCTCTATTTATGGGTAACCAGCACAAGGGCTCCCGAGAGGAAGCCTCGGCTTTGACCGTTAGAGCTGTTTCGCGAAAGCGTCCGACCGAGGGTGCGAAATTAATATCGCTATTATTATTATTAGCCCACTTCGGAATGTATGGGCGCTAGAGAATAAGTGGCGCAAGAAACTCCAGCGACGCTTCTATCTGTATGAACTAGAGAGAACCGGCCTGTGACACATATTTTGATACGTTTCGTTTTATCCTTTAGTTCTTCCGCGCTACACCGGGGTACTATTTATCCTTGTTGCCTGTCATGTTTCACCAACGATGTGTGAGATTACGTATTTTTTTGGTTTCGACTTTAATGTGTTTTTTTAATGAAAGTATGCATTGTACACACGTAAGAATTTACTCCTTGCTATAATGGATTTAAAAATACCACAATTATGTGTCCTAACATTATTATAGTATTTTGCACAGATCTAAACTTGTGAATAACATACAAAGGTTAAAAAAAATACAATTAAAATAACAACCTTCTTAAAAATAAATAAAAAATAACATTATATTAAATACAATATATTATTAATTTAATATATTTTGAATACGCAAGCCAGTATTTAATTAAAATAAAATTACACATATCGATTCCTCAAATTAACAAAAGAAAGTTGAAAATTGAAAAGCAAAAATTGGTAGACTAACAGAAAAGTTCACCAAAATCTTATCGATTCTCGTTAACATCTCGTAAGCGACAAAGGTTTTATAAATGAATTTCAATTAGGATCATTTCAAGAGCGGTGGAAATTTTTAATAAAATAACTTTGTTAATTAATTTAGGGTCCATAGGCATGTGTGGAACAGATAGTAATTTTTTAAACGCATTTTTCGACGTTTACATAAAAGCAACTCAATCTGAGAATACATACGTTATTAAATTCTGATTTATGATCAATGATCAATTTATGATTTATGATGAAAGCCCTTATTTGAAACTAAGTTTTATTAATAATAATACTTTTTTGAACAGTTTTAACTTAATATTGAAGTCGTGAAAGAGTGGTATTATATATATATACATATATATATATATATATATATATATATAAAAATATAAATAGTTTGTTTGTGAACTAGTAATAATAAAAAACCTTTACAACATTCTAATTTGTTGATTATTTGTCTAATATTTTTCTAATATTCTTACACTTTGTCAAAATATTCATTACCGATATTTCATTCTGTTCGGATAATAGCATTCATTAAATAATAACAGTCGTTAAAATTGTAATTATAAAATTTGAATATGAATTGATACGTAGAAAACATCATAAATTTATATTAAATTTCATATTTGAAAGGTACTCATTATAGATTGTTGTTAAACGTAATTCAGAAAATTATAATTCAGTTCATCGAATTCATAACGAGTTATAAATTTATACGAAAGTCATAAATTAGTGTATTATTGTTTGTTTTATAGTAAATTGATCTGGAAGAATACTTTTGTTACTTTTTATTACATTTGTGAAATAAGAAAACTTGACCACATATATATATATATATATATATACGCGTGTGAAAGCGTAAGAATATATATATATATATATATATATATATATATATATATATATATATATGTTCATAACAGTGAAGTACCTTATATTTTTTTTGTTTCTTAGACATGCAGGATTTCTCACAATATTTGGCACAAACAAGTGGCATAACGAGCAGAGTAAAATTTGTTCACGTATGTCAAATGCGAATGCGAAGACACTGAGCTACATGGCCCTCATTCATTATGACTGAAATGTAAATAAGAAATATTACCTAACTTGAAATTCTAATGTAACGTGAGAAGCAAAATGTTTGGAAGCTTCAAACATGTTAAATGTTCCATAAGTGTCGGGGGAGAGAATTCACACATTTGAGATACTCGAAAATAGGAATCCATTAATGTCGAGTTTTAAGTTCATCACTTTAACTGCATATAAACAAAAAATGTTTCAAAAGAATAATTTTCATGGATTAATTTCATATTTATTACTATAAGACTTTGATTAATTTTACAATGGTAGAGCTACATGCAGTTTGTTTCTAGCTATAGAATGAATGAGTCAACTCGACCGGGGTAGGATCAGACCCTCACAGAATACCAAATAAGCTGATGGTAAGTGATTTGTGAGGCCCATGACATCTACTTTTATCCTTAACAAGGAATCTTAATGCTGATGCTTGTCACCCTGTAAGACTGAGATGGAATGCCTCGTCACCAGTAATAATAGTTTCCGGATCCCTGCACTCACCAGACGAAATATAACAACAATATGATGTAATTTTACGCGGGTATTCTGTGAGGGTTTGGTCCTGCCCCCATCGAACTGACCTATTCATTCTGCAGCTAGAACCAAACTGCAGTGTAGCTCTACCACTAAAGTATATGTATAAGAATGTTGCCCTCGATATATATATATATATATATATATATCTTCACCGATGTTTTCCTTCACCGCCGAACAAACTTACTATATACATTAAGATAACATACCTCAATAATAATATATTTTCAAGTCACAACTTTACCTTTGGAAAAATAATATGATCATATTCTAAGGGCAAAAGTTGAAAAAAATTATAACGTAACCGGCGACCGAATTGCAGACGCGACAAATTTAACTCAATAGGGACGCTGATTCAATTGCAAGTGATTGCTTCTACAATTGAGTTGGTTGTATTTTATACTCAACATTTTCCTCAATAGTAGCAGATAGAGTCATTAAAGCTCAGAAAAAAGTTATCAGAGCAATTTGTGGTACACATAGATAGTTAAAAACATTTTTTAAAAACATAAAATCTTATCGTTGCACTGCCTGTACATAGAAGTATGTATCTATAAGTAAGTATATATGTATCACCCTCAATTTTTTGAAAAATTAAGCGATAGAGCAAATATATCTAGAGATAAAATTAGAGCTATTTAAGAAAAATGTTTATTGTATTATAATATTTAATAATCTACTTCGGAATCTTATACAATTACCTTTGGCATGTTTATAAATTGATTATATGAGTTAAACATTTCCTAGAAGGCTATAGAATCTGAATGAAATGCTGAAGTAAGTAATTGACGAATAATATGGTGACACTAAAAGTGCAATATTGAATTGGTTTTGAATTTTAAATTATTTTAATATCTGCACACCATGCGTGGCAGAATATGTTTATTCGCTTAATGATCTATTGTAACACCATTTATTATATTCTGGCAAATAAACTATTTGATTGATTGATTGATTACTCAACTTTCTAATAGTAAACCTTTTTATTATTAAAACGACCACCGTTTATTTAGAATATTTAAGTATATATTTAAAATCATACCCTTCATTTATTCGCTTGATTTACTAGTATTTTACTAATAAAACAAAATATCTGAAACACACCTTGTTATTTAAGTATATAAATCGTTTTCAATTATGTACACTGTATCACTAGTAAATATTGCAGTTACTGAGTAATTAATTTTGCCTAAACACGTTGCGATATTTATACGTTACTCTATAAAGCAATATATATTTATATATATATATATATATATATATATAATTAATAAAGAAATAAATTAAAAATTATAGAAAATAAAGAAGTAATAAAGAAGTTTTCGAAGTTAGAAAATCATAAGTTAGCCTATATAAATAATATTAAAATGATATGATAGATATTATTGATTTATAACGTTTTCTATTACATAAATGCAATATAGTTATTATTACTACATTATATTATCATATGTCATATAGTGTATATAATCAATTTACATGGATTTCTCGTAATCCGTTTTCGTTCTCTGTGCTTTGGTTTTATCGTAATTTCATTTGGCGATAATGCAGAGGCGGACTCAAAAAATATGTAAATCTTTAAATCTACGCTGAAATTTTACAATATAGAATTGAAATATTTTTATTTTGTCAGTTTATTTTACATACGTAATAGAACGAAGCCACTACTGCTGTGTTTCGTTTGGTGAGTGTAGGGATCCGGATTACGGGTGATGAGGCATACGTTTTAGTCCTCTGTCCAAGTTCTATGAAGCAAATATCAAGCATCTTTAATAATTAAAAACACCCCGTACACCGTCAGCGTCACAGCTTTGTTACTGCACGGCCATCCGCCCAAGCCATGTTCAAACCAAAAAAAGCTCTATACTAACATATTTTTTTATTCACCTCTATGAAGCAAGAAATATTCTTGCTTCATAGACTTATATGTATTTGTACATATATCATAAATAACATATTTTAATCGCGACAAAGTAGTGTGTATTTGGCCTAAGTACCATTAAAACTATTGCATAACAAAGAGAAAAGTATATTCTTCTATAATTTTTGTGATTTAAATCGACTACGAACTAGCAACCCTATTATTTGGTCACGACTTATGTTTGATTCTTTAAAATAAAATATAAAACAGACAGAGAAACACCAAATTGCACCTTTCATAACACAGTATATACATATATATTTATTATGTAAGTTAATCTGTTCTTTGTAACTGTCGCGAAAAGCGTCAAAAATGTTATACGAATATTTTAGATTTGTATAATTCACGTACTAATCATCACGAATGAGTCAGGACAAACAGGTGACAGGCTAGACGACGATAAATATAATATTTCAGGAATGTACATTTTGCTATCAATTTATGCCTAAAATATAAATACAACAAAGCAATAACATACCGATCTCCGTCGAAAAAAGGTATTCATATTTAAAAACTTTTATCTAGTTTTAGCAGTTATTTTGCGACGCCGTTTCCACAATATTTTTATTCACTTGGAATTGAATATTTGCAGGAAAATATGAGTAAAAATTTTGATACAGCACCCGCTCAGAATTGATAAAATATCTAAAGATGAGAAAAGGTTTGTGAATTACTTATAATATAATTTGTTTAGAATTTAATAAAACAAGATTTACAGTAAAAAAAATTTAATAAAATATAACAAAATCGTGAGCAAAAGCAATTTAATATTTACATCACACTAAAATACAACAATATAAATATATAATTTAAAAAAAAATATAATAAAAAAAATATTATAATAAGTAATTATAATAATTAACTAAACATAGTAAGAAGACGAAACATAACTTAAAAAGCTTATAACTCATCCTACCTAACCTAGATAAACTAACGACAACTGATCGAGGAATTTAACAATTTACATTACTTTGCGCAACACATGCACGTAGATGCATACATACCTGATCATTATTCCACTAATGCTATTTGATTTAATAGATTTGTGGCTTGTTTCTGACTACTGTCTAAATGGATCGGCTCGAACAGGAAATGACCAAGGCTGCGCGGAATAGCGACATAATGCTTTTTATAGTGGTGGAGCTACATTGCGGTTTGTTTCTAGCTGTAGAGAGAATGGGTCATTTCGCCCTCAGTGAATACCAGTATAAAATAGCAGCATAATGATGCTGTGTTTCGTCTAATTAATAAAAAAAACATTTTTTTTTGTTTCTTAGTTTTATTTTATTTTTATTACTTATTGTTGTTGTTGAATTGTTTAAGGAACTCGGTCACTCACCATCTGGTAACCTATGCTCATTTGTCATCTCTAGTATCTTAAAGAAAACAGTTACATTTCTTCGTTGCGTGTTCGTTTTTATTTTTACATAGTATTAATTCTTTCTGTGAGGCCTTTATAATACTTGGACAATTAATCTAATGACAATCCAAATTATTTAGGATCTCTGCCATGTAACACGTTATCTTATTAAACATGTGCAATATCAAAGAATTTTCAGCGTATACAAATGGTTTATATATGAGAGTGATGTGTCAATCACCTAGAATTCGTCAAGGTTTTCTTTCATTGTATATTTTATTATTGAATTGAAGCTGATAGTAAGTGATTCCTGCGTATTGTGATACCCATCATTCATAATCATAATCCAGATGTCTCTTGATAAGCAAAAAGGTGCTTCTTCACCAGTAATAAGATTGTTCGGATCCCTACACTCATCAATCGAAATATTGCTGCTGTTTCGATGGTATACTGTAAGAGGGGAGTCCTTCCCCGGTCTTTACATTATTTGACATAGTCATCTTGTAGCTAGAAACTAGCTCCAGCGTGGTTCTAGTTATCTCGCTGGTAATTTTCTGTCGTTATTCACTCTCCAGGGCACTGTCCAACGGGCAAATAAAGACACGTACACACGTAAACTAAAACACGTAAACACGTGTTTTTGGTATACATATGACAAGTGAGAGGTTGAATCTTTATATATTTTACTATATAAAGATTCAACCTCTGAAATGTATAATGCATATGCGGCTGATATTTGAAAAAAATGTCACGTTCAAAATTAAAAAGTCACTCTTTATTATAATTATTATATAGGGTTCATATATATACGCAAGTTTTCCAATTAATTAATTTTCGTATGACAAGCAAAATATAATAAATACTTTACTTTTGGCTCTCTGCTATTTTTAAAACTAAATCAGTACCACTAACCTTCAATTAACTTTATATCCTAGCAGCGAGCTTTAACCGATAAAATCCAAGCAAGGCGTTAACAGATTTAATTGTTTTCGCACGATACAATCGGATCTGTAATAGATAAAACAAAAGAAAACTATTGGGATTAATTAAAAGATTTATGGGATTTCGGAGGATGTTTGACTCAGATAGAATTTATTTGTTGTATTATTTCTTTACAGTGTGATTGCTATACTGAGGTAAATCACACACAGTTACTGCAATTTTTTATCATTTCTTATATCCGCCGTATATAACATAATGCCGAACTGCTAACCTCATTGACCCGTACTTTTTCTTGGTTTCAATCCTTCAGTTTAGTTTTAATATTGATTTTTGATCAATAAATATATCTTTTTCTATATATTAAATCTATAATATAAACAAAAGGGTTGTTACCAATATAAAAATAAATTTTGGATAAATTCTTGCTCGCAATTTTAGTATTTTTCTTCTATATAAAAGTTTGTAATGACTATTCGATATTAAAACACATTTTGTTAATTAAAAACTGATTATAGAAATTACTTCGGAACTAGTTAAGTGAATTAAAAAAATCTACACTTTTCAGTTATCGTATTTAATAAACATAAATAATTTACCATCAGGTGAGATGCTTGTTCGTTTTTTTTTATTACATTGAGAGTAAAAACGAGCACACAGTTGATGGTAAATTATTCTTGTATCTACATTTATCCTTGAGAAGGAATCATAATGCAGATGTGCTGTCACCCTTGAGGACTGAGATGGATGAGCTCGTTACCAGTAATTGGGTCTCCAAATATCATCACCTGCAGCCTTTTAGTAAGTGGTAGAGGCTTAAGTGATCAACTGAATATGCCAATAAAGTACCACAATGAGCCGATCTCAAACAAAAAAAAAGATCACTTTAAAATTAGTTGTATTAAATACATTTATATTTGTAAGTTTAATTTTAATTGTTCTTTACTTATGGCTTTTGAAAAGTTTTACGTTGTCTTGTTTAACGTTGCACCTACAAAAATTACATCATGTTATATATTTAGAAAGAATTATGTTTAGAAAGAAACAATGTTAAGTTAATTTTAAAAGTAATAGCAGACCCATAAATAAAAATATATTTTATATAATTTATTAATAACTCGACGCATTTTCCTTCTAACTCGTAGTTTTAACTTCTCTTACGTCGAGTTTACAATATATCATTATTCCGACATCTAAGAGCAATGAAATATCATAGATTTGAAATGAAGATATAAGTCAACTCCAAACAACACAGTATTTTCGATTAAAGAAATTTAACAATTTATGCATTTAATAAAAAAAATCAGATTTTATCACATTTCTCTCTATTAACTTTTTACTCTCCTTTTGCGTTTGGTGTTCTTTTTTATAATTTATTGTTATCCGATTCCTGTCTAGAATGATTTGCGAAGCTATTTAAAATATCATCCTAATTTCACTGAAGAATATTGCTGGTTGCAATTATTGGCTTGAGATCCTGTGATTAAAAAAGTTAAATAGCAACCCAGAAATACCACTACAAGGCGTTGAAGATTTATTTTTCATATCGAGTTGATATAATCGCCTTCTGAATATATCGTAATAAAAATACTCCATGAATCAGTAAAATTATTATAGTTTCCTTCAATGTGTACTCACGTAAATATAAGAATACGTGTAAAAACATAAAAATAAAAATATTCCGGCGGGAATATATTCGTACCTTCAATCTGTATATGACATCTTTAATTGAGGTCTATTATGTTGGGAAATTGCTTGCGTACGCCCGTTCCATTCCAATTTTTGAATGGCACCATACAATTAGATTCGATTATCTTTTCCTTTGCTTATATAAGTTACTTTTAATTCTGAAGCGATATTCTGCTATTTCTGTGTATTTTTACGTTATGACTCTATTATTTTTCATTAGATAGAGAAGTACGTGAATATATTTATTATTATAGCGTATCGTGTATCATAACAGGTTGTGATTAGTTTGTCTTCTATGTATCACTCACAAGGGTATGTTATTTTGAATACAATTGATCTATTTTTGGAAACGGTTTGTAGGTGGTAGAATGGCTATCAACAAATACATCCAGTTAGGGCTTAATTAGTTTTCTTTAATGAGTCCTTTGCTTTACACGTATGGATTACGCTCTGATATTGGAACGGGAAAATACATTTGAGAGTACGCACGAGCTAATCTATCAAAATGTTTAGTAATTTTCTTTGCATATGCTTCTACATAGGATGAGGTCGTGATTTAATAAATATTTTTATTAATTTTATAGCTATTATAAAATCCTTCTAGTTTCAACCGGTTTTAATTATTCTGATGAATCATTCATATTGCAAGAGTATAATGATGGAAACGTTACATATTAAACGGGAAAAGAGAAGTAATTAAGCATAGCGACATATCAAACGTGGGCTTATTTGTTCGACAAGATATTTATACTTATATATATATATATATATATATATATATAATTTTTTTATATATATAGCTGTATTTTTTCTTTATTTTTAAATTATTTTAAGAAAAAGAAATCGCCTTTTGTCCAGATTGTCTTTATACGAGTTTGTCCAGGAGACACATACATGTTATTTTCATGGTAACTGAGTGTCCCAATGCTCACGAAACGCGAACAAACCGTTCGATCCCTGGACTAACAGAATATTAATAATGGTTTTAACTACGGATGTATAAGTGTTGTATGGGCTAATGTACTTGACCTACATACCTACATCGTATTCATTAGTAACAAAGAAGTAAATAATATATTAGTAGTAATAAATAAATAAAATTTATTTTGATTACATTAAAAGCATCCGCAGGGCGTTAGTCCAGTGGACTATATTCTAATATCCTCTACAGATGCCTAGACCCAGGATCTATATACATATATAATCTGTTACTTTACTTATTTGCAATTCGATTACGTTCCCTGATTGATTTCGACCGCATCGATATCTTCTGGTTATTAACAAAGAATATCAACTGTGCAGGACATGTTATAGTGCCGTAAGCGTTCTCACAGTTACTGAGGCACTCACTGGTCCCTTCTCCGGTCTGAATTTATGTGCAATAAAATCGGAGAAAGGTTCAGATGCAAATCAAATACATAGAATATATATGCTACATAACCAACCTTGAAAGCGAACAATTTATGATATACAAATCACGGCTCCGCGACGAAGTAACCAGTAACAAAAATATTTTACACACTCAATTCACAATTTATAGAAGTTCTATCACTTACACACGTACTCAACGGACGCTATCAAATCCTCGTACGTAACACATTTTTTTTAACAGAAAGTACATTTTTTTTGCTCCAAGTGCAGAGTTGGACTTACACGAAACACCCTACTAACTAACGAACGCACTGAATATACCGAAATCAAACCTTAATCTCAAAATAGTATGTCCCACAGAGTTCCTTTCGCCGGTTTTTTTGTAGGTTTTAATTTCCGAATCGTAGCAGATAATATACAACTTTCTTTACATATCTGAATTTTATTTCCTGAATGAATTGTGAGTAAACATAATATTCATACAATAGAGGTATAATCAGAACTTGGACATTAGTTTAGATATATATAGATTATAACTGCTAAAATACTACAAAACCTATTTTATTTTAAATATTATTAGCAAATAAAGCAGTAGCTTAGTTATCAGAAGACCCTCTAAAGTAGTTCTAGGCCACGCCTTTGATTTAAATAATATACGTATATATATATTATTATATAAACTTTACGTATTTAGTCTAATAATCATTTAGATTTACGATGCAAGTTACACTATCAAATGCTCGTTAAGCTCGGCGCTATAATCTTCAAATGAGGTTATTTAATGTAACTGTTATAGGAATTGATCGTTGTGGATATAGTAAGCAGTATATATATATATATATATATATATATATATATATAAATATATAGATTATATAGATATACATAGATATATAACCAGCGTTTTATGTCTTCTTCACACCATTCTCTTTTTTACTACTTACTATATCCACAACGATCTATATATATACGGTTTCTTCACAGATAGTCGATTCATCACATCTGAAGCTTTCTCTGAAACTGAGCTTTCGAAGTTCATGGATCAACATACAAAACACAACAGTGCCATGCTATTTCACACCGGTACTCTATGAGGGCGTGGTTTTAAGTAAATGCGTATGTACGTCCACAACGAGGCGTATTATATATATGTGTGTAATACAATAACTAGAGCGTTAATAAATAGCATAATCCAAATATATTTTTGCTCTACGAGCTGTGTAGAGCCAGTGCAAAACAAGTTCCTGAGAGTTTATGGAATAAGTTTGAAAACATTGCACGTAATGAGAAACTACTACCAGTACCTGCGTATTGCAATTGAACGAAAATGAGTTGGCAAAATAAACTCAGAATGCCCGTCTGAGAACTTTGGACCGATTATGCACTCATTAGGTAACTGAAATTTGTTAAATAAAACTTTTAATGATTTCAAAATATCGCATTGATATGAATTTAGAATTTTTCTGAGAAAGCATAAAATACCAGCTTGAAATAGCCGTGACCCTATGTATAATGAGTTAAGGGAATCGAGCCAATTACTGATAATGAGGCATTCATATCACGCTTTTGGGATGACAAAGCAGATCCGTCTTAAATCTTTGTTGAGGTTGAATGTAGTTGTAATTGGCCGAAGTTATCACTTGCTATTAAGTAAGCTATGTGCTTGTTTTAATGTTATAAATAAGAACTGCAAAAGCTCACAGAAAGTGAAATAATCTAACGCGATTGACCTGATATTTACGGATCACCTTTTTACCTTTTACAATCAGTAAAATCAGTTCTGTAATATCCTAACAAGAAAAGTGAAACAAAAAAATCATGACGTCACCAAGGACCAAGTTAACGGACGCGACAAATTTAACTCGATAGAGACTGATTTGATTGCAAGTGATTGAGTTAATTCTTGCTTATATTTTACCTAGACGTGACGTTAATTATTATTAAATATTCAGTTATAGAAATTGCGTTTGTATGTATAGACCATTTTATATCGTCATACTGTCATTTATGAATATGGCACTTAATTGGAAAATTTGTATACATATTCTTGTTTTTCGTAATTACTAATAATCAAATCCTAGGAAAAGCAGCTGGACGGCCAGTCATTTGAAGGTAATTGATGATTATGATACTGCTACAATAAAAAAAATTAAAATAAAATTGAAATATTTATTTAAATAAATTAAATATCTTCGGCCTTTTTCCTTTCTGTATTGTTCCTATTTGTTGTAGTTTAAAGTGCATGTTGAGTTTATCTATAAGTAATTGTTACACTAACCCTGTCAATTATGTTTAATTTAATATGTACGTCATCAGTGTAAACAAATGTTGGTAAACGTAATAAATAAATAAAAAAATAAATATCCATCCTTAATAAAGGTTCAAAATGCATTTTCAAGCTTGAGAACTACGTTAAGTACACTCACACCTACGATGCAATTTCAAGCTATTATTCTGTGAGCCGACCCATTCATATTACAGTTAGAGAAAATATCCACTAATTTGTTGAACTGTTAAAAATTCTTTTATAGTTAACACGAATATAACAAGTTATTCTTTATTAATTCAAGTACGTTCTAAAACTTAATGCAAATTTGTAAGAATATTAGCCTAACGGGGAATTAAATACTTTTATTATATCACGTCATCATTATTTCGAACTATCCAATATGCAGTAACACTTTGAACTCAGTGCATGTTTCTAGTAAACGAGTTTTTAATGGGAGAACTTTAAGATTTCTCAATGTAACTTTCTCGACTCAAGCGAGCAAAAGAGGTAATGGTTCTACGTTTAAACCAAAGAACTACAATTATCATTCCAGGATTACAATAGATGCGTATATAGAGTAACTAATAGTAAATAATTCCTATCCATGACACCTACATATATTCATCCTGGGTAAGGAAGAATGTATCTGTGTCGTCTCTCCTGAGGTTTTTTTACGTACATATTCTGTCGGTCTCACTGATTTATGCTACACTTAGTCTATAGTTGTATCATTTGAAAATGGTAACGTTATTAAAAAGAAGAAATCTTTTTCTCTCACAGTGTTACGCTAACGTTGAACTTCCTTTGTAATAGTTTAAAATTTCATTTGCTGCCACTTTTAACAAAGATCAGAGTGTAAACGGATGAATTACGTTCACTTTTGACGACAGACTGTCATGCGTACAATATGTTATTTATAGAGATACTGATTTATAGAGTATGTCCGGGAAGAGAAGCAGCCAAACTATATAGAGATAATTTGATTTTATTCAAGCTTATAAATATTTATGTCATTTTTCCAATGGAACATTTTCATATTATATTGATTATTCATAACTTAAAATCCCTGGTTTGTCACTAGCCAACCTTTTGACTTTCAATTTGATAAGGTACGTAAGGTATGGTGTATGTAAGTTATGTAATAGAGACAGTATTTTTGTTGCCAATATAAAAATTAATGATTCGTGGTCGACTTGGATAACTGGATATCATTTATAAAGATCAGCTTAACAGCCTTAAATAATAACACAACGATGCTGTATTTCAGATAGTGAGTTTTGAAACCGGAAACCTTATTATTTGGTAACGAGGAAATCGATCTCGCTGCCCAGGTATATCGACGCATGTGCATCATGAACTTTTGTTGGGTATGAAATGTATTTATGGGCCCCAGTCATCACTTAACGACAGTTGTACAGTACGTTCAATTTTATTCTTAGTTTCACAAGAGAAATCTTTTTACTGTATAAATTAAATATTATCAATATTGTATAACTATAGACAAATGTATGTTTTTTGTGAGTTATTCGAATAAACAAACGTGAAAATGATATGCTAATGACGTGTGAAAAAGCAAAGTGATGCTGTTAGAAAAAGTATTTGTGATAGGAGATCTCGGTGTCTATATGGACTGCAAGCTCAACCATCATGTCCATGTGGATCATATAGTAGGTAAGGCCTTCAAGTTGTATGGTCTTGTAATGCGTACCTCTGTTCCTTTTAAGTGACCATCTACATACCTTCTGCTCTATAAGTCGTTAATACGATCTCAATTGGAGTATGCGGCGCTGGTCTGGAATCCTTTTAACTTAAATTCTAAAAATTAAATTGAAGCTGTACAGCGAAGGTTTCTACGGTCCACGCATTATCGTTATTTTCGTTCTAAGTCTTCATACAGTTCACTATTGCTGAAATATGATTTGCTCACACTTGACAGAAGACGCAATCTTCTGGATATTATGTAGCTGCACAATATCGTACACCATAAATTTAACTGCATGGACCTTACTAGACAAATACAATTACATGTACCTGCCCAATCATGTCATATTCGAGGCACTCGCAAGAATGCTCTGTTTGCACTAAAACGATGTAAGACGCACGCAGGCGAGCGTGCCCCCTTGTGGAGGGTAATGAGGTTGTACAATGATCATTTCACGGATATTGATCTGTTTACGGCATCGCCTGCGTCGTTCAGGGGGAGTGTTATGTGTGCTATGAAGATGTAAGTTAACTTATCATGATCTTATTAATTTTGGTTTGTTTAATTGTATTAAATTTTTAAATTTGTATTCATGTATTGTTAACTCAACTTTAATACTTTTATAATATTGTTTTCTTTAGTTTCTTATTACTTTTAACGATGTTAGCTACGTAATCACACCGTGTCTGCTATATTAAATTATTGATGTAATACATATTACGTAGCTGTTGGTTATTCCAAATAAATAAAAAAAAATGGCTAGCACCTTGCAAATTGCCAATTCAAAACACAAACCACCAACCGAATGTTACCGACCTTTTGTAGGTGGTTATGAGTTGTGAACATCAACGAAAAATGTAACGATGTCGATCCAACATAATGATTCAAATATAACTCTAAAATATATAATGCTGAAATTTTTAAATAAACAGATTAAGTTGAAGTTTCAATATGTGTTACATAAAAGAATAGCAAAACATCCCAATGCATGTATCATGTCTCGTTAATGTCAAGCGTATGACATCATACTTTGGCACACTCAACATTCCATTGCCGTCGAGGGTCTTAAGCTAAACGTTTATATTTCGATTTTCGATTTCGAAAGAAATAAAAAAAAATCTATATATCAAATCTCCTGGTTGACTTCGATATCTTCTGATTATTATCAAATGACAAGGCACAGGATATATTAGTACCTAAGTATTTGCGTAAATAGTGTGTAATGTAAATTCAATTTGCGCAGGCGCTTAGTCATTTTGTTGGCCGCTTTCCCAATTTGATCGGACCGAATCCGGTAAGTTGAGGCTAGCAAGAAATACGTCGTAACAAAAACATAAACAGTCTCATTACCCAACTTACTAAGCAAAAACTCACAATGCACATTCCACACATTTCACCCTGATAACAAATATGAAATGTTTCGTTACCAGTAATCACGTCTTCAGCTGAAAATGGAAACTATAGCAGCGTTTTCTCTGAGTGCGTGATCCTTCATAGTCAAGCCGCTTCAGGTAGTTGGTAGAGTTTTTGAATCTGTTGTATTGAATTATGGAAATTTATTTTATATAAACCAACGCCGACATTTACTCTTAAGAATTATTAAAATTTATTAAACAAATAGTGTCGATATAGGTATATAATTGTTTTTGAACCGATATAGTCTTAAAACTACCCACTAACAAGCAGTATACACAACTAGAATACCCTATAAGATTTGTGTGATACAAAGTTTAGTGTAAAATAGATTTCAATTACTAGAACGCCAACGCATGGACCGCGCGATAAAAGTCCCTATTTTTTTTATATACGATGTATATTTGTATATTTCTTATTAAGAAAACACAGTAAAATGGCTAACTCTTGTTTTAACATAATTGTTTATGACAATCGAAGTGAGCATAATCTGCGTAGAACGTGCCACGTAAAATGTTACAAAGATATTACATATCCAGGTTTCCCTAGATATAAGTACACATGACCTCACGCTCGCGCTATTCTCGCCTTATATACATGTGTATCGACTTGATCAGGTATAACTCGAGTAGGTTGTAATGGTATAGATCAAGTACCGGGAGCTAAGCATTATTTTCATGTATTATTTTTTAGGTTTTACGCTCGTTGCCAGCACTTTGTTTGGTCTACGAGGACGGTAGTTCGGGACTTCGGCTTCCAAAGGTCCACTAGCGAACAACTTTATTTGTATAGTGAACTTCTTAAGTGATCCTCAATCAGATCAAGCGTTGTAATATCTAAGGACTAAGACAAAATGCTTTCTCACTTTCAAATTATTAATTTGAAATTCACTTTCTTTCACTCGTCATATATTATTGATAAAAGCAGATTCTGCCTGATTCGAGCCGACCTATGCCACGTATATTTTTTGGTTGAAAGATGGTTATATGATGTAAGAATATAAATTCTTAAATAGAGAACAAGGTATTTTTTAAAGAAAATATAATACGTTTGTGTAACAGATGATAAATGTTTCTGATGTCTACATCATATAAGCCGCTTGTGGTTTATCTTTTCACATCAACATTAGAGTTCCTGTATTTTATACGAAAACATTTTATTTACGGATAAAATTTGAATATTTTTTCAAAATTTTGAATTTTTGTATAGTTTCCTATATTAGCAGAAAAGAAAGATGACTAAGAAATATGCACAACTTGTGGTTTAAATTAGCAGATAGCAACAAAATAAACTATCCTTAATCTTTTAATTAGTGACGGAGCCAGGTCACAGCTAGTTTCTAACAGCTCAATGAACAGGTCAATTGGACCGGGGGGAACCGCACCTGGAAATACTACCATTTTGAAGTAGCAGCGTAACTCTGTTGCATGTGGTAAGTGTATGGATCCAGATGCACAGTTTTTTTTTACCTTGTGACACGACCATGACATCACTGTCATCCTTGACAAGGAATCACAATGCAGATGCGTTGTCACCAGTAATAAAGGTCTCCGGATCCCCACACTCACCAGACGAAACGCAGCAGCATTATGCTGCTATTTCACGCTGGTATTCTGTGAGGTTCCGTAGTCTTACCCCGGTCGAGCTGACCCATTCATTCTGTAACTGCATCGTAGCTCTACAATTGTTATACAGTTACTTGGAGGCGATCCATTTCATTTATCAGGGGTGACAACGCATATGTATCATGAAACTTTGTGAAGATGTTAGTGTTTTCAAAATCAACCCCAGTCAAACTTTAGTTTAAAAAAAAATAATGCGGCCAACAATTTGAAAAAAATAATGAGTTGGGTTTCCGCCGTCCTATCGATTCCGTGAAATAAAGCGGATGTTATTTTCTAACTATAAAGTATAGATGCTGTTACTTTTTTTATTTCTATATAAAAAGAAAAATATATCTATATATTTTAGATTTAATTTCTATAGTTTAAATAAAAAAGAAAAGTAGAGAAATTATACAAATTTTCTTTAATATACAAAAAGAAAAATATATCAGTCTGTATACTTTTTACAGCTTTGCGCAAACTAAATATTAACATCCACTTAGATATTTGCAATCGCCAGCTACTGAAGTCGTACGAACGTATCGCTTCGTACTGAGTAATTATTTTTTATAAATGTGTGTCGACACGATTCTATTGCATTTGAAGTTAATGTAAATTAGATATAATAATAATCTCTCAATTGTTCAATCTTGTTACTTGTTCCGCGTTTCATGTCCACTGCTGGACGTAAAAACTGACACTTGGAGTTTTGTTATAATTTTTTTATTTGTATATTAAAGAAAATTTGTATAATTTCCCTACTTTTCTTTTTTATTTAAACTTTAGAAATTAAATCTAAAATATGGCTTACGTAATTCTTAGTAACACATAAAACCCCTTAATACAACCAGAACTCATAATAAATAGCCGTTGAACTACGAATAAAAGAATTCACGTGCAGATGACTCGTTTCACGAAGTTTGTGATAAATCGCTTAAGCAAACTCAACTTTAAACCTAAGAATCCTTTAATCATCTTGATATTACATCAGCATCTTAATTTCCTATCAAGAATGTAGGAGTCTATATCTCGGGAGGGATCAGGTACAAGTTGTAGGTATCAGTATATCAGGTACAAGATGTCGTGAGACAAGGACAGAATCTAAAGTACTTATGCATTATATAAATTTATCAAAGATTTGAAAATATAAGTTATTTATCAAACAATATTTATACAAGTGTTTCTACACTTTCAGTCTTCTGTGCTCTGTCTCGCTCACTCGCATGGGCAACAATTACTTAGCAAACCTTTATATTGTATTAGTAATGTAAGAGAATATTTAAATAGGAGACACTACCATGTGTTTCTACACTTCCACTCTGTTCTACTGTGTCTCACTCACTCACATACACCATCATAACAATACACGGCACCCGGCCAATAGGGAGCGTTGCATCGCGTTCGCTCGTTTCAGTTTTAAGCTTTTCGTTTCGAAACCAGCACATATTAAACAAATATTTTTATAAAAGATTGTTTTCAAAAATCATTAAAACACTCGATAATTATTACCGAAAATACTTCGTAGGGTTTTATCAAGTCCTTGGTATTTTGAGATAAGAAAAAAGTAACACAAGATATAGTCTAATAGTATAGGCTTGAGATGGGAAAGACAACGTCCTTACAAGATATCAGCATGAAATAGCATCATAACGTTGCTGTGTTTCATTGGTGAGTGCAGAGATTCTAATCAAAGACATTATGAATGTCATAATGTCTTTGATTTAAATTTGAAGTAAATTAATAAGGAAATACACATACACTAAGTTACATATAACACTTAGTTTATATTTATAATTATATTATAAATCTATTTTTATAAGATATATTAAGATTTTAATAAGATAATACAATATAAGATATGTTTTATCTATGATAGTTACATTTATTGAAGCTACTAATAATGCGTTATTACCGAATTAATACAGCGAATACATTTTATGTATTACTGTCTTGCACTAAAATATTACACCTTAGCAAATAATTCGTTGCTATTAATATAACACTAAAAATAATTTATGCCGTTACTTCGCTAAAAATACGCCGCATGTATTTTTCGTTATAACAGTAGAGGTTATAAACACGACAACAGCTCACTGTGACCCATGACCTCTCCATCCATTCTCAAAGAAGATCCAAGATGCATATGAGGTCTAATACTTGAGGACTCAAATTAAACGTCTAATTACCTGTAATGAGGTACCTAAGATACGAATGCTGATATTCTGTGAGAGCGTGGTCTTCCCCAGATCCAGCCGACCCATTAATGTCACTACCACTGTGTAAAATAGACAAATAATTTGTAAGGCAAAAATAAATAAATATAATAAATCAGTCCAGGTACAATTATCATTATAGCCACGCCTTATAACTACACACTGCTAATGTTAGTAGTAAATTACAACGTTATGACCAGCACATGCAAATGACATATTAATTATGACATTAACACGTTTGGATGCAAATTTAATTATAACATTGTGTACTATATTTTATTAAACATTACATCCATAGATAGTCAGATGTGTGGTAATATCTAACTAATGTTGCATATTCCACATGCATGTTTTTATCTACTAGCTTCCTTGTTATAACTGTGATGCAGCCCTCAATAATCATGGGAATAGCGACTGAACATGAAAACTGACCATAGTTCCATTGTGAGTAAGATGTACATTTGTTATCTTACTAACAAAATGGCATGAATCCTTTGTGTGTGCGCTTGTATGTCCTTTGTGAGCGGTATAAATAATTTCGCTAAGTGTTGAGCCAATCTGTAAGTTACCGAGATGTTTTGGCTTACTATAGGATGTGAGGGAACATTAAACTGATTGTAGGTAAATCATACAATTGCCATGGACGTTTAGATTTTTCGGATTGTTTCTTAATAAGATCATTACTTGTTTTAAGCATTGTTCGGGTTTTGAACTTTTTGACGTGTCCGTTAGTACCATAGCGTTCCGTCATAGCGAGCGAATCGTGAGATGTGGTCTGTTGCGTAAATTGTTTGACGTTTATAATTTATCCTTGGGAAGATTCAGTTTCAGTACCGATCTTCGATGTATCATAGATAAGATATTACCGTAGAGCTTTCATATCTTCGTCCCCATAATACTCTACACAACTCTATGAATAATTTCTATGTACTGACTGTATTTACGGTGTTATTTGCTAAATTCATACATTTTGATAATACTTTTAATGTAGGTTCATTTAGTGTTTGTTTTGATAAATTATAGACAGCGCGAAATTTACTATCTGTGTCTGTTAGGTTTTGTTTGAAATTTCTAGTTTATGTTTGACATTGATTTTTGTTGTTAGTTATTGATATTTTGCTTATTTTATTCTTTCATTCGCTATATTAAGTTTTTTCGCGTTTATTCCGCGTTTAATACTCACCAGAAAACTCGCAATAGGACACCAACTCCTACCAAGGATGATTGAAATTAAAAAATATCTTAACTTCAATAGAAAAGATCGGTATATAGGTGTTACCATCAGCTTGCAAATCAAATCAAATGGATATTAATCAAATTTAATTCCAAACATACCACTGAGACTCAAGACACGGTGTATATAAAAAATAAATAATTAAATATCTCTCTAGGATTCTTTGTCTCATCATATCATCCAATCCACCATTCTAAAGTTTTTCAAACTTGTTGCGACATTTTGATGACACAAAAAAGAAAATGGAATGTTCTTACGACAAAGTAAAAGAAATTTATTACCGTGCCACATTTCAAAAAAATATATGTGAAGTTTTTGCTGTAGTCAGATTTTTTACCCTAATCAAAAAAGCAAATTATTTAGAGCATTTTAAAATAATTTTATGACACTAAAAGTACATGTAGAAAACTCAATTGACTTTTTAGGAATCAAAACCATATTTTTATAGCAATATCGATTGTAACTTGATTGTACCCTATTGGTTTTCTTATTTTCTTCCAGCTTTAATCAATAAAATCCAATCAAGACGTTAAGGTCTTTAATCTCACTCACGATCCAATCGCATGTGTAATGGAATAAAGATCAACAAATGAGCATCTAAAGGAAACTAATAGTTATAAGAAAAGGATTTATAGTATGTCGAAGTATAATTGAACCAGATTGACTAATCAACATTTTATCCATTCCAACTATCTACATAACATAGGTAATCCTATCTACAAACCGCAAGGTCTATCTCCTATCGCAAACCGACAGGTCAACGCCCCTGATATCAGGTATGATATGAGGTCAGGATATATAAGGCAATATGGTGAATATGGACTTGCACGAGCTTCAAGATCGAAAAGAGAAATCGCACATGATCGGTACCACCGGTTTGCAAAAATATGTTTTTTTAAGTGCAGTTGTCTGAACAGCCTACTCGTGGCACCACCACATTGTACCATTACATCTGAAATATAAGCTAAAATTGTCTACCTGTCAAGAGCGGTTGTGAATCTCCAAAGTTTTAAGAAGTACCAATCTGTGTGGATTTGCATCAATACTTATTAAGGGACTGAGATGTTTCGACAATCACAAACACGCCTAAATATGTGATTTATTTAAGTAAGAAGAGAAAACGTAAACCTGGGTATTACAGAATTGTACAGCGTACTCGAAGTTGTAGAGATGTGTTAAAACGACATCTTGCCGGATGTGACAGATACAAGATAGGGTAGAGCTTACGCAACACAGACTACAGTGACCCAATTCTATTAATAGTGTTGTAACATAGTCCAAACTAAATCTATTTTTTTTACCACATTGAGAGAAACAAACAAGCACACAGTTAACCCGATAGTAAGAGTTTCCTGCTGTACATGATGATATCAACATTGACCTTTCCAACGAATCATTTATTAGCATATGAAGATGCGTTGTCACCCTTGAGGACTGACATGGGATGCCTCGTCACCAGTAATAAAGGTCTCCGGGTCCCTCCCTACACTCACCAGACGAAACACGGCAGCGTTATGCTGCTATTTTACGATGTTATGTGTTGGCGTGGTCCCACCACAGTGGAGCTGAACCATTTATTTTGCAACTAGAAACAAACTGCAGTATAGCTCTACCACTGTTAAAATCTATTTGAACATCTTCGATGTTATAAGAAAGACCCGTCTCAAGACTTCCTGTGATTATACGCTAAAATTATCTACCACGTTAAAAAAAAGTTTTTTTTAAAAAAGGGCCATTCGAGACATCTATAACTTAGAACTTCTCAAAAATATGCATAACAAAGTATGTACTCTTACTATCCTATCACAACATATTTTGGTAATATAGTAATAAATTCCAATTTTTGAAAATCTCCTACGCTCATTAGTCATTAGATAAAAAATGAAGAAATTGACACATAATATTGAATTTCATATGTAAATAATCTTGATTAATCACTTCTTATCTATTCTACAAAAATCTTAAAGTAATAAAAAAAATGACTGAAATTCAAATTTTTCCAGAGGTTGAAATAACGTCCATAAGAAAAATTCTATTTGGTTTTTATAATGATATGGATAAAAATACTGAATAAATCGCATGTTTTTATTTTGACCGATTATAGAGCACAACCTCGGCTTACGAGGTATCCATTTATTTATGTAATTATAAAAGGATGTAATAACTAAAATTTTGTTGCCTTATACAGTTGTTATATAAGCGTCAACTTTAATCTTCAAAAAATATCGAGAAAATTAATTTCACTCGTTCTCCTCGTTATCGTATAAAAAAGAGACCAACCCTTGGGTCGGAATTGTTAGACTGTCCGACTGCCTAACTATTACAAATCTAAGACAACAATTGACAAAGACAGCTTAATATAGGTATGTATATATCGAAGCTCAGAAACGTTCACTTATAATTACCACTCATACTTACGTATAAAATCAAGATCCGAATTTATATAAAGTTGACAGCCTAAAGGTTTAGTGTACGGTCTAGTCTAAAGTCGTATATTCAAATCCGATATTCTACTATTGTCATGAACCATCGCCTAGAATTATTTTTTTTTTGTTTTTTTTTAATTATTTTGCATTTAATCATAGTTGGAGTTTTTAACGGAAATGTTAGTTATGTTTATAGTATTGTTAGAATTATTTTAAAGATATAAAAACATTCGACACATTTAACCATACAAATGCCTTATATCAACTGCCCATTACACACTATAAAAATACGATAACACAATATAAAATGCGTAATTCTGGTTGAAAAGATATTAAAATAACTTTTCCATTTTTGCGCTTACTCGGACTTACTCTACCTGACAAGGTATACCAATAGGCAATAAGTCCGTAATTTAGTTTTTTTACTCTTGTTAATTTAATTCACATAAACAAATAAATCAATAAAAATTAAGCCAGCATTGTTTATAACTCCAAATTATTATTTAGCACTTTTTAAAATTTGTTTTAAAGTTATATCGACCCCCATACTATTAGAAGCGTATTTTAATAGTAAAATTAAATCCAATTAATAAAAGCGAGTACTCAATATTGACTCTATTACTCTACTAACAAATTTTTGTACTTGCTTCATTTTGTTTTACCGATTTTCACCAATAAAATCTCAGCAAGGCGATAAGGAGCTTTAATTGCTTTTTCACAATCCAATCGTATCTATAAAAGAAAATAAAGCATTACAAAAAAAACACGGAAGGAACGCTCTAAATGGTTTAAGAAAAGGATAAGTGATTCGGAACTATTGTTAAAAGTTTAGAGATTTTCTAGTTCTTAAGCGACGGTTTATTGATTTAAGTCTTTGTCAATATTTTTGTTACTGCAATGGAATACCTCGTCAACAGTAAAAAAGGTCTCCGGATTCCTACTACTCACTAGACGAAACCCAGCATTATGTTACTATTTCACGCTGGTAATCTGTAAGGGCGTGGTTCTTCCCCGGTCTAGAAACAAACTAAAAAAAGGGTGTATTATATATTAACGCTTCCACAGTAGACTAGTGTAAAACTCGCCTCTTATCATTGATGAAACGTTCCATCTTAGTCTTCAAAAGTAACAACGCAATTAATATGATACCGGACGACCGTTACGTGACTCTTTTATGCTAGCTTGCTTATCAAGGACAAATATAAATAACAAACCATATGAACCAGCCGCATTCAACTGTTTGCACTTTTATCAACCTCCTATTAAATAAAAAAGAAATTCCTTAATATTGTTTTATCATTACCCTTAGTAAAAATCAAATGAGCTAGCGACATGAACTTTCCAATGTAACGCCGATAGGAAGAGAGAAATAATTGATCACAATTCTTTTTTAATTTGTTACCTTAGTTTCATATCACGTCACGCGGCTGAATATCGAACAATGCGTGATTAGAGTGGCCTACATTGTAGTAAATAGAGGCGTGTGGGATTGTTCGCCTCTGAGTAATAAACTTCCTTTCTGGCTTGTGGCACTTTCACACATTTTAATGTTAGGGGAACAAACAAGCCTAGTGATGAGTGCGGGTCATGATATCAACATCTATCCTACACAAAAATTTAAAATACAAATGCAAACCCCTGAGAACTGAATTGAAATAGCTCGTTATTAGAAGCTGACCCGGTATTTCTTATTTACTGGTACTCATAATTTTAATTATGTCACGTGAATTGTAGGCTTTATATTTTTCTGATTTTCCTATGAAGCTCTCAATTTGGCAAGTATTATGTTAACCTATTTAAAACAATTTTACCGATTTTATTATGCAACAAAAGACAAATACACGATTCATTTTTTATTTCATAAAAGGTCTTGTATTGTTTTCAATAATATTTATTTTTGTGTTTTTTTTTAATATATGCTACAGTTTGTTTCTAGCTAATTATAATGCTGTTTTGATCAGGAAAGGACCACACTGATCAAAATGCCAAAAAAAATTAAAAGAAACTTCTATTCATCATTTTCTTTTCATTCACCTAAAGTTATTTTACTGTTACAAGCATATTCATTAGGATTACGTCTTATGACGATTATAAAGGTGAACGCATGCAAAAGCTGAGCTTTCGTTATCAAGCTGTTTAATCGTTTCAATCTCTTAGTAAAGCATACAAAGCTTAGTTTATTATTGCATTTATGCACATGATAAATTTCTTTTATACGTTATTAATTCGAACAGTTAATAATTGAACAAACTAGTTTCAATTTGAAATTCCTAATTGCTGATAAAAAGTCATTCAAACAAAATATACCTACAAAAAATATTTGAAACATCCTAATCCCATGAAGTATCAATCCGATTATTCAGAATGGAAAGATATCCCAATGACGAATTCAAGTCTAACGAGTGGGTTTTTCGCCTTATACAAAAAAGAACCAAATTATAGGATATGATATTAGCATAAAATTTACGTCTTATGAAAGAGTAATGAACCAGAATTCACCGAGCTTTTTACAATACTAAAGCCAGCTAGTTTGAGCTGCATCAAGAATGGGTCCGCTCAATCAGGGAAAGACTATGAGAGTCATCATAACGCTGCTGTGTTTCACATGGTGAATGTAAGGATTCGGGGATCCTTATTACGAGTAACGAAGCCATCTATCGCAGTCCTCAGAAGTGATGACGCATCACTTAGCATCAGGTGAACTGTGTTCTCGTTTGTGACCCCTAATATTATTAAATAAAATAAAAAACAGAAAATTGCTTTTGTTGAAAAGCATAAATCAACATTTTTTAACTTACATGAAATGTTCAACTCACTAATCTTCGACCTAAGTTTCCCGAACGCTGCCCGTCCCAGCTTAATCCGTAGATTGACCAGAGGTCAGAGTTGGAATTTTCTATCTGGACTATATAACTTAGATAAAACGTACTTTTATAATAATTAATACTTAGACTATGATTGTCTGTTCATTAATCTTACAGAGATTAAATTTCTATGGAACTTACCTCCATAGAAATTTAATCTCTGTTATACTAAAACAGATGCAAATGACTGTGTACAAATGTTTGATTTCAAAATACACGTGCACTGCTAACGGTCTTTGTGTGCAACGCAGAACGAATGACCTAGAAATTGTTACTCTCTGATGGAAAGTTCTAGATGCGAATATTCGCATACGAAGAACTAAGGGGTAAAATCCGAGAACATTCTACTCACGGTTGTCATCCATAAATGCATGACATTACGATTTTTGTACTCTCCCTATTTCCACTCACTTGACTAGCTCTCCCTGAGACCAAAGACCAGCTACTCTGATGCCTGTGAGTCCTTCCGGAGCAGCCACCCCGTGGGTTCCTCATCGCTTTACCGTGAATCATTTAGCTGCGACTATAGCCCCCTGCCGTGACAGTGACAGGAATCATGCCGGACTACGTTTATATTTAAATTACACTTTTCTTATCTATACTAGACTTAGAATACTCATTTCAATAACATGACAGTGATATTATATGAACGTTGACTTTGTGCATAATAGTGCCGTAATAATGAGTTGGGGTTGTATTTGGGTTCGGATCACAACCTACCTATAAGTCATTCGTTTCCTTGTAATATATACGTTATCGTTTTAAAATACAAATATTTCTAAAAATTTAAATAAATAAAAAAATAACATATAGTGATTATTTATATTATATATATATATATATATATATATATATATATATATAAATAAACAAACATTCGCAAAGGAGAAAGGAGTAATTTACGTTTTCCGTAAGTACTTTAGCGCCATGTCTAACTACTGAAACACTTTAAAAGCCCGGAATGCTTTTCTTTTTAAGTGTATTCGTATTTTAACGGTAAAATAATTTGTTTTTTTTTGCCGACTTCAAAAAGGAGGTTATACCAAGTAATAAAGTGTTTAAACATATTTGCAATTTTTTCAATAACTAGTGAACACATTATCAATATTTAGCGCCATTAAAGTGTTAATAACCTAATGTTTCGAATCCACTATTCCACCAGTCATATTCTTGTGAACCATTTCCCATCTTAAGCAATTAAGCTTAGTTGGAATGTGAGTAATCTTAATAACACTGCTAGCATTATTTCTACAGTTTCTTTTTCTTTCTCCGATGTATTTTGTCATTCAGTGCTACCATTGATATACTTCCGGGAAGTATTTACTACACAGCATATTTATTTACAGACATAAGTATTAGGGTTACACTTTAAATACCCAAAAGTGTTTAAAAAAATCGACCCTCGTTATATTTACGACTTCTATATGCCTGAATAGACTTGAATGAATTCGTTCCTCTTTTTTATAATTTTTCAGAATGTATGATTTTTTGTAGGTTCATGATATATTACGACTGTATCACGTTGAAGGATTGTGCCGAGCATGAAAGGTTCCGTACTCTATCTATAGCATATACCATATTGATAGCAGCATATAAACAGTCTTGCAATGGTATCTGAAGATACGATTGAAAAATAATTCAAAGCCATCTTAGTAGCATGAACTTAACATCTTAGTAGACATTAGGACCCGTGTCCAAAAGCTGTTTAAACTGAATATTACTTCACTGATCTCGAAATTGGATGATATAAATTCTTATCTTTAAAGGGAAATTGACTTAAATCCATCAGGTTATTGCTTACAGAATTTTTTTTCTACTGATCTAGCAAGATCAACTTATTCTAAAAGTGAAATTGACTAAAATCCGTCACGTAGCATTTATTCAGAAGCTCTATGAAAGCTCAAAGTATATTGGGCTAATTTAATTCATACCATGACTAATGTAATATTAAGTGTAATTTTATAGTTCCCTGAAATATATGGAATTGAATTTATAGTTTTCGCTACTGACCATAATAATATCTTAAAATAATGTTTTCTATAATGTTTTTAGTGTTCTGTTAACGTATGAATATTTATGAACCTATTGAGTTTTATTTCTGTTCAGTCTCCACTACGACAATACAAATTAAAACTAAATGCGAACAGAATGCGACTGGAATTGAGAAAAGCAATTTAAGTAATTCAAAAGCGTTTCAGCGCAAGTTTGAAGGCTTTGAATTCATTAAACGATTTGCAACTACTTTGTCGTCTAAAGTATTTTTTATTTTCAAATATAAATGATGTAATTTGAGAATTAAAATACGAACAAGAAGTAAAAGTATTGCTTTTATTTTTAAGTCTTATTTTGTATTAAGAAACTAAGGAGGTACAAATGAGCACTCGGGCACATGATCTGTCATGTGGGTATAGTGAGAAATGTGAGGAAGTTTATAAGTAGCTCCTGTAATGGACATTGGAGGTGATGACTTACTACTTGTGATGACAAGTTAGCACCTGTAGGTCTTGTGATAAAGAAAATGATGAGTTCAAGGATAAAGAGTTTTGTTTATCACTACTGATTAGTGACACCTATAGTCAGATAAGTCCATCCTCTATGGAATTGATTGTATTTATATATATATATATATATATATATATATATGTATATATATATATATATATATATATACTTAGCAATTCTTACATTCTTATATTATAGCTTTAGCAAAACTACATATAAAGAAATAAAAGATGGAAGGCGAGGTATGACCGACGAAATATTTTCCTTTTTAACACTTACGAAGTGTATATTGAATGGATTTGAGTGTTACAGAACAGCAAAATTAATATGTTGACACTATTAAGTGTAATTGGGTAAGTTTTAGTATGCTGATTCGTGCGACCTAAGTTCTATTTCCATTCCACCGTATTATTTACAATCAAGATCTTTTTACTTGAAAAGGCGGATAATAAAATGGAAAAACCACTATCAATACACAAGTCCTCCTGTAACGATTGCGAATCAGTATGGTCTAATCTCAGAGAGTACTGATTAAATTTTGATTTAGGTTTACATATGCCTAACCATATCTGAACCTGACTATACTCTTAACTAATTCCTAACAAATATCTTTTCGAATTAGTCCATAGTTTGTAGCCGAACGTTAAGGAAATAATATGCTTTGTTCTTTTAAGTTGGTTGGAGTTTCAATAATACCATGGTAAAATAATAGCTTGATACTATTGTTTTATCTGGTTAAAGAAAGGAACTCAAGACCCTATTACCGGTGACATAGCCATGTTAGTCTTCAGGGGTGGCAACACATTTCACTTCTGAGATATTATCAAACATGAATGTAGGTGTTGGTCTTAGGAATCGCTTAACATCAGGTAAATGTGTGTTAACTTTTGCCCCCAATATAAAAAAAATTCAATAGTTCATACGAATTCCGTAAGTATATATAATATTCTCCAAGAATCAAAATCGTGAAATAAAACATTTGTCAAATTCTTACTGGTGGAAAAGAAGCTAAAAATAATAAACTTTTGACTCTTTACGAGGTTGCAGTGCATCTCTTGGGGCTACAATCACTTACAAGTTATTGAATTGAATGCTTTTTCCAACCAACAAAAATTTTTTTCAACGTTTCAATCATTTTTTATAATATTCCAAAAAACTTTTTATAGCCTTAAATATATCATTAGCCAATTCTTTTGGTTTTTCTAAAGCAGCGAAATGTCCACCAGTGTCGAGAGTGGTGGTCCCGAGAAGTGCAGGATATTTCCATCTTAAGATCCAGTCAGGTTGATGTAGTAACTCGTACTTCATTCTTAGACCCCAAGTTGGCACTTCAGTTGGAATTCTGAAAAAATTAATTAAGTGTTTAAATTTTCTGACTTCGAGAGCAGAGAAATAATTCGCAGTTAAAACAGTTTTTAATTAAAGTTTAATATTTTGGACCAAAGTTAAACTAATAATTTTTATTAAACAATTATATACACATTATGATTGCCGTGTCTTAATTGAGGTTCTTCTTTATAGTGAAATGTAAAAATACACTAATGAAAACAAATTTTTAATAGTAGATGCATAGGTAGAGCTATGCTAGAATAAAGCACGAATAGGTTGGTACGGTACGACCGGCGGCCGACATTTTTACATAACATCAAATAGAATAGTAGTTTAGGGCCGCCCTGCTTTGTCATGCCAATCGAAAAACATTATTACTGGTGATGAGGCAGACCGTTTTATTCTTTAGGAATGACAAAATTTGCATTCGAGAATAAATGTGAGGTGCTAGCTATACGTTCCCATGATTATAACCAATCGAAAGAAAATCATTTATACATACTTTGTAAGTAACAGTTCTGTTTCACTATTCTGAAAGCTTTCCTTATAAAGTCTTAAGGATGTCGTCATACAATTAGTCGCCCAGTACAGCACTATATTATCAAATAGATTATCAGCTGGTATGTTTTCAAATCCACTAAAGGCAGAATCCTTGCTTGACGAGTTCGTAAATATTATATATCTATCAATCATATAGGCAGCCATTCCTACAGGTGAATCTTGTAAAACGTTGCCTGTAAAATAAATCATTATTTAATCAACCACTATCTTATCTCGAAAACGTTTTCTTATTCTATGTTCCAACTTCAGCTCCAGCCCTTCAGTGTGTGCGTAGTGTTATTCCAGCTGTGGAGTAGTGGAAAAATTTACGAGTATACGATGTCGTATAAAATGGAAAAACTTTTTTTAAAAATTCATGATCGTTTCAATATTGACCGAAATTCTTCTCACTCTCTAATATTTTCTACTCCATTGATACGTTCCCATTTCCGTTCTCTTCCTATCCTTCCAATGTGAGATAAGCAAATGCAGTAACATTTTATAGGAGATGTATAATTGCTGCCTATGCCTATGTAAGTAGCATAAATATTTTTTATACATTTTTAGTTTCATTCTGCGGCATGAATGAGGCGGGTAGACTTTACGGGGAAGGACCTCGTCCTCATAAAATAACGATGAAGAATGGCAGCATAACGCTGTTGTGTTTCATCTGGTGAGTATAGAGATCATGGATAAATGTGGTCGTCATGGGCCGCAGAAATTACCTACCATGAGTTAAGCATCGTGTTTGTTCGTCGCCCTCAATACTATAGAAGAAAACTTATCGCTCTATTATAAACTTTAATCTTACTTTATTCATTGTCATTATTATCATATTTCATGGTCCACATAGACACAGACAGTTATTACTATATATGATACATAATATTAACCTATCTATATTTTTTTTTTCGGGCTGATGGCCGCTGTTAGCCCGAGGGCTTTTACAGTTTCGAAGGCTAGAGATGTGACCGAGCGCTTATGGCACTCAGTCGAGACCTCTACTGATGGGTAACCAGCACAAGGGCTCCCAAGAGGGAGCCTCGGCTTGGAATCTTACCCTATTTCGCGAGAGCGTCTGACTCGAGGGTGTCCGAGAGGGCCAAACCTCGGCTCGATCAGTTGCTTCTGATTAAGGATTATCTAAATTAATATCAAACTTACCTATGGTGTCCGGCTTAGTACCCTGCAAGTGCATGTATCCAGACTCTTCCAATAGGTAACTCAATTTCTCGCCTAAGGGATACATTTTATCAGCGTGTTCACCACCAATCATAGTTGGCCAAATAGATCCCAATATCCAAACTAATTGTCCCAAATTCGAAAGATTAACTGGAAAGTTGGTGTGAAAACCAAGAACTTCGCCTGGGAATAACGTGGCCATGTGTGAGCCAATTGTGTGACCCAAGTCTCCGCCCTGTATGAAGAATTTTTTATGTCCTATCCTTTGCATCAGGTTCCTCATTATTATGGCTATTTGAAGTGCCGACATTCCTTGTTTCGTTGTCGCCTAAAATATTATAATTATTAAATTTATTGGTTTTATATTAATGATAGTTAATCTTTGATATTTGGTTGTTGTCTGGCAGTCTACATAGTTAAATTATAACTTAGCTGTCTTTAGCACTGTAGTAGCGTGACAAAGTGTTTTTTTTTCTTTTTTTATTACTTGAAAGTAACCAACGAGCACACAGTTCACCTGACGGCGAGTAATTCCTGCGGCCCATGACATCTACATTCATCCTTGAAAACGAATAATAATGCAGATGCGTTATCACCCTAGAGGACTGAGATGGAATGATACTCTGTGATAGCGTGGTCCTAACCTGGTCGAGCTGAACTATTAATTCTACAGCTAGAAACAAACTGCTGTGTAGCTCTACCACGATAAAACAAGTTGATTTGATGATAACTTCTAGTTTTTAGTCTTAAGTATAATTGATTTATCAACGAAACGTAAGCTAAACTTTGTTGAATACGGGATTATTTAATACCATAGGCAGATCAGTATATGTACCTATATCGCATGTATTTCGTCTTATTCAAGATACTATATCTTAGTGCTAAAAGGCAAAATTTCTTTATTATGTCAATTATTCATCTAAGCGTAGAAACATATGTGATTCATCTTTCTTACATCTATATAAAACTCTCAACAGATTGGCGGAATCATCTCAATATTAAATGATTATGTATATATATATATATATATATATATATATATATATATATTGTATATATGTATGTATATTTTTATTTGTTATATATGTATTTTATAAATACGCATATATTGTTTATTTATATAATATAGTAAATTTACAACTAGTTCTTTAGCATAAACCTACCTCATTACATGTCTGCATTGCCCTAAGGTTGACTGGTAGAGAATGCCTAAGGCAGTCCGCCTTTATACATACTGTATATGAAGCTTAAATAAATAAATAAATAAATAAAATGTAATGCTGTTCGTTGGTAAACGCATAATTTTAAAGTTCCATTATATTCTTTTCGTAAATACATACCTGTGAATAAACAAATCCTGGCAAGCTGGGAACTATAACTTCGAACACGAAGTCGTATCCAGGCTCGGGCATAGTCAAAATTGGTATAACTTCGTAAAAGTCCCTGAAAGAACTTGGCCATCCATGTAGTAGTAATATTGGGAGAACCTGAAATGTACAAAACCGTAACAAAAAGTTACTGTCTATATATACATGTAGTAAGATATATAAATCCTAATATTAGGAATAAGGCGAGGATGAGCATAATCCACCACGCGGCTTCACGGAATTACTAATAATCATCAATAATTAAATGAGAAATGCTTTTTTTTATTAATTTATAGGCGTGCAGGATTCCTCGTCAGAATTGAAGCAGTTAATCATGACAATATACTAAATAATATTTCAAAACTAACCCATAATATAAATATTTTATTCATTCATCATTATCACTAGGCTGACCTTATAACTCAGAGATTGCAGTCGTTGTTAGTTACCTGTATCCATCGACTCTCCACAAACTCCATCTAGTAAAGGGTCGTGAACTCAACGAGTACAAGGTTTTCTCTCTCTTAAGGAACTTCTTCCCTATTAGTTATTATTAACTAGTTTAATTTAATTTATCTCTTTACCTTGACATTTTTGTCGACTTTAGGCTTCACGTGAACATAATGAATATCCAATCCTTGTATATTAGTTTTGAAATGATCAAATTTATTGAGGTATCTCACACGTTGTCTGTAAGAGTACTTAAATTGCCAATGAGCAAAGAATTGTCCGAAACCATCGCTATGGACGCCATAGTCCCACGTTTCAGTTAGGCTCTTCACTCTGGTACGTCGGCGGTAACTATCAAACAATCGACGTAGACCTTCTTGCATCTGTATTTTAAAAAAATAATTAAGTTCAATAAATATCCATTCATAGGTGCTAAATTCATGAGTTTGTTAAGACACACACAGTGTCCTTTTTACGAAAGTAAATATTTCAATTAAACATTCACTTGATGGATTTTTTTTTAGTTTTACCTGCACCCGCATCTTTTTTTGATATATAATTATTATTATTATTTATTTTATAACTATTCTTGACGATTGGAATAAAGACGAAGGTGTATAGAGTCTCCTCTAAGCAATACGATAATATGTATTATTAGCTTTTTTTTACAGCAACGGTAAGCTTTTATATTATTAATGTATTTTGATTCAGCATGGTCTATGGATCATATAATTCTGTATAAGCCGTCCAATTCTATAAGAACAAGTTTTTTGATGAATTGAACGAAAAATGCTTGTAAGTTTTTTTTTAGAGCCTTATTAACAATACTAACATTCCGACTAAGCTAAAAATCGAATCGAATTATAGTCGAATGGCGGTTTCGAACATTAAGTTTCACAGACCGTACCTTAAACCATTAGACTGTTGCCGGCTAAATCCAGGTTGTAACAACACTTATTTTGTCATATTTTTTTCTCACTAAGAAAAACAAAAACTTGAAATTGGGCAAAATACATTTACGTCAATCCATAGTTATATCGAACTAAAAGTCGTGTATGAAAGATCCTATATTGTATATATAGCCATGATTGAACATCTATCTGTGAATTGCACACAGCGAATTGCATTAAATTAGTAGTTTTATATCTCAAGAAATTTACATAATAAGAAAAAAATTCAATTACAAATCCTGAACTAAAGTCAGAAGAAGATTCAAAATATTAACGAATAGAATAAATCTTCATTTGTCTTTTTGTCGCTAAATATCAGAAGAAGAAAGTATTGATTACCAGAAGATTTTTTTTTTGTAAAAGTATTAACGGTGAGAATCGAACCTATTTACTCCTAATTCAGGGATGATTGCCGACCATAGTATACGTATATCCATTCTCAACAAAGATTCCTTTGTCACTCCAAAATAATGAATGAAATGATTGCTTCGTTACCTGTATAGGGTTTCTCGGATGCCTCCACTCACCATAAGGAACACAGCAGCGTTATGCTACTGGTGTTCTGTGAGACCTTGGTCATACTCTGATCGAGCCGACCCATTCATGGTGTACATAAGAATGAAATGCAGTGTGGCTTTACCGCTGTTGAATTGCTACTACGAACTATTTATCCATTACCATCATTATATTTAGGATTTCTTTTGCTTTGATTTTCAAT
This sequence comes from Teinopalpus imperialis, assembly GCA_029286865.1. NCBI lineage: Eukaryota > Metazoa > Arthropoda > Insecta > Lepidoptera > Papilionidae > Teinopalpus > Teinopalpus imperialis. The sequence goes on from JAGSMU010000006.1 coordinate 3,076,830, forward strand.
ATTAGAAACGGGCAATGCCCGCAGTTTCAAACCAAGCATCGTCTATTCTGATTTAAATATAACAAACAATAAATCTTAGTCCAAACTCTTATTATATATTTACGAGTACATCACTGAAAACCACATCCAAGTCGGTTCAGCCATCGTGGAGATTTTAGACATCGAGGACAAATGTACAGAAAAAACAGACAAACAGTCTATTTAAGATTTTATTATATTGGAAAAAGTCTTGTCTCACACTATCTAGGAAGCACGAGTGACGGTCATACTGCTCACTTGATTACAACGGTCCCATATTTATATTTGACAACAGACTAAGATGAAAGAGCATAAAATAATAAGTGATATTCTGCTAAATGCGTGGCATAGTAAATACTTACAGCATCAGAGAAAACGACCCTATAAGGTCTAATTGAAGTATCCTGTGGCTTAGTTGTGTTAGGTCCCCACCACACGTTGAGATCTAAGTCGGGGAGTTCAGGTATTGAAGTGACACTGATATAAATTTGGAAGCATCCCAGAGCAAGTAGCAATGCTGCTACAGAAGTTAGTATCAGACAAATCTGAAACAGCAACGTATATATCGTATTATATTTTAACCATGATAAGTCAGTGGCTAAACGCTCACTTTAATTCGCGGTACGCAATCAGACACAGTTCGATCCCCGGTGTGGGTTAAAAATAAAATTATTACATGCAATTTTAAATTGAATCTTAATGGAATGCCTGCATGTCTAAATAATAAAATATAAAAATTTGGGAAGCCGTGTGTAGCCCGCTGATCCCTCCAGCCAGGCAACGTCCTCTTTAGAGAGGGATTCGGTGGGATTTTTGCATAGGCTGTTCAATACACTTTACTATATATTGTATATATTTCTTCTGATTTATGTGCCGATAACAGCTCTAGGGCGATATCATCATTTAGCAATCTGTGTTTAGCAGATGTGATAATATGATACTCATATTGTTAATGTTGTCTGTGTTTTTTTAATTACATTGAGAGTAACAACCTCACACACAGTTCACCCGATGGCAAGTGATTCCTGCGGCGCATGACATCTACATTCATCCTTCACAAGGAATAATAATGCTGATGCGTTGTCACCCTTGAGGTCTGAGATGGAAAGCCTCTTCACGAGTAATAAAGGTCTCCGAATCCCTGCACTCACCGGATGAAACAGCAACATTTTATGGTGGTATTCTGTGAGGGCGTGGTCCTAATCCGGTCGAGCTGACCCATTCATTCTGCAGCTATAAACAGAGTGCAGTGTAGCTCTACCACTGGCACAATAATGTGACACTCATATCGTTATGGGCAAGACTATTTATATATATTAATAATTATCTCAGGCCAACTGTTGAATTGCCTCCCCCATAAACAGCTAATTTGAAATTGGAGTCTGTGTTGAGACAAAATTACATATATTTTTCGCAAAAAAATATTCCATATAAATCACGTACGGAGAAACTACAATCAGTAAAACAAACTAATGATTTCAAATTAAATAACACGAACGCTTTATCCAAGTATCAGTTTTGTCAAATCTGGTTAAGTTTATATTATACTTTTAATGTATAGCACATATTAGATATTTCCACGACTACTATTGTATGAAAAAATATGATTAAAAGTTGAGTACATTTTAATTGTTAATTTTTAAAATAAATGAGTAAGTAATCTGTGGTTAATTTGTTTACGTCATCAATATGAATAACAAAATATATAAATAAATATATAAATCCGTGTTCTTTAGATGCGTCTTGTAGAATAAGGTACGCCGAGGTTTATATTGTGATTTTTTATTTATCTGTCTAGAGAAATACTTGCAAACTGCGATTAGGCATATGTTAAGATGCTATACTAAAAGTAATATGGGAAAGGTTAGATATATGGAAAGAAGTTACATACTATTAACGCCATAGTATACCTAAATAAGGGTCACACACGCCTAGGGTCAATTACATTCTTGACAAATTATTAGTCCCCTGGGAGCTAAACTAACATTTTTGTCTTCAATTTACTCCAAAATAAACTTATCACAACTTTTTGAAACAGTGATGTTGTGCAAAGTGTATATCCATGTATAGAAAATACTTCTTTATTTAAATACATTGAAATATAAACTTAAAATTTACTCACATTAAAAGAACCGCTTTCATTTCCTTTTTCAGCGATAGACGCACTCGCCTGCTTTTTCTTGTTTGCTTTACTTTTTTTCGGAGGCATTTTAAATAACTCCCACACCACTAAATTATTAACTATTAAGAGTCTTAATTATTTAAAACAGATACATCGACTTTACTTTAGTACGGTCATAATAATATTAAATTCAGATATATTTACTATCTTATCGTGTTAAAATTCGGTTAAAAAGCAATGTGTTAACAATGGATTGGATTGTAGCTATCTTATCTAAATTTGAAGGAATTAAATGAAGCGTTGATTTCATAACTACATCCCCATGACGAGCTATCTATGTGTAAAATGATATATTGATAAGGGAACTAATATTTATATGATATATTTTGTAATAAATATCTAGTGATTCAATCATTACGCTATAATGATTTAGCCACTGAATCTTTAGGCTCAGATGTCCTCCAAAAATAATTTTCCAATTGCCCGAACACAAAACTAGTGTTCCAGAACGAATCATCTTTAGATAATGAAGCCAAAGAAAAAATGGAATACGAAACACAACCTACAAAAAATAAATCGATTTTAAATAAGAACAGATTTCAATTCTCTATTCAGACTCTGTTTTTTTATATCGTTTAAATGGCTGGATATAAACTGCAGACTTCGAAACGATTCAATTGAGATAAAAGGTTTCATGCACAGCTGGCGTCTTTTACAAATTTATGTAGTTGCGGCTATCAAGCAAACAAGAAAGGTTTCCTTGTATATTTTACAGCTACTATTTACCTATTTTCTTGCATTACCAACGCATTCAAGTTTTAACAGTATCACATCTCCATCGCATCTAATCAATAGTCCAGGATTGATTATAAGCTTCTCCAAAACAGAACCCTATGCTATCTACATCCATTGATTTTTGAAATTTTGTAAATCTCAGAATTTAAGTAAGGAGAAACGCGTCAGCGTACTAACTACTAACTATAATTGCATATGTAAGAAGATATAAAACTGCCGAGTGAAATAGTTGATATGGTACTGCACTACGGGTCCTGGATTTGATTTCCAGACGAGAAAACATTATTAGTGTAGCATAAATTGTTGCTTTTTGTTTATAGTAAGTCTTGCGTATTTGACACTATACTTACACCTTGCGGCGGTGATCACTTACCATCGGATAGGCTGATTCCATTTATCCCTATTGCAACTGGAAACTAGCTCTAGCATGGCTTTACCACTGTTAAAATATATTGATATTTTAAACAATTATAATACATGAATGCAAAAAGCTTAGCGATGGCGGATTGGAATATTAGTATAAAACCTAATCAGAATATTTTCAGTTGAGAATAACGTTTATGTAAATCAAATATTCTGGTTTTGGTGTCACTCTCAGTAGAAGATTGTGTTGGTTACGTTATCTCCTTAATATTCTTGTTCAGTGATCGCGTAGTTAGATAATGCAATATGTAATATCCGACATCTCATTGAAATGAAGAAATAAGTCGTATTTCCCGATTGGAATTAATTGGTATCATATATAGGGTTATATTTAAACCGTTCCATTTACTTGTTTACAAGTTTTGTTTCTTTATAGGTAATTTTTAGATGATTACCGTATTATGGTATCTACTGAATTTCAGAATAGTCTACGGTCATTTATAAACGCGATCAGAATAGGACCGCAATCGTTATGTCATCTTAAAAGCTACAATACTTTGTGGTGTCAATATTTCTATGGTTTGAAGCTCCTAATATAATCATTTGCGAACAGTTAGATTGGTTAAAGGGAATGCTATTAATGTTATTAGAATAGCTTATATTCTGTAAAAAAATCACAAAAACTAGTGACGATTGACACGGCTTTTTTAAGTACATTATATAGTGAATGTATAATTATATTATATAGATACAGTGCAGTTTGTTTCTAGCTGCAGAATGATATATGTGATGATATAGATGGGTCAGCTTAACCGAGATAGAGCCCGTCAGAATACCAGCGTAAAGTAGCTGTATAATGTTGCTGTGTTTAGTCTGGTGGTGTAGGGATCCGGAGATCTTTTTACTGGTGACGAGGCATTTCATCTCAGTCCTTAAGGGTGACAACGCATCTGCATTATGATTCCTTGTCAAGAATGAATGTAGACGTCACGGGCCGCAGGAATCACTTGCCATCAGGTGAACTGTGTGCTCGTTTGTTACTCTCAATGTAAAAAAAAAATGCTTAGTGTAAGATCAGTATCATTTAGACCCATTTCAAGTCGACTGCTGAACAAAGGCATTCCTCACACACTGCTATAAAGCTGCCTACCAACTGCCATATGATGCTGGGCCACTCTTCTTCCCTTCGACTTCCCGCAAACTTATATAGACCGTCGCTCCATCTAGCGGATTATCTACACGTCATCTTACGCTACGACAATACGAGGTTGCCAGTACCTGTGTTCCTTTCGGTTATTGGTGCCAACGGGTCGGGAATATAGCTCATATTGTTAGATACTATAATAAAAATCTGACTTCGAGTTTCGTGCTTAACAAAACCAAAACAAGAATAATTGGTTATCGATATAATTACTATCACAAAAGAACGTGCACAAACATTGTGTTTTCATATTTCTTTTCATAATAAATAAACGTTTATTTGTCTCAATATATAATTCTAAGCTGCACTAAATCAATTCCTTCGTGTACACTATACAAATGAGAATTCCACATTTCAACTTTCTCTCAGAATTTAGCTGGCGGCTACAAAAACGTTGTGAAACAGGAAAAGTATTCACTCGTGTGAGCTCGACTTGGCTTACAACGTGTCTGTGTTTTATTCAAGGAATGTGCACCAAAAAGCGCTTTGTTACCGGCGCCGCGTCGAACGAATGATCTAGAAACACTCGGGTGAAAAACTCCAGGTTATAGCCAACGTATTCAGTGCAGATGAATTTTCCAAAACATACGAATGTAATTTCTATTCCTGTTAGTAGAATGAAATTATTTTTTAATTACAAATGGGAAAGAAAAGAAATAACTGAATCATTATAGTGCTGAATTATTTCATCCCTCCCCTACCATTGCCAAAACATGCTAAATACTAAATTGTACCTTCTCTTTTTCAGTTTATGTTTTAGGTTTTGTTTTACTTTTTTTTTATTTAATTTGCATAATATAAACTTATCCTTAAGTACAAATAAAGGTAAAGTTTTAGAATTACACTATCTTTTGTTGGGGAGCCCATATTCGGCTCTGGCTGATAAGCCAGAAAATCTGTCACTAAGTATGAGTCGTTACTTTAATGAGTTTATATCCATTAAATAAGACATATAGTATAGTCAATAAGTCAAACCCTTTGCACTTGGATGTAGTCGCTTAGGCGACATTATAAGGTAGCATATAATTCTGTTGTAATTTATTTTTTATGTTGTATTGTATTATTAAAAGTAATTTTAAAAAGTAACACATTTTAACAACAGCAAGATCATGTACCATGAAGACGCGATCGCGCCCATATAACACTGTTTTAAGAATTATAAGAAACTGTTCCGAAGGCAAATGTTAATTAATTAGTATTTTAATAACAAATTATAATAATTATTTGATAATTAGTTCTATTTCTATTAACTATGTACTGAAACCAGCGTCAATAAGTGAGAAAAAATTACTTTTTGTGATTTGAATTATTCTATATTAGGGCGTACTCCCGTCAAAATAACTAGATTTTATATCTGTACGATCTTTGTCATATTCATCCGAGCCGAGGTTCCTTAAGGGAGGCCCTTGATCACTATTACCCCCCTCTGTTGTCATTGTATTTTCTTCGTCCACAGGGGTCGAAGGTGCAGCGGAGTTTCTAGCCGTCGTCGAGCCAGCAAAGTCTTTGCCGCCCGCGAGTCTGTTCGGGTGATTCTGTAGGCTATTAGGGTCAATGGCAATACATATACTCAAATAAAAAGTCATATAAATATGTTGAAAACTAATACGATAATAATTATCCGGAAATAGTAGAAAAAATCTAATTTCCAGGTATGTATACCGGTATGTATGATAAAGATATATACCGACTTTTTGTTTTAAACTTTGGTATCTATATTTCCCGAGTTGCAATGGTCGAGGATTGCGCGAAGCCTTTATTCAAGAATTGTTTACACGGTGTGTGTGACAACAACAAATAACAGCAGATACTCGAATTCATCTCAGTCAGTTACAGATGAATTTGGTCATAAAGCGGCTGGAATTATGGCCCATTCATAGTCATGGGCCGTGCCGATTTGCGGCGGTGCATGGCAAGATGCAAGATGGACAGAAATTATTAAATGTGTCAAGAATATGTGAATTAGTAATAACATATGCAGTAATACATAAGTCAATATTAAATCACTATTATACAATGAATATTATTATGTCTCCACTAACCGAAGGGGAAATCTATATATACGTTGCGTTCTGAGCCTTTGTAAAATTTCTTCATGTCAAGTGTCCAAGGAAACTTTATATTCCTTGTCATTTATCATCATTAACGTCAAGTTAATCACTCATGTTTTACATCGAATTATAAAAGTAAAAGAACGGAAGAGATTCTTTTTATTTAGCGCCTATACCATTATAATGTATCCTGGATAGTAGATGAATAGATGTGTCGCTGTAGACAAAATGGAAATCATCAGTAGAAAAATAGGAGACAATCAGTAAGTAGCCGCAATGAATGCATAACAAAGTTCCGAAAATGAAAAAATATATCATTGGATATCATTGGATCGGTCAAATTTGAATGAAATAAAACCTTCGCCATTAAAGGTGTGATGTTTCGCCAGCTTATTGTTTGTATATTTTCCTCATTTTTTTTATTCATAGGCAAGAGAAAAATGCTGTAGCTAATATCAATCTGAAACATAAAATGGTGGAATCGTATCATAACTTTGTGTGAGAAGTAATTGGAGAACTTGTGGTAGCGAATTATTTAACCCATCTCCATTTTGATTCCTATTAAAGGTAATGTTTTAGCACAACGACAAACTCTTTGTCTGCAGATAACATTTCAATAGATAGCATTATAAAAGGGATGATTTACGCAAAGTAATTATTTCTTTTAGCAGTTAAAATATTGTTACTAGCAATATGTAGGGATCGTTGTATAGAAAATAGCCGTTAACGGAATAATAATTTCATTGAACTAAAAAGGAATTACTTGTAACACTACACAATTAATCAAATCATTAGGAAATTCACTCACTAGTCGCTTTGAAGACAGGAGAGGTAAAATGGATGAAACAGTCTAAAAAGTCAGCCGGCTGAAAACGGCTATTTGTGATGGAAAATTAAAAAATATATTAATGCGATTTCTCCTTCAACCTGTCTCTATAATAATGTGGGAGTAACATGACTTGCGTAATTTCAAACGTATGTCATACAACAAATTTTTATTGCTAGAATTTCAGACCAACCATCATACGAATAAGACCTGGCTGTATGGAATAAAGTCCTTTGCCTTTCCCATTAGGGATAAATTAATATCATCATCATCACCTTTTATTGCAAAGTGCTATCAAATTAGTATAATGATTTACATAATGTTCAATAAAAAAATTCATTTAATAAAATACGCTGTCTTAACACACTAATATCGTTAGCAGACTTTTTGTCTGTATTTGTGCACGCAGAGTTTATAATGGCCGAACAAATTTGGATATTGTTTTCAGGAATGACATTAGCTTCATTTAATATGTGTTTAATGTAATCGCCTTAGAAATATAACTGTTATGTCTAATTTAAAGTGCATCTTGTGCGCGATCGACGTGATGCGTACACAAGTTGGAAAAATACGCTGCACGGATGCGCATATAAAACAAGAGGTAGAAACTAACTGAGAGAATATCATACATTCACAGATTACCAGCGTGAAGTAGCAATATACCGCTGCAGATTCTTATGTTGGCTGTAGAAAACCGGAGGCCCAATTACTGTTAACGTGACATGTCAGGTAATCGTAAGGACGCATGTGTTTCTTGAATATGGATGGATATATCTACATACGTGTTTATGAATCGGTGTCTAAATATTGTAACCCTGACTTTCATAAAAAAAATCCATCCAAAAGGAACTGAATCATCTCTTCAACCAACCAGAGAGTTGTTTAGTAAGTTACTTTACATATGATTATTAAATTATAGCTATATTTTATAGTGTAAAGGAATTGTTGGGCTTTCTGTATTATTCAATTAATCAAATTTTATTTTCTCGCGTCATAGTGAATGTATTGTTTTTTATATTAGTCTTACCCACGACGAAGCCATTCAGACAAAACGAGGTAAGGTCTCAAACATACTACATCATAAAATACTCGTACGTTTCCCACTCTGACATCGTATTTTATATAAATTTATAAATCTAACTATTTTACAAAATATTGTCTATATATTATCTAAATATATATCTAAATTCAGAAGAAAGGTAAATGACTTTGCAATTCCAATTATCTCTTCCCATATATTTGAAACATCACATAATATTACAATCCATTACCCTAACGTCTCCTAACTCCTAAACAAATACTTGATAAGTTCCAGTTTTCGCTTATCCTTAATGATAAAAATTATATTTCAATATTAAGAAAAACAAAAAATGCTTGGCTTTAAACGTTCCTTAAATTATTTTTTCTTTATACTACAAATATGATACTCTTAATATATATTTTTGTGGCTCCGCGGCTGTAATACCTGAGAAAATTTAAGTTAATTAAATTAAAGTTACATTTATATATATATTTTTTTTTTTTTTTATAGCTCTTTTTGCTATCGACCACGAAAACATGTCATGGAGCATTTCATTGGTGGAAACTAAATTATATAGATGATAAAGCTTTTTCAGATAAGCTTTCTACAGTAGGGTGTTTGTTTTTTCTTTTAATAATTTGTATTTTTTTAAACTATGTAGCCTTATTGATATGATGAAAGAGTTGATCAGATAAACGTTTGGTAGTGAATAAGCTCTACGGTTAAGTTAATTAGACAGAATATAAAGATTAGATTCAATAGTATGGAAGTTTTATTCCGTCAAAATATATTTATATATATAAAATATCATCAAGTAATAGGAAAATATGATTTGTAAATTCTAATTAATATTTATATAGTTTTTCATGTAATTATAGTTAGTTAATTATTAATTTGGCACTTGTGCTGGCTATCCACTAATAAAGGTCTTGGCTGACGGCCGTGAGCGTTAGGAACTCGGAACCTTTCAAACCGTTGAAATTGTAAAATCCCTCGGGCTAACAGCGGTGTTAATGTATATATTATTATATATTATTTTCCCATTTATGCTTTAGATCCCGAGCGTATCTTAATTGTATATTTATACATGTTTCTTACGATAAGAGAGCCCAAAACATTGAGACGACACCAGATGTGCGTAGAACATTTTATCTGAATTGAATCGCTTTAGCTGCGCTAATTTATATTCATCATACAGCTACGTGGAAATATTGACATGAAGATAGGCAAATTAGCAAAAAATGGAGTAAGAATTACTGTAATAACAAAATAAGTAAGATCACAAACGTAAATCTTAAAATGTATGAAAAATTAAATACTTATTTAAACTCAAGATGTACTTCTACAATCGGATTAAGAATGTTTTGTAAATGTTTAAGACTACTTCAAATTTTAAATTGGCGATAAACTATTAAAACCATGTGTTTGGGTTTAACGTTTAGCATATATTGTATAGTCAATATCCAAATTCCGCTTCTTAGTCTAACGTATTATTTGAGTTTTAATAATAGTTACAACTCACTTTCGTGGTTTGTTGTTTATAGCGTATATATTTTGGGCGCTTTCGTCTGAGAACGTTAGCTACAACCTGGAATATTTTACAAGAGTGTTTCTAGGTCATTCGTTGGACGTGGCGTGGCTAACAAAGCGTATGACGTGAACATTTTTTTAAATAAGACACAGACATGTTGTAAACCATGTTTAAATTCTAAGAGAAATTTGAATGTGACTTCATCTTTAAAATGTATGCACCTAAAAATAGTCTAACATTAAGGACAAAATGAAATTGAAATAAAAAAATTACTAAACAAATTTTTACAAGGTATTTTTTTTATATACAAGAGGTGGCAAACGACATGCTTCCCACCCGATGGTAAGTGATCACCGCCGCCCATGAACATCAGTAACACCAGAGGAGTCGAAAAAGCGTTGCCGGCCTTTAAGGAAGGTGTAGGCTCTTTTCTTGAAGGTGCCTAGGTCGTAACAGTTCGGAAACACCGCTAGCGATAGCTTATTCCACAGAGTAGTTGTGCGTGGCAGGAAATTTTACGTGAATCGCTCAGTGGTGAACCATGTAGATGATGAGGATGAAATTTTGAATTGTGTCGTGATGTAAGATGTTTAAACTCAGTGGCTGGCATTAATCCGCACAACTCCTCAGAACAATCTCCATAGTAATCTCGGTAAAAAAATGCAAAGAGATGCAACATCTCTTCGCATTGCCAGTGAATCGAGCTGATCGGAAAAGACCTGGTCATCAACGATTCGAGCCGCTCTCCGTTGAATGCGCTCAAACGGAAAAAGCTCGTACTGGGGTGAGAACAGTATTCCATATCAATATATAAAAAAATTGGTACTTCTCAGTTGTATAACTAACCCTCTCCTTAAAGTTACAATTTATTATAGCGATCATAATTGAAAGGTACTAAAGGAAGATTTGAGGTTTAACAGCTATAAAATATACTTACTTAATATCACATTAAATCATGCTTTATTTGCGAAGTTTTTATCATGTAAATAGTCATTCGTATTCGTAATGAACACACGGAGCATAGCATAGCAGAATGCCCGCTTGGCTTGCGGGCCAACATAATTTTAACCTGATGCCTTATCGATTTAGCATCGCACTCTTAGGTTTTAGATTACAAGATCACGTTGTCCCCTTTTCAATCAGATATTTGTTATTAAATTTATATTATTATTTCCCTCAATCTGTGCGTTTATAAGCATTTTTCGACAGCACCATCTGTGATACAATTTTAGGACTAAAACATACAGTTTTACTAAAATTCTAGCCGTATCCGTATGAAAATTACTGTTACGCCGTCATGTTATGGATGACATTTGCATTTAGAATACAATACTGGTAAAATACATTTGAATGAAAGAAGACAAAATTTGCCAGTGAAAAGATTACACCAAAACATGGTGCTGCAGGACGAAGTACAATGCTAATAATTCTGTGAGAACTACAAATGCATACATCTTTTTGGTGGGACCTTGATGAGTCATCAAGTCTCTTATTTTTTATTTAAGAATTTACAGTATTGTACTTTGTTCTATTGCGTGACCTCAGTGGCTTTCTATACAATATAGTTATCTTAGTCTAATGTACTGTACTTGAGTAGTTAATTTGAGATAATGGTATGTTACGCATGGCAGCGTTGATTTCCAGTTGCACAAAAACTCTAAAGAAAGTCTAAATATAGGGGCCATCACTTTACTAAAACGTGTACATTAACTGTAACTAAATATAAGGCAACAATCGCAAGTAAAATTCAATAAAAAACAGGAAATTATGGAAATAGTTATTATTTCATTGAAGACTTGGCTTAGGTTTACATGTAAATGGATAAAAAATAAAAAGAAATGCTAAGACTTGGCTGTATGGACTCTAGTCCTTTGCCTTTCCATTGGGGAACGAAAATATAAAAACAAGCACCACAAAGACATGCACTTATTGGTTTTGTTTATTATTGAAGGGTGAATATGCAACTATAAACTGCAAGTTGATATCAACGGGTGTCGCTATCTCACCCGTGTAAAAATTTAACCATCGATCATTGAATTCGGTTTGCTCACCTACCAAGACATAAAAGCTAGCTCTTAAATATCGTCTCCAGTCTGTAATTGAACCGTAATTATTTTTTATTTCAAGTAACTGAATGCTAGGAGTTTCTAGGACATGTTTCATAAAAATGAACGCCAGTTACATTTCTTCCTTTAGTAAAAAGCCAAAACATAATGAATATTAAAGAGACGCCACCAGATGTGAACGAAACCTTTTATCTCAATTGAATCGCTTAAGCTGCATCAATTTATATTCATATTACCGCAGTTTAGAAATATTGGCATGTTGATAGGTGAATTAGCAAAAAAGATGTAAGAATTTCTTGACGCAAAGAAATAAATGTTATACATTTTTCATAAATATTTCGGCTTTTCAGTACTTGTGTGTGAAATAATAATCAAATATTAACCATCGACATGACCTGAACCCATATTCTACCAATAGTCCAGTGCTGCTTTAATAATTGCCATGAAGCACATTATATACTAGCTAGATTCGCGAGAACAGACGCGGGACTGAACATTGATGTTACTTCCAATTTAGATACGCGTCATGCATTTAAAAATTCACATCATCTATTTGCTACATTATGCTTATCTCTATATATCACTGAAAACCATGTCCAAATTGGTTCATGCGCTGTCCAACAAACACAACACACACAAACGTCTTATTATAGTTGCATCATTAGGTCGCAGTTTAAATGTAGTATTCGCCGTATTATAAAGCTTTTCTGTAAAATGACTACAAGTTCGTGTGTTAAGCCATTTTCTTTATATATAGTATAAGGATATACCACCTTAATATACTATAAATAATGTTAACAGGGTTATGTGAGATTTATATACACCGTCAAACCAGCCTCAGAGCTTTGGGAGAATCTCTTAGAGATTTCCTATGGAACGTATATTTTCATTGAACCTGAAGAGGTCCTCGTTGAGACCCCGGCACGCTCGCCGAGTAAGAATCGTATCGTGTGCTCTCTTCCTCCCCTCCTCTTATCATCCACACAGCCGAGGATCCTCTATTAGTAGCATTATACGACAGGGTAGGGCTAAAGTATCCTTAAACCCGGAACTACAGAAATAAAGTTGATTGGTGCACCGAATGCTACAGCCAGTTTCTCGCTGCAGCGTGGTTCAGCCATGTGCCTTTACCGTATACATTTAGCACAGATAGATGATTATTTTTCTTCAAATCACTCCGTTCAAACCCTATTAGATTGTCTCTGACCAGCCAGAATCTAGTATTTTCTAACATTTTGTCAATATCAAGTTTTCTCTTGCGTTTAAGTCCATATTAACTTTTCCTTACGACTTAACTTTGTTAAGGTTAATCTAATGAAATATAAATAAATAAATAAATAAATCATGCACTAAATATGTACACTATTTATGTAATTTCATGTATATTTTTTATCCCTTTCAAATCTTTCTATTCCTATCTCTCAGACTAATGAATCAAAATTTTAGGTGGACGTCAAATTCTTATGTAAATAAAATTAAAAGAAAACAAATGAAATTTTATATACTAAAATATTAATATTTAATAATTGTGTAAGTAACTAATCAATTTTATTATTTTTAAACAACTATATTACCACCACCATATCCACCAATATATATATATATATATATATATATATATATATATATATATATACCAGTCGACCCAAGGTGTGGTGAGATATTGTGATAGGTGTAGCAATAAACTAATTATTAAACCTAAAAATAACTAATATACAAATAAAAATTATTATATATATAGATATTAAATACATAATAGATGTATAAATAAATAACATATAAAATATATTAATTTAAAATACATACAAAATATATCTGCATACATAATACAATAGATTTGGATGATGAACTTATCTGACTACGGTAACTTAATTAAGTATTCACCAACCAAACTTTTAAAACTGATTTTATTACTGACCTTCCTGATGTCACCAGGTAAGGAATTCCATAGTAATGCTCGGACAGTAAATGAATTTGCATAAATAGCGGTGAACTGAGCTGGAATACAGATCCTGTTATTAAACGAAGATTAAATAAGTCGATCATAAGATAAAGAGAGATTTTGGAATTACCTTTAAGATAACAAGGTGATGACGGATCATTTAAAATGGAGATGGTCTTTATGGTCTCTACCAAGTAAAATTCTGGAATTACGCCTTCATTGTAATTATTTAGTATAACTACACAAATATAAATATTTACATTAGATAACGGAGTCTTAAAGGAAGATATCCCAAGCTAACTATAAACTAAAGTTGAAATATAAAGTAAGAACTAAAAAATAAGTTACACAAAAATTCCAATAAATGAATATTATATAAAAAAATTGGTTTGATACTAGATAGTTTAGGGAGTTTCAGACCGACCATCACACGAACAAGACCTGGCTGTATGGACTAAAGTCCTTTGCCTTTCCCATTAGGGATAAATTAATATCATCATCATCTAGATGATTTAGCCATTTAAGTAACGTTCAAATATTGCCGTATCCATGAAACCCCAGGTGGTTCATGTAGTAGGTACTGTCTATCTACTACTACCACTGTTTTTTTTATTATTTTATCTTAAGATTAAATAATAAAAAAAGTGAATGTTGTCAAGTATTTGGTAGGCTAATGTAGCGTAATATTCTTTCGTTGTTACGCGTGTATGAGACGAAACGATTTGAATTGCAAATTAAATGTACATAAACGGCGTCTTGTTGTAACTTTAGCCTTAATTTTGCGTAACAACATTATGTAAATTATGAAAATTTGCAAATTTATACATAAATACAACGTCTCAAAGTTTAACGTATTTAAAATACGGAAGTTTGCCACTCTGTGGTCAATATTTCTGTGTCTGGCACTAAATAAAAGTTTAAACATAACTGTAATATAAATTTCATTCGCTTGGTAAAAAGTCTTTAGGCGCGACGAGAGTCAAATTTTATGGTTTTTTAAGGGAATTTTAGTACGTTTCTATATGTAACGTTAAAAACAAATAAGATCTGTGTTCTTCTCTTGCCTCTCTCTGCTGTTTTACCCCTAACTGTTTCTTTTTATTATATATTATACATAAAAATCAAATGGCAAGTCGCCAAAGAAGTTTCACTTCTGTCACGTGTACTGAAGTGGAAGCACTCTTTTTTTTTATAATTCTTCTTAATTCAAGATTAGTTATTTAAGTAGCCAGTTAGCCAAATAAATTTTCATTTTAAAAGTTTTTGCATAAAGAAACTTTGAACATGTAAGTAATTTTGGGTTTAATTGTTAAAATATATACAGAAAAATATAATTTGAGATGAAACTTAGGGTAACAAAAGAGCACACAGTTCACCTGATGGTAAGTGATGACCGACGCCCATAAACACCTCCATCCATCCTCAAAAAATATTAAATCCAATTCAAAACAATCCATCTCTTTTCAGTTTTATTATTATGCTAATTGTCTTGAACTCTTCGTGCATTTGTCTCTAAATATTTAAAACAAATTTATAACATCTATTATTACAATCAGTTTACGGGCATGCTTTTAATGTCTGTAGCCACCTTGAGTTGGATGACCAATGCTATCGTTGTTTAGAAATATCCCCCACGTTCCATGCAGTCCACGTACGCGCGTTTGAGATGGACACAGTGCGACACTTGAGCCGGTCATCCCGACTTTACCGACCCAATACCAACAAACACCGTAACTAATCTTGTTAGGTCTGTGGTAATAGAAATCATCGTGCATTTCTTATAAAACAAAATATTTTATAACATGTATGTAAGTTCCATCATCCAAATCAGTATTCAGTATCCAGATTCCGTGTTGATTTATTAAAAATATGGGTGCACAAAACCGATCCCTCATTGATATTCCTTTTCAATCCTCGCTTACTTCCTTTGACATGCAATTTCTCAAGTTAAACAAAGTTCCCTGTCTGATTTAAGTGAAACGTAAACTAAATTAAGTAAGAAGTGGAAGACATCATTCTCTTCCACTTTAACGAAAAACTTTGTTCACTTTAGCCTAGATAGAATGTCTTATTATCAGTCTTATTATCGTGCATTGCTTGCCCTTTTGACTGAGATGGAATGCCTCGCTATCTTTACTGGATCTCCAGATACACGGCGTATGAAACACAGCAGGATTATGCTGTTTATTCACGCTGGTATTGTGAGATTTGGGTGAAACCGGGAACTTCACCCCATCTTGCAGCAAGGACAGCGAAAATTAAATCCCCTAGGGTAGCTATTTTCACTTCCTAAGAATATGTTTAGTAATTGACGAAATGGCCAGGACGAACGGTCAAATATTGGAGGCTGTTCCGCAGTAGACTAGTGCCGGACGGAGATGATTATAATGATAATGTATTGTCAAATTAATGTTACTATATAGTGCATACTAGATACTCGTACTATCCTTAAAAATATGTTTACACGAAACCGGAAAAAATTCAATTTATACGTAAGACATGTAAGTCGATGTAATGACATCAAAAAAGTCAATTCTTTATTGTGTCTATACAATCTTTTTATTTTATATATATTTACTTAAATTAAATTATGTTAAAAATATTTTTTTTATTTATCAATTGTGCCATATCTAAAATAAAGTCAGACAATTCACGCACCATTTTAGAAAACACATAGAAGCAGGACTACGCCCTATGCAATACCAACGTAAAATAGCAACATAACATTGCCGTGTTCCGTATAGCTAATGAGTTTAGGGATCCGTACACCTATGTAGTAATTGGTGATAAAGTAGTAAAAAAATTCCATATCAATTCCCAGTTTTAGGTATAAGAGATAATAAATTTTACATCTTACTAACAACATTTACGTTACGTTAGAATTCGTAATAAATATTTCCCTTCATGTCCTATACACTGCAAGCTGCCACAGATCAGAGCTGCTCGTGAATATGAATAGGTCATAATTCCCGTCGCTTTGTTACTATTCCCATCTGTAATGGACTAAGAAATATTTCGGTGTTCTCTGTACTCCTAACGTATTCGACCCAAATAACATTATATTGTTTTAATTGGGAATGGTAAAACATATTTTGAAACTTTGATCTCACTTTTTTTTTTGCTAATTACACTGGGAGTAACAAACGAACACACTGTTCACCTGATGGCAAGTGATTCGTGCGGCCCATGACATCTACATTCATCCTTGACAAGGAATCATAATGCAGATGCGTTGTCACCCTTGAGGACTGAGGTGGAATGCCTCGTAACCAGTAATAAAAGTCTCCGGATTTTTACACTCACCAGACGAAACACTAAAGCATTATGATGCTATTCTGTGAGGGCGTGTATCCTGGTCCGGTCGAGCTGATCCATTCATTCTGCAGCTAGAAACAAACTGCAGTGTACCTCTACCACTTGTACATATTTACGGAATAACATAATCCACTTACTGATAAAAGTAAACCTTTTGGAAATGGTAGCTAGTACTTAGAAATGAAGCATGTGCCAAAGACATTAAGTCTGCGTTTTGTAAAAGTTTTACAATAAATAAAGTGGACACTTATTCTTTGTTGATAATTTATGTAGATGTCATAGACAGCTTACTTTGTTTGTTATTCTTATTGCTATAAAAAAATGATAATAAATAATTATTTATTAATTTATGTAGATGTCATAGACAGCTTACTTTGTTTGTTATTCTTATTGCTATAAAAAAATGATAATAAATATTTATTTATTAATTTACTCTTTATTGCATTAACCTTAACAAAGTTAAAGGTTCACAAAGGGCGGAATTTTGGCAAAGGCATTCATTCTCTACCAGTCAACTCAATTCAACAATATTCTATACTATTACAATAGGGTACAAATTATGATAATTAAATTATGAATATGCAATAATCATCAATTGTAATTGCGTCAAATGCAATAACCATAATGGGAATTTGATCTCATGACGCCATCATGAATAATTGATGAAATGGTTGTCACTATCTGTAATGTGTGACGTTTCATTGCACCATAATATCTTTATGTATAATGTGTGACACCATCCTATATTCTGTTGATGTTGATGCTGTTAGCCTATGCGGCTCTTACAACTTCATCGGACACAGAGCTCACGGAACTGAGTGGTCCGTGAGCTGGTTAGAGAGGTTGGTTGGTTCAATTGCATTCTCAACCAACTGAAAATCACGACCAGACTGTCAACTACATGTTACCAACGAGTCCTCAGCTACTTTGGTCAGGCAACCATGTCTACCGGGCAATGTGTTGATTGTGGCAATTGTGACCAGTTTATTCAGACTATAACTGATAACTGATTATAATTTGTAACAAAGAGGGTAAAAACCTGGGATATATCACACTCGATGACGAGGCATTCCATCTTCGTTATTGTTGGTGACAACGCATCTACATTATGATTCCTCGTTGAGATGCCTCACGATGCCATGGTCCACAGGAATTCCTTACCTTCAGGTGAACTGTGCTCGTTGGATTACTTAAATACAAAAAAAATCGGATAATAATAATATTCATTTATTCCTTTTTTGCACACATAAATAGCAAAATCATGTACAGGATTTTTTTTAAAAACAAACAAGAAAAATACTTTTACCTAATCAAAAAAAAAAAAAATCATAAATTAATGTTGTGCGCCAAATAAAGAAAAGGATCTCCACTTAGGTACTGTTGTGACTTAGGGTCTTCCGTGAGGCCTACACAAGTGAAGCGGCGGTCCTCATTTTATTCATAAAAAAAACAAAGTAATAAAAAATAACAAAATCAAAAAATAATAAAACGATCGTACAGAACAAATAAATAATATGAAAGTTGACAAGATAAAGTTATTATGTAACAGGTTACAATAGAAAATTGTATTAGGTGCCCACGTGATTAACTCATTTGAGTTTCCTGTGGTAGTTGTGCGAGTATATGTTCCGTGATTATAAGGTATGTAAGATGATTACCCCTTAGATACATCTTTATTTATAAAATATAAATAATGTATACAAACCTTTTTCAAGAATTACTTCGCCAAATTAATTCGTTAATTGGTAAAAATTTAAACTGAAACTGTGCGGAATATACGGTTAGAGAGTATTCGCATATAATCTAGTATATATAAATTAAAATCTAACTTAGAACTGTGCTTCGTTACTGGGCTCGTTTCTGCTCTCCCGCCTCTTTTTTTCTCGCTTTCTGCCCTTTGATCACTTACTATGTTATTTGCTATAAAAAACTTAAAAATCGAGGTGTACATCGCTAAAGAAGTTTCACATCTGTCGCGTGAAATGAGTTGAAAGCACTCTTTTTTTTTTATTTATTCACATTCTTAAAATACCATATATAATAGACGATCTAAATGTGCTTTAATTTGAGGGTTATCATCTTTATATACCTATCTTAATATCCAAAGCTAGCGCCGGCAGCCCACCAAGTAGGTGCATGACAACCACAACTGACAGTTTAAAAACAGTACTCCATAAGTAACAACACATCTGTAACAAGATGCGTCCTGTGCTATGGGACAGATGACTGATGCTCATGTGATGATTTCCCTTGCGACCGCACTACGTGCTCTGTGACTTTACGTATGCCCTGCTCTTTGCTCTACATTTAATAAAGTTATTATAAACTTTTTGTAAATCTGAATGTAGAGCTACGCACAGAGTGGCTCTACCCACGCTACAATGAGTCCGCTTGATTCCTGCTGTGTTTCGTATGATGAGTTTAGAGATCCTTTTTTTGGTGTTGGGGTGGGGTAGGGGAATCTTCAAAAGCCTGATAGTCATGTGGGAATTCCACTAAAACACCATCAGTGGTTACCATCAGAGCATTGGAAGGAGCTCCGGGATCTCCTAAGCAACGTACCGGCCTTCCCTAGCACCCCCTCTGTGCTACGGTAACCTAGCATCACACTTTGTTGCCGTTCTTCTTGGGATTCTCGTTATGACAATTTTTCATTAATTGAGAATGACAAACGGTCATGGCGGGCATTAATAAAAAGTTTAATAATGACATAAAGTCTACTTAATGGAAATATCTAGCGAATGCGCCAATTTAAAGCTAATATAAATATCGTACATATTATTTAAACGGATGTGCTTTCTTTCGCAAACACATAAAATCCCATATATACCTGTTCATCATAATATAAAGCTAAAAACACTTTTTCAAACCATTCACACGTAAAGATAAAAAGGAAGCATGACTCCATGCAGTCATTTTGAGGTAGATTTATCGCTGTTCTTGTGTATTAAGCTTGCTTTACGGACGTGGCTGTAAGTACATGCGATTTATTTTTCCAGGAAATAAATAACGTATGAATCATTAAACAATATCAACCCTTCGTGATTTGTTTACATCACTACCTGAACAATATTTCAAATAAACACTGCAGGTAAATAATATAATCGACCATCTATTCAAATACGATTACACTACAAATAATTGCTATTTTAATATTTTCTAATGTTATAAACAGATTCTGGATTTTTTATTTGTTACTGTTAATTTTAGTCACTACAGTTAAGATGAGTCAAGGAAAGCGCAAAGAGCTTTTATTAATTCCTTAGGTGTAAAATTTAAGTTAATTTGACTAACCAAAATATTGTTATAAATGTTAAGTGATAAGAACTTTTTTTTTGTATCGTGGGTAAAGTGATTCAAAAAATACCCTGTTGGAGGGAAGACAGAGTTTTGTTAGATTAATACTTACTAAAATTCCACACAGAGATAGTACACAGCCTCACTGCATTTGGAAACATTCCGAAATCTCCTACAGAACACTTGTACCCTTCTTCATCAAGCCTGGGGTACGACAACGGAAGATAGCTGTCCGTTATACCCACCCCGACACGTCCGCGAACACGAAATCTCCTTTTAGTCGCTTTTATGAGTCCGATAAATGGTGGATACCTCAGCCTTATCCTATAGGCCTGGAACTTCTGGGCTGAGCTCAATAACTAGTAGACAAATGTTCTGTCTTTTTGTACCTTGAATCTACGCTGAACATTAATGAGAGGTCATAGGTATATCTACTTACTATAAATTAACAATTAACTTAAATACAATATTATCATATTTAAATTCGTGACAACTAATAAATAAATTTACCAATTTTTAACCAACCAACCAAGTTAATAAAACAAATAAATTTTACAATTAACAAATTACAATTTTAAGTGCAAAATTACAATTTTTGCGTTGTTGCAAAATACAATGAAGAAATCTATACGACTAAGAAAAAATTGTTATACATATTAAGTCTTTCAATTCGGCAAAATCGTGAGAACAAATGAATTTCGCAACCAGCAAATTGTAATTTTAAGTGCTGATTTTCTACATGCTCGGTGTTGTGAGAAAACATGGTGAAGAAATCTGCATGACTAAGAAAAACTTATTAGTTATATTAAGTCTGTGAATTAGGGATAACAATTTAATTATAAACTAATAATAAAGTTAAAAAAAATACCAATAATTTACTTACTTTTCAGCTCTGGATAAGAATGTCTTTATTATTTATTTTAAATGTAACCTGCTTGCAAATTCGTTACAAGTACCATTCCGAAAGTAAAAAATCTGATCCAAATCTTTTTGCATAAACAATATTTTTAATGGGAAAATAGAAAAATATATATTGGTTGGATTTTTTTAATAACTTCAACAGTATAAGAATAATTAAAATTCCAACTACACGCTGACAACATTGGTTTAATTTTCTCGTTTCATTAAGCAAGCTAGAAATTATCATGGCGGCAATATTAATGACGCAATGCTTCCTTTTCCGGCGCGTTGGACATTTTGTTATCAAGCACTCTCGCTTGTTAACCACACAACTTTTTGTAAATTACGTTCAAACCTATATTATAAACTGCAGTAAATGAAGGGATAGTAAACTTTTTATTCATAATCAACGGCGTATCATATCATCATAGCTCAAATGATCAGTAAGTTGAAATGACAATGGTAAACCTAAAAAAAAAACAATAACAACCTTCCGAAAATCTATAACTAAAGAGAAAGAAAGGTAATAATATAGACGATAAATATATCTCTTATCGACAAACGCAGGGTATAACGTTCTTAATAAAATGTATCTACACACCTATGCAAGTTTAACGTTCTCTACAGATGCATATCTGTCGTATGATTTGAGGACTGAAATGGAATACATTGTTTCTAATAACTGGGTCTCCGAATCCATACATTGACTAAACGAAACACAGCAGCCGCTATTTCAGCTTTATCGTGACGTGTCCATATTTCGAACATCTTATAATAAAAATATATATCGATAACTCGATCTTTAGAGCCTCGTCTCATAGAAGGATTGAAGTAAAATTACTCCAGTCCCTCTTACTCAAAATAAGTTTAGAATATCTAAAGTCAAGTTTTATTATCCAAAGTAACTTCAAGCGTTCAATGCGAAAATACTTGTCGGATATTTTTCTACGGTTACTCGGAAAAATGGTGAAAGGCGCAATGATAACAGACACTATTTGTACAAAGCCACGCTTTACTTAGTATCTACTTAGAGCCAGCTGTCTCCTTCTCACGTAAATTCAAATGTATTTTTTCATTACTATTGATTAGAATCGGGAAAGGAAAGATAGCGCCTTATAATATATATTAAAAAAATTATGCCCATTCATTGCTTCGAACTAGGCAAAGAAAAACGAGACATTGCCTCTACGTTTGTGCAAAACACTTACGGTACAATATCCTGCGAAACGTATCATGTTCAGTTAATCGTGAAGTAATAACCAGAAAATATCGCGGTGGTCGATAACGATTAGTTGGAAATCAAAGAGCAATATTTTCTATCTAATTATTATCATCTAGTTAAAAAGAAAATACGGATTTTTTTTTTGTATATTACTGACAATCCTCCGACACTGATCGGAGTCTTTATGCAAAATGCTTTGTCAATTTGGCTTGTCTGCATAAAATTTGATATATAATGTCCTACACTACAAACTACAATAACACCTTATATGTTACACGTTAATTAATCTTATTTTCATAGGAAAAAATGAGAAATCATAGGAAAAAAGAGAATATGTATAGACATATCTTCTAATTTTAGTTTTACTTTAAATCTTACGGTTATTACATATCATTAATTTGTACTTAACCTTTCTCCTGTTTCTATCTGTTCTATACTCATCCTATTTTATATTCTATTAATACTCAACAATTCTTACTGTTCGATATAATCTGACTCAAGTTGATAGGCTAAATAATAGGGTAAATCTATATCAATTTTGGAAACGGATAAGGAAATCTTTAAACTATCCACCTTATTCCAATTCAAATTTATTCCATTCCCTGAGATGTCGAATTTATAAATTGGGATGCAGTTAAATGATGTCAAAAATAATTTTTAACGAGCACAGGGGATCGAACTTAAAAGCAAGCAACCAGTTTTCACAACTCTTTGATTTATATATTCACAGGAAGTAGATGTAAATGTGAGGAATTTGAAATTATCCTAATATGTCCCACTAAAAATTACGTAACACATCCTGTGCTTAAATGGTTCATAGTTAATTTTACTCTACGCTTACCGCTATTTTCACAGATATAAGCTTCATATAAAGCCACACTGGTATTCAGAAGGGAGTTCACACAAGCATAAATGATGATATAATATGCGCCGGCAACGAGCGAGCAATGTACCGAGAGTAGCACAGGGCCGCAATGAACTCAGAGAATTTGTAACTGCCGAGCTTTTAACTTACTTATGTACGTAACTGAAAATAGAAGACGTATGAAAGGGTTTAAGTACAACTGAGATTAAGAGGTAAAAACCTATCATGTTCAAGTGTTGAAAGATTTATTTCTATGGATATCAATGAAACACAGTTCATACACATTACTGCACTTTAGTATTTATGTTCTTACTTAAACTTACGTAAGTATGATCATTTTCTTCTATCGTTCATAACTCAAGTGAACGCTAGAACACTAGAAATTAGTTTGTCCTCTATTATATACATGATCCAAATTATCCATCTTATCTTAAAGACGACTTTCAATTTCTACTGTCTTCTCTTCTAAATAACTTTTTTGCTAAAGCAATTAAAAGCATTAAGTCTTAAGCCCATTAAACCCATGTAAACCACAGTTAAGGAACAATAAATAAATAAATATTTTTTCTAATTTCTGAAATATAGATTGTTACAAAGCACGATCCTAAGCAATCTGTATACACATACCACTTTTGTGTCACTGCGTGACATGAACGGGTATTTGTGAAGCAACGGTGCGAGTGAACGGTTTGCTTGTACTGCACAAATTTGGGTATTGGACACGTTTATGTTTGTTTACGTGGGAGTTTTTCATGCTTCGTTTAGTCATCTATGTGCGTATTTTTATATGGCAGGATTAATCGATTTGACATAACCTTACATTATTAAGGTTATTAAGTCTTAATGTTTAAAAGTATTATATTTGTATATACAAATCGAGATATATTTTAATGTTTTTGAATTAAGTTTGTTTAATTGTTTGTTACAAATTGTCATAATAACCTTGCTGTTGTTAAATATAAATTCATTATTCGTAATAATTTCGTTCCTATTAAAAGAAAATGCATTAACTTGTGTTGTGTAAAATAAGATTGTGTTTATAGTTATTATAAACATATAAAATTATAATAAGCTTGGTTAAATAATGTTCTTTCACATTACCAGTAGTGACCAGATTAAAAAGAACCGTGTCCTCACAGAATACCATCATTAAGTACCATGCATAAATATGCTATATTTAGCTTGATGAGTGTACAGAACCCGACAACGAATGTATGTACATCAGATTTTTTTTATGGTAGATAATCACTTAGCCGTAGGACTTTTACTGCGTCACTGGATTGAAAGATTGCCGAGCGCTTAGGGCACTCAGACGAGACCTTTATTTATGGGTAACCAGCACAAGGGTTCCCGAGAGGGAGCCTCTGCTTGGGAGGCTTGGTCCGTTACCCTGCGCGCAACTGACTCGAGTGTGCTTAAGTGGGCCGAACCTCGATCAGTTGCTTCTAACGAATAGCATCACAAGCATGAATCTATATTCTGTATATTTTTGCAATCAACGGCGACAACGGCTATCATGTCCATAATTAGAATTAAAAATAATCTTCCATGGTATGTCTTCAACTAAAGAATGAGACTTCCTTCAACGGGTACATTGATATTGTAACGATATCCACAAATGTTTCTGGAATATATTTTTATGAATAATATGCTTTATTGATGTCATTTTTTTTTATATAAATATATCTGATATCCTCTGTCCGGCTAGATATAATGCTTGCTATTGTCAATAGCGCTGAATTACTTTTTGTCCATAACATATAATATCACGATTTCGTCGTATTCACTTAACAATAGGTGAACTTGTATTCGTATGCTATCCCTGATATTATAATAAAAACTAAATTAAGAAGGCTACGTTTTCTGTTACATTTTGTCTTTCAACGAGTACATCCGCAGTATAACTAAGGTGTATAACGGCTCATCAAAAACTTTGGTAAATTGGTAAATGAGCACTTAAAGTTTTTAAGTCAAAACTTCGTAACTTTATAGCTCTATAGTATTTCGTAGATATAGGTGTTTTATTTATTTGTTTATTTTAAACGTTATTGGTCACACCTTACAAAAAGGGACACAAAGGGCGGACTTAATGCCGTAAGGCATTCTCTACCACTCGACCCGTGGCGTGCTACATTGTAATATATACATATATATATCTTAAAACTTAAAATTTATTATATATTTATTATACTAATATACATAAAGATAACATACCACACATATAGAGGGCCCTACATATATATAAATACATATATATATATATATTTAAATAAAAAGCAATACATAATAAACAATTACAAAAGTAATTTAACATATCAATTAGCATCAGACGTCTAAGGTAGTGTTCACATACCAGCCTTTTAAAAGAGAGCTTATTCGATACTCTTCTTATATATTATTAATGTTTTACATAAATAGACTTACAGCTTATAAATCTTTACCTAATAACATCGTCGTCATTAACAACATCATAAACAATTTCAGTCTATGTATATCACCATCTCAATATACTGAGTAAGTATCAATCGGAAATCCTACGGACGACAAGTAAGTATCTTTTTTTAAGTGTAAGCTTCAAAAAGCTTGAAAAGCTTGCTCCACATAATACGGACCCGTATGTTCGACGCCCGCGTATAATTATGTCATAACATGACCGCAGTGCACAGTTAATTAACCGCCATGTTATTCTACGCGACGATAATGTAATGTGTACGTAAACAATGTTATTTTAACTAATTAATTAATTTTAATCATTATGGAGCAGCTCGATGTTAATTACGTATGGAATTGGTAAACAAAAGGTATAAATTGAAAATATTCTATAGGTATTACTTACACTATCTTATTTATTAATGTACTTAATTGCAATTTGTATAATGCGTTTGTTTTTCGGTATTAGCATGAATATTGCAACATTAATTACTTCCGGCGTAAATTAGGGTAGGGACAATTATTAATTATATAATAAATAACATTTCACAAAAATTATACAATCAATATATGTATATAATTACTTGTCCTGACTGACTAATTCATCAACACAGATCCTAAACCGTTGGGGCTACTAACTTGAAATGTTGGCAGTTGATGCCTTTATGTTGTAAGCATCTACTAAGCAAGGATTTTTCGAAATTTCACTCCTAAGGGGGTAAAATAGGGGATGAACAGTTATATGAAAGTTCGTCATCTGTTTAGAAATAAATGTACACGTATGCAATATACATACATAAAATTTTACCCCTAAGAGGATGAATTAGGGGTCGAAAGTTTATATGGGAAGTTTGTCACTTTTAAGAAAAGCACGAAATTCAATATGTAAGCTTCTTATTATATAAGTTAAGAAAAATATTATAAATAAGTTTAATTCTAAGCTCGATAGATGGCGATGTGAAGACTGTTAACAACACGCCACTGCCCATATATTGGCATGTACGTAAACACAATATCTTTTGAGAAGACTAAACCGAGTCCATTTATTATTACGTTTAAAAGAGTACAATATAATCCTAGCCTCTGTATATAATAAAAATATTTGCATGTACATATATACGTAAACACAATATCTTTCAGAAGACCGAGTCCACTAATTATTATGTTTAAAAAAGTACAGTTTAATCCTATTGAATTTCTGTCCTCGTATTGTTTGTTTGTAATAATAAAATAAGCTACTGAAAATTACGTATCCTTTTCAATTACTTATTTTTTATTTTATAACAAATTATTATTAATAAATATTTTGTGGCTGAATAGCGCACGAGGTGTGAAATTAATTGGAATTCTTAATTTTAATACATATATTAACTAACCTACTTCAAAAAGTTGCTATTGCCACAAAATTTGATTTTTACAAGTGCGCCATCTATGTGTTTATTCGCGGTACTATTATAAAACAATACTATTCATTTTAAAAAATAATCTTATCCTTACTCTAAGCGGCAATAGAGGGCTCTGAAAACAAATAATAATGCCCTGAGTATATATGTTATTAAAATATATTACGAGTATTTGACTGCTGGTCTTAGGTACCATTTACGGTTGAGAAACAATATTTATTCATCATAAATTGTCAATAACTGTGTCTAGCTGTGTTATTTGATATTCACTGCATCTGTAGTTTCCTCCAGTCTTAATGCTTTTTGCGACAAACACTTTTTTTTGTGAGTGTTGCTGTTGGTCCTGCTGAGTAGGGAAACAACGACGATGCTGGGAAGGTGGCGCGAAGACTGCTGCTGCACCACCGCTGCACTCCGACCCCTGTGGACGAAGAACGTCAACAACAACAGAGGGGGGGTGATAATACGATCCGAGAACCGCTCATAAGGAGGTACGAAACCTCGACTTGGATCGCTATCTAAAGGGAGGAAAAACAACACAACGAATGAGTTCATTTGTGCTTGTCCGAACGCTGGTGGCACTACCGTGTCAGTGTATACCCTGCACAGTTGCAAGTAATCTGGTAATAACCATAAGATGTCACCACGTTCAAAATCAATCATATAGAAGTCGAATAAAGAGCAGATATAGACAAAAGGGCATATAGGCAGGTCAGGTTTGATTGTAAGTGATCACGTGACATCTATATCCATCCGCTATGTCATATCTACCTCATTGCTTGTTATTCTGTCTATGAACAAATGGTATAACAACCGAATGGATTTCCCACCAGCTATTCACTCATACCTCATAAGCCTTGGTATTTTTTTGAGTTTGATTTATAAAGAGGCTTTCTTTCTCTCACCTCCGTAGCACAAACATCTATGGGAGCCCCGGTCCCTATTTGGTTGTCGGTAAAACCACCTTCAAATTTTATCATAGCCATTTCGACGGTACTCCCCAAACCCAGTCAGTTTCGTTCTGCGCCGGTTTCCCGGTCCTGGGAATTTCCCTCCCTGCGATCTGGAGAATGCTCTGGTAAATCCCACGAGACGGAATATCTTGGATCTTGTGCATAAATTTATTTTTATGACTTGTTCACGTTAGCTTTGATGTTATTCCACTCCTTGTTCTAAAGTACCGGTAAGATAAGTGACAGCGTCATGCAAGCGGTTAGGACGCAGAGAAGAAATATGACCCACCGAATTGATCTTGGATCCACATCCTTTAAGCTGCCTCGGTTTAGGAGAATCTTTCTGTACGTCAGACATGCTATTCGGAAAGTAATGTGGGACTATAGAAATGATGCTGATATCTTGTATATTATGAGAAGATACAAAAGAAGAAGTAAATCGAGTTTGAAACCCGATGTTGATATCAATGAAATGGTTAATTGCTCCGCGATGAAGGAAAACATCGTGACGAAACCTACCGTAGAGAAGCCGCGTGCCGGACTACGGACTACGGACTAGAGATCAGGCTACTCCTTAGTATCCATGTTGTCACAACTACTCATCTTCACTAGGTTTAGCCCACTGGTTGTCCTGTATATACAATACAGTTTGTAGCCTTTAGTGAAGAGATCTCAGGAACTTGATGGAACTTAGGAAACGGACGAAATGAGATAACTCATCAGAAGAAGGGGGAGATTTATTTGAAGCTGGGGGAGCCCGCGTAACATTTTTGACGTTAATGCAACTAGCTTCCCAACATATTAAATATTATCCCCTCAAAACCTTTTTTAGTTAAGGTCACATAAAAAAAAAACATGTAAACGTAAAAGGCATTTGTGTAAAGAAAGTAAACTTCAATGACATTAAATAAAATAAAGATATTTTTATATTTTTAATACCATTTCCATATCAAGATTTACAGTTCAATGAACTTAAGAAACCCACGCCGGGTCTACGTGGTGAAAACAATGCTAACAACCGTGAAGAATCTGACCCGATCCCGCATGACGACAGAATATTTATGATAAAATAACAAAAAAAAAAAAACATATACCATCGACTAACGAACTAGAAACTATGCTTATGCTAATTTGTTGCCAGGTTACTTTTTAATTGACACCACTACGTTCTGCCGGCATGCCGTCAGAAATACATCGTACCAGTTAAGTCGATTAACGGATTCACCACATTGTATGTCAGTAAGAGAGCTACGCTGTTGTTAAGGCTTAGCTACAGTATGAATAGTTCGAATGAATGGCCACGCTACAACAGGTAAATAACGGCCGTTTCGTGCTGCGAACGAAGGAAACAAGAGATCCTAGATGCTGGTAATATTATTCGTAATGGTTTCATCTTAATTACTCATTGACGACGAAGGAAGATATCATTTGCTGCAGATCGTTGACCTTCAGAACTGTCAGCGTGACACGTCAACCTAGTCTCATAAACGAACAGTAGTGCCGGGATTAGTCGGCCAAATTTAGATGCACTGTCGTATTGTATATTTGACTTGTCCTAATTTATAATTACGAAATAAGTATATTATTTTTTCCTAGTCGATTACGACGGTGGTATGTTTTACGTAAGAATATGCTCTAAATACAGATTCACTCATTCGCCGTCCACTCGTTCTTAGTCTAATTTAAGCCCTAAGCAATTCATGAGTAAAAGATCGCAGGTGAGTTCAGATATAGTGTCAATTATACGGGACAAACATACATCACGCACAAACCTGGAAATCAACAATAGTTGATACAGATATATCGTTCCTCGTCTGGACATCGATCGACATCGAATCCAGGACCCGGGATGCTGTGGCAATGTACTCTAATCACTACTGCGTGTAGCCTTTCTTTTCTTTTCCTTCTATTATAATATGCATATTATAAATGAAAGCCCCCGTCATATGATGTTCATATGATCACACAATTCTCTAAAATCAGTGAAGGTATTCGAGTGTAGTTTTCATTGTTATAATCTTGCAGAAAGAACGGGTCGGCTCGACTGAGGAAAGTCCTTCCTCCTATACAGAATACCAGAGTAAAACTGCAGTGTAACGGGTCCTATTTAACCTACCATTGCCCCTAAAGGCATGTAAGACATTTCTTCAGGTATGAAAGGTAATCAGTCCTCAGAAGCCATTCGTGGTATTTTGTAAAAGTAGTATAATTAATTAGATCTGCAAGCAATACAATATTTTTTATGTGACAAACAGACACACAATTCAACAGATGGTAAATTATTATCATATGATACCTGATGGTAAGTTTAACAGTGATGAAGCCACACTACAATTTGTTTCTAGCTGCACCATGAATGGATCGCCTCGACCGGGTAAAACCGGACCGGGCCCTCACAGAATATCTACCAAAAATATAAACTTCGGTTCTGTATTTCATCTGATGTGTATGGTATTTTGTAGATTCCTTATACTGGTGTATCTCTCCTCAGTGTTGACGACGAATCCGCACTGAGATTCCTTATCGAAGATACAGGAGAATGTGGGTGTCATGGGATGCAAGAATTACTTATGATCAGGAGAACTGTGTGCTTGTTTGTCACCCTAAATATAATTTAAAAAAACGCAAGGAATGTTTCAGTATATTAAAAATTGCTCGATCTATCAATTATAGGAACTGAATTTTAGCGACATTTGTGAATAAAGTTAAAACTTAATTCTACTCTCTCTATGCTCGTCTCGGCTACTAGTGAGTAATATACAAATCCAGCAATACTAAGGTATCCTGCTCAATGCATCTGAATCATCACAATTTAAACGAGATGTGTTCCTAGTAATCGGAGATTACGGTATATCATAATTACCTGATACATTAAAACAAATGTACGAAAAACCCACGTACTTTGTCTATACGGATTTTTATTTGTAAACTTTTTAGAACGGCACGGACCTTGTTAAATT
Organism: Teinopalpus imperialis; assembly: GCA_029286865.1. Lineage (NCBI taxonomy): Eukaryota > Metazoa > Arthropoda > Insecta > Lepidoptera > Papilionidae > Teinopalpus > Teinopalpus imperialis. The sequence continues at coordinate 3,108,111 of JAGSMU010000006.1, forward strand.
TGAATCGTGATTATTTAAACTATAATCATGAAGTTATAAATGTAAAAATTATCTAAACTACACCGGCTCGGCAATAATAAGGATACAGATGTACATCCTTACTATGTTTGGGCTGGTTGGTTACGTTAATAGGGTAAACATCAAAGTATTTTCTAGGAATATTTAATAACTAGCTGTAGCCAATTTCAATTGATAAAAATATATTTTTATATTTAAAGCTATAATAACCGTAAATTACTATTTTATTATATAGGGCCTAAACTTTTTATTCCAACCAAATGAATATATGTACGTTTTATATACGCTAGGTGCTGTTATAAAAAAATCTTCCTAATGCGAATCAGACTGGTCTAGAACTTTTTTGCATTAGAAGAGACATGGCGGAATACCAATGCTAACTTATTACTAAACTCATTTCAACATACTCCTTGCAACCTGGAAAGTAAAATCAGATGTCAACTTAAGACATATATATGGATCCTAAGATTTCCCAAAACCAGAGGCGGGTTTTCCGTTTGCTTATAAGGGACCTATTGTAATGTGCTATTTTAGTATATGAAGCCGCTTTCGTGTCATGAAGTTATGTTATATATGTTGAAAAGTTATACAAAACGACGTACCAACATTGAAAAATGAATGATGGTAGAGTATGGGCGTTTGACAAATGAAATTTTATTTATTTATTTAATTAATTTTTAACTATAACATTTCAAAGATCTAATGGACGGTTTTAAGGCCCTTTTACACTCTCGACCAGTCAACCATTAAGATGGAACAACATTGACAACAACAAAAGAATCCTATAACAATGACTGTACATACTTAATATACATAAAATTAAAAAAATGTTGCTGTTGATGGTAAATATATGTCCGATACACACATGAAACCTGTATAAAAGCTCCTCTTTACTCAGCTTTACTTACTTGTAATACATTACAATCTAGATCTAGTTCTACGAATACAATATAGGTATTACTGTTAAGTGTCTTGATAAACTTACGTTGAGCAACGTCGGATATTTCACCGTGCATTGTCTCTCGCAACATAGGTGGGTAGGGTTGACACGCAAAGCAATGAATACAAAATAATTTTCTAGAGTTAAAATATTTTCTTACTTATAGAATAAGTTTCAAAGTACAAGACAACGTATAATTTCTGGTAATAGTGCAAAAAAAATTACATTTCACTAAATAAACCAAAAATGTACAATTAGAATTTTATGCGTGTATATATGTGTATATACCTATATATGTCACTTCTATATATACCTATGCACTAAGTTTATATTTTATAATAAAATTTATTAAGACGGATACTAAGCAAAATAAAAATCACCATTTCTGTTCACAACCAAAAATAAAAATCATGTATTGTGATGAAATTTTTAATAATCAATTAATGAATCATTTATACATCAGTCACCTAACATAAGTACCATTATAAAAAAAGTGTGAACGAGTGACTATTCGAACGCGCCAATTGAAATAATTTTATCAGCAATTCGGACGTGGGTGAAAGAGAGTAAAAGCGCGAATTTTACATTTACCCCCAGCCCAAAAACATGATAAATGTATTTATTTTTTTGTTCCCCCTTACACCACTATGGCGTTTAAATGACATGGTGTCATATTTCACTGTATTTCTTTACTCTATTGGTTTATTTTATTAGTTTTTTTTAATTCAAATATATTTTTCTCCACTTAGTTATTGCAGTTAACAATAGCAACCGTCCCAGCCACGCGCACTATTATATTTTTCACTCACCATCGCAGCTCCAGATGCAATATCACCACATGACTGAGTTACTGATGATAATAATAAAGTGGTGATCAGTCTATTAATGTTGATTTGTCTATTAGTGATGAGTTTACTTTAAGTCAAGCAGTAGTGACATAAAGTAAACTTGCGTATTAATATTGTTTTTAATATATTTTTATTAAACAAGTGACATCCCTATTTACCTTTGTTCAATCCTCGTTCTTTTCTTCCACGCAATTTGAATGCACCGGAACTGAGATCCCACCTAGCGCTGACCTTTATTCTTTTATAAATTCATGACAATAAATATTCTGATGATCCTATAGAACCTTATTACAGAGCTATATCATGAAAAGATATCACCACGGCGATATATTTTTATTATTTATCCAGATAACAACAACTTCGTCCTCTTCACTATGTCCACGTAATGCACATGCGATCACAATTCCAAGACGGGTCAGATGTAGTGTAAGGGCCATGGGTCATATGACCCATGTATATACAAAACGTCCAGACTCCAAAACCAATTTTAACGTTTTTTGTACAGTGTGCATCATTTTTTTTGATAGGTGACAAACGAGCATGCAGCCCACCTGATAGTAGGTGATCACGCCGCTCAAGAACATCCGCAACACCGGAGGAGTTTGCCGCGTTGCCGGCCTTTCAGGTGTAGACGAAGGTGTAGACCCTTTTCTTGAAGGTCCCTGAGTTGTGTATGTTCTGATATACCGCTAGCGACAGCTGATTCCACTGAGTAGTTGTGCGTGGCATGAAATTTCGCGCGAAGCGCACAGTGGTGGATTGCCAACCATCGAGATGATGAGGATGAAATTTTGAATTATTTCGTGATGTACGATGTTTTAACTCAGCAGCTGGTATTAATCCGAACAACTCCTCAGAACGCTCGTCATGGTAAATTGGGTAAAAAATGGAAAGAGATGCGACATCTCCACATAAGTTATCATTAACATTTTTTTTTCAAAATATAAATAGTACCATTGTATCCTGCGAGCACCTCCAGAATGTGAAATGCATCAGTCTCGTCATTATCGTCTGTCACTATAGGGGAAGTCGGCTACAAGGACAATAGCTACGGAAGAGGATCTTTTGAGATCATCTACAGGTAATAAGAGTACCGCAATAAAATTTAAACACGTGATGGCGATATTCATAGTCCCTAACAATGCAAGGTCAACTTGAGGTCAGTCTCACAAGGCCATACAAGATGACTGAACCGTGCCATTACGTAGCATCATTTACGAGTATGCAACTCTACGTTAAAATAGTCTGCAAATATATAGTCAAACCTTAAACGGTTATTTTAAACCCAAAACGTAGGCATTTACACAAATCACTTCCCGCACTCACTCTTCACTTCCCGTTCCCTATTCTAATTTAATGCATTTGTGTAATAAGATGTGGTAACGTGCAGTGTCAGAAACGCGTGACTTCCGCGATACATTCAGACCAAAAATTCAAAAGTTAGTGATGTACAAATATTTCTAGGCCGGGATAGGATCCTGTAGACGCAGCAACGCTACAACATGTGAACGTCGAACTACGGATTATCGAGCATCAGTTAAATTCATGGTCAAAACCAATATTTGTGCACCTCTTACGTACATATCATCATCTCATATCTTATTCGCTTTAGGTCTGGTAATTTGCTGGACAAAGCTGATGAAGTAGGGAGACAAATGGGGTAAAACTTCTGTCTGTATTTGGTGAAAGGTTTTATGCACAAAACTATAATTACATGTCTTATTTATTCTTCATGTTCCCTTAAATTAAGGTTTACGAGGGAGATTTAGCCTTTTTCTCAATGCATGCTCTGCGAGTCAAACCTGAGTGAATGAGAGAAAATGGTTTAGATAGCGCTTAGACGGATTTAAAATTCTAGACATCAAGAAGATTAGTAATAAAATATCCCTTGCTATTGCTAATTTAGTAAATACTAATTTCAACACTGGTAATTATCCAGACGATCTTAAACCAAGGTGTGTGCGTCCAGTCTATAAGGGGGGCAGGCATGATGATGTCTCAAATTATCGTCCGATTACTTTACTACCTTCTATTAATTAAATTGTTGCGAAATATATTAGCGCGCAAATTCATGATTTCTATGGACGGCACAACGTTATATGTAAAAATCAGTATGGATTTCAGCCTAATATAAGTTAAACTTCTCTGTTATCTCAATTTACTGATGAGTTTCACTCTTATTTACACCCCAAGAAGCATGTTTTAGCTCTTTTTATTGACTTTTCGCGAGCATTTGATACCTTAAACCATATCAGACTTATTACTAAACTACATAATACTGGTGTGTGAGGTCCATTACTGAAATGGTGCCAGAATTACTTGCAACATAGGACATACTGCGTTAATGTTAAGGATATCTGCAGTAAAACTTTACCAGTTAAAGAAGGAACATATTTATTCACATTTAAAACTCGCCATGATCAATAAAACTAGTCTATAAACAGTAGGATGGTTTCCATAAAAACATATTTATAAATAACTCTTGCGTTACACTTAGTGGCAGAATATCTATTTAGAACTAAGCTTAACCGTTACAGATAAACGTAAACCCATAGTTCAATGACCAGGCTTATCGGCGTACTGCTCTTGACATGATGCGCACGCGCATGTTATGTGGGTAATTTTTTGTCGTGCTATATGTATTGTTTTAATTATCATAGAGCTTCGCGCATATTATATTATACACTATTATTATACACAGCCCAAATAGCTCAGTGCCTAAGCGTTTTCAATTCACGGAACACCAGTAAACCGAGTCCGATCCCATGTGGCGGCGCCAATGAAATTGTTAGTTGCAATTTTAAATGCTGATTTTTCACGTACTCGACGGTGAAGGAGAACATGCGAAGTCTGCCTGTCAAAGATGTAATTAAAAAAAATAATTTCAAAAACGAAACGAAGTCTGCGAATCAGCAATGTAGCCGCAAGGTAAACTACGCTCTAACACCCTCTTTACAGCGGAGGCCTATTCCCAGCTGTGGGATTTATATATATCGCCTATTACTTTATAGTACAAACAGAAGTTCTGAAATTCATGACTAAAATATATAAATTCAAGCTAAAATATAAGATGTAGAAAGAGATAAAAAACAAATTTCCCTACAGTCTTCATTTTAGTTATGTACAGTTAATGATGAATAAAGGAGATTCAATATTTGCATATATACAGACAATGTGCACGAAAGATTTTTTTTAAAAAAACGTTGCATTACGTTTAGAGTTAGCAACGAGCGCACAGTTCACCTTATATATATCTATAAAATTTAGTGCAGAGGTTTAGATATTTTTATCCTCTATCTGGTAACCAGAACATATCTCTAAGAAGTAAGCTTTTTTTCAGTAAACTGAAGCGGCAAGGGATAGGTCATATAGTTAATAGAACTTTTTTTTATTACATACGTTCACACTGTTCGCCTGATGGTGGGTGATTCCTGCGGCCCATGACATCTATATTCATCCTTGACAAGAAATCATAATGCAGATGCGTTGTCACCCTTGAGGACTGAGCTGTAATGGCTCACACGACGAAACACAGCAGCATTATGCTGCAATTTCACGCTGGTACTCTTTGAGGGTGTGGTCCTACCGGTCGAGCTTACCTATTCATTCTGCAACTAGAAACAAACTGCAGTGTACTGCTCTACCATGGTGTCCTTTAGGCCGATTACGACCAAGACGATATCTTCTTACCAAATGACAGTCAACTAGACAGAATATTTCATAGTACCGTAAGCTTCTGCGCAAACACAGAGGCACTTGATTGTCGTCCCCTTTCCTATTCCGATGTAATGCATGTAAAGTAACTTCGGAAGGAGGTTCTTACGGTGTAACAAAGACAATACTTTTTGTATGTACTCAGCAGTGTGCCGGACCTAGGACTATATTCACTACACCACGCGGATGAGGAAGATAGATGAGTTTGTATTAACTGCAGTATTTCATCACCTTACTCTTTCATTAGTCCACTGCTGACATATTGTCTTTCTACACTATTTGCCATAAACCATCATCCAAAACCACTCCGGACGTCACCATTTCTTTTTGTTAATGCTAACTTATTCCGTTTATAATATATCATAATGCTGTATTTTCTCAATTATAGATAGTTATTATCACCTCCAACTTATCCGATGCAAATATGTCACCAAAGATCTAAGGGAAATTCAGATGCATTGTGAAGGACACAGGATATTCGCTAACACATTCAAAATCAAAAACCAACGACTTTAGAGAAGCATTCGGGTAGCTTTTAGTTACCAGGCACTCTGACCGCTAGGCAATAACATCGTCATTAATAATTATAAATAGCTATTGAACAATAGTAGGTAAATGTCGGTCACATCATAGAACCTTTCCCGAGGATGTTGTTATAATTTAACAACATCCGCGAGTTAGGTTTCCTTAATGTTTGTGAGTGTTCCCATAGTCAGGTATTTAGTGGTCAGCAATAGAGTATCTAATTGCAGACTAAACTCATTAGTGTATAACCTAAATAAATATTAACTATTTTATATATATCTACAAAATTTAGTGCAGATGTTTAGATATTGTTTTTCCTCTATCTGGTAACGAGAACATATCTCCAAGAAGTAAAGCTTTTTCAGTAACCTGTACCTGCAAGGGATAGGACATATAGTCATATATAGTTTTTATTACATACGATGACACAGTTCACCTAATGGATTGAGATGGAATACCTCGTCATCAGTAATAAAGGTCTGGAGATGTTTTTTACTCTTATCTGACTAAACCTCAATTCAATAAAAAAAACTTAATACTGAACATTGTCTGCCAGTCTTTTTTTTTCTTATAACTTTTTTCCACCGACATGGAGGTTTAAGATCTTTTACATCTTCATTGCACTTTCACATCTTTTCCAATATACTTTTTTATCATTTGTGTACATAATGTTTTCAGCCTATACATAGATTATATATTATATCTGCTGTAATCTTGTACTAGTTATTTTTGATTTTCTGTAATATATTTGACATTCTAAAGAATGCTTACTCTTTGTTTAATGCAATTAAGCTTTTTCTTTTATTATTATTATATTTATTTATTTATTGTGTACCAGTGTTTTCTGAGCACAAGAATAAGGTTCGTAGGTGAATAAAACAAAACGTCGTTCCAAGTAATGCTGCAGATTAAAATTATCTTCAGTACGAATAGGGCAGCTTGACTAGTCTTTCAAAGCATATTGTTTGTATGGTAATTAAGAAAAGCCAGGAGTCCACTACTCGTACGGAAGCATTATAAGTAATAAACTGTGTTTTCCCATTTGTCATTCTGATTGTATAGATAAGAAATGATTGAATAAAGACATATTTTACTAAACTTTAATGAAAAGTGACTCCAATTTAAACTTTATTATAGAATCAAGCTTGTTATAATGTTATGATCTTTATAAAAACTTCAAACAACTTCAGCAGAATGAATAGGTCGGCTAACCAGAGCGGGATCACGCCCTCATAGAAAACTTGTGGCAGTGAAATGGCATCATTTCATTTTAGCCCTTAGAGGTCCGTAGAGACCAACACATCTACATAATTACTCGTAAACAAGGATAAATGTAAGTGCCATGGGCTACAGGAATCACTTATTATGTGGGCTCATTTGTTACCCTCCATAAAATAAAATAAATATATAATCTTGTCTTGCAAAACACTTCAAGCTAGTGCATTCTTTTTTAATAGGAACAAATTTATTATGAATAATGAATTCATATTTCACAACAGCAAGGTTATTATGACAATTTGTAATAAACAATTAAACAAATTTAACGCAAAAACACTAAAATACATCTCGATTTTTATATACAAATATAATATTAATGACTTAATAACCTTAATAATGTAAGACTATGGTCAAATCGATTAATCCTGCCATATAAAAATACCCATATAGATGACTTAGAGAACCTCATAAAACTCCCATATAAACGCGTCCCATACGCAAACTAGTGTAGTACAAGCAAATCGTTCACTCGCACCGTTGCTTCACAAATACATTCATTGTACGCACGTGAGAAGGTCTTCATTGAAATTGATAGAATCGCGCCTTTCCGTTGCAGTGTTGTTCACGACTCGGCCCTATCTGGTCGCGCGATGTGGAAGATACTGGCCCTCGTGAGTCTGGCTTTCGCGGCTCCTAGAAATGAAATCGATTTCACACCATTGAACACCTTCTCTTTACAACTTCTATACAACACATACGCGTTCCAAGAAAGCTACGGACAGAAGAACCTGGTGATATCACCGTTATCTATATGGAGTATGTTCACACTCCTCGCCGAAGGATGTGCTGGTGATACGTTTAACGAACTATTGGCTGAACTACGACTACCAACCGACGCCAGAGTAACAACCGCTCTTCACCTAGCTGTCTCCGATATTTTATTTGGAAGAAACGAAGATGTAAATATAGATGGCATATTAGGACTGTTCGCTGATTCCAATTTAAATATTCACCAAGAATTCTGTCAGTACGCTAAAAATTTCGATACACAAATTTACGTGGTTGATTCAAGTAATAAGACGCATCTTGCCAATGATATAAATTCCTTAATCTGTCGAGTGACTCGAGGAAGAATAATAAAAGCAGTAACACCTGAAGCTTTAAAGAATCTTAGAATGATTCTAGTTGATGGTTTATACTTCAAAGCTAACTGGACGTATCCGTTTGATCCTACGCAGACCAGAGAAGAAACATTTTATAATTATCAAGGGAAAACAATTGGATCTGTCAACATGATGTACCACAAAGGACCTCACAACATTGGAGACTCACCCATAATAGGAGCTCAGATTTTAGAATTGCCCTATGGAAAAAATGAGGAACTGTCTATGCTAATCCTGCTTCCATTTGATGGTATGCCTCTACAGAAACTACTAGAAAACCTTGCTAGACAATCTTCGTACTGGATGAACGAATTTGGTACAGCAGAAGACCTCCCAGAAATAGACTGTTACATACCACGGTTCAAAATTACTTCTCAATCAGATATGATACCTCCATTAATGTACATGGGGATTAGGAATATTTTTGATAGTACAAAAGCTCAAATGCCCGGCGTCTCTGATAGCCCTCTTTACGTATCCAAAACGGTACAGAATGTTGATATTGAGGTTACGGAGGAAGGTACAGTGGCGGCATCTTCTACTATCGTAGGACTTGAAGATAGAATACTATCACAACGTTTTGAAGCAAATAAAGAGTTTGTGTTCCTCATTAGAGAAAGACAATCCGGTGTTATTGTGTTTGCTGGTGTGTACGCCGAGCCATCTTTAGTGTAATTTGTTAATAAATATGTTTTTGATTTGTTGTGTTATTTTTTTAATTCAATTTTTGCAATACCGAGCCCCTCTAGAAAACTCAAGGTGCCTTTATATGTAAAAATCTGAACAGAGACTTTCAACCTCGCGAGGATTTTAGGACATAGTTCACGCGACTCACCATTGCGTAATTACGTCAAAAAAAAATCAAACATGCTCATTTTTTCAAAATGCTTTCGTTCAAGACTGAGCACATGATAAATTCGCAATTAACAATATCATTGGTGCAAGCACGGGATATCGAGTTCAGGTTGCTCGCGCACAGCGAAGCTACAAGTAAGCAATCGGATACTGAGCAACCACGGGTAATTGAGCCATTCTGTTTTAAGTTCCTAGATTTACAGGAAACTACGGCCTGCGCAAGGTAACATATGTACCTATGTATATACTATCGTCCCAAATATTCTTTCTTTTTCGTTTTATTTTTTGGGGGTGACTAATGAGCACACAGTTCACGTGATAGTAAGTGTTTCCTAAGGCACATAACATTCATGTTTCACAAACAGTGGTAGAGCAACACTGCAGTTTGTTTCTAGCTGCAGGATGGTCAGCTCGACCGGGGTATGACCACGCCCTCACAGAATACCAGCGTAAAATACCAGAATAATGCTGCTGTAATTCGTCTGGTGAGTCCGGAGAGATCCGGAGACCTTTGTTACTGGTGACGAGGCATTCCATCACAAGCCTTTAGGGCAACAACGAATCTGCATTATGATTCCTTGTCAAGGATGAATATAAATGACATGGGCCACGCGATTTAATCGTGTTTTAGGCCGCTTCTAAAGTTATCCTGTCCTCCCTTTAGATAGCGATCCGAGTCGAGGTTTCGTACCTCACTATGAGGGGCCCTTGGATTGTATTATCGCCCCCCTCTGTTGTCGTCGACGTTCTTCGTCCACAGGGGTCGGAGCGCAGCGGTGGTGCGGCGGCGGTCTTCTTGCTTCGCTTCGCAGCATCGTCGTTGTCTCCTTACTCGGCGGGCCTCCCGCTCGCGGGTCTATTTAGATAAAGCTGGTAGAGGTCACTGGACCAACAGCTATACTCATACAAAAACAACGAAAACATGGTCCGCAGGAATCACTTTCCATTAGGTGAACTGTGTGCACGTTTGTTACAAAAAGTTTGTCTTAAGGTCGTCGAATCGAATCCGCCATTTCGATTGACGTGAACCATCTCTATACGCAAGCCTTTTAAGCTTAGTTGGAATGTTAATATCACTGTGGTCATTCTTTTAAAGTAAAATCATAACGCAGATTAACTGTCACCCATTAGGACTAACTTGAAATGTCTCTTACCCATTACTTGTTACTGTATCCACATATACATACACGGGAAGCGAAATACATAAGTCGTTTGTATATTTTTCGTATTATATGAAAGCCTAGACGTACCCCAGTCGAGCCGACTCATTCACCGCTCAGCTAGTAACGAACTGCAGTGTTGGTTTACCACTGAAATTATATAGTATACTATATTATTATATACTTAAATAATTACTTAATAAACTACAATTAAATACTTAAGTAAATTATGTTTTTTTTTTAAATATTGTACCATCAAAAATTATTGTCAGCCTAACAGTCTGACACAACAGAACATGAAGTTTACAACGAGCACATTTCACATGAAAACCTAGATTGTTTGATGATGGCCGATTTGCGTGATCGTATTTCGACCACGGTGATATCTTCTGGTTATTGCCGACATCAACTACGCAGAATATTTTAGAGTGCCGTCGTAAGCGTTTGCGCAAACACAGGAGCACTCAATCGGTATCCTCTTCCCTATTCCGATGTAATGCATGTCCAATAATAGCAGAAGCAGTGTTCGAGGCATGAGACACATACACAACACACCCAGACCCGAGAGCCAACAATTTGTGATACACAAATGTTGTTCCTCGTCTGGGAGACGTATACGGGACCCGCTACGAAGCAACCGGTTTCTCTATTCACTACACCACTAGGCTGCAAACATGATATGAACCTTAGTTCTCAACAATGAATTTCCATTTTTGGTATTCTGACCTATAAATCAATCACACGTTTACATTGGCAATAGGCACGCCCCTGTCGTGTTTAGTACCTAATAATGTAAAGAAGATTTATGACTTAACAATTGCTATCCAATCTGAAAGTCTAAGGTGACGAGATAAAAAAAGATTTCTAGAGATAGACATTTTTTGATATGAGGACTTTTGAATCGTCACAATTACTACTGAGAATCTACCAATAATTCGTTTTGGAAAGCAGCTCCCGGAGAAAAGAAATGGAGTTGATCTTTTAAAATAATTATAAATTCAATTTAGGTGTCGTGTTTAAATGCGTTGGAGTTGTTATTAAAAAAAGTGGTGAAAAGATATATGCAAGCATATTTGTTATCTGATTTTTAAATCACATTTCAAATTTGCAATTATAGCGCAGCTTTTCGAGAACATTCGTTCGTATTTTATACATGTAAATTTTTCTTGAAACGAATAATAAATATGTCATCATACATAAATATATTGCGATGTTGCTGTTAAAATGTCCATTTCTTTATATTTCTCTCTTAATGATGCATTAGAATTGAAATTTTAAACTTTGCATTTGCTGTTATGTGTAAATTAAATATTATACAATTTTATCATCTAGAAAAAATTTTAATTTTTATTTTTTTATTTATTTCATTTGGGTCATCTACGGTGTATACATGAAAACAATCTTAATCCATAAATACACGAAGTCAAATCTGATGCATGCACCAATTAAAGATGAACACATAATTTGTTACAATTAACGGTTATCGTGTTACAAACATTAATTAATGGAGAAAACTAAACAATAACTGATTCAAAATAAAAACAAAAAACAGAATTAAAATTTCAAAATGAATTAAATTAAATAATATGGTAATAAAATAATATGAATCATAATAAAATAATTATATAACATTTTAAAATTAAAATTAAATGAAGTCACAATCAAATTCAAATTAATTGGGAATTAAATTAAATGTCAACAAGAACCTTACATAATATAGAGATTAAACAATTGAATAGCGATTAAAATCTAAACGAAAGACAACACGATATAATAAAATTAAAATTTAAAAAATTGAGATTGAAATTAAAAAAAAAGGAATCATAATTTATAAACTGCAGCCGCTAAGCTTGTGCCTGGAATACTTGCAACACCTTACGCCTTAAAATTACCCATTGACTATTTTAAATATAGACATTGCACTACTTAATTTTGGGCAGACACCATTTGTCTAACTCGTTCCACTACAGTGCGAAGCTTGGATGTATGAGTTTATCTCGCATCGATATCTGTCTCAATCCTCAGGAGTGGCAACTAATGTTAATCTATATAGATTTATGGGCCGAAGTAATTACGTACCCATTAACTGTGCGCGCATTTGCCGAACATTGTTTGTTATAATAATTATCATTAAGATTCGAACATACTCCCGCAAGATCAGGAGTCCAAGGTTCTAGCTACTAGGCCATAACCTACATCGTTATAATACTTTTATATAAAAACTCTAACGAACACATTTCATGTCACGTTTTTAACCCGACCCCGTCATTAGCGAAGTCGGAGTGTATTTTTTTTTATAAAAAAAACATTCGCATTGTAAATAAACATCAGCATATAAAATAAAATAACTAGTAGTTTCCCACAAAACCGGAAAAATAACAACACTGACTTAATACGTGTGTAGTTTTTGTCGACCCCGTGGCGTAGTGGTTAGAGTCACTGGTCGCTACGTCGCGGGCCCTTAGTTAGATATTTTTCTTGCCCCATCTCCTAAACCTTATTAGGGAATGTTTGACAACATCTTGAAATTGATCAGGATGGTCGCATATATATATATATATATATATATATATATATATCATTACACGCTTAATATATTTTCTACTCAACCCGTGTAACAGTGGTAGAGCTACGCTACAGTTTCTTTCTAGCTGCAGATTGAATGGAAATAATGTTGCTGTGTTTCGTCTGGTGAGTGCAGGGATCAGGAAACCTTTATTACTGGTGACGAGGTGTTCCATCTCAGTCCGCAAAAGTGACAACGCATCTGCATTATGATTCCTTGTCAAGATTGAGTGTAGATGTCCTGGGCCGCAGGAATCACTTACCATCAGTTGAACTGTGTGCTTATTTGTTCCTCTTAATAAAATAAAAAAATCCAAAGGTGCGCTGATAGAGAATGCCTTTAAGCGTTAAGTTCGCCGTGTTGTACAATATTTGGTTTACTCGTGCTAATAAAGAAAAATATATAACATACAAATTTGTCTCAGATTGATTTGGATTGAATAGGACTCAAATATATTTACAAATTATAAACTGTCAATACATATAATTTATAATAAAATAAATAAACAATTTTATTTCATAACATGCCTCGCGCTACTCGAGTTTTGGATCCGACAAATTGCGAAGAAACACGATCCTATTCTTGCAGCCCCTATTTATACGATATTCGTGGGTTGTCACCCCTCAATACAATAAAAAAAGACTATCACTAAAACTAGGACATAGCACTTACTACCTCTCCGGTTCGAATCGCAACAATGGGTTTAATTTTAAATTAATATATAGATTCTCCCCCAATCAAGTTTGAGATCTAGCTTTTTTTTAGCTGATGTCCAGAGGGATCCAGCTTTAACGGGTTGGAAGGTCAGCGAGCGCTTAGTGCGAGGCGTTTATTATTGAGTAACCAGCACAAGGGTCCCGACAGGGAGCCTCGTCTTGGACCGTTAGCCTGTTTCGCGAGAGCGACTGATGTTTGAGGAGATATCTATATAATATGTGTATATATGCACGCACCGACTACTATAAGAGCATTAGATTCTTGAAGCCCATCTTCATCGTGAAATAAACAAGTAAATTAATTTAATATCGTATACCATTTAACTCATATTATTCGTTTACCATTATAAACTATTTATTTAACAAAAGTAGTGCAATTAACGTTATGACAAGACAAAAGACGAATGTCGGGTTCCAACCTATGACATAAAATTTCGCAGACCGTACCTTAAGCCATTAGGCTATTGATTGGAAAAAGTAATAGACTATATATATAAATACAACTGCTGGGAAAAGAACTCTTCTCTAGCTAGCTCTAGCTCCACAGGGGATTGACGGACTTCATATGTTTTCGCAGTATTTTATTTTTGTTATTTCTCAGTCATGCCGGTTTCCTTACGATGATTTCATTCATCGCTGAGCACTTGTTATTCCATCACTTAAAATCGCTGTTACACCGTGGATCGATAACACGTTCCGATAACTATTCGAGCCGAGGATGAGGTTTGGCCCTCTGCGAGGTTCGGCTCTCACGGGAACCCTCGTGTCAGTTGCTTTCACGCCAAGCGTAACCGTCCAAACCGAGGCTCCCTTTCGGCAGCCAGTGGCCATCAGTCATAAATAAAACACCGAGCCTGGCACGAGCACCTTAAGATGTTCGTTGCTCGCCGCCTCTGTCGTCGTTGTCGTTCTTCGTCCAAGGGGTCGGTCCACTGCATAGTTGATGCCGTCATCGAGCCAGCAGCGGCGTCGTACTCCTTGCTCGCGAGTCAGTTCCGGTGAAGCTGTAGGGGTCGCAGGGCCAACAGCAATGCACATACTCGAAAAAAAAAACCGGAAATCGAACTCGTTTTGATCGTGTATCGTGCATTAAAAGACAGCGAACTATCACGGCTCTCTATTCCCTCGTTGACTCCAATAGTTTAAAATAAAATCTTTCATCTTAGTACCATGGTACACAACTAAATAGAGTAATAGTCATGGATGGCATTTGACTTATCTTCAGATAAAACGTGCGCTCATTTCATCTGTCATTTTTTTCCACGTCGTCATATTTCTCACGTCTGTATTATATATATATATATATATATATATATATATATATATATATATATATATATATATACATATAATATATATATATATACATACAATATACTAAGCCTAACTAGATTAATATTATTATTATTATTATTGTATAGTCCTAGAAAACGAAGCGCACAAAAAAGTTACCGAACATCTGGCAGTTTCATTGCCGCGGTCATGGTCCTTTGTTTCTTTCTATGATGTCATTACATCGCTATTCATTCGGACGTGAGAAATATGACGACGTAGAAAAATAATAATAATCATGCCCCATCACACTTGTGTGTGAAAAATATAACACATTACAGAGACAGTGATTCGGTATTAGTTTATGACGGTGAACTGGAACTGTCTGCTGGACCCGGGACCTGCGACATATATATATATACATATACATATATATATATGTATGAGATGTGGAATACAGAGCTTAGGGGATTACCTAAACCACCTACGTATTGCAGACGACCTAGTACTAATATCCGGAGGCCGGTGTCATCGGTGAAAAGGCCTGGCTCTACACCGCGAGTGCGCGGTATGTCGTTGGTGTAGCGTGTGTATAAAATAGGACCTAGGACGGAGCCTTGTGGTACTCCGGCACTAATGGAGTGAACCTCGAAACGCGTTCCCTCGACGCGGTAACGAAAGGTTCGATTTCGGAGAAAGTCTCGTATGATACGTACGAGTCGATCTGTCACACCGAGCTCATATAGTTTGTATATGAGCCCGTTGTGCCAGACCTTGTCGAAAGCTTTCGCTACGTCGAGGAAAAGTGCCCCAGTTTGGTAGCCCTGAAGAAATTTACTGAGGATGTGCTCCGTGATGCGGTGCACTTGATGTCTGCATCAGTGTTGGGTGCGAAACCCGAACTGCTCATTGATTGGTAGCTCTCGGGACAGCATGAAGTCCTTGAGGCGGGCGAGGATATAAATATACTCATACCTTGAAAAACAAATAGGGCTAACCGACACTGTAAAGACCTAGAAATAAACCGAACAATACAGCTGAAATGGAATAAATACTGGACGTTGAAGGAAATACTTAAGAGCAATCTACCAATAAACTTTAAAACAAACACCCTGAACTCTTGTTTTCTTCCATGTCTAACATACGGTTGCCAAACATGGGAATTCAATAACAACATTAAAAATAAGATCACATGTCAAAGAGCTATGGAAAGTAGTATGCCAAAGATTACGAAGATATTTAAAATCCGTCACACAAAAATCAGACAAACTACTAAGCTACCGATGCATTAACACACGTACTTACTTCTAAATCGAAATGGGTCGGGCATGTAGCTCGTCTACAGGACCAAAGATGGACTAAAAGAATTACCACATGGAAAGGCCCTCAAGGAAAACGAAAGATAGGAAGATCTTATAGTAAAAATTGCCTAGTCAAGAGAAAACTGGCTGGCGTTGGATGAGGCCTTTACTTGCGGTGACGCTCTCGCAAGTACCGAAACATAAAGCACAAAACTTATCCCCTTTATCTACAAATTTACTTGCTTATTCTTCTTCAATGTTTAAATGTAAATAGATGTAAATGTATAAATAATTAAGTAGCATGTGAATGTTAGAATCTCTAAAGTTGCAACTTGCTGGAAATAAAAGGTTCTTTTATTTTTATTTTATTTATTTTATTATATATATACAGTGGTCGTCATACAATTAGAAACATTTCTTATGAATAAAGAAAGTATAACATCAACGTACAAATGTTCACATTCAATAATTAATAATCATGCAATAATATAGTCACACAAATAAAAAACTCATTAAATGCATAAAATATAAATCATATCTTACTTTTAATTACAAAATGAGACTTACACATGTAGGAGTTTATTTTCTGTCACTGGCCGCTTGGACGCCTAATGAGATACATTTTAAAAAACGACATCACGTCCTTTTATTATCCGGTTCGTTTTGAATCTAGACCAAGTAAGTTGTGTGTACATATAAAAAACCTTCCCTACTCAGCGGGCCTCCCGCTCGCGAGTCTAAATAGATAAAGCTATACAGGTATCTGTACCAACAAAAATACAACCACAAAAAAAATATTTAATAAGCCGATTAAATAATATATAACAAATTATGGAAATTTATTGTTAGCGCAATCAAATGTTTGTCACTTTTTTTACTTAACTTCATCAAATATCGAGCTTTTTAGTGACATGTTTATAAAATCATGTAGATATTATAAAGTCAAAGACAGCTACCGTGCGATATCCAAGAACACAGTGACAAGTTTAATTTATAATTTTTTTGATAATTTATATGTATGATGATCTTCTTCATAATAATTTATATTCTATACGCTAAACGATTAAATATTGCAATAGAATATGGCCCAAAATTCAAGATAGCGTAGTGTAAATTGTTGGTGTCGATTTGCGGTAACTTGCATAAAGTCGTGTGTCATAGTAGTTCAAAGCTATTCCAATAGATGGCCTTTATTTACATTAGTCGAGATTGTAACATGTTTTTTTTAATGGATTACTGTGGAGTATTTGAAGATTTAGTCTCGACAAAATATGTTCGCGGCTATCGCCGGCCAAAGTAGGTATTTTCAGACGACCGACCTTCATATTCTCAGGACACGAACGCACTTCATTTTCTAATAGTAAGTGATGAGATGACGACTCTCTATATTCTGTTGATGTTTATGCTGTTAGCCTATGCGGCTCTTACAGCTTCATCGGACACAGGGCTCACGGAACTGAGGGGTCCGTGAGCTGGTGGGGTCCGTGAGCTGGTAAGAGATGACGACTGCAGCATGCTGCACCTAGTGGCTGACTGTAGCATGCTGCACCTAGTGGCTGATTGCAATTTATTTCTATCTGCAGCTTGACCGGGAGGTCTACGCCCTCATAGAATACCAGAGTAAAATAACAGCATAACGCTGCTGTGGTTCGTCTGGTGAGGGTTGGGATCCGGAGACCTTTATTACTGGAGACAAGGCATTCCGTCTCAATCCCTAACGGAAACAACGCATCTGCATTGTGATTCCCAGTCAAAGATGAATGTAGATGTCATGGCCCACAGGAACCACTTGGTGAACTGTGTGTGTGTTTGTAATTCTTAATGTATTTAGAAAAATCGTATTTATTGAAACTCAATACATGGTGAGGGTGACAATCGAACACACTTTGCACCTGATGGCACCTTTCCTTTGGTCCACGACAGCAACATTCATCCTCGATAAGGAATAGTAAAACAGATGCGTTGTCATCCCTTTAGGAATAATATCCCGCGACCAAATATAAACTTTACCGAATCCTTACCAAATTCTCTGGAATATTAATGAAGGGTGGAAAATAAGAAAGAAAGAAAAATAAGAACAGTGTTGATGAATGAATGAATGTTCTAAATATGTATATGAATGAAAAAAAAACAATTACTATACTATAATTATACTAGTTTTGCCGTAATCCACACAAGAGGTGCCCTTCGTACTTGAAAGTGAAATCGAATATTGTTATTTAACATTCATACCGAATCTTATTCGGTATGAATGTTATTTGCTTAGTCTTATTTAAATTTTGCTACAGATCTATTAGTTTATTTATTTAATAAGACCATGACCACTACCTTTATATCGTTCGTCAATCTGTCGTCTATTATTTATTACAATTTTATATTACACATAATGACAACACCCTATTCAAATAGGGTAATATGTTGACAGACGTCGCAGCTGTAGTTCCTGGGTTCAATGGACAATATTATCTATTGTACATTACAAATTAATGCTTTCCGAATGTGGAAACGTTGTATGTAGTATATCCTTGTATATGATACTAAAATTGAACACTTCTTATTTTATCGTACATGCAATTCAACAGAAGGGGAAGGTTTGGAATTATTTCAGAAGTAGAAAGTTAATGTAACATTCTGAAAGGCTATTAGAACGGTCTGTATTTTATAATTCTGCAATTATATATGAACACACACAAACACACGCACACCTACTCACACTCATACACTTAACCGCATACTTACCCTTACACACACAAGTTCTGGTTTTATTTATTATATTTTATTTACATAAATCATGTGTAATCTTTAATGGGAGAAGACACTGACCTCTGTAAGACAGGTTTAGAACCTGGCTGGAAAGCTGGAAGTCAGGGATTTCATAAAGGTTGTAAAAAAATTTTTCAATAAAAATACAAATATTTTTTTTATAATTTTTCTTAATTAATACAAGTACACCTTGTTGCTACTGCCGATTGTATGTTATATACGTATATAGAACGTATATACAGTTAGCAGACATTGGCTTCCTGATTGACGATCACTTTTTAAAAGAAAAATAAAACAGTTACTAAACGTAAGTATCTTACGGCGCCCCGCTTCACGATTGAGCTAAGGGCCAACGGGATATTTTCGTTCCTATACTAATTAATACCTATCCAGAATCCGTGATCCCTGAGACAAATTCGCTTCTGCCGCCTCGAAAAACTTCGCTACATCTCTGGAACCATCGGATAACTAAACTTAGTAAAACTTCCCGCGGAACCTAGGGAAAAATTCGCTATGAAGACCTCCGCTCGAACTCTCTTCGAAGGTCAGCAGACCGCCGGGTTACCAAGCCACCAGTTACTATGTAAAATTTTACTAATACTAAATTCCATGAATTAATACATATGAAAATATTTTTAATGCATACTGCGTTTGCTAATCTATTAGCTTATATTCTTATGAAAAATATAATACGATATAAGACGAATTAAATTGGTATATTATTATATGAATAAATTTCATCCATTTTGGTACATTCGGGAGTTGTTAAATATAAATAAATACATACCCACATATAATCTTAAACCTTTATATAGAAGAAATTACTTTTAGACTAAATCATTTCGTATAGATAATTTTACAAAAAACATTTACCATGTGCTCGACAAGAAAGGAAAATATCTTATGGAACCTACGTGTGAACTATATAATAGGGATAAATAACCAAAATTAGGGGACAATAGACCAAATGCCGCCGAGTGAGATGCCTATGCTCTCTCTAGACAGATAAACTATGCCCAGAAGTGGACAAGTCTTGATAAGTATAACACTAGAGGCGTTAAACTTTATGTATCTTATGTAATATTAATTTTATTATTAGACGTTTTATGACCACGTTGCACTAACAACAACATAACGACGATCCAATTATTTGTTTCCCTGAAAAACCCCAGATAATAGGAGTGTAAAGGTCATTTATAAACAGTGAGATAACTTATACACGGTAAAGACATAATATAAATAAAAATATATGAATTTTGTAATAATTCAGGGTTATTTTTTATCAGTATATTAGGAATTTTTCTATAATAACAGACCAGCTCGATCGGAAAAGCAATATCTCACAGAATACCTACGTGAAATATGC
The DNA here is from genome assembly GCA_029286865.1 of Teinopalpus imperialis. NCBI lineage: Eukaryota > Metazoa > Arthropoda > Insecta > Lepidoptera > Papilionidae > Teinopalpus > Teinopalpus imperialis. The sequence continues at coordinate 3,128,536 of JAGSMU010000006.1, forward strand.
TACTTTGTTTCCCAGTCGTTGGTATCAAAGCATGCCGCCTTCATGCTGAACATGCATGTTCATCTTGAATCTTCGTTTAGGCTAGATATAGTACTCTGTGGGGCGAGAGATATAGTAGTGAAAAGTGGTAACAATATTTACAATTGTCTGTCTGTTAATATACAATAGTTACAATGTATATAAAGCAATATCTCACAGAATACCTACGTGAAATATGCTACTTTGTTTCCCAGTCGTTGGTATCAAAGCATGCCGCCTTCATGCTGAACATGCATGTTCATCTTGAATCTTCGTTTAGACTAGATATAGTACTCTGTGGGGCGAGAGATATAGTAGTGAAAAGTGGTAACAATATTTACAATTGTCTGTCTGTTAATATACAATAGTTAAAATGTATATATAGCCTATCTCTTTATGTTATTTTGGGTACATTGTTTTTTTCTTTTTTTATTACATTGCGAGCAACAAAGAAGCACACTATAGACATGTACATTCATCCCTGACGAGTAATCATAATACAGACGCGTTGTCACCCTTGAAGAATGAGATGGAATGCCTGGTCACCAATATTAAAGGTATTGGTTTTCCGTGAGGGCGTGGTCCTAACCCGGTCGAGCTGACCAATTCATTTAGCAGCTAGAAACAAACTGCAGTGTAGCCAAACCACCACTCTTTGTACACAAAGAAACGCCGACACTTCGCTCCAAGAACGGCTCATTGAGTCAGTACCGAGTAGCTATAGGAAGGCCGTGTGGGTACTTCCTTTTTTAACCATCGTGGGTGACAAAGCCACCCCGCCATGACTAGACAACAACGCCACGTCAGAAAACCTCCTCGAGTGCCTGGTCGTTAAATTTCACCTCGATACTTGTGGCCGGGGGAAAGGCAATGCCGGGGCGGTACACACTGGTCACTGTTGATGATACGTTGTCACCAGTGGCTGATACTCTGACAGGGGGGTATCGCTGCTATGGGCACAGCGGAGTAGTGGGAAGCTCTCCTTGATCTCTGTATCCTGCAACGAAGTGGTGGTGCGCATTGGGCACTGGTGGCGATACGTTGTTCCCAGTACACAATCCTCTTACGGAGATTGCATATCTCCTTGATCTCTGTATCAAAGGGAAAGGCAACAAAGTGTGGCGACACGTCGTTCCCAGTGCTCAATCAACTTATGGGGGTTGCATATCTCCTTGATCTCTGTATCCGGGGGAAAGGTAACGAAGAGTGGTGATATGTCGTTCCTAGTGTCAAATGTGCTGTATTTTCTTCAGAGACACCAGTACTGACGATAATGGGCCTTTAATGAAAAGATGTACGACTTGCGGGCTTCCGAGCTCAAAATCATTAATATTAGGTGAATGAGATTCACTAGAAATTCATTTAAAAGAATTTCTTTAAATCGTAAAGCGAAATAATTTATACTGTTGGGATTAGCCCAAACTAATTACTATTTATATGTAATGTATTTATTCTATTATTTATTATTGCATCTAATACTACGGCTTCATAAACATATCTTTTATTCGCGTTCATATGCTCTAACCGTCAAAGTTCAAGTTTGTCATTCTTTTCTATTGTACAAAATTTCCAAATAAAAAAATACAAAAACACCTAACAGAATCCTCTGAAAATCCGCACAAAAATATGTTTAACTTTATTGACCTTAGATTGATTATTAAAACCGGGTGGAATGATATTATCGGAAACGTAACGGTAGCCCGCTCATATTTTTATTGTGTCAGAGCGATATATAAATTACGGCCTTCACTACGAGTCTTACGAGAATTATTCACGCGATGAGAACAGTCTCATTCAAACGTCGTGAAGAACGGTCGACATGATGAAAGTTTTGTTATTAATTATAACTTTATTCTCAACGTGTCATTGTAAAGTAGAGTTAAGTGATGGAGCGAGAAACTTCAGCGTCGAACTGCTGTACTTCACGGCTGAAGAAACTAATTGGCACACAGTGATATCACCATTCGGTATCTGGTCACTGCTGACCACTCTAACAGTTGGAGCAACTGACGTGTCTCAGAAACAACTTTTAAGCGCATTGCGCTTACCAAGCAAAACCACTTTTGCGATCAATGTATATAAAAACTTAACAGAAGCTGTACTCAAACCTGGATCTCCGGATGTAACACTGAAAAGCAAGAATTATTTGTTCTTCGACAACAATTTTGTAACGAAAACCGAATTCATTGAGACAATAAAAAATGATTTCCGAGCTACTGTGCATAGACTTCCATTTAAGCCCGCGGCAGAAGCAGCGGATCTTGCTAACCGCATTATCAAAGTGCCCAACGTTCTTCTCCCGGAGGATTTGGAAAATTCTAGAATGATATTAGTAAACTATATTTCATTTAAAGCTCTGTGGCAATTACCCTTCAATGTATCAGACACGAGAGTGACACCTTTCTACGATGAAAACGAAAAGGAAGTGGGCAAAGTAAACATGATGTTCCAAGAAGGAAACCTCCAGTATTCTAGTATAGAGGACATCCAAGCCTCTGTTTTGGAACTGATGTATGGCATTGAAGGTGAGAGCAAATACTCTTTCTTAGTACTCCTACCATTCAAGGGTATAAAGGTGGCAGATGTGTTCGTGAAATTAGAGAATTATACTGTTAAGCATATTCTAAAAAGAATGGAGGAAGATAATAATATTTTCGGTGCGTCCACTGTTTTAGTCAGATTGCCGCGGTTCAAAATTAGCACTAATGCTATTTTAAATAGAGCATTATACAAAATGAATATTCAGGATATCTTCGATGAAGACAAGGCAAGTTTTAAGACGATTACAGATAATAATATATATGTGTCAGCAATTGTTCATAAAGCTGATATAGAAGTCACTGAGTCCGGGACTGTGGCGTCAGCGTTCACATCAGCATATTTCTCAGATCGTGTTATGCCCTCCAACTTCAACGCGAATAAACCTTTTATTTATTTTGTCGTTGAAAAAACTACAGCGACGATCGTCTTTAGCGGTATTTATTCTAAGCCGTCGATATTTTGAAACTTCTTAAAGTTTTAATGTTCATTTTTATATTACGATGTTAATGTTCCTTATGTAATTTTAATAGGGTGGAAATATATTAGGAAGAAATATATCTATTCTTAATAACTGTTTGTTAATTATTATTAATTAATTAATATTATGGGGCTAAGTGAAAATAATAAATGAATGCCTTATAATAAACTAGCTCTCGTAGTTTCTCTTTTTATCTCCTAGTATGCGTAAATAAAAAAATAAGGTAAAATGTTTATATATTCCACTACTGAATCCACATAAACCTCCTCCCTAATGCCTTAATATAGACAACACCATACATCAACACAGAACCCGACGTCCTGATAGTCTGGGTGAAGGATTACTCCGGCATTTGCAGCAATGAGGCGACAGAAGAAGCCTCTGAACCAGAAGCCAGACTTCCCCGTATCATACATTAAAAACATCATCAAATGCAGACAGAAATGTGACACCTGTCGAGCGAGATACGAGAGAGCAGGCAAGGGCCAATATCTATGCCTTAAAGATAGAGTTTAATTTCGAATTTTATTTCTTTTAAATTATGTTTCTTTTCTGTGTTTATATTTCAGATTATTGTGCTTTGTGTTTTGTTATTATATATTAACCTCATTATTTACTTATAATATGTACTTATATTGTACCCTTAAAAAATATTAATGTCATTCGAGCGTTTGAAGAGAGCGGGTAGAATGTAACAGTATCAAACTGCAGTTACACGGTACTCATGCTATCTCCAAAAAATATACGTTTACAAATATTTTAATATTTTAATTACCCATGTTTTAATTTTGTGAAAACTTGTAATAAGTGGCCATCAGAGATTGAGTAAACTCCGAATGGAAAAGTTACCCTCTCTATTAGGTGACACTACCAACTTATTTTTTTAATTAATTTGTCTCTAAGATATGCAGGTTTCGTAGTAATCTTTCCTTCACTACCAAGCACGTGATAAATCTAATCTTAAATATAGTTAGTAATTTAAAATGGCAATTAATAATATCTCACGTGTAGGGCACCGGGGACTGTTGATAGTGTTACTGTTGAAGTGAAGAAGACCCATAAAGGGTTGTAGCGCCGAAGAAAGTCTAGTAAGTTAGGGCACCGTGGATCGAACTGGGTTTGCACATGAATCTTGAACTAAAAACGGCTGTTTAAACTCTGTGCTATCGGTGCCCAAATGGGTAAACAGAGATGTACTTTATTGAAAGAGTTTATTAAGGGAACGAGATAGATATATCGCCGTGTTGCGACTGCACAAATGTTAGGCTTTTGTATTGTGACACTCTTACTGGTTAAGAATGTACCACTGTAAAATCCATGATCAAATGTATTTACGATAGAACTCTTACAGTTGAATTTCTGTACTAACTGGAATGATTACGATATTATAATATATCACAGCTGTCACCTGTCACGGTACCTTAAAGACATCACCACAGTAAACTAACTTAATTTTTTTTTATGACTGGAAATCTTATTGTATAAAGATTAATATAGAAAAACATATATGGAATAGAATGGATGCCACATAACGGTCAGGGTAGTCTTATAAATAAAATAATTAATTAGTCCGGCCACTTTGGACTATGTCATTACCCGTGTGCCAACTTCGGGGGAATCTAAATTGAATTTCCTTCTGGAAATACCCGCACTAAATTCATCGAGGACACATCGAAGCACGATTTAAAGCTTCATCGCCAAATACACCCCCTTTTTTTTAGTCCGTAATATCAAAAAATACAGATTCTCGAAGAATAAATTAAGAAGGGCTTTTTTAAACTGAAAAAATCTAAATATTCTTTGTCCCGTCTACATTGCATTGCAAAATTGGGCACGTCTAGGAAGATTTAGCTAAGACTTTCGTCTAAATCCATTCTCGACCAATATTCGAGATTAAATATGCGTCGTCACCCAAGAGACCCGAGACGGAATGCTTTACGTGTTATTGGTTATGTAACACACCAATACGCACACACCATACTATAGCGCATGTATTTCACACTGCAGACTAATGCAGTGTGAAATACATGATGGAGTTATGTTGATTTCCGTACATGTCATGCCAAATCCACTTAATTTTCTGACTTAATTTATGCATAATGCCCACAAATTATGGAGTAGATGAGATGGATAGAATAAAAAATTGATATAAGATGATCAATTGAAAATGGAATCTTGCGCCACTTCTAAGTAGGAACATACTCTCAGAAGCGGTGAGAGACTTTCACCAATAGAGTGACTTGATATTGATTACTTCTAGACTTAGTTTTCATAAAATTGTTTACCCACTCCAATTTGAACTGAAATAACTCAGGTGTAATGTGCATAGTATTCTAGGTATTAATATTCTTTTAAAAAAAATCCCGTGTGTCTGGGCGCAAAGCGCTCGGACGTTGAATTCGTGACAACGTTCCCAAAAACAATGAGCGCTCAGCACAGAATAACAATAAGCTTATACCGCAGAATAACATTGAGTACACAATTGATTACATTATTTTGTACTATCAAGCGGCACTAAGAGACACACCTGTGAGCGAGCCAATCGGGCGCGAGCACGCGGTGCTATGAGTCACACCTCCGAGCGAGAAGATCGTGCGCAATCGGCTACATTCGGTTACTGTCGGCCCCGTGTAACGGAGGACGGGACAACTTTTTCGTGAATGCCTCCCAGGATAACCGACTTATAAGACGTTGTCACGTCAAAAAATGCTTTCACGATCTTTCAACTTGACAATAGTTTATTTTATCAAAATAGGTTTAATATGTTAATATATATCTGATACCAATAAGCTTACGTTTTTTTTTTTTTTTTTTATAGCATTAAGAGTAACAAACGAGCACACAGTTCACGTGATGGTAAGTGATTCCTGCGGCCCATGACATCTACATCCATCCTTGACAAGAAATCATAATGCAGATGCGTTGTCACCCTTGAGGACTGAGATGGAATGCCTCGTCTCCAGTAATAGGTCTCCGGATCCCTGGACTCACCAGACGAAACACAGCAGCGTTAAGCTGCTATTTTACGCTGGTATTCTGTGAGGGCGTGGTCCTACCCCAGTCGAGCTGACCCATTCATTCTGCAGCTAGAAACAAACTGCAGTGTAGCTCTACCACATTAAACGTGTTCAGTTTTTGACTAACGTAACATAATTTTCGGTTTGATTTGTTTGAAAAGATGAAAGCTAACTTGCAATGCGTACCAAATGTACGAGTAAATAGGTTGGAGTAGTTGGAGTAGCAATTGCTATCTTAAATTTTGTTCCGTTTATTTATCCGTAGGATATTATTTTTCAAACTTTACTTAATGAACATATTTTATTAGAGAAAGCAAAGACCATTGTGTTATGCTGTGTTTGACGCATGAGAATTACTGTTACAGTGTAATATAATATTTCCTTATGTGTTGATATCGTTAATTGAGTCGCAGTGATAACATCGAGCGTGTGGGGAATAGCGGAAAATACAATATACGCATGACCGCGGGACGGGCTATCCCAACCAAGCGATACGATTCAATTATACGTAAGTGAAGTTCGTCATAAACCCACTTTTTTGTTTTTTTACACTAAGCGGTCAATTAGGAATACGGAATTCCCCATGTGCAATATTAAAAGGGAGATGTCCTTTATTCATTTCGTATTTATTGTAATGTACGTGGTCATAGTGCATGATCCCATTCAAGTATTTCTTTATTTATTTATTTACTCCTTATTGCATTAACCTTAACAAAGTTAAAAGTTCACAAAGAGTGTATTTAATGCTAAAGGCATTCTCTGCCAGTCAACCCAAGGTGTGGTAAGATATGGTGTACCAATAAACTCATTTATAAAAAAAAAGAATAACTATCAATTTTTGTTTCACATTTTTTTTTTCTAAACTAAATATGGTTTGCAGTATCAGAGGTTAAGAATCTAATCTTGTTTCGGGAGTGTCGGGAGTGTTTGAGTACGGACTTTTTTAAAAGAAAAACCTAAAGTTAACTACATTAAAAGAAATTGCGTGTTGCCATAGTGGAATGCCAAATATGAATGTACAATCCAACACTTAGAACTAAATGTTAAAATGTATTACTTTAACTAAACCTACGTGGGAACATATTATCCGATAGTTATGAGAGCAATGCAAGAGATCTTTTATGATGATTTTTTTTTTTAACTTTCTAAGCAAGTGCTTGACCACAATCCCACCTGATGTTAAGTGGAAATGCATTTCTGGATGGTAAGACACACTAGCTCAGTAAATGCCTATTCACATAACACCCACATTTTAATCGGAGGAAAAACAGATGCGGGCAAAACATAAAAACAAACATACTTAGAACGTTGTACGGATTGTGATTTTATAACTATTGTTTTAAATGTAGGATTATTATTGCTATTGTTCGATATAAGTTCGATAAAGAGGCACTCACTCGGAGTCCCCTTTCCTATTCCTATATAATAAAAAAGAACATCGAATAATATATGTATATATATATATATATATATATATATATATATATATATATGTGTGTGTATCTGTGTGTATATAATAATAATAGACAGTTTATTGCCACAGAAAAAATAAACAAATTTACATAAACAATATTATACTTCGGCAAACGGAGGTGACTCAGCTTTTGCTGAAGCAGGATTATAGTCCCGTGCAGCGCTGGCTTTCAGCCACTCCCATTTCCGTTAGATGTAATGCGGGAGTCGTGTGAATTAGCCCTTGTGCTGGTTACCCACTAATAGAGGTCTCGACTGAGCGCCATAAGCGCTCGGTCACCTCTCAACCGGGTGAAACTGTAAAAGCCCTCGGGCTAACAGTGGCCATCAGACCGGAAAAAAAAAAAATCGGGCTTCCCAATCACCAACTGAACTTATATTTTTTCCAAAGTGTTTATACCCAACAAAGTAAATGAATAAGTAAGTGTGAGCAGACAAGAAGACTATATAGTACTACTAACTGTTACTAATATGTTTTCTTGCATAAGTATGTGTCAGTTTGTGTGTGTGTATTTGTGTTAATATGTGTGTAGTTTTGTATGTATATATTCTGTAGGTGTGTGTGTGCAAATTTTACTTTTCCGGTTATTATGATTGTGTAAGTACAAAAGTCTGAGATTCGTATAGTTCCAGTTGGCATGTTTCATATTCTCTGCAGCAAATTGCCGCTTTAGTAATGCAGATTCGTATATGATATAGCTTTGAATCTTACAATGCTTTGTATATTTCTCAGAGGTGAGGGAAGTCGATCTATATTCTTACTGCAGCAAATTTGAAACAACCTCTATAACGTGATGTTTTATCTTTTGGCATCTTGAGAAGACTTATTGCGTTCATACGAAGACTTCTATGAGTAGTCCTTAATCCAGAGAAGTTTTTCAAATAGGTATTCCGGTTTTTTGTTCCATATCGCTCTATGTACAGCGCAGGAGTAGAGAAGCTCCCTTCTAGCACTCGTGTTAAGTAAACCTTTCATGTTCAGGTAATTCTCTCTTTCGGTACATTGAAGCAGAAACGTATACAGGCATTTTGTACTCGCCGTATAGTTTTCTCTGTGCTGGAATTAAATCTTGGGCCAAAGGTAGAAATACAATAATTAAATTGAGAGTGAACCAGTGATTCACTCAAAAGTACACGTGGCTCCTCTTTAATGTATGGCCTGATTTTATAGATCGTTTTTATTCTGATAAAAGCAGTTCTAATTTTATTATTTACATGTTCAACATAGGTGTTCTTGTTCCCCATCTAAAATAAGACCAGCGTTATGTACAGAGGCTACCTGCTCCAGGACAACATTATCGATTTTTATTTTATCTTTCAGATATTATATTATTCTTATTTGGGTTTTAGTTTTAGTGTTTAAAATAACATTTGTGACTTACTCTGATTTAGAACCAGAGAGTTATTTTGAGACCAGGTATAAATATGACTAGGATCAGCGTAAATTTTTTATATAGCTTCTTGCTTGTTTTTGCTTTCTAATAGGTAAGTTACCTACCACAATGTCTCTCCACGCCTGGGGTTGAGCGGTAGAGAATGCCTTACGACATTAAGTCCGCTCTTTGTGTCACTCTTTGTAAAATTGAGATACACAAATATTATTCCTCGGTTGGGAAGTTAATCCAGAACTCGCAACGCCGCAGCCGGTTACACTAACCACTACATCACGAGGTACTTTCGGAGGCTGGAGATCTCTTTGTCATTGAGTGGACCTTTTGTTACTTTAGTGACCAATGATTGGGACTTCAGTCGCTTCAAACGCCATGCGTGTTCTTTTATATTTGAGGCGTGTACACCGACGTTGGCTTAGATAACTTTAATAGCAATCCATTTTTGTTTTCAATATCCTCCGTTCAAGATTCCGCTATATTGTATCCCTTAAAAACTATAAAGTAAATAAAAGGTAAATAAAGAGTACAGGTCATAAATATCTACTTATATTCTCAATAAAGAGATGTTCATGCGTTTGCATCCTTAAGGACCTAGATGGAGTGGATACCTCGGTACCAACAACTCTGCCTACGTTTTCGTTTTGGATAATTTGGGTAGTGTAAATAATTATCAGTATAGAAACAAAACATGAGCTCTTGGTTCAACTATTATCAAAGCTACGTAACCATTATCAAGAAATATACTTAGGGTTATAATAGGGTTATCATATTCGAAATATAAATAACTTAAACATGACCCGTTCCGAAGCCTGCCTGGAGAGATGGAGGCTCTCTTGGGTCTGTCAGAGTAGACAGAGACAGAGGTAGAGTTGACAGTGGTAGAGCCACACTACAGTTTGTTTCTAGCTGCAGAATGAATGGGTCGGCTGGACCAGGGTGGGACCACGCCCTCACAGAATACCAGCGTAAAATAGCACCATAATGTTGCCGTGTTTCGTTTGGTGCAGGGATCCGGAGAGCTTCATTATTGCTGACGAGGCATTCCATCTCAGCCCTCAAGGGTGATAACGCATCTGCATTATGATTCCTTAAAATGGATGAATGTAGATGTCATGGGCCATAGAATCACATACCATCAGGTGAACCATGTGCTCGTTTGTTACTCTCAATTTAATAATAATAAAAAAAATATTGATAATAAAAAAAGCCAACAGATGGTGGTGCGACTTCTGATGTGTGCGTGGCCGTTCTCGTGACCCTGCAGTTAGGAGACGAAGTTGGAATCTTGGCTTTTAGTCGGAACTATAACTATAGGTACTTATAGTCCGACATAACCCGCCCTTACCCCCAAATGCAGGTTGTAAGACATTTCCCCAGGTATAAAAAAATAATCAGACCTTAAAGGTTATTTGTGGCAATTTGTGAAAATAAAAAAATATATCTGCAAACATTACAATATTTTTTTATAAGACAAACAGACAAACAATTCAACTGATGGTAAGTCATTATTATATGATACCTCATGGTAGACTGAACAGTGATAAAGCCACTCTACAGTTTGTTTCTACCTGCAGCATGAATGGACCGGGTGAGGTCCAAACCCTCCCAAATATGTTCCAAAAGTATACAGTGCTCTGTGTGTCATCTGGTGAGTGTAGGAATCCGGAGACAATTATTACTGGTGACGAAGCATTCCATCTGAGTCATTAAGGGTGACAACGCATCTGTATTGTGATTCCTTATCGTGGATGAATGTAGGTATCACAAGAATCACTTACTGTGACCTGTCAATAAAAAGACAATGGAATGTCTTTTTATTGACGTTGGATTTATTTTGCAAGGCAAGAAAACCAATGTTCACAACATGGAACTGAGCCCTGGCACTTCAATGCTAGGCTTATGAGGATGCTCAAGACTAATCAAGCTAAAAATAAAAAAAAATACTTGGTGTTTCCCTGCGTGATCTAATACATAGATATCCGCAATAGAACTAAGGTAACATTGATTGACATTGGTGAAATAATTAGTAAGATGAAATGACAATGGGCCGGCCATGTAGCTCGTAGAATCTATATTCTATAGGGAAGAAAGGTTACCGAGTGGCAACCGCAGTGTAGAATGCCGGGTACTAGATGAAGTGATGACACTGCATGACTGCGGGAAGTCGATGAATGAAGGTAGCTCAGGGTGGTACTCTGTGGTTGTCTGTAGGGGAAGAAACCAGTGATCCAGTGTTGGGCTGAGATGATAGCAGATCAAGCAGCAAATCAATAAACGCCAAACGCCTGCGTAAAATATTTCTGCCATTGTACGAATATACAAGTGGAATTAATTTGTTAAAATAAAATCAAAAAGCTTCAATTGTTAAATATTTTTTTGGAGCTGATACTTACAATTCGAGAATACTTATATCTAATTCAAAGAGTCGATTTTTTTCTTTATAGAAGTATATTTATAGAAATAAGATTGGAGAATTTTACCTGAGTATATTGTTAGGCGTTTTCCAATGTGACTTATACAAAATTTTATCATTCAATTCAATGCATATTTTAGTTTGGTAAATGAAAACAAATACTAAATACCCATAACTCATGATTTCTTCTTCCAAAATTAAAATACCAGGTACTTCGACTCACGTAGCCCGGAAATTACAAGAAATAAATCGTATAGTTGATTTTTTTTGTGTGTGTATTACTGAAAGAGACCTTTACAGCTTTATCTAATTGGACTGGCGGGAGGTCCGCTGAGTAGGGAGTGACAAACGAGGACGCAGTTTACCTGATGGTTGGACTCATAATGCTGCACATGCATTGCCACTCTAGAGTACTGTACAAATGTACTGTACCAAAGATAAACGCTGTTTGATGCCGAGTTCTTGAAGTATAGACTCGTTGGTACGGAACAGTCCACGATACTCCGAGCATTCTCCCCCAGCGCCACATCTCTAGGGCGTCTATCTTCTTCTTCTCTACTTCCCGCTGGGTCCATGTTTCTGCTGCGTACAAGAATATGGGGAATACAAGTGTCCAAACTAGCCGGATTTTTGTGGCTCTATATACATATGTTGCGATTCCTCCATATTTTCCTCAACTTGTCCATTGCAGTCCTAGAAATTAACATACGCCTCTTCCGTTCGTCGGTACATCCACTGTTGTTCGAAATTAAGGCTCCCAGATAAATGTATGATATGCAGTACATCAAAATTAGCAATTTGTGTAGTTCCTGGAAAATTCAGCGTCAGTATATATACATATATATATATATATATATATATATATATATATATATATATAAAGGTTCTTTCAAAACGTACACAGCCAATCATGATGTGTTACTTTCTTAAAGCTCACCGAACTTTCCAATGGAAATCCCAATCAGTTACTTTCACACGACTTAAACACCATTACAATACTTACCGATTTAGGGCAGTTAATTTTACTAAGTGGTCATTTGTTTTTTTTTCACATTAAAAATTTATGTGGTTTTTACCAATTTAGAGGATGGTGACACCTCAATAAGGAAAAAAAATAGTGCGTGGTTATACGTGGGTACCCTGACAACTAATGCATTTATTGATGTTTATTACCAGTGATTAGGGTCTTGGGTTTCTTTCATTCCCCTCATTCAAGTTGTATCAGATTTGTTGGTCAAGTAGATAAATTTGTAAAATTGTGTAGGGTAGTAGGCAAATTGGTTCTGTCTGGTAATGGTATTGACGGGAAGGAACATCATTAACACGATTGAACCGAGATATTTTTAACTCTTCGTGGTCAATATAGACAAATCTTACAAAATATGCTGGTCCGGTTGATAACTATTTGGAACGGCTATATCATGTAGCGAGCTCATAAATGTATGTGATTAAATGAGATATGATTAAATCAGCTAGAAGGTATTTAACTCATTCTATATCGTTATATTTAGTACAGTTTTGTTGTTGTGCCTTAAATGCACATTGCGAATCTATTCCTCATTGAGATTTCAACATCCGTTCCCATGCGAGAGAGTTTAAAAACGATAATAATAAGCCATGGCAGATGGACCCTATTCTAATATATAAAAGAAGAAACTTTCAAATGTTAAATAAATTATTGTAACAATTTCAATTAAATTTACTTACTGCAATAATTTTGTGTAAACTATTACATTTTGATTTTGATACATAATAATTTATGATGTTTTTTCAATCTTTCGTCTTTTAGAAACTGACTGCACCATAGCTCCAACACTTCCAGAATGACATCTCTAAATATTGTAACATCATCTTATTTTTCTATTTTTCTATCTCTTTATAATATAATAAAATATGAATAAATATATTTTATTATATTATAAAGTAATATATATATATATATATATATATATATATATATATATATATATATATATGTATAAGTAGACATTAAGTTTTCTTTTTGTTTTATTTTTAAAAAAAAACTTAATAATTTATACTTCGCTTAATATTTGTATATTCTTACAATAGCAGAAGTATTCACGCAGGCGCTTAGCGTTTATAGGTATGTATATCTACGAAAATTTCTAAACAAGTTGAGTTTTTCGTCGTCATCTGCAATCATCTCAGCCCAAAACTATTTCACTGTTCTCTTCCCCTACAGACAACCACAGAGTACCATCCTGAGCCATTAATCGAAAAACGAAACAAAATTGAAAAGGTCGTCACTTCATCTTGCGAGGGACGTCCTACACTACGAGACTACCATTTGGAAACCTTTCTTCACTATCGGTTATCAGATCTACGAGCTATATATATATGGCCGGCCGATTGTCACTTCAGCTTACTGATTACACCAAATATATATAACACCAAACATTATCTTTTCTATAGCTCACCGAGTGAAATTGAACTTCCTCATATGGCATTGAAGGATCAGGTCTCAGTTCCATAGGTCGTCACTGGTAACGCGCTCTGATTAGGTTCACAGCCATGGTTTCCTTATTTATATTTGCAATAATGTATTTGTTTTTCACACATATTGCAAAATAAATCCAACATTATATAAAACATAATATCGTAGTAAAAAATATGCAGTATGGTTATAGACCTTACAAAATGAAAAAAAACCTAATCGTGTACACTGTAAGTAGCGATGTTGCTTAATGACAAGGTTTGTGTGAACATTTTAAGAATGAAAAAACTTGATGGAATTCTCTCTGACGCGAAAGCATCAGTCCAATATATCAATCATACAGGTCCTAAGGGGACGGTGGTTTCAAGTAACATGATCCCGGCCGAGGTTTAAACCTGACCATGCATTAATACTAATAGTGTTTCTCGACTGGGAATTCGAACACGGGACTCATGAAATAGCAACCTGGTATTCTAAGCACTATGTGCCACGCGGCCGCCAATAATATATAACATATATATTTATATTAGGAATATATAATATATATTCCTAATATAAATATATTATACATAAACATTACGCTTCTATCAACAATTCTAGTATAATATTTATTAATTTTAGAAGACCTAAACAAATCGGTTCAATATTTTCTAAGATTAGAGTGCACAAACAGCCTATATTTCAAATAACTGAATGGACTTTCAAGAAACATTCTCTGCTGACTATGTTAATATTATAAAAAAAACAATTATCATAGCAATAGCAATCGCATTACAGATTTTGTGAAATAGGTTAAGAAACATCAATACACGATTTGATACTTTCGTTTTAATCCACGTAATTCTCTACATAAATTGTAGGTAAGAGTATTACGCTAAATGAATTCAACTTCAGACCATCATTATTATTAAAAAAGCATAACCCTTTTTGACAGGCGTTTTAAAAAAACATATACACAAATACTTATACAGTGGTAGAACCACCTGGGGTAGTACTGAACTCTCACACCAACATAACGTTACTGTATTTGTTTTGTGAGTTTAAAGGTCTGGGCAGTAACGAGACATTTTATTCCTCACGAGTGACTTTTGGAATGTTTGTTGATAACGGATTCATTTGTAATGAGCCGTAATTATTACTTACCATCAGGTGAACTGGGTGCTGGTTTGTCATTCCCAATGTAATAAAAAAAAATATCCATCAGTTAATTTAAAAAAAAATTCAGTTAATCACGCGTAATCAAGACATGGATGTACATGACAATACAAGGTTTTTTTTTTCTTTTTTATTAAAATAAAAGGAATAAACAAGAAAAGAGTTCCAATGTCAGTTCAAGTTCAGTTCAATGGAGACTTACTTCTCTCCTTTATGAGCAAACATAAAAGAACCTTCTCTCTAAAGACTACGTATTATATCAAGCATAACAACTCTGGCAATCAAGCAAGCATGCTTCAAATGGGGGAGACTTAATTTTGAACTGAATATATATGTTTTTTACAATAAAATCCTAGAAATCGTTCAAAAATGATCGGTTGCAAAATACAAAAAAAATTGTAAAAACAAGGGTTGTGTATTAAAAGTTATTAGTAAGTATTAAATTAAATAAGTGATTATTTAAATCATAGCGTACGAAATTGAATCTGTGAATTTAGTTTTTCGAAACGGTAACACTTGTTTAATAAAGAAATTTATGAATAATATAGCACGAGGGTACTGAGGGGTTACCCATTAATAGAGGTCTCTACTGACTGCCATAAGCGCTCGGTTACCTCTCAACCCGGTGAAACTGTAAAAGCCCTCGGGTATACAGCGACCATCAGCTCGAATAAAAAAGCTGCTTTATGGGCATCAATCAAATAAACTTGTTTAGCGTAACGCCAGTAGTGCCGTCTTGTGTGCACATGGTGGCGAATAGTTTTAGCACTGACTTCAAATTGTTTTGCAAATTGGGCCGGAGGTGTAAAACTGTTTTCTTCTTAAACACGTCTCGTCATTTTGTGCTCGTTACTTTTGGACGTCGACCACATCGCCTGTGATCTTGGAGATTGCCTTCACCTATTTCTCGTGTAATGCGTATTCTAACGGTGAAACGTGATATAATTAATTCTCTCGACTTGACTTGCCTTATGTTATATCCTGATCTGTGTAATGAAATTATTTCTACTATATACTTTCGAATATATTAAATTGCCTGCCATTTTAATTTTTAATAAATGACAGATTGATTTAAAGAGAAAACGATTTTATTTTTGAATGATTACCAACATGGTTCTAATAATAACTTCCGTAGTTTCTAGTGGCATTTGGATTATATTAGTAAAAAAATAACATTTATTTCTTTTGAAGAAAGATTAAAACAAGACGCACCTTTAACCTATGCTTTAATTGGATCACAATCAACCAATTGTGTTCAATAAATACGCGAATAAAAATCTGAGCTTTAGTGAACCGTTACCGGAAGTTGTTGTCAAATATGGTAAAGCATTTATACAGCCACAATTTATATAGCAACAAACAAAACAAATGGTAAAGTATTTATATACGTAAACAAATGCTTGGCCAGAGTGTTAGAAAAAGTTCCCGAAAAGTGTGATCGCACCAATGTCGTCCTTCACCATGATAACGCGTCCGGACATTCCGCTAAGATAACGAATGCGTATTTGAGGGCCTCAAATACGGAACTGATAACGCTTCTGCCAACAGCCAGGACGTCGCACCTGGCTACTTTTTTATATCCAAAAATTAAAAAGAAGCTTGGAAGAGAGGTTTACAATTCACTCATCGCACAATTAGACGCTCACTCGCAGACATTTTTACTTTTAATTTTTAGTTTTTTTATTCTTTATATTTACTTTCCTTAGTATTTTTTTTTTATTTCTTTATTTTTCTTGCAAAGTTTAAGGCATAACAATATCCTTATCAAGTCGAGGATCTGGTGATCTGTCAGATAGGGAAACCTCACAAAGAAATATTATATATTATTATATTGCTGTATTAATTTTGTTTGCTTTTGTGAAAGAGAAAAAAATCAATAAATAAATAAATCAAATCACATAGCCTTCGAATTACACGAAATAATTAGTATGGTTGATCTTTTATAATACGGCAAAAGAAAGTTTGGATTGACAGTTTCGCTGTAATCTGTGGACATTAACGGATTAAAGAATTATTCACTGTATTTAAATCACTTAGGCGAAATTATGTAAAACAAGAACGATATAAACGGGTTTGATTCCAAAACAAGGCAGTATCTAAAACTCCATTTTTTTATATTCGGTTATGGATGGTCTTATATGCCCGGAGTTCTTGACACTGCATTTTTCTTTTTTCTTTCTTGAAAGGTGACAAACGATTCATCCACATTCGTCCTCGATAAGAGCAATAATGCTGCAGAAGAATTGTGAGCCCAAAGAGCTAAGAGAAAATGCCTGGTGTCCAGTAATAAAGGTCTCCAGATTCCTACCAGACATCAGACGATTTTATCATGGTGTTGTGTGATCACCATAACAATGTATTCGAATATTCCTTCGATCTTAAAACATATAACTTCCATTGAAGAGAAACACCAGTGGAGAATCTATCGTTGCCGTTTTTGGACAAACAATTAAGGCCAAGTTAATTGCCTCATACAGCACCAACAAGATGCCAAGGTATAACCGAGAGAATAAAAGTAAGCTATATGATTATTTATACCAGTAAAGATTTGTGTTTTTTTTTGTTATCAAATAATGTATAATGACATTTTAAGGATAAGTAACATATTATTGAAAAGTCTTAAGTTCAGACAGCTTACGCGGATGGTTTAACTGTTACCGGTCTGGTAAAAAATATATTAATATTCAACTCTAATATACTTTATGTATGTATATAAAGGTTCGTTTAAGATATACCCGGAGTCATGATCTACTCACTTTCTAAATGTTCACGGAACTTTCCAATGGAAATACCAATCTGATACTATCACACAATTTATCCGTCGTTACAATAATTAACGGTTAAGTGCATTTACATTCGCTAAGTCGTTAATTGTTTTCAATTTCCTCGTTAAAAAATAATCTGGTATTTACCAATTCAGTGTGATGGTGACGTCTTAACGATAAGGAAAATAGAATATAGACTAACGCATTTATTGATGTTTATTATCTGTGATTAGGGTCTTGGGTTCCTTTTATTCCCTTCATTCAAGCTGTTTCAGATTTGTAGGTGCAGATTAATTCTGCCACCTGGTATTGATGGGAATCAACATCAGTAACGAGACGGTATCGGGATCTTTATAACCCTTCGTGGTGTTGTTTTCGTTGACGCCTATTTTGAGCGGCCTATGTTCTGCTGGCTGTAAAAGTCTGTTTGTAAACTCCAATCGTAGAAGCTATTGAACAGATTTGTTTTATTGGAGATATGATTTATTATACCAGAATTGTTATATAGAAGCGTAATGCTTATGTACATTATATATATGGCGTCCGCGTGACGCAGTAGTTAGAATGCGAGGATATTTCACGGGTTCCGTATTCGATTGTCAGGAAGGAACAATGTTTGTGCTAACGCATGGTCATGGGTTAAACCACGGCAGGAATTTTGTTACCTGAGATCACCACTCCCGTATCATATTCATCTTGAGTGGACGACCGTAGCTCAGTACCTGAACCAGGCTTCCCACCTATATTTCGACTCTGCCGTCACACACCCAAACCCCTTGATTGTAAGTGCCCCCACTTACAATCCCATCGAGAATGATAGATTCACCCGCGTCCGAAGGAGACCGAGGCACGCCCTCGACGACCCTGACGAATGAACCACCAGGGCCCAAGCCTTTCACAAAACACAACACACGTACATTGCACCCTCATACCGCCCCTGCCGACAACGAGGACGTCGCAGACAAGATTATTCACGGTACCGCCATGTCACAGGCCGTTTCTCTCCAGTCCATACAAATAGAAAGGTCGCTGGAGTTTCTTGCGCCACTTCTTCTCCAGTGATGGTACAGATAGTCAATAATAATAAAAAAGATATTAATGTAGATATTTCTTAGTCAGAAGCAACTGACCGAGCCGAGGTTCGGCCCTCTCATGCACCCTCGAGTCAGACGCTCTCGCGGAACGGGGTGTCGGTCCAAGCCGAGGCTCCCTCTCGGAAACCCTTGCGCTGGTTACCCATAAATAAAGGTCTCGGCTGAGTGCCGCGAGCGTTCGGCCACCTTTCAACCCAGTTAAACTGTAAAAGCCTAAATAACAGTGGCCATCAGTCACAAAGGTAACCCTAAACTATTAAGATATTAAAGTAGGGAACGACATAGTGCCTTTGTGTGTGCACAAATACTTATAGCACTATAATATAACCAACACGGTTATATCATTTGGTAACAATGGCCGCCGTGGTCGAAAACTAATCATTATCATAATCTATAAGTAAAGAATATTATGTATCAGGAAATAAACATGTTTTCGATTAAGACCCGAATTACAGATTATAAATAAATAAAATTGATGTGCACAAAAGGTCTGCATAGATCGAAGTACCAACCGACACCCTGACTCCACGAACAAGATAAGTTAAATAAAATAATTACGTTTCGACTATTTTATTTAATGTACTTATTTCTTAACGTAACAGTGACATACGATTCATTGGATGGTAAGTTGTGTAAAGACGCAGTAGCAATCTTATCCCTGAAAGAATATGCGAGTATTCAATTTTTTTTTTGCCAGTAAATCGATTCCCTTTGTAAATAAACAGAAAGGGTTGTAAAAAGTATATGTATATATATATATATATATATATATGTTAGACGTGTACTTTTCCTCACCATGCTTTTTATAATGGATTTATTTCATCAAACAAAATAGTTACATTACTGTAACCAAGGCGACTAGCCTACTAGGTCACAACCCGCATTCTCAGTTGAAAAACCCAAAGCGATAATAGTAAAAAATTCTATTACTCTCAATTAAATAGATTTTTTATGGAATATTAGGAATGACTAACAAGCACACAATTCATGATACAATAACAGCGGCCCGTGACTACATTTATCCTAAAGAAATATTCTAGATGTGGATCTCAGTCCTGAGGACTGAGGTGGAATGTCTCGTTACCTTTAATTGGATCACCGTATCCCTAGACTCACCACAAGAAACACAGCAGCTTTATGCTGTTATATCACACTGATATTCTGTGCGTGCTTGGCGTCTCCTCGGTCGACCCGACCCTATCAAATCGGAGCTATGCATGTATCATGTATTAAACATATTTCAACGTATGTGCATCTTTATTGTGAATGAACGTAGATGGTGGGAATGTTAATTTCCCACATTTAGAAACGCAAGCTTTCAAAGCCCATCAATTCATATGAGAGTTTTTCCTACACTGCCACCGCCTTGTCATTATATATTTGCCATTAGAACAACTCTTTCTCCCATCGGGTATCGATTGTTACTACGACAGACAGACTAACCTGAACTTAGCATACTGATACTTTGAGTTAAGTTATGGTACCTTTAATGTTTCATAATTATTATCATCTACTCCTCATTGGTCCATTTATGAGTCACCTGGAAACCTAAGACAAATAGCACGCATCGACTATATGTTGTTGGGAAAACTTCGCAGATCTTCTCTTGGAACACTTCAAAGTTTTCGAAGACATAGGTATTTAAGAAACATGTAACAATAAAGAACTCTATTGCTACCGACAGCGTGGATCGAACTCAGTTCACTCGCGTTATTAAACGTACGAGATTCTAGCCACTAACCTCACACGGATCTTTATAGCCACTGTTATTATGGAATAAAACAATACGTAATGGAAAACATTTAAAACGGATAACATTATTTTCCCATGCTTAGTGACGCAAACAATGATATCCGATCAATCATTAAAAAATCACAGAATATAATTTTTTTATTATATTCAGAGTGTGTGAGCACACAATTCTGATAGTAAATTATTTCTATAGGACATGGTGCCCACATTCATTCTCGAGAAGGAATCATAATTCAGATGTTTATCGCCCCCGAGGACTAACATGGAATGCTTCATCACCAGTAATAAGGATCTCAGAAACCCCATACTCGCTAGACAAAACACAACAGCGCTATTCAGGTATTCTGCGCGGACGTGTTCCTAGTCGATAAGTCAAAGTAAACGGAGATGCAATGGAATTCTCATCATCACTATTAAAACTGAGGACCGAGATGGAAACTGTATTTAAATCTTCATATTTGCATCAATTAGTTGTTTCACCTGTAAAGCCACCCCTGTCCTGATAAAGTTTCCCCCTTGATATGTATGGCTACCACATTGGTCTACGAATATGGCGGAGGGAGACAAATTCCTGGTGTGGGACAGCAGGGTTTTGTCTCTCTCCATAGGGACCAAGGGTCATACTGTGGAAGAACCATTGGGATCTAATACTGAGGTAATATTTATAGGGATTTATAGCGAACAACCCAATGACATCATATAGAGAACTTAAGGTCATTCCAATCCGATTATTGTTAGAAATCTCCAAACACAAGCATTTTGAACTTAGTTGGAGTGGTTAACTGTAATGTTAGTAGTATATTGTATGATATATTTTTTTTAATTTACCAGTTAATTAAACATTAAAAAATAATATATGTACCAATACGTGCCGGTTGACGCTGTATTGAAAATGGGTCATTTTTAACAAGCTTTTTCAATGAGAACATAAGCTCGAATTAACAACATACCAAAATTTATCTTGATCAAGGTCATTGCCCGATTCATAATATGAAGCATAACTACGCACACAATGACGTCATAATATTTTCAATCATTAAAAGATCGTTAAATAAAGATATTAATGTATGTATTTTGATAATTGGTTGTTATAATTATTATTAATAACTATAGCTGTAAACACTGGCTTATGGATGATATATTTTTTAATATTGTCCTTTGTCCTTTCGATGCTGACTAAAGCGATATCCCCGTGCGAATGTAGTGCATTCACACTACATTCGCACGGGGTTCAACATTGATTATTTTCAATGACAACTATCGATAAGTCGTTCAAAGCTTCAAATGCGAAATATGCAAACGCAAAAAATGATAATTTTCGTGGGTTACATGGTATCCCAGTCTTCCACTAATCTTATCCCATAAAAGATTTACTCTTTGGAAAAGGAAACATGAGTGACCGTGTCTGTGTTTGTCCGAATGTTTTTGTTTTTTTGACAAATTATACACTATCTTTAATTATAGTTGGTTCCATTAAACTACAATTGTTTATCTTGGCACTGATCACTTCACTTCTATAAATAAATTTTTTTTTTTTATAATTTAAATAACACTAACATTTAACACTAACTTAACAATAAAAAATTACATAATTTACATTTTACATAGATCGAAAATTAAACTAGTTATTTATACAATGCGCGTAGGTTAAGCTTTTTGGGTTTTTTTGTTTGCTTAATAAAATACTATATAATATCATTCGCAATGACATCATTGTATAATAACTAGAAGGTGTCGCTGAGATCGAAATCTACTACAAATAATAATATAGGTGGTCAAGGAATTAAAAAATTGGGCATTGAACATACTAAGGGGTAACAAAGCATATTTATTGAGGAAAAAAAAGGATAAAAAATGCGTCATCTCAAATCTTACTTCACATCAGAAGAACGGTATGGTTGTTTGTTATTCGTAATTCCCTGATAAATATCCGCTTCCTCATTATATTTCTCAATAATATCTCACGTAGCCCGTTAGAGTACCTGATCGCTGTGACGTAGGTTCATTTCCCAGTCGAGGAACGTAAAATTGTTGGTTATTAAGTAAGGTTATTTATTTATTTAAACTTTTATTGGTCACATCTTACAAAAAGGGGTACAAGACCTAAGGCATTCTCTACCAGTCAACCTGTAGTGTGTAGACATTGTGGTAGGTGTAGTGCATACATTATAAAAAAGAAGTAAAAAAAATCTAAAAAATCTAAAAATAAATATATATTATAATAATAAATAATTTTACTTAACAAAATACATATATATAATAAATTATAATATAATAAATTGTAAAACGTAATATACATAATTAAATATATAAAAAACAATGCCAAGAGTAATTTACCATAATAATTACAGATGCAATAACTAGACTTTTCAAAAGAGCTTTTTCGATGCTCTTCTTATATCTAATAAGGTTATTCTTTACATGCATTACCTAGGGCTAGAAAAGAAGGTAACGAGTGTGTATCTTCGTGTTTATAGGAATACCGACGACACTTTAGTACACCCAGCACATTTGATATCACCTGGTAATCACCAGAGTAACCCCGATTAAGCGATATCTACTTATCACCTCGAGCTTTTTAAATGTCAAAATCCGAACCAAGCAATCAAGGCCAACAGTTGCAAGTGTCTCTTGTGCCACTTCCTCTCCAGCGCCAACGCATTCCGAAGTGGTGGTAAATGTCGTTAATAATCTTCTTTTTCTTCTTCTGCCTAGAGATTTCCCGGCCTACTACCAGGGTCCGCTTGCCGACTGAGTCTTCTCCACTTTACCCGGTCTTCGGCATCTTCTTACGTGAGATTGTTCTCCACTCTGTCCGCTTTCACGACGTCCAGCCAGCGTTTCTTGGGAATCCTACCGCAGGATCTTGGGCCTTGTGCAACGAGGTCTAGTTAACTTTACCTAGTAGAACAACACTGCAGTTGGTTTCTAGCTGCAGAATGAATGGATAAGCTCGGGGTAAGACCACGCCCTCACAGAATACCGGTGCTTATAATAGCGGTGCTTCATCTGATGAATGTAGGGATCCGGAGACCTTTATTACACTGTTGAAGAGGCGTTCCATCTCAGTCCTCAAGAGTGACAACGCATCTGCATTATGATTCCTTTTCAAGGATGAATGTAGGTGTCATGGGCCGCAGGGATCACTTACCATCAGGTGAACTGTGTGCTCGTTCATTAATCTAATGTAATAAAAAAAAGTTAATCCATTAGAAGCAACTGATCATGCCGAGGTTCGGCCTTCTCGCTTCCAATCAGTTGCTGCGCAGGGTAACGGTCAAAGCCGGGGCTCCCTCTCGGGAACCCTTGTGCTGGTCATCATAAATAAAGATGTCTGCTGATTGCTCAAGTGCTCGGCAACCTGTCAACCTGGTGAAACTGTAAAAGCCCTCGGGCTACCAGTGGCCATAAGCCATAAAGGAAACATTCCAATTGGACGGGTAATTGGTAAACATCACTCAAATCGCCTGATGTAATTTATATGTGTATAATGATTCCATATCTAGGATGAGTGTGGGCATCCATCCTGGATAAGGAATATTTTACACTGTTGCTTAACAGCATGATTCATCACCAGTAATATCCTCGATTTCTTTCACCTACCAAACTTAAGAAGTACTATTTTATTTATTTATTTATTATTAAGAAAACCAACAGCGTTTCTTAAAAAAACTTTAACTGATTATATAACTTAAAAGTAAAGCATATATAAACAGGTTTTCCTATTATTCAAAATTATATTAATTATCCAAAGTGTGAATGTGGATGTCGAAATTAACTAAATGATTACACATCGTTTTAGATTTATCTATACAGAATAAATAAGTACAGTAAATATATAAAAGATGGTGGTATAGTGATTTGATAAAATGTTTACTAGACAATATTAAAAAAAAAAGAAAATTAGCCTTAACAAGTAAGTCGACTATCATAGATGAAGTGTTATTTAATAACTATTGCATACATGCCAAAAGGCAGCGTTACAGAACAGAAATCTTAGCGCAATTCATGTAATGACAATGTATAATCAAGGCGTGTGACGTTCCAATATGTACGATGACGTGTAAGACTCCGAAACATAATATATTTTCTAACAAACTGGGATAATGTATATTGCTACGCACAATTGCAAATAGCAGGCACATATCTAAAAGGGTAAGTCTATGTTCTGGGATTAATAGGCTATGTTCGATGCAAGCATCCTCTTAGTAGGCAATCACGGGCACCCTCAAGTTAGACGCTCTCGCAAAACACGATAACGGTCCATGTCGAGGCCCATTCGTAGAGGTCTGGACTAAGCGCCCTAAGCGCTCGGTCACCTCCCATCCCGGCGAAACTGTAAAAGCTCACGGGCTAAATGCGGCCATCAGTTAAAAAAAAAATTAGGAGTCTTGACTTTTTCAAAAGCGATCGTTTCAATGATTGATAAAGACCTTTTAGATCCTTTCCAGATGATTTTTACTGTCTATGTATTATGGAGACCATATTGGGCACGCATACTTTAAAATACAACGTATATATACGCGAAAACAATCGCCGGGGCTGCGTCGTAGTATCCTTATCGATGTTTTAAACCGGCCTGGCGACCTGGGCGCACCAAGCAATGACCTCATAACAGATTAAAATAATATTATCTACTTAACTAACAATACAAATACTACTATAGTAGATTAATTGTGCTATTATCTAACCATTTTATAAATGGATGTGTGGTGAACACGAGAAGGACAGCAGCAAAGTTGCGACAATCTCATACTTTTCGCATGTACTTAAACAGTAGAAAAGGCGCGCTTCAGTTTGATTCTAGATGCGCTATGAATGGGTATTAGTGGTGACGATCTTAGTCCGGGTAGACCGTCTACATCAATCTATCATCTACATAATGATTCCCTATCGGAGATGAATCTGAGAGTCATGGGCCGCAGAAATCAATCATTATATATCGGCTTGATTGACTGGCATTGCGAAGAGTGCATTTGCATTTTATGCAAATTTTTACCGAATTTATCATGCAACGGAGAGTGTTCTGAGGAGTTGTTCGGATTAATTCCACCCGTATAGTTTAAACATCAGCTGTGGCTAGTAGTATTTCCGAACCGATACGACTTGGGGACCTTCAATAAAAGAGCCTACACCTTTCTTAAAGGCCGGCAGCGCATCATCGGCTCCACTGGTGTTGGGCATCACATAAAAAATATACTAAATATCATTACTTACTTAATTATTAACAACGCAAACTATAATAGACACTATTCAGTAAGCAAATCATAACTCTTAAGGTCAGTGGATGCCGGCGAAACTCTTAGAAATCTATGACAAATTTTCAAGGTACGCGTATCACTTTTGTATGACCTCATAAACTATTAACCATCTGCACACTAAGCACAATTTACATAAAATGCAATCATCATAGAATTTACATCATTATAATAACAAAGTTAAAACCCAATGATCAGAAATAAAGGATAATTTGTCTTTGGTTTTACCCATGGCGTACACCAATCAAGTCGTGAGCGTCGTCACGATTGCCTTCGGTTTCACTGTGGAATAAACATAGACCAAATATTTATTTTAGATCTAAAAAAAAAAAAAATTGTTAGAGTGAGCGGAACTCAAAACGCAGACCATGCTAAGAGCGAAAAAGATGTTTTTAGAAATTACATTAGAATAATAGAAAAAATATATGATTTCTAATCGTAAGATTTTGCTACGTGCTAGAGTTACGCAACGAACAAGCTGCAACACATACATGAGGTCCAAAAAGTCGTTGAATAGTTTTTACACAATACCATATATATACATACATGAAATAGGAGAAGAACGCTTTTGTGTTTCCTGAACGTAACCGAAGCCTCAATTACGGGTAATTCCCCTGTTCCCATTATCACATCTCGTAAAGGTACTTCGGACCACAGTTTTCATTTACCATAAGATGAAGTGTGCCTAATTATATGACTGTCGTTTGTACGTTTTTTTTGTTATTACATACAACAAGCACACGGTTCACCTGGTGGCAAGTGATTCCTACGGCCCATGTCATCTATATTCATCCTCGAAAAGGAATCATAATGCAGTTGCGTTGTCACACTTCTACACTGAGATGGAATGCCTCGTCACCATCAACATATCAGATTTCAAGTTTTCCTGACGTATTTCTTCTTCGAATTTTAAATCCCTAGCAAATAACATAGGGTATTATATATGCGGGATTGGAACATAAGAGGATTAGATTATTCGCCTGAAAAGGAACGAAACGGCAGTGTAAGCGAGAGGGTGTATAAGCGAGATGAAAAAACAAAGGAAAAACGTAAACGGTGTACGACGTGTAACGGAGCAATAAAAGTTTTATTTCAATTTTTTTTTTTACTTGAACATCGAAATATCCCATATACTACATATTTGGGGGCTCGGCCGGGATCTCGATTTTCAAGAAATTCCGGATAATGATATATATTTTATATATCATTATCAAGGTAGGGACAAATGAATAATAATAAAGAAAAAAAGAAACATACAGTACATCTAAATACTTATATAATTATATATCCATTTCATTATATATTGTCTTATTATTTATAATACTAAATAAAATAATAGATATTTATATACATTTACATAAACTATAAAACAAAAATATATACTTATTATAAATACAAACATATCTAAAAGTAAATAAAAATATAAATATATACATAATTATTATCGATGTAGTGAATCTGCTGACGCTACTTCCAACAAATGTTTTCGAGGTTGTCACATTATTAAAAACCAGTGCAGCTTAATTTCAAAAGTTGCAATTGCTTACTTATCTCTAATACATCTTGAAACTTCCACTGAATGAGATATAATACATCTTACGCCAACACCCTGCTCATCAAATTTAAGAATAAAAAATAAACGTTAAACATTATTAACCAAGACACAGGCCGGTTCTCTCCAGTCTATACAGTTAGAAACGTCGCTGGAGTTTCTTGCGCCACTTCTCCAGCGCCCACGCATTCCGAAGTGGTAGTACATATAGCCAATAATAATAATAGAGATATTAATGTAGATAATTCTTAGTCAGACGCAACTGACCGAGCCGAGGTTCGGACCTCTCGGGCACCCTCGAGTCAGACGCTCTCGCGGAACAGGGTAACGGCCCAAGCCAAGGCTCCCTCTCGGGAGCCCTTTGTGCTGGTTACCCACTAATAGAGGTCTCGGTCACCTCTCAACCCGGCGAAACTGTAAAAGACCTCGGGCTAACAGCGGCCATCAGCCCGAAAAAAAAAACAGTTATTAAAAAAAACATATAATCATCAATTGCGTTCGAAAATAAGTAAACTGTACGTATAGAATTAAGATTACTTACATCATCCACTGAAGACACATCTTTAAAACACGATCAACCTGTTTTTCGAATCTAAATATACACCTTTGTATTTATTATATTTTTTATATTTAGTATTGTCTTTGATAGGTTTTCGCTAAGTCCGTATTAGACTTAGCTTACGTTTAAAATCATACACAAAACTGGTTTCACGTTTATAATGGCATAAAAAAAAACCACACATCGAAAATGGAATGCCAATTGCGTCGCTATCTATGACACATAGAATTCACTATCGAATGCAACGTAAACATGTATCATCCATAAGGAAGGTGTACAGCGTTTCAATAAATTCGAGCCAGGTTAGTACGCGGCGAGACACGCTCGAGGACGGTTGCATGATGTATCGCGTAATAACAATTTTATTTTTCGCGTCCGCGTGTCATTGCAAAACGGAATTTAGTAGCCGCGCAAGGAACTTTAGCATTGAACTACTTCATTATACCGCGCAAGAGACGGAGGGACATGTTGTGATATCGCCTTTTGGTGTTTGGACTCTGATGACAGGCGTTGCCCTTGGTGCGACAGGCAATAGTTACACTGAGTTGACAAACGCGTTCCTCTTACCAAAAAACCCGAATACTCTTATAAATGGCTTCAATAATCTATCAAGAACTGTACTCGCTCCAGAGACATCAGCGGTGAGTCTTACAAGTAAGAATTTCGTATTCCTAGACAGCGGTTTCACAATCAAGGACACATTTAGAAACACGATACAAAGCGATTTCGGCGCGAGCATTCAAACGTTGAACTTTAAAGATTCGAAGAATGCCGCGGAAGCTGCAAATAACATCATACAAAAATCAGGTGCCACTGTCTCTAACGTGTTACGATCGGACGATTTCGCAGACTCAAGGATGATCTTAACGAATGCCATATCGTTCAAAGGTCTTTGGGCGTTACCCTTCAACACATCAGAGACTACAGTTGAGTCATTCTTCAACGAGGAAAACAAACAAATAGGAAAAGTGAATATGATGTACCAAAAAGCAGCAGTGCCCTTTTCTAATATGCGAGAGATGAAAGCGCTAGCTCTAGAACTTCCTTACGGAGAGGATGGCAAGTATTCTATGTTGTTGCTCTTACCTTATCCGAAACTAAAAGTTGCAGACGTGTATAAGAAGTTCGAGACTGTGAGCATTAAAGATATATTCAAGCAGCTACAAGATGACATAGATGAATTTGGATTGGAAGAGATCGACATTAGATTACCGCGGTTCCGTATTAGCACTAATGTGGTTCTTAACAAGCCTTTGAGTTACATGGGCGTGAAGGATATATTCCAGCCTCATTTGGCTAGTCTCAAGAAAGTAACAGATGAGGAAATTTTCGTGTCGGCCATTGTACATAAAGCGGACATAGAAGTGACAGAATCGGGAACGGTGGCCTCTGCAGCGACATCAGCATACCTTGCTGACAGAATAGCTTCACCTAACTTCCAAGCGAATCGCCCATTCATATACTTCGTCATGGAAAAGTCCACTGCGACTGTGATTTTCGGAGGCATTTACTCGAAACCTACTGTTTTTTAGATTAAGTTGTAATAATACTCTAAATTAATTATTGTTTTACACTGTAAGGTTGTGATCGTGTTATTTTTAAGTAAGTTAAAAAAAGTTGTCACCTTGGATAAGTCAAATAAAATTTTAATCCATCAATAATAGTTTTATTTTTCTTTAGTGACGTTTGCATCGATTTTTATTACTTATCAGATTTTTTTACAGAGCCATCTAGTTGATGGCTCTGTGTTTAAAATCAGATGTCAATGTAGCGGGATATATTATAGTTATATATATACATATATAACACAGAAATACTCGTTCTTCATGTGGAAACTTACGAAATAAGATAAAATGTTTTTGTACAATAAATGCTTTATATGCATAATGAAGATTAATAAATAAAAGGAACCGTGCCAAGTATTGTTAAAAACCCGAAACAAGGCATGGCATACAGGTTTGGGAAACCGTGAGTTTTTTCTGAAAATATTGACTTTGCATGTTTAGTTACAATTTCGGGAAGTCTATCGATGCAGATGGTTGAGTTTCAGGATCGTTTTTATATCTAAGGCCAATGTACACTATTCCTCTATTGATAGGCTATAATGAGGATATACCTTCAGCCGCGAGCTATGCAGTCATTTTTTTTATAGTTATTATTCTATATTCCATAATTAGTAATTACGGAAGTCAAAAGATTATTGATGCATAAATAAGTCATTATCGCATTTATTTTGGGATCATCTTAATGCATTAAGGTCATGTTACACATCATCACTGTATGTTTACTTCCTACTATGAGATAATTGTTTTTTTTTTAATGTATTGACGGCGATAAAATGAACAGTTCACCTGATGATGTGCGGTACGTAAAGGTCTCTGGATCCTTACACCCAGCAGCCGAAACATCAGCGTTATGCGACTATTTTTCGGTGGTATTCTATAAGGTCTTGGTATTTCTAAGGTCGAACAGGCCCATTCATGCTACAGCTGGAAACAAACTGAAGCGTGGCTCTACGTATGAAACGATTTTATAACGGTTATATTTGTTTATACACTTGCTGCTTGCTGCTATATGTTATTTTATATCTCCAATAGATGTTACAAGCTGCTCCTTAACAGGAGGCGAAGTTGGATTGCTAAAATTCACAGCATCCACTTTAGGTAAGTATTTCACATTTCTTAAAGGCCAGTAACGCTTTTGCAAGTCCTCTGGTGTTGAGAATGTGCATGGGCGACGGTAATCACTAACCTCAGTTGAGCGGCTTTGTTTGCCACCTTTTCTATAAAAAAATTTAGAGACAACGCTATAGGGGCTCATATCAGAGCAAGTTTGAAGATGGAGTTGGGGACACGGGACATACAAAACCGAAATCAATACTTTTTGCTGGAGTATTAGCTTCGATTGTAAAAAACCAGGACCAGTAACTCAAAGGTCAGGTGATTCAACAGATCACGCTCTAGTCAATAAAACCCCAACAATTCTCTGTGCCCTCTGAACAATATCATCAATTTATAAATCCTTGGCCATACACGCAAGGAATTTATATTTGAATAAAAAAGTAGTGACCTGACTTTTTTTTATTACAATGTGAGTAACCAACATCCTAGACAAGGTATCATAATGCGGATGCTTTGTCACCCTTGAGGACTGAGATGGAATGCCTCGACACCAGTAATAAAGATCTCCGGATCACTCACCATACGAACACAGAAGCATTACGGTGCTATTTCACGCTGGTATTCCGTAAGGACGTGGTCCGTCCCTGGTGGAGCTGACCCATTCATTCTGCAGCTAGAAACAAACTGCATAGCTCTACCACTTTACAAAATCCTCTGATCTCTTTCATTGAACGCTGTTTATGGAAGGATATCATCCTTGGCTATTCCTACAGCCAACACGACGATGGCTTAAGGTGCTTCATTTATGTTTATCTGAATAGATTAAATGGCTTATTACAATTTCTACCTTAATTTTATTTGTTTCAACAAAGTTTATAGCATGTTATATAATTATTACATAATCCTAAAATATAAATACATCATAATTAATGAACTTGTATAAATAGAATTTAAACATGAGTGCAGTTTTAATTATAGTTTATTTAAAATTATATTTCAGTTTATGTGTATGTCTTGCACAATCATGTTTGTGTGTGCATTTCAGTATGATATAGATGTTTCATAATATATCGTAATATATAGGTACATAAAATATACTAATATTATAAACCAGAAGAGTTTGTTTGGTTGAACACGCTAATCTCGGGAACTGCTAGTTCGAATTTAAAATTTACTTTTGTGTTGGATAGTCCATTTATCAAGGAACGCTATAAGGCTATATAACATCACGCTACGACCAATAGATGCGGAGAATCAATGAAAAATGTTGCAATAACGGGAAAAATTATTCCTATTAGTTATAAAGTTACGCAAAAATATTGTATGAAGGGATTGTTCCACTTTAATTAAAGTTAAAGTTCTAAAAATACCGTTGCCATACCAAACATCCTGTAGTCCACGCGAACGAAGTTGCGGTCACAGCTAGTATATTTATATTTTCGTAGTGACTTGGTAGGTATTCATTTCCAAAGCCTATTAAATACACACTTCATTATGTGTCATTATAAAACGTTCTCATCAATGTTGTTGAACCGTATCATTTTGTTTCAATTGTGCAAGTGTTTATTTTATTATTATTCACTAAATTATATCAGAAACAGTTTTGGTTTGGTAGCGAAGAGTAGAAATATTAAATCAATATTTTTGCTCTCTGATTACTTCATCCTTTTTTTTACATACTTACGTGCCCTTGTAAAATAAGATTAATATATGATTAAGTTTTTTTACTATATACATACTAACGTACTCTTACAAAATTTGATTATTAGATGGTGATTGAGTTTTTTTTACTTTATACATACTAACGTACTCTAATAAGATTAGCTTATTAGATGGTGATTGAGTTTTTTTACTTCATAAATACTCACGTACCCTTACAAAATTAGATTATTACATGGTGATTGAGTTTTTTTACTTTATACATACTAACGTACACTTAGAAAATTAGATTATTAGATGGTGATTGAGTTTTTTTACTTTATACATACTAACGTACGCTCACAAACTTAGATTATTAGATGGTGATTGAGTTTTTTTTACTTTATACATACTAACGTACACTTACAAAATCAGATTATTACATGGTGATTGAGTTTTTTTTTACTTCATTCATACTAACGCACTCTAATAAAATTAGATTATTATTATTATTACTAGATTCTTACAGACAGAAATTTATACAATGGAACATAAAGTGTTGCGTTACGTTGTGTAGCGCCAATACACTGCAACAAAGTGATAGAGCCTTGGTTCAACGACTCGAACAACAAAATTCGTCAATAAATAAATAAACGATAACATCACATAATATACTATTTTTTTAAATGAAATTATTATTATTATTATCATCATTTCAACCGTTTAAGTTTAGTTGGAGTGTTTAGCGGGTATACTAGCAAATTTTTTTTAAATAAAGTAAGACTGCAGCTCGTCGACACACTGGATATGCGTTGTCACCCTGAGGAATCTCAGATGGAATTCTTCACTACCCGTAAATCAGAGTTTCCAAATCCCTATACACAGATATACCAGGACAGTGACTCTATTTCACGCTGGTATCCTGTGAGAGTTTCGTCCTTACCCGGTAGAGTCGCACTCACACTGCAGCAGCTAGATGCAAGGTGTAAAGTGAGTTTACCACTCACACTGCAGTAGCTAGATGCAAGGTGTATAGTGAGTTTACCACTCACACTGCAGTAGCTAGATGTAAAGTGACTACTACTCACACTGCAGTAGCTAGATGCAAGGTGTATAGTGAGTTTACCACTCACACTGCAGTAGCTAGATGTAAAGTGACTACTACTCACACTGCAGTAGCTAGATGCAAGGTGTATAGTGAGTTTACCACTCACACTGCAGTAGCTAGATGCAAGGTGTATAGTGAGTTTACCACTCACACTGCAGTAGCTAGATGTAAAGTGACTACTACTCACACTGCAGTAGCTAGATGCAAGGTGTATAGTGAGTTTACCACTCACACTGCAGTAGCTAGATGCAAGGTGTATAGTGAGTTTACCACTCACACTGCAGTAGCTTGATGTAAAGTGACTACTACTCACACTGCAGTAGCTAGATGCAAGGTGTATAGTGAGTTTACCACTCACACTGCAGTAGCTAGATGCAAGGTGTATAGTGAGTTTACCACTCACACTGCATTAGCTTGATGTAAAGTGACTACTACTCACACTGCAGTAGCTAGATGCAAGGTGTATAGTGAGTTTACCACTCACACTGCAGTAGCTAGATGTAAAGTGACTACTACTCACACTGCAGTAGCTAGATGCAAGGTGTATAGTGAGTTTACCACTCACACTGCAGTAGCTAGATGTAAAGTGACTACTACTCACACTGCAGTAGCTAGATGCAAGGTGTATAGTGAGTTTACCCTCACACTGCAGTAGCTAGATGTAAAGTGACTACTACTCACTGCAGTAGCTAGATGCAAGGTGTGTATAGTGAGTTTACCACCTCACACCGCAGTAGCTAGATGTAAAAGTGAGCTACTACTCACACTGCAGTAGCTAGATGCAAGGTGTATGGTGGTTTACCACTCACACTGCGGTAGCTAGATGTAAAGTGACTACTACTCACTGCAGTAGCTAGATGCAAGGTGTATGGTGAGTTTACCACTCCACACTGCAGTAGCTAGATGTAAGTGACTACTACTCCTGCAGTAGCTAGATGCAAGGTGTATAATTGAGTTTACCACTCACACTGCAGTAGCTAGGATGTAAAGTGACTACTACTCACTGCAGTAGCTAAGATGCAAGGTGTATAATTGAGTTTACCACTCACTGCAGTAGCTAGATGTAAAGTGACTACTACTCACACTGCAGTAGCTAGATGCAAGGTGTGTATAGTGAGTTTACCACTCACACTGCAGTAGCTAGATGTAGAAGTGACTACTACTCACACTGCAGTAGCTAGATGCAAGGTGTATAGTGAGTTTACCACTCACACTGCATTAGCTTGATGTAAAGTGACTACTACTCACACTGCAGTAGCTAGATGCAAGGTGTATAGTGAGTTTACCACTCACACTGCAGTAGCTAGATGTAAAGTGACTACTACTCACACTGCAGTAGCTAGATGCAAGGTGTATAGTGAGTTTACCACTCACACTGCAGTAGCTAGATGTAAAGTGACTACTACTCACACTGCAGTAGCTAGATGCAAGGTGTATAGTGAGTTTACCACTCACACTGCATTAGCTAGATGTAAAGTGACTACTACTCACACTGCAGTAGCTAGATGCAAGGTGTATAGTGAGTTTACCACTCACACTGCAGTAGCTAGATGTAAAGTGACTACTACTCACACTGCAGTGGCTAGATGCAAGGTGTATAGTGGTTACCACTCACACTGCAGTAGCTAGATGTAAAGTGACTACTACTCACACTGCAGTAGCTAGATGCAAGGTGTATAGTGAGTTTACCACTCACACTGCAGTAGCTAGATGCAAGGTGTATAGTGAGTTTACCACTCACACTGCAGTAGCTTGATGTAAAGTGACTACTACTCACACTGCAGTAGCTAGATGCAAGGTGTATAGTGAGTTTACCACCACACTGCAGTAGCTAGATGTGAAGTGACTACTACTCACACACTGCAGTAGCTAGATGCAAGGTGTATAGTGGTTACCACTCACACTGCAGTAGCTAGATGTAAAGAGACTACTACTCACACTGCAGTGGCTAGATGCAAGGTGTATAGTGAGTTTACCACTCACACTGCAGTAGCTAGATGTAAAGTGACTACTACTCACACTGCAGTAGCTAGATGCAAGGTGTATAGTGAGTTTACCACTCACACTGCAGTAGCTAGATGCAAGGTGTATAGTGAGTTTACCACTCACACTGCAGTAGCTAGATGCAAGGTGTATAGTGAGTTTACCACTCACACTGCAGTAGCTTGATGTAAAGTGACTACTACTCACACTGCAGTAGCTAGATGCAAGGTGTATAGTGAGTTTACCACTCACACTGCAGTAGCTAGATGTAAAGTGACTACCACTCACACTGCAGTAGCTAGATGTAAAGTGACTACTACTCACACTGCAGTAGCTAGATGCAAGGTGTATAGTGAGTTTACCACTCACACCGCAGCTAGATGCAAAGTGACTACTACCACACTGCAGTAGCTAGATGCAAGGTGTATAGTGAGTTTACCACTCACACTGCAGTAGCTAGATGTAAAGTGGCTACTTCTCACACTGCAGTAGTTAGATGCAAGGTGTAAAGTGAGTTTACCACTTATGCTGTAGTATCTAGATGCAAGGTGTAAAGTGACTTTATCACTCACACTGCAGTAGCTAGATGCTAGGTGTAAAGTGACTTTACCACTTAACTTGCTTTATCAGGCCCATTGCTATGGGCACTATTTACCGCAATGCTAATGTCCTATGTAGATTTCATAATAGGTAACTGTGAGAATTACTTTGTATTTTAGATGAGGCAAACACCGAATTAACGTAAATTAATCACCGAAAAATCACCAAATTATTAAAATTTGGTGTTTTTTTTCGGACTAATAGCCGCTGTTAGCCCGACGGCTTTTATAGATTTACTTTTGCTCTGGCTTTCCAAAACACGTACAGGTTTAAAATAAATGGTTGGCTATGTGGAGTGGTGGTGGTGAAAGCACCTGGCTGCTGCGGGGCTTTCCGGAACAATTACCGGCCGAAATTGTAACAATGAAATGTAAGATACGTCGTATATCCCTATGTCTCGTGTCTTTGACACTGCATCAGATACCTTCCTCAAATCTTTTATAATTAGTATCGCACATGCTTTGAATGTAAAAGACTAAAGTACCTACTCACTTTAAAGAACTGAAGTACTGAAATTTTCATAGTGGTAGAGCTACACTGCATCTTGTTTGTTCTAGCTGCAGATTGAATGGGTCAGCCCGACCGGGGCTGGACCATGCCCTCACAGAATACCAGAGTAAAATAGCAGCATAATGTTGCTGTGTTTCGTCTGGCGAATGCGGGGATCCGGAGAACTTTATTACTTGTGACGGGGCATTCCATCTCAGTCCTCAAGGGTGACAACGCACCTGCATTATGATTCCTTGTCCAATGATGAATGTAGATATCATAGACCCCAGGAATCACTTACCTAACGGGTGGACTGTGTGCTCGTTTGTTAGGTGCAAACGAGGACCAAGTTTATCTAATGGTTAGTGATTTATGGACCCACAACACCCACTTTATGAAAAGCACTGCCATCAACACTAACGTTACCGTTCATCAACTAAGCTTAAAATGCTTATATGCGACAATAGCCCAATAGCGGATTCGTAACTGCGACCTTAATTAGATAAAGCTGTTGAGGCCCCTGGACCAACAGCAATATTCACACAAAAAAAAAGATCTTAAGTTTTGTAGATTGTACCCAAAATCATAAGGGTTTTATCATTTATCCTCGATAAAGAAACATAATACATTGTCAACATTAAAGACTGTCATAGAATGTTTCGTCGCCAGATAAAGGCACTATTGTTTAATGATAGAATTCCAGAAATCGAGATCCTATCTCAGTCGGTCTGATCTATTATGATCAATTATTAGAATTAATAATGATTCAATACGCAACTAACTTAATAAATCTAAATTCGTGTATTATTCATTTGTGTTTACCGAACCGGACTTCGACCACAAATAATTAATAATACAATGAATGATAACATATTATTATTCAACGTTCGTAGCCCATCGCAAACAATGACAATATAATTATGTATTTTTGCATATAACTAACGATGATAAACCAGCACACAGTTCATCAAATCTTTGTCGAGGATAGAAGTGATCATCGTCTATCCTCGACAAAGATTTAAGGTATGCATGCGTTGTCACTCCTGACTGAGGTTAGTATTTTAGAACTTACGCGGATACGCTTATTACAACCTATAAACTATATATATATATATATATATATATATATATATATATATTTATACTGCTGCTGCTTAACTGGCGAGTGATCCAGCTTTATTACTTGCGATAAGACACTCCATCTCAGTTCTGCATCATGTCATCACTTATCATCATGCTTGCGTCCTTGTGATGTATAACCCTTGAATCTATTTTTATGATAGGTGATGAGAATTGAACATGCTATTCACCCGACGCTAAGTGATTGCTTCGACTCATACATTAACTCTCACTTCTACGGACTGATTCGTTTGTCTCGGTCAATTCCATAAAAAAAAGACTTAAACATTCATATAATTACACACTGGACATTTTCTTGATGTTCAAGAATTAAGGAATAAATTCACTGCGAAGATACAGCGTCTGGAAATAATACTGCATCTTAAGTCCGTTGACCTTGCAGTCCGCCGGTCTCGTATAAAATATTTGCCATAATTCTGAGCTTGGAATTATGCGTAGATTAAAGGGATTCAATTTAGAATTTTGTCGTACTTTAATAAATGACATGTTATCTGTTACATACTAACTGGCCGTTGTTATCCTGTCCATAAATAAGGCTGTGAATAAATCTGTTTGTGACCGTTTTTTAAATTTGTGGATATTACCATCGTTTGAATAGTGATAATGGTCTTGAGTACATACATAAAATTTTGTTTTCCCCGAATTTCTGGGCAACTTCTATTTTTCTTTCCCTAAAATCTTATTCGGACACGTGGTAGAGCTAAGCTGCAGTTTGTTTCCAGCTGCAGAATGTCAGCTTGACCTGGCAAAGACAACTCCCTCACAGAATACCAACGTAGAATAGTAGTGTTCCGTCCGGAGAGTTTAGGAATCCGGAGATCTTTTTTACTGGTGACGAGGCATTCGATCTCAGTTCTCAAGGGTGACGACGCTACTGCATTATAATTCCTTGTCAAAGATGAATGTAGATGTCATGGGCGGCAGGAATCACTTACCATCAGTGAACTGTGCTGCTGTGTGCTGGTTTGTTACTTAATGTAATATATATGTGTATATATATATATATATGTATATATATATATATATTACTATACTATAAGTTAAAGTGAAGGGTAAATAATTTTTCCATTTCGATCACTTTTGAGTCATTCTGGCTTTCAAGCAAGTAACAACTAAACGCCTCGGTCCCGTATCAGTTCACATTGACACTCTTATTTTTTATACATGCATTATACACTGCGTGACGATGAATTACTGTCCCTGTTGATGACAACTGGACCAGGAGGTATCGTCGTGGCTGAATTGGACCGAGAGGCAACACTTTCCAAGAAGCTGTTAATTGCAGATTGCTCAAGATGGTGGTTAGTAACAATTTGTTGGAGATCTTTATTTCTTTCAGCTGTCGACGAATGATGGACGATGACAATCTCCATCTTCACTGAAGGTCGTAAATCTAAAATACGTCTTCGCTGCGATTTATGTTCCAATACCCTCTGCATGGACGAGGCTGTCAATATATTACTTCATTTCCTGTTACTTTGTTTATTTTCCTCATAGTTTAATCTATGTAGTTTATATATATGTGTGACATAGTAGTTAGTTAGAGCTACTGTTAGTTGGGCCCTTGATTCGATTCCTAGCCGGAGGAGTGTTTGTGTATTGAAAAAAAAAATTTCTCGTGATGTCGTGAAGGTACATCCCGTGTGACTTATATGTCACTCGTATATTAATTAAACACAAACAAGCATTTGCTTAATCATATCATGAAGGCTTCATATACATATATAATACACTGAGAGTAACAAACGAGCACACAGTTCACCTGATGGCAAGTGATTCCTGCGGCCCATGACATCTACATTCGCCCTTGACAAGGAATCATAATGCAGATGCGTTGTCACCCTTGAGAACTGAGATGGAATGCCTCGTCAGTGCCAGTAATAAAGGTGTCCGGATCCCTATACTCACTAGACCAAACACAGCAGCATTAAACTACTATTTTAAGGTGGTATTCTTTGACGGCGTGGTCATACCCCGGTCGAGTTGATCCATCCATTCTGCACCTAGAAACAAACTGCAAAAACTGTTGCACACAACAATTTCGCTAGAGCCAGCCACGAACCATAAATAATCAGGTAATTACTGTAACAGAAACACCGTTGAGTGTAAACCTACTCTCTAGAGAGCATAGTGGCACCTCTTCTGCACGTTTGCTGACTTCGTTTAATAAGATTAAAAATAATATTCTTTATTTGTAACATGACATATGTAAGTTTGTAGTAACTCGGAAGCTTGTGCTAGTGTAAAGCGTGTTACTAGCTTCAGCGTCTTCACAATGAATACTACTAGCTAATAATCATGATCATGTTTTAGTACTTTAAACTAATTAAAAGAGTGTGAGAAGTAAAAAAAATCAAAACCAAACTTGAAGTCTACTGATATAAACGAGTTAGTGTGTATGTATATCTGTATATATTTATATGCGTGTGTTTATGTGTATTTGTGTGTTAGAAAGTTTTGTTTAGATACTGACATATAGTATTTTTAAACTAATTAAAAGAAAGAGAAGTAAAAAAAAATCAAAAACAAACTTGAAGTCTACTGATATGAACGAGTTAGTGTGTATGTATATATTTATATGCGTGTGTTCATGTGTATATGTGTGTTAGAAAGTTTGGTTTAGATACTGACATATAGTATTTTTAAACTAATTAAAAGTGAGAAGTAAAAAAGTCAAAACAAACTTGGAAGTCTACTGATATGAACGAGTTAGTGCGTATGTATATATTTATACGCGTGTGTTTATGTGTTAGAAAGTTTGGTTTAGATACTGACATATAGTATTTTTAAACTAATTAAAAGTGAGAGAGAAGTAAAAAAAAGTCAAAAACAAACTTGGAGATCTACTGATATGAACGAGTTAGTGTGTATGTATATCTGTATATATTTATATGCGTGTGTTTATGTGTATTTGTGTGTTAGAAAGTTTTGTTTAGATACTGACATATAGTATTTTTAAACTAATTAAAAGAAAGAGAAGTAAAAAAAAATCAAAAACAAACTTGAAGTCTACTGATATGAACGAGTTAGTGTGTATGTATATATTTATATGCGTGTGTTCATGTGTATATGTGTGTTAGAAAGTTTGGTTTAGATACTGACATATAGTATTTTTAAACTAATTAAAAGTGAGAGAGAAGTAAAAAAAAGTCAAAAACAAACTTGAAGTCTACTGATATGAACGAGTTAGTGCGTATGTATATATTTATACGCGTGTGTTTATGTGTTAGAAAGTTTGGTTTAGATACTGACATATAGTATTTTTAAACTAATTAAAAGTGAGAGAGAAGTAAAAAAAAGTCAAAAACAAACTTGAAGTCTACTGATATAAACGAGTTAGTGTGTATGTATATATATTTATATGTACCGTCGGTGTATACGTGGCCTATATATATGTATATATATTTATATGTGTGTTCATGTGTATATATTTATATGCGTGTGTTTATGTGTTAGAAAGTTTGGTTTAGATACTGACATATAGTATTTTTAAACTAATTAAAAGTGAGAGAGAAGTAAAAAATCAAAACAAACTTGAAGTCTACTGGATATGAACGAGTTAGTGTGTATGTATATCTGTATATATTTATATGCGTGTTCATGTGTATATGTGTTAGAAAGTTTGGTTTAGATAATTGACATATAGTATTTTTAAACTAATTAAAAGTGAGAGAGAAGTAAAAAAAAGTCAAAAACAAACTTGAAGTCTACTGATATGAACGAGTTAGTGCGTATGTATATATTTATATGCGTGTGTTTATGTGTATTTGTGTGTTAAAAAGTTTTGTTTAGATACTGACATATAGTATTTTTAAACTAATTAAAAGTGAGAGAGAAGTAAAAAAAAGTCAAAAACAAACTTGAAGTCTACTGATATGAACGAGTTAGTGTGTATGTATATATTTATATGCGTGTGTTCATGTGTATATGTGTGTTAGAAAGTTTGGTTTAGATACTGACATATAGTATTTTTAAACTAATTAAAAGTGAGAGAGAAGTAAAAAAAAGTCAAAAACAAACTTGAAGTCTACTGATATGAACGAGTTAGTGCGTATGTATATATTTATATGCGTGTGTTTATGTGTATTTGTGTGTTAGAAAGTTTTGTTTAGATACTGACATAAAGCATTTTTAAATTGATATTCCTAGTAACACTATCAAAAATAATTTTATTGTTATATATTTTTTTTCTCCATAATGCACGTTTCCTCGTAATACCTACTTCAATTCACCACCGAGCACGTGTTAAACAGGTTCACAAAATAACAGCGTGAAGTTATATATTTCGTCTGGTTATAAAAAGTTATAAAGAAACATAGAAAATAAGAATCGATTAACATTTATCTAGTACATATATAGATAGATATACTAGGACTTTATTACACAATATTTACTAGGATACATATACTAGGACTTATTTACACAATATTTAAAAGAACTAAAAGAAAGCTTTATTTTATGCGTGGTAATTACACTCACATAGCGAAGTGAATTAGCCAGGGCGACTAAACTAATGAATTCAAATATCATACTCGTTCATAAGTCGTTGAGTAACATATGCTTTTTAACCTGTCCACCTTGAGATCCTCTTTGACTTTTAACATTTATGGACGATCTTGAAACATCTGGTCTATATGGTATAATATATATATATATATATATATATATATATATATATATATATATATATATATATATATTTATATGTACCGTCGGTGTATACGTGGCCTATATATATGTATATACCTAAGCGGGTCAAAAGTTTTGTCACATCCTTTATTAATTTTAATTTCGAATACTGGTCAAAAATGTTTCAATTAATTTTGAATAAGGAATATTCGTGCCATTTTAGAATAATAACAAACACCTCAATTTTTTTGTTTATCAAATGATTTAGTGAAAATTCGAGCTTCGAAGACTGTAAAACCGACCGACCTCGTACGACGAGGACACCA
Organism: Teinopalpus imperialis; assembly: GCA_029286865.1. Lineage (NCBI taxonomy): Eukaryota > Metazoa > Arthropoda > Insecta > Lepidoptera > Papilionidae > Teinopalpus > Teinopalpus imperialis. The sequence goes on from JAGSMU010000006.1 coordinate 3,170,991, forward strand.
GCAGTGCGGGTGTGAATCAAAGAAATCCCGTTCGCAAGTTTAAAAAGTTAGGCCTTCAGTTGGGATTATGCAGAACTACGGTAAATAGAGTGCTAAATGAAGACTAAGAACTCGGAGCTTGCAATTTCTTAGAGCGTCTATCAAAACTAAGGCTTGAGAGATCCCGGGTATTGTTAAGGCGATACCAGGGTTTCTTTTATATTGACGTTATAATATGGTAAACAAATTTGTGCCCACAACAATGAACAAACGAGCAAGCGTATTCCGAGAATCCCTATCGCTTAAATGAAGTGTTTCTCTGTTAAGACGCTGTAATAGCAAGTGCTATCGTATATCAAAGTACCGTCCTTACAAACAGTAGAACCTCTTTCACTTACAATGTTTGAAAACCTATACAGAGTATTCCAACAATAATTAGCGCCAATTTATCGCAGGCAGCAAACACGCAAAACTAACTGGCTGTTCCCGCATGGAATCAATTTTATCTGCGAGGACGAATGGCCCTCCTCCAGCCAAGATTTAAATTGGATTATAAAATACAGCAACAATATGCACTACTACATACTGCACTAAACCTCACCAGAATTTGGACTCTGTCAAAGCATCCTTGATAAAAGCAGAGGCTGATATAAACATAAACACCGACGGCTGGCCGCTAGGACTCTGTCGCGAACATGCCCTAAATCAATCTTTACAATTAAAGAAAGTGGATCGATCAAAACGCCTTCTGTCGCGATACGTAGGTGGAAGGCACAGAAATATCCTCTTTACCGATGAAAAAATTTCACGATTGAAGAACACTACAATAAGCAAAATGATAAAGTGTACGCTCGCAGTTCTAAAGGAGCTGCTTAAGTGGTCGGAAAGATATAACGTGGTCATCATCCTGCGTCAGTGATGGTTTGGTGGGGCGTGTCTTATCAAGGAGTCACAAAACTACATTTTTGTGAAAAAGGAGTGAAAACTTCAGTCAAAGTGTATCAAGTTACAGTCTTGGATCATATTGTGAAACCTCTCAGCAATACACTTTTTAAAAATATACCGTGGACTTTCCAGCAGGACTCTGCACCTGGTCACAAGGCACTAACTACCCAAGCCTGGCTTGAAACCAAAATTCCGGACTTTATAAGAACTGAAGACTGGCCCTCATCTAGCCCAGACCTCACCCCTTTAGACTTTAAATTATGGTCAGCTTTAGAGGTCATGGCCTCCTCTGTACGACGCGGCGACATTGAGTCTCTTAAAAAATCTTTGGAGCAAGCAGTGGCGAAATTTCCTTTGGAAACAGTGCGTAAATACGCAGCCAAACAGATTAAAGGCCTGTATAAAAGCCAAGGGTGGCCATTTCGACCGGTATTTTTTTTTTTGCTGAGACTAATAAATATGCAGGTATACATTTTAATAATACTACATTACTTCATTAAATAAAATGCATTTTAATTTGAAACAGAACTTACGGCCGGACTATGTACATATATGTGTATATATATATATATATTTTGAACAAACATTTACGAAAGACACACTGGTGCCATAAGCGCTAGGTCACCTCTCAACCCGGTGAAACTGCTTGGTGAAAAACTCGAGCTAACAGCGGTCATCAGCCAGAAAAGAAAAAAAAACAGAACTTTTTTTTTAATAATGCGGACCCAATCACTTGAGGCATTGAGAGTATAAAGCAAAATTTCTGTCACCACTGCGGAATAAGTTGACCCTGTAGAGAAATATATTTTTAATAATAATGCAGATCCAATTACTTGAGGTATTCCATCTCAGTTTTCACGTGTTACAACGAATGTGCATCTTGAATCTTTGTTTGTAGATGCCATGGGACATACTTAGCATTCACCATCAGGTTACCTGTGTTAAGTACACACTCCTAATGTCATAAAAACAGTTCTTCTATTAACCTGGTATTCTGTGAACATGAGAGTCTTTACACACAACAGCCAAATTGTAGCAGTGGCTCTACCAGGTACAATGTTCACTAAGGAAAAATTGTATCTTTATATATATAATTATGATAAATATACCTTTGATATTCTTTTGTACTTAACCCGATTGTTTATTCATAACACTTATTATTGGTGACGAGGCTTTCCACATCAGTGGATGAGGATACAACGCATTTGCATTACGATTCCTTATCGGGAATGAATGTGGGCGACCACAGGAAGCAATACCGTTAAAGTTACGTAATATTAACATAAAGTTATAACTTCACCCTTTGATTAATCAACCCGTGGATTTTATTTGATAAAACAACAACGGAGTCTTTTAGTTATTACACATATTGATTTCCGGCTGCGAATCGAAAACCCGCGGCGTAGTGGTCAAATGTTCCGGCCGTTACGTCACGCGGCCGTCAAATGTACTAGTGACGCATTAAAACTTAAATATGTGTAGTCATTAAACAATTCGCTTCTTAAAATCCATGAGTATTATTGCCTTTTTTTATAATGTCGTTACAAACGAGCACATTGTTCATTTGATGGCAACTGGCACCCGTAGCCCACTTATCATCCTTGATAAGGAATCATTATCCACCTTTGACACCCTCGAATGCCTCGTCACCAGTAATCAACATTCTTCGGATCCTTACACTCACTGGTCGAAACACAGCAGCACTATGCTGCTATTAATAACAGTGGTAGAGTTACGCTGCAGTTTTTTTCTTACTGCAAAATCAGCTCGAACAGGTTAGGACCACGCCCCCACAGAATAACAGCGTGAAATAGCAGCATAACGCTGTGTTGTGTCTAGTGAATGCAGGGATTCAGAGACCTTTATCAGTGGTGACGAGGCATTCCATCTCAGCCCTACAGGGTGACAACGTATCTGCATTATGATTCCTTGTCAAGGATAAATGTAGACGACATGGGCCGCGGAAATCGCTTACCATCAGGTTAATTGGGTACCCGTTTGTTACTCTAAAAATTAAAAATTACGCTGGTGTCACTCCTCTGTTAAGCCGAGCCATTCATGCTGCAGTAAAGGTAAAGTAAAAAGTAAAGTAAATGCAGTAAGGGAACAGTTAAGAATAATAGAATCGTGCAATATGATTCTACTATTCTTAACTTTTGTTTTTGTTTATTTTCACTAACATGAAACATGTATGGAATTAATAATACTGGGACTTCTTAACTTGTCCGTCACAAGTTCATATTTCAAAAGTGTAGGCGAATTTCTCTTGACGTGAAATGCATACGACTGTACCGTTCCCGTATAGGATTGGTGTTCACTCACCATCCGGTGAACTGCTTGCTCGTTTGCCACCTATTCTATAAAAGAATAAACACAGTTTTTAGCTTAAGGCTGAAATTTATAAAGCGCACAGCTTATGCTTAGCATAGCCAAAGTCACCAAAATCCTTGACTTACCGAATACTTACATGCTCCTAGTAATATTTTAAGATGCTCTAAAACTAATTGAAAAGATAGTTTTCAAGATTTCAAATGCAAAGTATGAGCAAAGTTCAAGTAAACTTTATAAAACTCAGCCTAAGTTTTGCATAGACATTGTATAAATCGTCTGCAATAAATGTATGACATTGATAATAAGGAATTTAAGTAATTTTTATTATTAAATTGTCAGTTACAAACGAGCACACAGTGAACTGTTGAAATGGTGAACCATTTTCCTGCGGCCCATGAAGTCTACATTCACCCTTGCCAAGGAAATATAACTCTAACTGATCCCTACACTCACCAGACGAAACAGCAGGATTATGCTACAATTTTACGTCGGTATTCTGTGAAGGTGGAGTCCTAACCCGGTCGAGCTGACCCATTCATTCTGCAGCTAGAAACATACTTCAGCGTAGCTCGACAACGATATAGAAACAAACTGCAGCGTGAAAATATACAATGGTTACTTATTAGTTTTTGTTTGTCTATAAAAAAGGTATATAACATTTTCACATACGACGCTGCAGCTAGTTTGTAGTTGTAATATGATTGTGTTTGATAGCCTTTGTATGGACGACCAGAGTGAAATAGCAACATATATATACAAAACCTTTAACAGACAAACAAACAATCATATACACCAGTACATCGATCGATACATACACCCACGATACTATAACAAAAAAGGCAAGTGACTCACGTACACTGAGTTCTGGATAAGACGTCATTAGACCAACAATACGTATTTAAGTTATAATGAGTCACGATTACATTTAACGGCCGCGTGACGCAATGGCCGGTACGTCGGGGCAACTCGCCGCGGGTTTTCGATTCATATCTACAAAACATTATAATAAATACTAATACGTAGTTAAAAGATATCAGTCCGTTCTATTTCATAACTGCTTTGTGAAAGTTTTATCAAATACTAGTCGCCGGCTGATTAATCAAAGGGTGGCGTATGTTTTATATGTATTAATTGTTTCCTGCGGTCACTTACATTCATTCTCGATAAGGAGTCGTGATGCAAATGCGTTGTCACCCTCTGAAGATTTAGACGGAATGCCTCGTCACCAGTTTTATGAATAAGCAATCGGATTAAGTACAAAAGAATGACAAAAGTACATTTATCATCAGTAGTTTTACGTGGAGAGCTACATTGCAGTTTGTTTTTAGCTGCGTAATGAATGGGTCAGCTCGACCGGGGTAGGACCACGCCCTTCACAGAATACCAGCGTGAAATAGCAGCATAATACTTGTGTTTCGTCTGGTGAGTGTAGGGATCCGGAGACCTTTATTACTGGTGACGAGGCATTCCATCTCATTCCTCAAGGGTGACCCTCAGGTGCGTACCTGCATTATGATTCCTTGTGGAGCATGAATGTACATGTCATAGGCCGCAGGAATCACTTACCATCAGGTGAACAGTGTGCTCGTTCGTTACTCTGAATGTCATAAAAAGGAAAAGTGAATTTGTATCTGGTAGAGTCAGGTTGATGCTAGAAAACAAATAGAGCTGATCTTTACATACTACAACCAGTGTAGTATGTAAAGATCAGCTCGATTTGTTCACAACAACCATAATGGGAAATAGACATTTTGATTTTTATAACATTAGGGGCAGCAAACGAGTTCACCTGATGGTAAAAGATAAATATGGAGCTATACCATACTTGTTGTTACCCCTGAGGACTGAGACTGAATGCCTCAAGTAATTTGGGCCGCATAATTAAAAAAAAATATTCTCTAATTTCACCACGTCTCTAGTGCAAACGCATATAATTATCATTCCGTTAGCTTTGTTCAATCAAGATATTCATGAAGTTACTGATCGAGCCGTGGTACGGTCCCCTCAGGTATCGTCGAATCAGTTTACTTACGAACCGTGTAACGGTCCAAGCAAAGACTCCTTCTCGGGCATCCTAAATGCTCGGCCTCCCTTAATTCCTACGAAGCCGTTATAGGTATATACCTTCACACTAACAGCATCTACGAGTATATATCTTATTAAATATATAATATTATTAGCTTAATCAAAAGATTTACTGACTACCTAAAGACAAGCGGGGGAGGCACTTTTTAAATTAGAGCGTTGAAACAAAGGTGAAAAGTTGAAAAAAAGGTAGTGATTAAGGCCACACCGCTTCTCATATCACCAATATATTTATATTCATAATAATGGTAAGACATAAATCTTACATTTCAAATAATAAAAAAAGATATTAATCAGGATTCCGTAACCCGTAATGGCATAAAAACTAAACCCATATTGGATCACTTTTTAGTCCGTCTGTATCTGAGTCTTGTTTTTAGAAACAGCTTGAGATCTAATTTAACATAACTCATTACGTGTCTACACTATGCCAATTAACAACTTCACAGATGCCATTTTGAAACTTCCTACTTCTATCTCATCCTTCTCATATCAGACAAATGTAGGAGAGTTTCCTCCTTTAACCTTTTTCTAACTAATTAATAAAAAATAAAACACTAAAAATAATATATTATAAGTAAAATAAAATATTTTGGTAGCTACTAAGAATTCTGATATTTATATATATATATATGTGTATAAATATAACTAGTCTGCCCATAAATACTGTTACATAAAAACTTTACTTTTTTTCAACTTTTTAATTATTTTGAATTTGGAACACTTACGTATATTATTTTAAAAACTTTACCGATGAAATAATTTTGACGATTGAAGAACACTACCTTACCAACCCTTTAGACTTCAAATTATGGTCAGTTTTAGAGGACATGGCCTGCTCTAAACGACACGGCGACATTGAGTCTCTTAAAAAATCTTTGGAGCAAGCAATGGATTCACGTACTGTTTCCAAGGGAAATTTCGCCCTTGGAAACAGTGCGTGAATCCATAGATTCGTGGCCAAACAGATTAAAAGCCTGTATAAAAGCCAAAGGTGGCCATTTCCAAAAGAATATTTTTTTATTTAAATATATTTTAATATTATATATAATATATAGAATAATATATAATAATTTAATAATATTACATTACTTCATTAAAAAAAAAATGCATTTTCATTTGTAACAGAACTTTGGCCGGACTAGTTTTATATATATATATATATATATATATATATATATATATATATAGATTAGCAATAGTATTATACATTTAATGGTATGAAATCCTCCTAGGGCTCCAGACCAGACACTTGACTCTCTTTTAACAAAGTAAATTTAATGCCCATGTAGCCCACTATCCTAAATACAAACCTTTTCACGTATAACCGTTATCCTCATTACGGTTGTTCTTAAATTTAGAGCATGATACTTAACACGGGAAAAGTAGTAGTTACTTTACGACAGATCTGGCTCCAATTAGTAACAAAAGTAACTGTTTAGCTTAAAACGGATTACTTTTAATACTGTGAATAAAAAATAAATATAAAAATTAGTAAAAAAGAAGTTATGACACAAGATATTTTGCGAATTTTCTTTTGTCGTTTCTCCTCTCTCTAGGAAACTAATTTTGAAGTGGTGGTGGAGTGTAAACCTCGTTTGACATATTAAATTTATTATTTAGGACAAGTGATTTGCACTTAAATGTTTTAAACAATTTTTTTTAGTATAATTTTGTCTATGTATAAAATAAAATACCTATAAAAAAAATTTATACGGATAATTTCGGGGTCCACGTTAAGTAGAACACGAAAAAAAATTCTTGATAAAATTGTGCTTTCTTTAAATGACATGTAAATACAGCTATTTGATTGCGTAAGTTGAATATATCGCTACCTTCATCCGTGATATGAACGAGTTTTAATTTATACGTCCTTATATTTTGTAGAATGAATCGGTTTGGACAAAAAAGTTTACTGAACTTAGGCCTCTCCAATATTGCCCTTAAACACGACCATGAGCCACCAGTGTGGCGCCAAACGGCGTTTTTCAACATATAACGAGACCTTAACTAATTTATTCTACCCCTATCCACACATTTGGATAGTCCGCTGTAACAAAACAATTCCACAAGCGAAAATTATTATTAAGGACAAGCTGTGGGTGGATAATTCATTTTGGCGGCATATTGTTTTTTCTGCAGGTCAATGACCTGTTTACAGAGTATTGTTTAAGTAGAATAATAATATGATACGGTATATATATTTAATACATTGTGTGGGATTGGCTAATTTGTACTCCGGTGACATTTGGCTTTTTTTTTTACACAGCGTTGGAGGTACATGACATATGCATTATCATGATACAGACCTTTATGGGCTATGAAATAACCTCGTAACCAGTAAGAATCAAGTTTTTTTCAATTACCACATCACATAGTAGCATAAAACTACTATATTACGCCGGTATTGTATAATTCGTCCTTTCGCGGTTTAGTTGACCTATACCTTTTACAGATAATTTACAATTACGGCGTGTAAAATATCTTAATAATTACATAGTTGTTTGTTTATGAGAAAGCGGATGATACAGCATACAGGTGTTGTTGAATTGAAAACTATTATTAAGTTTAGATTAGTCATCCTAGTCGATTTCGACCTAAGCAATTTCTTCTGATTATTACCTGATGACTTGGCAGCATCTATTAAACTCCCAACTCGCACAAACTCAGATGCACTCAGAGGGTCAGTGGGAGGTAATTTTTTTTTTATTACATCCAGAGTAACAATCGAGCACCAGTTAACTTGATGGTAGGCCACTCCTGCGAAGCATGACATCTATATTCATCCTTCAAGGAGTCATAATGCAGGTGCGTTGTCACACTTGAAGACTGAGATGGGATGACTCGTCACCAGTAATGAAGGTCTCCGGATTATGCTGCTATTTCAAGCTGGTATTCTGTGAAAGCGTGGTCCTAGTCCGCTCGAGACTCATTCATTCTGCAGCTAGAAACAAACTGCGTAGCGTAGCTCCACCACTGTCTTCTTAAGTCACCCATTTTCCAAGCCTTCATGCCCAAAAAGACAACATTCAACACTGGACAAACACAAAACATATATATATATATATATATATATATATATATATATGCAGCTCACCTGATGGTAAATTATCCGTGGTTTAGCCCTCTGGTGCACCCTCGAATCAGTTTACTTACGCGATCCGGACAATAGTCCAAGCCGAGGTTCTCCCTCAGGAACCCTTGTGCCAGTTACCCTATAAGAAAGGCCTCGACTGGTGATTCATTAATGGTCCTAATTAAAACTATCAAATCCAAAATTATGTTTTTAATAAATATCCTATAGCATAAAGCTTGTTGAACGCTCACAAGGTATATTCACTATCCAGTCCCTAATATTTTATCTACATCATATCTATATATACATAGATCATTTAACAATATATCTATAATTTTTTTATTTGACTGCGATATACAACACGTAGTGACATAATGTGTACGGACACACATGTCGTTCACTTATAAATAAATACATTAATCACGTGTTCCATATATAGATCAGATCGATCTGCGACCGTTAACCGATCACAACGGCACGTTGGTCAATCCAGATATGATGATGACGTATTCCCGCTCGATTCACGAACGAATCACGACGATATCTTTTCTGTTATTACTAGATAATTTCAATTGCGCATGATATTATAATATATATCGTACTGTAAGCATTTGTATATAAATATAGACATTCACTCGTTGTCATCTATATCTACCTTATCTTATTTTTGAGGGCTAAGACTGTGACTCGATAGCACTGTGACCTCAACAGACCTTGAGCTTACCGCTTTTTACTTACTCTCTCTCTCTCTCTCCCCCCCTCTCCCTCTCCCTCTTTCTCTCTCTCTCTCTGTCTGCAGTGTCAAGAACACGGGATATAGTATGTTCGTGCAACACATTCTTAACTCGAAAACCAAATTTGTTATAGTAGCTGAAATAAATTATAAACACTGCGTTGCGCAGATTTAAATTATATAAATAAATTTAATAAGTTATAAAAAAAACTTTTAATAATCGCCATGTTTACTTGATTTTACTTGACCAGCCTCAATCGTGACGTCAATGGATAATTCCATTTAGATAAAGTTAAGGTCAGAATAATTATGAATTGCAAGCATTTATGTTATATACAAAACGTTGTAACTCTGTAAGAAACAATAAGATTAGCAAAAACGTAACAACGATAACGTAACAACAAATAAGTTGGATTGTTTCAAACATTTATTTTTATCTAGTTCATCTGCTAAGTGATGATTAGTATACAAGTTTCACGGCAAAGTAAGGTTGAATGAAACTAGATTCATTCAACCTTAGTAACCTTATAACCAATATTATTAAAGTAACTTATGACTTCAAAATACTGAAAGTGTGCACCAAAATTTTCAATGAAGATTTTTTTTATCTATTAAAAAATTTACCCTAAAAAGAATCAAAGTATATTCAGATACGTTTCTAAAACCCCTTACATATATTTCTTCGTTCCCCCGTTCGTACATGAAGGACCTAATGAGGCGCAAGAATGCGGCGACTCGTGCCCACGACTTATATCCCACTGAAAGTAACCGGCTGGTGCTACGTACCCTGCAGCGTGAAGTCCGGTCACGCATAGCCCAGTACAGGAACGATCGGTGGGATAATCACCTCTCCAATATCGAACCTTCCCACCTCGCCTTCTGGCGACTTCCCAAATCCCTAAAAGGGGGCAACGCCCAAACAATGCCTCCCTTAGCGCGTCCTAATAAACCACCCGCCTTCTTAGACGAAGAGAAAGCCGAATGTCTGGCTGACAATCTGGAGCTCCAATGCTCACCGAGCACACTACCGATCGACGCCGCTCACCTTGCAATGGTTGAGAGCGAGGTCGACCGGAGGAGTAAGGAACCACCTCGCGATTCCGTTACCCAAGTCACATGCACCGAAGTTGAGTCCATAATTAAAACCTGCGACCACGCAAGGCTCCCGGCCCCGACGGCATCACCAACAAGGTGATGAAACTCCTACCCATGTCCATTTTACACCTACTGGTAATAATCTACAACGCGGCCATATCCAAAGGCACCTTCCCGAACACCTGGAAGGAAGCCGACGTCTTAGGGATTCTCAAGCCCTCAAAACATCCAACCGATCCATCAGCCTATCGACCCATAAGCCTACTCAAAGTCTTGGGTAAGGTATATGAAAGGCTCATCCTCGCCCGCCTCAAGGACTTCATGCTGTCCCGAGGGCTACCAATCAATGAGCAGTTCGGGTTTCGCACCCAACACTCATGCACACATCAAGTGCACCGCATCACGGAGCACATCCTCAGTAAATTTCTTCAGGGCTACCAAACTGGGGCACTTTTCCTCGACGTGGCGAAAGCTTTCGACAAGGTCTGGCACAACGGGCTCATATACAAACTATATGAGCTCGGTGTGCCAGATCGACTCGTACTTATCATACGAGACTTTCTCCGAAATCGAACCTTTCGTTACCGCGTCGAGGGAACGCGCTCCGAGGTTCACCCTATTTGTGCCGGAGTACCACAAGGCTCCGTCCTAGGTCCTATTTTGTACACACTTTACACCAACGACATACCGCGCACTCGCGGTGTAGAGCTAGCCCTTTTCGCCGATGACATCGGCCTCTATGTGTCTGGGTTCAAACCAGACGCTATTTGTAGACGCCTCCAATCTGCAGCCAACACCTTAGGGAAATGGTTTCGGAAATGGAGGATCGAGGTTAACCCCACCAAAAGTGCAGCCATGTACTTCTCTCGGCGCAACAAAACGCCGCATCTCCCAACTATAGAGTTATTTGATCGTCCAATCCCCTGGGAACAGACAGTCAAATACTTAGGCGTTACTTTAGATGAAAGACTCACCTTCGGTCCGCATATCAACCGCGTACGGAATCGAGCAGCGTTCGTCCTAGGTCGTTTGCACCCGTTACTCAATAAAAATAGCAAAATGTCCCTGCGTAATAAAATTACACTATACAAAGCGTGCATCCGACCCATAATGACATACGCAAGCCCCGTCTTTGCGCATGCTTCCCCGCGTCACATTCACCGATTTCAGGTAATACAAAATCGTTTCATGCGCAAGGCCACCGGTGCACCGTGGTTCTTGCGTAATGAAAATCTACACATAGATCTTGAGCTGCCGACCATAGCTCAGTACCTGAAGCAGGCTTCCCGCCGATATTTCGACTCTGCCGTCACACACTCTAACCCCTTGATTGTAAGTGCCGCCACTTACAATCCCATCGAGAATCACAGATTCACCCGCGTCCGAAGGAGACCGAGGCACGCTCTCGATGACCCCGACGACGTGACTACCAGGGCCCAAGCCCTTCATAAAACACAACACACGTACATTGCACCCTCACATCGCCCCCGCCGACGGCGAGGGCGTCACAAACAAGGATATTCGCGATACCGCCATGTCACTGGTCGTTTCTCTCCAGTCCATACAGATAGAAGCGTCGCTGGAGTTTCTTGCGCCACTTCTTCTCCAGCGCCCACGCATTCCGAAGTGGTGGTACAGATAGCTAATAATCATAGCGAATTTAAAGAATCCTCTGTCAGAAGCAACTGACCGAGCCGAGGTTGACCCTCTCGGGCACCCTCGAGTCAGACGCTCTCGCGAAACAAGGTAACGGTCCAAGCCGAGGCTCCCTCTCGGGAGCCCTTGTGCTGGTTACCTGTATATAGAGGTCTCGACTGAGTGCCATTAGCGCTCTGTCACCTCTCAACCCGGTGAAACTGTAAAAGCCCTCGGGCTAACAGTGGCCTTCAGCCCGAAAAAAAAAAAAAAAAATCCCCCGTCCGTTATATTTCTTCTTTTAGTTGTCACACTTGTTTAAATGAGAACGTCTGTTTTTGGTGTTCTAGTATTTATTTAATAATATTACTACTGTGATAACTCAAACTAAATATTGAAATTTATCTAAATGATATTATATAACGTTAATGAAAAAAAATATTTTTAGGTTATAATTTCAATTGAATTATAAATAAGAAAATATCTTATTTCTAATTTGATTAAAATAGAGGCACTTTTACATGTTGATTATAGTTGACATATTTGCAGAGAGTCACACAACAAATGGTACCATGTGTTAATTGTCCTAAAGTGGTCATTTTGAGAAATTTAATATTCTGTATTTGAAATATAGCTGAACATCAGAGAAACTTACAGATTTCCACTAAATCTCAATACTAATCTGAATCACAATACTAAGGTGCCTCTCGATAACCGTTGTGTGAATATATGATGTTATGTCTATGATCATAAATGATGATATTTTTCATGATTAAGAAGTAACAAATATAATACATATTTTTTTATAGAATAGGTGGCAAACAAGTATGCAGCATATTATATATTGAGTATCCTACTATATTCAAAGTAATAACATTTATTCCTTAAGTAATTTGTTCTCACATTTAAAGCTTTATTATTATTTTTTATTTATTATATTTTTTTTATTAATTTAGCTGAATCTAGGTAAGCTACATAAGCCAGAAGTCATAGACATAATAAATTATATTTACATAAGAGTCAACTACATTTTATTGCAATTGCATGGCAGCTGAACATAAAAGAAAAGTAAAGTAACAGCCTATACATATAAATCCCACTGCTGGCCTTTAGCCTCCTCTGTATAGGGGGTTTCAGCATAGTCCACCATGATGCTCCACTGTGGATTGGTGGATTTCCACTCTTTGAAAAGTATATATATATTTTTTTATTTATTTCATAAACATGCAGGTTTCCTCACTATGTTTTCCTTCACTGCAAGCATGTGGTTAATCGGCATTTAAAATTGCAATTATCAATTTTATTGGTGCCAGCACCAGTTGTATGATGTAGAAGCAGAACTTGTTTTACTCACATACCATAAATTAAAAGTGAGCACTTAGACACTAAGTTACCAAAGCTTTTAGTTTAACATATCTTAGGCTAAATCTAGACATTTGATAAGACAGTGAATACAACTATATAGGAAGTTTCAGGTTGGCTTTTCTGTTCAAGTTGCTATGGCTGGAAAATGTTATTAGGTTAAACCTTTTCAATGGTGGACATTCCTTAATGTTGAGAAATATCCATCAAGCAGACATTTAGAATAATTTCACCTATTGACTGTGTCTATCAAATAATATGATATTGCTATGAGAAAAGGTAATGTTTGCATCATGATGAAAATGGGAAAATTATTATTATGTTACATAATTATAAAGTGTTTTGTTAAGACAGTTTATAATATAGCAATTTAATTTTATGTATGTTATATTTATACATTAGAATTTGTTTACACTTATTCAATTCCAGTTTCGTCATGACCACATAAGCATTTTACATACAGAAATTTACCTTACAAAAATCCTTATGACCCAGTTTCGCCAATGAAAAACATATTTTCTCGCAAAATTTAAGCATGTTTGGAATATACATAAGGAAGGATTAATATGTTATTAATGTGAAAAGTACTACCAAATGAAGGAATAAAATAATTTAATAGCATATATAGATGGGCTGAGAACTAGAAATATAGTATTAGAGGATGTTTTACCCTGAGTTTATATTTCAAGTGAGTTTCACATATGTTCAATTTTTTTTCAGACAAAGACTAGATTAAATATACTATCAAGGACATGTTAAATATTAAATTTTAGTCATGTACCTGTTACAAGTTATAATGGTCAATTAGTTCATTACACTGGGGCGAAACATACGACCTTGAGATGCTACGGCATATTAGATGCATAGGCAAACATAATGCTTATTAAAATTTTATTTATAGACTCGTAAAACATATAAAAAAAAACCTAAAACATGTAAAACATATAGTACATGCAATAATATTTTTTAATAATATTGATTAGTTATATATATTATTATATGTATTTAGTATTTTATTTATTTAATTTATTGATCAACCAGGCGGATACAGAAAAAAATAATATCTTGAAAATAATAATACTTTATTATATATTTTATATATGAGGTAACAAACAATGGACCTGGACCTGAGCTACGACATGACAAGAAAGTATTATCTGTCAACAAGCTTTGGGTCCTGTGCCTTCATCAGTGACTGACTGAAGCCGGACACAGTTGAGAAGGAGCCTGTTGTCAAAACAAGAAGAACTTGAAGTGCGCATATAAGAAGAATATAAGAATATTTTTCAAGCCAATAAAGAATATTTGTTTGTTTTTGTCATCTGTCAAGATTAATATCCTCTTATGAGATGCAGGAGTGTACAAGCTCGATTGTGATTATTGCCTCCCTTACATAGAACAAACAGATATGGCTGACTTGAAACATTGCTAGGCAAGATGCTCCAGGAAGTCCATTACTGTATGGGACCATAGATCGGCCCCACCACTACATCAGACTTGATAAACCACAAATCCGTGCAATGGTACGCCAAGGATATTCTGCAAAGCTATTAAGACCAAAAAACATCCTAATTTCAATAGAGAAGAAGGCCAAGTGCTACCATCGAGCTTGAGACAATTAAATCCCAAATCAGATATACCTGTCAAGTCAACAAGACCACAAGATGCTGTCAGTTTCTTCTGAATAGATGGACCCAAAAATAAATAATTAAAAGCTGAAGCAGTATTGGGATAAAAAAGTTAAATATAAACTCGATAAAATAACGTAAAAATGAGTTTTGAGCAAATATTCAATATGCAGTTTATACAGGCCCATAACATCAGGTCTTCATTCCTCCATGCAAATACGAAACGACCTTGAAATAACCTTCAGCTTAGTCTTTTATTAAAGGTCAAATAAATCGAAAAGTATTCGGGATTTAATAATTGCTAGTTCACGCTAAATTACAATTAATTACTTTTATGGTTCATTACTTCTATGATAGGTTTTTTCCATACTGGCAATGCTATTATTGCGTAACGAATATTCCCTGTAACCACTCAAAGCTTAAATACTTGTGGTATGATAAGTGATTCCTAGAACCAGGACACATTCATCATTGATAAGTAATCGAACAAGTGTGGAACCATGGAACAATGAAGTGAAAAGAACTACGCGTCCACACAATAACAGTAGGTAGGAACATCGGACAGGGAACGACGAGTCAGTGCCTGTGTTTGCAAAATTGCTAACGGCACTAGAATATATCCTTCCGCTGACCGCTAATGCGCAGAAGTCGAAAATAAGGTATCCCGGGGAGTCACGGGGGCGCGGGCGGCCATGCGTAAGCGCTTATTGGTACTCCAGTCTTACTCTGCCCTGCGCACTGATACGACACCCGCTCGCTCCTGGTGTACAGTCGCTTTCTAAATTGTATATGTTGATTGACTGTTGTTTTCTGTTAAAAAATCGTCACACTTTCATTTTTGTGTAAAGTAGTACACTGTACACTACGTACATCTCTTAATTAATAAAAAAAAATACTAACATCCGCCCGCAACTTCGTTCGCGTAAAAAAAGTAGTCTTCCAGACTATAATCTATGTCCCATCTAAATTTCATCCATACAAACATCCAAACTTTCGCATTTATGATATTAGTGAGATGATGATGATGATTTATTATATAACTGACTTAAACGTACTAGCTTAGACATGAAAAAGTTCAAACAAAAACACTTTATTCGTAATCAATTTGTATAAATGAACAATTGCGTTCGCGACAGTACCCATACGCAGCTATCCGCTACACTTATGTGCCGATAGACTTATGTGCCGCGACTTATAGTTGATGTCATCTAATTATAACCAGAAGGTGCGCCGTGGTCGATATTAACCAGAAGTTCATCATTATCACTTATTTTACGATGATATTCTGTAAAAGCGTGGACCTTCCGCGGTCTAGTCGACCTTTTCCTGCTAGAGCAGTTAGTTACATTAGTTTCTAGGATTTTATAAATAATGTTACATATTCTAATAGTAACATATCAAAAGACCATGTTTCAAAAGCCGTACATAGTTAAAGAACCTCGCTATTACCTACACTGTATCCGCAACCTTATAACCCCAATATAAGTAACAGAGCCGTGACCTCAGCCCTTCATTTCTCCATGCGAATGTAAAACGACCTCGATATAACCTTGACCTTCAACTTTTATTACAGGTCAAATAGTTCGGAATTGAGTATTCGACTATCTCGCACTAAATTGCAATATATAATTTTTACCTTTCGTTAGTTGAACAACGTAATGTGTTAAATAACGCGGCAATGTAATTATTACATCGCGAATATTCCCTTTAACCACTCCAAACCTAAATACTTATGCTATGAGATGATTCACAGAAATAGCCGGAAGGTAGATAGACTGACTCACTGCTATCCGTCAGGAAGCTTCATGTCACTCGGCGAGGTACAGAGAGGGATAACCGTCTCTGTACCTCGCCATACACCTCGAGTAGTAGTACTTGAACGAATAAAAAATGCGAATATCCGCAGAACTAAGGCAACTCACTTAACACTGAAATAGCAATTTGCAGGCCATACATCTCGAGGAACTAATAACCGATGGGGAAGAAAGTTTCTCGATTGGCATTCATGTATAAGCGATCGCAGTGTAATCCGACCCCAACTAGTAAGAGAGACAACCTGTGCAAGTTGCACAGTTGGGTAGTCGGTGTGTGCTCAGGATTGTACAATGTTGTGTTGTCTCTCCCCGTCACATCGATGTATATATTTATAAACAATTTGCCTGAATTAACATAGCAAACCAAAAATAAAAAATATAAACTCTTCAGCAGATTTTTGTTTTCGAAAAAGCCTTTATCGACATGTAAAACATTAGTGTCGCAACGTTGCCACTTAAATAAATACCGTTTGGTTTAACCATATAATCCATGTCAATTATATACAGCCTGAGACGTAAAATGAAAGCCCGAAAGCAACGAAAATGGAAAGTCAACTCTCGCTTACGGAACCTCACACTTTCCAAACTGTTTAAATCCATGCGACGCGAACAAGTGACGTACACTTAAAATGCGCGAGCAAGCAGGAACGACCCCAGACACTGCATTACATCATTAATACGATCGTCAAGTGACAGTCGGCCCTGGATCCCTATTCACAAAAACACCTATATACACCACGAGCCGAAAAGACGGTGCGTAAAAGTATTATATCACATTCTAAAAAGGTGACTTTTATTAATTACAGTTAATATATACATTAAAACAGAAATGTTATAATGATTCAGATATGTAGGGCATTTCAAACCACTATGAAGTGTAAATGTGGATTGATTTTATAGCCTTTATTGCAAAAGCAATCGTTTTATATGCACATAAGATTAATATATTATTTGATGTTATCATAAAATGCGTATCGACCTAGTACATATTACTTTAAAATACAAACGTCATCATGACGTATTCATACGTCACATTGACGGAACGTTCAATATAGATATACTTTCGATTTTGTTGATGGTTGATGTAGTGACGCACATGTATAAAATATTTGGGAGATTTAGTGTGGATGATGAGATATATATATATATATATATATAGTACATCACGTGTAAAAAACATAGGTCGTTAGTGTAATGATCAAACGTTATGATAATCACAATATCCACACAAAAACGCAAGCGTACATAAACACTGCACACTGACATTGCCATATCGCTCCCGTCCAACTTTCTACCGTCTCAAATAAAATTATTCGCGCTACCGCCATCTTTCGGGCTGGTTCTCACCTCGCAAGTTATATAGGGGCATCGCTGGATACAGAGAACATCATATAATAATATATGTCGTTATAATATTAATATATTTATACCGATAGAATAGGTCATTTGTGACCAAGCAAAGACTCGGGAACCCTTGTGCTAGTTACCCATAAATAAATTTTTCGGGCGCGTGCTCTATCCGCTCAACTTCCAAACTGTAAAAGCCCTGGTGGCCAGCCCTAAAATAAAAAGAAAGAATATATAGTATTGTGTTCCGGAAATATCACATTATTTTAATTATCTCTGATCTGGTTTATCTCGAATAAAAAATAAAGGTGTAAAATATAATAATAATAGTAGCACAAAGGATTTTATGCGTAAATTTGTTTTTTTCCGTTATCGGAACGTTTACCAAAAATATCGCGGAGTTTCCTTGGACCAGAAATATATAAATAACTTTTTATAAGGTCAAAGTTAATCAATTTCAAGGTATACAAAATAACGTAAAATATTTTTTAGGCATTTATTTATACATCTGCTATGATATAATACATGTGACTATTAGAAATAGTAAAATAATGTACCGGAAACACACTGGTATAATAAAATTCTAACTTGACCTAGATTGTAAATCGACATTTGACTACTATCACGAGGCCGATACCACTTGCTAATAGTGTAGTAGTGCTTCGTGCGTTGAGTGTGGGAATCTGGGACCAAAAAAATATCGGATGGAACGGTGTACTCGTTTGCAATCTCTGATATTATAAGTAAAAATAGAAGCAAATGTGGTGCGAGGTACTTACGGGTACTCTTGATGGCAACCGGTAGTAAGAC
The DNA here is from genome assembly GCA_029286865.1 of Teinopalpus imperialis. NCBI lineage: Eukaryota > Metazoa > Arthropoda > Insecta > Lepidoptera > Papilionidae > Teinopalpus > Teinopalpus imperialis. The sequence continues at coordinate 3,189,831 of JAGSMU010000006.1, forward strand.
ATGGGTTTACCGGGAACCCGGAGATGACGCGAATGCTTTCGAATTGGCGTAATACGATTCGGATGAGCAACCCCAAAAGACATGAGTAAAAGCTTTTTACCCATGTCCACAATGTTAGCATTCTTTACTTGAAGCAAAGGGAAAATGTTCTTATTTATCAACAGTCTGTAGATAAATGAAAGAACATTCCAAACTTTGTTTTTAGGAATTGTCCAAACTAACGTCATGAGGAAAAAATAATAACAAATATATTATGGTATACAAAGAAGAGTTTTAGGAAAGGATGACCTCCTTTATTATTTCGATACTCGACTCTACGTGTTATCAATGACAAGTAAATCCGAGAAAATTACGTAAGTGTCCGCTCGCTTGCACGAAGGGACTTTGGGGGTTTTTTTTAATGACATTTAATATTTTCCCCTTGTTGATTTCTATTAATGCGATTTCTCCTAAGTTACTATCGATTGGGATTTTAAGAGATATGATTTTTAATAAATTCATTCTGTTTTTTCTTCCTTTAAACGGTTAAATAAACGAGATGATAATAAATTGTACCGTAGCGATTAAAATAACTTTGTTTAAAGCATACTGCATGTCGTTGCACTCGGGAGCGCTGTGGTTCGGCAACGCTCTACGTGTCCAGTACAATGCGTTCAGGGTCTTGTTAAGCCTCTTTGTTATGGGTCATCAGCATTTGAATATCGTCAGCGATGTTCGCTGGAGCACACACTTATGCACTTTGTTTATTTCATTTACCTTAACAAACGAGCACACAGTTCACCTGTTGGCAAGTGATTACTGTGGCCCATGACATCTACATACGTACTTGACAAGCAATCGTAATGCACATGCGTTGTCACCCTTGAGAACTGAGATGGTATGACTCGTCACCAGTAACAAAGGTCTCCGGATCCCCCCCACACTCACCAGACAAAGCACAGCAACATTATGCTATTAGTTTACGCTGGTATTCTGTGAGGGCGTGGTGATACCGCTTTCGAGCTGACCCATTCATTCCTCAGTTAGAAACAAACTGCAGTGTAGCTCTACCACTATTGACTGTTCGTTCAGCGTCGTTACTCAGGTTTCGTGGCAGCTCCTACACCATCCTGTGAATGGTAGCCGCACAGCTAGAGTGCCCGTTAGTGTGAACACAAGTCAAACCTACCAAGCCACTGTTAGTTGTTAAGTATTAACATAGTTTTAAGTATCATTCCTACTAACATAGAAGATATGTTTGTTGACATCTTCATTTCAACTTATAAAAAAAACTAATAAGTATTATAAATTTGATGATCTTCTTTGTACTTCTAACATCATATTTTTATTTCTAGTTTCTGCTACTAGTTGCCATTTACACATATTGATGCTCAGATGGCCTAGTAAGGTGTTGGTTTTGGGTTCAATTCTTGCTTTTCTTTTGTGTTTGTGAAGGACGCCGGCGTGCGTGTTTAATACGTTTTTTTGCCGTAAGTGTTTAAACACAGAAGCAGTCACATTTCCTCTCAGAGAAGTTTCAAATACAACACACGCAGACCTCATAAGCAATTTGTGATACACAAATAAAGTTCCTAGGCCCGCGACTTTAACGATAATTACGATTCAATATAATTTATACTATCACGTAAGTTCTTGCAATTATATATGCAATAAATGCGTTGTGAGAATCTCGCGGAATATATCACCGCAACATAATTCACTTTAGAATATAACAACTACGGGAACTGCCACAATTTCAGTGAACAATGACGAAATTTGCCCTATAGAATCGCACATGAAACAGCTGCTTAGAACATTTTATTTCAAAGTAAAGATGATGAACGGCTGTAGGGCTCTGCCACAAATGAGTCAGCTCAAGTGGGGGAGGCAAACACGCCCTCACAGAGCCGTCAATAGCCTAATCGTTTAGGGGTCGATGTGAGAAATTTAGGTAGTAGGCTTGAATTCGCCAATCGATGGTTCACCATATTTTGACTCATATAACCATCGCCTAGCACAAGCGTTTAGAGTTCATTCGGTGTGGATAACCAGAATGTTAGATACGTTAATAGAACTGCGAGCATTGTTTTTTAAATATAGCTTGAATTCGATGCACGATTTGCGTCTTTGAAATTTGGTATCATCGTTATTTTGAGCTTCTCGTTCTATTTGTAATTGTTATGAGCCGCTACCTCATACTCACACTCATAATTAGCCTGTAATTATGAAATTAAATTGTCTCAGGTACTGTATACGGAATCAGAATCCTTTTATTTCCTAGATTAAATCATGTTTTAAAGTTAAGGAAGCTTGTATTGTACCCATGATGGTGAATCTCCGTAAACCAAACCACGAATATAGTTTACAATTTACATTAGTAAATATGGAGACGAAAGGTAGAAAGCGTCTTTGGCATAATTTCTAGTAATTTCCATATATTGCGAAGATCTATAGAATTGGAACCTTTATTAAAAAGAAATAATAAATTCTTAAAATTCTTTTTGCGTTATTTAAGTTCCTTATATCTTTAGTACAGAAATATATAACTTAAGGACAGTGTGCTGCCATCTTCACAAGGAACACCTGTATTGTAGATGACGACGTCCAACTCAACGGATACTGGGGTTATATATTAGAATAACAAGTTACGATTTTAAATTATACACATTTTTATAAAAAGTCTAAGATTTTATATGTTGGCTACTCTATAAAAGAATGGGGTAAAATAAGCTTATTAAATTGATAATTTATTATTAATTGAATTAAAATGAGTAATGTTCTAACGATTCAGTGTCTTTAGACTCCATGGTTACTTAATGACCAGTTTATAAATTTATTTTGCACTCTTTTCTATTTAAATTAAAAATTTAGAATTACATTAACTTTATTAATTATACGGAATAGGTGCCAAATAACAGCGTTATCGTTTAATGAAGGTTTTGTATTGTTCTTCAATACACATTTGGTCACGCATGAGCTTGGTTGTTTGTAGCTTGTGTGTAGGCTTATGTATTACATAATATTATTTAATATATAACTACGCTTTCAAAGAATATCAGCTTGAAATAGCATCATAATGCTGATGTGTTATATGTAAATTATATTTTTGGAAAATAATATTTAATCACGATTGCTAATTTATTTTTAGAGGCGCATACATAAATCGTAAAACAGTCGATAACACAATAAAATTCTTACTTTCTATTATCCTCGTGTGTTACAGTTCCAAATCAGCCACAGTTGAAGGACCATGCTTTTAGAGTATAATAGCATAAAATAACAACTTAGCGGTGCTGAATTCCATAAGGACATGAGATAAAACCGGCGATTCTAATACTCGAAAGGAAGCATTCTATCTTATTCTTCAGGGGCCTACAAGTACACATCTCAGTTACGATTACAAATTGAGGGAAATTACGATTATTTGTCGTCGCATGTAAAGCGCTAGTACCGACATATCAGCCCAGGTCAGGCCGGAGTTCGACAGTTTTGACGTCGTCATTGCAGTGGGTCCGATTAGCCGGTATGGATGCGATATGCGGCCAAGTGTTGCCCGTATTTCGCCGGATCGAGGATGCAAGTCGTGGAAATGCCCGTCTTATGATATCCACTATGAGTAGCAATAGAGATGAATTCCAGACTGGCAAGAACTGAAGATTACTAATCTGATGTTACTGCTCGGGAGCGACGGGATGGTTCGATGATGAATGGTTTACAAAGGCTGAGAGATGCATGTTCACATTCGAACGAGTGACAAATTAATAATTTTTCGTGTCTGCCTCGTATATAACACGGATATAGATATGACAGAATCCGAGAAAACATAGCAATATCGGTTAATGCAGTTAGCATATTACTTTCATGTTACTTCTGAGCAAATCGCCGCTTTATATATTTCGTCATGGTATAATCCACTGCGATTGTGGTAGAATTTACTCGAAACCAAATGTTCTTATTATGCTCTAAATTAATAACCGTTATACGTATTACGTATCTATTGTTGTGTATTAAGTAGACTAAATCAAATTAAATTTTCGTCTATTAATGATGGTTTTATTTTTCTATCGTAACGTGCAGCAATTTTTATCACAGAGCGATCAAGTTATCAGATGACAACATAACTGGATATATTATAGTAGCACAAGTAGCACAAAATTAATCTTCAATCAAAAGTAGCATAAACCTTCCAATGGGTAAACGTAAGCGATAAGATGAAACATCATTTTAATCCATGACAACGGATACTCGAAAAGCTAACATTTTTAGAGAATATGGCTTCAGTATAAACCAGTGGAGTATTATGAGCAATAAGCTAGATGGTCAACTCCTTTATTTTAAATTAGGGGTGACACCCGATAGTTCATCTGGTGGTAAGTGATGACTGCAGGTTCATAATCCAAACACCTACATCCATGCTTAACAAAGATTCTGGAGTTTATATGTTTTGTCACCATTTTGCCTCTTTAACTGAATGTCCAGATCCTGATCTGCTATTTTACGCTGGAATTTATATAATTTACCTAAAGTCATGCAATAAACGGATTTGATTTAGAAAAACTGATCTTTTTATTTAAATCGACCTCTCTCTTTATCTAATTGCAACTACACCATACACCAGTAATTGTAATCAGTTACCACGCTCTAAAACACAATAACAGGATGAAACGCCCATTTACAGATAATAGATAGTTTTGTTCACTGGTGTTGTTAATTCTATAGCTTTTAATTTAATTAAAATTACTTATGGAATGTAGTTAACGACATCAATTGAATTTATCTTGAACTACTATCACGTACAACGATATAACTGTACTGTGCAGCGGTTTTGAACTTTTAATTTTACATAACCAACTGAATGACTTTCCACAGTGTTACCTAAATCGTCATTCCGCACACTCCCTTATCAACTAACCTTAACAACTACGGAATTCAAAAGTTATTAGTGCATAAATTAGTCTTAGTTTTCACCGCTTCGCTCCAGGCGCAGTTCCCCATAGAACAACGTATTTGGTGCGATGAAATATTGCTTTGTTCTAATATACGTGACAACTCGACCAAGAAGACTGGCTTCAAAACTAATCTGTAGAAATCTACCCCATAGGGTAACCATGATAGAATTATTTTGATTTAATAATTATAATATATCGAAATTTATCTTAAAATTGTGCTTCCTCTATACAAAGATTAGTTTAGTAGTTTAGAGGAAGTAAGTATATTTTAATCTAGCTAGTCCAGTTTAGATTACTCTATTATTATATTATTCTTGATATTTCTATTGTCGTTAAATTTAAGCAGATTTTTGAGTATTACAAATCTTAAGTGTATAGCCAGTTATAATAATTACAAGTACATATAAGTTGTAACGACTATATAATACCCTGCCAATATACGGATTATTACTAATTTCTTCGTTAGTTATTATACTACTTTAGAGTAGAGAAAGATGTCTGGTGACAGCCAGAAGACACTGTTTAGATTATGAGCGCATTATATGATAGAATATACAAAAACGCTTGATTTCTTTTTTGGTATCTTCAAAATTTTTCGGTAGATGGTAGGTAAGACAGTACTGGGCTGTAACGCTTTAGGAGGATCGCATGAGCGCATGATCCTAGCAGACTTTGAGGTCACAATATCTGACGGACCAATAACGATTAATCGAATCTGGATGTAATCACCTGGTTCGTGTTGAGGTAATTACATTCGAACCTACTTTATTTATATTGTATTGAATTAGGGAAGGTAAATATGATGTCTTGCGTAATAACTTACAGTACAGGTACTGATAATAACTGTTAAAAATGCGGCCGTCAAAACAGTTCAGTGAAACGTAACGGAACATAACATACCAACAACATTCAAACCGGCTACTTAATTGTTTAATATATCACAACTCTGTCAAAAAGGAATGCAATAAGGAGGCAATGGCAATTTATGTTTTGGTTTCTGTCAAAACGCTAGTTCCCAGGTTAAAATATTAACTTTAAAACAACTTATTTAGAACTAATTAATAATTTATTTTTCTTATAAATAATTGTGCGAAAAAGATTTAATTTAATAATTTTTGTTAATGATGATTTTATATTGCTAAAAACCTGAACTAGACTTTCTATTAAAAGCTTTTAGTTATTAAGGGACTGCCCCAAAAATGTTCACATACATAAATGTCATAAAGTTTTGCGAAAATCCCTAATGTATATAAAAATCGTATTCTTATATGTCAGATTGTCAGATGAAATATGACAAAGTCAAATTATCCAAGAAATGTTTTCGGCGTTTTCTTAACCTAGTGAATGGAATATGATGTATTTATATAATTATATGGTGATTACTTACCTAGAAAACTAAAAATTAAACTGTGTCAAAATAATATTGAATAGTTTTATACAAGATTAGAAAAAGAAGCAGAGTTTTTAGGTGACAATTTCAATTGCGACTTCATATGAAAATGTTTTTCAGAAAATATCTTATTTCTAAGTTTAATTATGCAAAGAGACTTTTACAAATTGATTATAGTTGGCATATTTGCAGAAATCTAGCGCCACACTATAAGTCCTTTCATAGTAAGTATTCCACACTCGTCATTTTTTAAGAAATAATTTGATAATAAGTTAAGCATTTGGAGTACTGAACTTGGGAGGAAGAAGGGATACGAAATTGCCATTTTATAACCTGCTTTTTTGTGGAAATCTGTGAGAGGAATGTTTACATTCAGCAGAGAATTAATGATAAATTAAGATTATATTAATCATAGTTTAAGAGTAACAAGTAAAATACAATGATCATCCATAATTAAAATCAAAGTCACTTCAATTAAAGCCACCTTAGGGAACAATTTGTACCATTTATTCCTTAAGGTGGCTTCAATGTTTTTATAGCATAATTTATCTGCAAAATTATATTTAACAATATTTATTTTGTAATATATTCCAATACTTTCTCTCTGGGATGTCACCTATTAATGCTTTATGTTAGTTTATTCTTACCTTTTGTTAATCTTTCTAATACAAAGAAAAATAATTAACAACCTTTGCCTGTTGTATGTTCAAAAGATTTGCCGAGATGTTTTGAAAAAAAAAAACTGTACTATGTGAAACACTCCTGAAATAAGATTTAGGGTAATTAATTAAAATGCTACTTATGTTATTTTTTATTTTTTTTACATTTATATCCTTTTACCTTTGCAGATACAGCCTCTTCTCAGACCAATTTGACATTTCTTGATAGACAGAACAAATTAACATACCTATATTTAATCACAGTACACAGGAGGAATTATTCTAAAGGTCTGCTTGATGGAGATGTTTCAGCTTTAAAGATTGCTCAGCATGAAAAAGGTATGATTAAATTTCATTCAACCAAGGTAACCTCCACATCAAAATTTAAGGTAATACAACTCTAGTCATATTCACTGTCATATTAAAACCTCGAGATTTGGCCTAACATACTACTATTGGACAATAAACATCTATTGTTTTCAAACACCGACAAGACAACGCTGCGCTAGAGCCAGGTGGTAGAGTCGTAATAATATTTTTATAATGTCCTCATTATTAATTACATTGCTTTTGTTACATTTTGGTCAATAATTAGGATTATTTAGCTCCTGGAAACACATGTTTCTGACTTTATTAAACTTGGGGTTTCTATAGTATAGATGTCATAAAATGGGAAAAGTCGAGAAATTAGCAGTGAAGTGCGTTCTGCCATTGTTGTTTTAGATAATGAAGGCAAATCAGAATGTGAGATTGCTTTACAACTGAAGTCATCGAAGACTTGTATTCATGGTACAATAACTTGATACTGGGAGACAGGCAGTTTTCAAGATAGTCCACACTCGGGAAGGCCAAGAACTACCACTTCTAGTGAAGATAATTTCATTTTGTTACCAGCAAGCGAAATAGATGCTTAACAGCACCAGAAATTTGTGTTGAAGTAAACAAAACCCGAGTTAAACCTCTAACCATAACTACACTAAAACAGCGATTGAGAGATGCGAAGTTGGTGGATGGAAGTGGTATGGTCGCGTTGCCGTTCGCAAACCTCTGCTAAGGCCGCAAAACAAGAAAAAACGGATGCAATCGGCTCTTGCCTATCGAGATTGGACTGAAGAAGATTTTAAAAAAGTGCTTTGGACTGATGAGTCCAAGTTTGAACTATTCGGTTCAAAACGTAGAATTTACGTGCGACGCAGTGCCCAAGAAAAGATGATGTCAGATTGTGTAGTCCCAACAATCAAGCATGGTGGTGGCTCAATGGCGATTTGATTAAAATTGAAGGAATTTTGAAAATGGTAACAAAACAGTACAAAACATTTTAGAACAAAATGCCGTTTTCTTCCGGGTTGCGATTAATTGGAGATGAATTCATTTTCCAACAAGATAATGATGCAAAGCATAGCTCAAAATTATGTAGAGGATATTTAGAAGAGAAAGAAGCACAAGGGGTGTTAAAAAACATGGTTTGGTCTCCTCAGAGCCCGGATCTCAATCCCATTGAACTTTTGTGGGAAGAGCTTGATAAGAACGTCCGTAATCGTGGCCATCCTCGCGAGACGAAATGTGGAGTGCTTTATGCGAAATTTGGAACACAATATTACAAGACACCATTAACAAATTGATTGCCCGTATGCTAAGACTTGTGTAAAAAGTCATAAAATGTAAAGGAGGATTTTTTGATGAAAAATCAGTTTAGCTAACTTTACCCTTTTTTTGCATGGACTGTTAATATTTCTTTACGCTTTTAAAGTATATTGTTTGTCAATCAATGTTCTATTAGATGAGTAAACAGGTTAATTAAACATTTAATATTTTATTGGAGTTTTACTTTATTTTCCTACTTTAATTATGGTGGTCTTAAACTTTTGGCCCTCAGTGTATGTTCAAGAATTTCCGATTTCATTTAAATATGCTTGACATGTTAATTTGTATGTATGCTAGATGTGCCTGATACTGAATCTCAATCTATTCAGAACCTCTAAATTTGCTAAAAGCTTCCCACGCTATATAATATACTGTGCAGTTCATGTTCTGGCAATAACCTGAAGATATATAAGGAAGACATCATCATACGATAGAAGAAGAAGTTGAAGATCATGAAGTATAAATAATTGCAATGTTTAAGCACTTGCTAATCTACAGGGTAACATTCTTGTAAGAATAAAATGTCTAAAATAAAGAGAAAAAAGAAATGGTTGAATATGTAGAAATATGATTTATCTTTATCATCACCAATCTGAGAATAAATATGTAAAAAATGGTCTCTACAACTTTACTGAAATAGATTTGCAAACAGAGAACCAGAGAACAAGTAGGTTTAACAAAAAAGGTAAAACAAATGAAGATAGAAAAAAATCACTTTATCCAGAAACATGACCCCTCCCCTATCCACTTGGAGATTTTTTTAAAGAATAGTAAAAAGAGAGTAATTTAATTTCATTTTTCGTCAGATCTAAAAAGAATATCCGAACTCTTTCCACAACCCCGAGTCACTCTCAATGAATTGAATAACAAGACACCAGAAAAAGTATTTGATATTATCTATAAACAAAATGTGGTTGCTCCAAAAGGGTTTAGAAAAAAAATGGTCCAAAACAATGATTGGACAAGCATATACTCTTTTGTGTGGCCGGAGAAGATGAAATTTGAAAGGTAATTTAACATACTTATTTGTTTTTTTTTTATAATTAATTATGGCAAATTGTGGAGATTTTAAGTGTTTTAGTACAGATTCATTGCGGTCAAAGGTACTCAGAGTAACCTTTGCTAACACCACACCTGGAAGGCACTTAGACAAGCTATCGCCGTCTAAGTCTCGGCACCATACAATAATATCAAATATACCAGGGCTTAACCAAGGCAGTTGTACGTCGAATATTTCTGTTCTTCCAGATGTTATCAAGGCTAGCAATATCACTTTTGGGCATACTGTCTCTATGGCCAATTTCATTAGTGCAGCCACTGTCACTGTTTACCAATGATCCAAGATATACAAACTCAATGACTTTTTGGTACTCTTTAAGTGAGTCGTTTACAGGAAGTTTCTTTTTGGCCTTGAGACCGAGTATGGCACATCCAATTTAAACCTTCTTCAGAAGAGTTGCCATCTCCTCTTCACCTGACGCAACTATCGTCGTATCATCTGCATATCTTAGGTTACTGACCCTGCGACCAGCTCTATAGTACTTACATATTACATAGTATATATATACATAGCAAAAATATTACACATACCAAAAAAAAAAATTGGAAATTATCGAAAAGCAAATTAGTATATATATATACAAGAATTATTGATTAAAGCCATCAGAGAAATTCGAAATTTGTTTATACATAGGTAAAAAGCGAAATATTTATTTTACTTACAAAACATGGAATGTGTAGTCAGATAAAGACTATGCTTGTAAAATTATAGCGATTGAATTTAGGTTTGAAGGTATGTGAACAAAACAAGTTCGATTTGCGGTACCAGCACTAATCAAATTATTATTCGCAATAGCGGGTATATTGGAACATTATGAGTGACACATTTCAGTTATCTTCACTCTTGAACTTTCCTAGAAATTTCTACAAAATAAGCTAGAATCCTACCCACTAGATGGAGTGATGAACTATTTAAGTCAGCAGGAAGTCGTCGAATGTAAGTGGCCCAGGATCGTACTCTGTAACAGTCTGTGGGGGACGCCTGTGTTCAGCAGTGGGCTAGTGATGATGACAATGATAAACCGAGAATGCTAAATGGGTTAAGTACATCTATTGTACAGTTAATACAATAGTGTTTAAAAATAAATAAGTGAACATATTATTTTGATTTAAAAATAACCAAAAATATTAATATACTGTAAAACAATAAAAATTTCAAAACATGGTTACCGTATATCTTAAGTCATTACCAATTTGACATTTGAATCATCTTAGAGCTAGATGGCAGATGAATTCTGCCGTCTACAATGACACACATCTACGATTGATAAAAATCAAGGGTAAGCAACTCAAGGAAAAATGATTTAATGAATTGGCTCCACATTGGGTCCACAACTACATAAAACTGTTTAATAACATATAAAAATAATTGCAGAACTATCAAGTAAAAACAGAATTAAATATTTAATTTTCTCTTTTAGTACAGCAATCTCAAAACGGCAAGCAGCAGAAAAATCAGCAACTCAAGCTCTACACTGGCTTTATATTAACAAGCGAATAGACAACAAAGGCAACCCTATATATGATAAGAAAGTGATACAAGAAATTAAAAGCAAACTGAACGAACCAATATATGCAGCAATCAGCGATAATTCAGTGGAACGAATTCAAAAGATATGGAATGATTATGAGAATGATATTAGTAAGTATAAAAAATTATTACTACTTTTTTTTAAAAAAAATCATTAACATTCTAGTTAACCCCTCCAGCTACTAGGAGTTTATGGCAATGGTTGAATGGCAGATTCAAACTATGACCTTCCATATTTATGTTAATTTCAGTTTCGCAGACTGTACCATAAACCTTTAAAAGGTTTTGACGTTTTATTGACTTGTACAAATATAATTGCATTCTTATATTAAGACAAGAATTTATATTATGCGCAAAAGTAAACTAACAGTCTGCCAGACACAGCTACTAAGCCTTGTTCTGACTAATGTAATTTAATTAACAATAATTGATTGCTGATTGAATAGCTAGATTAATTAAAAATAGATAATGTTATATAATGTAGTTTAACATAAATTCACTGTTGTGTACTCTATCTCGCTCAATCACGTGTACACTGTTTCGCTCACTCATGAGGTCAATAAAACGCCCTATCCATACATATAAATAGATGCCCATGCCCTGACCGTGTTTTAAACTAAACACCTTTGCTTCAATATAGATCCAATCGATGTCCTTTATACAGTCAAACATGGGACTGGAACGATTATATGAGTTTGTTTCTAGCTGCAAAATGAATGGTTCATCTCGACCGGAGTAGGACCACGCCCTAACAGAATACCAGCATAAAATAGCAGCATAATGCTACTGTATTTCATCTTTCTTCACCTTTATTACTGGTGACAAGGCATTCAATCTGTCTTCAAGTGACATCGCATCTGCATTATGATTCCTTGTCAAGTCAAGGATGAATGAAGATGTCATGGGCCACAGGAATCACTTACCATGTGAACTGTGTGCTTGCTTGTTACTCGCTTCACATTTCTTAAATAATTAAACAATCGGGTGAAGGAGATTTTCAGTTTCGTCATAATTAAGTTTTAAAAGCAACAATCTTACAATTGTACTTACTTTTACTCTCAATACTTTCTTAGCTTCATTATAATGGAAGCTCAATAAGGTTTTTGTGAATATGTTTATATTATTTGTGAACAATGTTCAACAATATTGAACAAGTTTCGAAACATTCATCTCTTATTGCAGAACACATATATGAGAAGACTTTCCAAGAGGCAAAACGGCGGCTGTTGATGACTCCGTCTGTTCTAACTAAAGATTCCACAATAGATGCCGAAGGCAAGTTATTTTTGTTTGTCTCTAAATAGAAAAACTATGATTGGTTATAGAATGATATGATTTTATAATAAAATTTATGAGATTATAATAACTCAATTTATCGTGAATAGTCAAAATATGTTGCTCTTCTCTCTAGAGAGGGTGTTACTAGACATATCTTCGAAATATATATTTTTTATTTATTTCTTTACTTTTTAATTTTCTTTTAAGGTTTCCTCACGATAAATTCCTAATTGCTAAGAATGGTAAATGATAACTTAGAATTGCAGTTAAGAATTTCATTGATGCCAGGTTTGGGGATGGAATTCTGTTTGCTTGCATTCCATGCAATTAAAGTATATATATAAATTAAGTGCTCCAAGGCTATCTATTTTTGTTTTGCAGATAACCTGTTCGAAGAATCTCAAGAAGCTGAAATCGATAATGACATTAGAAATTTTTCTGGTAACATATTAATGTTTATATAAAATAATTTATTGCTATTTTCCTATTCTGTACACATAAAAGTATGTCTAAATATGCTGAATACAAATGGTGTAAATCTGGGATTTCAGCCAACCCTATTTGTAATAAATAGCATGCCATATTTAAAGAAACTATAATATTGCCTATTTATTAGGTCCTTACATATGGAGTTAGCGTATTATATGGAAAAATATATTTAGTACCATTATTATATATGCACTTTCGCCATTGTATAGATAGTTCGTTGATTCTATTTCTGAAAAAAGGTTGGGAGCGAGAATCAATAAAATCTTTCAAAGCGGTTTGGACAACCTCATCAGAATTGATTTTTTTCCTTATAAGAAATTGTCCAAATTGATTCTTGCACCCAACATTTTTTTGGAGCAAGGTTCGGGGAGTATAGTGGGTGTCGCAGACATTCCAATCAAAGGTGCTCTAATTTAGCCAAGGTCACGCGTCGGCGACAGAATTCTCTGAAAAATGCTTATTTTCTTTTTTTTTATTTATAAAATAAGAACTTGACATTTCATTTTATAGTTAATTTGACTGTCATAATTTTTGTTTTTATTTTATTGTATAAATGTATTCAAACACAATTTTATGTTTAATGAATAAATAAATAATCAAATAAAATCATAAAAACAACAATTTTTATATATCAAAAGCTAAAACTGTCAGTGTTAAGTGTTATAGGTTATGAGTTTCAGACCAACCATCATACGAACAAGACCTGGCTGTATGGACTAAAGTCCTTTGCCTTTCCCATTAGGGATAAATTAATATCATCATCATGTTATAGGTTATCTTCCATTATTTACATGTATTGATTGCACTTAATCTGTTTCTCTCGCTGACATGGATTGCTTGAAAGTATTAATCGACACCTGAGTAGTCGATATTTACTTAAAATCATTATATCTATGTTAATATTGCTTTTAGATTCCAGAAAACCAGTACATCCGATATTTGGAAGACCAGTGAATCCTTCGTCTGAATCAATATTGGCTCGACGCAATAGAACTTTGAAGCAAAAATTTGAACAGTATAATGAGGAATTGACACCTTTACCAATCGATGGATATGCGTAAGGTTTTTTCTTTATTAGTGGTGACAATCGAGCACACAGTCCATCTGGTAACCCGGTAAGTTATTCCTGCGACCATGACATTCACACTCGATTAGACTACGATGGAATGTTTAGTCACCAGTAATAAGGTGTTTTTTTTTTTTTATTGTTTTAGGCTGTTGGTACAGTGACCTTTAGCGTCTAAGCAGACTCGCGAACGGGAGGCCCGTTTGTAGGACGGTAATAAGATGCTGTTTCATTCTCTCATTCTCACATCAGTTACAGTTATGTTTTGTCTACGATTTTAGTTTGGTAATCTGTGCATATCTTACATCCGTTGTGTCGACCTATTCGTGCTACATATAGTTCATAGTTGTGACTTGGGCCCTACGATGTAATTTCCATTTCTAAAGTATGTCATTTCCGTTTTCTGATTATGTTATCGACCAATGGAAATTCACCAGATGAGCTGAAAAAAATGCTGTTAATAGTAGCTGATGTTGTAGAATGAAGTAGTGAGAGTGTAGTCTAAGCTCGACCAGAGCCTCTACTTAAGATACCAGGATGAAGTAGAACCAAATTGACGTTGACCTTATATGCGTAAATGTAGGTAGGCGGAGTCCCTGGTATGACATGGCATTTTGAGACATTGAATGTATGTAGGTATTAACGGGTCGCAGTTCTCACTTACCATCTAGTGAACTATGGATGATGTGATATAGGGATATCATATCCTAATATGACATACAGGATATGTCATGCCTATATAGGGATAACATACAAGGTATTCGTGTATATATATGTATAGGGATGACCTATGTTCCTCAAGAAAAAACGAACGGCGTCACAAAGAATATAGTATGTCAACAGAGACGAAATAACCGCAACGCTTCAAGGGTCAAGGGTTTTGGTGATAGTCGGTGCCGCTGGTTGCGGGAAATCAACACGAGCTCCGGCAGCTGTTCTGCGTGAATGGGGTTCCTCGGTCACCGCCATCGTTTCGGAGCCGAGGCGAGTTGCGGCCATTGGGCTGGCGCAAAGAGTTGCCGATGAGTTGGCTGAAGAGGTATGTTTTTGGAAGATACTCTACAGATATAGACTAGAAATAATATATATATATATAATATATATATATATATATATATATATATCATCGGCTTTGACCAGACACTTGAATATCGTGAACGTTTGTATAGATTCAGTTAGTTTTTTGACGTCTGATGATGACGATATCCTCATGATGGATCTTGACCAGGGCAGATCATGAGGTAATAACGACGCAGCGATATGCCGAATATGAAGAATACAGTCCAGCGTGGGCATATCCTAACAGCGGTTTAGCGGTCAATTTTTCTTTTTTTTATATATAAAATTGGTGTCAAAAATTGGAGTCGCTGATGCGCTGACGGCCCTTGAGAAAGTTGTAGGCTCTTTTCTTGAAGTTCCCCAAGTCGTATCGGTACGGAAACACCGCTGGCGACAGCTGATTCCATAGATTAGTTGTGCGTGGCAGAAAATTACACATTAAACGCACAGTGGTGGATTGAACCAACCAACGAGATGATGAGGATGAAATTTGAATTGCATTACTATCATCTGCTCAGGATATAAATATTATATATAATAGTGCCGTAAACATTTGTGCACACAACTATTCCCTAGTTTTATGTAATGCATATGCAATGCAAACATCGGAAGATTCGGATACATACATATTCGTTCAGTACACAGTTCGGATACATACAAGACGTCACACCCAGAAGCTCTAACAAATTGTGTATACATAAATATAGTTCCTCGACTGGTGATCGTATCTAGAATCCGCCATGCTGTGGCTAAAATCATTACCTTGCGACGTTTGATGGCTACAGCCTTAGGGACCGGCAGGTAAAGAACCTAGACGCTGTCCCATCTACACCGGTCTTCAATTGAGGTGTTAAAACTCCCTCGGTCCATCTCTACCGCAAACGGTTAAGAAGTGTGTTCGTACACTATACGTATACACTTTATCTTGTCAACTTTCATATTATATATATATATTATTTTATTTTAATTTACTTTAACAATTTTACATATATGTATGTCGCCAAACTACAATGTAATGAATTCTTTAGTATTTTTTGTTACTTTGTTTTATTATTTATTATTTTATTATATAGTTTAATTAAAATGTGGACAGCCACTTCTCTTGTGCAGGCTTCACGGAAGATCAGGGTTGCGACCCTGAGTCACAACAGTACCTGAGTGGAGATCCTTTTCTTTATTTGGCGCACAGCAGGTTTCATTTGTGTTTCATTTATTTATTATTTTTTGTTTTTCTTTTTCTTAGGTAAATGTAATTTTCTTGTTTGTTTTCATTGATTTACTGTACCTTTTTTGTTATTTATGTTTGCCAAAAAGGAATAAATGATTATTATTATTATTTACGTTGTAAAGGTGGACAAACTAAAAGGCTGAAAAGCATATGTTGCTCATGATACCCACGAACTAACTCCAGCTGCAACTTGTCCATTGAGCGGAAAAGAACCTTCATCTATTTGGACAGATATAGGTCGCACCCAGGCCGAACACGTAGCTCTATGGGCCAGGTCTCCTCAGTCGATGCTGTATCCCGTTGTGGCAATCAAGTTTCCAATTCGCGTATATCGTTTTTTTTTTATTATATTAGGGTGACAAACGAGCACACAGTTCACTCGATGGTAAGTAAGTGCCGGGGCCCGTGACATCTTCATATATCTTTGACAAATATTGCAGATACACACTTAAGGTCTAAGGTGGTATTCAGTACTTCCCAGAAACATGACCATTATTTTCGTGTTGCAATATAAACAAAAAAAAATAATTAGTCAACCAAATTCCTAGGTGGGGGACTCAATAGGATACCAAGTTCGACTACACTCCAAACTCCCTCGACCTTCAAGTGGGATAATGCTGTACTGCACATCTGGTGTGCTCTTGCGACGGTTGCAGCTTAACCCAGGTAATTTTTTTTACGTACCATAAAAAGAAAAGAAAAACATAATTTTTTAACGTAACATAAAAAAGAAAAAAAAACGTAATTTTTTTAACGTAACATAATTTAACGTAACAATTAAAGGTATCTGTGGTGATTATTTGTTATCAGAGGCACTAAAACTCACGCTGCACAATGAATGGGTTCGCTCCACCGCGATCCTGCGCTATACTCATTGTTTTTTTTTAAAAAGAATATTTGCAATGCTAATAATATTACTAATATTCCGGTCAACCGTGCGAACTAAGCCGAACATACTTGTGCTAGGACACGAACACGAACCTACGACCTTAAGTTTCGCAGACCTTACCTTAAACCATTAGGCTATTGACTTCTACCCCATATCTGCCAATCTTTTAATTAAAGAAAAAATATGATATTAATAAAAAAATATTCGCAAAAATGTGTAACTTCACATTTGAAATAATTATGATAAAGAAGGTTGGGACGGTTGACCATGATAGGTTGCTTTCCAGGTTTGGTGGGTTGCTCGCACGTATTCATAGACGAGGCACACGAGCGTGATGTGAACACTGACGTCACGCTTCTGTTACTAAAGCGCGCCCTTGAGATCAATCCAGACTTAAAGGTCATCATAATGAGCGCCACTTTGGACACTAAGGTTTTTACTCAGTGAGTATTGTTTTTTTTTATTCTGTAAAAGAGAAATAAAACTTTTTAAAATTGTGAATGTAATTAGGGGAAATCCCTGTAGATAGTGTTGTCATTAATGATTTTGAAATTGCACCCCGCCGGCGGCGAGGGCGTCGCATACACGGTTATTCGCGATACCGCCTTGTCATTGGCCGGTTCTCTCCAGTCGATACAAATAGAAAAGCTGGAGTTTCTTGCGCCACTTCTTCTCCAGCGCCCACGCATTCCGAATTGGTGGTACAGGTAGTTAATAATAATAGCGATATTAAATAATTTAGATAATCCTCTTTCAGAAGCTACTGACCGAGCCGAGGTTCGGCCCTCTCGGGCACAACAAAATTAATTAGGTTACTAAAATTTATCCCATCTCTACCGCGAAATGTAAATCTGTTACAAAGCAC
The DNA here is from genome assembly GCA_029286865.1 of Teinopalpus imperialis. Lineage (NCBI taxonomy): Eukaryota > Metazoa > Arthropoda > Insecta > Lepidoptera > Papilionidae > Teinopalpus > Teinopalpus imperialis. The sequence continues at coordinate 3,207,916 of JAGSMU010000006.1, forward strand.
TTATTGTTAAATTTAGACTACCGACGAAAACTTAATGTGTAGGCGTTGACCCGAGCATCAGCCGTTTTGATTTTGTGTTTCATTGCTGGTTTTTTTTAGTATTGTATTTTTTATGAAACTCTCGTTTCATTTAGCTGTACTAACATGATGGAGCGTAAATAGTTCTAATTAAACGTTTTAAAAATATGATTTTTTTTTAATCAGGATCGATTTTTTTTCCGTCCCATCATCAAGGTGTCATTAGTACTATCGTCTGTGTTAGTTTTCGGAAGCGGTCTCCTGATTGCCAGTATTTTATTAATCAATTCTAACTACAGCCTGAATAAAACACCAAAAGAAAAATCACATACACTATTATATTTATACCTTTTTTTTTTACATTTTTATCTTTACATTGCAATTATACACTAATATATTTAGTATTTTGTTAATTTCCTTTTTATTTACGTTTTGTATAACAATTTAGTTTAGTATTATGAGGTCAACACTTGTATACTAACTGCACTATTTTTGAACCTATTTGTTGGGGGAAGGCGCCGGTAACTATCGTTCTATCTATTTCTCTCTCTATCTATTTCTATGATTATATAAAACAGTATAAGTAATTCATTAAGTAGATAATAGACAGATTGTATACTTACTTATAAATAAATAAATAAACATAGAAGGCTATAAGATGAAACGTCCAGTTGCAAGTAAAGGGGATTGTTTCAAGCTGCAGAATGAATGGGTCAGCTCGACCGGGATAGGACCACGCCCTCACGGAGTAGCAGCATAATGCTATTGTTTTTCGTCCGGGGAATGCAGGGATCTGGAGACCTTTATTACTGGTGACGAGGCATTCCATCTCAGTCCTCAAGGGTGACAACGCATCTGCATTATAATTTCTTGTCATGCAGATGTCATGGGCCGCAGGAATCACCTGCCGTCAGGTGAACTGTCTGCTTGTTTGTTATTTTCAATGAAATAATAATAATATATAATAAAAAGCAAAATAAGCCATAACTCCTGAGCATTTTATATAAAAAATTTTCAACATGTAATATGTAAAATGAAATGTTTTTCTTTCTCATCTGTGATTCTTACGTTTACTTTCAGATATTTCGATTCCTGTCCAGTAGTGGAGGTACCGGGCCGTACTTTTCCCGTTGAGGTGTCGTATTTGGAGGATGTCCAACAGAAGTTTCATTTAAATCTTCCAATTACCTTTGGTAATTCCACTAAGGAAGACGGCAAACCTCAGATTAACTGTCAAGAGGTAAGGTCAAATCACTTAATAGAGAATGCAAACTTTAATAAATATATCGACTATTCCATTCAGATGCCGTGTGTGCAAATGAGAGAGAAGACGTCATAAAAAAACACCGATGACGTTTAATTGGTAATAAAAGTCCACTAATCTTCTATGACCAAGCATCTATACTTCCTCTAGGAGCTACCCACTACTTATTCGGGATTATTAGGCAATTGCCACTTTTACCATTTAATAATTTATCTATTTAAGGTTTTTTTAATGGAGTTTATAATAACTAACATGTTCTCTAGTTATTAGGCGATTGCAATATATAGGTAACTATATATATATGTTGTCATTTACTTACTTTACTTTAACAAATAGAGATTAAAACATATATCATGTTCTATTTTTAGTCTAGACTAGACTATTTCCCTGATAAGGGGTATGCCTTTTTTTATTATTACATTGAGTGGAACAAACTAGCGTTCAATACACGTGATGGTAAGTGATTCCTTTGGCCCATGACATCTACATTCTTCCTTGATAAGGAATCGTAATCATTGTCACCCTTGAGAACTAAAAGGGAATGCCTCGCCACCAGTAATAAAGGTATCCGGATTCCTACACTCAGCAGACGAAACACAGCAGCATTATGCTGCTATTTCATGCTGGTATTCTGTGAGGGCGTGGGTCTATCCCGGTCAAGATGACCCATTCATTCTTCAGCTAGAAACTGCAGCGTAGCTTTGCCACTATAAAATCCTGATAGTAATGTTTTGTAATTAACCCAAAAACACATCGGTACAAAGAAGGTGACGCCCTGGCCAATAGGCTAAACTGTGCTAACTCGATAATTAAAAAAAAAAACGTTTTTTTAGGTTGTAGACGTTATAAAAGCAGTCGACAAATCTGAATCTGAAGGTGCAATACTAGTTTTCCTTCCTGGTTGGGCTGAAATAAAACAAGTTAAGACACTTTTAGACATGCAATTTGCTAATTCAGCCTTGCATATTGTGTTGCCAGTTCATTCCAGGTAATAACGATAAAAAGTTTGGTCTATATAAGTATATTATATATTTATGTATTTATTATATAATTTATGATATTTATTGTGTAATGTATGTTACAAAAAATTTGTTAATATATAGAATTATTTTGTTACTGGCTCACTCAAGGGTTGACTATTAGAGAATGCCAAAAGACATTAAGTCGACCCATTGTACCCTTTTTATAAAATAATTTGTTTACATTTGATGATTATATAATTAAATAAATAAATAATTCCATTCGCACACAATACACACCAATAATCCCATCCACGGTAGGTGAACTATGAAGGGGGCTAATAGTGACGTCATAACGTCACTGCTGATATAGATTGAAAGATAAGAGATGTCAATGACCTTCCAACAATACAATATATTTCATCGATTTGTTCATTGTTTCCACTGCATCATGACCTCATACACGTTATTTCGTATTGGTGAGTGTGTGTGATCCATACTTTTTCATAATACATTATAAAAAGGGACAGAGCATAAAAAACCCTTAAAGTCCCTTGCTACCACTATTGACGATGCAATGACAGTTTTCTTTTTAATATTAAGGTTACAAAGGAACACACGGCGCATAACATCGACACATATGCCACAAATAGAGATTAAACTGAATGCATCAACCAGTCATTGGGTCTCTGGATGTGACCAGTTATTCGTGTTACTAGTTTATACACACTGTATCTATATATTGATATGTGAACAAAGGTACTATGCCATAGATCTTCAGAAAACAAAACGTGTATATTGTCCAATGCCAGTTAAAATAAGGTACAACATACACACATGATTTCCTCATACAAACAAATCGTTGGCTGTATGAGCATAGACCTCTTTGCCTTATTACATGTAAGAATAGTACAAAGAAAGGTTATGCAAACAACCAATTTAAAGAAATAGAAACAATACATATAGCATTGTTCCAATTTCAAATCAAATGGAATTATTATTTAACTTTATTAAGTTGTTATTTTATTGTTTAACAGTTAATTTATTGAAACTATACATATATAATTCTTTTGTCCTGACTAACTAACTGATTTCCAACGCCTAAACCGCTGGGGCTACAAACTTGAAATTTTGGCAGCTGATGCCTTTCATGTATCCACTAAGGAAGGATTTCCACCCTGATGGATGGAAATTTCACCCCTAAGGGGGTAAAATAAGAGATGAACGGTTGTTGAAGCAGTTTATTTTCAAAATAAGAAACACGAAATTTCAGATACCTCCTGTTTAGTCGTTTTATATGTCGGCGTTTTTTTTTTATTTTACCCCTAAGTGGGTGAATTAGGTATTGACAGTTTACATATACGGGAAGTTCCCCACCTTTGAAGGAAGAAGCTTGAAATTTAATATGAAAGCAGCTTATATAATGTCTGGGAAAAATATTATAAATAAATTTACACCTATGCACGATAGATGGCGCTGAACACTGATTCTGAATCGCGCTATGTTTCGTTACGCGGGGTTTAATTGTTTTCTACTGAAACTACGAGTATTATTTTAATATACATATATATCGATGCACGCGAAGCTGCAGATTACAGCTTTTGTCATTTTATATCATTGTTTTGTATCCTTACAGATTGTCGACAACAGAACAAACTAAAATGTTCTCGAAACCCTCTCCCGGCATAAGGAAAATCGTATTAGCTACTAATATCGCCGAAACCTCTATAACTATACCCGATGTGGTATACGTCATTGACACCGGCGCACATAAGGAGAATCGAATAAAGGAGGGAACAGGTAGTAATAACCAAATTGACCTTCACTCTACCGTCTACATGAGAGGTTCCTAGACTTTTTATGTCATAGACAACTTTCAAAATTAAGCTGGTTCCGGTAGATCCGCTAGCAGCTACATTTCTACCATATTCCCTAAACTCGACAAAAAATATGGAATATGTAAGTTTTTACAAGTAACAGTCGCTGAGCTTCTTAAAATATTATCTGCCTACATTGACAGGTAAAGTCGAGCCAACATTTTAGTTCTTCATTATCGAAAGCAAATAAATTTTCGTGGACCCACGCTTACGAAATGTGAACCCCCATTTGTTTGTCATGGCAACGTAGACCCCCGTCGAGGCTCTCGTGGACCCCCGGGGGTTCTGGGCCTGAACCACTTTGGGAACTAAGGGTCTCTATCATAAACCTATCTGTTCGATTGGGGAAAAATCACGCCCTCACGGCGTTAAATAGCAGGGAGATGCTGCTATATATGGTGAGTGAGACAGAGACAGTTCCTGCTAGTCAGGAATTCCATCTCAGTCCCGAAGTCCAATGGTCGAAGTCGAATCGAGCCGGATAACTCAGACCTCGCCTGCCATTCAGGCGGGCGAAGGTAGCGGTCGATTGACGCGACTTTGAATCAGCTCAGAAACTATTTTTTTTTAAGTACGTGTAATGCTGTTGGTCCAGAAACCTCGAGAGTTATCAAACAGTAAATTTATAGTCAGTACCTTATAAAAGTTTGTAACGGGAACAAATAATAACCTTATTGTCAACTCATGCAAAGTGTTAAGATGGAAAATAGCGTATATAATAAATCTGTGTGTACATCTATCTATGGCAAGTGTTAGACAGTATTGAATGATATAGCCACGTTGCAGCTTGTTTCAAGCTGATGGAAGACCAGGAAAACCCCTCACAGAGCAACGTGAAATATCAATAGAACGCTGCTGTGTTTCATATGATAAGTGTAGGGATCTGGAGAGGACTCGGTTAGAGGTAACGAGGCATTCCATCTCAGTTCTCATGGTTTGAGGAAATATATGTCACGGTCTATAGCTGTCACTTACCAACAGGTGAACTACTCTTATATTCTAATTCGTCACGTCTAATATGACACAACAAAATCAATTTCCTTCAATTTCCAGGTACGGCAAGCTTAGAGACTGTGTGGGTGTCCCAAGCTGGTGCTAAACAGAGGACTGGTAGAGCTGGGAGAGTACAACCAGGTATCTTAGAATAGATAAGATAGGTCTTATAATATTAAATGACGACCCAAGTCCAGAGTTCATGATATACATCGGATCAACAGGTAGAGCTACACTGCAATATGATTCTAGCTGTGTCATGAATGGGTCACCACGACCGGGGTACACCAGGACCACGGCCTAACAGAATACCTGCATAAAATAGCAGTTTAATGCTTTTGTGTTACGTCTGGTGAGTGTAGGGATCCGGAGAACAATATTACTGGTGAGGTGTCGAGGCATTCCATCTCAGTCCTCAAGGGTGACAACGCATCTGCATTATGATTCCTTGTCAAGGATGAATGTAGATTTCATGGGTCGCAAGAATGACTTGCCATCGGATGATTTGTGTGTGTGTTTGTTACTCTCAATGTAATAAAAAAGAAAAAAAAGTTTTAGTCATACTGGAGTTATTTTTTATCTATAGCATCAATGGATGTTATCTCTGGTTGTTCGACGTTTTCTTACTCTGAGTATCTGCACAGGTATAACCTAGTAGTCATGATTCTTCACCTGTAAATCCTGGAAATCTTCAAGATCGGAGTTTATCTTATTATAAGTACACAAAGGAAGCCGTGCTCGAAAATAATCGTGCCAGACTCTACCTTGACCAGCCCGTCATCACGGACAGGACTGTTATTGCGAATAAGCCTTCGCTTCGATGGACCGGATGCGCAGTCGAGGATATTTTTAGTCGACATCACCGACCCGTATGACGAGAACCTCGTGAAAGATGAAACAGCAAAAAGACTAAATATCTGGACATGGCCCACGAGGTGACCTACGTGTGGGTCGGTGTGCCGACCGAAATTATTCCTATAGTCGTATCTGCAAACGGGTTAATCCTAACCATTCTCTCGAATCACCTGAGGCGGCCGGAACTCCGGGGACGGGCAGCTCCGGGCTCAAATGCATGTGCTCCTCGACTCTGCTCGTATATTTATGCAAAAGCATACAATATTCGTGCCAGGAGACGCCGCTCTTCGATTACTAAAACGGGAAATTATAAAAATTACCTAATACCTTAATTAATTATTAAAATATAGTTGGTAAAAGAAAAGAAATTAAAAATTAAATAAAATTTAAAACTATGTGCGTGCGTGCGTGTGTACATATATTCGTTTTCGTTGCAAAAATAAATGTTCTGTTTCTTCGTATCCACTTATTAAAAAAAATACACTCAAAATATTTTGGTTATATATATATATATATATATATGATATTCATTGAAATAATAATTGAACTAGCATTCAATATATTTTCAGGTCATTGCTTCAGATTGTACACGAAAGAGAGGGAAGCTGGCTTTGCTCCTCACACTACGCCAGAGATATTGAGGTATGTGATGTTTTATTATGATTTTTTTTATTATTACATTGAGAGTAACAGACGAGCAACCAGTTCGCATTATGGCAAGTGATTCCTGCGGCCCATGACATCAATATTCATCCTTAAAAAGGAATCATAATTCAGATGCGTTGTTACCCTTGAGGAATGAGATGGAATGCCTCGTCCTCCTGTAATAAAGGTCTCCGGATCCCTACGCTCACGAGACGAAACAGCAGCATTATGCTGCTATTTCACGCTGGTATTCTGTGAGGGCATTCATGCTGCAGCAAGAAACTGACTGCGGTGTAGCTGATGTTAATTACTCTTTATTCTCTTATCACCGACGTTATGTCTGATAGTATGCATGGGTAATTACTTCGGAGGCAAGTTAAATTCGACGCATGATTAAATTTTAATTTCAGAATACCTCTCGAACAAACAGTATTGGATTGTAAGACGTACGCGCCAGAGGATAAGGTTGAAAATTTCCTGTCACAACTACCTGAACCGCCGCCCAAGAGATCCATACAATTGGCGGTTAACGATTTAATTGATTTAGGTAAGGGTAAACATTTTATGGATATTATTTCTAAATCAAAGAAAAACTTAGCAAAAGTTCTTATGGTCACTTTTAAAAGATTGAAATAGAAAAAATCTGTAAAAAACACAAAAATAATGGTATCATTTTTTAGTCTCTGTTATCTATTTAAATTTATTTTGTTTATTAAAAGTAAAAAAAAATGTAATCATCATTTTTATTACTAGTACGTCTGTCTTTATTAGGGGCGAAGACAGCTGCTCAACCAGATTTAATGAAATTTTTGTGGGACATACCACTTACACTACCCTGAAATTTCGGATTCAGAAATGTAAATTAAAATAAAGTTACTATAGTTTAAATAAACTAACTTAATTAAAGCGTTATCAGTTTTCTTAATACGTCTACAAAATTTAAATTTATTCAAATGTACGGAAATGAGTGGGAATTGAATAAAAAAAAAATCCTTTACGTATTCATAGTTTGGTAAAAATACAATTAGAAGCGTCTCTGGAGTTTCTTGCGCCACACTTGGTACAGATGGCCAGATCAATAACAGAGAAATTAATGTAGATAATTCTTAATCAGAAGCAACTGACCGAGCCGAGGTTCGGCCCTCTCGGGCAACCTCGCCAAAATTCTTTTGTATAAAAAAAACTAAAAAAAACTTGCGCTTTTGTAAAATTGTCCGATTAATTCCAGGTGCCCTATCCGCATCGGAGAAACTAACACGTCTGGGTACACTACTATCCAACATGACACTGCACCCGCGTTTGGGCTGCAGTGTGTTGCATTCTTCGATATTAGGCAATACGGTGGCGACGGCGAATGTAGTGTCGCACTGCTCTGACAATGTTGAGTTGTTTGTTAACGCCCCTGATCGGCGAGAGGGTGAGATATGTTTCTTTTCCTTTTTTGTTTTAAGTTGTAGTGTGAATGGATCTGTTTGATCCTAGGACCCAATTACTGGTAACGAGGCATTCCATCTTAGTTCTCATGAGTGAAAGGTGTAAGCAGATTTAACACTAACTAACCTATCCATCAGGTGAACTGTGAGCTCGTTTGACGCGATTAATATTACAAAAAAAAATATCGTGAATATAACACTGCAGTTCGTTTCTAGCTGTTGAATGAATGGGTCAGCTTGACCGGTGTGGGACCACGCCCTAACAGAATACCAGCGTGATATATTAGCATAATAATGCTGCAGTGTTTGCATTAAACAGAAGCATGCTACTGTGTTTAGTCTGGTGAGTGTGGGGATCCGGAGACATTTTTTACTGTTGACGAGGCATTACATGTCAGTTCTCAAGGGTGACAACGCATCTGCATTATGATTCCTTGTCAAGGATGAATGTAGATGTCGTGGGCCGCAGGGATCACTTGCCGTCAGGTGAACTGTGTGCTCGTTTGTTACTCTAAATCAGAGGTTCCCAAACTTTTTTTCTCATAGACCTCTTTCAAAATTAAGCTGGTTCCAGTGGACCCCCTACAGCTACATTTCTACCATATTCTGCAGCTACATTTCTACCATATTCTGTAGCTACATTTCTACCATATTCTGCAGCTACATTTCTACCATATTCTGCAGCTACATTTCTACCATATTCTGCAGCTACATTTCTACCATATTCTGCAGCTACATTTCTACCATATTCCCAAAACTCGACAAAAAAGTGAAGATTAGATCTCATTATAGAAATTTGGATTGCGGCTGAGTTTCAAGGACGAATTAATAGTTTTCGAAAAAAAAAGTGAGAATTGATTGGTTGATTAATTAATTGATTGATTGATGCCAGTTTTTACAAGTAACAGTCGCTGAGCTTCTTAAAATATTATCTGCCTAGAATGATAGGTGACCAGACAACATTTTCAGTTCTTCACTATCGAAAGCACATAAATTTGCCCCCGCTTACCAATTGTGAACCCCCATTTTTTTTGTCAAGCCAACGTAGACCACCGTCCAGTCTCCCGTGGACCCCTGGAGGTGTGGACGTGGACCACTTTGGGAACTAAGGCTCTAAATGTAACTTAAAATAAACATTAGACATCTCGATCAAATAATTGGATACGTCAATGTCATAATAATATGTCATAAAAATCTAGTTGAGATCTATAAATCTTTCCTCATGGCGAAAAGAGCGGCTATATCTGTTTACGCCGACTAGGAAGTAAAAATTGGAGTACCTTTTTCTTATTTCAATTTTATCATTTTCAGAGATCCGAGAAATCAAGCGTAAATACAACGAAATATCGGACCACGCGGCCCTACATTGGTTACAGGACGAATTTGAACGAGCGGCGCGGGAAAACGGCTGGAGCGGCGTCGACGAATGGTGCGAGAGGTTCGGTCTACGGAAGGACAGACTGAACTATGTTAAATGTGTGTAAAGTATTTTTTTTTTTGTGAGTATTGCTGTTGGTCCAGAAAATTTCAGTGGATAAATCACGTGTAAACCGCTGTGCGAGGAAGACGACGGTCGCGCGCGCCGGCGAGTGCGGTGTGGCGTGTCTGAGTTTACGTGTATGGAAGTGTGATGTTGGTGTGTGTGCGCGTCGGTCGGTCCGTGTGTAAAGTCACGTGGGTATTGTAGAACGCCAGCCGTCACTTGTCGGCTCAACAGTAATTCACAGTAATGCTTAGAAGTTTTGTGACATTGGCCTGATTTAAAGCAGATGGCGTTATATTGAATTTCTTCACGCGTGGTTATAACATGATCTAATACCCCCATCCCCGTTCCACCATCGGACCTCAAGACGCCCTGCTGCATTTCATCCTTTTGTTGTGAACATCCCTCAAACCCGAACGAAGCGTTTTGCTTCGTCTTTTATTATTCGTACAGCAAAGGACTGGAACAGTTTGCCCGCGTCTGTCTTTCCCTCCGATTACAATTAGGGTGTTTTCAAGAGTAGAGTGAATAGACATTTACTGATCTAGTGCGTCTTACCGTCCAGGACTGCATTTCCACTTAACATCAGGTGGGATCGTGGTCAAGCACTTGCTTAGAAAGTTTAAAAAAATATAATGTAGATACGTTTTTAACCCTATCAAAAATTGAATATCTGCTAACCAATCTTAAAGTTTCCGATTTCTTTCACTAACCAGATGAAATACAGTAGAACTAAGTTATTGGTTTAAGCTTAAGCCCTTACGTTAAAATTGAACTTTACTCCCACCTTATAAACTGCGTTGTTGAGGTCATATGGTAACAGCCAAAAGATATCATCCCAGTCGTATTGGCTTGTAGAACACGAATAATATTTACTCTACCTTATTCTCTTCAGTATCTTGTCTTCGTGACAATATCGAAGATAAGTTTCTAGCCTATCGCCCACAATATTACAGGGTTATTGGTAATTTGACGCATTCCCGTTAGGAGGTGATAGGGGTGACCATTTGTGATAATTTTAACCCTCATATGCATTATGCAAAAGTGAACCATTTTTGAGTTACATGTTCTTTAGCTTTTTAGCAAAATAAGTCAAATATTGCAACATCAAAATTTATTAAAATGAAAGTATCAATTTTTTTTTGTGTTTTATGTTTTAATATTGATAAAAAACACTGGTTATTTATCAATATTAAAACAACAACTAACGGTCCAAAATTTTTTTTTTTTAATTTTTTTTTTAAATAAATCAAATTTTTTATTTTATTAAATAAATTTTTGATGTAGCATTTTTGACTTATTTTGCTAAAAAGCTAAAAAAACATGATAACACAGGAAGCGTATTAAGTACCCACAGATACAATATATTTTCTTATTTTCAACATAATATTCTATTAATTGATTAAATAACATGAAACTACGCTTTCAGCGATATCAAACCTCCATTTACAACAACTATTAAAATCCGGTATTATAGAACAAAATCCTGATGTGGAGGAGTTGAACCGTTTTTCGGATATCGACGAGCTGACGTCCGCAATCCTGTTGTCCGGTTCTAACTGCTTACTAAAGACTAAGAAACATGTCCACACTAAAGGGAAATTGAAGAGCGCCATGGAAATATTTACAAGGTAAGCTTGCAAATATATGTTTAAATATATTGACCTTAATTTTTAGATTAGCAGTGTGGTTGTGGAAATAAAAAAAAACATTATTTTTTTAATACAATATAGAGGAGCAGTTCAGATTAATTTCAGTCGCTGAGTTTAAACAATACTGTTTCATGATAGAATTCGCCATTTCATCTTTATTTTCTCGATGGTTGTATCATAATCCACCACTGTGCGCTTCACGTGAAATATCCTGCCACTACTCCGTAAAATCAACTGTCTTAAGCGGTGTTTCCTAAAGATATGACTTTGGGACCTTCAAGAAAGGTTAGCCCGAACGGGATAGATGACCACGCCCTCACAGAATAACACCGTAAAACAACAGCATAACGCCGCTGTGTTTCGTCTGGTCTAGGTATCCGGAGACCTTTATTACTTACTGGTGACGAGGCATTTCATCTCAGTCCTCAAGGGTGACAACGGGTACATTGTGATACCTTGTCATGGATGAATGTAGATGTTATGGGCCGCACATATATATATATATAATATTTATATATATATATATATATATAATACTCCTCTATATCTCTGTATACACTTTTCTATTTCATTATTTCAGTGTAGGCGATAGAGCACACATAGGTAGCGAAAGCGTGAACTATGCAATAAAAAAACAAAAAAACAACACTCGACTCTTAACCTACTTTGGGGGCTATCATTCTACAGAGAGACGAGCTTTAGTAGTTTATAAAACTTCCCTGATATCGCCTCATACTGTCCTACTTTTTAGTATGGGAGATATTGAAATGCAGGTAAGATTAATTTGTATATTGATGTCTCTTCCTCTCCTACTATAATAGAAAGAGAAAGAAACAGTACAGCATTTGCCTTTGAAAATGCAAAGGCCGTCCATATCTTTCGTATCCCAACACATCACCCGATTATAATAGAATAAACACCGTCTATGGACATCCTCATTTATTTTTCATGAAGAATAAAACTTCAGATTCATTTCGAACTCTGAGAACTTGATCGAAATTAATACATTTTAATATATATTAAAACCAATTCACCAAACAAAAAAAAAGCTTTTATATATCTCCGCTTCATTTGTAAATAAAATAAAATAGACTAGTGTTTTCCTTTTAATTTAGTTAATTTGTGTATTTTTTTTTTCTCTATGGCGAATTAATTTTCAATCAAAATTCCATCTTATCAATTTTATTTAAGTTAATGCAATAAAGAGTAATAAAATGTCATCATAATGTAACGCAATGCAGTATGTAATCATTTTATTACTCTTTATATTATTTTTTAAATCTTAATATTCACTACTGAGTTTCTAAATATAACAAATTAGATATTTCATTTCGTTGTATTAATTCATATATTTTTTACAGGTAAATGAAGATTCCCATGACACGGCCATATTAAATGTTCCAAGACATAAACTTCGTATTTATGTGCCGACGAGGTAATTTTTCGATTTATTTTTCAAGCACATTTTCTATATATAAATAACCGAGAATCCTGTAAATTATATGTTTACAAAATCATATCTCATCTTGTTTGCTAATTTGTTTTTGTAGGCGCTTATTTTAATTGTAACATACAGGCAGGGAAATATAATTCACACTATTCCACTTTTATGATGGAGCGACGCTTCAACTGAAAACTAGCCGTAGCGTCAATAGACAGGGAAGAATCACGCTTACAGAGAATACCTGGATAAAATAAGAATTTCGTGAGATGAGTGAAAAAAACTTGAGATTGCAATTAATCGATTTTATTCTACAGGAATGACTACGCATTTTGGTTTTGGTTCTCAGACTGACGGAACATCAGGTGAACTTTGTGCCTGTTTTGTCACCCTAAGGGCGTCACAAACAAGGATATTCGCGATACCGCCATGTCACTGGTCGGTTCTCTCCAGTCCATACAGATAGAAGCGTCGCTGGAGTTTCTTGCGCCACTTCTTCTCCAGCGCCCACGCATTCCGAAGTGGTGGTACAGATAGCTAATAATCATAGCGAATTTAAAGAATCCTCTGTCAGAAGCAACTGACCGAGCCGAGGTTCGGCCCTCTCGGGCACCCTCGAGTCAGACGCTCTCGCGAAACAAGGTTGCGGTCCAAGCCGAGGCTCTCTCGGGAGCCCTTGTGCTGGTTACCTATATATAGAGGTCTCGACTGAGTGCCATTAGCGCTCGGTCACCTCTCAACCCGGTGAAACTGTAAAAGCCCTCGGGCTAACAGTGGCCTTCAGCCCGAAAAAAAAAAAAAAAAAAAAAATTTCACCCTAATAACCTTAGAAATGATCTAAATATTTATAATTCTATATGATGCTAGATATTCTTGACTGACGACATCGAACAAACCGAGATCTACTGATAATCAATGGAATATTTTGACTGAAATATTTTTTACCATGTTAGCATTCTTTTGAAATGACGAAATATACTCGTCTACCTTAAAATAATCAGCCCTAAAAAATAATTACATTCACCATTCTTCGTTCACAGTCAAGCCGAGAGTATTCTGAAAGCGCGGGAAATGATCTGGAGAACCTTCAAGTATTACATCGAGAGGGACTTGAGGAATATCAAATATGATGATCTTATTAATATCTCCAGGTTTAAGGTTAGATTGGTGAAAGCCGTTGGAAGGATATTGGTTGAAGCTGAAAATGGATATACAGAAAATAATAAAAGGAATGAAGAAATATAAAGAAATTTTTCAAATAAATTGTTTCCTTTTTCATCGAAAACAGCGACTTGTATTTTATATGATAGAGCCACGTCTTAAATCTCGGGAACCCTGTTTATTCAGGTTATCCGTTAATAAAGGGCTCGGCTGAGTGCCCTAAGCGCTCGGTCACCTTTCAACCCGGTTAAGCCAGAGGTCATCAGCCCAAATAAAAAAAGAACAACACGTCACGACTATAAATTATTTTAATATTAGTATATATATTTTAGCCTTCATTTTTGTTGTAAAAAAATTCTATGTATAATTCGAAATATATATATGATTATTATAAGAATTATATAGCTCGTGTGTAAGAGCTATATATGCTAAACCTGTTTTTTCTTCTCCCAGTAATAAGGTCTACGGATCTCTACCGTCACCATGCGTCACAGCATCATTATGATCCATATCCGGTCGATCCGACCCATTAATGTTACCTCTTGAAAACTAACGCTTATCTTCTAATAGAATATTTAATGTTAGTGATGAGAAATAAATAATAATTATTATTATTATTTCTGGTGAAACCTACAAGATGAAGGGCGAAGCTTTGACGATGCATTGAGAGGATTCCTTAACATTCCGAACCTATATTCAATTGTCGTAGTGAGTGAGAGTCACTACACCGGTGGTGCAAGTGCTCCAATGCGCGTGCACCACCTGTGTAGTAATTCCTGCGGCCCATGACATCTACATTCATTCTTGACAAGGAATCATAATGCAGATGCGTTGTCACCTTTGAGGACTGAGATGGAATGTCTCGTCACCAGTAATAAAGGTCTCCTGATCCCTACACTCACCAGACCAAACAGCAATCTTATGCTGCTATTTCACACCGGTATTCTGTGGACCTACCCCGTCTAGATGACCTATTCATTCTGCAGTTAGAAACAAACTGCAGTGTAGCTCTACCACTTATATTTTCCACTAATTATAGTTAATTCTGAGAGTTAATATTAATTAATAGACTTATTAATATTCCTTGAAACTAAAAACTTTACAAGAATTCATTTAATTAAAAAAAATATGTATACAGGTAACCCGACACTCCTATAGCGCAGAATCACTAATACGGTGCGGAATTGGGGACATCCCCTGTTTTACAGTACGTGTAATGCTGTTGGCATATTGACCTCTACAGCATATGTAAATAAAAAAGGAACTTTACCTAATTTGAAATTAGGGAAAGCCCCGTACAATAACTCAATAAATATGAAAGCGTCAGATTCACCCGCGTCCGAAGGAGACCGAGGCACGCCCTCGATGACCTCGACGACGTGACCACCAGCCCAAGCCCTTCATAAAACACAACACACGTACATTGCACCCTCACATCGCCCCCGCCGACGGCGAGGGCGTCGCAGACAAGGATATTCGCGATACCGCCATGTCACTGGTCGGTTCTCTCCAGTCCATATAGATAGAAGCGTCGCTGGAGTTTCTTGCGCCACTTCTTCTCCAGCGCCCACGCATTTCGAAGTGGTGGTACAGATAGCTAATAATCATAGCGAATTTAAAGAATCCTCTGTCAGAAGCAACTGACCGAGCCGAGGTTCGGGCACCCTCGAGTCAGACGCTCTCGCGAAACAAGGTAACGAGCCGAGGCTCCCTCTCTGTAGACCTTGTGCTGGTTACCTGTATATAGAGGTCTCGACTGAGTGCCATTAGCGCTCGTTCACCTCAACCCGGTGAAACTGTAAAAGCCCTCGGGCTAACAGCGGCCTTCAGCCCGAGAAAAGAAAATATGAAAGCGTGAAAGATATTATATCATAAGAAAATGTAATAAAGATATTTGTCTCAATTATGTATATAATATAATATGTACAGGCATTTGTATTAGTTCTTTACATTTTTGTATTTCAATATAGTTATAATTTTATTATATTTATATATAGAAATATAATATACCATACAAAAACTTCCTAACTGCAAAAATAATGATTTGGCACGACCGGCGAATGACACTTACAGAATTAGAGCCTGAAATAGTGGCATAACGCAGTTCTGTTTCGTTTCGTGAGTGTAGGGACACTTTACTAGTGACGAGACATTTCATCTTAGACCTCTAGGGATGTGACGCATCTGGATTATAATTTCTTATCGAGGATGAATGGATTAGGAATCACTTGCCATCGTGTGAATTTGTGCTCGTTTGTCACCCTAAACACAATAAACACACCACAGGCAACAGGCGCTGATAGACTTGCATTAAAACCATCTTTTTTTTTTGTGTACGAGTATTGCTGTTGGTAGAGAGACCTCTACAGTTTTATCTAATTAGACTCGCGAGCGGGAGGCCCGCTGAGTAAGGAAACAATGACGATGCTGCGAAGCTGGCGCGGAGACTGATGCACCACCGCCGCACTCCGACCCCTGTGGACGAAGAACGTCGACGACAACAGGCGATAATACGATCCGAGGGCCCCTCATAAGGAAGTACGAAACCTCGACTCGGATCGCTATATTAAGGGAGATTAAAACCATCGGCGTTCGAAGTTTACTACAAGGACATTTTTTCTTATTTTTTAGAATATGGTCCATGACATTTACATCCATTCTGGATGAATATTGCGCTATTTGAGTAGAGTCGCTAGAATCATGATTCGAATATACTGTAACATCAGTATTAATAGGTTGCCTCCACCGGGGAGAACTACGCTTTTACAAAATATCAGTCTAAAATATTACCGCTGTTTTTCTTATGGAAAGTGTAGGGAATCTGAGACAAACCAACAAAATTGAGGCATTCCATCTCATTCCACAGGGATAACGCATGTCTATCTAGCAATCTTTATTTAGGGTTTAGGTTAAGGACCTAAATTATCATTTACTGTCAGGAGAACGATTAACACTGTTTTCATTAAAAAAAAAGTGTTGAATGTAGATGGATAATGTATATATTGTCTGTAAAATGTATATAAATATATTTTCGTATTTTGGTATTCTCAATTTTAACCTTTTACATTTCTTGAATCTGCCGGAAGAGATTAGGTTTTACCTATATACATTTTTTTTTCTATATATTTAATAAATAAATAAGAATATCACTATTTTTCGGGCTGATGGCCGCTTTTAGCCCGAGGGCTTTTACAGTTTCACCGGGTTGAGAGGTGACCGAACGCTTATGGCACTCAGTTGAGACCTCTATATATGAGTAACCAGCACAATGGCTCCCGAGAGGGATCCTTTGGCTTGGACCGTTTTCCTGTTTCGCGAGAGTGTCTGACTAGAGGGTGCATGAGAGGGCCGAACCAGTCAGGCTCGGTCACTTGCTTCTGACAGAGGATTATCTCAATTAATATCAGTTTCATCACCTTGTTGGTGATGCCCTCGGGGCTGGGAGCCTTGCGTGGTCATAGGTTTTTAATTATGGAGTCGACTTCGGTGCATGTAACTTGAGTAACGGAATCGCGAGGTGGTTCCTTAATCCTCCGGTAGACCTCGCTGTCTACCAGGTGAGCGGCGTCGATCGGTAGGCATGGTGATGGCAAGGCGGTGAGCATTGGAGCTCAAGATTGTCAGCCAGACATTCGGCTTCGTCTAAGAAGGCAGGTGGTTTTTTGGGACGCGCTAAGGGAGGCATTGTTTGGGCGGTGCCCCCTTTTAAGGATTTGGGAAGTCGCCAGAAGGTGAGATGGGAAGGTTCGATGTTGGAGAGGTGATTATCCCACCGATCGTTCCTATACTGGGCTATGCGTGATCGAACATCACGCTGAAGGATAAGTAGCACCAGCTGGTGATTTTCAGTGGGATATAAGTCATGGGCACGAGTCGCCGCATTCTCACGCCTCATTAGGTCCATCGGTGGTCTTCCACCGAGGGAACCTGCCTCGAGCAATCCTCGACGATGGCCTGGATGTGCCTAGTGAGGGCATGAACTGCGAGGTTCGTGTCGTTGACTGAAGAAATGTTCCTCGGAATAGCATCTAGGTGATATGGCTTCCTTTAGGTCATTCCTAAATCGGTGCCAGTCTACAATGGTTTTGGTGGAGGGTGAGGTTGGGGCGGAGGGCCCTAACCGAAGACGAACGGGGCGATGATCGGAAGCGAGCTCGTGGATTACCTCTATCCCTTGGAAGGCGAGGTTGGTGTTCTTACAGATGGCAATATCAAGCACATCCGTTGCGTGACCCAATATGTATGGAAAATGGGTAGGCGTCGTAGGCGCTACGACGTCGAAGTCGAGTGCGTCGCTTAGCAAGTCTAAAGCTAACCTCCTGGGTTTGATTTTAACTGCATTCCACAGAGTGTGCTTGCTATTGAAATCTCCTGCAAAAATGACTGAGTTACCAGGGGAAAGGAGCGCCACGAAGTCTCTTCGTAATACTTGCACGTCACGTCTGCAAGGTAGGTAGATGGACGCGATTGTGACGGGGGCGTGGCCAGTCATGGCTAGCTGACAGACCGAGGAAACTTCTAGGAAGGTGAGGGTTGGCGTGTCGATGGGCACGCAGTGCAAGGACTTTTTATAGTAGATAAAAGTTCCGCGGCGGAAGTTCTATCATTCCTAATGATGTTATAATTCGCAATGACGGGATTGCGAGTGTGCGGTTTGAGGAATGTCTCTTTCACTGGGAGCCACGTCGACTTGTTGATCGCGTACGAAATGGAAGATTTCGTCGCGTTGATTGTTAATACCGTTTGCGTTAAAAAACGGAACGCGGTTTTGCTCTGCCGTTGTAAAGGCCCTCTATGCTTGAAAGTTGATGATGGCAATCCTGACTTCGGGCTTGCCATTAGAATCCCTTAGATCTTTTGCAAGGGCTGAGACGTCGGCGCCATTGAAGACGGCGGACGGCGAAGCAACACACTAGGTCGAGGTCGCTTTCGTTAACCGGCCGTCCGGCTGATAGACCGGTTGAGCGACGGTTACTACGCCGATAGGAGATTTCCATGCGGGGTAGAGGTTGGACATGAGCAAGAATAGGTGCGGGAGCGGCGGTCTGGGTAGCGACCTTGGGTGCGACTTTAAGTGCTGGGCATTTCGACTTGGGGGCCTTTGGGCAGCCAAGGTAATTGGCTGTGTGTCCCTCTGAGTGGCGTAGGATACATGCGGGGGGCCCGAAATTCAAACAAAACATCTGGGTTTGCCGAAGCAATTACGGACGGAGTGGCCATATAACTGGCATGTGTGGCACTGGCCTGCAGGGCCGTTCTTGTGTGGGTGCTCTATGGTGAGCCCAGAGAGGTGGCAGTAGGTTTTCCGGTTAAATACCTGCTTCCCTTCCTCGGACCTTTCGAGGGCCACAATTACCATGTTGAATGGCTTTTTATTATATATATTTATACCCACTGTACATTCTATGCACAGATAGGACGGGGAGATTCTTGGGCTGAAGGTTCTCTGATGAGTTCCGCCGGGATTTCCCGCGGGAGGTTTTTAATTACCACTCTGAGTTGACGCTCTTCCGCCAGGTGGGTGTGTCCGCTCTATGGTCATCCGTAGTTTCGACCGGCGACCGTTCTCGGCGACTGCTGAGCGTCGAATCTGCTATTTACTATTTATTTCTTCTAGTTCGCGCTTCTCTCCTATCTTTTAATCTATCCGAAACGAAGTCCTTCGGCAGAGAACTAAAGTTACCGCCATAGTTCACGAATTAGCAAACTGAAGTGTCAGTGGGCAGGTCATATATTCCGCAGAATCGATGGCCGCTGGGTAGACAGTTTCTTGAGTGGAGACCGCGAATCGGCAAACGTGGTGTAGGGCGCCCTAGGTGGAGGGATGGTATTCGTAGGGCAGTGGGCAGAGATTGAGCTGAAGACTGAGCTCAGTGGCGTGCCATGGAAGAGGCCTATGTCTAGCAGAGGACAGATACAGGCCGCTGATTACAGAAAATCGGTACTAAGTAAAGGGTGTCTCAGAATGATTTTCGTTTTTGTATTGACCAATACGCGCCAACCGCAGGTAGCAGGGGGAGGGCAGTGGACTCAAACGCTTGGCCGGCTTGTTAAGTTTAGTAGCTATGAATCGTTTCACGGGATTACAGCGCGCGTTTTGCGTGAGAGTGTTTTATAATAACAACGATCCCTACACTGTTGTTCGTCGTCTCTACAGGACACATTTTAATTTAAAAAGCTTAAGACATCTGCCAAATGCCAATTTAATTAAGCATTAGGTGTGCAAATTTGGATTTGTGAGACTGGGAATACAATGCCGGAGATATCGTCTGGGCGTAAAAGGACATCAAGAACGATAATGAACGTCGATCGCGTTCGAGAGTCTGTTATGGACGACCCACGACGGTCATTGAGGTTGCGCGCAGCTTCTCTTAACTTGAACAAATCTACGGTTCATCGCATTATTTCGAAAGATTTACATTTTCACCTACAAAATTGTTATTGTTCAAGAAATGAAGCCTGGTATGATGGTCCCGATAAACAAGTCCTGCAGGACAATGAAAAACCGTTTTAGGAGTTTCAATAACATCTGGTTCTCCGACGAATCGAATTTTCACATCAACGGTCATGTGAATAGGCAAAATTGCAGATACTGGGCTTCCGAGAATTCGTTAGAACTGCATCAGAAGCCCTTGCACTCGCCAAAAGTTGTTGTTTAGGCTGCCATATCAAGTCAAGGAATTATCGATCCTTATATTTTTGAGGATGACCGAGGTCGAACTCAGACCGTTAATTCTGACAGATATTGCCATATGATCCGGACTTTTTTGGCTACAGAAATGCAAAACCAAAAGGGCTACAACCGCAACACCTTTTTCCAGCAAGATGGAGCCACTTCTCATGTTACAAATGACTCATTAGCTGGTCTTCACGATTTATTCCCTGGAAGAGTGATAAGTCGCCGAGGAGACATCAATTGGCCACCGAGGAGCCCTGATTTAACGCCTGCTGATTTCTTCCTATGGGGCTACCTAAAAAGCAAAGTTTACAATCCATTGCCACCCAACCTGAATGTTTTGAAGCAAAGAATCACTGAAGAAATCAACTCTATTCCAAGAGCGATGCTCCAGCGAGTTTTTGAAAATTTTAGCTCCAGGTTAAATGGTGCGCATTTGCAAACGGTTGTTTTTCATAAATAAACTTCAAGAATTTCACTTTAAATTAACATTAAAGAAAACGAGATTTAATTGATATTTTGTTTTTTATTTAATATCTAAAAACGAAAATCATTCTGAGACACCTTTATGATTTCTAGAAAACACGTCCTATATATCTTTTAATTCATGCGTGTAGCTTTTTTTTTATTGTGAGTATTGCTGTTGGTCCAGAGACCTATGCACTTTATCTAATTAGACTCGCGAGCGGGAGGCCCGCTTACTAGAGAGACAGCGACAATGCTATGGAGCTGGCGCGAAGACTGCTGCTGCACCACCGCTGCACTCCGACCCCTGTCGACGAAGAACGTCGACGACAAAGGGGGCGATAATACGAACCGAGGGCCCTCTTAACGAGGTATGAAACCTCGACTCGGATCGCTATATAAAGGGGATCATGCGTGTAGCACTTTTATTTAGGTGATTGCGTTATCGTTAATTGCATTATCGAAAATATATCTCTGTTATTTCACATTATTTTATTGTTTAGTATATCATAAATGCAGCGTATAGATCCCTGGTCGACGATACGATTTAAATTATACGTTATGGTTGTTATCTACTACTACTGGAACATTATAATCTCGTAAGTATTCACACAATCACAAATAATGATAAAAAGGTTACCTCAACCAGGGAACAACCTTTTCCTACTATAACACAATACCATAACATTGCTTTAATTTATATATATATATATATATTCGGAGATCCTTCATCATTGGTGGAAGCTAATAACGGATAACATGGCATTCTATCTTAGTTCTCAGGGTTGGGTTATCAGAACGCATGAGCATCCTGAAACTTCATTGAAGATGGACGTAGATGTCATGGGCTGCAGTCACTTATCACAGGTGAACTGTGTGCCAACCCTAATATAAAAATAAAAAAAAAAGCGCAAAATAATAAATAGACATACAAAGAACTTGATAATATCAGGACCTAAAAGAACTCATGGAATTGATCCCAAGCAAATCTTCTTCAATTTCAACTCACCCTGAAGCCAGGAACAAAAAACTAGCACTTTCATTTCTTTTCTGTGACTGATTTGTTTATGATAGTCATAAATGACCAAAAGGTCTATGTTACCAGGTCATAAAATTAAAAAAATATCTTAAATATTCATAAGTATATATATATATATATATCTGTGAGTAGTCATAATAAACCTCATCTGTCATCAACCACCAGCCTGATTGTATGCTTGACGGACCATAACCAAATGTAGCCCACGTTATATAAATATGTACTGATAAAAGCAATCTTTAGTGGGGACTTATTACATATTTAACGCCGGAGCATACAAACCGGTCAGTGAATCGGTTTTCCTCGTCTGTTAACGTAATACTGTCACTGCAGTTCTCGGGCGCGAACGTAGTATCCGGCAATGGTATAATATATATTGTGAGAAATTGTGTATTTATTTTGAGTAAAAACTATAATAATGCGTGTTTTAATAATTGGATCTCTTCTCGTCGCGTTATGTCATAGTCAAATGAACGTAAGTCAGAGTATTTTACATCATGGACTTACGGAAAGGATTGGCAATTTTTCCATCGAACTTCTATATCACACGACGACAACACAAAATCAAGGTCAGAATTTAGTGATGTCTCCATTCACGGTGTGGACTGTTTTAGCTGTTATAGCCGAAGGTGCTTCAAGTGATACGCTAAAGCAAATTAGCCATGCTATACGATTAACGCCAAAAACGAGAGTTAAAATGAGGGAAGATTACCAAAAAATCGCACAATGGTTACAAGTAAACACCAGTACAGTAAACCTTGAGAAATTCAATGCAATATTTGTTGATGAACGAAAGTTGCCCCTAAATGATTTCGTTTCAACAGCTAGTCAGTATGATACTAAAATGATTATGCTTAAGTTCACTGGCAGTGAAACCTCTGAACTAATAAATAGAGCTATTAATAATGTTACTCATGGAAAAATACCAAATCTAACCGATAGCAATGACTTTGGTGAAACACAAATGGTGCTTACCAGTGCCTTATACTTTAAGGGACAATGGACTTTGCCTTTTAATACATCTTCAACTTCCAAACAAACATTTTATGATAGTAACGGTAAAAAAATTGGTGAAGTAAAAATGATGTATAATCGATCCAATTATTCATACTCAAATATAATGCCTTTAAATGCTAGAGTATTAGAATTACCATATGGAAAAGAAAACCGGTTGTCTATGCTTATAATGCTGCCAAACCCTGGAGTGTCCCTTCAAGATATGTTTTTAAACTTTAACAGTGTACCTATAGATGCTATCTTTGAAAACTTGAAGTTATCCACTGAGGAATTTGGTGATGAAGAAGTAGATTGTTTCATTCCTCGGTTCAAAATTGAGTCAAGCCTGGATTTAACAAACATTTTGAAATATCAATTTGGTATTAAAGACCTGTTTGATGAATATAAAGTGAGATTGCCAAAAATGTCACGTCTACCAATGTATGTCACAAAGATATCTCACAAGGCATCAATAGAAGTAACTGAGGAAGGTACGGAGGCTGCCGCAGTGACAGCTGCTGAGTTTACTAACCGTATTGGTGTTCCTAGATTTGAGGCTAATAGACCTTTCTGTTATTTAATCATAGAGAAAACAACAAACTCTATAGTATTTGGAGGATTTTATCAACACCCATCTTTATTTTAAGTTTCAAGATATTTCCTCATAAAAAACAGTTGTGTTGAAAAGATGTTTGTTGTTTATGTTCTTAGAATCTCATATAAAATGGTTTTATTAACTTATCTTATTTGGTTACAAATATATTGATGATATATATGTATCATTTATGTCTACTTCTGTAATGTTATTATCATAATAACTATAATATTTTTATTTTATTTTTATCCACATAGAGCTTCTGTTATGTTTATATGTATATGTATATAATCATTAGTAAACATAACATACCATTTGTATATAAGATGTTTGTGAAACTGTGATAAATCTATAGAACATTCGCTTATAAATTTTAAGTACATGGATTAATAAAATATATTGTAAAAATGTTTTGTTTTATTGTAATTAAAGTAAGCTTGTAAATTTAAAAAAATATCAAAGGGTTAAATTTGATAAATATGTTTTTTTTTATAACTATTTAATAGGCATTTTATCCAATCTTAATTTTAAAATGGAAATGGACCAACTAATTAATTATTCAATTGTAATGAATGAATGACTAGTAATTCTACTGTCTTTTTATAATGTTTTGTTTTACTATACTATACTATATGTTATTATTTTTCTGTCTCCTTTTAATAAAAACTTTTTTTTGTCCTTAAAATAGTGACAGTATTATTATAATGTATTGGGAAAAGGATTCTCAGATTAGCCTCAATCTATATTGAAAGAATATAATGAGAAGTTATTAAGCCTATATATATAATTTGATAGTCAAAATTTATATATTTCTTCTAATATCAATTTGATAGCTTGTCCATCATATATAATCCCCTGAATGTTGTCTTGTAGTATTATCGTCATTGATGTTGACCTAATATTTAAGAATCAAAATAGACATAGTTGCATCCAATTTACACTTGTAAGCTATTCCCTAATGTGGCATTAGACATTTTTTTATGGTAAGTGTTTCTCGGGGCCCATGACAGCCACATTCATCCTTCATACGGAATCAATGGAGATGCATTGTCATTAGTGCTTAATTATTAATTTAAAGGATCTTGGTTTTGGATATCCTACCACTAGCAATCATTATATTTCTTCTCTTAATAATTTACTTTTGTACTTGTAAAAAAAAAAAGAATTTTGTTACATATATAGCAATGATTTCTAGCACACACACACACCATGTTTTTAACAATGGTAGAACCACACAGTTTGTTTCCAGCTGCACCGTGCCAACCAACTAGCCAGCCATTGGCTCAACTGTGGAAGGACCACACCGTCTGGTGAGTCTTCAAGGGTGACAATGCATCTGCATTATGATTCCTTGTCAAGGATGAATGTATATGTCATGGGCCGCAGGAATTGCTTGCCATCAGGTGAACTGTGTGCACATTGTTACTCTCAATGTAATAAAAAGAAAAATCTTTATCACATGTATTATTGTGTGCTGAACAAATTTTCGTTCTATTTTAGGGCTCGTAGCGACTTGATCAAGCAACCTATATACTCTTGTATATACTCCAAAGATTACAAAAAGCACGTTGTTGAGTCAACTTTAACATGTACCATCGTGTTCTGAATAGAACTTCGATTTATTTTAGGGCTTGACCAACACTGAGTTTGCTGGTTTGTTATTACATTTGTTGTTGTATCTTAACCTATTGCTTGGTCACTGTTGAACATACGACTGCAAAGATTAGATTTTAAGGTCTTAAGCCGCGAGACCTAACAGTGTTGTTTCAATGTTTAAGGCCTCGCTTTTAATTCACGGTACGCACGCAAACCGAGTTCGATACGCCGTGCCGGCATCAATGCAGTCGTCAAATGCAATTTTGCAGTGCTGATACTATTTTGTTGTGGAACACAAAATTAACAAAGCCTGTCTTTATGTTTGATATGAACTATAAATTTAACTAAAAACTAATTTGTCAAATGAACTGAGATACTTGTTCTTATAGTTCAAAATTGTATGACAAACCTGTTTGCATAGCCTCCTATCCGGAGCTGGGCTGGCTGGAATAGTCTACCATTTACTTACGTAAAATGGACCGCTTATGAGTCTAAATGCAAAAAAGGGTGTTCATCATTTTTATCATCCTTATCTTTAAGAGTGTAAGTTAACTTAAATGTGCGAAATGTCTTAACTAATATTTAAGGAATAAAAAGTTATCTTGTGTATTATTGCTAATGACTTGAAGCCCACTAGAACCATAATAAGCCTCTAGTAGAGGTTCCTGAGTTTAATTCACAGCCTAGGAATAACATATTTTTTTTGTTTTTTTTTATGGCTGATGGCCACTCAGCACGAGGGCTTTTACTGAAAGGTGACCGAGCGCTTAGTGCGCTCAGTCGAGACCTTTATTAGTGGGTAACCAGCACAAGGGCTCCCGAGAGAGAGCCTCGGCATGGACCGTCACCATGTTACGCGAGAGCGACAGAGTCGAGGGTGCTCGAGAGGGCCGAACCTCGGCTCGGTCAGTTGCTTCCGACGATTATTAACGATCTGTATCACCACTTCCGAAGGTGTTGGCGCTGGAGAAGCAGTGGCGCAAGAAAATCCAGCGACGCTCCTACTGTGATCGAGTAGTTCTTATAGTGTAGCCAGAACATACGTAAGTTGTCATTATGGAACTAGAATGCCACCGATATCGATATTTCAATTTTATTTATTCAATTATCGGTGAGTATAAATTATTTATATAACACTTACATTTAAATGATTAACATGAATGCAAATATAATACAACCACTCAATACATTAGGATTTATTCTCTCAAATTGTCCAGAAATTCGTGTATAATGTGGTCACAGATGTTCGCCGTAGGACGACAAAAATAATCTAGCGGAAGCAATATGCACATGACAATTTTTTGTGGAAACCGGTTTATATTAGTGCGTCAATTTTGCAGTAAACGGCTTTTTTTGTGTGAGTATTGCGGAGACGGCTGCTGCACCACCGCTGAACTCCAACCCCTGTTGTCGAAGAACGTCGACGACAACAGAGGGGGCGATAATACGATCAGAGGGCCCCTTATAAGGAGGTACGGAAACTCGACTCGGATCGCTATCTAAAGGGAGGAGCAGTAGACGGCACTGTTGTAAATTGCCTACGTAAGCTCGGACATAGCGAATAAACATAAAACATAACGTCATTAATATATTATGGGTGAGTAATAAATTAAAAAAAAACATATATATGGGCATTTTAAAAGTCACCAACATAACTATGCTAATCAAATCTAATGATGATTACGTCATCTAGTAGCACCTAAAAGTCACATTTTTTTGTACGAAATCAAGTAAGCGAGTTTTGTTATTCTAGTGCATCGTTTTGCAACCTGAGTGAGGGTGGCGTTTGTTATTAAAGGGGGTTGCAATCTGTTTAATAAATAACACATGTAATGATTCATTTATTAAAGTAAATAACTTGAATGTAGCAACTTAATAAACTATTAATTAAAATATTTTTATAATTTTATAATGAAGGGCTTTTTGCAAAGCTTTTTACTCACCTTTCTGGATTTTTAGTGAATCGCGGCATAAAAATGATTGAGAAAGAACGGTCTCACAGCTGAGACTTCGCAGTCACTATCAATGGAAATGAGTTCGATGCAGACTTGAACCATCGAAGCTCAAGCAGGATTCTTATCGCTATTCTTACGCTAATGAGTGACGATACTAGTGGATACCTACCGGAACTAGTGTAGCGTGAGACCCGTAAGCACGTTGTTCCCTTTTTGCAACCAACGTCAAGATTCATTAACCACTGGCTGCTACTAGCTGGCTTTTAGTAAAGCTCTAACCAATACGGACTTACTAGTTGACGTAAAATGTCAACAGAAGCCCCGCTAAGATTTAGTTAAATTAGAACACACACCCGAAGTGTACAAAATAAGATTAACATTTGGACGCACTAGGGTTACATATCTCAGCACTTTTCCTCCATCCGTATACACGATAGGGAGGGCATATAACACATCAGGGATTTTTTCAGTCAATGTCAAATCTCGATCTGATCATTAAAACGATCACTTGTTAACATTTGCGCCCAGCAGAGACCGATGTGGACAACCTTCAATTTCGTTTAGGGCCTTATAAAATTAGTAAAGTATGTTATAAGAGGGTAGATTGATTGACCTTGACCTTGAAATATTTATCACGTTCACTTCTTTCATCACCGAGGATGTCAGAAATCAATACTTTGCCGTAAGAAATTATATTGGTGCCGTTACCGAGCCCCGAATCTGGGTACGTACTCCTATTGGGAAATTAAAAGCTAGCGCTCGTATACTGAGTTACCGTGGTAATCATTTTTTTTTTTTCATAATAACTTTTTTTTTATTATAACATTGAGGGTAACAAACGAGCGTTACATTCATCCTTGACAAGGAATCATAATGCAGATGCGTTGTCACCCTTGAGGACTGAGATTGAATGCATCGACCAGTAAATGAAGGTCTCCGGAATAGAATGGTTTAAAATAAACTCTACGCTTGGTTGTCAACGATTTTTATGTGACCTACACCGAGCACCGGTTTCAAGGAAAACCCGTTGTGCACACTCGGGCGTATAACGTAGGTCTTTAAATAAATGTTTATTATATTAAAAAATCACTACGTTATTATCATCGGAACCGACTTCTTTTTTTTCTTTTTGATGATTTTGACAATGGTATGCAGTAAGAGTACGTGATTTTTTTTATTGACCGTAAAGAAAGTTCACTTGATGCCTTTTTTTTAAGAAGTATATTAGCAATGCTCCGATGCAATATTCCGGTTAACCACTCCAACTAAACTGAAAATGCTTGTCCTAGTAGGTGGTTCAAGACAATAGTCTAATGGTGGATTCGAAACTACTAACTTAAGTTTTGCTGACCGTACCCTAAACCATTAGGCTATTGACGCCTCATTATTAATAAGGATTCATAATGCAGATAGGAAATCCGAGGTCTAAAATCGAATGTCCAGTCATCAGTAATAAGAGATCCGAAGTGTAGGGCACTCATTGACCATAGCAACGTTACGATGGTATATGAGGGCGTGGGCCATGCCCGATTGTGACGACCCATTCATGTTAGAAGTGAATGGCAGCGTGGCTCTACTGTTGGCTAAATTTGATTCCTATTGTGTGTATAAATATTTTTTTATGATAAGTCCTAAGTAAGATTTGTTTGCAATCTAATATATAAATATTGTTATTTAGTTAAGACTTAAAATGACGTTTGCATATGTATTGAATATTGAACATCGGTAAAATTCACAAATGTCACATATAGCATTAGTATATAGCCCTCCCTTTAGATAGCGATCCGAGTCGAGGTCTCGTACCACTTTATGAGGGGCCCTCGGATCGTATTATCCCCCCCCTTTGTTGTCGTCGACGTTCTACTTCCACAGGGGTCTGAGTGCAGCGGTGGTGCAGCAGCTATCTACGCGCCAGCTTCGCAGCATCGTCGTTGTCTCCCTACTCAGCGGGCCTCCCGCTCGCGAGTCTAATTAGATAAAGCTGTAAAGGTATCTGGACCAACAGCAATACTCACGCACAAAAAAAATGTATTGTATGTGCAAGTCGGAAGTTACAAATCTCACTGTGATTATTATTTTTGTTATATTATTTATTTCTCTTTATAGAATCTGTGGGGATCGAACCAGCAACTCATCTGGTTGTAAGTTATCACCGCCACCCATACAGCCCAACATACGCTACACCAGTGGAGTCACAGATGTGCTGTCAGTAAATCTATGTCTGTTCTGAATTTCCTCATTGTATATTTTTTAATGAACTGGTTCGCAAACTAGCACAGATTAGTTGACATTTTGAATGTTGATGGCTGTCCATGACGTCGCACAGATGTGCTGTCGACAAATCTACGTATGTTCTGAATTTCCTCATTGTATATTTTTTAATGAACTGGTTCGCAAACTAGCACAGATTAGTTGAACATGTTGAATGTTGATGGCTGTCCATCACCGCGTTGAAAGGTGGCCGAGCGCTTAGGGCACTCGGGTGAATCCTTTATTAATGGGTAACCAGCACAAGGGTTTCCGAGAGGAAGCCTCAGTTTGGACCGCTACCCTTTGCGCAAAAGCGTGCCCGAGAGAGCAGAACCTCGGCACGGTCAGTTGCTTCCAACGGATTAATCACAATAGGAAATTACTTCATGGCTATGGGGTTAATTCACGGTCATATTCTATACGATTACAGGTGGTCCTTCCCCGATCGAGTCGAATTATGTACACCTAGAAGCTAGCTGTAACATAGTCACTGTATGTAAAAAGGTTGCACATTCCTACTTATTTGATATTTTAAGAGTTTGCAATACCAACAGATGGAAAAGCCATAAATGGAACGACATCCAATATCGCTTTAAGGTTTTGGTATAAGCTAATATATTACTTTATTTTATATTTAGTTCAAATATTTATAAATTTTTATTTGTTAATGTATTTATTATGTATTATTTTTTAGCTGCATTTTAAGTATTTAATTTTAAAGTTTGTAGTTATGTTAAAATATGTCATTAAGTCTCCGTAAAACAAACATACCCGCCACGTAATATCCAATGCATAAACAGCACGAATCAATTAAAACCATGATTTGTCACAAATATGTTAATTAAATTACGTTAATTAATTCTAAATTGTAACGGTTTCAATAACACGTTGTTGTTTGGTACTAAGTTATGATTTAACTATAATAATAATTAGAATGTTATCATAACCAGAATATGGCAGACGTATGTACATCATGACGGAATTAAAAATTTCATCCTCATCATCTCGGTGGTTGGCATAGTGCGTTTTATGCGAGATTTTCTGCCACGCACAACTACTCTGTGGAATCAGCTCTTACCGCCGGTATTTCAGTATATTCCGGTCTGACCGTAAAATATTTTATCCATAGCGGCTGGACCCTTCTCACTTCAATTTTTATTCTTTATTGCCCTCTCCATATTCAGTCGCTCATTGTTGAAGATCATAAGTCCTTCCGAATAGCTCATGGTAGTTTCATGCAAATGCAATTGCGGATGCAACTGT
The DNA here is from genome assembly GCA_029286865.1 of Teinopalpus imperialis. Lineage (NCBI taxonomy): Eukaryota > Metazoa > Arthropoda > Insecta > Lepidoptera > Papilionidae > Teinopalpus > Teinopalpus imperialis. The sequence continues at coordinate 3,238,532 of JAGSMU010000006.1, forward strand.
TTCGATATTTAGTTTGAAACAACGCATTAGGCTGCGTATCCTCGGCCTTTTTCCCTGTAATATGATACAATGATCTCTCGATATTGCTGCAGCCAATATGGCTAATATATTTTATTCTGCTTAGGTAACTGGAGGAAAAAACGTTTTCAATGTTAAATCTTTAGTTGTTTGAGGATAGACTTTAGGTGTATATCATAAGGATCCCAAAAAAGAGCACACAATACATTTACAATGGGCATACATAATGCTTTTTATAGTCTCTAACAATCACTTAATGGTGCAGCCGCGCCACGTCGTGTTTCTAGCTGTCGGTCTGATCTGCTTAAACGTTGTAGGCAAAAACTAAACTTCGCAGATTACCAGAGCTGAATAGCAGCGTGGCTAGTTTGTTTTCGGGAGTGTAGGGAACCGGTGACCATCATGAATTCTATCTAAGTCTTGGAATGACAACGCATATTCATCTAGAATTTTAGTAGAGGATTGATTTGGGTGTATGTGGCCCGCTGTAACCGGTTACTATCAGGTGAACTGTGCACTCCTTTTTTACCCATAACTTCGTTAAAAAAAAAGTCAAACCTAGATAATAGAGAAGATAGATTGTCTTCATTTTAAGAATGATACACATACAACTAAACTAAAACTAAATGCACACAGATAAATACATAAAGGATCATATCATCTCGTAATAAACATATAAAACCTATTTCATAAAATTGAATTTGTTTTTGAACAACATCGATTACGTAGGGAACCGTACCGAGAATGTAGGGGGACACATCTGGTTTTTCGCTTCAGCGTGGCTGCACTACGTAAGTGGTTTTAATTAAGACATTACAACGATGGATCTGTTTTGATTGCAATGAACACATTTCGTATTTTTTTTATTACTTTAAGAATAAGAAACGAGCACACAGTTCACCTGATGGTAAATGATTCCTGCGGCCCATAATATCTACCTACATTCATCCTTGATGACAAGGAATCATAATGTAGATACGTTGTCACACTTGAGCACTGAGATGGAATGCCTCATCACCAGTAATAAAGGTCTATACCCCCCAGACGAAACACAGCTGCATTATGCTGCTATTTTACGCTGGTATTCTGTGAGGGTGTAGTAATACCCCGGTCGTGCAGACGCATTCATATTTCAGTTAGAAACAAACTGCAACCTAGATCTACCACAAATATACCATATATATTACAAGGTAAAACAAACAACATAAACCATAACAAACCACAAGTGTAGGAAAACCGAATCTTTTTTAAATGGTTAGTCTCGGGTTTCTTTTCGACTGTCCTTAACTATTACGATATTTCAATTTACGTTTTAGTACAGCCGTGTCGCAACTTTATAAGATGCTGCATGAACTTAACAGTGAAGTACTACGTCTTCGCAGAATATCGGCTAGAAATAACAACATGACGATGCTATTCAATGTGGTGAGCGTAGATATAAAGGAACCCAATTGCAATTGCATTTTATCTCAGTCCTCAAGTGGGTTGACATTGCCTCAATAATTATTGGTGTGATATCTTCTTGTCATCACCAGATGCCATGAAATGAATAGGATTGTTATAGTGCATTTGCATAACATATGGACTCTCTCCTAGTTCTTTATGGTATTGGTAATTTATTATAGATGATTTATTTTTTAAATTCGCAAAATTGCCTGAAAAATTGGCAAACTCGGGTAACACTGAAGTTTTTTTTTTCTAATGAATTTATGTATGAACTCGACACCATAACTCATGATTGGAACGTTGATAATTTTCACAAAACGATGTCTTCAGCGTAACAGTACGCTGATTAAAATTAGTTTCTTAGTATTATTTTTATTTTTAATTTATTGTTAAATTTATATGTTTTTAATGGATCTTTTTAATCCAAATCAAATAAATAATATAATTTAAATATAAAATTAATATACCTAATATAAATTTAGGAAAGTCATTTTACAGGATGACTAACGAGGCATTTTACAGGTGAACCTGATAATGATTCCAGCGATGAATGACACCTACAATCATCCTCGATAAGGTATAATGCAGATGCGTTATATTCCTGATGTCGTTCTGAGATTGAATGCCTCATCACGAGTTATAAAGGTCACATACACTCATCAGTCGAAACACATGAGCATTTCACCCTGGTCCCCGACCTAGCCGACCCATGCACGTATCTCCATACAAACTGCGGCCTGGCTCTACCACTGTTATATGCCTCGTTAACCCACAATATAATCCAGCTGTAACTGAATTTATAATTATAACATATTCAATATCAGATACTTGTCTTGCAAGTGGAAAACGAGAATTTTATTTCCACACAACTTATCCTCGAAGTATTGTTTAGCCTTAGTACCACAGTTTTTTCATCGTTTACAGCAGAATGAATTAAGAACAATGACGATCGCATTCGAGTGGAAAAACGTATGCTTGTTTCAAATCTGTCGTCATCATGGTAGATTATAATATCTATCGTGTGATTTTTACCACTTTAAACTGACAACTGGGCAAGCTCAAGCTAAAGTTCCCTTTTAAAGGTAAATCCCATATGATAAACAATGGTAGAGAAAGAAGGGGATTATATCTACCTCGTGATTTTTATAACTTTACACTGTCAGATGTGGGCAAGATCAAGCTAACGTACCCTTTTAAAGTTAAATCCCATATGATAAACAATGGTAGAGAAAGAGGGGAATAATATCTATCGTGTGATTTTTACCACTTTAAACTGACAACTGGGCAAGCTCTAGCTAAAGTTCCCCTTTAAAGTTAATTCTCAAATGATAAACATAGGCGCAGGATCGGCGGGAGAAGGAACACGCCTTCATAGAATAACAGCGTAGCACCATAAAGTTACTGTAACGGAACACAAGAGTGTTATGTTTCCTGTTGTTGTTCCTATTGATGCTGCTAGTGTTGCAAAGTTCCATAAGTCAAAAAATACTTTGTTATCCTGATTAAAGTCGAAAGGCTCGTTACCAGTAATTGCAACTGGCTCACCTTGGTCCCGTTTTAATTTTTAAGGCCAAAAAGATTACTCACATAGCGGAAATAGTCAACAATAGCATAATTAACTTCCGCTATTATAAATGAATGTAATCGTAGGTAAATCAAAATGGTTGACAAGTTAGCGGATAGTCTGACTCATAAAGGTAGACGTAATGGTCTGGTGCACACTGTGATGGAATTTTTGATGATAACGTCGCATACACGGAGGTAAATATATAGGTATATATATACATATATGTATATACATATATATATATATATAATATAATATAATTACCTGTCCTGACTGACTGACTGATTCATCAAAGCAGAGCCTAAATCGCTTGGGTAGCAAACTTGAATATTTGGCAGCTGGAACCTTTTATCTCATAAGCACTTCACTAAGGACTTGAAAATTATAGTATAAATAAGGGATGAACATCATTTTCAAAGTAAGAAGCAGGAAATTTCATATACCTACTTCTGTTTAGAAATAAATGTATACGTATATCCGCGTTTTTCAGAATTTTACCCCTAAGAGGGTGAATTAGGGGCTGAAAGTCGATATGGGAACTTCGTCACTTTTGAAGGAAGAAGCAGGAAATTCAATATGAAAGCTTTTTATAAAATTTTAATATCTCGGCAGATACTCGATAAGCATTGTTTCTGAATCGCGCTATGATTTCGTTACGCGAATTGTGAGTGAAAATGAGTCTTATTTTAATACAGCACGTATGCGAAGCTGCGAACAAAAGCTAGCACATATATATATATATATATAGTCAACATGTCAGAGATGCTACTTGACCTGAGCACTATGTCTTATCCTCAATAGTGTCTCCCAATGTACCCGTTGGGAGACACCATCGAGATGAACATAGACAATACGGGTATCATATCTAACGTACACATTTACCTATAAGTACGTACGTAATATACATACATTACGTAACTCCTATACCGGTTGCTGTTGCGATCACCCTAGATCACCACCTAGGGAAAATGGTCCGATTGGGTAAGTTCGATTTCGACGCATAGGTCAATCGACGGATCCAGCTTTGATGGGCAGCTTTTGGAAAACGTCGACAAATCTTCTAGTTAAACATTCCAAACGTCTAAGGACGAAAGTGTTTTTAACCAGTGCGTGTTTTCAGTTATGTTTTACGGTACAGAGACACGAGGATTCATGGTCCATCACTACTTGCCCAAAGTGGAAGCGTAAGAGTCATTCGGAGAGCTTTGGAACAATCTATGATCGGTGTTTCTCTGCATCATAGAAATGGGCTGGGCATATAGCTCGTAGAAGCGATAACCGATGGGGAAGAAAGGTTCATGAGTGGTATCTTCGGACTGACAATTGCAGTGTAGGACGACCACCCCCATATAGAGCGATGGTCTATGCAAGAAGTCAATGGATGTAAGTCGCTCGGGATTGTGTTTTGTAGTTATATATAGACGTCTTTGTTGAACAGTGGTCTATGGATATGCTGTGATAATCAATTTATATATACCACTAGGTATAGGTTCAGGACCTAAAGAGGGTAATGTAACTTAAACTAGCTATTTTACTTTTCAGCCTCAGTGTCATCGGGATTGGTTTTGTTTGAAGAGTGTAGGAAACCGGAGATCCGTTTACTAGTAACGAGGCCGTTCCATCTCAGTCCTCAGGGCTGACAACTAATCTTGAATCAACGAACAGTGTGTTCGTTTGTCACCCCTGTTTCTTAAAAAGTACCTCACAGCGACGTTGCGAGTTGTACTACATTGTAATATATGAGTTCATCTTGTTATATATGTACTCGAAAATGTAAACATGAACCAAACCAACTAGAATAGGGAACATGTACGTGATTAAATTCCATCTAATGAGGAATGTCCCCTTATTGGATGAAATTTAATCACGTATATGGAGGTACTCAATTGTGCATTAATACAGGGGAAATACCCGAACGCTGTTCATACGTGTGCAATTTTGAATTATTTCGTCTTCTAATCTATGATCGACGATCCAAGGCAAGTCGTATAATATTTATCGTATTAGAAATGATAAGGAAACAAAAATAAAACTTCAACGAAGTAAATACTCAAAACAGAAATATTTTTTTAATAAGCAAACATTTGCTTAAACATTAAAAACACTATCGAAGAATTTAGCATTTCCTTTTTAAGAAAACACAAACGTATTTTTATTGCAGTTTCTTGGGAAATACCAATGTATTGGAATCTACGTGTTTGTTTTCGCTACACTGGTTCATTAGTCAGGTCTGACGTCATTTTACTTGCGACTATTGATAAACTATAATATGTATCTGACATTTACGTATGGTACTTATAAATATATATATTACGTATACGTCACCGGAATTACTGAGCCATGGTACCTCAGTGTCCCAGCTGTTATACCCTTAGCATGTTAGGGATTTGGCTGATTGCATCCCCTTGTATATCTAGACTGGTACGTCAGTATTTTTAAGTGAACTGTTAAATTCTCGTGATAAACAGACAATTGCTCCATAATCTCAATGCGAGACATTCATATCCCATATACTAAATCAACTGTTCTATTTCTATGTTCTATCTAATGTAAATATATATGTATATACAAAAACACCAATTAATGTTTGTAAAACTTTTGGTAAAGTCAATTTGTCACTTATATAATACAAAGAACCGGGGTTATCGTCTTATCAGATAGAACAAATAATCGAGATGAAAATATTATCTGTCTCTTTTGCTCTTAGTGCGACATGCATTAAAGTATTTTGCACATATACGGTATTATTATCTTGCTGGGTCTATATTTAATATTAGGTTTATGTGTGCAATACATTGAATTAATTTACAGGTAGAGTCGACTGTCTTAATGTACAATAATTAACATTAAGGTATCTAAAATAATTATTATGGCGATTCAACGGTCAACGTATATAATTTTTTTAAAGAAATCTTTCTTTAAATATTTTTTTTTAAATAATATTATAACAAAGTTAACAATGTGCACGTTCATATGGTAAAGCCATGCTGTAGGTACATATTTTCTATATTCTATGTAATTAATAAGTTTCGATGGACTAATTAATTAGATATACCAAACACTTTACAACGCATTAAAAAAACTAGTTATGGGAAATCGAAATAGTTTGTTGACTCTTTTTTGACTAGCCATAGACGATGATATACATAGAGCAACCGAAACAGGTTTAGAAATCTACTGTAATTTATCATTTTAATACTCATATGTAAAGTAAAATTTTACAGAAATATGGAAACTAATTATAGAAATTGTATTTAGATATTATAGAAAGTGTTGCCCTTCGGTAAAATGCCTTCAAAAAAATAATATTGTTTAACGAATTGTTGTATTCAATTATTTGATTTTTAAACATATTTGTCTAAAAAAGTATTTATAGAAACGCACAGTCCCTTTATAGTTATGGTTTTACTCTATAGTTATGGTTACCATAACTGTCAACTCAGAGTTAAAAAAAAACACAGTTTCAGACCAACCTTCATACGAACAAGACCTAGCTGTATGGACTAAAGTCCTTTGCCTTTCCCATTAGGGATAAATTAATATCATCACCATTAAAAAAACAATAATGTCATCAAATGCGAATCAAGCGATTAGGGAGGAGATTATGAGTGTTATATATATCATATAATTCTTTATTTTTTACTACTTTATTTAAACATTTATTCCAGTATATCAATAATGCAGGTGAGCATCTATCGGCCGCACTGACATCTTGCGTCATTAAGGTGTAATTACACTTAGTTGATAGCCCGTATTAGAATATCAATGGAATTCGGGCTAACGACCATGTCAAATTGTACAAGTAGGTGGATTGACCGTTTTTCTGTAATATTTACTCAGACAAGTGGCCAATTTAATTATTAGTGAGCGCTGACTGTTGACGGAACCCTAAACTCATAAAAAGAAACGCAGCAGCGTTATAACCTATTATACATTGGTATTCTTTGAGGGCGTGGCCCGTCCAAAATCAATTCAACCCAATCATACCGTAGCTAGAGCAAAAAAAAGAGCATCTGACTGGGAGTCAGGTCGGACTAGAAAGAAGATTTTGTCAGGCTGACGAAAATGGAATTCCTTAATATTTGTCGGATTTTGCTGGCACTTTATTAAAAAGCTCTTTAAATGTAGCCCGACCTGGGAAGGACCAAGCTTTTACAGACTCCATAAAATATGATGATGAGATAATTTGGTAAATTAAATTCGTATATGTGAGTGAATTACTCCATAGAACGAAACACCTACGTTATAAGTCATGATAAACTATGTTAATGATGTGGCGAGGAAAAATACTTTAAATGAAATTCTTCAAATTTTCTGTGCATAGTAAATAAGAAAATATAACGAAGGAGACACTATCGCCATCTAACGGTAGCAGTGGCAATATTTACTTATAAGTTTTTATTTACGAAATAAGGATGACTGACAAGCGATCCGCCCCCACCCCTTTTCCCTTCTCCCTGATTGTCCCCCTGTGGCCCAAAACAAATATATAAATTCAAGATAAAGAATCAATTTGTTAATAGATTAGTACTAATTTTCAGAGGTTTAAGATGAAATCCTTTGTTACCGGTAACAATATCTCCGGGTACATTCACTTCACGGATAAATGAGTGCAGCTATCCTGCTATTTTATACCGGCATATATATATATACGTGCACACAGTTCACCTGATGTTAAGTGATTCCTGCGGCCCATGATATCTACTTTCATTTTTGACAAGGAATCATAATGAAGATGCGTTGTCACCCTTGAGAACTGATATTTCCGGATCCCATCACTCACCAGACGAAACACAGCAGCGTTATGCTGCTATTTCATGCCGGTATTCTGTGAGGGCGTGATCATACCCCGGTTGAGCTGTTCATTCTGCAATTAGAAACAAACTGCAACCCACTATTCAAATTTTAATTTAATTAAAAATCATCTCTTCTAAAAAATATTTCTTTAGTTTCATATTTCCTAAATAACTAAATAGACAAACATTGCTTCCGGGATGTATAAATCGTTACCATAGCTGCATAGAATCAATTCTGTTTTAATTTTCACAGGCCATTTCTTCATGTTAATACATCTCCATAGTTTTTACATGAGACCCATCATTGTACATTTGTTTGTTTTTTCATTTGTCATGAAATATTTCACACTTTTGTATAAAAACTATTCTAAACCGACTCTTAGATCTTATGTTAATCTAACTGCGACCTGAATGTATTGTGACCTCATATCCAGATTATATGCACGGGATCGAGATCGACCAGGGCATAAACATATTTATATATAACAACAAATATTCCAACTAACATTTTAGAAGTTATTCCCCTCTCACGCTCATAAGGAAAAGCTTATTTCTTCTTATTTGATTCGAAAAATCATTGAACTGTTTTTAGAAACGATGTATAAAATAAACAATGTTTATTTAATGTCTTTTAGTAACTAGTCTAACCTGTAATACATCGAAATTATCTCAGGATTTAATCTCTAGTGACGTTATTTAAATTGAATAGATTATTTAACCCGTTATACTATAAAAGGCTTAATATAACTTAATACTTTTGATGATATTTTTTACCCGCCAGCCGACAACTAATATTTAGAGATGACAACCCAAATCCATAGCTTTTTGCCTGTTATTTTTTTTGCAGACTCGTGTAAGTACTCAATATTAATTATTCTTTATATATCTACGTCGGGTATCATCTACGTCGTATGTTATATATAAGAGAACAAATTCAATCTTTTCTGCTGTTGCAGAATCAGAGTAACGAACGCATAGTTCATAAATGATAAGTAAACACTTTCGGCCATAGACACCTGATGTATTGGCGCCAAGAAATAACGATGTAAACGCATCGTCACCACTGAGTGTTTTTTTGAATAATAATTATTATTATTTAAAAAAAAACCGAAAACAGATTTAACTTCATAAATAAAAGACTATAATTTTTGACATCACATTTACTTATAATAATATCCTTTGGCGATTTTGGTTACATTCTGGCAGTTCGAAGCGTACTTAATTATAAAATCTATATTTAATTATTTTTAATAATTACCAAGAGGAACAGTTAATAAACAAATTCTAGAAGCTTTAATTTATTTGCGAATTTCAACACATATTCTACAGTTCTAAAAAGTATGAACATAATATCTATTAACTTACACAAAGCTTATGGACATTCGTATTATGTAAAATCTACATAAATATCATACATATTTTTGAACGTTAGCTGAATCAAGATATAACGCGGGAAATGCATATCTTGTTATCTATTTTTTCCATTCCTTTGTCTTCATCTATTTTAAAATATACCATGACTTTTGTATTCTATAGTTTTTTTTATAATATTGTGTAATCATCAAATAAAATCAATAAAATAGGTAAAAATACATTATTAGCTTATTTTAATTATAATTATTTCAAATGATATTTTAATCTTTTTACACAATGTGAGTAATGCCATTTTATGGTTCGTAATTATAGCAAAGTACTGGTAAAGAGGTTTCTTTCAGTAGCCTTAGAAAAACAGCTGCGCCAAGCAATTTTTTTAATCTAGTATTATGTGAATCCTTGGTCCTTACCAGGTCTAGCATACTCTTTAATGCGTATATGTCCGTTTATTACTCTTAACTAGACAGAGTATCAAAGTTCAATCAAAATTTGCAGAATACATGTCAATTTATACTACAACTGTCTGAATATTCACCAAAGTGTATGCGAATATACGGCCTGAGAATAAAATACCGTAGCAAACATTTCTCAATGGAATTTTTAATATTAAACGGCTTTTCTTAACCTTTTGCATATAACACAGCCATTTTAAAAACTTTCACCAAATCGAAAGTTGTTTGTTTACATAAATATATTAATATTTTATGTTTATTTTCGATAAGAGAAAATATATCGTTGATTTATACCATTTGTACAGGAAATTTAACAGATAAAAACTATACTATATAAATGTTAACTTTTTATAGTGCTTATTGCTGGATAAGTAATTTCTTATATCTTATATACGGTAGATGTTCAAGTAAACTTATATATTTTTTTTTTTTAAAAAACTTCTGTGTGTGTGTATTTTAAAAAAATACAAAATATCGTGTATGTATGTTTGAATGTGTCGTTTTCTTTTTATTTCATCTTATTTAAAAAATATACTATTCCTGCTTGTCAGATGTATAAATTATATGTTGTTACTCTTAACGAACGTTTTTAGGTTATTTTCTTTCTCTACCCACAAATATATATTAAATACATATTTAGACAAAAAATAGAATTCAAAGATTATTTTATTTCATGTGAGTACGGTATTTATTTTAGTACTTGATTTTTTGTTTTATAACATTTTTGATTTATTGACAATTTAAGTTAACAATACCGTGGAAATAATATGTACTACGTACAACGATATGCTTTAAATTTGCACCAAACCAAAAACATTTATTAACTGTGCGATATATAATTTATTATCCAATAATAAATAACTAAAAGAGCATTTGCATAGAATCACTTTAAATAAGTTTGGCGCCTAAGATTTCAGATCTTCAGAGATCTTTCTCGATAACCATTAAAAATTAATTCCTCTTAAATACACACTAATGTGTATTGACAATTTTTATCGGTAACAATTTCTCACGAAATATGTTTTTTTTCTCCAAATCTGGCTAGAATAAATAATTTGTCCACATTTCATTCTGATTCAAAGTATTTACACTGTCATAATTTCAGCTGAGATAGCAAGAGACAGCATGTTCACCCGTTTAAAAAGAGACTTTCTCGGCACACGTTGCTGTTACTATACATAACCTGTGAGCCTTTCTGTTATACGTAATACTTGCCGTTTCCATGAATTATACTTACAAATAGATAATAAATGCGTCAAGATGAATTTCGATAGGATACCTAGATAATGCACAAAAAAGTTTTTATATCATTATTTAATTGTTCCGAGGCCTTTCATTCGTTTCTAGAATATTCTACAGTTGACTAGATTTAAATAATGCGTTAAGCTATTTACATATATATGTTAAATCATACACAAAAGCATATAAGATAACTTTACAAATAATTAATCTATGTTCTTACCTTATTTTATCGGAATCCTAAAATGTTATACTATATTATTAAAGAATTAGGACATTAATCTAGACGTAACAAATATTTACACAAACATGAAATCGTAATTTTTTTTTAAAACATGAACTGTATTTAGTAGTGACATTATTTTTGAAATCAGATGAAATTTTACTTCCTCTATAATAAAATATACAAAGAAAAAGGTATTCATTTTTAAAGGTTTGCATATTTAATTTCTGCAATCCAATATTATTTTCAATCTAAAAATAGAAATATGGCTGCCACGTCATATTTTTTTTAAACTTTTTGATACTAGACTGAAACGAAAAGAAATCTTTGACTCTTCTAAATATAACAATCGATCAGAAATGTAATGTTTTACTTAAATTAAATGATAAATGGGAGTGTTGGTTAAAGAAAGGTTGCTTGCTTTTTTTAAGTATATAGATTATTAGATTATAAGTGCTTGATTAATTAGTCAATTTTAATGGAATAATAACAAAATTTTAACAAAGTAATAATTTCATATTATTTTTTTTTCGCTTATTTACAGAATAAGATATAACAATATATTTTTAATTAATATTGCAAGTTCCATTAATGTCAGTTACATATTACTAAACGCATGCTGTTTGAGTGATAACAAAACATCCAGTTATCGCAGATTATTACCCACTGGTACATGGTCCTTAGAGCCGGATTAATTCTTGTACATATCAGCTAAAACTTTTTCCATAGGCGTCTGTCCTATGGTTTTCGCGAAAAACTCTCTCTCCAAGTGCTGTGGTGAGACTAAACGCAGTAAAGGCAACAATAGCAACAGTCTGCCGAATCTCGCCGGCGCTGCCCCGTGTGCGGTCCTAGCGTGAGTCATCAGCATGACTTGTGCTTGATCTTGTAAGTTTTCTATCTGCAATGGATCTTTGAGACCTCGGGTTTCTGAAAATTTTTCATGTTTTTTCTTACACTGTGAGCAACAAACTAGCACACAGTTCACCTGATGGTAAGTGATCCCTGCGGCCCATGACATCTACATTCATACTTGATAAGGAATCATAATGCAGATGCGTTGTCACTCACACACAGGGGTCTAAGATGGAATGCCTCGTCACCAGTAATAATGTTCTCCGGTTCCCTACACTCTCCAGACAAAACACTCCAGTATTATGCTGCTATTTCACGCTGATATTCTGTGAAGGGCAATCATAAAACCATAAAACCAGTAGTAACAAATAACACATTGCTTAAAGTTTATGCACAACTTTTTTTGTATTTCTAGATTTATTCTCAATCACATGCCCATATCATAAAAACTACAAGGAATCATAATGCAGATGCCCTTGAGGACTGAGATGGAATGCCCCGTCACCGGCAATAAAGGTCTCCGGATCCCTACACACACCAGACGAAACACAGCACCATTACGCTGCGATTTAACGTTGGTATTCTGTCAGGGCGTGGTCCTTCCCCGGTCGAGCTAACTCATTCATCCTGCAGCTAGAAACAAACTGCAGCGTAGCTCTACCACTATCAAACTAACTATGTTTCTGAAATAATATAAATATCAGTAATTAGTTTTGTGAATGAAATATAAATATTTTTCTATCGAGTACACACATCAAATCGAAGTTAGTACTAAAGTGGTACTACAATAAGTAATATAGTGTAAAGATTTCGTACTGGCTACGTTTAAAATCTAGCTGTGGAAATTACGAATTAACAATACATAAACTAACATGTAAGTTCCATAAATAACTTACCAGATTTAAAGAGCACGATCGCTTTCATGCAAGCGAACTCTGCTGGGTCCACCAACACGGCTCTATACCGAGCTAGAACCTCGCGTAGACGACGCAGGGTTGCCGAGTGTACTCCGTTTTCTGTTAATTAATGACAAACTCTTTAATTAATAAATATTATAAAACAAAGTATCGCCAATGTGTTTGTCGACAACCTTGTATTATTGTCGTATCTGACCGTATATACAAATATATATATATATATACACACGTTTATCACGAAAACTATGGAACTGATTTTATTCAAGTGTTCGTCTACAGATCGATTCATTATCGAGGAATGTTTGTGTTTATTAATTATAATTATGTTGTAATATTATATATACAGACGTCGTCGAACCACAATGATATCCTCTGTTTATTATCAGATGACATCAACTGCATAGGATATATTGTTAAACCGTAAGTGTGTGCACAAACGCAGGGGCACTCTGTCCCTTTCTACGATTTATAGGACGTGCCTTCAAGACACCGAGAGCCGAAAACCAATAAGTTAACTCACGCAGAAATATTGTTACTGGACTCATATCCTAGCTCAAGATCAGCGACATACTAGAGACTAGCTGTTTGGTTAGTCCATTTGGTTAGACCATTACCCTACGGATATAATTTGATTAATTTGTTAGCTAGACAAATTAAAAGGTAAATTAAGTAAAAACTCCATTATATGCCGAGCTATAGAAACTAAGAATTATAACAATAGAATAGATATATTTGATTCGGTAAGCGAATACTTTAATAAGTTAGTATTAAAAAATATTTAATAAGGGATTAAAATTATTTAGTATTTATTGATTTTTTATAATTGTAATAATCGTGATTTAATTTTATTGCTAAGCTTTTGCTTTTTATACCTTTTACAGAATATTACAATACCAAATACAACAAAGAAAAGATATACCTATGTGCTGCTTGTTACCATAGTGATATAAGTATTAATTATACCGCGGTTATGGTTCTATAACAGCGGCTTGATTAAGTTTTTGTCAACGCTTTACAGAATATTACAATACCAAATACAACAAAGAAAAGATATACCTATGTGCTGCTTGTTACCATAGTGATATAAGTAATAATTATACCGCGGTTATGGTTCTATAACAGCGGCTTGATTAAGTTTTTTTCAACGCTTTACAGAATATTACAATACCAAATACAACAAAGAAAAGATATACCTATGTGCTGCTTGTTACCATAGTGATAAAAGCTACTTAAGACGTAAGAAACTTAAGGACGTAGTGTGTGTAGTGGTTAACCGGAATATTCGTAATGTTAATAGCATTGCTAATATTCTTTAAAAAAAATACATTGGGGTTATAGTTTCTTAACCACAAGCAAGAATATTGTCTTGTTTAAGCTTTGTCAACCCTTTACAGAAACCTTATATAACATAGAAGAGATCGATTTCCAGCTAGAAAGATTTACAGGTCGGTAAGAACTGGAGTTACCTTGGTCGGTTTGTTCGCTGCCAAACAAAGCTGTACACGCAGCATCCAAGGGCAGACACCATTGAATTGCGTTTAACAAGAATAACTCAGACCACGCCTCTTCTATCAGAATTACCTAGAAAGAAATTTAATTAAATAAAATTGGTCTTGTGTCAAATTCTAAACTAGTTCATGTCGTACTATAAATAGATACTAAACAATATTCATTGCGCAAAATATACTAAAGTCACGTAAGCAATGGCCGTCCAGCCTGTAACACCTATAAACAGGAATTAAAGGATCTCGAATGGCAACCTCGTATTTTTTTTTTGATGAAACGATGCTTTATTTCCTCTGACAAAATTATTCAAACACTGATTTTTTGCTATTTCCATTTTTGCAATTACAATTGCTGCAATTATTTCTTATAATAACTATTTAAGTTTTATATGAAATTTATATTACAATCTATTTCTTAGGTCTATATAAATCGAACAACATTAAATCAATATATATATATACACATTATTATAACTATTTTATTAACTACTTATTTCTTGGCAACCTCGTATTGGCTATCGCAGTTGGCAACCCCTCAATAAATTGAGTGATGAGCTAAGTCTACTGGTTATTCGAGATACCGCCATGTCACTGGCCGGTTCTCTAGAGATAGAAGCGTCGCTGGTGTTTCTTGCACCGAAGTGTATAGATAGCCAATAATAATAATAGAGATATTAATGTAGATAATTCTTAGCTGACCGAGCTGAGGTTCGGCCCTCTCGGGCACTTTCGAGGCAGACTCTCTCGCGGAACAGGGTAACGGTCCAAGCCGAGGCTCTCTCTTGGGAGCCCTTGTGCTGGTTACCCACTAATAAAGGTCTCGACTGAGCGCCATAAGCGCTCGGTCACCTCTCAACCCGGCGAAACTGTAAAAGCCCTCGGGCTAACAGCGGCCATCGGCCCGAAAAAAAAGAGCTAAATCTGCCGTTGGATTCAGGTGACTCAGAATCGTAACAATGTGAGAGAGGACTATGCAGTGGGCTAGTGTAAGGTTGAGGTGGTGATGATGAAGTATTAGTATAAATTGTTTTTTTTTGTGTATGTATAAATTGCTGTTGGTCCAGAGACCTTTACAGGTTTATCTAATTAGACTCGCGAGCGGGAGGCCCGCTGAGTAGGGAGACAACGACGATGCTGCGAATCTCCCGCGGAGACTGCTGCTGCACCACACGAACGCTGCTTGATTCCGTACGTGGTTCATATGCGGCCCGAAGGTGAGTCTTTCGTCTAATGTGACGCCTAAGTATTTGACTGTTTTTTCCCAGGGGATTGGACAATCAAATAGCCTTTTGTTGCGCCGAGAGAAGTACATGGCTGCACTTTTGGTGGGGTTGACCTCGATCCTTCATTTCCGAAATCATAGCAAAATCCTTAAGTGTTTAGGCTGCAGATTGGAGGCGTTTACAAATAGCGTCTGGTTTGAATCCAGACGCGAAGAGGCCAGTGTCATCGGCGAAAAGGGCTAGCTCTAGCGGTATGTTGTTGGTAGAGTGTGTATAAAATAGGACCTAGGACGGAGCCTTGTGGTACTCCGGCACAAATGGGGTGAACCTCGGAATGCGTTCCCTCGACGTGGTAACGAAAGGTTCGATTTCGGAGAGTCTCGTATGATAAGTACGAGTCGATCTGACACACCTAGCTCATACATTTAGTATGCATATGAGCCCGATGTGCCAGACCTTGTTGAAAGCTTTCGTCACGTCGAGGAAAAGTGCCCCAGTTTGGTAGTCCTGAAGAAATTTAGAAATTATTGCTTGGTGAGCATTGGAGCTCGAGATTGGCAGACAGACATTCACCTTGTCTTCGTCTAAGAAGGAGGGCGGTTTATTGGGACCCGCTAAGGGAGGCATTGTTTAGGCGGTCCCTCCTTTTAGGGATTTGGGAAGTCGCCAGAAGGCTTTTACTTCCTTATTGATTCCATATAGAGAACAAATCTGTTGATTTCACAGGCCGCAGTAATATTAATATGGTAGAAAAAATGCTTATACTTACTTGATCTCTGAAAGCCAGGCTAGCGAAAGAAGGTAAGTTCTTCGCCCATTTTACTGCCATGAAGAGCAATCGAGCTGCCGTTTCTGCGGAACTTTCCACGCCCAGAGGTCTGTAAATGTGTAAGAGTAAAAAATAAACTCTTACGTTTTTTTATCTCAATTGAGATACACCCATATCTCATGCTATCCCTTTTCCACGACCACGAATAAAACCAGTTTCTATTTTTGTCTTGATCAGTAAATTACTATTTTCGTAAGAAACCCATTGAATATTTTAACATTGATTAAACTTATAATTTGCATTTAGTTCATACAAACGTGCATGAACTTTGTATGTATTTGTTTTATTAGTGAACCTAACATAAGAAAAGCTGTATTTGTTCATACCTGTATGGTGGACAATTTTGTGGGTAGCTCGGTATGGCGGGCGGGGAATATGAAGTGGAGTCTTCCTCGTTGGTGACGTCGATACTGTCATCTGTCAATTGTTTTTGTAAATGCATAACATTAATTATTTTATACAACAAATAAAAATAATATATTTGCCATATTCACCAAGATCAAATCATGTCTTTAATTATCATTTCCAATATGTTCAGAATTACCTCCTCCTTAGTACTCCTTACCATTGGCTGTAGTTTGCCTTTTTTTTAACACAGCATAAACAGATGTCCCCAACAAACAATGTTTGTCTGTATGACCGCACATCTTGAGAACTTCTGCATGGATTCAAACGCAGTTATGACCTTATTTTTTCGAAGGCTTACGCGTATTAAAATTTATTCTATCATGGCATAGCCTGGCCAGTTGTACGTAATAGTCGTATAAACGGATAGATTTACATCAAATACTCACAAACCACTATTAATACATCACACCAAACAACTGTTCATGAAACTACATGCGACAACATATAACGCATACAATATTTTGTGTGCGGCTGTTTCTCGTTTCGGTGAATGGATAAAACCAAAGTAGTACTATAATACGTAAAGACGTGATGACGTCACTACCAGGCCCTGTGGAATGGAGTATGGTGTATGATACTCACCATCACTATCAGTATGCGGGTTATCATCGTTGTGGTCGTGGGATGAGTCAGGTTGCGTCAGCTGCGACGGTTGCGGCGGCGGTAGAGGCGCGTAGTGCGGCGACAGTAGCGGATATCTTGCGGGTGAGAGGGCCATAGCGAGGGATACCGGGGGACTGGATATACAAAAAAAACATGTTTAATCAAAGGAAAATATTAAAATATATGTAATGCGAATTATATAAGTTTTTTCATCAAATTAAGCAACGACCACACAATTAAATTCTTCAGGTTTATTAGGGTGACACATTTCACAGTTCACCTGATGGTAAGTGATTTCTGGATAAATTGAATATTTGCATTTATACGTTTTCTATTCTAGTGTTAAATAAACATATAATCCTCAAAGTAAGTATAAGTATTATGCATTCGTATTCGTGATATTCTGGCAACACTTGTTATGACTGCTAAAACTGTTGGAAGTGACCCGGATATAAAAGAAAGAATAAATATAAGTAAGCTTAACTAATAATGTATATATGTACTTATTATTATATCATTTATTTAAATTTTTTACTATTTTAATTTACTTAACAAGGTCAATCTTATAAGGAATAAATTTAATAAAAGTATATAACACTGACATCTAGCGGCCTTTAGTAACACGAGCACGACTATTTGATATGTAGATTTAACTAATTAATACTTTCCTTTTATTAACAACAGATGGTAATACATGTATATGAAAAATCAAACGTCTTACATTACATCATTTTTTATCATCACAAATACTTCATCACCATTACGTGTTAAGTTAAGTTCAGTGAATGGCATAGCTCAGTGGTCTTATATGGGAGGGATAGGACGCGTTGATAAATGAGTTGCTGCGTGAATAGGTTTGCTCGATTTCTGAAATATATATTTCTGTTTTTTTTTGTGAAAATCAAAAACTGATTGTTATTTTAAGTCGACGATCGTTTATTGACTTTTTTTTTAGCACCCGTTATATTTAATTATATTTAGGCCAAGAGATTAGATTACAGAAACAAAAACAATCTATTTAGTGCATAAGTAGTCTGACCATAAATACTGTTACATAAAAACTTTTCTTTTTTTCAAGTTTTTAATTATTTTGAACTTTCTTTCGATTTTGCGCCATTTCACATATTTTTTCATGTTCATTATCAAATTACAATATGGAATAGGGTGTTAAAGAAAATAGGATTGCAGTGATCGCCTTGCACATGTACAATAGGGTATGGAGCCTTCGGTCATATTCCAGATACTTCCAAAGCTTGGTATCAGCTGTATGTTCGTATATCAACAGATACAACAACACTTCCTCTGTCAAAGACCAGCCAAGATCGGGGCGGCCGCGTGCTGTTAGAACTACAAAGGCCGTTAATGCTGTTAAAGCCAGAATTCGTCGAAACCCCATTAGGAAGCAAAAAATCTTATCGCGAGAAATGAAGATTCCCGCTAGGACTCTGTCGCGTATTATAATAGCTCGGTGCTTATCGTCGATATACAGGACATGCCCTACATCAATCTTTACAATTAAAGAGAGTGGATCGATCAAAACGCCTTCCATCGCGATACGCAGGTGAAAGGCACAGAAATATCCTCTTTACCGATGAAAAAATTTTCACGATTGAAGAACACTACAATAAGCAAAATGATAAAGTGTACGCTCACAGTTCTAAAGAAGTTGCTCTAGTGGTCAGAAAGTTACAACGTGGTCATCATCATCAGAGTAACAAAACTAAATTTTTGTATCAAGATACAGATACTTTTTAAAAATATACCGTGGACTTTCCAGCAGCCAAAGGTGGCCATTTAGAATAGATTTTTTTTATTTGCTTTGCTGAGACTAATAAATAAGTAGGTATAAATTTTAATATTACATTACTTTATTAAAAAAAAATGCATTTTCATTTGCAACAGAACTTATGGCCGGACTAGGTATAATCGTACATACACAAAATTCCGTTAATTTGTTTAGATATTTAGATAAACACGGTTGACTGGTGGAGAATGCCAATGGGCATTATGTCCGCCCTTGTAAACCTTATTTAAGGAACATAAAGAATAGATATATAAACAAACGTTTTCAACAATATAACATACAGACGGGTATTCCTGTATTTATGGACGTAAACAACTCCATAATATTGAATCTTTCATTTCATCACACTTTCATATTCAATGCGGGGTAAAATAAAAAATAACGGTAACCATTTGGCAATCACATTCGTCATAAAAACCACTTAATCCAAGAGAGTGGATATCCCTGTCCTATAGCACTTTAGTGTGTATGCAATTCATTATGGTAATGTAATATTTATAAGGGCTAGTTATGAAACTTTTATAGTGTTTTGAGGGAAGGTTGGAATATAACTTGGGTATATAAGTCTATATGGTATATGTTGTTGAGGTTATTGACAGACAGCGTTTACGTAAAATGTATATAGAGGTAATTGTTATAATAAAACTTTTACGTATTTAATATCGTTGAAAATGCGTATAATTCTAAGCAAAAGGTCTAAATATCGAGGTTGTGTTGTTCCACATATTTCGTAGTAGTTATATAAATCTATTTTTTAGTTTGAGTGTCCTCTAACTTATGAATTAGTATACGTTTAATCAGAATTGGTTAAGTAGTTTAAAATATATGGACTTTTAAGCGAACAGTCTATAGAACTGTTTGTGGCTGAGGGTTTTTGTTCTTATTATATTAAAGTTGATTTTAATGACGGGAGTTATAATACTGTGGCCATGACAATATTTAGTCCACATAATATTAACTAGAAGACATTAATGTTATTAAGGAAGTGACGTGAATTAGACAATACGCAGTATCCAGCAAGACTGTTTTGAAACAAGAAATCTTTTAAAAGTTTATGGGTTTAACCGGACCATGGTTTCCCTATTAAAGAAAGTATTCAGTAGGCACATATGCGAAAGAGACAAACTCCGTAAAGTGGGTCTCGCTCAAATTTTCTTTCTTGAATGAATGGTTAAAGAAGAAACAATCATATTACATATGTCATATTTTTTTATGTTATGACGGGGTGACAAACAAGCACACAGTTCACATCCTATATATAAACTCTGTAGGCCATGACATTCATTCATCTTGATGAGGAATCGTAATGGAGATGTATTCTTACCGCTGAGTATCTTCGTGGAATACCTTGTCACCAGTAATAAAGTTTCTAGTTGAATTTTACTTATTTTCCGCTTTAGTATTCCGTTTAAGCATGGTCCTTTGAGTCGGCCTATTCTCACTAAATCTAGTTTATAGCTATCATTAATGAAGATTAATATTTGATTAGCTGCATGTATAAATTGCGTCTTTCGCAAATGAATCTACTGGAAGATTAAAAAATTACTTTAGCCCAAGTAAATGCTACGCCATCGGTGTTCAAGTTCTGCGCTGACAATTATATTTGTGTATTCTACATCTATTAATACCCCGGTATACCCCTGACGTCAAGTCACTTGACCGTGCGAATCAAGCCTCAAGTGACCCCGCCTCGTCAAACGTGGGGTCGCTCCGGATGACCGCCTCGGCCAGGTAACTCCGTTTTGCATATATAAGTTGCTATATTAAGCCTCTAGTTATCTGGCCATCTCCATTAGGAGGCGGGCAATTATTGATTAAGCTAGTTTCTAGTTTTTTTTCGGATTTAACGAGAAAGCGAGTCGAAAGACCACGCCCTCAATTGTCAGTAAATAGGGAATTGAATACCCAGTTACGTAATGAGACCTAGTCACCAGAAGTTTTTAAAAGAATATTAGCAATGCTTTATCATTACTAATATTCCGGTTAACCACTGCTGCTAACTAAGCTGAAAATGCTTGTGCTAGGAGATGGATTACTACAATAGTCCAATGGTGGATACGAACCTACTACACTAAACCATTAGGCTATTGACGCCTTGTTAGTTGGTTAGTCCGAAGTTAGTTGAGCGGTTCATTCACAAAACAGAGCAGCGCTAAATTACAGGATTTAGTTTGGTATTATGAGTATTCGTGCCTAGGGAGAGACAAAATATCCGTGCCTCGGTCAGTTTGTAGCTACGACGTGGCTCTACTACGTTCAGATTGGATTATATAATTGTAGAATAACGGATGATAGTTCCGTTAGGTAAAGGAATAACCACATATGTGCCATTTCCGCTTTATATTCGAACAATTGATCAATTGTTTATTAATCTTTAATTTATTTATTTTAATTGCGCATGCGCATCGTTATATATGTCATAGGCCGGTTCTATTAGGAAAGTAAATTATATATAGATCCTGTTGCTGGGGACATGCCACCGCTCTAGAGAGGGAATTAGGATATCGTAAGCTACGTTACACCGCTGTGAATTCAACACATAAAATACTGTTTTTTTTCAATTTATTTCTTACGATTTCAAGTACAGGTTTCCTAACGATGTTTAACTTCACCGTCAGATAATAAAGGTAAATAAGCAATTAAAATTGCAACAAACAATGTGATTGGTGCAGGTAGCACGACGCGGGATCTAACGCGGTTTGCAGGTCAAATAAAACAAATACCCGAACGCTGAGCTACGACTCTTCGAACCTAAAAATGTAAAGTTCCAAACTACATGTGTGTTATAGGCGTTTTCGCTAAACACAAACTTCTCAAACCTAATTAAAAATATATTTATTTAAATAGCTCATACATTTATCTCATTAGTTTCGATTATATATATGTACGCAATTTGATAAACAAAATAAATTGTCGTCTATACCTAACCTAGACCTATCGTCGATAAATAATCATAGATTGTCATAATTCTATATGGTGTAGTCTCTAGAGTCTAAAGCAGGGTTAGTGCCGATCGATTTTTTCCTTGAGAATGTGTCGCTATCGACTGGACTAAAACAAGACCAGACTTTTCAATAGGAGGGCCACACCAACCGAACCAGTGTTCTCCCTAATTTAAAAAAAGTCGTTATGTAAGGGTTTCGGGAAATAATGTGGTTAGAATGTTAATAGTACGTCTTATAAAACTGCCGTTTTGTATGAAATAGGTTAAAGTACCTTTTTTTCGAAAGCATTTCAAAGGCATTTTGTACTGCCTCTCGGGAATTTAATTTTTTCCCGCTAAAAAGTTGTCCAAATTTTGGCAAAAGTTATAGTCGGTGAGTCCAACGTTTGATGAATACGGTGGACGAGGGAGAGCTTCTAACCCCAACTCTTGCAGCTTGGAGACTGTCTGTTGTGCAGTATGGGGTCGCGCGTTGTCGAGTTGGAGCAGCGGGGACGACCGATTGACCAAAGCTGGTTGAGGTGAGCGAGTTTCTCTATCATTGTCTTCAGTTCTTCACAGTACACATCTGCAGTAATGCTCATGCCATTTGGTAAAAAACTGTGATGAATCGGCAGCACTAGACCACCAAACAGTTACCATCATTTTTATAGATATTATTTTTCGTTTAGGGCATTGCTTTGGTGCTTAACCAGGATCTAACCAACTTGCTGATCGCTTTCGATTGTCGAACAGAATCCACTGTTCGTCGCACGTAACAATTCGGTTCAGAACTCTTTCATTTCTATGCCTGTTGAGCAGCGCGAAGCAGGTCATAATGAGTTCGTTGCCCTGGCGATCGTTAAGTTCGTGGGGCACCCATCTATCAAGCTTCTTTACCTTGCCAATTTGTCGCAAATGGATCAATATTGTTTTGATGTTAACACCAAAAGCTGCTGCTAGCTCGACTGTAGATTGAGTATCATCAGAATTCATTTCATCTTCGTCACAATCTTCATTCACAATCGCCTTTAATTCATCATTGTTGACCAAAGTGTCCGGACGACCACGAGGTTCATTTTTCAAATTAAAATTCAGAACTAAACCGGGCAAATCAATAACGGATTGTACATAAGTTTGTAAAGTTCTCTCCGTAAATGTTGTTGATGTAACGTGCCGTTTGTGCCGCGTTGATGCCACGACGGAACTCATATTCCATAATTACACGAATTTTTAAAATATCCATTATGACGAAAAATGTTTAAACGTATTGAAAATACAAAGCTAATCAATAAATAAAAGACTGACTTTGTAAAAAGAATGTCATGTTTTTAAAATAAAGTCAATTTGAATTCACAGCCAATCAAAACTTTTTTTTGGTTTGAAGTGACCACCAATACTGAAGAATGGCAATTTCATAGGTAAAGACCTAATATTAAACATTAAACATACTCTTTCGCAGTAATAACATTACATACTGATTAAATTATGATTTTAATAAAATTAAAAGTAACTATAACAGAATTGCAGATTATATATATGTAAATATATATAAACTTCAATGAAAATTATTTTCTTAGCAGCGATCGATTTATTGGCCAACCGTGGTCCTCTAGGGATTGAAATAGAATTATTGCTCTTAGTAATTTTGCCTGTAGTTTCCTTAATTCATAAATATTTTGTGAAAGCATGGTGGACTTGGTCCTGTCAACCCATTCTACATATTTCTTTCTTCTAGATGACCGCATATGCAATTGTTAGGATACCTGGCCGCGGATACTTAGTTCTATTGCCAGCCGAGGACTAAATTTATATATATATATATATATATATATATATATATATATATATATATATATAGGTATATATATATATATTATATGGTTTTCAGGTCTAGGTTTTATATGAATGTCCTAGTCCTTGTCACAGCATATGTGAAGCTTCTTCTGACCTAAAGAACTACATTGAAAAAGATTTACTTACTTTTAGTCTTGTTTTACAGCGACGTACGTTGAAATATCAAATTAAAAAAAAAGGTTAACAGATAAACAATAGTTTCTACTATCGTCCTCCATTTTATACGATCCTAACACCTCTCATATTCCACATCGACACATTCACACATATCAGTTGGTAACGCTTTAGTGCTAAATGTTAGTATGTGTTAGTCCTCAAAGCATAATTCTCGCCTCAGTGGCGTTTTCAGTGTATGATTCCACTATCGGAAACTGAGCATGATGTCTTTGTCCGCTTACGTTCTGCCACGGCCTGTTGTCGCGGAAATTACCGTGAACGTTTCTTTTGATGTATTTAGTAACATTTATTCTATAGTTTTAAAGGGAAACGGTAGTAAGGAAATAAACATATAAAGTTTATAAAGCAATAAAGTTTCCACAGATAATTAGTTCTTACAATTTAAAACCACATAGATATATTACACTTACATTTTTTTTAAATAGATATATGTAAAATTCAGTTTAAAAAACCGCAAGTTTTTAAGCACCGTATAAAAGATACTAAATTTTAAGAAATAAGAATAATATAAAGCCCTAATAAAATGAAGCTTTATATATGTACGTAATTATACACCCTTTTTGTAGCTTTATTTTATTGAGAAGTTCATGTATATTATGTAAAAATAATAAGTATACCTTTACTAAAATAAGGACACACAATTTAATTGAAGGTACGTGTACTGTGTACTGTGTTTTACAAGTGTTAATTTATTCTTGACTTCAGGTGCATTCTCAAACTGGCGAACTAAGTTGGAAAATCTCAACGAAAATTATATAAAAAAAAAAGAAAAAAAAACGTAAAATGTGGCATTCTACTATTCCACATGAGTGCGGCTCCTGTTTGATCGTAGCTACCCTCATGTGATACTGCTACGAAGTATAGTAAAAACTAAGGTGACCAAGAGACGGTGCACCGCTTTACCTCCTATTTTTCTTGATTATAAAATTCTTTCTGTGCGGATCGAGAGACTGATGTTTAAACTCAGCTGTTGGAATTATTCCGAACAACTCAGAACATTCCCCTTTGACAAATACAGTTACACGAAGAAATTCATAATATTATTGTAGCTTTAATATCACACCGGGCAAAACTTATATATTATTTACTGTTGAATCAGGCCAGGATGCCCTTGAGGGCATATGTTGAGGTTAAGCCAATAATGATTGTAATGTGCAGGATAGATATCGGATTTACCATTGATTTCCGTGTTGTAAGAATTGTCGTTGTAATGTATTTAGAACAAAAAATTACATTTATATTTTAAAAAAATTTCATCTTACCCAAAAACACCAACAGCGACAGCGGCCTCCCTCAAGGCTCTTTCCTGGTCCATATCCCGGAGCGCCTCCGGACGTATCGTGGCTGTATTGCGTGGCTGCCTCTCATTCTGCACCGCTGTCAAAAACATCGTATCTATGATTTCTCAATTAGCATTAAAAAAAAATCGGTATTTTTGTTTATTACAATTTTTTTTGTAAGCAACCTAAGATTTTGGCCATTATATACATATCTAGGGAGAAAAAAAAAAAGTTCCGAATTTTTTTTTTGTTGAACAACCTAAGTTTTTGGCTATAATATATCTAGTAGAACGGATGGGAGAAAAAGGTTTTTGAATGGCTACCTACCAGATGGTTTATTGTTTGTGACAGTTTATGGGAGACACTTATAATCAGCTGTGAAAAATTTATAATTTGTGACGATGTTAATGACGATGATGAGCAAACTAAGCCCCATCTTCAGCCTTGCCGGTCTCAATACAGTCGTTAATTCCAATTGTTAAAAAAATTGCGAAGATAAGGCAAGTAAGTCTGTATTGTAAATATAATCAGGCAAATTTATACTTAAAAGGAATCTCTTTCTAATGATGTTGGAGTTTCTAGTTGCAGCATGAATGGGTCGGCTCGAGTGGAGGAGGACAACACCCTCACCGAACCCCACCGTGAAATACCAGCATAACACTGCTACGTCGATTGATGAGTGATGGACTAGTAACTCAGCGGTGACAACGCGATTCTATATCTTTTGTAGAGATGAGAGAGATGAATGTAGGTTTTTATTTCTAAGTAGTACTTGTAGTTGGTGGTTTTTGTTTCGGTTTTCGGTGGTGGTAATAGTTTAAACATAATTTTGTACAGCATACTGGTACTACTAAGTACGCTTGAGGATGCCGCGTGTTAACTTGGTGAGGCGGGGTGGCATTTGTGTTTGGTGGTTCTAACACAATTTCGGTGATGGTAATAGTGTTAACTTGATTTTGGAGAGCATAGTGGTACTACTAAGAACGCTTGAGGCTGCCGCATTAAGTGGACGAGATGTGTTAACTTGGAATTAGTGGTTCTGGTTGTGGTTTTCGGTGGTTTGAGCATTGTTTGATAGTACTACCGTTATAACACTAATTTACTTATCAATATTCATCAACGTTTTGTGACATGCTAGTGCAATGTCTTCTATTGTTATGAAAAGCCTGTATATATTCCTCAGTTGGACATAGGGTTCCTCTTCAAAGTTCATGTTGGAGTCTAGCCCATCACACTGCTCGACTCCAGATTAGAAGACCTCACATGTCTTCGAAATATATTTTTGTAATTTTTTATAAATGTATCTTTATTTCACTGATGACCCAAAACCCTAAGTGGCTTTAGTAACTTCCTTATGTACACCCAAGTAGTGAAGCAGTACGATTATTCGATGTTTTCCTATTTTAGTTTAGAATAGAGAATAAAAATAAATAGTTATATCGTAAGGTAATAAAAAGATTTCTAAGTCTTTATCATTATATATTATGTGCATAAAATTACATACTTGCCAAACAAAAATTGTGTTCGGCCATTATACTATATTATAAAAAAGAAAAAATTCTATTTTATGTAATAATTTGTGTGTGTGTGTTTTATAATAATTTGTTTTTTTCTTTGTTTTGAAATATAAACCTTCAAAGATTATTTTTCTTAATAGTATGAATATATACTGAATATCTCTCTCTACATTTGTTGTTTTTACTTTCAGTTTTTTTATTTAACTATTGTTTATTATCCATGTTATTCTTTTGTTTCGATGTTTATATTTAAGGCAAATAAAGTTATTTTATTATTATTATATATCATAGAGTTCAATTTTTAAAAAAAACATTGCAAATTTAAACACGGCAAAGTTAGACATACAGTAGTATGTATATAAAGGAGTTTCTCTGTAAAAGGTGCGCGTTCGATGTCAGAGGGGCAATAAAATCAAATAGAAGTCCTCTGGCCTCAGCCTCCCCTAGGAGGGTGGGGAGGCTTCATCGATTGACGTTAAGTAGAATGCGGTACGTGTCAAGTATGGATATTTTTTTTCTTTTTATAAAAAGCTCTACCTAATAATATCCAAACTTTTGGGTATTTCTATTGCATATATTATCCAGATTTTACTTTTTAGGAAATTCTCGCCACACATTGGGATTAAGTTTAAAAGGTAATGGAATCTTGGTGTAAGAAATTAGAGATATATTATATTTTCACATGATCTAATTCCCACATCCCCGTTCTACCATCGGACTTCACGATGCACTGCTTTCATCCTTTTGTTGTGAACATCCCTAAACCCGAACGAAGTGCTTTGCTTCGTCTTTCATTATTTGTACAGCAAAAGACTGGAATAGTTTGCCCGCGTCTGTCTTTCCTTCCGATTACAATGTGGGTGTTTTCAAGAGTAGAGTGAATAGGCATTTACTGAGCTAGTGCGCCTTACCATCCAGGACTGCAATTCCATTCATTAATACATTCATTCAGGTGGGATCGTGGTCAAGCACTTGTTTAGAATAGTATTCTGCGAAGGCGTGATCTTTCCCCGGTCAAGTCGCTAGTGGTATTTCTTGACCGATACGTCTTAGGGGCCTTCGAGAAAAGAGCTGACACCTTTCTTAAGGCTGGCAACGAATCTGCCCAATACTACTACTGCTACTGCTGCTTGCTAGTTTACCATCATTTCAATAAAAAAAAAGTGGACCAATTCATATAGTATCTGTATCTTCTTTCTACCAAACTACATCGTGGGTTATTAATAGATGGATATATGAAATGCAGCCACTTGATTGATGCAATCATTTTAGTAGAAAGTTTAGGGAAAGGAATTAGGTGCAGTTTTCGGAGGTTGGTTTAAAAGTTTTAGCTTAGATAAACTAGACTTAGGTGGGGCCGCCTTGTCGGTTGTGCGAAAACGTTCCCGTGACCCCGCCATACGCGACGATGGAGGAACACCATGGGGTTTTAGTCGGTGCGAGTCCGACGTTACCCGTCCTTGCCCGCAGGATGGGTATGCGTAGGCATTTCGTTAACTAAAAGAAAAGGTAAACTAGACTTTCGAATGCGCTGTGATAAAATATTGCCACGTGTATAACCTAGCACTAGCTATTTTTGTTATTCTTGAACTAATACAATATTTAAAACGTCGTCATTAACCAGGTTATACCGTTGAGTAACACGAAACCCGACGTTGTAGACTCGGGGGTCGAATGAAAGAGTATAGCTTTATACCCAGAGCCGGGTGCTACGTGACCGTATAGCCGGCTCAATTCACTGCCGGGATAAAGTCGCGATCAATCATATCCGGTCGGATTTCATAGTTTCAAGGATGTTTACAGGAAATTCAGCCGTGTGATGGGGGTCTTTAGAATATTTATATGTACAATATGCAATGTACTTTTTCATGCTAGCGTCTTTTATCACTTCTTGATGTTATGCTCGCTTACTCAGACAATAAAATAGATGTAATAATTTGTACCAATATTGGTTTAAGAATTTTGCGCACTCATAACCGTTCGGCATATAAACAATTTGCACGTGGTAAAACAATCTCGCAGCTAAGGACTAGCTCCATTAATAGGTAAACAGTTTCACAGAATACCAGAGTATAATAGTAGCTTCAAGCTGTTCATCGACTGGTTAAAGTGGAGTACATAGTAAAGAAACTGAAGACTATATTGATCAGATATTTCATCTTAGTCCTCAGGGATGTCAACGCATCATCTAAATTATAATTAGCTATCGTGAATGAATTTGTTTATTATGAAACGTAGGAATAACTTACCATCAGGTGAACTGAGTGCTAGATTGTCACTTTCTAATATCATTAAAAATAATAAATAATGTTGTACATGCTATATTTTTATGTACACTTTTTAATTATTTGCAATGACCGTTCTGTTATAACTACTTATCTCTGTCTCTCCAACGCAATCAGCTACACACCAACGTATGTCCCGCTCGCACGCGACACCGGAAATGAGACCTCAAAGATGGCTGCGGCCGGATGTGGGAGGGGCGTGTTGATTTATAGTTAAGGGGGAAACTAGTTGCGTATGTGTGGTGGTGTTATGTCAAATATATTGAGTGAGTTAAATTTGACAAGTTGGTAAATTGACCTATCCGAATTGGAATAAAAACAATTAGAAATATTCGTAACTAGCTAAGTTAGTAAATAAATTAATCTGCCATTCGACTTTTGTCTTGTACCATCTTCTAACAAAAGTATGAAAGCTTATTTGGTATGAGTAGTCCGAATGTTAGTGACGTCAATAGCACTGTCAGCATTTAAAAAAAAAGTAGAAGTGTACAATTTAAAATTAATATATAATTTATGACACCAATGCGATATTCATGATCTGTATTTTGTACGAAATTTGCTACGTTTGAATGCAGTTCATATCTTTAACTCAAATTCAAGACACACTTGCGTCTAATATGATGCAAAAATACCAAAGACTAATATTATAAATATATTATATATTGTATACCTTCAATCTCCTTAAAGATTTTTAATAAAGTTGGCTATTACAAACAGTTGTACAAATTGGAATTGTTTGGAAATCTAAACCAAGACTCGCGACACGGTAAGCAACAACTTTGACCACTAAGCCAGTAATCGAGCAACATTATTTAAAATATATTATAATGTATGTATTGCCGATACGAGTATGATATCTTGTGATCCTGAATCTTAGTCGTTCAAATACAGAAAATACCCTTTTGAAAAAAGGACAAGGAGGTAGGTAATTGAAATATAAAATCAAAGGGATCAGGTGCAGAACCTCATCTGCACGACTTCCAAATCAGTTTGAATCTGAACTCACAACATATTTACGTCTCTTTCACTCTTCTACAAAAACTATATGCTTCCACTCTTTCGTTTACCACTCACGGTTTTTGTCGAATTGATTCGACTTTGCCATTTATTGATTCCACAGAGCTACGACAATTTATTTACAATTTTATGTCGAAGCATTGAAAGCTTCAAATCCATTGAGCCTTCGAAATGTAAAATTTATGATTCTGACAGTTGAGAAAAGGACCCTAAATCCTTTGAAATTGGATTTATATTCACTAAACATAAAAGTAAGAATTGCGTCCCGCACCTCGCACATTTAAAATTCACACTTTAAAGTTTGAACTCATTTGCTTGTGTTATAGAGTTTATATTCAAACGAACGGTAGTTGTGACTTTAGGATTTATGAGCGATTAGTACAGGGTCGGATTTAGAGGGTTTATGGAAGGATTAAAATCGCATTAATCAGTGTCTGTTGCTATAGCTTTAACTCCGGTATAAACAGTTAAGTGTTAGGGTACGCGACGTTGGATTTATGTACAGTTTTGCACGTTTTAAATGAATTTAATACTAAAAATAATAATAGTTCAATTCCAAAAATCGTCTTACCATGTATTGAACACAATAGGATAACTTTTTTAAGTTTCTTAAATACTTATTATTATTATTAAGTAATTTCATGTTAATAATGAAATAAGTTCGTTTGTTTTTGGAGTCTCTCTTATTCCTCCGTAGGTCGTGGTTCTTCGTCTTGTTCAATATCTGGCAAAGGAATCTATTTTGTTAAGCCATCTATGTTTGTTCCATCAACACTAGAATTTATATTGCAGTAATTTTAGATCAAGAATAATTAGATTTGTTCAACCCAATCCTATTGTTACTTATAACTTATTTTTAAAATTATATACATCAAAATTAAACCAATTTCATAAGATGAACAATCGAACATTTAAGATAAAATTTGTCTGATAATAGTTTAAATAAAAACGTCAAAATATTATATTTACGAAATATCATGCGATCATACGTATAGTTTTACGTACGGTAAGATATAAGATTAATGAAACACAAAAAATACTATTTTTTTGTGTTTAATTAATCTTATTTGCATTAATATAAACAAATTTTCAACACAACTATACACCGTAAGTCCGGGCTTAAAGCGATACGAAAAAGGTACAGTCTAGGATTAAAACCCGAAATCACCCCATTAGCATTTAATTTTACAAATGAATCTTTAATTCTCCGCTTTCTACCGTCTTTTCCTAATGATAACATTAGATTTAACTCACAATAGATCATAAACACGTATACCTTATAACTGATACGCCCCTAATTCTTTTTTTTTTATTTATTATTTAATTTTTCACATAGTGGATGTAGATTTGATAGCACGATGAGCCTACCATACCATCTATGGACAGTATTCTCCTTTACTTCCGTAAAAAAAAAATATATTAATAAATAGAAAGATAGTCGATAGACAAAAGATGTGTGTCGTTTAGCGTAGTGTATGTCTAAACCAAGTAAGCGGATTAGTCTAATTTAAATAATTATGTTGTATATCCAAATGGTAGAAAAAATAGTATTAATTTTTATAAAAAATACTTGAATTAAATTATAATTGAAGAGTATTTGAGAAACCCCTCTTAAATCATGACTCTATTATTATACAATAACATATACATAAATATGTAATCCAAACACAGAAATGTAAAATAGAATGTATACTGTAACACAAAACTCAAGCAAAGCTACAAAATTATTCCTCTAATTAATCTAGTTAGAGAAAAGGTGGAGCCGAGGCATTTGACAAGGTAAAGCGGCGTCCCGACGACCAAGCGTAACGAGATTGTAGCGTCGACATCTCAAAGTGTAACCGAATTAAGTGTTCCTTTTCACGCGAGAAAACCAAGTGCAAAATAATGCCAAGCTTAACACAATAAAAGCTACCCCGACGGGTGTGCCGCAGGGTGCTCTGCTCTGCCCTCATTACACTGGGACATCTTTTTGACAGTTTCTTTTCGTGTTAAATTGGATCAATGTTTCATTGTTCAACGCTCGTACGTTATGGTAATTGCAGGAAATTGAAATCGGGAGTTTTCTACTTTAATTTACTGGAGATTCTTGTCTGTTACGTCTTTTAAATTAAGTTTATTTGTGAAGAAACTTTTGTCCTTGGTCTTTTGAATAATGTTTATTTTAAGTACCTATATATTAAAGCTAGTCATGATAAATGGATATTTGTTTACTCTTTAATAACTTATGCATATGGAACAAAGTTACTAATAAAATGATTATAGGTACTTTGTATTTATAAGTTTAATTAAATTTATTGAATGTAAGTGTACAATTTAAAAATCTCGAATTTGATCTCTTAATTAATAACATATATTGTACTAAGTAATAAAAATATGCATATATGCATATTTTGTGCATAGTTTTATTACTTTTTACTTGATATATCTTTACTTGAGATTAACTATATTTTTACTTGAGATATCCGACTGTTACATCGTGGGTCCCGAGGTCGATTTCCAACCGAACAACAAAATTTTTATTCATCGCAAAATTAAGGTTTTCCAAACAGGGTGTGTTATATGCGTGTGCCCTATCCATATCACTGCATCTGAACCTTCCTTCAGTGTTATTGCTCATACACAATATTCTATGGATAGCAACGACGAGTGTGCCTTTGTGTTTTTACAGAAAATACCGATGTAGATGATCGGCAAGTAGGATATTATCGTAAACAATATAATATGAAATCTATGAACTTTTTTTACTCCCAAACATTTCTCAGACTTCTTTTCTTATTCAAACATATTCGTTAGGCGGTGATGACGTTAGTTAAATCACTATATAGCGATCATGGGCTGATATGTTGAACTCAAATCTCATTAGCTAGTAAAGAGCTTCCTTATAAGCGTGTAGGTACCGATATTGCGCCAACCCGCCTACCCAGAGTGCTGAGTATGGGCAACTCCAGAAGCTATCTTACTAGCGCTATCTTAAAGAGATCTATTTACCGCATTTATTGATTATTACTCATATACTCTTATATTATATGAGATAAGACTGCACTCGTTTCAAATAATTGATTGATTAAAGTAAAAGGTATAAATATGTAACACTGATGATCCACGACAGCGTTAAAAGTACTAGAGATTAAGACGAGGCGTTTGCCTAATCAATTTGCTAATAGTGTATCAATTACGTAAAATCTTCCAAACTATGAAATTTTTACCAGATTGATGATAAGGCAATCTTAATGCAAATTGGCTATTAGTCTCGAGAATTAAGATTGAATGCCTCATTACCAGTAATTAGATCTCTGGATGAGCCTGTCATCTTAGCTATAAATACTGTTTATCATGAACGTTATTAAATTTTGGCTCCAGGCTGGCACTCGTACACGCGATTCGCTTGCTGAGTATCGCAATAGAAGGAACCATAATGACATTGTTAGAGCAGATTTAAATACAAGTGCGGTTAAACATCCCGATTTAAGGGGGGTCTTCATTTGAATGTAACGCGCGAACGCCCGAGGGCCTAAGCTTTGTAGTTTTTGCTTAATTATCTGTGGTGAGAATAATCGCTCGTTAGGCGGGAGGTGTGACCGATGGACTTATTAGAATCGGCTTAAGGGCATTTCTCGTTAATGACGTTTGTTGTTTATTTTCGTTATTCTTTATTTTTCCGTTAATAATTTAAGTATATAAAGTATATAAAAAAACATGTATATATACCGGTCACAAAAATAATATCTTGAATGTAGTCGTTAATCAACCTTAGTTTTATAAAAAAAAGTAAGAGTGACAAACGAGGACAAAGTGTAGCTGATATTAAGATGTAGACACTTTATGCGTTGTTTTTTTTATATAAAACGCCTTAGCATGGAGTCCTAATATAATAGACAGACCGAAGAATTGCATGACAATTGTTATCGTAAGACAATAATTGGGATGATTTATTGCGTGCCTTTAAAGCGTGCTCTCAATTCTGGGATCTGTTGATGTTGGCACTGTTGACCTATGCGGCTCATACTTCATCATACTCCGTGCTCGCGGATTCCGTATCCTCTCGTATGCGCTCAGTTTTCAATGCATCTAACGCTCACCCCGTCGGATCGAAAGGCAGTTCTGTTAAGAACAGCTAGTTCCCAGCTATCAGCGCTTTGAAAGCACTACGCATTCACGGTTTACCAGCGTATCAAGGCTCCGCTGCCAGATTGATATATATCATATATTTGTTATAGTATATAGTATACTTTCTTTTTTCTTTCATTAATCTATAGTTTTAATGTAACAGTAATTCTAAGTTTTATTTAAATTAAACTTCATCCGGAGGGGCTTAGCAGCTGTAACACAGGTCTAAGACCTAGCACGGTTGCTAAAGAGAAGAAAATAAATGGTTGAAATTGTAATTGTAAATCAAATCAAATATCTGTTACGTAACAACGTTGTATAATAAATGTATTAAATGTAATATAATAATTAAATGTATTAATAATATAATATAATTAATAATACTATACACTTAGCATTTCTGTTGGTGAGCGAGAGAATTCAGTGACCCAGTTACTATCAAATAGAAATGTATTTCATTCTCTATATCGTGCAAAAATATCAAATCCGCTTTATAACGCTTACTTCTCTAGAAAAAGTTTTTTTTTTATTACGTTGAGCGTAACAAAGGAGCACACAGTTGACCTGATGGCAAATGATTCCTGCGGCCCATGACATCACATTTATCCTTCACAAGGAATCATAATGCAGATGCGTTGTCACCCTTGAGGACTGAATTGGAATGCCTAGTCACCAGTAATAAACGTCTCCGGATGCCTACCCTCACCAGACACACAAACATCAAACACAGCAGTATTATGCTGGTATTCTGTGAGGGCGTGCTCCTACCCCAGTCGAGCTGACCCATTCATTCTGCAGCTAGAAACAAATTGCAGTGTGGCTCTACCATATGTATGTTGTAGTATGTTGTAGTATGTTTGTCCTTTTCTATCTGAACTAGTACAAATGAATTCAACTGACAACTATTATATTTTAACAATGGGAACGTGCGACATAAGCTGTAATAAAGTAAGCCCCCGGGCGAAATGGGTTAGTCGGTAATAGCTTTGAACTTAATAAGTGTCCGTGAGGGTCAGCAACTTAATGGTTAATGACATTCACATCAGCATAAACTTTGGACAACATGAGTTAATCTTGATATAAAATAAAAGAAATAATTTCAGCATGATAATTAATAAAAGAAAACAAACGAAATTGACTTTAAGATAACGCCTGTTATTAAAGAGAACATAATCAATAAATTTATACTTGTAAGAATTTTACAGTATCTTCATTTCTTAATTTGCGAGTTGCTGGAGTCAAACCGTGGTGGCGATACCGATAAAATGATCGATTTGATAACGACGATGTTTTCCTGGACGATTTCGACCACGGTGATATCTTGTGTTCATTGCCAGATGACATCAACTGTATAGAATATTTTATGGTGCCGTAAGAATTTGCGCAAATACAGAGGCACTCACTCGTCCCCCCCCCCTCCCTATCCGGATATAATACATGTGCAAGAAGGTCAGAAGAAGGTTCAAATGTAGTGTCCCCAATCCCGGGACATACATATGACACACCCAGACCCGAAAAGTTATAGTTTATCATGCTCAAATTATTGTTACCGGATAATAATCGAATCCGAGGCCCGCCTCAAACACTGGTTGAGCTACACTGCAGTTTATTTCTAGCTCCAGAATTATTGAATCAGCTCGACTCATAAATAATAATGGGGGGCTCAAAGAATAGCAGCATAATTCTGTTTCGTCTGGTTAGCGTAGGGATCCGGAGACCTTTATTACTGGTGACGTTGCGTTCCATCTCAGTCATCAAGGGTGACAACGCATCTGCATTATGATTCCTTGTCAAGGATGAATGTAAATGTCATGGGCCATAGGAGTTGACTGCCATCAGGTGAACTGTGTGTTAGGTTGTTACTCTCAATATAACAAAAAAAAATTAAACTCTCTAGGGACGAGGCAAACAAGATATATATACTACACAATATTAAATTCTAACAATTTTCGGAAGAATTACTTCAAATTCTTAAGTACACAAATATAAGTAACAAATGAGGCCAATTACAAGTCTTCACAAATAATAACAACTCGAGAGTAAAGTAATGGACGTAAAAAATTGGAAACAATAGACAGATTAACTTTACAATTAAGTGTCTATCAAAGAACATTAAATTTTGGTTTTCGAGTTGACGTTGCTTATTTATGTATGGCGATAAAGACGATCAGAGCAATATTGCATAACTACTGTATACCGGTAGAATTACATTGCAACTGATATCTAGCTACAAGATGAATGCACATTCGAACTGCGGTTGACAAGGATCTCATGTAATGCAAGCGTGAAAAAGCAGCATAACGCTGCTGTGTGTTGTATAATGAGTGTGGGGATCCGACCCATAGGTATCATAGGTAACGAGCTATTTCATCTCTATCGTATGACAAATCATATGTACATATGTTCACACTTAGTTGAGGATATATGTAGATGTCATAGGCCGCAGTAACAACTTACCATCAGGTGAACTATGAACTCGTTTGTCTCCTCTTATATTATCTTTATTTAAGAAGAGTATGTCGCTTAGTGAGTGTACTGCTCAGTGAGAGATTAGCATTTTTTGTCAAAGCGTTCGCTTTTATTTTACGGCACGCGAGCAAACCGAGTTCAATCAATGAAATTGTTAATTGCAATTATAAGTGCTCATTTACCACGTGCTTGGTGGTGAAGGAAAACATCCTGAGGAAACTTACATGTGTAAGAAATAATTAAAAAAGAAAACAAAAACATGTAAAAAAGAAAACAAAGACTATGCTCTAAAACCCTATCTATAGAGGGGATGTATGCTCATCTATATATACATTTAGGCTGTAACTTTACATTTTTTTAGTAAGGAGGTTATCTCGGTGTATTCATTAACCTCAGAGGCATTCTTGTCTTTCAACATAAACTAAGCTAAATCAATCTGATCTAAACTAAATAAATCATGAGTTATGAATATTATTTACCTGGTTGGTAGTCATATCGAAGGCTAAGTAATTCGTGCTGGCTTGTTTAATATAAAGTGAATCATTTGTTTACTAATGCGAGTTTCGTTATAAGAACCCTAATGATAAGGAGCTTCGGTGAAAAAGAATTCGACAAGGCCTATATATTTCCTCTTCTTCCTATATATTTTTATAAATCGACGTAATTTTTGATGGTAAAACGCACTGGATTACAAAATTCTATGAGTTGGTACTCTTAATATAAATATAAGGACACTTCCCTCATTTTCGGAGACATCCTTAGTTATATACAAAGATTATAGCTAATTTATTCCAATCACTTACTGTATGCATTAAAAACGACGATCCGAAACATTTCAGAAAGATGCCTGAGTGCCTCTGTGTCTCTGTTAATCCTTGCAGCACTACAATCTGCGCAAGAAATAACTTCTAATTAATATACCACGTTCCTCTCAGCATTACTTCAAGCCATGCGGCCAATCCAACCATATTCCTTGGTCCATTTAAATTTTTCCACCATGCCCAAAATAGTGGAAGACGTTACGCACAAAACTAACAAATGTATGCACGAGTTAAAAAATTAAATAGGAAACTTTTTAGGGTTCCGTAAGCCTTCATTTGTATACGAAGCGGTTACCGCCACGTGGCGGCGCGTGCTTTGATAAAAGTATTTTTTACCATATTTTAAACCCTTGCTGTGAACATCACTATTAGCATCCCTTTGCTGTGATTTGAGAGGAAATATCTCTTAGAAATAATATTTTTAATAATTATAGAGAATATTTCTATAAGATTACGTTTCTTTATTAGATGGTTACATGACCTGATATATTGTTATTTATTGATATATAGTTTTAGTAAGTGTAACTCGGTTTTAATATTGGTGTCATCTCTTAAAATAGGCAAGGATTCTGGGAAAGGCAAATGGCAAGTGTCAGTATTTCAGGAGTCTCTGATAGGAATGTCTGAGACTTGTTTCGGTCTTGTATATTATATAGGACACAAATATTTATATGATATTATAGATATTACATCAGGCTATGAAAGGCGAATACGTATCTCTGTAATACACAGACTTATATTTCGCTGTGACCGAAATCAGCAAGGACAAAGAAGACTATAGCTAAATATCAAATTGATATACAGTTAAAAAATCACAGTCAAACACTATTTTGTTCCATCGGCAGGAAATTCTCATAAATTTGCAAATACGTTATATTCCAAACCATGTTATTATTAATATGTCTATAATTAATTGATTTTATTGCCTTTACCAAATAGTATAACTGGAGAACCAATCCAAATGAAACCATATTATTCAATGAATAGAATCGGTTTTTGCTTTATCAATATCTACAATAAAGGGTCTGTCAGCTTGTCTGTCCCAATATTGTAACGCCTAATTGAGCCAGCGTTTGTGTGTGACGGGTAGAACGTTTCACAGATTTGTCCGTTTGTTATGGGATTCTGACATGTTTTGATGTGTTATGAGTTTGTTTATTGTATGGTTGTATGTGGGAACTGGTATTGTTAGTTTAGTAATGGACGAGTTATGATGGTCTCCTCTACGTCCTTAAATTTAAATGCCATTTTAATTTTTTTTTATTACAATTGGAGTAACTAACGACCACCAAGTTCACCTGATGGCAAGTAATTCCGCCGCCCAAGACATCTAGCAAGACTACAGCTAATACTGATTTTTATTAAATTTTTTTTTTTAATAAATATTTGAATTTGGATTTATATTTTGAACTTGCTGCATAGGTTAGTTGTCTTTTATATTTGGAGTATGCATTTCATCAAAAAACATAACGAAGCAGAACATACTTAAATTAAATGTACTTAAAAAGAAATAGGTGAATATGAGTGAAAGTAGAAAAAGCTTGTGTCCAAAAGCGGACGGACTATTTCCGCTGACAATCGCCTAGGAAAGACGAAACCATTTAATGATGCTTCATTAAGCTCAAAGTTGCTTCTCTTGCAAGACATTCTGAAAAAGTCAGGTTCAAGGGGTTCGGTCGAAGGATGAATGTAGATGTCATGGGCCGCAGGAATCACTTGCCGTCAGCTGAACTGCGTGCTCGTTTGTAACTCTCAATGTAATAAAATAAAATAACTAAATTGTTATGCAAAACGAAAATAATAAGAAAAGATACAAAATAATAGGGAAATTAACAAAATGCTAAATATAGTTATTTTCTTATAAATGTGTGTGTGGTGCATGTTTGTGTATGTGTACGTGTGTGTGTGTGTTTGTGCGTGTTTTATTTAGGTGTGTTATTCAGCCTGTAGTTAGAATTGATTAACCAGATATGAATGCACAGTAAGTTTTCTGTCCCATCGTAGTCTAAATTTACCAATAAGTGCTTAGTAACAGATTTACATTTCGCGATAGGAAGGGAAGAGATATAAGTAGCCCTATTGATTTTATTATATAGTCGAGATCTTTCTATGCCTTCCTGCTAATGCAGTTAGATGCGTTTCAGAAACGCAGACTAAGTCTTTAGGGCGTATTTGTATTTTGGTTTAGTGTGAACATACGATGGAGAATTGACGCAATGTAATTTATCTTGCGGGATTCCAATGACGTACTTATTTAAATCCTTAGAATTGTCTTAACTTACCATCTTTGTTCATCCCCATGGCGAGACATTTCTTGAGGCGGCACGCTTGGCACTGGTTCCTGTGTGCCTTGTCCACCACGCACCGGCCGGTCCCTGCTTGACACCTGGG
Organism: Teinopalpus imperialis; assembly: GCA_029286865.1. Taxonomy (NCBI): domain Eukaryota; kingdom Metazoa; phylum Arthropoda; class Insecta; order Lepidoptera; family Papilionidae; genus Teinopalpus; species Teinopalpus imperialis. The sequence goes on from JAGSMU010000006.1 coordinate 3,278,638, forward strand.
GAAGAAATATTTTTAGAATAGATGATTTTTAGTTAAATTAAAATTTTAATGGTTGTAGCTACGCTGCAGTTTGTTCCTTGTTCCTTACTGCAGAATGAATGGGTCAGCTAGACCAGGGTGGGACTACACCCTCACAGAATACCAGCGTGAAATAGCAGCATAATGCTATGTTTAGTAGGGTGAGTGAAGAGATCCGGATACCTATATTACTGGTGACGAGGCGTTCCATCTCAGTCCTCAAGGGTGACAACGCACCTGCATTATGATTCCTTATCAAAGATGAATGTATATGTCATGGGCCGCAGGAATCACTTACCATAAGGTGAACTGTGTGCTCGTTTGTTACGCTCAATGCATTACAAAAACAATCTTCGATCTCGATATCCCAATATCTTAATCGAATTTTGACGTTAAATGTTATTTAATAAATATTAGTTAATATTTAACTAGAACTATTTATTTTAATTGGTTTATTTATTTATTTATAAATAACCAGTGATAATTATAATATTATATGTTTAATACAATTGAAAATATAACAGAAGTGGTGGTCGTATAGTGTATTAAATGCACCAAAAAATCTTCATACACCAATCAGGAGGCCTTATATCATGTATACAGAAAAAAAAATTATACTATCAACAAATAAAAATTTATATTTGTAAGAATGATCTTTTATTACTAAACAAAAAGACATTACCTCTACTTCGATTTTATCCATCTCGACATATATAATTACCAGAAACTCCAGTAGTAGTAATTAGGGATGTTACGGACGTGGTTTTATCGGAATCGAATTCAGAACCGGAGTTTTTACATTTGTTTTATCGGATTCGGAATCGGAACCAGAACCGGAATCAGAAACAAAATCGGAAACGAAGACGGAGGTAAAAAGGAAATGTATTAGGAGCAGTTCAAAATAAAATAACAGGACTATCTTCCCAGCAACCGGGATTCCCCGTACCACATGTATAAAGTTTATACATGTCGTACGGGGAATCCCGGTTTATGCTATAAACCTGTTTGAACGCGCCGACGGTCTGCTTTCGCCGCCCCTTTGTATGCTTCGACCTCCGATTAAAACCTCCGGTTTAATATTACCGGATCCCAAGTCGAAATCGGAGTTGTAATATCAATCGGAAGTTCCGACCTTTCGGAATCGGAATCGAACTTCTGTAACATCCTTAGTAGTAATCCAGTACGCGTCAATAGCCTAAAGGTTTAGGGAACGGTATACCAAACAGAGTCCTAGGTTAGAATGCGCCTTTCGACTAATGTCCTAGCACAAAGATTTAAGTTTCATTCGAAATTTAGTACGGCTAGCATTTAAAAAAAAAAACTTTAGTTATAATACTATAGTCCATGGCAAGTAACGGCACTAATAAGTTCTACATCGTCCGTTTCAAGTTATTCAATACAATTCTATTTGATGTCTCCTTCCTTATGTTTATTATTTATAGAATCGATACATTTTACGTCTATACTTTAGAGAAATAGTAATATATCTCCTTAGCAATATTATTTTAATCATTGATAGTCAAAATCTAAGCAGTACGCAAGTAATAATTAATAAAGTGACGATTAAAGAGTGAATCTCTGTCAACATAGCGAAGAAAACGATACGAGTAGAAAGCAATCAAAGACACCCTAAGGAGGAAAAACTATTCAATCAAAGCGAAACCGCCTCTGAATACAAAAATCTGTCCTCACAGAAACTAATAAAGATTAAAGATATTTCATTACTGGTAATCCCTTATATAATAGGCTTTGGTCGAGAGGTTGACATTTGTTGCAACGGATTCTCGGAAGGGAGCGATCGTACACATGGAAGAGTTGCGGTCCCAAATATCGCCCCTGTTTGCACCCGTTAAATTATTTGGTATGTATGAAGTAGTTATTATTTTTTGATAGTATTTAGTTTTTTTTATTCTTTCGAGCTGATGGCCGAGGACTTTTACAGTTTCACCGGGTTGAGAGCTGACCGAGCGCTTATGGCGATTAGTCGAGACCTCTATAAGTAGTATTTAGTATTCCTTATTAGATATTACTGTTTTTATAAATTGTTACAGTATTTTTTTATAGATTATATAATATGAAAAATGGTCAATTTAAAGAAAATAAATTAAATCGTATATACGTCGCAACGCTGTGCAGTTCTAATATCTATGTAGAGTTTTGAAGCGTCTTAGCCTAATGAGTAAGGGTACGGTCAGCAAAACTTAAAGTCGTAGGTTCGAATGCGCTATTAGACTATTGTCGTAAATTATCTCCTAGCACAAGCATTATCAGCTTAGTTGGAATAGTTAATTGGAATACTAGTAATTAGAATAGCATAGCTAATATTATTTTTGAAAAAAAAAATTATATAGTAGAGATTAAAGCTGAGATTTATGAAGCGTACTTGAACTTTGCTCAAGCTTTACATTTGAAATCTTGAAAACTTTATTTTCAATTAGTTTAAGAGCATCCTAATATATTACTAGGTGCATGAAAGTATTCGATAAGTTAAGGATTGTGGTGACTTTGGCTATGCTAAGCATAAGCTGAGGATATGATTATAAATTTCATTGCCTACTTAACTCGTAAGCTAAGTCGAAGCAAAGTCTAAGTGCTCTTTTTAAATTTTTGCCATAGTCCAATTCGTTACAACTCCGCTTTTTTTTTTTTTTTTTCGGGCTGAAGGCCACTGTTAGCCCGAGGGCTTTACAGTTTCACCGGGTTGAGAGGTGACCGAGCGCTAATGGCACTCAGTCGAGACCTCTATATATAGGTAACCAGCACAAGGGCTCCCGAGAGGAGCCTCGGCTGGACCGTTACCTTGTTTCGCGAAAGCGTCTGACTCGAGGGTGCCCGAGGAGAATGAATCAGCTCGGTCAGTTGCTTCTGACAGAGGATTCTTTAAATTCGTTATGATTATTAGCTATCTGTACCACCACTTCGGAGTGCGTGGACGCTGGAGAAGAAGTGGCGTAAGAAACTCCAGCGACGCTTCTATCTGTATGGACTGGAGAGAACCGACCAGTGACATGGCGGTATCGCGAATATCCTTGTTTGTGACGCCCTCGCCGTCGGCGGGGGCGATGTGAGGGTGCAATGTACGTGTGTTGTGTTTTATGAAGGGCTTGGGCCCTGGTAGTCACGTCGTCGGGGTCATCGAGAGCGTGCCTCGGTCTCCTTCGGACGCGGGTGAATCTGTGATTCGCGATGGGATTGTAAGTGGCGGCACTTACAATCAAGGGTTAGAGTGTGTGACGGCAGAGTCGAAATATCGGCGGGAAGCCTGCTTCAGGTACTGAGCTATGGTCGGCAGCTCAAGATCTATGTGTAGATTTTCATTACGCAAGAACCACGGTGCACCGGTGGCCTTGCGCATGAAACGATTTTGTATTACCTGAAGTCGGTGAATGTGACGCGGGGAAGCATGCGCAAAGACGGGGCTTGCGTATGTCATTATGGGTCGGATGCACGCTTTGTATAGTGTAATTTTATTACGCAGGGACATTTTGCTATTTTTATTGAGTAACGGGTGCAAACGACCTAGGACGAACGCTGCTCGATTCCGTACGCGGTTGACATGCGGACCGAAGGTGAGTCTTTCGTCTAAAGTAACGCCTAAGTATTTGACTGTCTGTTCCCAGGGGATTGGACGATCAAATAACTCTATAGTTGGGAGATGCGGCGTTTTGTTGCGCCGAGAGAAGTACATGGCTGCACTTTTGGTGGGGTTAACCTCGATCCTCCATTTCCGAAACCATTTCCCTAAGGTGTTGGCTGCAGATTGGAGGCGTCTACAAATAGCGTCTGGTTTGAACCCAGACACATAGAGGCCGGTGTCATCGGCGAAAAGGGCTAGCTCTACACCGCGAGTGCGCGGTATGTCGTTGGTGTAGAGTGTGTACAAAATAGGACCTAGGACGGAGCCTTGTGGTACTCCGGCACAAATAGGGTGAACCTCGGAGCGCGTTCCCTCGACGCGGTAACGAAAGGTTCGATTTCGGAGAAAGTCTCGTATGATAAGTACGAGTCGATCTGGCACACCGAGCTCATATAGTTTGTATATGAGCCCGTTGTGCCAGACCTTGTCGAAAGCTTTCGCCACGTCGAGGAAAAGTGCCCCAGTTTGGTAGCCCTGAAGAAATTTACTGAGGATGTGCTCCGTGATGCGGTGCACTTGATGTGTGCATGAGTGTTGGGTGCGAAACCCGAACTGCTCATTGATTGGTAGCCCTCGGGACAGCATGAAGTCCTTGAGGCGGGCGAGGATGAGCCTTTCATATACCTTACCCAAGACTTTGAGTAGGCTTATGGGTCGATAGGCTGATGGATCGGTTGGATGTTTTGAGGGCTTGAGAATCCCTATGACGTCGGCTTCCTTCCAGGTGTTCGGGAAGGTGCCTTTGGATATGGCCGCGTTGTAGATTATTACCAGTAGGTGTAAAATGGACATGGGTAGGAGTTTCATCACCTTGTTGGTGATGCCGTCGGGGCCGGGAGCCTTGCATGGTCGCAGGTTTTTAATTATGGACTCAACTTCGGTGCATGTGACTTGGTTAACGGAATCGCGAGGTGGTTCCTTACTCCTCTGGTCGACCTCGCTCTCAACCATTGCAAGGTGAGCGGCGTCGATAGGTAGTGTGCTCGGTGAGCATTGGAGCTCCAGATTGTCAGCCAGACATTCGGCTTTCTCTTCGTCTAAGAAGGCGGGTGGTTTATTAGGACGCGCTAAGGGAGGCATTGTTTGGGCGTTGCCCCCTTTTAGGGATTTGGGAAGTCGCCAGAAGGTGAGGTGGGAAGGTTCGATATTTGAGAGGTGATTATCCCACCGATCGTTCCTGTACTGGGCTATGCGTGACCGGACTTCACGCTGAAGGGTACGTAGCACCAGCCGGTTACTTTCAGTGGGATATAAGTCGTGGGCACGAGTCGCCGCATTCCTGCGCCTCATTAGGTCCTTTATGTCGCTTGGCAGGGTCCATCGGTGGTCTTCCACCGAGGGAACCCGCCTCGAACAATCCTCGACGACTGTCTGGATGTGCCTAGTGAGGGCATGAACTGCGAGGTTCGTGTCGTGGACTGAAGATATGTTCCTAGGAATAGCATCTAGGTGTGGTGATGTGGCTTCCTTCAGGTCGTTCCTGAGTCGGTGCCAGTCTACTATGGTTTTGGTGGAGGGTGAGGTTGGGGCGGAGGGCCCTAACCGAAGAAGAACGGGGCGATGATCGGAAGCGAGCTCGTGGATTACGTCTATCCCTTGGAAGGCGAGGTTGATGTTCTTACAGATGGCAATATCAAGCACATCCGGTGCGTGACCCAATATATATGGAAAATGGATAGGTGTAGTAGGCGCTACGACGTCGAAGTCGAGTGCGTCGCTTAGCGAGTCTAAAGCCAACCCCCGGGTGTTGATTTTAGTTGCATTCCACCGAGTGTGCTTGCTATTGAAATCTCCTGCCAAAATGACTGAGTTTCAAAGGGAAAGGAGTGCCACGAAGTCGCTTCGTAATACTTGTGCATCACGTCTGCAAGGCAGGTAGACGGACGCGATTGTGATGGGGGCATGGCTGGTCATGGCTAGCTGACAGACTGAGGCTTCTAGGAAAGTGAGGGTTGGCGTGTCGACGGGCACGCAGTGCAAGGACTTTTTGTAGTAAATGAGAGTTCCGCCATTAGCGGCAGAAGTTCTATCATTCCTAATGATGTTATAATTCGCAATGTTGGGATTGCGAGTGTGCGGTTTGAGGAATGTCTCCTGCACTAGGAGCACGTCGACTTGGTGATCGCGAATGAAATTGAAGATTTCGTCGCGTTGATTATTAATACCGTTCGCGTTAAAAATGCGACGTTAAGGGAACGCGGTTTTACTCTGCCGTTGTAAAGGCCCTCTATGCTTGAAAGTTGACGATGGCTGACACTACATGTTGGTAGCGCATTGTGGCGGCAATCCTGACTTCGGGCTTGCCATTAGAATCCCTTAAGGCTTTGCTAGGGCTGAGACGTCGGCGCCGTTGAAGACGGCGGCGAAGCTATTTTACTAAGTCGAGGTCGCTTTCGATAACCGGCCGTCCGGCTGATGGAGGAGGCTGCTCAACCGGTTGAGCAACAGTCGCTACGCCGATCGGCGTATGCCATACGGGGCGTAGAGGTCGGACAGGAGCGAGAATTGGCGCGGGGGCGGCGGTCGGGGTAGCGACCTTGGGCGCGATTTTTAGTGCCGGGCGTTTCGGCAGGGGCTTTGGGCAGCCAAGGTAATTGGCTGTGTGTCCCTCTGTGTTGCATAGGACACATGCGGGGGGACCGAAAGTGGCCAGAAGGGCCTTGTCCTTGGGTCTCGGACATTCGGTGGTGCCATGGTCACCCAGGCACTTGACGCATCTGGGTTTGCCGAAGCAATTGCGTGCTGAGTGGCCATATAATTGGCATTTGTGACACTGGCCTGGTGGGCCGTTTTTATGTGGGCGCTCTATAGTCAGCCCAGAGAGGTGGCAGCAGGTTTTCAGGTTAAATACCTGCTTCCCGGCCTCGGATCTTTCGAGGGCCACAATCACCATGTTGAATGGCTTTTTATTATGGCCACTGTACATCCTATGCACAGACAGGACTGGGAGATTCTGGGCCTGAAGGTCCTCTTTGATCAGATCAGCTGGGATTTCCCGCGGGAGGTTTTTAATTACTACCCTGAGTTGGCGCTCTTCTGCCAAGGTGTAGGTGTGAAAGAAAACACCTTTGTCTTGCAAGAAGCGAGTTACCGCTCTATGGTCGTCCGTGGTTTCTAGCTGCAGTTTAATACCTACAGCGGTCGGAATCGCTTGATATTTGTAGCGATTGGATAGGGCCGATGCGACAATCGGCCACTTGTTTTGTGCCTGTATGAAGACAGGCGGCGGGCGTTTCGATGGCTGTGAGACAGCCGAAGGTTTTGAGCCAGCTAGGGCGCGCTCAGGAGCGGCGGGGGCTTGCTGTGGGGCAGCTGTGAGGGGCCCTGGGGCAGGGCCGACGTAGATGGCTGGGGAGAGGGGCCTTCATTTCCCGTTTTTCGCCTTAGGAGGCGGCGTCAGGGCAGGTGAAGCCCGCTTTTTCTTTTTTCAACCAGCGTGAAATCGCTGGTGTCTTCAGCAGGGATACTCAGTGGACGATGCGTTATCCAGCCCCATTTCGGAGGCTGTGGATGAAGTAGATGTGGAGGAGGCCCTTGAGGAGGGCCTTTTCGGGAGCGGTCTTTCCTTCAATATGTCCCGGAAGACATCGGGGTACTTTCTTTTTAATATGTTGATGAAGTGCAGCAACGACTCTGAGGAAAAGTCCTCCATTGTGCACTCTGTTTTTTTTTTTTCTAATTTATTCCTGGGAAGTGTGGCCACCGGTGGGATGCCGGGGTGAATAGCCTACTTCCCTCCCTGCCGGGTATAGGCAGGGAGGATGTGTGCCTAGTTGTGTAGCCCTAGTGCGTCCAAGTGCCAGTCTTATTGTGCAATTGGGTGTGTGCTTAGAGCTAACTAAAACTACGCGTGGGACTATTATAAGTCCAGCGGGTTGGTCAACCTTGGCTAGGGCACTACCCAAGGCCAAGTTTTGCGTCGACTCCTTCCGGTTTCGCGTTTCCCAGAAGGGGAACCACGGGCGTACGGGGCTAGCCCTACACTAGCTAAGTTAACACCGCAAGGTATCCACTAGTGTAACCACCCAGGTGGCTTTGCAATAATCTTTCTCGGAAACTAATTTCCGATTACAATAGCACCCGCAATAAAATTGCTCGGTGTATTGTTCTCGGAACAATGGGTGCGCAGGTGGCTCGCTCGGGGGCAGGTAGCTCGGGACGATCGTGGCGGGGAGCCGGGCGACCGTTCTCGGCGACTGCTGAGCGTCGAATCACAACTCCGCTGATTTCTTTTTAATGTATTGAAGTTATGTCCATTGTCAAACAGCGTTATTACAACTAAGATGGAAAAACTCATCACCAGTAATAACAATTTAATATTGGCAAACTTCATATGGGTTAATTTATTTTTTTAAAATTACTTCAGATACAGGTTTCCTAGAATGTATCCTTCCCCACGCACAACTAGTACTAACAACTTGCAAGGCAAGAACTGTAGTCTCCACAGATTGAAAATTTGAGATGAAAATTCGAGATAGGAGTTCATATTCAACTTTATTTATTACATTGGGATTAACAAACTAGCACACAGTTCACCTGAACGTAAGTGATTCTAGCGGCCCATGACATCTACATTCATCATTGAATTATAATGCAGATGCGTTGTTACTCTTGAGGACTGAGATGGAATGTTCCGTTGGCCATAATAAAGGTCTGCGGATCCCTGCACTCACCAGACGAAACACAGCAGCATTATGCTGCTATTTTACGCTGGTATTCTGTGAGGACGTGGTCTTATCCCGGTCGAGATACCCCTTCATTCTGCAGGTGTTCTGTTCTGTTTCGTCTGGAGAGTGCAGGGATCCGGAGACCTTTATTATTGGTGACGAGTCGTTCCATCTCAATCCTAAAAGGTGACAATGCATTTGCATTGTGATTCATTGTCAGGAATGAAGAAGGATGTCATGGGCTGCAGGAAACAATTATCTTTAGGTGAACTGTGTGCTCGTTTTTTACTCTCAACGTAATAAAAAAACAAAACAGCAGTGTATCTCTACCACTGGTAAAACCTAAACTGTTTCGTTGAACGCTTATTAAAACTGGCGGGCTGCGGATTTCTCCAGTACTTTAATAATTATGTCACATATTTGTATATCTTTAATATGTCATTAGTCGCCCTTGATTTAGGATAGGGTTCGGAGCAGATTTTCAGTATCATCATAATCCACAGTTTTCGTAACCACGATTTTATGTATCTATCAGAAGAATATAATTATTTACGAGATATAAAAATGATTAACTCATCAATTTAAACAAATTCCCTATCAAAAATATGTATAAAATAATTCTATTAGAAAATTTAAGGGTGCGTTCATAATGAAATTATCCGTATTTTATGTAATACATCTGATAACATTATTGATAAAAAGGAACATCGAAAAATCAATTTGGCATAAAGAGTCTGCACATGTTACCCTTGACCATCCATCATAAGGGTGCGTGTACAATGTTAATAGAATTAAGCGGGTGGCGGATTAATTACGAGCGTCGCCGCTTATGGGGGCGTAAGGGACCAAATGTTAAACTGTTTTTAATATTATCTATTATATTTTCTTTTATTTGAACAGATTTATTTGATTACACAGATAAAGCACATATTATGATGTTTTTTGCATATACTATTGTTGATATTTGTATTTAAAAAGTCTTAAAAAACAGATTCCATAAAACTTTAATCTACAACTATAAGATAACCTTACTAAAGATTCTTAAGTTTAAGTTTATATGTATAATTTCTTACGGTATATAGAACCTTTTTACGTATACATAGTACAAGTACTAAAATTATCACGATATTCATTAAGTTAGTCGAATAATTTGACCATTGGTACAAGGTAGAAATATATTTATTCAATAAACTTATAAATTTATGTAAATAAAAAAGCTCCAGGAGAATTCGAATTGGGCTTTCTGTTATCAATGAGCTGACCCTGTTTCTATATATAAACCGTGATTATTTATTAAGTATATTTTTTTGTTTGTGTAACCAATGATTGTTACAGTAAAGAATCGGTACTGTTTATTTTTAAATCAAATTATTTTTTTTATTTTAAGTGTTACCAGACTACATTAAATACGAGTATAATACATATGCCTAATGATACAAAAGTCTATATAATTATGGCATATTCTCTGTCGTCATCTTGACTTTTTTATAAATATATTGCAGTGAAGTTCGACCTGGAAGTTTTACTCTCATCGCGAAGGTTCACGTTCACTAAAGAAGGTTCACTTTTGAAAATATACATTATATAAATTTTATTCTAAATGTTACAATTACAAAAATATCGCTCTAAAATAATGAAATGGTAAATAGTGACGAGCGATAGAGGCACTCGCTGTAAAAACGCAAATGAATTTCACATTGCATTTAAATACCAACAATTGGGGGCTTATTCAGTAGCGTCCTGTGTTTACGCTGAAGCGAGAAGCGGGTAAAGTGTTAAATTAAATTTCGGTAAAAAGTGACAGCCTACACACATATATATGTCTATAGAATCCACTGCTGGCTATGGGCCTCCCTTTTAAATATTCAGACAATTATTATTTACTTCAATTTTTTTAGTATAGTTTCTTATTATTCGGACAATAAGGCGACCAAGGGAGAAGTAAATAAATAAAATTAAAATATAATTTGCTGTAAATATCTAATTAATTCAATAATCTTCTTCGTTTGCAAGTTCAAGGTTTTTAAGCCTTTTAAATTTAGAAGTTAACTTGCATGTTTTATGTAAGAAATATGTATCAATACATTTAGTACAACATAAAATCGGACAATGTTTTAATATGTGGTATTCAATCAATTACCGCTCCGCGTATGCTGCTACAGTCTTACCATGGACCGGGCCACAGATGCAAGAAGAATTAGAAATATGCTCACAGCATGGATTAAGTGGGTTCAAGTGTTATCAGCTTCCCCTATTGTCATTTTTGTGTTTCGCCACAGATGTGACTTGTACCGTCTCCGCTCGCTACAGTTTTTGATAGGGATTTGTGGGATTTACTTTTTTTGAATCCGTAAGGGGACGTTTGATTTGAATTTGATATTAATATTCTTGAGTATGCTTAAGCCAATATAATGGTTGTTTGTTTTTTTTTGCGACATTGTAATATCTTTATTAGAATAAAAAGAAATTAAATCTTCTTTATTATTATAAATAAAAGGATATACTCGAGTTTCTGGACTTATGTTCTTGTCCCGAATCTGATGAAGCGGTGAGATCGGAGAAACATACTTACGTATCCAATGTTAATTCAAAGACAATACATCCAGAATTATATAAAAATTAAGTAACATAATATAACCCTGGTACGCGTATCGATTATGAGTGCCAGTTTACGTGATAGTGTCAAATTGTAGTTATTAACTATTTATATCACGATTACATCGGCGCGACTGTGTAAGACCACGCTTTCTGGAATACCAGAGTGACATAGTCTGTCTAGCTTAGTTGTCCGGTTTCTGTATTTCGTCTAGTGAAGAAAGAAACCGTAGACCCAACTGCAAATAACAAGGCGATTCGTTTCCGCCCTCAGGGGTGACAATGTATTATCTTGAATCTTTATTAAGGATGGATGTTTATGGTCTGCAGTCATCACTGTTTGGTCATTTGTATTCTTTAGTTTCGTAAAAAAAATTTTTAAAGCTTTTGAACCGATTTTAATTAAATTTACTCTACTTCCTAAGATGAAAACACTGTAACCATTATGGGAATTATCGTGAACACTCGCAAAATGTGGACAAATATTTAGCCAAGTTATTTTTTTGAACTCAAAATGTTGCAATGTACGGAATAACAATGTAAAACAGTATGACACGTTTGTTTAATCTCAATTTTTGGCCAAGTCAATGTACTACAAGTACAATAGATGAAATAATTGAGCAATGCAAGAGAAAGTCCACCAATGATTTGGGTCGCAGATGTAGGTACGGTTGGGTAGGAATCGGTACGCGGATGTTACGCCAACTGTACAAATAATACCGAAACTGTAATGTTTAGCGAAATGTGTGACAAATATTGTTTGAATTGGGCCAATGACTCAATTGTTAATGTGTATCATATTTCGCAATGGCGATGTTTGTTAAAGTTTTTTTTAAGGAAATTGGATTGTTTGAGGAATGATGAGTAAAATGTGACTAATATTTGGACAAAATATCAAACGTTGGAGTAGTTGCTGAATTTGATTCATCTGCTGCCATTCACCAGAGGCTATCTTACGTTTGAATATTTCTAACTTTTCATTGTCATATTTAGAATTCACACGTAGCGGTATATTTCGTTGTTTCGTAAAGCTTCCAGTTATGTCGGGATTTTTGTCAGAATAAAATGTTGATGAATTCAGAAGAAAAATGAAGCTAATCCGTTTCACCAGCAATGATTACCACTTATACAACGTCGGCGAAATCATGTGGTCATAACTATTCCATTAGAAAAGTAAGCAAAAAAGTAAAATTACGCCTATATATATATATATATATATATATATAAACTCTAAACGTTATTCTTTCTAACGATAAACTCTCTATAACGTAGAAAAGAGCACAGTTTGGTTGGTTTACATTAAACTTATATACTATATATAACTAGTCTGTTACATGAAAACTTTTCTTTTGCAACTTTTTAATTATTTTGAATTTGGAACACGTAAATTATTTTAAAAACTTCTTTCATTTCACATATTTTTTCGTGTTCATTATCAAATAACAAGATGGAATGGGGTGTTAATGAAAATAGGATTGCAGTGATCGCCTTGCACAAAGTTGGTATTGAGCCGTTAATCATATTCCAGACACTTCAAAAGCTTTGTATCAGCCGTAGGTTCGTATATCGTACTATCTACGGATACAACAACACTTCCTCTGTCGAAGACCAGAAAAGATCGGAGCGGCCACGTGCTGTTAGAACTACAAAGGCTTTTAATGCAGTTAAAGCCAGAATCCGTCGAAACCCCATCAGGATGCTTCTAACCGATGAAAAATTTTTCACGATTGAAGAACACTACAATAAGCAAAATGATAAAGTGTAAGCTCACAGTTCTAAAGACGCTGCTCAAGTGGTCGGAAAGATAACAACATGGTCATCCATCATCCCGCGTCAGTGATGGTTTGGAGGAGCGTGTCTTATCAGAGAGTCACAAAACTACATTTTTGTGAAAAAGGAGTGAAAACTTCAGCCAAAGTGTATCAAGATACAGTCTTGGATCATGTTGTAAAACCTCTCAGCAATACACTTTTAAAAATAAACCGTGGACTCTGCACCTGGTCATAAGGCACGAACTACCCAAGCCTGGCTTGAAACCAACGTTCGGGACTTTATAAGAGCTGAAGACTGGCCCTCATCTAGCCCAGACCTCAACCCTTTAGAGTTCAAATTATGTTCAGTTTTAGAGGACATGGCCTGCTCTAAACGACACGGCGACATTGAGTCTCTTAAAAATCTTTGAAGCTAGCAGTGGCGAAATTTCCTTTGGAAACAGTGCGTAAATCCATTCGTGCCCAAACAGATTAAAGGCCTGTATAAAACCCAAAGGAGGCCATTTAAGACATGCAAGTTTCAACAATGTTTATAGACGTTCACAGACGAGGAAGTGCTATATCTGCACTCGAAATTGCATTAACACAACTCCATTCGTGCCGGGCACGGGGGTCGACCTTAGTACGCTCGAGTACCGCGAATTAAAAGCAAATGCTTAGACATGAACTACCAAGTGCCACGGATTCCTATAATTCTGTCATACTCATTTAGATCATACAAACATTTTCTGTTTACACAACTGTGTTGATGATTGGCCCCGTGTATCGAACGTTTTAACCAAATGAACCCGGTTCAACATTTGTCATTTATTGTTTGCACATTTTTACCATCTGTATATTGTAGGAAATTATGTCAACTTGCTCAATTTTTTCTTAATATTTATTTAAAGAGAAAACAAAAGATCGATACGTGTAATTTCGATTCTTGTTCGTTCAGGTATTCAGTTATTATATTTTACACATTAAATTCATTGATATACGATGGAACCCAATACAAAAGCGACTCAAATAAAACAGTTTACCAGTGGTAGAGCTACGCTTCAGTCTGTTTCCAGCTGCAGAGTGAATGTGCCAGCTCGACGGCGAAGGGCCACGCCCTCGCAGAATATCAGCGTAAAATAGTACCATTATACTGCTGTGTTTCGTCTGTTGAATATAGAAATCCGGAGACCCTTATTACCGGTGACGAGGCATACCGTCTCAGTCCTCAAAGGTGTCAACGCATTTGCATTATGACTCCTCGTCTAGGATGAATGTAGATGTCGTAGGCCACAGGAATCACTTACCATTAAGTGAACTGTGTGCTCGTATGTTACTCTCAATATAATAAAAAAAAATGAATAAATATTAATAGAATGATCACTTCCTCATAGAATACTAAGATGTGTGTAGGGAAGCGGAAACCCTTAATTAGCCATAAGTAGGCATTACACCTCAGTTCCCAGGGATAGCAACGCATGTACATCTTTGTTGAAGCCTAACGCCAAATTTATTAGTAAATTAGGTATTGCTATCAATTTTTGTCTTTTCCTCACAAAATCGCAGACATTTTTAAAAGTTAAATTTTGTTTGTTACCATGTATATAGAATTTACATACATAAAATTATTTTATAGTATAAAACAGCATATATATATATATATATATAAGAGTCTGGCTAGTATACTAAAGTTATTATTTCCAACTGGAATCAATATTCGTTCAAATTAATAAATAAATTGTGTCGCATCTAGCCAGTTAACTCAATTGGTCCTTCCTACAATTGAGACTAGACGAATGGACATCAACGTAATAAGGATCGTACTTTCGTTATTATGTATTACATTGGAATAGAATAAGGAATGACCAGGGAATGCCTCTGTACTTGTGTGAGTATAATATATATTTATAATGAACAAGATCCTGCATAGTAAATATCATCTTGTAAAAAAAAAATCTGTATATTAATAGCCGTAGTCGAACGCGACCTGGAGGAGTGTCCTGAATATATTAATGATACACGATAATGAAATCTTTAATACATCGTATTTATAAAGTTATTACTGACCTGTAAATAAGTTTCCTTCTGACGGAGCGCTTGAAGAAGCCACTGCAACCATTACAAGCGAGGATTCCATAGTGTTTACCCGAGCTGGTGTCCCCGCATACGACGCAAACCAAACCTGATCAAAATATAAACGATTTAAAAATAAAAAATACAGAAGACTACAATTATGAACATTTTTTAAACAGAAGAGAATCCTTGCTATTAGTTTTTTTAATAAAATATGAGGCAAACAAGCAAGCAGGTGACCTGATGGTAAGTGATTAAGCCTATGGACATCCGCAACACCAGTCACAGATGCGCTGCAGGCCTTTAAGAAAAGTGTAGGCTCTTTTACTGAAGGTCCCTAAGTCGTATAAGTACGGAAACACCGCTGGCGACACCTGATTCCACAAAGTAGTTGTGCGTGGCAGAAAATTTCACGTATTCAGCGCACTGTGGTGAATTGCCAACGAGAGATGACGAGATGAGAGACTGTTACTACTAAACTACTATTAAAACGCGAACTCAGGAACTTGCAAAGGAGGTGCTGAATGAAGTGCGCCAATGAGATTAGGCCTTAGGCCGAGATTTTCATATACACTATGAAAATATCGAAAGGGCAGACAAGACCATGTCAAATTGGATATTCTATTTCCATTTTACATGATAATATTCTAAACTCGTCATATTTATTTTAGAAATACTTACCACGGCTAAATTCTCACCAAAGAAAAACAACGGCACCGGCCATGAAATTAAACGTCACGGTTCATTTATCAAAGAAAAATTTAAAATGTGTTGATTTATTCAATCGATTGTGGAAGTCAAAACAGCAAGTAATTCATTGAATTCTCACGTTGACAGTAAGTAAATATCGTCAACAATATTTTACAACGGCGACATTCCTTAATGTGTTATTATGAATTTTCCATATTCCTTTTTTTTTTAATTAAAACTTTCCACTACTTTTCTCTATTACAATACACTTTTGGCAAAAATACTCTCGTATTTTTTTTAATTTAAAGTGTAAAATTACAGAATAACTTCGAATCGTAACTAAAAACTTACAAACTTAAATTAATTTAAACTTTATGACAAAGATTTGTAATGTGATTTATGTTTCACCATCGGTGTCAAACTCTTCTACATTACTATAAATAAATTGCCATACATGCTTTTTTTTATAATTATTATTTTTACATTGTGAGTAACACAAACGGGCACACAGTTCACGTGACGGTAAGCGATACCTGCGACCCATGACAGCCATATTCATAATACAGATGCGTTGTTACCCTTTAATAAGGTCTCCGGATCCCTGCACTCACCAAACGAAACACAGCAGCATCATGCTGCTATTTTACGCTGGTATACTGTGAGGGCGTGATCCCACCCCGGCCGAGCTGAGCTATTCATTCTGCAGCTAGAAACAAATTGTACTATAGCTCTACCACCACTTAGTGACATAATTAGGGCTAATGCCAACCTGTCTTACCCAAGTGGTTGGCTTTCTTTGTGGGGGGTTCTGGTAGCCAAGGGCGTAGTGCTGGCGGAGCTAATGCGGCTGCAACCAGCGCCGCAGACGTTGGTGGTGACCATCGTAATGGCGATGTGCTCTCTTCTACTGGAACAAGAAAATAATAAATTAGCAGTGTTATGCACTGTTTTTTTTTTACTAAAATACAGACATTTTACATTACGGGGCAAAATTGGAATTAGTACAAGTTTATTTATTGGTGCGGCGTGTCAATTGAAAGCTCTTCGAGGTATGAATTTAAGTCTTAATTAGTTTGTGTTTTAATTTCAGGTTTATTTTCGTTCTTATCAGTTTTATAGCTTGTAATAAATTATATTTATTCATATGCATCACCAACAAGACGTAATAATGATTTCTTATAACTACAACCACACACAGAATAAAACTATATTTATTCACATGCACCACCAACAAGACGTAATAATGATTTCTTATAACTATAACCACACACAGAATAAAACTATATTTATTCACATGCACCACCAACAAGACGTAATAATGATTTCTTATAACTACAACCACACACAGAATAAAACTATATTTATTCACATGCACCACCAACAAGACATAATAATGATTTCTTATAACTACAACCACACACAGAATAAAACTATATTTATTCACATGCACCACCAACAAGACATAATAATGATTTCTTATAACTACAACCACACACAGAATAAAACTATATTTATTCACATGCACCACCAACAAGACGTAATAATGATTTCTTATAACTACAACCACACACAGAATAAAACTATATTTATTCACATGCAACACCAACAAGACGTAATAATGATTTCTTATAACTACAACCACACACAGAATAAAACTATATTTATTCACATGCAACACCAACAAGACGTAATAATGATTTCTTATAACTACAACCACACACAGAATAAAACTATATTTATTCACATGCACCACCAACAAGACGTAATAATGATTTCTTATAACTACAACCACACACAGAATAAAACTATATTTATTCACATGCACCACCAACAAGACGTAATAATGATTTCTTATAACTACAACCACACACACAGAATAAAACTATATTTATTCACATGCACCACCAACAAGACGTAATAATGATTTCTTATAACTACAACCACACACAGAATAAAACTATATTTATTCACATGCACCACCAACAAGACGTAATAATGATTTCTTATAACTACAACCACACACAGAATAAAACTAGTTATATTACATTATGGTTAATCTAACCTAACTAAATAGTTATTAGATAGATATAGTAGATTTTATTCACGTTTATTTTACTTAACTATAAAATAGTAATCTCGACTGTTTGTGTGCTTTACAAACAATCGTGGTCACGGGGAAGACAGGAGTGTTTTTTTTTTCTGTTTTTGTATGAGTATTGCTATTGGTCCGGAGACCTCTACAGCTTTATCTTATAAGAATCGCGAACGGGAGTAGGGCTCTTTGAGTAGAATTGTTTGACGTCCCGATATTGATAGCATTAACCCGAACTACCGCTAGCTTTTTTACTAATTATTTTGTGTCCAACCTACGCAGAAGGAGGTCACAGTGTCTTGAGGTCTTGCAGTATCTGGCTTAGGATCTAATTTTATTAATCACACGATCCTGCGCCTCCCTATATTCTATATTGAAATTGGGACGTTTTATAATTTCAATAGTTACACGAATCATCCGTGAATCGATGTTCTTTTGCGAAGATTTGTCGCTTACCAAATCTGATTTTACTTAGCAATTATTACTACGGGCCTATTACTACTTACTACTATTATTACGGTGGGGCCGATCTGTTTCTGTTTTTGTCGGGCTGATGGTCTTTGTTAGCCCGTGGGCTTTTACATTTTCACCGCGTTAAAAGGTGACAGAGTGCTTGTGGGGTTCAACCGAGACCTTTATTAGTAAAAAGCAGCACAAGTTTACGTAATTATATGTGTACGTATTGGTACATATATTTTATATGTATTAACCTAACATCTATTTAAATGAAACAAACATTAAATGGTAGCCAAACTCATATCAATACATCACAGACTCCAAATTTGTTTAGCCGTTGTGATTGGCGTGCTTATTAAAGCTATCTATATAAATGAAAACCCGTCCGTTGGTAAACGCGACACTTGATAACGGCTGGATTGATTTGGTTATTTTTTAATGTTCGTGATAGTCCGGATGTGTATAGTTATATATAAATATAAAGTACAAAATAATGGCGGTTTATTCTTACATCCAATAATAGGCGTTCAATAACATTACAATTGTGCTTAATAAGTTGTTACAGAAATTTTAAAAAGCGTTAAAAAGTTAGCAAAACATTCGGTCATAAATTGCCAAAGCTGTCAAAATTCAAATGCTAGTTTTAGTGAATTATTTATAACTTTACTGAAGCTTTATATACAGTATGGAGTTTATATAAGGCGGACTTAATGCTTTAGGAATTCTTTACCAGTCAACCTTAGGGTAATGCAGAGATGAAATGAGGTAAGTGTATGCTTAAAAACTTTGTTTGACTCTTATATTAACTATATTATATAAATAAACAACATATGCGTAATTATAAAATACAAACATAACTACACATAAATAACAAATACAAATATACATACTTATGATACAAAAAATCATAATAAAATACAAATACGTATAAATAAGTTTTATTTAATATTGAGATGATTCTGCCAATCTGTTGAGAAATAGCTCCCGAAATTTCAACTTAAACGCGTAACAAATTGTAGCCGCCCTGACTTCGGGAGGGAGAGCATTCCAGAGTAGAACGGATTTTGCGTTCTATGCTAGTATGAGCTAGGCTTTCTGGGTGCAACATTAATAATGAACTCGACATAGGAATGATCACGTGATCGCAGCGTCAAAAGGCCACATGGCGCAGCACAGTAGCGTATGGTGAGTGTCACAATTACAGGTAATAAGGCATTTTTAACAGTGATAGAGCTATACTGCAGTTTGTTTTTAGCTGCAAATAAATGCATATGCGTTGTCACCCTTGAAGACTGACATAGATCTTTTTTTATTAGATTAAGAGTAACAAACGGGCACACAGTTCACCTGATGGCAAGTGATTCCTGCTGCCCACGACATCTACATTTATCCTTGAAAAGGTACCTTAATGCAGATGCGTTTTCACTCTTGAGAACTAAGATGGAATGCTTCGTTAACTTTCGTGTAATAAGGGTCTCCGGATCTCTACATTCATCAGACGAAACACAGCAGCACTAAGCTGCCACTTTACGCTGATATTCTGTGGGTACGTGATAATCCCCGGTCGAGCTGACCCATTCATTCTGCAGCCAGAAACAACTGCAAAACAACTGAAAAAACTGCAGCGTAGCTCCACCACTGAAGTTAATAAATACACATTGGATGTTACAAACAAGTTTTAAAAAGTGGCGAAATATTTAATCTCAATAAAGCTAATAAAATAACTATTACAAATCGCACCCTTTCACTTTAACGGCTTTTCCATTCCGCTATAACATTTGGGGTTAGTTTAGCACCACTATAAACAGACTCGAGTGTTACGCTTTAATAGACTTAATACCTTTAAATATAAGGTCTTAAAGCGGTTCTACGAGAATGTTACTGTTAGTAATAATATAATGAATCAGTTAATTGATTGGTAGCCGCCAGTCTGCCACGCGATAATGTGATTCGATGAAGATTAAGCAATTGTGTACTTTACTAGCTCTTGCCCGCGATTTCGTTTGCAATGAATTAGTAATTTATGTCGTACTGGCAACACTTAGTATGATTTACTAACTTGGACGATCCCATTTAGTAGCAATCAGGGCCGTTAAATCGAGGATATTTATGCATATAAAATGTTTCGGAATTAATTCTGTTTCATATGTGAAATATCACACGAATATTCCTGTGTAATTATTGCATATAAAATAACATTGGAGGCCATTTTTATTTTTGAAATGATATTTTCCAAAGTGTTGGCAGGGTATAAACGTTTTTTTTTATAATACTAGTCTACTAGTCGTGACAACAATTTAACATCACCTGATATTAAATTGTGATCGCGGAACATGACATCAATATCCGTTCTGAATAATGATTCGTTCAATTCTGTTGTCACCCCCGGAGAACTGGGGTGGAATCTCTCGTTTTTTATATATATTATAATATTTTCTTTTATGACAGGTGATAAACGAGCAAACAGCACACCTGATGGTAAGTAACTACCGCCGTCCATCGACTTCCGCAACACTACAGGGAATCGCAGATGGGCTGCTGTATTTGTAATTCGGTCCCCGTATCAATACACTTACCATGTGAAAGACGGCAGCGTTACACTAACATTCTCCGAGGGTGTGGTCCGTCCCCGGTCGTGCCAAAACAATTTAGGTTAGAATTTGGCAAGGTGGCGTTATAGAGAGCGGTATGCACAGAGTTAGTTTTTAACTTTTAAATCATATTAACTAATTTTGACTAACTTTTGAGAGCTTGGTACAAAGTGTTGAGGACATTACTGTGCGTGTGAGAATGAAAGAAATCGATGACCTCATGGTGATTTACTGGTCACCAAAGCATTCTATCTTGGTTCTCAGTGGAGACAAAACATCTTGTTTTTTTTATAGAATATGTCGCAAACGAGCAAACCCATAAACATACGCAATACCAGAGCAGTCGCAGATGCTCCGTCGACCTTTAAAATAGTTGTAGACTCTTATCTTGAAGGTCCCTTAGTCGTATCTGTTCGAAAATACCGCTGGCATCAGCTGATTCCACAGAGTAGTCGTGGCAGAAAATTTAGCTTGAAGCGTACAGTGATGGATTGTCAACCAACGAGATGATAAGGATGAAATTTTGAATTCCGTAAATCTGTAATCTGCGTTTCCTTTTAAATGGTGAATCTGGGCATCATGGGTTACAGGAATCATGGACTTCCGATCACGTGTATTATGTACATGAATAACATAGAAAACACCTTAGGTTATATAGTATACGCTATTATTTTAAGCTGATATTGCGAAAAGCGTGATCCAACCACGCTCTATTCGACATATTCGTGATACGGCTATTTGATAACTGCGATGTGACTTCTCTACTTATCAGGTCTTAGATTTATAACAATCCCCCTTTGCGCAGAATATTACTCGTGCCAATACTGTAAATATATTTACACACAAAGAGGCACTAATTTGTTATCTTTATTTTTTAAGGTTTATGCAACAAGATTGAATTTTAACAAAGAGAAGCGATAATTACAATCGATCTGCTACGAGTGCTACGATTCATCAGTTGTGGCACCACGAAATTTTTTTCATTACGAGTACCAACTTTATATTTATACGTAGCGTAAACATTCACTAATCGTGCTACGAGTCTACAAAACTTACGAATAGATCTAGTGTCGAACATTTTTGGCAAAAACGGTTTTCCCTAACGTTAACCTGACCTGGAAATCGAATATAGATTTCACATTTCATTAACCCAATCAATCATCACACCGCATTTATAGTTTTATTATAGGTTTTTATTATTGCGATGTTACAAGAATTGATATTACGTGGAGGTTTAATATATGGAGACAGTCTTCGGTATCATTAAATGGATAAAAAATTGTTCCCATCAAGAAGTAGTCGAAGAATTAAGTTACTTTAGATAGGTTCTCTGATATATAAATTTATATATTTTTTTTCAGAAAATTTGCGATTCGATAATGAGTATGGTGAATTACATGGTAATAGTCTAGCATCTACAGGGCTCCTCTCTTAGTCCTTTCACCACGACTGCTCCAAAAGTAATGCCAGGCCGAACATTCCGAATGCACCATCCCCCATACTCAAGATGGCGGAGGTAATTTTTTAACAAATCATAATAATTTGAATAAACATCATGAGTCTAACGTGAAAGGACTTGTGTACAGTAACCAATCTTAATATAAATTATTAATTAATATTAAATCTTTATTTTAAATAGTCTTAGACTTAAATCTTAGTTAAAGCATCAAACTAATTGTTTCCTGTTTTAACTTACGAATATTAACATCTCCACTAAAATTGATTTGATAGAACAATATAAACGAACAGTTTAGTCTGCGTGATTCATATTTTTTATCATAATAGATTAAATTATTTTCAAGAATGAATAATCGATAAAGTAGATGTTAACATATAGTTTGTATTTTAAAAACCGTTTACCGCAATTCTGTGATATACATAAATGTTGCAATATAATAATTAATGTGACACACAATGTATTCATTAAAATGAAATAACTATTTTATAACCAAAAGCTATAACTCTGAGTGGTTTTACGTCGACATAAATATTATTATAATAATGCTAAACGAAACAAAATCGCTAAGATACGTTTTTATTGAAATAATATATAAAGGTTTATATAAAGTCTATCCTCTGCGGCATGACACTCATCGATCATCCGATATAATGTAAACGTCGTTTATTTATAAAAAAAAAAATCACAAACAACCAAGCACTTCATCTGGTGGTAAGTGATCACCGCGGGTAACACTATTTAGTGTTGTATGGTGTATCACAGGTGCGTTGCCGGTCTTTTATCTTCAATAGAAGTTACAATATGGGCTTTCTAATGTAGGGAACCGAACGTATGTCATAGTCGTATTATAACACTATCTATGTGTACGATTATTGACAAAAACAGCTAAATTAAACTCCACCATTTTTTTTTCTATTCTACAAATTAATAATAACATCGATACGATAATTCAAGATCAATGTAACAACCCTATGTCTATCTAGTTCATAAAGAAACTCGTGCCAGAAAAAACACGCCCAAACAAAATTATATCTGGCTGGTATCTAGTTAGCGGTAATTGGTGAATAGCATTCAACACAATGTTCGCTTATTGTATTACGTTTACTTATTACCCGTCAGAGACAGAAGCGTATCAAATAATAGGGCGGAGATCTGCGTCGACGTTACACGTTTCTAGATGTTTTATATTTGAAATTATTTTTAAATTTTTTTCTTTTTTATTTGTAATAATAATAAAAATAATTAATTTGCCATTATGCAACTTATTAATTAGGCTGGTATAAATTTCAAATTATGTAATGATTTCTCTACCTTGCAAATTAATGATAAATCCATTTCATCAAAAAAAAATTAAATGTCATATGTCATAATCCTTTAAAGTCATTAAAATTTAATTTGTTAATAACATACTCAAAAAGGTAATGTATTATAATTTTATATAAAAAAAACAATTTATTTTTTTGCTATTATTTATTAAAAAAATAATATATGTCAAAAGAAATATATGCAATTTATTACCACTATTTTATATTTATAACGTTATACCGTACAAAGTGTGTTGCAACTTTTTTAAGGGAAGTATTTAAGAGAAAAGTTATTCATAGCTTAGGAACTCGTTAACAGTGTATTTTTTTTCCCGATAACCACGTTTTAAGCGAAATAATGAATTTATGCAGTGGTAACTTTTTAACTGACTCAGGTACTTTATTAAAAATCTTATGCACATTGTAATGCAGTTTTGAAACATCTATTTTAATTTGATGATATATATTTTTTTATATTAACATCGCTAATACATGCATTCTAGAGTTAAGGACTCGGACTAAATTTAAAATGCCTGAGTTACAATATCTCACAAACTACAAATAGTTCACGATAATTGTCGAATGGCGGATTTAAACCTACAACCTTCGCGCTTCGAATGTATCACTTGTCGACGATGTAGTAACTTAACTAATAACTTTTTGATTTAAAATTTCAATATCAACCATTTATTTCTTCTCTTTAGCAGTCCTTCTAGTTGATTTCGATCACGGTCAGACATGCTTCACTGATACATATATTACCCCTTTCTTAGTTAATCTAATTTTTATAATTTAAAGTCTATAATATCGCTAAGGGATTCTTTTTAAGAAACAGGCACACGGCTGCCTTATAATATATTTAGGATAACATGTTGTTTATACGTAAGAATTAACAAAAATATTCTATGAAATCTGATGTACATAAATTTTTCGTTTAAAGTAGGTACATAAATCATTTTTGGGTTTAAGCATACGTATATTTAATAAAATTCCGCAAATGATTATCGATTTGTCATTAGACATATTAAAAATTTTGGTTAAAAACCAATTAATCAAAGAATCTTACTACTCTTTGTCAGAATATTTGTCTGACAAATGTGATTGGATTTAAGCTACGACCTCTGGGTTCAATACTGGACAACTCTTGGACATTTTGTAAATTATTATTTTAAAAAAAGAAAAGAAAAAAATAACAACTATAGTCAACGCATTATGAACTGAGGCTTCGGGTCATAAATTATATTTATCTGTCTGTCTCGCTCGCACTTACAGGTCTTCTGGAGAGGTATAGTGATGTGCGTAAGAATTGTAGAGGTGCATATCGATAACGGGATAGGTACGATCGATATGCTAAATTATGTTAAGTATTAATAGGAATAATTTATCGCTATCTGAAAATAAAAGGTTTTAATTTGTAAGATTAAATGTTTGTTTTGACGTAATCATAGAGAAATGTATAGATCATAATGTGGCTTTTATTTTTTCTAGGATGACGCATCGACCCTGCGTGCCCAGGTTCCTACTGTCAGTGACATTTATTGCCCGACGACTCAGTTTAAAATGCGTCGACTATAGTCTAGTTTCATGCCGTTTCTTCTCACTAGAGGGTGTCTTCCGAAGTGGTTTTTCTATTAGCTATCTTGACCATTCAAAAGTGTTTTGCATAAACCTACTTGAATAAAGCTTCTTTTGATTTGATTTGATTTGATAGAAAGTGATTTCTGTGGCCCATGACACACACATTTCACACACATTCATACTCGATATGGAATCATAATGTGGATTTGTTGTTATATCTGAGGATTTACATGTACTAGTGATGAGGCATCTTCACTAGTAATAAGGTTGAACTGTGTGTGATCGTTTACCAGCTCTAGTATTATAAAAAAATAGTAATAATTTTCCCTATGAAAATAAGCAGGAGCTTAGACAAAGTTTTAACGTCAGCGATATGCCATAATTGTGGTGATATGATGATGTATTTTTTTATTTATTATTTGAATTAGGATTTCATTTTATAAAATAATAATAATTAGGACTTTAGTCGTCTGATAAATTTAAATATATGGATAAGCAAGTTAAGTGACGTTAGTATATATTTGTCCAAGCGATATTATTAAATATATTATAGATAAGAAAATACAATATAAAAGTGTCCTCCGAACGCTTTAAAAAAAAAAATCGCATTATGCGCACAAGATTGCAAAATAACGTATGACACCGAGTTACAATATTAAATCAATATTGACCCCGGAACGCTCCCTTGGGTGGGCGCTCGTTCTACCCCGTTGTATTCTAACTAACGTAGAGTTTATATTAGATAAATAATATAATAGAAGAGTCTACGATTGACTTTCTAAATTCAAGAATAATTAATTGGCTACGTCTAGTGACGTCTACGTCTAAGAAAAACTAACGTTTCGGGCTAAAAAACCCCGCATCCGCAGCCCGGTTAATATTACCATAATAGTTTTCAGTATATTTGTTATTCGATCTATTTGTTTAGTATTTTTTTTTAATGAGGGCACCTCGGCCTTTGAAGTTTTTTTTATACTAGGTGTGCTAAACGTGTACGGTGTACTTATACACCTTATATATACAAAAATTATTAAAAGTTTAATTAAAAAAAAAAAACCTTGAACAATTTTAATAGGTTTCGGGTCTATTTAATTATACTTGTGTTCGCTTATTTATTCGTATCATTTTAAGTTTAAACGTTATTGAGGTTCTTTTGTCAAATGGATATACATATATACCTTATACCTCTATAATAATTGGCTAAATTTTGTTTACTTCGAAGGTTTTTATAAAATAATAATAATTAGGACTTTAGTCGTCTGATAAATTTAAATATATGGATAAGCAAGTTAAGTGACGTTAGTATATATTTGTCCAAGCGATATTATTAAATATATTATAGATAAGAAAATACAATATAAAAGTGTCCTCCGAACGCTTTGAAAAAAAAAATCGCATTATGCGCACAAGATTGCAAAATAACGTATGACACCGAGTTACAATATTAAATCAATATTGACCCCGGAACGCTCCCTTGGGTGGGCGCTCGTTCTACCCCGTTGTATTCTAACTAACGTAGAGTTTATATTAGATAAATAATATAATAGAAGAGTCTACGATTGACTTTCTAAATTCAAGAATAATTAATTGGCTACGTCTAGTGACGTCTACGTCTAAGAACGGCCCCGACGGTATCACCAACAAGGTGATGAAACTCCTACCCATGTCCATTTTACACCTACTGGTGATAATCTACAACGCGGCCATATCCAAAGGCACCTTCCCGAACACCTGGAAGGAAGCCGATGTCATAGGGATTCTCAAGCCCTCAAAACATCCAACCGATCCATCAGCCTATCGACCCATAAGCCTACTCAAAGTCTTGGGTAAGGTATATGAAAGGCTCATCCTCACCCGCCTCAAGGACTTCATGCTGTCCCGAGGGCTGCCAATCAATGAGCAGTTCGGGTTTCGCACCCAACACTCATGCACACATCAAGTGCACCGCATCACGGAGCACATCCTCAATAAATTTCTTCAGGGCTACCAAACTGGGGCACTTTTTCTCGACGTGGCGAAATCTTTCGACAAGGTCTGGCACAACGGGCTCATATACAAACTATATGAGCTCGGTGTGCCAGATCGACTCGTACTTATCATACGAGATTTTCTCCGAAATCGAACCTTTCGTTACCGCGTCGAGGGAACGCGCTCCGAGGTTCACCCCATTTGTGCCGGAGTACCACAAGGCTCTGTCCTAGGTCCTACTTTATACACACTCTACACCAACGACATACCGCGCACTCGCGGTGTAGAGCTAGCCCTTTTCGCCGATGACACCGGCCTCTACGTGTCTGGATTTAAACCAGACGCTATTTGTAAACGCCTCCAATCTGCAGCCAACACCTTAGGAAATGGTTTCGGAAATGGAGGATCGAGGTTAACCCCACCAAAGTGCAGCCATTTACTTCTCTCGGCGCAACAAAACGCCGCATCTCCAAACTATAGAGTTATTTGATCGTCCAATCCCTGGGAAAAGACAGTCAAATACTTAGGCGTCACATTAGATGAAAGACTCACCTTCGGTCCGCATGTCAACCGCGTACGGAATCGAGCAGCGTTCGTCCTAGGTCGTTTGCACCCGTTACTTAATAAAAATAGCAAAATGTCCCTGCGTAATAAAATTACACTTTACAAAGCGTGCATCCGACCCATAATGACATACGCAAGCCCGTCTTTGCGCATGCCTCCCCGCGTCACATTCACCGACTTCAGGTAATACAAAATCGTTTCATGCGCAAGGCCACCGGTTCGCCGTGGTTCTTGCGTAACGAAAATCTTCACATAGATCTTGAGCTGCCGACCATAGCTCAGTACCTGAAGCAGGCTTCTCGCCGATATTTCGACTCTGCCGTCACACACCGAAACCCTTTGATTGTAAGTGCCGCCACTTACAATCCCATCGCGAATCACAGATTTACCCGCGTCCGTAGGAGACCGAGGCACGCCCTCGACGACCCTGACGACGTAACCACCAGGGCCCAAGCCCTTCATAAAACACAACACACGCACATTGCACCCTCATATCGCCCCCGCCGACGACGAGGGCGTCGCAAACAAAGTTATTCGCGATACCGCCATGTCACTGGCCGGTTCTCTCCAGTCCATACAGATAGAAGCGTTGCTGGAGTTTCTTGCGCCACTTCTTCTCCAGCGCCCACGCATTCTGAAGTGGTGGTACAGGTAGTTAATAATAATAGTGATATTAATTAAGATAATCCTCTGTCAGAAGCAACTGACCGAGCCGAGGTTCGGCCCTCTCGGGCACCCTCGAGTCAGACGCTCTCGCGAAACAGGGTAACGGTCCTAGCCGAGGCTCCCTCTCGGGAGCCCTTGCGCTGGTTACCCATATATAGAGGTCTCGACTGAGAGCCATAAGCGCTCGGTCACCTCTCAACCCGGTGAAACTGTAAAAGCCCTAGGGCTAACAGCGGCCATCAGCCCGAAAAAAAAAAAAAAAAAAAAAAAAAAAAAACGTCTAAGAAAAACTAACGTTTCGGGCTAAAAAACCCCGCATCCGCAGCCCGGTTAATATTACCATAATAGTTTTCAGTATATTTGTTATTCGATCTATTTGTTTAGTATTTTTTTTTTAAATTAGGGCACCTTGGTCTTTGAAGTTTTTTTTATACTAGGTGTGCTAGTACGATGTACTTATACACCTTATATATACAAAAAATATTAAAAGTTTAATTTAAAAAAAAACCTTGAACAATTTTAATAGGTTTCGGGTCTATTTAATTATACTTGTGTTCGCTCATTTATTCGTATCATTTTTAAGTTTAAACGTTATTGAGGTTCTTTTGTCAAATGGATATACATATATATACCTTATACCTCTATAATAATTGGTTAAATTTTGTTTACTTCAAAGGTTTTTGTATAAATAATAATGGAGTGGGTTTCACTGCGGATGGATTATATCAATTTTAAATCATTCACTCCTAATTCACTCCGCATTTGAACTGCTGTTTTTTTTACAGTGTATGAACGTAAACAATTTTTTTGTTTGGTGCATATTAATAATTAGACAAATTTTATCTTTCTGCAATTCTTTTTCATGTACTTAACTATTCCAAATCTCACACTCTTCTGTGCTTTAAAAGGGGTACAAAGTTTCTTTTTCAGGTATTAGACACAATGGTAGAAAGATATACGCTGCAGTTTGTTTCTAACTGCATAATGAATGGATCAGCTCGACCGGGGAAGGCACGCCCTCAAAGAATACCGGCGCGAAATACTAGTAGCATAACGCTGAAGTTTCGTCCGTTGAGTGCAGGGATCCGGAGACCTTTATTACTGGTGACGAGGCATTCCATCTCAGTCCTCAAGGGTGACAACGCATCTGCTTTTTATTCCATATCAAGGATGAATGTAAGTGTCATGGGCTGATGGAGAATCACTTCTTCTTAAAAAACTGTGTGTTCGTTTGTTACTCCCAATGTAATAAAGAGTTTTTTTCATAGAATATTCAAATTAATTAATTGAAGAATAACTTTCGGTTTTACAATGGTCACACTGCAGATAGTTTCTAGGTGCAAAGCGTGATATAACAGCATAAGACTACTATGCTATGTGAAACTGCAGTGTAGTTCTACCATTACTAACTTAACTACCAATTTAAAAAGCTATGCCATTACTTTTATTTTTTTTATAGAATAAGTGATCTGCTATGCTATGGTGAAACTTCAGTGTAGTTCTACCATTGCTAACTTAACTAACAATTTAAAAAGCTATGCCATTACTTTTTAATTTTTTTTATAGAATAAGTGATCGGCTATGCTATCGTGAAACTTCAGTGTAGTTCTACCATTGCTAACTTAACTACCAATTTAAGAAGCTATGCCATTACTTTTAATTTTTTTTATAGTATGTGAAACGAGCAAGCAATGATCGCCTCGCCTGATGGTAAGTGGCCGCCGCCCATGGACGTCCACAACACCAGAGGAGACGCAAATGCGCTCAGGGTTTTTAATCCTAGGCCTAAAACCACAATTAACTATTGAGATATCATATACATAGGTTTCTACTTTCGCTAAAAATGTAATATTAATGACTATGCACTATTTATATTTATATGTTCTACCTATGTGCTTCTTATAAGTGCGTGCATTTGTAAGTGCTGTGTACTCCCGGAATTGGTACACGCATTGGACCGCAATCTATACACAGTCATTATAAATATATATTCTATGTGTGTACTGTTGTAGAACCTTTTATAAATAAATAAATAAATAAATGACTACGAGGTTAATTATGATTATTAACATTTTTGAAGTAGTAACTTGTCAATAAATATGTTCAACTTATATGAAGCCAATATTCCGCATTCAACGAAGAGTGGCTCGAGTCGTTGATGACCAGGTACTTTCCGATGGGCTTCATTCACTGGCGTTGCTAAGAGATAATGCATCTCTATGATTTTTTACCGAATTTACCATGGCGAGTGCTCTAAGGGGTTAGGATTAATTCTAGCCGCTGAGTTTAAACATCGTACAGCAGGACAGAAATCAAAATTTCGTCCTCATCATTACGATGGTTGACAATCTGTAGGTTTTACGCTAAATTTTCTGTCACGCACAACTACTCTGTGGAATCAGCTGCCGCCAGCGGTATTTCTGAACCGATACGACATAGGGACCTTCAAGAAAAGAAACTACACCTTTCTTAAAGGCGCATTTGGAACTCCTCTAGTGTTGCGGATATACATGTGCGGTGGTAATCAATTACCACCAGGAGCTTTCTCGTTTACCATCCATTCTATAAAAAAAATATTCGTTTATATACTATACATGTTTTAGTTTTTGCCTTGTAGTTAGCTTCGTAACACTTACACAGTTTCTAATCACTCTAATCTAATCGATAATTGTAAAATAACAACATTCACATCACTTAAATAGCATAAAGAAAATAACAGTTATATAAAAACGTTATAAATAGCTATCGTAAATTATATAGCAAGGGCGACGCGAAATAAGGACATAAAAAGGAAATTGTATAGGAGACATAAAAAGTTTCTCTGGAGGAAATTGGAAGTCAGAGCGGCAAGGCGGGCGCAGAGTGAATCCCTGTATTGAGATAAATCAATGTTTGTTTGAGAGTATGGCACTTATTGTAGACCGGAGAAAACTATCGAGTCGAAAAATAATATTAAAAATCTAAAACAAAATCAATTTCAAATAAAAAGTAATTTAAAATTATATACCAGCTTAGTTTCAATGTTTGCATAGATTGAATCTTAACCTTTATTTTGATTTGACATGTAAAACGAGAGGTAGGTAAGTAGGTAGGCTCTAGTCCTGTGCTCTAATTCATAGTGCAGGCATTACATAAATTGCTGTTTTTTTATTAAATTAAAAGGACCACGCAGTTCATTTGGTTACAAGTTTAGTATATTTATGTAATTAAGATATTTATCATTTGTTACGTTTATCTATTTATATATATATAGATATATATTTTATTAAGTTATATAATTTATATATTACATTAAGAGTTACAAACGAGCACACAGTTCACCTGATGTTAAGTGATTCCTGCGGCCCATGACATCTACATTCATCCTTGATAAGGAATCATAATGCAGATGCGTTGTCACCCTTGAGGACTGAGATGGAATGCCTCGTCACCACTAATAAAGGTCTCCAGATACCTTCACTCATCAGACGAAACACAGCAGCGTTATGCTGCTATTTCACGTCGGTATTCTGTGATGGTGTGGTCCTACCACGGTCGAGTTGACCCATTCATTCTGCAGTCAGAAACAAACTGCAGTGTAGCTCTACCACTGTTATATTTGACAATAATAAAATTGTTAATCACAATTTTAAGTGCTGATTTCCCATGTGCTCAGTGGTGCGATAAAATATCGTGAGGAAACCTTCATGTCTAATGAATAATTGAGAAAACATATTTCGAAGACACGAAGTCTGCCAACCCGCAGTGGTACAGGGTACTGGACTATGCTTTATCACCCTATCTAGAGAGGAGAATTATGCCCAGCAGTGGGATTTATATACATAGAATGTAATTTTTTTTTATTTATATATTAAGTATATTAAACACATTCTTGTTTTCAATTTACAATACTATCATATTTGGCTGTTACAGTCAATGTTTCCTGTCTCAAGAGTTGGTTGTTTTAGAATGTCAAAAGGCATTAAGACCGCTGTACCCTTTTTTTTTAAACAGTGACAATAAGTTAAGATTAAATAAATAAAATAAATAGTTGGGACGTATTAATAAACGTTAAAGAAATCTCTAACCTTTTAAAAACTCATATATACTCATGTATATATCCGAGCATCAGCTGTTTTTGATTTTGTGTTTCATTGCTGGTTTTTTTTAGTAAAGTAATGTATCTTTTATGAAACTATCATTTCATTTAGCTGTACTAACATGATGGAGCGTAAAAATGCTAATAAAAGGTTTTAAAAATATACTTTTTTCTTAATCAGGATCGATTTTTTTCCGCCCCATCATCAAAGTTATCATTAGTACTATCGTCTGTCTTCCTTTTAGGAAGCGGCCTCCTAATACCCAGTATACCATAATTTAATTTAATTTAAATATGTCACAAATTAGTAATATATAATAACACATGAAAATCTGATTATTTACATATACATATATTTTAAGTTACAAAAGTCTATCATTTCATTATATTTCACTTTGTTAATTGGTACAAAACAGCTGTATAAAAAGTTTTAGGTTGAACTCTACTGCATTGCTTTCCTAGCGCCGGTCGCAAGTTGAAACTTTGTCGCTTGCCGTTTTATTTGGTTTTCTTTTGACGCGGCAAGCCCTTGAGCCTCTCTGATTAATTTCACTTCCTACTCGCACCCCCGGCTAAATGTTTCGCGTGGTAGAGGTTTCGGATTGGAAAAGCTTTGGGTTCTATTATGTTGCAGTTGTGGGTTTATGTCGGTATTATTAATCCCGGATCCATTTGCTAAGCACTTAGAGGAAATAGTTTAGCTTTTATTAAAAAATAATAATAACTAAATTACCGTGGAATATTCTACATAATTGGTAAAGTATTATTTATTTATTTTTAACTTTATTAGTCACACCTTACAAAAAGGGATACAAAGGGCGGACTTAATACCTTAAGGCATTCTCTACCAGAATAATTCTACCAATAAACATAAAATTAACATACCATACTTATAAAGGGGCCTACATATATATACATATATATTTACAATTAAAAATCAATACATAATAAACATAATTAAACATATAACAAACAATGACAAGAGTAATTTTCTATATTAATTAGCATTAGACGTCTTTAAATAGTATTCGCGTACCAGCCTTTTAAAGAGAGCTTATTCGATCTCTTCTTATATCTTCGGGCAAGGAGTTCCAGAGACGTGTATCATGAAGGGTGAAGGAGTTGCCAACGAAGTGGGTGACGTATATAATAATAATAAATCTTCTGATTCCTGCGACCCATGACGGCCTTACGGCCATCCTCGACGTTAAATCAAGATAATAATTAGTCATTTCTTCTAACAGTTAGCGAAACAAATTATATGTAATTGAATAATGTTATACGTAATTTGTTTAGCCACTACTCTGTTGGAATCAGCTGTCGCAGGCGGTGTTTCCGAACCGATATAACTTAGCGACCTTCAAGAAAGACCTTCCTTAAAGGCCGGCAACGCATTTGCGACTCCCCTGGTGTTACGGATGTTCATGGGGGCGGTGATCACTTACCATCAAAGTGGGCTGCATGCCACCTATTCTATAAAAAAAGCTGAGAAGAGAAGAGAATCTGGTCTGGAGAATTTTGATAAGTTCTAGTGCAACACACTAGCACACAGTTCACCTTATGTTATGTAATGATTGGAGACCATAAAAACCTTCTCATATATTGAAGATGGACATGCGTCTTTCAGTCTTTAGGGGTGCTACCCCTTGGAATAGCTCGTTACCTATAATTGGTTCACCATACGAAACACAGCAGCATAATGCACGCTGTTTTCTGTGAGGACGTAGTGTCATTCTTATTGCAGCTAAAATAGTCTGGTGACTTTACCACTCTTAATATACGTGCTAGATTTTAAGACTATATTACAGATTGACAGAACCCTACAGAAGTGAAAATGGAATGACAGGTTTTGTTTTTTTATTTATTTATATTTATTCGCACAAGTTATACAAACATTGTACAAAAAGACTGACTTAAAGCCTACCTGTGGGTCGAGCAGAGAATATATGGCGGACGCAACAAAAAGTATTTTAATTTTAAAAGTACATAAATGTAATAAATAATGTATTAATAGAAATAATATACATAAAAATAAAAGTTATCTGTACTTTATATACACATGTATTATATATTTATACAGTGGTAGCGCTACACGACCGGGGTAGGACCATGCCCACACTGAATACCAGCGTAAGATAGCAGCATAATGCAATGTGTTTCGTCTGGTGAGTGTAGGCATCCGGACCTTTATTACTGGTGACGAGGCATTCTATCTCAATCCCCAAGGGTGACAACGCATCTGCATTATAATTCTTGTCAAGGATCAATGTACATGTCATGGGTCGCAGGTATCACTTATCATCAGGTGAACTGTGTACTCGTTTGTTACTCTCAAAGTACTAAAATAAATAAAAACAAATTTCTACCCATTCAAGAAAATAAAACAAACAGAAAAAGAAAAATAGTTACATGCCGGTTAAATGACGTTCTTTTAGTATCTGTGTGTATTATAACCTGATTTTACAATTGTATACGGGAAAGGGTAGTCCTGTATACTTGATCTAGCTACCTTTATTTATTTCTTTCGGGTTGATTGCCGCTTTTTGCCCGAGGGTATTTACAGTTTCACCAGGTTGAGATATATATATATATTATATATATTCACCCTTCAGGCTACACGTCTCTGGAACTCCATTCCCAAAGATATAAGAAGAGTATATCGAATAAGCTCTCTTTTAAAAGGCTGGTACGCGAAAACTACTTAAAGACGTCTTATGCTAATCGATATGGTAAATCATTCTTGTCATTGTTTGTTATATGTTTATTATGTATTGATTTTTATTTGTTAATATATATGTATATATACATGTAGGCCCCTCTTTATGTATGGTATGTTATCTCTATGTTCATTAGTAGAATTATTGCTAATTCATTTTTATAATACATATTTGTATGTATATGTATGTGTGTGTATGTATATATATATATATATATATATATATATATATATATATATATATATATATATATATATATATATATATATATATATATATATATATATATATATATATATATATATATATATATATATATATATATATATATATATATATATATATATGTATATATACATGTAGGCCCCTCTTTATGTATGGTATGTTATCTCTATGTTCATTAGTAGAATTATTGCTAATTCATTTTTATAATACATATTTGTATGTATATGTATGTGTGTGTATGTATATATATATATATTTTTTACAATGTAGGCACTCTCTGGTAGAGAATGCCTTAAGGCATTAAGTCCGACATTTGTGTCCCTTTTTTGTAAGGTGTTACCAATAAAGTTTAAATACACATACCGTTCACATACATATACCGAAAGGTAATAATTTGTTATGAACAAATATGGTTCATCAGTTGGAAAAGGAGACATCGATAAAAAAAAAGTAAAAAAAATGATAAAGCGTTAAGGACATAAATGATTGCTTAAAATTAATAATTTTTGATTTAATCATTTATGTTTTCTCATTGGAGTCGTGGTACCTTTAAAAAAAAGTGTTAAGGTCAATAAATATCTACAATCATAAAATAGCTTGTAACGTAATTAAAGACATCGTTAAAAACAAATGAAGATTTTTTTTTAATTATTGACAGTTACGTGTATTTTTTACTTCACATTTACTACCTAATAATTATAAATTTCACTTTTTAATTTAAATCTAAATTATATTCATTGTCAATTATACTAAATATCGGCGTTTTTATACAAGCGAGACATTTTGTATAAGATCCACAAAATCGTAAAAACAACAAACATGCATATAAATGAATGAATACACTCCGATTCTAACAAAATTTGATAGGTATTCCCGCTATTTTTTCAATGTTTTAATGGCGGCAAAAGGCATTAGTATTCAGCGTGCGGCCGCTAGTAACTCGGGGTCTATTTGACTGATTTTCAGCCACTCCATGATTTGCCACTTTACCCGGTCAGAGCGTGTTTTGAATACGAAACGGTGAATGAATGTAAGGGATTTGAAATTTCATTTTCGTTGCGCAATAATTCGATAACATTTCAAATATTGTTTCATTGTTAGAATTATTTCACAAATTATTGTTTGCAAGTTTTATATTTAGAAATTAAGTATGGATGTAGTAGGACGTGTAACTAATTTGTAAAATTTTCGCCTACTTAACATTGATATTAAGATGACGTGAGACGGGACATTCCTCATCATTGGTTACAATACTTTGGATTACTAAGAGAAAGAGTACCCAAATCCCATCATCCAGAGAATCAAGTATCTCCATTATATATAATAAAAATACTTCATTTAACACATTTAGTAAATATACATAAGTTTCATTTAATATCCTATCCTATAGTCAATAATTATTGACAAATTTTATTACCATACTCCTCGTACTGTCCGTAATAAATGGGAAGACCATTAACAGCTTAATGTCATAGGAATGTCATCTATCAATAATTCTTGATAGATATCAACAATTTTAGAATAATTAACGAGCACACAGTTAATCTCACGAGAAGTGATAACTGCGTTTCGGTACCCTACATTGATGAAAACCTAGGAATCCAGTAACCAACTCTACCACTGTATTTCTTTATTTTTTGTGAAGCCCGTGTTTCATATAGTTTTATGCTCAACGAGTTATTATTCATCATATTAATAGGATGTCTAAGTATATGATATAATATATATAATATGTTTAATAACACAATTTAGTCCTGACATCTCAGGGTCCGGGCGCTCGATTTTAATTCACGTGCTGATCTGACGAATGTATGTCTAAGAGACAAATTAAAAAAAAATTACGTGAATTTCACAAATCCGCAATAGAGCCGCTTGGCGGACTAGCATATTCCAACTGCCTAGAGAGGAGTTCTACGCTTTGCACATCTATTTATATAGGCAAACAAGTTCTATATACATTTATCTTCCAATTTCTATTATCTTCCAAGTTTCTAATATAAATTTTTAATTGTTATATAACTGAAATGTTTTTCTAGTGTAATGTATACTTATTTTTAATTTTCAAATTTTTATTCCATAATAGATGTGTATACCATACCTATTTACGTAAGAATTATTCCTGTGGTGGACAAATACAATGTTAGTATATATAATGTTAAAAGTATAACTTTAAATAATAACTAAAATAAAATATATAAAATTAAAAGGTACGTTCGATTTTTATTGAAGACGTTCGTTCGGAATTTTCCGCATCTGTCGACGATATCTGTTTTCGAACGAATTTAATAGTTTTAATATGGCCGACGGGAACATATTAACAAACATCGTTTTGAGAAGGCTACTGGTGCGAGGCAAATGGCCTCTCATAGATCAAACGATAGTACTAATTTTAAAAGTATTTAAATATGTTTACGAATACATTGAAAATAGCGCCTTTATGCAATATTTTCAATATGCACATAAAATATATATGATTCAAAAATAATTTCTAAACTCATCTATAGACCCTGTTCATATCTCTGAAGATGAGAGATAAGATTTTTTTACGAGGATTTTTACGGAACAACGACGAATTTTACATTATTAGATATATGAATTTTATATAGAATGTAGGACAACGTACTTATTTTTAACTAGATTTATAAAATTTAAATTTTAATTAACTTTATTTAGTTTTTCATACCAATGGATTTTTTTTTCTTCATATAAATAAAGCACAAGGCAAAAACCATTTTTAAACTGAAGATTTTTTATAATATTCGATTATCTATAATCATCATACGTAATGCTCCGAATTTACGTTGGTATTCTGTGAGTGCTTGGTCACTCCCCAGTCGAGCCAACCAAATCTTGTTACAGCTAATTGCAGTATGACTATTTGTATCCTATTTTGTCAACTTACCAATGAATTTTTTTGAAATTAGCAGCGAGTTATAACACCTTTATTTTACCATTTAAAGCATCTTCTTCCATATTAGATGTTTTATTTCTTATTTTACTATTAATATATTATAAAATTTGCTTTTTCGTGATATTTCGAGAAGTTTTAGGACCTTGAACTGATCTCATTCTAATCTTCTGTATCAATATATAAACATCTCTAATACTATTTAATTTTATATTTTTTTAAATGCACAGTAAATGCGAGTATTTTCTCTAGTGCCCCAAGAATACACGCTATCACCCAAGTTCTCATATTTCGTTCCCTTCACAAGCCCGTTGTGGTACATATAAGACAACAAGATCGGAGGAACGTTCAAACGCTTTGTCACGGATACAAAAAATATGACCATACTAGAAATCCAATAATTATAATATCAAAAATCTAAGAATCGGAACCCACGGCTACTTCTATCTACTAGCCTAATAGTTAAGGGCACGGTCTGCGAAACTTAAGGACGTAGTATCGAATCCACCATTAGACTTGTCGTGAACCATCGCCGAGCACAACGCACACGTTTTCAGCTTAGCTGGAGTAGTTAACCGATATTATATTAATAGTAAAATAATAATCTTTATTCGCCTTTCAACTAGTGTTACACTAGGTGGTTTACAAATTTTGTGTTCCAAGTTCAGCCATTACAAATGGCATGTAAATATTTCATTTGGATAAGTATTTTTACAATAATTATATTTGTTGTAGAATACATTATAACGTAATAATAATTATCAATTATAACTAATTATGGCATGTTATTACATGTCAATTAAGAATATTATTACATTTCATTGTAGCCTAAAAATACTTTTATAGAGTAAAAGGTGTGTTCTAAATTTTAATTAGTAATGTTAATAGTTATTGATATCCATGCGGACTAAGATGGAATGCCTCGTCGCCAGTAATAAAGGTCCGGATCCCTACACTCAGTGGATACGAAACACAGCAGCACTCTTCTGCCATTTTACGCTGGTATTCTGTGAGGGTATTGGCATAGCCCGGTCGAGCGAACCCATTCTACTGCAGCTAGAAACAAACTGCAGTATAGCTCTACCACTGTTCCAATGTTTCCTTATTGTCGCATCCATTTTTAATAATTGTAAGCTGGTGGTCTAAGAGATTTTTAGGTGTTTCCGATCATACGAAAAATACCCACTGAGTATTGGAAACAAACACGGGACGTAGTGATGAGAGTAATATCGGTGGTCCCCTAGACTCGTACAGAATATTATCTAAGACACAAGTTGTTGATTTTGCGATTTGGGTGCGCTTTATATGTGTTCCGTAGTTTTATATGTGTTCCGTAGTTTTATGTGTGCTCCGTAGTTTTATGTGTGTTCCGTAGTTTTATGTGTGCTCCGTAGTTTTATGTGTGCTCCGTAGTTTTATGTGTGCTCCGTAGTTTTATGTGTGTTCCGTAGTTTTATGTGTGTTCCGTAGTTTTATGTGTGCTCCGTAGTTTTATGTGTGTTCCGTAGTTTTATGTGTGTTCCGTAGTTTTATGTGTGTTCCGTAGTTTTATGTGTGACCGTAGTTTTATGTGTGACCGTAGTTTTATGTGTGCTCCGTAGTTTTATGTGTGTTCCGTAGTTTTATGTGTGCTCCGTAGTTTTATGTGTGTTCCGTAGTTTTATGTGTGTGCTCCGTAGTTTTATGTGTGCTCCGTAGTTTTATGTGTTCCGTAGTTTTATGTGTGTTCCGTAGTTTTATATGTGTTCCGTAGTTTTATGTGTGCTCCGTAGTTTTATGTGTGTTCCGTAGTTTTATGTGTGCTCCGTAGTTTTATATGTGCTCCGTAGTTTTATATGTGTTCCGTAGTTTTATGTGTGTTCCGTAGTTTTATGTGTGTTCCGTAGTTTTATGTGTGTTCCGTAGTTTTATGTGTGTTCCGTAGTTTTATGTGTGCTCCGTAGTTTTATGTGTATTCCGTAGTTTTATGTGTGCTCCGTAGTTTTATGTATTATCCGTAGTTTTATGTGTTCCGTAGTTTTATGTGTGTTCCGTAGTTTTATGTGCTCCGTAGTTTTATATGTGTTCCGTAGTTTTATGTATTGCTCCGTAGTTTTATGTGTTCCGTAGTTTTATGTGTGTTCCGTAGTTTTATGTGTGTTCCGTAGTTTTATGTGTGCTCCGTAGTTTTATGTGTGTTCCGTAGTTTTATGTGTGCTCCGTAGTTTTATGTGTTCCGTAGTTTTATGTGTGCTCCGTAGTTTTATGTGTGTTCCGTAGTTTTATGTGTGCTCCGTAGTTTTATGTGTGTTCCGTAGTTTTATGTGTGCTCGTAGTTTTATGTGTGCTCAATAGTTTTATATGTGTTCCATGTAGTTTTATGTGTGTTCCGTAGTTTTATATGTGTTCCGTAGTTTTATGTGTGTTCCGTAGTTTTATGTGTGCTCCGTAGTTTTATGTGTGTTCCGTAGTTTTATGTGTGCTCCGTAGTTTTATGTGTTCCATGTAGTTTTATGTATTATCCGTAGTTTTATGTGTGTGTTCCGTAGTTTTATGTGTGCTCCGTAGTTTTATGTGTGTTCCGTAGTTTTATGTGTGCTCCGTAGTTTTATGTGTGTTCCGTAGTTTTATGTGTGCTCCGTAGTTTTATGTGTTCCGTAGTTTTATGTGTGATCCGTAGTTTTATGTGTGTGTTCCGTAGTTTTATGTGTGCTCCGTAGTTTTATGTGTGTTCCGTAGTTTTATGTGTGCTCCGTAGTTTTATGTGTTCCGTAGTTTTATGTGTGTTCCGTAGTTTTATGTGTGTTCCGTAGTTTTATGTGTGTTCCGTAGTTTTATGTGTGTTCCGTAGTTTTATGTGTGCTCCGTAGTTTTATGTGTTCCGTAGTTTTATGTGTGCTCCGTAGTTTTATGTGTGCTCCGTAGTTTTATGTGTGTTCCGTAGTTTTATGTGTGTTCCGTAGTTTTATGTGTGCTCCGTAGTTTTATGTGTGCTCCGTAGTTTTATGTGTTCCGTAGTTTTATGTGTGTTCCGTAGTTTTATGTGTGTTCCGTAGTTTTATGTGTGCTCCGTAGTTTTATGTGTGTTCCGTAGTTTTATGTGTGCTCCGTAGTTTTATGTGTGTTCCGTAGTTTTATGTGCTCCGTAGTTTTATGTGTGTGTTCCGTAGTTTTATGTGTTCCGTAGTTTTATATATGTGTTCCGTAGTTTTATGTGTGTTCCGTAGTTTTATGTGTGCTCCGTAGTTTTATGTGTTCCGTAGTTTTATGTGTGTTCCGTAGTTTTATGTGTGT
Source organism: Teinopalpus imperialis (assembly GCA_029286865.1). Lineage (NCBI taxonomy): Eukaryota > Metazoa > Arthropoda > Insecta > Lepidoptera > Papilionidae > Teinopalpus > Teinopalpus imperialis. The sequence goes on from JAGSMU010000006.1 coordinate 3,319,948, forward strand.
GCTCCGTAGTTTTATTTGTGTTCCGTAGTTTTATGTGTGTGCCGTAGTTTAAATGTGTGTTCCGCAATTTTGACACTGCATCTGTACCTTCCACGGACGACGAGTGAGTGCCTCGGAGTTTACACAAATGGCACTATATTATGTCCTGCTCCATATTACCTGTAATATCGTCTTTACTTTTTTAAAACAAATCTAGCAAAGCTATAATTACTAACATGCCCATTAACCACTCCAACTAAGCATAAATGCTCTAGCTGGGTGATGGCTCAAGGCAATAGTCTAATGGCGGATTCGAATCTACGACCCTAAGTTTGGCAGACCATACCTTAAACCATTATACTATTGGCGCTTAATGTATGTCTGTCAATTACCAGAAAAAATGTCGGTTATGCTCGATTTAACAAGTATTCCTTCGTGCCTAACACACATTCATATTTTTAGATAACTGCCTTACCTTTTTTGTTGGTTTAAATACATAGTAAGATTAAAGAATAAATTAAATGATTCGTCCTACGATACATTCTTCATTATATTTCACAAAGTAGGCTACATATATTATTTTAAATTTATAGATTACATAATCTCTAATTACAACGATTTTTAATATTATAATTTAAAAAAAAATATAAAACCTTTTTATGAACACTTATTACACAAAAGTTACCTGTAATTCTTCTATCTTGATGATCTTGTGTTAACTGCAATGGAGATTGCGCTAATTCCATTTTTAATTGTCGTAAAAGTTTTCTCACTATGATCACTTGTTTTGGTCTTAGTTTTTCACTGCATATTCCAGTTTCAAAAAGACAAAATGAGACAGAGTAAATTTTTAATATCAGATATTATTTAAGTGAAATTGATCTTTCATATTTTGCGAATAATTTAGATGTTTAGTTCATATAGTTGATTAAATTAAATTTAGATAGATTCTAATTCTCTTTATCAATCAAATATTTCTTTGTAATGGAAGTTTTTTTTTTTCAGGTTATTCTAATATTTTATTATTCTTATGGCATTAATCAAGAGAAAAGGATGTCTACAATACTCGTATCAAGTTTTATTAAGTAACTAATATCATTAAATATTTTCTAGACTACATCGTAAGTAAATTTCAAATAATACCTACTTAATTGTATTGAAATAAAATATACACAGATTATTTAAAATAAATCGATGACACTTGATGTTTTTTTTTTTAACAGGCACGAGTCGCGCGCGTTACGCCGCGGCCGGGACACTTTTGACGCGGCCTCGCTTGCCGTGAGCTTAGTTCGAAGGCGGGGCGGCTCCGCCCCGTCGCTTTTCGCATCTGACTCTACCTCTACACATTGGCTTGGACTCCGCAAATATCTGACGCCAATAACCACACCAATAGTTCTATACAGGCTTATTTGATCCAACATTTGTAAGATTCAATTTTTAAACTCCTAAATAAATTAAACAGTTGTATACGATTTGACGATCTCTGTGATATTTACTAGTTAATGAAATTGAGTGACTTTCAGACACAAATGCGAATTTTTTTAGAAGGACCATACATTTTTTTCGAACCTATACCAGTCTACATTTACAAAACTGTAAAGTCTGTGAAGTTGGCCCAACATTTAAAGGGTAACTTGACGCTAACCCCCTTCCGAAGGGGGATTTCGATTTTGGGTCAGCTGTTAAGCGTCCGTTTTAAGCTTTAATTTGTGGCATTACGGATGTGCGCTGGCTCGCCATTTAGAATAATGACGTCGTATATTTCACGAAACGAAATTGAACAGATATAACTCTTTTCAATTAGTGTCGCGGATAAAAACGATACTGGCTTAATATTTTAAACGTTTTCATTTCAAATTGACGTTTTGTTTAAGAAAAAATCAATGCTTTGTTTTTTTTCCCGTTTTTTACATATTATATATAAACCAATTATAAATAGTTTATTATATTATGTAATTATAATATCTTATTAATAAATCCATCAATAATCAACTGCTGCGCATAGCGGATGCCACGAAGCACGACCCTGACCCACCTGTAATACTGTAAGTTAATAAGAATGCAACTTGTATTTTAATATCAAACATTTATTTACCATACCACATATACCATAGTATGTTTAAACACCTAAAGACCATGACATATGAGAAGTATATAAAATGAAAAATGACAACTCCATACCTCGAAACGTTACATTATACAATGACATTTGATATCTCATCCAATAAGAAGAAGCGAGTTACGTAGGGCGTGGCGAATTGTGTTTTGCGAGTGCCATCAAAGAGGAAAAGTCAACAATTTTCCTACGGTTTCGTTGTCCAATCAGAAAATTTGGCGGGCAGAATGACGTCTGTCAATTTGGACGTAGGTATTTTATAACATTTCGACTGATACCAGCGAAATAATAAAAAAATTATAAGTGGGTTAGATTTTATTTTAAGTTAAACAGTTAGAAAAATTATATTTATATCTTAAGCTTTCTTTATATTTTTGTAATTGTTCAAAGAATTTCATTCGATAATTAAATAAGGTTATAATTTATGCATATTTTTGATTCAAATTGATATATGACATTTCAAACACTTGCAAAAACCCTGCAGTTTAATAAACCTAATTACCGTACGTCAGGTACATTCGTTATGCAAAACAAATATACGATTAAAATGTTTTAAGTTCCATTATTAAGTGTTTTAAAACGGCTAAATAGTAAGCTAAATATATAAATAACTAAAAAAAACATCAAATAATTGTAGAAACTTCAAATGGAACCCCAAAAACTACCCACAAGTCAATCGCCAAACTCCGTGCCGTGAAACGTACTTCCACCCTCTTCTCCACCGCCAGCCCGTTCCGTTTCACCCCCATTTGCCCCCGAATTACAGCAACCCCTAAACCGCAGTCTTCAGTGACAGTTCAATAAAGCAAAGCGACCAATCGTGGCAAACGTCGGCCGGTATAAGCCAATAGGATTAACGGGATATTCGACCCTTTTTAACGCGTACAAATACAAATTAAGGCATCCCTTTCCCACTCGAAGCCAACGTATTCTTGATTCGATTGCGATTGATTTCTTCGTACAAATTTTTTCTTTTGTTTTTTTACGTTTCGCTGCACATAGATTTGGGAAATGTTACAATTTTACCGGCGGGATTTTAAACATCGGTAACATAGTTTGAAAATCTTTTGGATATTTTAATGAAATTGATAATATATGTCTCTTTAATTTAGTTTCTTAATATTAAATACTTCAATATATTATGTTAGTGTGTTATCCAACCTGTGTTGCTATTGCTTAGTAACAGCTTATCATAAAAACTAAGAATTAATAAACGTAAAACGTGTAATTTTACCTATTAGAAAATAATTTTTAGACATAAAAAAAAACACTTTAATTCCAATCTCTTTTTTAAAATTTTTTAGTTATGAAGTACACACATACACAATGTATGAATAAAACTGTTTGAAATTAAACCAGTTTAAAATCAAATGAAATCAGCAAACCTACGCTATGACATCTACTGCTGAAAAGTCTGAAAGGAGACCTATAGGACATCACATTGAAAAACAAACTTTAGCATACTTTTTTTTCTGATTGTTACCGTAAGTGATGTGTGGTGAGATTTTTTTTCTTTCAAATGTACCTAGAACGCTATACTTAAAGGTTTAGAATTTACTGCCAAACTTTATAATTGATCGCCCGACAGTGTAAAGAATAGTAAAATAATTTGTTCATTCAAACCTAATCTGCATTTATATTTACAAAGCAAGACTTAGTTTTTATATATGATGCATTTTTAATTTGTACACTCGCCTTAAGCTCGCTTCGCAATCTTCTTTTATTATAATAAAGTCCTTTAAACCTAAACGAAACATTTTTTTATTGCTGATGCAGGGCTTTTACAGATTCACGAGGTTGAAAGGAGGCCGAGTGCTAAGGGCAATCAGCCGTGACCTTCATTAATGGGAAACCAGCACAAGGGCGCCCCATATGGAGCCTCGGCTTAAACCGTTACCCTGATCACGAAAGCAACTGACTCGAGGGTATCTGAGAGGGCCGAACCTCGGCTAGGTTAGTTACTCCTGATGGATTAACTAAATTAATAACGTTATTATTACTAACGACATTTACCACTACGTCGGAATGCGTTGGCGCTGGAGAACAAGTAGTGCTAGAAGAGGACAGAGAGAACGTCGACATTCAAGAGGTTTTAGAACCGATTACCAATGGAAAGGAAAGGTTCCTGAATGGCAACGTCGTATTATTTATTTTAGCTTCATATACAGTATGTATAAAGGCGGACATTAAGTCCGGCATTCTCTACCAGTCAACCTTACGATGATGCAGAGATGAAATGAGGTAGGTGTATGCATAAAGAACTTGTAAAATAATATTATATTATATAAATAAACAATAAATGCGTAATTATAAAATACATACATATATAATATATACAAATATACATATATATATATATATATATATATATATATATATATATATATAAGTATATACATATAAAATTGTAAATACATAATTATTTAATATTGACATGATTCCGCCAATCTGTTGAGAAATTGCTCCCGAACCTTTACCTTAAACGCGTAACGATTTGTAGCTGCCCTGACTTCAGTAGGGAGAGCTTTTCAGAGAAGAACAAATTGAACAAAGAAGGAGTGGATAAAGTCGGAGTTATGAGAAGGACACACAAGTAAAGTTTGATCGTGCGAAGGTTTTTATCATGCTAACCATGAGCCAAGGCATTGAAAATATGAAGCTAGATAGGAATTGAAAATATGAAGTTAGATAGGAAGGAGGAGTGGGAGATGTCAGGATAAAATAATGGGTAGTGAGAGCACGCAGACATCGCCGATAAATAGACACGTGGTCATACTTTCGAAGGTTATACATCGAATGCAGTTATTTAGAAGACGATCAAGTTTGTTAAGGAGATCTGCATTCAGGTTGTAATAGCACACATCGCCATAGTCAATCAGGGGAAAAATTAAGGTCTGCATAATCGTTATTTTGGTCTTTGACCGGAAAAAGTTTGTTTTGATGATGATGGTAATGAAATAAAGTGCAAAAACACGTGTTTTCTTGTGTGATGGGACAATTACAAGTTGCTTATTTTCGGTCCAAACTTTCACAAAATAGCGAAGTATAATATACCTAGTCCGGCCATAAGTTCTGTTCTGTAAATGCAAAATGCATTTTTTTTTAATAGCAATGTAATATTATTTTATAATCTATACCTACATGTTTATTAGTCTCAGCAAAAAAGAAAAATAAATTATATTCGAAATGACCACCTTTGGCTTTTAAACAGGCCTTCAATCTGTTTGGCCACGAATCTATGGATTTACACACTGTTTCCAAGGGAAATTACGCCATTGCTTGGTCGAAAGATTTTATAAGAGACTCAATGTCGTTTACAACAGGCCATGTCCTCTAAAACTGACCATAATTTGAAGTCTAAATGGTTGAGGTCTGACCTAGATGAAGGCCAGTCTTCAGCTCTTATAAAGTCCGGAACGTTAGTTTCAAGCCAGGCTTGGGTAGTTCGTGCCTTGTGACCAGCTGCAGAGTCATGCTGGAAAGTCCATGGTATATTTTTAAAAAGTGTATTGCTGAGAGGTTTCACAACATGATCCAAGACTGAATCATGATACACTTTGGCTGAAGTTTTCACTCCTTTTGCACAGAAATGTAGTCTTGTGACTCCTTGATAAGACACGCCCCACCTAACCATCACTGACGCAGGATGATGACCACGTTGTACCTTTCCGACTACTTGAGCAGCTTCTTTAGAACTGTGAGCAAGTACTTTATCATTTCTCTTATTGTAGTGTTCTTCAATCGTGAAAATTTTTTCATCGGTAAAGAGGATATTTCTGTGCCTTTCACCTGCGTATCGCGACAGAAGGCGTTTTGATCGATCCTCTCTCTTTAATAAAAAGATTGATTTAGGGCATATTCTGTATATCGATGATAAGCACCGAGCTTCAGGTCTTGTTTTACAATATCGTGTAGTCAGAGTCCTAGCGGGAATCTACATTTCTCGAGATAAGATTTTTTGCTTCCTAATGGGGTTTCGACGAATTCTGGCTGTAACAGCCTTTGTAGTTCTTACAGCACGTGGCTGCCCCGATCTTTTCTGGTCTTTGACAGAGGACGTGTTGTTGTATCTGTAGATAGTAGGATATACGAACATACGGCTGATACCAAGCTTTTGAAGTGTCTGGAATATGACCGACGGCTCAATACACACTATTTTCTTTAACACCCCATTCCATATTGTAAGTTGATAATGTACACAAAAAAATATGTGAAATGGCGCAAAATCGAAAGAAGTTTTTAAAATTATATACGTGTTCCAAATTCAAAATAATTAAAAAGTTGAAAAAAAGAAACGTTTTTATGTAACAGTATTTATGGCCAGACTAGTTATATATATATATATATGTATATATATATATGTATATATATATATGTATATATATATATGTATATATATATATATATATATATATATATATATATATATATATATATATATATTTATATATATGCTATATCTTACGGTGACTTCAGAAATCCGGCACGATCGCTTATAACTGGACATTCGTCTTGATTTTTCTTCTTAAAGGCGACAAATAACCAAACATTTCTCAAGGTAAGTGATTCCTGCGGCCCATGACGCCCACATTAATCTTTATTGAATCATATGCACCCCTGAGGGATTAAATACCACTGATGAGGATCTCCGAATCCTTAAACTCACCGGTCGAAACACAGTATATAAATGTTAGTTGTACAGCTACAGTGCAATTTATTCAATTTATACAAGCTGCAGAATGAATGGGTCAACTCGACCGGGGTAGGGCCACGCCCTCACAGAATACCAACGTAAAATAGCATCATAATGCTGCTGTGTTTCGTATGGTTAGTGTAGAGATCCGGAGACCTTTATTACTGGTGACGAGGCATTCCAATTTCAATTCTCAAGGGTGACAACGCAGTGATGAATGATGGATGAATTTAAATGTCATGAAGCGCAGGAATAACTTACCATAAGGTAAACTGTGTGCTCATTTGTTACTCTCAGGGTAATAAAAAAATGTCTGCCCATTAAAAAAATAAAACAATTAAAGGTAACAGAAAAAATATAATCACTCATATTCACCTATTTATTTTTAATTATATTAAATTACAGTCTGTCCTTGGTAAAGTTTCCTTTGATGAAATGCATACTCGAAATATAAAAGCACTAATCTTAGTAGTTCAAAATTTAAACCCATTTTCCAATATTTTAATAAATGTAAATAATCTATACTTGTGAAAGCCAGTATTAGCTGATGTCTTGCTAGATGTCATGGGCCGCAGAAACCATACATACCATCAGGTGGACTGTGTATTCGTTTGTTACTCTGTGCGATAATAAAAAAAAAACAAATTTCATTTCTCATTTAAGATTTTGTATGTATGTCCCGAATCCTGAACAGCGAAGACGACGAGCAAGTTTTGACTACACTTTTCTGATAGGCCGGCAGCGCATCTGTGACTCATCTGGTGTTGCCACAGAGGAGCTGCTGGTTCGTTTGCCTATTCTATAAAAAAAAAATTACTTTGTGTTGGCGCAAATTCTTACAGCACTATCATGCATCCTGCGCAATGATCTGCTATAAACCGGAACATATTGCCATAAGCGAAATCAATTAGGAGAACATTAGGCTTTAAGTAAATGAATCCCTAATTTCTATACGCCTGTGTGATTATTTTCTGTCAGGTTAAATTTATCTAGAGGCCATAGAAATGTGGATCTTCGGATCAGTGATATAAATAAGTGGAGTGACCAAGATACTAGTTATTAAATCCTACGACGGGGAAAAATAATTCAAACAGCGTGTAATTCAAAAAAAAAAAATTGATGATGATGATGATGATATTAATTTATCCCTAATGGGAAAGGCAAAGGACTTTAGTCCATACATCCAGGTCTTGTTCGTATGATGGTTGGTCTGAAACTGAAAAAATTGAGCTTTCGTTGACAGTTGCTTACCATTGCCATTTCCTACAAACGATAATCATAGACAAAATAGAGGGGAAACGATATTTCGCTAGGAGGAAAACCATTCCAACTCGACCGACGAAGGACCATGCCGTCAAAAAATACCAGCGTTAAATTAGCACACCACTTCTGGAGACCCAATTACAGATACCAAAGCATTCCATCTTAGTCCTCAAGGGTGACAACGCAGTGATGAATGATGGATGAATTTAAATGTCATGAAGCGCAGGAATAACTTACCATAAGGTAAACTGTGTGCTCATTTGTTACTCTCAGGGTAATAAAAAAATGTCTGCCCATTAAAAAAATAAAACAATTAAAGGTAAACAGAAAAAATCTAATCACTCATATTCACCTATTTATTTTTAATTATATTAAATTACAGTCTGTCCTTGGTAAAGTTTCCTTTGATGAAATGCATACTCGAAATATAAAAGCACTAATCTTAGTAGTTCAAAATTTAAACCCATTTTCCAATATTTTAATAAATGTAAATAATCTATACTTGTGAAAGCCAGTATTAGCTGATGTCTTGCTAGATGTCATGGGCCGCAGAAACCATACATACCATCAGGTGGACTGTGTATTCGTTTGTTACTCTATGCGATAATAAAAAAAAACAAATTGCAGCGAGGAACACTATTTGTGTTTCTCATTTAAGATTTTGTATGTATGTCCCGAATCCTGAACAGCGAAGACGACGAGCAAGTTTTGACTACACTTTTCTGATAGGCCGGCAGCGCATCTGTGACTCATCTGGTGTTGCCACAGAGGAGCTGCTGGTTCGTTTGCCTATTCTATAAAAAAAAAGTTACTTTGTGTTGCCGCAAATGCTTACAGCACTATCATGCATCCTGCGCAATGATCTGCTATAAACCGGAACATATTGCCATAAGCGAAATCAATTAGGAGAACATTAGGCTTTAAGTAAATGAATCCCTAATTTCTATACGCCTGTGTGATTATTTTCTGTCAGGTTAAATTTATCTAGAGGCCATAGAAATGTGGATCTTCGGATCAGTGATATAAATAAGTGGAGTGACCAAGATACTAGTTATTAAATCCTACGACGGGGAAAAATAATTCAAACAGCGTGTCATTCAAAGAAAAAAAATTGATGATGATGATGATGATATTAATTTATCCCTAATGGGAAAGGCAAAGGACTTTAGTCCATACAGCCAGGTCTTGTTCGTATGATGGTTGGTCTGAAACTGAAAAAATTGAGCTTTCGTTGACAGTTGCTTACCATTGCCATTTCCTACAAACGATAATCATAGACAAAATAGAGGGGAAACGATATTTCGCTAGGAGGAAAACCATTCCAACTCGACCGACGAAGGACCATGCCGTCAAAAAATACCAGCGTTAAATTAGCACACCACTTCTGGAGACCCAATTACAGATACCAAAGCATTCCATCTTAGTCCTCAAGGGTGACAATGCATGAATCGCGGTGAGAGCACTCAGTTACTGTCACCGATAGTTCTGCTGATGGAGCTGCTGCAGACCGAGTTCGGAAGAAATTGCGCTCAAAAATATTTTTGGCTAGCGGCTAGAATCAGTCGAATTACCCGCAGATGCGTATGCGGAGTACCTTTCGACTGGAGGAATAGTTCGAAGACGGAGTCCCTCATAGAGCAGATCAGGAGTGGTCTATTTCTTTCAGGATGCTTTCGGGAATCGCCCATGAATTCCCTGCTTTCCTTTAGGAAAAGGAAGATGTGAATCTTCTTGCATCTCGAATCTTTGTAGAGGATGGATGCAGATGTCATGGTCACAGTCCACACTTACCATTAGGTGAACTGTGAGCCTGTTTATATTGTTTATATTATATTTAAAAAGAGAAATCAAGAATATCATAGAGTCTAAAATAGCAGTAGAATGTTCAAAAAAATTCGATTTTATAAAGCCATCATTACTACAACGAGTATCAGGGGTTATAAACATTCATTTTTTTTTAATTATAAGACAACTATCGTTGTGATAATTCTGCCAATGACTAGTCAAAAAGAGACACGTATATGAAATTGTTCGGTAACAAAGTCAATTAGCAGAATGCACGAGGAGAACACTTAGTTGAGACATAAAAATAGGTAAAAGGACATAATCGATTGTACTTAATAAAAAAGTTAAATTTGAAAGAAGTATTGTTTGAAAATCCGGACACATGGCCAGTTTCATAACTTAAGTTTATATTTAATAATAAAACAATAAAGGATTTTAAAGAAAGGTGGGTCTGTGAATGAGAGGGATAGAAAGTTAACAGAACGGGGAATATACTTGAGGAGAATGTCATACAAACGTTATAACGAATTATAAAGCAGATTCGTTGTCAGTGTCGCCTCTGAAAACTAATACAGACATATAATTCTTATACGATATATTATTTCTTTTTATCTGTATTTGTAGCGCCTGCCACATTTTCTTAACATCATTTGGTGCCACGGGTTGACCGGTAGAGAATGCTGACTGGCATTAAGTCCGTCCTTAACTTTAACTTAAAGGTACTTAAACTTACTCTACGAGTAAGATTAAATGAATAAACGTCTCGTCACGAGTAATAAGTTTTACGGCATAAGGTTAAAAATATTACGGACACGGATTATTAAGAAACCAGATAAATCTACGTCGTTAAATTTTCTTAATATTAGAATGTTATATATATTAGGGTTATTGGTAATTAGATGTATTCCCGAAATAATTGTTAATTTTTTTGTTGGAATCAACAAAATGAATACGTATTTTAACTTATTAAAGTCCAAAATAAAAACGCCCAATACTTATATATAATAGATCAATTTTAATTTCAGTGAATATTCGGCATTATATCTTCGGCAAACATTTTACCGCCACAACTAGCTGTCAAATCACGTTCCCGCTTGCTATGGCAGTCCAAACGTCATCTGTTCGCGACGCCGACCGCCTCCCGCGGGGCGCCACCTGCTGTGTCCATTATCCAATTTGTCTTCGGATGGTGAAGATTAAAATAATTGCCGGTGACGTCTCTGTTTATTATTGTTCGCGTAAATTTATTTGCTATAAAACAAGCGTATATTATTAAGGTAAGATGTTGACAAAAATTGCAGTTGTTTTTGTTAGCTCTCAGACTACATAGTAGACGCACACTACATTTCAGAATGAGTTGCCATGATGTACATTGCAGGCCAAAAGTTTAAGACCAATTAATTAAAGTAGGAAAATAAAGTAAAACTCCAATAAAATATTAAATGTTTAATTAACCTGTTTAATCATCTAATAGAACATTGATTGACAAACAATATACTTTAAAAGCGTAAAGAAATATTAACAGTCCATGCAAATAAAGCTATAGTTAGCCAAACTGCTTTTTCATCAAAAAACTACACACTCCTTTACATTTTATGGCTTTTTCACAAGTCTCGGCATACGGGCAAACAATTTGTTAATGGCGTCTTGTGATATATTATTCCAAATTTCGCATAAAGCATTCCACATTTCTTTACGCGAGGATGGGCCACGATAACGTTCCTATCAAGCTCTTCCCACAAAAGTTCAATGGGATTGTGATCCGAGCTCTGGGAAAGGCAAAACATGTTTTTAACACCCCTTGTACCTCTTTCTCTTCTAAATATCATTTTGAGCTATACTTTTGATGATTATCTTGTTGAACAATGAATCCATCTCCAATTAATCACAACCCGGAAGAAACGGCATTTTGTTCTAAAATGTTTTCTTCTTCGGTTAGGGCCCTCCGACCCAACCTCACCCTCCACCAAAACCATAGTAGACTGGCACCGACTCAGGAACGACCTGAAGGAAGCTACATCACCACACCTAGATGCTATTCCTAGGAACATATCTTCAGTCCACGACACGAACCTCGCAGTTCATGCCCTCACTAGGCACATCCAGACAGTCGTCGAGGATTGTTCGAGGCGGGTTCCCTCGATGGAAGACCACCGATGGACCCTGCCAAGCGACATAAAGGACCTAATGAGGCGCAAGAATGCGGTGACTCGTGCCCACGACTTATATCCCACTGAAAGTAACCGGCTGGTGCTACGTACCCTTCAGCGTGAAGTCCGGTCACGCATAGCCCAGTACAGGAACGATCGGTGGGATAATCACCTCTCCAATATCGAACCTTCCCACCTCGCCTTCTGGCGACTTCCCAAATCCCTAAAAGGGGGCAACGCCCAAACAATGCCTCCCTTAGCGCGTCCTAATAAACCACCCGCCTTCTTAGACAAAGAGAAAGCCGAATGTCTGGCTGACAATCTGGAGCTCCAATGCTCACCGAGCACACTACCGATCGACGCCGCTCACCTTGCAATGGTTGAGAGCGAGGTCGACCGGAGGAGTAAGGAACCACCTCGCGATTCCGTTACCCAAGTCATATATATATATATATAGCACCGAAGTTGAGTCCATAATTAAAAACCTGCGACCACGCAAGGCTCCCGGCCCTGACGGCATCACCAACAAGGTGATGAAACTCCTACCCATGTCCATTTCACACCTACTGGTAATAATCTACAACGCGGCCATATCCAAAGGCACCTTCCCGAACACCTGGAAGGAAGCCGACGTCATAGGGATTCTCAAGCCCTCAAAACATCCAACCGATCCATCAGCCTATCGACCCATAAGCCTACTCAAAGTCTTGGGTAAGGTATATGAAAGGCTCATCCTCGCCCGCCTCAAGGACTTCATGCTGTCGCGAGGACTACCAATCAATGAGCAGTTCGGGTTTCGCACCCAACACTCATGCACACATCAAGTGCACCGCATCACGGAGCACACCCTCAGTAAATTTCTTCAGGGCTACCAAACTGGGGCACTTTTCCTCGACGTGGCGAAAGCTTTCGACAAGGTCTGGCACAACGGGCTCATATACAAACTATATGAGCTCGGTGTGCCAGATCGACTCGTACTTATCATACGAGACTTTCTCCGAAATCGAACCTTTCGTTACCGCGTCGAGGGAACGCGCTCCGAGGTTCACCCTATTTGTGCCGGAGTACCACAAGGCTCCGTCCTAGGTCCTATTTTGTACACACTCTACACCAACGACATACCGCGCACTCGCGGTGTAGAGCTAGCCCTTTTCGCCGATGACACCGGCCTCTATGCGTCTGGGTTCAAACCAGACGCTATTTGTAGACGCCTCCAATCTGCAGCCAACACCTTAGGGAAATGGTTTCGGAAATGGAGGATCGAGGTTAACCCCACCAAAAGTGCAGCCATGTACTTCTCTTGGCGCAACAAAACGCCGCATCTCCCAACTATAGAGTTATTTGATCGTCCAATCCCCTGGGAACAGACAGTCAAATACTTCGGCGTTACTTTAGATGAAAGACTCACCTTCGGTCCGCATGTCAACCGCGTACGGAATCGAGCAGCGTTCGTCCTAGGTCGTTTGCACCCGTTACTCAATAAAAATAGCAAAATGTCGCAAGCCCCGTCTTTGCGCATGCCTCCCCGCGTCACATTCACCGACTTCAGGTAATACAAAATCGTTTCATGCGCAAGGCCACCGGTGCACCGTGGTTCTTGCGTAATGAAAATCTACACATAGATCTTGAGCTGCCGACCATAGCTCAGTACCTGAAGCAGGCTTCCCGCCGATATTTCGACTCTGCCGTCACACACTCTAACCCCTTGATTGTAAGTGCCGCCACTTACAATCCCATCGCGAATCATCCGCGTCCGAAGGAGACCGAGGCACGCTCTCGATGACCCCGACGACGTGGCTACCAGGGCCCAAGCCCTTCATAAAACACAACACACGTACATTGCACCCTCACATCGCCCCCGCCGACGGCGAGGGCGTCACAAACAAGGATATTCGCGATACCGCCAAGTTACTGGTCGGTTCTCTCCAGTCCATACAGATAGAAGCGTCGCTGGAGTTTCTTGCGCCACTTCTTCTCCAGCGCCCACGCATTCCGAAGTGGTGGTACAGATAGCTAATAATCATAGCGAATTTAAAGAATCCTCTGTCAGAAGCGACTGACCGAGCCGAGGTTCGGCCCTCTCGGGCACCCTCGAGTCAGACGCTCTCGCGAAACAAGGTAACGGTCCAAGCCGAGGCTCCCTCTCGGGAGCCCTTGTGCTGGTTACCTATATATAGATGTCTCGACTGAGTGCCATTAGCGCTCGGTCACCTCTCAACCCGGTGAAACTGTAAAAGCCCTCGGGCTAACAGTGGCCTTCAGCCCGAAAAAAAAAAAAAATCTAAAATGTTTTTGTACTGGCCGCGTTTCAAAATTCCTTCAATTTTAATCAAATCGCCAGTTCCTTGGCTTGAGAAGCAAGCCCCGACCATAATTGAGCCACCACCGTGCTTGATTGTTGGGACTACACAATCTGACATCATCTTTTCTTGGGCACTGCATCGTACGTAAACTGTTGTACATTTTGAACCGAATAGTTGAAACTTGGATTCATCGGTCCTAAGCACTTTTTTAAAATCTTATTCAGTCCAATCTCGATGGGCAAGAGCCCACTGCATCCGTTTTTTCTTGTTTTGCGGCCTTAGCAGAGGTTTTCGAACGGCAACGCAACCATACAACTTCGCATCTCTCAGTCGCCGTTTTACTGCAGTCAATGATAAAGGTTTAACTCGGGTTTTGAAACGGATTTTTGGTGTTGTTAAGCGTCTATTTCGCTTGATAGTAACAACAATGAAATTATCTTCACTAGACGTGGTAGCTCTCGGCCTTCCCGAGTGTGGACGACCTTGAAAACTGCCTGTCTCCCTGTATCGAGTTATTGTGCCATGAACACAAGTCTTCGATAACTTCATTATGTAAAAAAAGGATTGCAGAACGCACTTCACTGCTAATTTCTCGAGCTTTTCCTATTTTATGACGTTTTCTCTGTAGAAACCACTAGTTTAGATTAATTGAGATTGTTTGTGAACAAACCCAAGTAAACTCGGGTAATAATAAGTCAGAAACACGTGTTTGTAGGAGCTAAATAATCCTAACTATTGACCAATACGTAACAAAAGCAATGTAATTAGTATGAAGACATTATAAAAATATTATTACGACTCTACCACCTGGCTCTAGCGCAGCGTTTGTCGGTGTTTGTCGGTGTTTATGTGCGGTCTTAAACTTTTGGCCGGCAGGGTATATTGGTTTTGAATACGACGTACGAAAGAAGACAATATTTGTGCATTGACGGTTGTCAATGTGGCGCTGGCGGTCAGAATACCTTGTATTTGAGCGCGATCCGTAACCGGGGGTAATCAACACAAATATGTGCAACACAAATTATTCAGTTGTATATCTAAATATATCTTTTACCAAGTGTCCTGATATTGAATTTGAATATTGAATTCGACCATATATTTTGGTTGTTACCAGGTAACACCAATTACGCTAGATTTACTACATTGCCGTCAGTGGAACGTCCCCATTCCCTGGTCCAATGTTATGAAGAAAAGACAAAGGATTTATTTAGTACATCTGACAGCAACAAAATAGTAAATATCTCGTTATTGTATTTTTTTCGTGTTATCACGTGGTCCTTATTAAAAATCATACGTAATAAGATCAATGGCATTTAATTAATATTTTAAATTAAAAAAAAATAGATATGAACAACACGTACAGATCAATATACCAACTTTTTTAAATTTATTTGACACATACTCATTGACATGGAATAGAACCTAGTACCCAGTTTCAGAACCCAGATAGGCTGATTGAAACAATTTTAATCAAAGAGTAATAATATAATATAAGAGTTATATATAATTACCTAGACTAGAAATATTTAGGAAGAAAATATGAAAGAACTTTTTTTCAGTAATAAGTAATCGTTAGATTAGATTTGCAAGACCGGTTACTACTTGTGCAGATTTCAATCCAACCAATCGTCTAGTAAAAGGTAAAAATATTTCCTAATATAAGTTATATATAAAAATTGTTGGTGTCTAATAAAGTTTATTAGTGTTATTATTTAGGCCACACGAAATGGTTTTCAATATGTTTTTTCGATAAATATGTATGTAAATCTAAAACTGTTATGACTCCGTATACATATATTGGTAATTTAGGGTCAATTTTATAATACCTAGTTACAACTTTTTATCATATTTTCTCCCCTTCAATTCAAGGGACAGTGTTAATGATATCAAAGCAAATCACTTAATCGTATGACCACGTGTGTCCGGAATTACATGGGCGTGAAGCGTAATCTGGATGGATAAATCCCTTTGTGCTCCAATTGCATTGTTTCGGCAGTGCAATTGTATCAGTGCATATCTCCGCGCTTGCTTTGGTCACCGCATTGTAACTTACTTTGCGTTCTATCACACATATAACAAAGGAATCGTGTATACTTGCCCTATAGTATTTTTAATTATTTTACTTAGACTAAATTCTTTAAGTAAAAAAGCGGTAATAAATTACTACCGCCTTTAGTAATGACGTAATTGTATAAATCCTACAACTTAGGTCAAACTGAAAGTATCTGGATTTTGATAAATAAGAGTAGATATTATATTTATGATACATGTATATTCCAAGTAAATTTCCTGTTTACACATTTTTGCATACGTTGGAACTATTGCGTGAAGGATTGGATCCAGTCTTCAATAGGGACTTCAATGGCTTCGTGGAACGCGTTCAAACTGTTTCCGGGCTTCTAAGCTCATCTATAATTTTCGGAAATAAAAAGAAGTTGCAAGATGCGAGGTCCGGGCTGTATAGTGGATGCGTTATCCGTTCCAGATTTGATTCCTTGAAATACGCGCGAATATCGTGATATTCACCCTGCGCCCCCACATTGGTGCGAGGATGCTTTTCGCGGACTTTTTCTAACATTCAATGGACAAGTAATTATTTACGTAACAATCTGCAGTCACTGCCTCTTAGTTTTTAAGGGACACTGTAATATAATGTCCTAATATGCCGAAGAACAAGGCAACCATTTTCGCGACTTTTATTAACTCTTGTCCAGTTCGCCGATTAGCATTTTCTTTTCTGTTCAAAGCAGTGCATCCAGGTTTCGTTACCCGTCACGATATCATAATCCTCCATTAGAATTTTTTATAATTTTATAGCACCGCTCGACCCGCAGTCGTTTCGCGACTTCCGGTAATTCATACGAATGCAAAGCTTCCGAACCTTCAAGTGCACGTGCAAAATGTTTTGCACTTGGGTCATTATAATGCCTGAAATAGGAATTTGCTGACAAATACTTTTTTGTCAGTCTCAATAAATTGTCGTACGGTACCAATATTGGATTCTATAAAGGTCGCCGGCCGAAATAATCACGTCCACGTCTTAATTCTCTGTATCACGAATACACAGATCTGCGAGATGGGGCTTCATCACCAAATGCCAATTGAAGTATTAGTCAACTCTGTGGACTTAAGCTACAGCGATAATCGTAAAAAATCATTGGTAAAAAATTTCCAGGAGTTAGATTCATAGTAATAGCGACACACCAATTTCTAAAGGAGGCCGCAATTAAAAAACAAATGGCAGACTCGCAAATTAAAAAGTAACGTGTTCCCAGAGAGTTTCATTTTCGAATTCTGTAATTGCATTTTTATTAATTGGTCCGTTCCAGAAAGTTTCAGTATGCCCCACGTATTGGAGCACGTACGCGCGGCACCGCTACCGCGCGGTGTGTCGTACGCATGTGTGCAAATCATAACATAAAATTACAATTAACGATTTCATCTGTTTCATCGGTAACGGGGATCGCACTCAAGTTGCTCGCATAGTGTGAAATAATTAATGAACGTCCGTACACTAATCCGCCACCGGTTACAGCGGCGATAAGCTACTGCTTTTTTGTATTGGTATTTTGTAAAGCAGACGCATTCATTCTACTGTCAGTTTGGAGCCCATGTATTATACAAAAACTAATGACGTAAACTTTAAAAACAGTCGTAAATTTTTCAGTTTTATTAAAAAATATAATAAATATAAACTTTTACTTTTAAGTTGTAAAATAATTAGCGTCAATTACAATTCCCATATACTTAATAGAGCGAAGAGGCAAAATTTGGAGACATATTTTTTTTTTTTTTTTTTTTCGGGCTGAAGGCCACTGTTAGCCCGAGGGCTTTTACAGTTTCACCGGGTTGAGAGGTGACCGAGCGCTAATGGCACTCAGTCGAGACCTCTATATATATGTAACCAGCACAAGAGCTCCCGAGAAGGAGCCGCGGTTTGGACCGTTACCTTGTTTCGCGAGAGCGACTGACTCGAGGGTGCCCGAGAGGGCCGAACCTCGACTCGGTCAGTTGCTTCTGACAGAGGATTCTTTAAATTCGCTATGATTATTAGCTATCTGTACCACCACTTCGGAATGCGTGGGCGCTGGAGAAGAAGTGGCGCAAGAAACTCCAGCGACGCTTCTATCTGTATGGACTGGAGAGAACCGACCAGTGACATGGCGGTATCGCGAATATCCTTGTTTGCGACGTCCTCGCCGTCGACGGGGGAGATTCGAGGGTGCAATGTACGTGTGTTGTGCTTTATGAAGGGCTTGGGCCCTGGTGGTCACGTCCTCGGGGTCATCGAGGGCGTGCCTCGGTCTCCTTCGGACGCGGGTGAATCTGTGATTCGCGATAGGATTGTAAGTGGCGGCACTTACAATCAAGGGGTTAGAGTGTGTGACGGCAGAGTCGAAATATCGGCGGGAAGCCTGCTTCAGGTACTGAGCTATGGTCGGCAGCTCAAGATCTATGTGTAGATTTTCATTACGCAAGAACCACGGTGCACCGGTGGCCTTGCACATGAAACGATTTTGTATTACCTGAAGTCGGTGAATGTGACGCGGGGAAGCATGCGCAAAGACGGGGCTTGCGTATGTCATTATGGGTCGGATGCACGCTTTGTATAGTGTAATTTTATTACGCAGGGACATTTTGCTATTTTTATAGAATAACGAGTGCAAACGACCTAGAACGAACGCTGCTCGATTCCGTACGCGGTTGACATGCGGACCGAAGGTGAGTCTTTCATCTAATGTGACGCCTAAGTATTTGACTGTCTGTTCCCAGGGGATTGGACGATCAAATAACTCTATAGATGCGGCGTTTTGTTGCGCCGAGAGAAGTACATGGCTGCACTTTTGGTGGGGTTAACCTCGATCCTCCATTTCTGAAACCATTTCCCTAAGGTGTTGGCTGCAGATTGGAGGCGTCTATAAATAGCGTCTGGTTTGAACCCAGACACATAGAGGACGGTGTCATCGGCGAAAAGGGCTAGCTATACACCGCGAGTGCGCGGTATGTCGTTGGTGTAGAGTGTGTATAAAATAGGACCTAGGCTGGAGCCTTGTGGTACTCCGGCACAAATAGGGTGAACCTCGGAGCGCGTTCCCTCGACGCGGTAACGAAAGGTTCGATTTCGGAGAAAGTCTCGTATGATAAGTACGAGTCGATCTGGCACACCGAGCTCATATAGTTTGTATATGAGCCCGTTGTGCCAGACCTTGTCGAAAGCTTTCGCCACGTCGAGGAAAAGTGCCCCAGTTTGGTAGCCCTGAAGAAATTCACTGAGGATGTGCTCCATGATGCGGTGCACTTGATGTGTGCATGAGTGTTGGGTGCGAAACCCGAACTGCTCATTGATTGGTAGCCCTCGGGACAGCATGAAGTCCTTGAGGCGGGCGAGGATGAGCCTTTCATATACCTTACCCAAGACTTTGAGTAGGTCTATGGGTCGATAGGCTCATGGATCGGTTGGATGTTTTGAGGGCTTGAGAATCCCTATGACGTCGGCTTCCTTCCAGGTGTTCGGGATAGTGCCTTTGGATATGGCCGCGTTGTAGATTATCACCAATAGGTGTAAAATGGACATGGGTAGGAGTTTCATCACCTTGTTGGTGATGCCGTCGGGGCCGGGAGCCTTGCGTGGTCGCAGGTTTTTAATTATGGACTCAACTTCGGTGCTATATATATATATATGACTTGGGTAACGGAATCGCGAGGTGGTTCCTTACTCCTCCGGTCGACCTCGCTCTCAACCATTGCAAAGTGAGCGGCGTCGATCGGTAGGGTGCTCGGTGAGCATTGGAGCTCCAGATTGTCGGCCCAGACATTCGGCTTTCTCTTCGTCTAAGAAGGCGGGTGGTTTATTAGGACGCGCTAAGGGAGGCATTGTTTGGGTTGAGGTTCGATATTGGAGAGGTGATTATCCCACCGATCGTTCCTGTACTGGGCTGTGCGTGACCGGACTTCACGCTGAAGGGTACGTATCACCAGCCGGTTACTTTCAGGGGGATATAAGTCGTGGGCACGAGTCGCCGCATTCTTGCGCCTCATTCGGTCCTTTATGTCGCTTGGCAGGGTCCATCGGTGGTCTTCCACCGAGGGAACCCGCCTCGAGCAATCCTCGACGACTGTCTGGATGTGCCTAGTGAGGGCATGAACTGCGAGGTTCGTGTCGTGGACTGAAGATATGTTCCTAGGAATAGCATCTAGGTGTGGTGATGTGGCTTCCTTCAGGTCGTTCCTGAGTCGGTGCCAGTCTACTATGGTTTTGGTGGAGGGTGAAGTTGGGGCGGAGGGCCCTAACCGAAGAAGAACGGGGCGATGATTGGAAGCGAGCTCGTGGATTACGTCTATCCCTTGGAAGGCGAGGTTGATGTTCTTACAGATGGCAATATCAAGCACATCCGGTGCGTGACGCAATATATATGGAAATGGGTAGGCGTTGTAGGCGCTACGACGTCGAAGTCGAGTGCGTCGCTTATCGAGTCTAAAGCCAACCCCCGGGGGTTGATTTTAGTTGCACTCCAACGAGTGTGCTTGCTATTGAAATCTCCTGCCAAAATGACTGAGTTTCCAAGGGAAAGGAGTGCCACGATGTCACTTCGTAATACTTGTGCATCACGTCTGCAAGGCAGGTAGACGAACGCCATTGTGATGGGGGCATGGCCGGTCATGGCTAGCTGACAGACTGAGGCTTCTAGGAAAGTGAGGGTTGGCGTGTCGACGGGCACGCAGTGCAAGGACTTTTTATAGTAAATGAGATTTCCGCCATTAGCGGCAGAAGTTCTATCATTCCTAATGATGTTATAATTCACAATGTTGGGATTGCGAGTGTGCGGTTTGAGGAATGTCTCCTGCACTAGGAGCACGTCGACTTGGTGATCGCGAACGAAATTGAAGATTTCGTAATACCGTTCGCGTTAAAAAATGCGACGTTAAGGGAACGCGGTTTTACTCTGCCGTTGTAAAGGCCCTCTATGCTTGAAAGTTGACGATGGCTGACACTACATGTTGGTAGCGCATTATGGCGGCAATCCTGACTTCGGGCTTGCCATTTGAATCCCTTAAGGTTTTTGCTAGGGCTGAGACGTCGGCGCCGTTGAAGACGGCGGCGAAGCGACACACTAAGTCGAGGTTGCTTTCGCTAACCGGCCGTCCGGCTGATGGAGGGGGCTGCTCAACCGGTTGAGCAACGGTCGCTACGCCTGTCGGCGTATGTCATGCGGGGCGTAGAGGTCGGACAGGGGCGGTCTTTCTTTAATTATGTCCTGGAAGACATCGGGGTATTTATTTTTTAATATACTGATGAAGTGCAGCAACGACTCTGAGGAAAAGTCCTCCATTGTGCACTCTGTTCACTTTTGTTTTTTCCTACTTTATTCGTGGGAAGTGTGGCCACCGGTGGGATGCCGGGGTGAATAGCCAACTTCCCTCCCTGCCGGGTATAGGCAGGGAGGATGTGTGCCTAGTTGTGTAGCCCTAGTGCGTCCAAGTGCCAGTCTTATTGTGCACTTGGGTGTGTGCTTAGAGCTAACTAAAACTACGCGTGGGACTATTATAAGTCCAGCGGGTTAGTCAACCTTGGCTAGGGCACTACCCAAGGCCAAGTTTTGCATCGACTCCTTCCGGTTTCGCGTTTCCCAGAAGGGGAACCACGGGCGTACGGGGCTAGCCCTACACTAGCTAAGTTAACACCGCAAGGTATCCACTAATGTAACCACCCAGGTGGATATTTCTTGGAAACTAATTTCTGATTACAATAGCACCCGCAATAAAAATTGTAAAACATAATTATCCGTCAATTGTAATAAAATACCATACGATAAGTAACATGAGCAAAGCAAAAGCACATCTGCATATTCTATTGTTAGTATCGAATATTTAAAGAAGTCATTCTTTTGTTTACTTTCTAGTTATTGGACAATAAACATCTACTGTTTTCAAACACCGACAAACGCTGCGCTAGAGCCAGGTGGTAGAGTCGTAATAATATTTTTATAATGTCCTCATTACCAATTACTTTGCTTTTGTTAAGTACTGGTCAATAATTAGGATTATTTAACCCGAGTTTACTTGGGTTTGTTCACAAACAATCTCAATTATTCTAATCTTGTGGTTTCTACAGTGAAGACGTCATAAAATGGGAAAAGCTCGAGAAATTAGCAGTGAAGTGCGTTCTGCCATCGTTGTTTTAAATAATAAAGGCAAATCCGAACGTGAGATTGCTTCACAACTGAAGTTATCGAAGACTTGTGTTCATGGCACAATAACTTGATACAGGGAGACAGGCAGTTTTCAGATCATCCGGAAGCTCGGGAAGGCCGAGAGCTACCACGTCTAGTGAAGATAATTTCATTGTTGATACCAGCAAGCGAAATTGACACTTAACAACACCAGAAATCCGCGTTGAAGTAAACAAAATCCGAGTTAAACCTTTATCACTGACTACAGTAAAACGGCGACTGAGAGATGCGAAGTTGTATGGTCGCGTTGCCGTTCGAAAACCTCTGCTAAGGCCGCAAAACAAGAAAAAACGGATATAGTGGGCTCTTGCCCATCGAGTTTGGACTGAATAAGATCTTAATAAGTGCTTTGAACCGATGAATCCAAGTTTGAAGGATTCGGTTCAAAATGTACAGTTTACGTTCGACGCAGTGCCCAAGAAAAGAAGATGTCAGATTGTGTAGTCCCAACAATCAAGCATGGTGGTGGCTCAATTATGATCTGGGGTCGCTTTTCTAGCCAAGGAACTGGCAATTTGATTAAGATTGAAGGAATTTTGAAAAAGGAACATTACAAAAGCATTTTAGAACAAAATGCCGTTTCTTTCGGGTTGTGATTAATTGGAGATGGATTATATTTCCAACAAGATAATGATCCAAAGCATAGCTCAAAATTATGTAGAGGATATTTAGAAGAGAAAGAGGCACAAAGGGTGTTAAAAAAACATGGTTTGGTCTCCTCAGAGCCCGGATCTCAATCCCATTGAACTTTTGTGGGAAGAGCTTGATAGGAACGTCCGTAATCGTGGCCTATCCTCGCGAGACTAAATGTGGGATGCTTTATGGAAAATTTGGAACAATATATCACAAGACACCAGTAACAAATTGTTTGCCCGTATGCCAAGGCTTGTGAAAAGCCATAAAATGTAAAGGAGTAGTCAGGAAGGAATAATCAGTTTAGCTAACTATAGCTATTTTTGTATGGACTGTTAATATTTCTTAACGCTTTTAAAGTATATTGTTTGGCAATCAATGTTCTAATAGATGATTAAACAGGTTAATTAAACATTTGATATTTTATTGGAGTTTTACTTTATTTTCCTACTTTATTTAAGGTCTTAAATTTTTGACCTGCAGTCAGAATCGGAAAAGGGGAAACTCGTTGGTGCGAACCAGATAGGATAAGAACTAAAAAGATAACAAAGAAGTATACCGGTAATAGAGCCACGTTGCAGCTTGTTTCTCTCTACAATTTGAATGAATCGGCTCGACCGGTGAAAGAGCACTCAGAGAATAATCGTAAAGTAGCAGCATAACCCTTTCTTATAGTGATTGTAGAGATCCCGGAAACCTAATAACAGGTAACGACATTCCGTTTCATTCCTCAGAGGTGTGACACATGTGTTTCTTGAATCTTGAGGATTGTTGTTTATGTTATGGGCCGCAGTTTTTACTGGGTCGTCAGGTCAACTGTCTGTACATTTGTGAACCATAGTATTATAAAAAAAAAGAAACTAATTTCACCTAGGTAGGTTTGTAAATAAATTGATGTAACGCTTCGTTTGTGCCGCGTCTGTATGTGAATTGTATACAAAAACTAAGAATTTTCGATTTTTCTTTGTCTACGTACGGATGGTAATAGTAAAAATATTGTTAACAATAATTTATGAAAATGTAGATATATAAGTTTAATTTACATATAAATTCATGGAATTAAATTTATAATACAAAGGTTTAAAATAAAATAAAGTTTAACTTTCAAATCTATTCACCAGCCAGTTATATATATATGTATTTTTAGTCAAATTCTTTCAACGCAATTTCGTGTTAAAAGACTTATTAATAAAAGACAACAGAAAAAGTTATTAACTCTACTGTTTTTTATGTTTAAGACAAGACTAGAGAGACCAGAGTTCCAATGGGTAACAAACTATGCTCAGTTTTAATCACCAAAGTAACAACAAATCTACTCCGCGATAATTTTTATGTAGTAATGTTAACAGATAAGAAATGTTATTTAAAATAATTGTGTGCAATAATTTGCTTGATTTTAATTTCAGTGCCATCTCTTAATAGTCGTATAAACGGAAAATTAAGGAACACTTAGGTTTGGCAAGGTATAATTGTTGCATATGACATTCTAAAGATGGCGATTCACCTAATTTTTAGAATGATGTAAATTCTGATTAATACTATTAAATTGTGCGTAGACAATTATGATTATTATATTTTTCGAACGAAAATCAGCAATATCCTCAAATAATTATTTATGTTTTTTATGGTTTTCAAAAAGTCGGAGTAAAAGTCAATTCGTAAGGGATGCTATATGAAGTAATCGAATTTAATTTTGTATGTAAAATATATAAAACTTTTTTAGTAGATTATATTAATTTAAAAATAATAATTATAAAATATTAACGTAAAAAAAAGTGGCTTGACAGAAATGTCTGTGTGCTAAACTTGGTATAGAAAAGGCGCGAAAATTAATGAAAAATTAGAAGTTACCGACAAGAAAAGATCTTCAAAAATATTTTTTGCAAAGTCAACGTAAGTTTTAAAAGTAAGTTATTATTATTTCTATAAAGAAATATTATTTATGCTGTTTTCCAGTAACCGCGTGACGGCAACACTAGAATTATACGAACTATAGCACGATATATACACATGTAGGTCAATGAAAAAATGGCTTAGTACTCGTAGCTCATATGTACCGTGGCAAGAAATAATTTTTAATTTTAAATGGCATTCAGTGATTTATGTCAAATAAGTAATGCGTATAAAGCAGTCGAAAATGAACCTGATCAGGTGAGTAGCGAAGTGTTCAAAAGTGCCTTTTTTTAAGGGTGTTAGAAATGTCGTATATAGCTGTCAGTTTGACCCCAAAATCCGGGAAAATGTCGTAAATATTTGCGAAAAGTGCACATTGTGTCCGTTACTGAGCATAATTAGTGTTATTTTTCGGTATTACTGCTAGACTGCCGGTGACAACAGTTAACACGTTGATGTTGTGCGCGGAGTCGATTGGTGACA
Organism: Teinopalpus imperialis; assembly: GCA_029286865.1. Classification (NCBI taxonomy): domain Eukaryota; kingdom Metazoa; phylum Arthropoda; class Insecta; order Lepidoptera; family Papilionidae; genus Teinopalpus; species Teinopalpus imperialis. Next base: position 3,345,480 of record JAGSMU010000006.1, read on the forward strand.
TCGAACAACTACATACAATATTTTTAGAATTATGTAGCTTGTTCTGTAAAGGACAAAACAGCAGGTAACGCCGATGAGCATTTCTTTTGACATATTTTTCGTTAAAATAGTTTTATTTGTCGTTGCTCTTGTGACCGTACATATGTTTTAAATCGGGTACGCAGTTTCGTAGGGTTGTGCTCACTTTCTCTGAACTTTTGCATATTTGAGTGTCCTTCACTATTTTGAGACAAATGAATACAATCTAGCCCTTTACAAATGTTATATGCTTGATATTTTAAAACCGATTGTGTGTTCTGTGACTGTGCTTGCTTATGTATTTCCTGTTTACAATTTTTTATTGTTTATACTTTAGACTATGAAAGTTCACATATTGATATATATATATGAATAATATATTATTTCTTTTCCTGTACCTTAATCATACACATATGGCAGCACTATCATTTTCATGAATGATATAATTACTATTATTTTATCTTATAATAGATGCTCAGGGCTAGCTAAATCTAAATCATCAGGTATTTTAGATTAATATAAATAAACAGATATCAATAAACTTACTAACTAAATCATGTCACTTGCAATATGAAAATTAAAAAAGAAAAATAACAGTACATCTAAAAAAAGTTCAACTTTGAAAGATTAAAATATATTATGGGGGTTTACCAGCGATTAGTCTCTCAAAAAAGACTTGTTGGTTAATGCATAACAATTCTTTATATTTATATGAATGTTATACAAGTATTTATTTGTATATTATTTGTAAATACTATATTTTGGTATAATACACTTTAAGGTGGATTTTATCACTTTTTAAATTCTTGACATTATGTATGCTTCATGTTTGATGTGAGGAGCCATGCTAGTTCAGAGCCAAAGAGTTCGCTTTTAATTCACAGTATGTGAGCAAACCGCATTATAATTTAATTTATTATTTCGAAATCCTTTTCCAATTGAGCTGATCCATTGATGCTTTAGCTATAAATTATCTAAAGTATACCTCTACCACTGTTTGAAGCATAAAGCTCACTCAAAGACATAATCTGTTTTTGTTGGGTAAGCTTTTAGTCTGTCAACTTATTTTGACTTTTCTTGTAACTTGGTTATATTAGCTAGCTCATTACACAGTCAGTGTTAAAGAATTTATTACTAAACATAATAATAAAGTTTATGTTAGTAATTAATTTTCAAAATCCTTAATCAGAAAGTGTTGCTCTCATATGTATATTTGTGTTGATATGTTAAAATAATTTATGAAGACTTAATTATGAGTAGGTCTAACACTAGTGTCATTTATTATGTGCAATATCTTTTTTATATGCTGACACTATCTTGTTTGTCATTGTTCCAAGGCATTGGTCTACCCATTGATGGATATCATATTTATTTTTATGTTGTTTTATTGTTATGTTATTTTGCCCCTTATCTTTTTAATTTAATTAAATTTCAACTGGCATTTATAAATAACACTTTTGATGTGTGTGATATATACATTTATTTAAATTATTTTTAAAAAAAAATGTATGAAACAAATTTGAATGGTAGGGTAACACATAAACATAATATGAGATGTAGATCAAGATAATAAGGTAATAATAATAATGAAAGTCACAAAACACATTTACGCATGACATGACAATGAATGACAAGGGACTATAGTTTTTGTCCCAATATGAGGGTTAATGGAGATATCTTTGGGCCATAGAACTCACTGAGCGTGTAATGGATATTTACGTGCTACATTCATCTTAGTGAAAAAAAAGTACACTGCATATTCAATGGTGTAGCAATATTCAAAGAAACAAGTATTTAATTTTGTGATAAAGAGTTTTAATTATATGAAGTGTAGAAAATAGAGCATCCAAATATCACAAATTGCAACAATTTTTCATTTTGTCACAATATACAGATATCACATGTTAAATTCAACTAAAGATCATGTTTGTTTTTCCTTATTTTATAACTGGCAGTTTTACTACTTAGTGAATAATAAAGAGAGTATATTTCAATGTTTATGATGTGAATGCAAAAATATGATTTAAATCTCATAAGAAGTGGGTAAAATTACAATATGACTGGAATAGTTATTTAGAAACTTATAACTATTCTCAGACAACAAAGAAAAAGAGTTTGATATGCATTTAATTAGATCTCAGACTTGACATAGTGGCTACAGATTTGAATCCTTTCTCTAATAAACTCATAACAAATGGGTAAAATTATAATATAATTGCAATAGTTATTTAGAAACTTATAACTATTCTCAGACAACAAAGAAAAAGAGTTTGATATGCATTTAATTAAATCTCAGACTGGCTACAGATTTGAATCCTTTCTCTTATAAACATACAAAAATTTTAAGCAATGTCTTCTGTCTACCCTTATTATGAACAGTTCTCTTGTAAATAATGGATAACCAGCTGCTTTTAGCATCCTAGAGTGGATCAGAAAATGAAAAATTACACATACATTTTATTCTTCAATTTGATATAAAATATTGGTAGATCAGTTGTGAATACCACAAATATATGTATGTAATGTAAACATGACATGAATCAAAAAAATGGAAGAGTGAACTTATTTACATATAAACTACCTTTACAACTAACATATAACCAATGAAATATAACCCTAAACATATAACTAACTTTTTGACACATAAAGTCATAAGTTGTAAAGAAGTAAAACTAACATCACCATCCTATTCACTCTTAGCCTATGTAAGATAAGCACAGAATGGGCATAAATATGAGAGTTAATTAAATACAAACACCTGTTGGATGCAGTTCATAAGCTTATGATAAGATTATGCTGTATTAACTACTACATCTACATAAGAATCACTTAAAGAGAATCAAGACAAGGTAAACTCTGTTGAACTATATATGTAAATGGATGGTTTTTTCACTGAACTAAAATAACAAAATACCACTTGTGAGAACATTTTTCGGGCCCTCATCACTATAGCCACAATGGTGATCAAGATAAAGAAAGTCTCTGCTTAAAATATCACAATTAGGAATAAAGGCACCCTAAGTTATGAATGCTATGAAGCTGATGTTTTTTCTCAAAGAAAAAGGTACAATAAGTAGCAATGTGGTAGACACACTAAATAAGATGAGTCTCGGAAGCTATAGTGAAAAACCCCTGTTTCATTATTAATGCTTCGGTTTATGCAACTAGGATTGGGTACATGCCTATACTTTGATACTCTTACCTTACTCTTTAGGCAAATTACACCAATTGCAGGCATTGTAAAGAGGTGTTCAGGCATCTTAACTCATTTAACCCGCAGACTACTATGCTTAAGGTGCAGGGACATCTTGATGGTAGTAGGCTGCTGCCTGCACTGGACATTGTTCACTTTAAAAACACTTATTTAACAATAATGCATTGTTTCCAAAGGATTGTACAAAATTGAAATCTTATCTTTCACTGTTCCGAGGAGCAATAACATAATAATTCAATGAAATCAAATATTATAGATTGTGAACACACAAGTACTATAAATTAATTAAATAGATCAAAAGGAAAAAAAATATTAGCAAGTTTTTACTTAGATTATCCATTAGCAATTTAAAATACATATGGTAATTTTCAAAGATAATTAATTATATATGCTGTTAGAATATAAAACCAAATATATAGTATAGGTAGATACAGTGGTAGAGTTACGCTGTAGTTTGTTTCTAACTGCAGAATGAATGGGTCAGCTTGTCTCTACCCTCACAGAATACCAGCATGAAATAGCAGCATAATGCTACTGTGTTTTGTCTGGTGTGTGAAGGGATCTGGAGACCTTTATTACTGGTGTTGAGGCATTCCATCTCAGTCCTCAAGGGTGACAACACAGCTGCATTATGATTCCTTGTCAAGGATGAATGAAGTTGTCATGGGCCGCAGGAATGACTTACCATCAGATGAACTGTGTGTGCTCGTTTGTACTCTTAATGTAGAAAAAAAAAAAATATATATATATATACATGAATGGTGGTATATGTGTAAAAGCAGGATCTTTACACTGATTGTAAGACTTTTTTATAACTATTTTCTATTTCAGAACAACCACAGCAATACCTTGTAAATAGGCTATGCCGCTATGCTATTCCGCCTTCCAAGTGTGGAAGTTTTCCAATAACCTAAGCACACAACTGTAGGTTAAATAGTGATTACAGTGTTTCTTGTCAGCAGAGATCATGTACCTTATAAACTGATGCACTTCCACAATTTATAACTTACGAGAATAGAATAAATATGATGGATTTAAAGATCAGCAACTGACTGAGCCGAGGTTAGGCCCTCTCGGGCACCTTCGAGTCAGGCACTCTCACGCGACATGGTACCAGTGCTAACCGAGGCTCCTCTCGAGAGCTCTTATGCTGGTTACACTAAAGGTCTTGGCTGAGCACTATAAGCTCTTGGTCACCTTTCAACCTGGTGAAACTGTAAAAGCCCTCGGGCTCACATCAGCCAGAAAAAATAAGGATTTAATGGGAACTTTATTTGTGTGGACACTTACTGTAATATGAAAATCTGGCTCTGTTGAATTTTTGACAATATGTGAGTCAGCTTCAACTGGGAAGTACCACATCTTCATATAATTCCAAGGTGTTTAGGACACAGCAGAATTATGCTGCTGCTGTATGATGAGTGTAGGATAAAATTACAGTTAATGACACATTCCACCTCAGTTCTTAGGGGTTGTAATGCATGTTGAATTTTTGTTCATGTTAGTTGTAGGTGCTTGTAGACAGCAGTCATTGCAGTGTGTGTTTATTTGTTTTATCCTTTCCTTTCTTAAAAAAAAGTTATTGAAAAAGGAATAGCATAATGATATTTGAAGCATCAATGGTCTTATGCGGGGGTGGGCAACTTTTCTTTTTATAAGATCTACTTTTTATCTTAAATGTTTGTCGTAGTTTGTCGCGATTGATTAGTTGTCTTAGGTCGTAGTCTAAGGGGGAAGGAGTGTGAAATGCATACTATCTTTGTACACTGTGTTTCAATATAAGTTGCATTCCAACGAGGTATGGGGAGATAGAATGATAGATCGACTGGTCGATCGCGATCTACTTGTTGCCCACCCCTGGTCATAATGGTGTCTGCTAAATTTAGGGTCGGCCCATGTCCCAATCTGCCCTTCGACTGTTATAGTGAACCATTCTGGCACAAGCATTTCAGCTTAGTTGGAGTGGATAACACCGGAATGTTAGTAATGTTACTAGCATTCTTTAAATAAAAAAATAAATAAATAGTGTCAAGATATTACTTAAGAATTGCGGACTTTATTTCTGACTGGAATTTTTTAAAGATTGATAATTGTGATTTTGTCTTACGGTAAGTTACTGTTAGTGACAGCGATGGCGAACTAAATGTGAAGAATAGAAAAATCATGAATATTGCCATGTTCAACGGGCACGTAATATTTTATTGAATTTTAACATAATGTTGACTACTTTCCTTCTTTATAACAACTATTTTTAATTATACTAAGCGTGACAAACGAGCACACAGCGCCTGATGTGAGTGATTCCTGCGGCCCATGTGCCATGAAGCGACACATTACTACATCCTCGATACGAAAGATTTCACTGCATTGTCACCTTTGAGGAGTAATAAATAACGCATCAATCTCTTTCACACAGGAGTTGTATAGGATTTTTTTTTTTACATTGCGAGCAACAAACGAGCACACAGTTCACCTGATTCCTGCGGCCATGACATCTTCATTCATCCTTGACATGGAATCATAATGCAAATGCGTTGTCACCCTCAAGGACTGATACGGAATACCTTGTCACCAATAATAAGGGTCTCCGGATTCCTTCACTCATCGGACAAAACACAACAGCGTTAACCCGGTGTTCTGTGAGGGCCTGGTCTTTCCCCCTGTCGAGCCGACCCATTCATATCGAAGCTCGAAACTAACCGTGGTGTGGCTATATTACTTCTTATTTAAAAGAATTTTATAGTTAGCTCATGGAGGACTGAATTCAATTACTGCGTAGTAATTGACGTCGTAAATTCATAGCAGAGTAGTTGAGTAAAATAGTGGGTGTTTTAAACAAATAAATATTTGAATAATAATATGTGTCTAGTAAATTTCACTATTTCAGTTAAACTTAATATATTTGTGTAATATGCAATACAATTTGGTAATGTGTTTTTTAATATAAAGTTATCAGATGGACTAATTCCATTAATATTTATAATAAAGTGGAATCTCTATAACTCGAATGTCACGTGTCAATGAGTTTTCGACTTAACAAGAATTTCGAGTTACAAATGATTTAAGTCGTAAAATTTCGACTTTGAAAGACGCGACTTCTAAGTATATTTTTCGACTTGGAGAAACAAATTTAAATAACAATTATACTTAAGTTTTATGGTATATATTTACAAACAACTTAAAAACTTTGATTTGAGCAATTTGCAGATTTTTTATCAATTATTTTTACAAGTTCAAACAACGAACCAATTACATGATCCTAGATAACATCACATCTTTCAACGTAAGTTCGTAGTGAAATGGCTTCTTAATTTGATATTAAAGGTACAAAATCTTTTAGATCAGTATGATCAACGTCATTTAAATTAACATTATCGTCATCTATATTCTGATTAACTATGTCAATGATTACAGCCTCAGTTAGTGTTCCAGTAGTAGCTATCGCTTCATCACATGTCACTATAATCTTCAAATTAACTTCTTTGTTCTGAAGTTTATTTCAGTAAGCCTCTAAACACGTGTCCTACTCAGGTTCTTCCGAAGCTATTTCTTGCGGCATCGAAAATCCACAGGTTTTGATGAAATTTGATAATGTAGTTACAGATACACTTCTCCAAGCCTTGTCTGTCATGTCCAATTGCATGCAATACATTAATAGATGAAGCAGACTGTTGTTCCATACCAGTTATCAGTTTCCCAACAATTTCCTTTCTGTAAGAAGATTTGAAGTTTTTTTATTAATCCTTTAAGTGTTGCAGTTTAGATGTTGTATTGGGTGTAAATAACTTTCACTACTTTCAATGGTGGAATTATGTTGTGAGCTGTACAATTGTAAAATTTCTTGTCGACTTTAATATGCCATCCTTTGAATATTTCCGCTGTCATCCAGGTTTTCTTATTAGCATCGTAGTCTAGTAGTTTACAACCAGAAGGCTGTCATGTTTGTTGCTAGCAATATTGTTAATCGCTCATTACTGTACTTACCGCCATGACATATTTCATTTTAAAAATAATTGTTTTGTCGTAAGCACTTGAAAAAAAGGCCAATCTCTTCGGCATTAAAGACGTCTTTCGGTTCATTATCCTTCATTAAACTCTGTTACTCAATTATCCATCCCTCACATATCTTGTTAATGACACTTGCACCTTCGCCGCAAACTATCTATCCGAACCACAAGTTCATGACCCTTCATAGAATTCACCAACCAATCATTGCTGGCACGAAAAGAACGGTGTCTCTCTTGAAAATTCTCGGTTTTATCGCCGCGTAAGATACACTTATCAAGCATTCCTTTAAATCAGGAAACTCTGCTAAACGTCGTCTTTTGCAAGACAAATTACTTGATTCATATCTTTGCAATATTTCGGCTTGATTCTTAATTATTGTAGACAAAGTGTTTGCTGGTAATCCGTATTGAGTTGTCACGTTTTTTTTTTCATGCCACTTTTTACCGCATTGTTTACGTCGCATTTTTTCGCGTTGAGTTAGTCTTTAGTTTCCTTTTAGTACTCCTGTCGTTACTAGTCAACAGCCAAATAAGTACTAACTGCCACGGAACTATAAGGTACACGGCTGTGTTACTTAGAAAGTTTAATGAATGTAGTCATTCATTGCACATGTACAAGGCACAAACAATAGATTAGAAAACCCGAACATTCCTTTTGGATTTTATTGCTATGAATTCGGATAAGACGTCATTATATTGTACTAACTACGATTTACGGAGTGTCCTTTTTGAAATTCTGGTTTTAGAGTATGAATATGTCTTATCAGGGAAATAACGTTTTGTTCGAGTTATAAAGTCTAAATAATTCGAGATACCGCATATTTAGGGGTTCAGCGGAAGGGAATGTCATTTTTTTCGACTTACTGAGGATTACGATTTAGGGAGAGTTGAGTTATGGAGATTCCATTGTATATATAAATTATATTCATGCGTATGTAGCTGAACTTAAATTAATAATAATTAATATATAATATTTACATACTTTTAGAATTAATATAATAAGTATCTTTTCTTGTGTCCATAATTTATTTCCTATTCTACCCAAAAGCAGGCTGGTAGAGAAGACCTTAGAACTACGTCCGCCCTTTTGTACAATGTTTGTTTTAATTGAGCAGATAAAGTTATCAATAAATAATTCACTTGATTGTGAATGGTTCCTGTTGACCGACTAAGACATTCGTCCTTGATAAGGAATAATGCATTGTCATCCCTTGCAACTAAGTTGGAATTCCTCGGCAGTATTAATAGGAGTCTTCGGTTCTGTACACTCTTTAGGGTAGGTTTAGAGAATATAATATTGTTAAATAAAAGAAGCACAGCGTCCTAAAAGCCAACGTCGTGATGTTAGTCAATCGTAGTTGACCTTGAGTGCTAACTTCCGGGGCCATTCCGGTGTAAAGTCCGAATCTGGTCGACGCGTAAATGACGTCATAGCGCATGCCAGCGTAACCATAATGACTGTTGTTGTTTACAAACTATATAAGATATACCAAAGTAAACAAAAAACGTCTCAATTTTCTTATTTGGACAATATCGTGAATATTTTTTTTATTAAATTTTATCAATCTTATTTATCATCTCCCTTTAGTTGTCTTATTCTGCGTAGCTCCAAACGCGGGTACACGCAGCATTTTTTATATAAATGCCTAGACCGATTATAGTTATCGTATGATAGGTCCTTCAAAGTTTGGTTATTGTGATTACTCACTTATCAAGTGTGCCGGTTAAATCTTTGTTTCTCATCCTTTATTAGTCTACCTATTTTATGGACAGAGCATATACCATAACATTTTTTTTTCTCGAAGAGGCAAGATGATGTTACTTAAGGTCTAAGATGGAATCTCCCTCAATAACGTGTGAAAATTGTTTGGGTTCAATATTCTTGTCTCTCTCTCTCATGATCTCACACGATGTTTTGGAAATGGAAGCCATGGCCGTCGATGTTTTGTTTCAGGTTGATGATAATAGTTTTTTTTTTCAGTCGGAGCGCATTATGGAAGAGAATTCGATGGTTCGAGATCTCATCACCAAAATTCTCGATGAGACCGGACCTACGGAAGGGAATTGGTGAGTAATGAAATATTATGCTTAGCGGGTGGCCGATCTCGATCACTAAATAGTTTTCAAATACGTTATATGTAATATATAATAATTTGTTTATATTGTATATATTAATAATAATGTTATGTAACTTAAAAATCTATATTAATGATATTAGATTTATTCTCAAAGCATTCAATATTATACTCACTACATTTGACCAAAAGGTGACGTCCATATTCTGTTGATGTTGATGCTGTTAGCCTATGCGGCTCTTACAGCTTCATCGGACACAGTGGGTGGCGTAGAGCTTAGAGTGCTGGCTGCTTTCGTGTCTGCTTGTTTAGTGTGTACCGTTTCCCCGACACTGCATATGAATCTTCCTCCGATCTTATTGCACATACAACAAAACAAGATGATGAGCGAGTGCTTGTTTGTTTTGGCGCGAATACTTACCGCACTATAATATATCCGATAGAGTTGTGCCATCTAATAATAACCAGAAGATGTCGCAACGATCGATAACGATTAGGAGGATCGCCATGTTGATATTATGTTTGGTAACTTGAAATATAAATTAATATAAGGAATTGTAACAACTTATCGCAGGATATCGCGGTGTGGGAAAAAATTATGACTAAAAATAGATAGCATATTTGTGATTGCGCAACTGTTTAACCTGTTTGAATTGGAAGAATAATAGATTGCCTTTTCAAAACAGCAATATTGCATTTCCTTGCATCAATTAGACAGAAACGGCTAGTCTATCATAAAGTTTTCTGTTTTTTTACAATTATTTTAAGACCGAGACGAAGATTTCTTAATAAAACTTTCATTTTTATTAACTTGCCTCATGCGTTTTGCAAAGATCTCTAACTTTTATTCATTGTATTTTTCCGTTCAATTTTATCGTTGTGGAATATACCACACCTTATGAATATATGTTAAACGGACCTAAACGAAAGGACCTTATTTGCATGGGTGTATTTTAAATACAAACAAAGAAATTGTTTAATAATTATGTCTAAATATACCAAAGAAAATCATTTAAAACAATTATTCGTTGTTGAATTCTCTTATTCTCTACAAAATTTGACGCGTACAGACAAGAAATGTGATTTAAATATATATATATTTTTTAAAAAATATAGTATTAAAAAGGCGGTATTTTTTCTAATACCAGTTGATAGTTCGTGTGATATGAATTTTGTTCTTTATTTATATTATGATTTCTTAACCTTTTCTACTCAGAGCAATTGTTAATATAGCCCACCAGATCATAATATATCATCAGATATCAGTGGTAGAGCTATGCTGCAGTTTGTTTCTAGCCGCAGAATGAATGGGTCAGCTAGACCGGGGTAGGAGGACCACGCAGAATACCAGCGTAAAATAGCAGTATAATGCTGCTTTGTGTTTCGTCTGGTGAGTGAAGGGATTCCGAGACCTTTATTACTGGTGACGAGGCATTCCATCTCAGTCCTCAAGAGTGACAACGCGTCTGCATTATGATTCCTTGTCAAGTATGAACGTAGATGTCATGGGCCGCAGGAGTAATTTACCATCGGGTGAACTGTGTGCTCGTTTGTTACTCTCAATGTAATAAAAAAAATGATAATTTTACATGACCGCGGGCGTCTTCATGGAAAATTGAAAATCTTGCTGTTATTATAATGTGTGTAATTTTTAAATTTATCTTTAAACAATGCAATAAAAGAAAATAACAAAAAAATTTGTTGAATGACGCCAAAGCGGGCGACACTCGAGTGCGAAAGGTTTATATTTAAATTGTGGTAGAGTCATGCTAAATTTTGTCTATAGTTACAGAATATCAGCGTTAAAATGCATTATAATGCTGCTGTGTTCCGTATGATGACCCTCGTAAGGTGACGAGACATTTCATTTTAGCCCTCAAGGGTGATATAACGCATCTTTATTATGATGATTCCTTATCTAGGATGGATGTCATGGGTCACATGAATGACTTACCATGAGGTGGAGTGTTTGCTCGATTGTCACCTTCAAACTATACTATCGCCAATGGTGACATACCCTTGAGGACTATGATGAATGATAATACTTCGTAGAGGTCCCTAGATCCCAACACTCCCTGGATGAAACCCATAAGCGTTATGCTGCAATTTTATACCGGTATTCTGTGAGGACTCTTCCTCTGTCAATCTGACCCATTCATGCTGTATGTAATTGGAAACAAACTTTAGTGTGAGCACACATAGATAAATGAGGCTTAATTTTTGAGACATTTATCTCCTTTGTAATTATTGCCATACTAAAATACGAGACAAAAACAATTTGTAAGTGCGTAAGATACACAATAAGGGTTATGTTTGTTGATGATATTGTTATTTATGATAAATGTTTTTGTGCTGGATAGAATTTCCTTCGTCTATATGTTTCAATTAATAAATAGTTTATAATACACCACCAGGAGAGTTTTAATTCCGCGTATCTTTATACAATACGATAATGAAGACGGCATTCTAAAATGAAAGAAATTTATTTTTATTACAACAATAATCAACCTTGATGTTTCCAATGATTAATTGCTAAGAGTATGTTAATATATAATAGGTCTTTACCTATGAAATTGCCGTTTTGTATGAAATAAGTTAAAGTATTTTTTTTTTCAAACTTTTTGATTTCTATTAATTAAAGTAATCACCCATGTAATCGATGCATCTTTGCCAACGCAGTGGTAGTTTATTGATGCCCTTCTCGTAAAAATCAGCTGGACGGGAGGCAACAAACTCTTCAAAAACGTTTTGTACTGCCTCTCGGGAATTGATTTTTTCTCCCGCTATAAAGTTGTCCAAATTTTGGACAAAGTAATAGTCGGTGGGTGCAAGGTCTCGTGAGTACGGTGGATGAGGGAAAGCTTCCAACCCCAACTCTTGCAGCTTGGAGACTGTCTGTTGTGCAGTATGGGGTCGCGCGTTGTCTTGTAGGAGCAGCGGGGACGACCGATTGACCAAAGCTGGTTACAGATGTGCGAGCTTCTCCATCATTGTCTTCAGTTCTTCACAGTACACATCTGCAGTAATGCTCATGCCATTTGGTAAACAACTATGATCAATCACACCGGCACTAGACCACCAAACAATGACTATCATCTTTCTAGAGGTAATTTTTCGTTTAAGGCATTGCTTTGGTGCTGAACCAAGATCTAACCAACTTGCAGAGCGCTTTCGATTATCGAACAGAATACACTTTTCGTCGCACGTAACAATTCTGTTCAAAATTCTTTCATTACTGTGCCTGTTGAGCAGCGCGAGGCAGGTCTCAACGCGTACGTTGCGCTGGCGATCGTTAAGTTCGTTGGCCACCATCTATCAAGCATTTTTACCTTGCCAATTTGTCGCAAATGGACCAATATTGTTTTTATGTTAACATCAAAAGCTGCTGCTAGCTCGGCTGTAGATTGAGTATCATCAGCATCCACAATCGCCTTTAATTCATCATTGTTGACCAAAGTGTCGGCCCCGAGGTTCATTTTTCAAGTCAAAATTTCCAGAACGGAACCGGGTAAACCAATAACGGGTTGTGCGTTCGCCGTTTGTGCCGCGTTGAGGCCACTACGGAACCCATAATAACACGAATTTTTAAAGTATTATGACGAAAAATTTTCAAACATAATGAAAATACAAAGCTAATCAATAAATAAAAGACTGACTTTGTAAAAAGAATGTCATGTTTTTAAAACAAAATTAATTTCAATTTAGAATTCACAGCCAATCAAAACTTTTTTGTGGTTTGAAATGGCCAATACTGAAGAACCAATTTCATTGGTAAAGACCTAATAAGTTCAGGTGCAAATTGTACGGAATTTTATAGATGGAACTTTCTCATAAAGGCTCTAAAGACACAGTTCTTATACTATGTATTAGTATGTATTTTTTTACTATGTACTTTGGCAAATGAAGTTGTATTTACCTGAAATGGATATATTAGATTTAAGTTACTTTATCTAAAAATACCCTGCAAATGTGAAACATGTGTTGTTGGCGTTCCATAGTTAAATTAATTAATAAACATCATAATTAAATTCATCTGAAGGGTCACTTGACTCTTACATGTGACACCCGGTAACTTGAAAAGTTCTTTTTTATCTCTGCAATGTTAGGTTGTTACAGTTCCTCAGTATTGAAAGTATCACCGTCCATGCCGTATTACTATATGTTTTTTATCGGTCACTATACTAAAAAGATTAATATATATCTGTATATTATTTTAACTCTTAGGTCTGTATGTCTTAACATTATTTTTTTGTTAGGGCGTGCGATTTAGTTTTTACAATACCTCAATTTTATTCCAGCTCTGCGTCCACGATTGATAAACCCGTAAACACTACACCGCCTACTATCAGCCAATATCCAAAAAATGAATCTTCAAATGCCTCATACATACCACCGTCTTCTTTCAACGCTTACCAAAACAATTCTCTCTTCAACTATTCGCCAAATGACCAGAACGGCTTCAACTTCTTACAAAACGCCTTCAGCTCGAACGGATTCGTCAATTATTCCGACAATGACGTGAACAATCTACTGATGGACCCAGTGACCGACGCCAGCACCGAAACTGTCACACCTGAGCAATTGAATCTGCTCCGACTGGCAGCTCAAGAGATCGGTGGCGCTCAGTTCACGAGCCCGAATAAATATGACGATAAATTCTACAATTTCTTCGAACCTAACCAAAGAAACTCATTACCGGATACAAACATGTTCTCAGCAAATTCCTTTAATAGACCGAACAGTCTCAATTTAGACATGAATTTCAATTCCAATTCAAATTACGACAACGCGTACAACCTACAAAGGTACCCTAACAAATTCGACAATACATTTATGAAGGACCAGAACGACTCCACTGATCTGCTCGCATATCTGAACCAACTGAGTCTAATAGATCGCAATCGAGACGATGTATTACAAACAAACGATTACAAATTCGATCTGAATCATTACCAAAATGACGAATATAAAATGCAAGATGATAGGAATAAAATGTTCTATAATCGAAACTATCCAAATAATTTTAACGGAGAGAATAATTACTTCTTCAATGACATACCAAACGATAGAGCTATGGATCAGAATTATTTCGCGAACCAAACTCAATCCACTAATGCAATGAATTACAAACCAAACGGATTTCATCCACAAAACGACTTCGTGCACAGACGTGACATCAATCAGATATTACAGCGGGATAATTTCCAAACAAATGGAAATATGGAACAGAGAAATAACTTTGATAACGGCATGGGAAGGGATAATAACCAACCAGTTGCAATGCTAAGACCGAACCAGGATATAGCAAGGCAGATGCTCATGATGAGGAATCGTCCACCACCGAACCAGTTGAATGTTGATGTGTCGTTTATACACGAAAACTCTTTCAATCTTGGTAAGTCGATATTTAATTTTTTTTTATTCATTGTAGAATTTCTCATCGTAATTAGGTTGCCGGTTCCGGTATCGGTTTACTCTTGTGTAATCGTAATAAAAAAATCTTTCAATGAATTCGACACATTAAGAGAAAAAAAATCTAAAGGTCAGCGCCGACGGACGGAGCCTACAGGTATAAATTCCACTTTTGGGCATGGGTTTACGTGTATAGTCCATAACACGGCCACATGTCTTTGACATAATATTTTTTATCTATTTATTAGCCATGCCGGTTTGCTCGCAATGTTTTTACTGCATGCATGTGCATGTGGTAAATCATCGTTTAAAATTTCAGTTAACAATTTCATTGGTGTCGGATCGAATTCTGTTTGCTCCCGTATAGTAAATTAAAAGCAAGCGCTTATACATTGAGCTTTAGATTTAGATTGAAATTAGTAAAGTGAAATATTATATATTACATACAGACCTCGTGTTACGTCGTTTTCCTATTGAAGCAGTTTTGTTTTTCTTCAAACAATTTTTGTCACTATTCCTCAGACACACTTTGATTGTTCCGATTTACGTCATAGGGGAATTACCTAGACCAAATTCCGCGACGGTACTAAATCTATTTTATAAGAATTTTACAAAAAAAGCATATTTTTACTTTAATATAGCTTTATTATATTTAAAGACCGTGAAGAACCTTGCTCTAAAAATTACTCGACCTACGTCGTCTTACGTCGCTTATTTCGTGGACCTGAAATGTATCGTAAATAAGATGACTGCCTGTATGTTATAGTTGAGTCTACCGAATTTACGGATGTCTTTTAATGTTAAAAAAAAAATCTCGTGCAAAGTAGAGGTCCGTATACGTAGCCTTTGGCAGTGACCGCATCTTGTCTACTTGACTTTAAGAAACTTGTTAAAGATCCACTATCTTGCGTTCTCAAGTTAGCCTTATATTTATGTGTATTAGATATTATATATATACCAGGGGTGGTCCAACAAGTCGATCTAACGTTCTATCTACGCATATCTCGCTGCAATGCACCTTTTACCGAAACACAATGTATTAACATAGTATGCATTTCACACTCCTTCACCCTTAGACTATAATAAATATTTATTTATATATATACAGCGCCCTCAGGTCTACTCTTGAATCAGTTGAGAATGCAGGCAGATCTCGTGGACCTCAGTCATCACTCACCATTAGTCAAACTTGTGCTCGTTAGGCTGTTTTTAACAGTGGCAACGCTACACTGCAGTCTATTTCTAGCTGCAGAATTAATGGGTCAGCTTCATTATGCACCATAATGCTGCTGTGTTTCGTCTGGTAGGAGTAGGGATTCAGAGACATTTATAACTGGTGACGAGGCATTCCATCTCACTCTACGAGGGTGACAACGCATCTGCACTATGATTCCTTGTCAAGGATGAATGTAGATGTCATGGGCCGCAGGTATCACTTGCCCTCAGGTGAACTGTGTGCCCATTTGTTGCTCTCAATGTCCTAAAAAAGTGTAGAAAAGATTGCTTTAACAGTAAGGCCGACAATTGTTATCGTACAAAATAAAAAAAACAAGTTTCATTAGAATTATTTATTGTGTGTATATATTGACGATAAAGAAAATAAAATCCTACTAATTCGAGCCTTCAGGGTCGTTTTAATTTGGTTTACCAATTTCAGTCGTATGCTAAAAGTAAATTAAGTTGGATCTCAATTGTTACGAAATCAGCCGCCACACCGTTGGTCTCCGCTGACCCTTAATGTTCGCATCTGTTTGGCTTCATTAAGAGTAAAGTATTGCTTCATTTCAAATTTTCTTCACAAATCCATTGAAACTGTTGCTAAGACAACCGTTGACGCGTGACTGAGGAGGCGAGCGGCGACTCATTTAAGCCACGCCCACTGCGGCAATTGTTTAGTGGCATTTGTTTTAAGGTCTTAAGGATATAGTATGCTACAGTGTTGTATAGTTCTTGATTACAACTCTAGTAGCTGTTAACGCAGATACACTTCACCTTGCTCGCCGGCGAGGGCTATCGTCTTCCTTCTACAGCGGCCTACTCGAGATTCACTCGTGATAGCGGCCTAGCTTTAAAAATCCTGATCTGTCCTACTGAGGTTCGAACCTCCATAAGAGGACCCCACGGATTGTATATCGCCCTCCGTTGTCGTCGACGTTCTTCGTCTACTGGGGTCGGAGCGCAGCGGTGCATCAACGCTTTGGCAGTCCTCGTGCCAACATCGTCGTTGTCTACCCTACTCAGCGGGCCTCCCGCTCGAGTGTCTATTTAGATAAAGCTGGAAAGGTCTCTGGACTAACAGCATTACACAAACAGAAGAATAAAACCAGCTGATTAAGCGACAATGTAGTCATTGGTGAAGAGCATATGTAGTAGTGTTATATTGATCACACTTTTACGTCATTATATCCGCGGCTCCTTGATTCGATTCCCAGTTTAACATATTTTTTGTGTAATATAATAAATAATATTCCATCATATCACGATTATTCTTGTATTGGTAGAGTTGCGACTAGTTGTTTCGACTCGTCGGGCGGGGTACAATAACGCTATCACAAAACCAGATAGAATTAGCATAACGCTTCTATATTTCGTACAGTCCGTGCGATCCGGGCACTAGATTACAGGTTACAGGCATTCAATTTGACTCCTCGGAGGCAGGTAGACAATGCATCTTGAATCTTTGTTCAACATGGATGTAATTGTCACGCACCGCGGCGTTCGCCTGCGACCCGATGAACTTGCTCGTTGGTCTTTTATTAAAAAATTGCCATCACTTAAATTAATGGTAAAAAAAAAACAAAGCTATTATTTCAGACGGATACATTCACATAATAATTATTCTTATACTAAGCCGTTGTATATCACCTACACGGGGAATTCCTATGGCATACATTATTTTATATAAATGTATAAACTCAGGTATGAAGAATAAAAATGTTTTTGCTGCCCTGGTGCATTCCCATGTCGGCAAATACATGAATGCGAACCGTATTAAACGAAAATGTTCTATAACTTGACAGTGATAGAACTACACTGCTGTTTGTTTCTAACTGCAGAATGAATGAGTCAGCTCGCCCTCGCAGAATACCACCGTAAAATAGCAGCATAATGCCGCTGTGTTTCGTTTGTTTAGTTTAGGGATCCGGAGATTACTTTTTTGACATCCACTCACAGCACATTCAATCAATTAATTAATTGATTGACCAATCAATTCTCCCTTTTTGTTTCTAAAACTATTAATTCGTGCTTGGAACTCAGCCGCAACGCAAATTTCCATAGTAAGATCTAATCTTCACATTTTTTGTTGAGTTTTGGGAATATGGTAGAAATGTAGCTGCAGGGGGTCCAGCGGTAAGAGCTAAATTTTGAAAGTGTTCTATGAGAAAAAATGTCTGGAAGCTCTGATCTACAGGATCAAAGAAGAGTTAAATGGGAATGGTATCCGTCACACACCATTTCACATTGCACTTAATCTGCTATCACCTTGGTTTGACCGGAGGCGGCTACATTTCCTGAACATCAGACTATTTCAATGCATGTGATGAGGCATTCCATCTCAGTCCTCAAAGGTGACAACGCATTTGCATTATGATCCCTTGTCAAGGATGAACGTAGATGTCATGTGCCGCAGGAATCACTTACCATCAGGTGAACTGTGTGCTCGTTTGTTACTCTCAATGTAATAGAAAAAAAACTTGGCAAGAATATTTGAATGAACGTAGTCAGCTACAATACAACCAAATATTCCCAAACGAGCGTGGAGCAAGAATGTCGGTATGGGGTGACAAACCATCGTAACCGCTTTCCTTTTTCGTTCTGGACACATCTTTTTAATCATCCATTTCTAATGGGTAAAGTGGACTCGACGAACTGTACTGATTGCAATATTATCGACGATGTGTAACCCCTAAGCTGCTGGGATTCACGTTTTACGGATTCATGCCAACGTAGACCTTCGTCGAGTCTCCCTTGGACCCCTGGGAGTCCACTTGGACCACTTTGGGAACTAAGAATATAGATTATTATTTCTAGATATCACTATATATATTATTATTATTATTAGTTGGATTGTCGTCACTGAGGTTGGCATAACCTAATAGGATTAAACTCTTAAAAAAACTTATTCTATTCGGTCCAACTCTGTTGACATATTTATATAAAAATTATAAGAAGTCGCGAACTTTATACTACTTGAATCGTGCAACGTGATCGTAGCTAATTATTGTTTATTCAATTTCCATATTCTCTCTAAATGGCCTCGACCCGTGGTCCACTCAATGGGGCAACATGAATCGAAGTTCGATAACTACGCAATGAAAAATGTTATTTGCAATTTTTTAATTATTCACTCGGCACGTGCTTGTCGATTAGGGAAAAAGGACGTCGTGAAATCTGCGTGTTTAAGAAATGAAAATAAAATGAAGTCCTACGATGTATAAGGAAGCCACGTGACGGAGTATGCTTTATTTTTTATAGGGGTATAGGATAACTTGAAATTATTTTGTAAGATATTTGAGCATATACATGCTACACTCTACGTGCAGATTCGATTCAGATTGTTCAGCACAGATTGTACCGTAACATTTCAGTTGGCATTTTAGGGATTTGATAACAGAAAATAGATGCTATTTCAATTATTATTTCACTAAATAGTTTTAGCTTTAGAATAGTAATAGTAATAAATTTTTTTTTAGGAATTAGCGCGTTATTAGGACCGAGTCCACCTGTACCACCACCGGTTATGCCATCACCTATGGTGGACTTGCCTTTGACGCCTTACCACATCTTGAGGGCTTTGAGGTAAGACTTCATTTATCATAACACCATCATCATTGTTTATCACAACATATTTATTCTATATATAATCTGTATAATACAAGGGTAACACACCAGCACACTGTCCACATAATGGTAAGCTTTGCAGTGGTAGAGTTACACTGCATTTTATCTCTAGCTGCAGAATGAATGGGTCAGCTCGACCGGGATAGGACCACTTCCTCACGGAATATCAGTGTAGTACAGAAGTATAATGCTACTGTGTTTAGTTTGGTGGTGTGTAGGGATCCGGAGACCTTTTTTACTGTTAACGAGGCATACAATCTCAGTCCTCAAGGGTGACAACGCATCTGCATTATGATTCCTTGTCAAGGATGAATATAGATGTCATGGGACGCAGGAATCGCTTGTGATCGTGAACTGTGTGCTCGCTCGTTTGTTACTCTTAATGTTTGAAAAAAAAAATGATGTCTGTGGCCCATAGACACCTGCATCATCTATCCTGAACAAAAGTTCAAGATACACATCCCATTTTTACCTCCAAGGACTGAGATGAAATGCTATGTCACCAATTTATTGGGTCCCTGGATCCCTACACTCACTGTTCTGTAAGGGTCCTTCCCCTGTTGAGCTGGTACAGTTATGTTACAGCTAGGAAGTAGCTCTAGGACGATTCTATTGCAATACTTACATATAATACATGGTACGCAATTTTCCTGGAAAAGCAAACAATGCCAGAAACAAAATAAAACTGCTATTTTGTATTGTAAGTGAAGGAACCCAGGTCTTATTACTGGATATTTTCAGGATATTCCATCTGTCCTCAAGGTGACAACAAATTTGATTTTTGTATCACAATTTGAAATTGTGATACATTATATATATGATATTGAAGACGAATCTATTTGTCATGGACCCCAGAATCATTAACGATCTGTGGTGTACTGTGTGCTCATCTGTCACCACTATTGTGGATTAATTTCGAATGTAGAATATTATTTTTATTTTTAATCAAACGTACTGGTCGTCGCTGTGTTTTTGCCGTTAAATAAATTAAAAAAAAATGTTGAATTTTAGGCACGTACCATCGCCGTCGGCCGTTTTACATGCGCGCTTGGACACCTGCTACGAGCAATGGCGTCAATTGGAGAGGGAACGGAAAAGAACCGAGGCCCGCTTGGCGCTGGCCTATCCGGGACGTGCGGTCTCGTCTTCGAACTCCATACCCGTACCTAGATTGCCACCATGCCCCACACGCGTCGACAGACTCACCGTCGATATGTTAAGGGAACATACTAAGGTAAGGGTTGAACAGTTTTAGATGGGTTTGGATGGGTCTGCTCACCAGGTAATTATCAGGTCTTTACAGAATAAGTTGTTCAAGCTACAAAGTCTTCATAGATTACCATGATATGTAACACACACCGCCGGGTGGACTGTGTGATAATTTGTCGCACTGTCAGTTTTCAAGATATAAAATGATCAAGATTCTATAATTTGTGTGTAATGCATAAATTCAACATTGCTGGAAATCTTATTGAAACTCTTAAAGGATTTGCCGTAATAGTCACATTGGGTCAGTCTGCATCTAAAGTTCTTCTCGTTGTCATTTTAGATCTAACATATATGGTATTTTTACTCCGCAATAGAAACAGACTCCACAATTTTAATTCGTCATTTCTCTTATTGGTAAGTTCATAATTGTATGCGATCGCACACTACATAGTGGTCCAGAAAAGTATAAACAAATATAAATATTTGTTTCATATTTAAGTATTTGTATCAACATAGTGATCTTATAAAATATTTTTTTTGTGATTCAGTAATGGATAACCCGCTTTAAATTTCATATTCATCAATAAAACACAACCTATATTAGACACAATGTATATTATAATAGTCAGTAGAAAATAAATTGTATCCTCTTCTCATCTTCCTCCTGGGGGTGAGACAGGGTTATGTGGGACTCTTAACCACTAAAACCCCCCCGGTGGTTATACTCACTGCATTGGGGGGGGCTCCGAGATCTACTGCGGAACGCACCGGTGATATCCTGTCTACTGAGCTCATTTGGCGAATATAATCTATGAGCGATATGCCGTTCGACTGCGTCATTGACAATTCCCTATAAAAATTCCTTTCAGGTACTAACTCTAATGGGCAAAATGGAGACACTCCGAGCCAGCGTATGCGTGGCTCAAAACAAGAAGCCCCATAAGCATGACGATCCCAAGATAACAGTGTTGAAACGTGGACAAGAGAACGTTGCGTGCGAAAGAGAGGGCCTCGACCCGGCTACATTCGACCCCAGCACTTGGCGGGAGGATGTCAAGAATATGTCGGAGATGTTAGTTTTTAGTTGAACTATTATATGATATATTATTTACAGCATGTCTCCAAACTCGTTCGAATGTCATAATCTATGACAGGTTGGAAAATTAAATTACTAACTACTTTCTTAGTGACTAAAGGTCATGTAAATAAAAATACCTTACATGCCCCTTTGTGATAAATTATCATAACCATAGCTAATCAATAGTCAACCTCTGAACATCCTGAACCAATCCACCACAGATTGCCACGAAACATGAAACTAATCTAACATCCACCAACTTCCTATTGCAAACTTGCATAGGACGTCACATACATATCCTGGTAATGTGGCCAACGTCAGCTTAACTGACTGTAGACCAGAGGTTCCTAGACTTTTTTTTCTCATAGACCACTTCAAAATCTGGACTATCCTATGGATCTAGTCCTGTGGACACCCAACAGTTACATTTCTACTATATTCCCAAAATTTGACAAAAAACGTGAAGATTAGATCTTACTATGGAAATTTGGGTTGTGGCTGAGTTCCAAGCACGAATTAATAGTTTTCGACAAAGAATGACAATTGATTTTTAATTAATTAATTGATTGATTGATGCAAGTTTTTACAAGTGACAGTCGCTGAGCTTCTTAAAATATTATCTGCCTACATTGATAGGTGAAGTCGAGCCCAACATTTTAGTTCTTCACTATCGAAAGCAAATAAATTTTCGTGGACCCCCCCCACTAACGAATTGTGAACCCCCATTTTTTTGTCACGCCAACGTAGACCCCCGTCGAGTCTCCCGTGGACCTCTGGGGTTCCACCTGGACCCCACTGGGAACTGAGGCTGTAGACTGACCATGTTCTTCTGTAATTTTGGTCAAAAATTAATAATTATTATAACCTGCTTATTTCTAGGTAGTGATCTTGTTAAAACCAGAAGATATTGCCGTGGTCGAAATCTTTCGTTAATACACAATTATTAAACCTTCAGAGCACCGCATAGCGAAGTGGAGAACGCCATGCTAGCATGGCGTAGCGCCGTCGCTGGCGTCCAGGCCGCAAGACGAAGGGAGTTGGCACCGCACGGGTCCAATGCAAGATTTAGACAGCAACCAGTTGATCGTAAGTTTTAACATATAAAGTGACTTCCCCGCTATTAGAGTAAGATTTTCTATTTTACTGTGTGAGTAACCGATTTTACACTGTGGCGTGGGTTATCCAGCGAGGAGAGGATAGTTGTAATAAAATATGGCCACTTTATGATTAAACTGCTATAATAATTAAACTTTGACAATATTACAATTAAAATATAAGATTAAGGAAACAATTTCTGACAGATATTATGACGTCCGCCGAACACGTGGATGCGTGCGCGCTCACTCCTAGACTACTAAATTCCCTCACGCTCACAAGATGGCCACCTCTCCAGCGTTCAGCGTTACGTCAGAGTGACAACTCTGTTCCGTTTAGAAATTACAAATTATGAGAATCAATTAAAACGATATTTGTCAAGACAATTTCCAATGCGCCGTCACATATATAATTTTTATATAAGACGATACACACACAAGTTGAAATCAAAATGTCGTTCATTTAAAGTGTATTGAAAAACGGCGCTGCCTTAAACAGTGGCTGGGTAGAATCGTAGCAAAACAGTATGCAGCAACACGGTCCCTGTCTGTCTTATTAATTCGTTAATACATTATAATAAGAGGAAATAATCATTTGTTAGTTCATTTAATTATAGTTTTATTGCATGTCATCTATACAAAGCATTTTAAGAGAAAAATATTATTGAATAATATTGTCAATAATAATATAAAGATAAATTAATAATAAGTTAATAAAATATAATAATAAAAGACACCGTGCAAAATACACTTCACACAAAAAAACATCAGTCTTGAGTTCAATACTATCATCTAAATAAATCACACAAAAAAATAATCAACTAAACATGTTGAGGCATATTTCTTCTTACTTCTGTTATTGATGTTGAAACAATCAATCATCAATTGTTACATGAGGTATATTTTACCTAATATTTATTACGACGACGAAAGGCGTCTTCAAATCTTTTTGGGGAATTCTCACGCCCTCGAAGTATCCAATTGACCCATCGGCCTATAAGCCTACTCAAAGTCTTGGTAAGGTGTACGAAGGGCTCATCTTCGCCCGCCTCAAGGACTTCATGTTGTCCCGAGGGCTATCCATCAATGAGCAGTCCAACACTCATGCACACACCAAGTGCACCACATCACGGAGCACATCCACGGCAAATTTATTCGGGACTATCAAATCGTTCGACAAGGTCTGGCACAACTGGCTCATATACAAAGTGTATGAGCTCGCAGTGCAGAGCTAGCTTTTTGCCGATGAAACGCCTCCTATCCGCAGCCAACACCTTAGAGAAATGGTTACGATAATGGAGGATCAAGGTTAATCCCATCAAAAGTACTGCCATGTACTACTCTCGGCTCGAAGAAACGCCGCATCTTCCAACAATAGAGCTATTTGATCGTCCAATACCCCTGGGAAAAGACAGTCCTATACTTAGGCGTCATACTTGCGAAAGACCCACCTTCGGTACGCATATCAACCGAATCGAGCAGCGTTCAACCTAGGTAGTTTTTGACACTATACAAAGCGTGCATCCGGCGCGTCGCATTCACCGACTTCAGGTGATTCAAAATCGTTAAATGCGCAAGGCCACCGGAGCGCCGTGGTTCTTGCGTAACGAAAATCTATACATAGATCTTGAGCTCCCGACCATAGCTCAATACCTAAAGCAGGCTTCTCGCCGATTCTTCGAAACTGCCGCCACAAACCCAAACCGCTGATTGTAAGTGCCGTCACTTACAATCCCATCACGAATCAAAACTTCACCCGCGTCCGAAGGAGATCGAGGCACGCCCGCGACGACCCCGACAACGGGACCACCAGGGCCCAAGCCCTCCATAAAATTCTACACACATAAAATACTGCACCTTCATGCCTGCCTCCCACGCCGAAAAACTTCTTCCCCAGCGCCTACGCATTCCGAAGTTAATCAATAATAATAATGATATTAATTTAGATAATCCATAGTCGGAAGCATCTGATT
This sequence comes from Teinopalpus imperialis, assembly GCA_029286865.1. Lineage (NCBI taxonomy): Eukaryota > Metazoa > Arthropoda > Insecta > Lepidoptera > Papilionidae > Teinopalpus > Teinopalpus imperialis. The sequence goes on from JAGSMU010000006.1 coordinate 3,370,402, forward strand.
GTGCCGAGGTTCGACCCTCTCGGGCACCCTCGAATCAGTCATCCTCGCGTAACAGTGTAACGGTCCAAGCCGAGGCTCCATCTGGAGCCTTTATGTTGGCTACCCTACCCTACTAGCGCTCGGTCAACTTTCAACCAGGTGAAACTGTAAAAACCCTCGGGCTAACAGCAACGAAAAATTAAATTGTATTAATTATATATAATTAAATTTATATATATGTGGAATAAAAAGGGATCCAGAATTGAACCCTGAGGCACGCTTAACTTAACTGGGAGACCGGAAGGATTTGTGTAATTCATAAGTACGCAATGAATCTCATTATGAAAATAAGAGTTTATTACACTACGGGCTACGTTTTGAATATCGTAATAGTACAGTTTGCATATAAACGTTTCATGATATATGTAATCGAACACTTTACAAAGAACACAGATTATCCCATGTATCAAAAAAGTGTTTTAAATTTGCAGTTTTCCAGCAGAGGCTGTTCTAGCCACCATAATGTATATTTCATATTGAAAATTATGTATATTTTTTAAATCTTCAACAGCTTCCTATAACGATTTCACGATATGAAGATTTCATATTTGATGCCTATAACTCTTACATCAATCAATAAATTTAATCAATCCTCAATAAGGTATCAACTTAAATCCTTTAACCGAATCTTACAGAATACCAGAGTGAAATAACCATATAACCCTGCTATGTTTCTTATGGGTGAGTCGTTTTAGGGAGTCGAAGACCCAGTTATTGGTGACGAGGCATTCCATCTCGGTCGTGATGGGTGATAACGCATCTTATCTTAACTTTCTTGTTGGATAGACATTTATTATGTGAACTGTGTCGCCTTTAGTTTCCATAAAAGTATGCCTTCTGTCTACCATAGTATTGGTAAATTAAATAAATTGAAGAACAGTAAAAACACAAACATAAACTGTTATAGTATTATTTTCTGTGAAAGCGTGGTGGTATTTCCGAGTTGCCGGGACCGATCCATATATAGTACAACCAGTTTCCGGCTGCATTGTGTTTCTACCACATGTCATAAGTACAAATTATGATATTATATTAATTATTTTGCAGCAATAACCAACTTAGCAGAGGCAGTGAAACAACTGGGTATATGTGCTCGACGTGCTCGATGCGCTATGTGGTGTGATCTCACTCTGACCGTAGCCTTAGCGCCACCAAACACGCCTCATAGCAAGGTATTTCATAAGTTTTATAACAGTGGTAGAGCTACACTGCAGTTTGTTTATAAATGCAGAATAAATGGATCATCAGCTCGACTGGGGTAGGAAGGACCACGTCCCCACAGAATACCGGCGTGAAATAGCAGCATAACGCTGTTGTGGTTCGTCTGGTGAGTGAAGGGATCCGGAGACCTTTATTACTGGTATCGAGGCATTCCATCTCAGTCCTCAAGGGTGACAACGCATCCACATTATGATTCCTTGTCAAGGATGAATGTAGATGTCATGGGCTGCAGTAGTCACTTAACATCATATGATACTCAGAAGTAATTGTGTAAATTAATACACAGAAACTTAGTCCAAGATGTAAACTCCACATCGACCGCACACACTGATCACAACGACTCGACTGAATGGCTGACCTCGAGTTGCCGGTTTTAAGAGTAGGGTGTGACTATCCGAGTAAATGATAATCGATGGAACGAGTGAATCGAATTAGTAAATTATATTAGTCAATATTATATGGTTATTCCTTGTTGCAATCAGGTGATCTGTGTGCTTGTTTGTAACTCGATGTAATAAAACAAAAATGTTCACTTATGTTCTACTTGTAATTTATTTCTTTATTTACTCTATTCAATTAACGCCAAAGGCATTCTCTACCAGTCAACCCAAGATGTGGTGAAATATTGTGATATGTGTAGCAATAAACCAATTAATAAAAATAAAAGACTAAGAATAGCTAATATAAAATAAATAAATAATAATACATGCATTCATAAGAAAATTTAAATTGATTTGATAACCAACTTAAAATACGTTTGGTGTTAGATGGTAATAATATTGCACAAAAACTACCGGACAGATTAACCTATAATTCCAATTTTCATTATCTATATACTTTTGGAAAGCTCTTAGAATATAATACATCAGGTGTTATAAAATTAGATATATATAAGCTTACTACCAAAAAAATCGGTTGTAATTTCGTAGTATGGTATTAAGAAATTATAATAAAAATTTAAATGACTCAATCTCTGCAAACAAAATATATATATGCAAAATAAAATTATGCGGTCTATTAATTTGTTACCTTGTATATATATATATAAAAAAATTTAATTAATAAAACGTTTTACCACATATGACTTATGCTTCTCATTTTACTACTTTAATGTCTCAAGAGAGAAGGCCTATCTCTATGAGTCATATATAAATATATACAGGCTGTTACCAAACTTTATACTTACTCGATTTTTTTTAATCTGTGAAACTAATTCATAGATAAATTCTAAAATGAAATTATCTTGTTCTACAGAATGATAATCCGCCTCAAAACTCTTCTCAAATGCTGTCTCCCAAGCAGACTGTACAAGAAAATGCACACCATTCGAACCCGAATAGCAAGGTGACGGGATCGGAAGCTAAAGAGGCAAGTTGTCTTATTTTATATAACTTGCATTTTTAAAGGTATTTAGGGAAGTCTGATACATAAACTGGTTTCATTATAACGAAAAACAAATCGAAGAGTGTTGACATCAGTTCAATCGTTGTGGAAGTCCTATGTCAGGATATATAATCAAGCTTTCATCAACTTATGTGAGTTTGTTTTAAATGGACATTTTATTTTTATCTTATATATTTTATTAATTAAATTTTTCTAACATAGCATTAATACACAAATAAACAGTTTAACTGGTGCTATAAGATTACTGCAATATAATTTGTTATTGAATTTAACGATTGTGTAAAATGGCCAGAATACCAAGTTGACCCGTCTCAAGACCTGAACTCAATCCCCAGTAGATCCAAAGAACAATATTCCTAAATTACAAATTGGTTTTTGTGTCTCGGTGTGCTGATGTGTAAGCCCGTGTCAATGACTCAAACTAAGAAAAGGAAGACTTCGACTAGTTTCTAGTTGCAATATGAATGGGTCAGCTGGAGGAGAAGGATAAAGTCAATATGAAATAGAAGCATAAAGTGTTTTATATGGTGATGGTGTAGTGACCCTGGTTGAATTTCATTTTTAAGGGTAACAACATGTCTAACTTGAATGTTTCTTAAGAATGGATGTAGATGTCATTGGCCACGGCCATCACACATCATCGGGTTTTTTTATATATAGAATAGTTGGCAAACAAACAAGCAGCCCACACGATGGTGAGTGATCACTGCCGCCCATGAACATCCGCTCCGCCAGAGGAGTTGCAGATGCGTTGCCGGCCTTTTAATTATGTGCTTTTTATCATCTCAATTTAAATAAAGAAATTGCCGTTGAGTGGATTCCCTCAATAAAAGAGCTTCAATATAATATTCAGGATAAGATAGCGCCAGAACCATCGGCATCCACCTCTCATACGAAGGGCGACGTGAAAAATGAAAACAGTTCAAGCAAACAGCCAAACAAGCAGACGGACAAACAGCAAGATACACATCAACAACGTCGCACTCAGAACTACAGAAACAAAGTCAATCAAGGAAGAAATGATTTCTACCAGAAGAACAGGTATGATAATCGATTTGTTAATAGGCACCCATATCACTATTTGGCTACAGGGCCAATTAATTGAATTGAATAACGGTTTATTTTGGGTAATTTAGGGAAATTTTGAACATTATCAGATTTTTGTATGGAATTTATTTAAAAGATGAGACTTGTGGAAATTGAAGTAATCTCATTTTGTAGAAAATTCTTAAAGAGTAGGAAAATTTTGTCAAGTTGATTTACCCAATATATGATCGATTTGTTGGTTTATGCTTGAGCAAATTATATATTAAGCTTTCTAGCTCTTTATCTTTGCCAAAACGATTATAATTCGCTCAAGCATAACTATGCTAAAGTTAGCATGTTTAATTTATTGTTTGAATTTAAAAAAATATATTTTTTCTTATGAATAACTAAATGTAGACATAATTTGTGAATGTACATTTGGCAATGACTTATTTAAATATAATAACTTATTCAAAAGCATTTAATATATACAGGGGTATTATTTTCTTTCGTATATAGGAAGTAGACAGAATAGGGCGCCCTTAAGTACCGGCTTCCCCGTTCACTTGCCCATTTCGCCCTTAGGAAAATACGCCCCTGATTTTATACATAGCATAAAGTTTTGTATTGTCGACCTATTTGACTTTTACTGAACCAAATTGTATTAAAGAAAGCTAAGATTGGTGTCCCCTCAAAGATTTACGATATATCATTGTGATAAAAAAAAAGCTAACGAAATATCAATATAAAAGAGAAAATATAAGACATAATTTAATACCTAATTCCTCTACAGCAAATTACTTTTTCTATACATTTAAGAAAAAGGTAAATAACAATATTTCAAAAATAATAATTCTACAAGAGAGTACAAAGGTATGTTGGGAGTTCATCATTCTTACTCCATATATGAGACATGTTTGTAATCAAGCAATCATTCGGTTATACAATCAATGAAGAAATGTGTTACTTTATAAACATGTGATAAACAATTTTCCTATTTCAATATTATTTTACAGTATATATCTGTAAAGTATAACAAAAAATAATGTGATTTTTTAATATTATCGGTGTTAAAAAATGTAATGTAACTTTTTGAGCTAGCGCTTGCTTGGCTACAATTTCGCAATTGATAGTAGTGTGTTAGTTTGATTAGTCAATTTATACTTTTCTCTTGAGGGCCCAATTACTTTTTACATGGAATGAATATAAATGTTTTTATATAAATTGTAAATTTCCATGAAAATAGATTAATTACTTAGAATTGTCATTGCCAAGTTTCATTCATTCACAAATTCTTAAGAGTTCAAAACGCTTTTGCATATACAAAAAATGCATTTGTATTCAAATTGCAATGAAAGCATAAAGGCTATTATATAACATGCATTTATAAAACATCATATTATAAGAAACCACAACTTGAGATACAATATTACTATAAATCTATTTATATGGCAGACACATATAGTTTAAATGGCAACATTCCAGTTAAGTCTTCGGCAGTCTGAATTTTAATTTACATCCATATCTCTTTACAAATTTTTATACTCTCTATATTAGCTATTTTTAAATATCCAATAAATATATAATGTTGCCATTTAAATTATAAGTTTGTTGAAACTTCTATGGGGTCGTGGCAATCCTGAATATCATATCAACTGTAATTTTATTATAATGCGAGTTGCACTTTTTAAAATTAACACGAAATGCATTTAGCAAGAAAACATTGTCTATGAGCAATTATAAAGAGTGCACTCGTAGGATTTACACAGGTGTATTTGAGACCACACTTATAAGTAAAAAAAAGTTAATAATATCTAAATGTCTATTTAAAATAGTATGTGTGTAGAGGTTTGTTCGTAATCCAGGCATTTTTACCTTGCATAATTTATTAAATAATCATGCTTGGCTGGATTTTTTATATAATACAATTTTGTCATCTACACCTCGATGACTGTTGGGTTATTGGCTAGTATTTAAAAGAAATTGCCAAATTAATATTTATTGTGAACGAAATGCTCTATCCACACATAACACATTTTATTTACGAAATTGTATCAGGATTTTTCCATTTGAAAATGAATAGAAATATCGTGGTATCGTCTTCTTACTTGTGGAAAGATATTAGTCACAATTTTTAGTAAACTCAATAGTGAGGATATTTCTCGTGTGCTTATTTTGCAACATTGCGAGTGAAAGGTCATTGAACTTTAACTGATTGGTGGAATAGCTCTTGTGACGTTTGCGGTGTAAATATTTAACAAGTATATGGGTTTCAGACATGACGATATTTCTTCCTAACAAAACAGTAGAGTGTTTATATGATCAATCTCTAGTCATTGAGATGAATTTGCATTTCGTTCACAATAAGTTTATTTAAAAATAAAATGTGATGTTTCTACGTTAATAGTTGACACTATTTTAATATATCAAAGTTTCGTGCAAACAATAAAAGTCTATAGAATGAAGTTATAAACTACTAGTATATAAGTGTACTATTTATTAAATGTGACATGATTTCGGATGAATTTGTATAGATCGTATAGGGGAATTGATTCACGGAATTGATCCTTACGGTGGTTGATGTAAGGGTATTTTTGCTTTGGGATAGGTTGGCTGTTCCGTCAATTGTATTGTAGCAAGCAAATTTCTATGCTCCATTAGGCAATGATACAAAATACGAGTTAGGGTTTCTCATCGGTGTAGGGGAAATTTAAGTGATTTTTTTTTAACAGCCAGTTCCTCATTAATAATTTAGTTTTTAGTGGATTCGTATTGCATGAGAACATACGAACCATACGTATTAGTATTTTATTACGTAATTCATGAATTACATTTGTATTCTCCGCTATGCTAGGGTTTTAATGACGCTTTAATTTGAAATATCTTTAATATTTTTTCCGTACGGTGCACAAATGCTGTTTTTAACTGTCACAGGACGAGTGACGGAATGAAACCAAAACAAATCATAGTGTTTAAATAATTTTCCATTAAAGTTCTTGTAGTTTTTAAGTGGAAAATACATTTTTGTTCGGTTCTACGCTGTTACAGATATATGACAAGGCCTTGACTACTTTTTTGAAATGAATTTATTAAAAGGCTATAAGATTTTTATTTTATATTGAGCGTAGTGTATTTTTTCTATTTATGCATGCATTTTATATATTTGAAACCTGTGCAATGTTGTGTACAAAATTATAAAAAATGAAGTTGTTGTTTGCAATAGTTGATTTTCATATAGATTTTAGTTTTGCGCTATTAAGTTTTATTTTTTGTTTTTTTCCTATAGGGACGCCGTTTTCTTTAAAGGAAGACGTCGATTGTTTTTGTTGATCGGACAGTTAGGCGATTATACAGTATTCGAAATACTTAATGGGGTTTGGTAGAGTTTAAATAGATTGGCCATATCGTTATATAATATATTTACAGTAATATGCAGATTAAACACGTTGTTTTGACATATTTATGTGCAGTACAATTTATATGTCTGTGTGTGGTCCATGTTTAAATATATAGAGCGATTGTGCTTAGAACCCCCAAGTAAATTTATCAATGGATGCACTATTATTGACCATTGGGCCTTAATAACACTGAAGTTCAGTATGTTATAAATTAAGATATATGATAATGACACTTGAGTTTTAAAACTAAATTGATAATTAACGTCGACTTTACTATTTGCCAGTGCAATTTCAACATGCAATTTTCATAATTACAGCATGCATGTTGTATGTTTGTTATTTAAATAGATTGGCCATATAGTAATATAATATATTTACAGTAATATGCAGATTAAACACGTTGTTTTGACATATATATGTGTAGTACAATTTATATGTCTGTGTGTGTCCATGTTTAAAATATATAGAGCGATTGTGCTTAGAACCACCAAGTAAATTTATCAATGGATGCACTATTATTGACCATTGGGCCTAATAACACTGAAGTTCAGTATGTTATAAATTAAGATATATGATAATGACACTTGAGTTTAAAACTAAATTTATAATTAACGTCGACTTTACTATTTGCCAGTGCTATTTCAACATGCAACTTTCATAATTACAACATGCATGTTATATGTTTGTTATTTAAATAGATTGGCCATATCGTTATATAATATATTTACAGTAATATGCAGATTAAACACGTTGTTTTGACATATATATGTGTAGTACAATTTATATGTCTGTGTGTGTCCATGTTTAAAAATATAGAGCGATTGTGCTTAGAACCACCAAGTAAATTTATCAATGGATGCACTATTATTGACCATTGGGCCTAATAACACTGAAGTTCAGTATGTTATAAATTAAGATATATGATAATGACACTTGAGTTTAAAACTAAATTGATAATTAACGTCGACTTTACTATTTGCCAGTGCTATTTCAACATGCAACTTTCATAATTACAACATGCATGTTATATGTTTGTTATTTAAATAGATTGGCCATATCGTTATATAATATATTTACAGTAATATGCAGATTAAACACGTTGTTTTGACATATATATGTGTAGTACAATTTATATGTCTGTATGTGTCCATGTTTAAATATATAGAGCGATTGTGCGTAGAACCCCCAATTAAATTAATCAATGGATGCACTATTATTGACCATTGGGCCTAATAACACTGAAGTTCAGTATGTTATAAATTAAGATATATGATAATGACACTTGAGTTTAAAACTAAATTTATAATTAACGTCGACATTCAAGACTAATACTTTGCCAAACACAACAAACCCCCACAAACAAATGAATTGCTCATAATATAAACTAAGTAATTACTATGAAACAGTTATGTATAAATCTTTTGAAGATTTTAAGAAATGTCAGTTATTTTCAACATATAACGTGCACGTTGTAAATATGGTATTATCCTGACATGTTATTTGTAATTTCGGTGTGATTAAATGCTTTGACTAGTTATTTAAGTTACCGCCTTTGCTAACTAGCCTCAGCTAATATTACCATCATATCCCACTGACTAACACCAACCCCATAAGATAACGCTACCATTTTGATAATATTAAATGATTATTAGTACAATCAATTTGCACTTAGGTTATGAATTTTAGTACGTAGTCAAAGTTTTTATTCAACTTGTTCTTAATCAAAGTGTTGTTAGCACAATAAATGATATATTTAGTTTCTTAGTAAATTTTAGTAGTTAGGTAATGATTATTGTTTCTCATTTCACATTATTAATTATATAAACGCTGACGCGGTGTCGCGGTGTTGCTAGTTTATCTTCACTGTTTCCATTGTTGCCATAATTAGAAACTATTTACCTCAAATCTCTCGCGGATGCATAGACACAAATATAATGAACTTTTTCTCTCGCGTGAATTTCCTTAAATCGGTATTGCAATTAATTTTATTTTATGTGTTATTTTTTTTTTTCGTACCGAAAATGAAATAGTGGAAATTGAAAAGCATCAACTATTCTAAAGACGTATTCGATAAGATTTTAGAAAGGCAGTATAGTGTATACATATTATTTTACCTGTTTTGGCAGCTTTTTAGTTATTTGCAAATTGTTAGATAGAAAATCTTTAGTATAAAGATAAATAGACATATATGACATTTATTTTTCTTTGGTACAGTTGATGCTTTTTGTTATAAAATCATTTATTTATTTCGTTTTTTTTTTCTTACTATACAGATGAATTTATTTAATATTTTAGAGAGTGTATAAACTCGATGAAGTAAGGTGGGGGCTATGAACTGAAAATGCTTGCAATGTAGTATAGATCTTAAAGAAGATTATTTAATTAGAATACGAAGCCACAACTAGCTTCATTTAAATTAGATTTTATTTTTGAATTTTGAGGGCGTTGCTTTCAACGATTGTTGATGGGGGGCGAGCTTAATATAAAACTTTGTTTTATTTATAATAACCACTTTGAAAATGAAATCATATAACGTAGTCATTTAAACATACATATCCCAGTATTTCGGTATTTTCCATGTATAAAATGTCAACCAAACCAAGCAAAAATGATTCTTATATATCTAGTTATAGTTTTCAATTTTCCCAATTATATAATTTAAGGAAAGTTTGATGGCTGTGAATATCGGAGTGTCTTTAGTGTAAGTAGAAAGCAACGCCCCGTATTTGTGTTTATGAACTGGTTCAAACAAATCGATAGCCCGTATATGTGTTAGCTCAAATAAAATGTTCCTTCCGTCCATACAATATTGGAATTTTTCGCATAGAATAAGGCTACCCTCATAGCGCATTTCTATTCAGTTTGCATTTGATGTCCAACAGATGACAGTTCATAAACGTACACATAGAACAGGCTTTTTGCCATTTTTTTTTAAAACCGATTTAGTCTTTTAAGCCATCGACTTGTGTAATATTTTCTTATTGGAATTAATAGAAATAACATGAAGTTTCTGATGTATTTGACATCAAATGCTAACGCTTCATCGCTCTGATGTGCTTTTATTGACCATTCAACCAGTACCATATGGAATTGGTGTACATTAATATTTAAGTTTACAAATTTCTGCTTAAGTTATAAATAGTACGTTACATTTGAATAAAATCTTTCGACTCGACCAACGCTTAAAACAGCATATCTATAAGAGTATTGTGTGATATAATAACCCTATTGTAATAAAAAGAAATGTCCTTTAGTCTATAAATATGCAATATGCGAAAATAAAAACTAAACCAAAACTATTCAGTACTTAATTTAAAAGCATTAAATAGAAATATTGCGGTATAATATATATATATATAAATATATATAGTGTAAGTGTATTCAAAACTTCCTAAAAGTTAACAGTGATTCGTCCTTTTATCGTCCTTAATCGGATAAGACGTTCTGTCTGCTTTTATTGAAAACTACATTATATGTTAACTATTCATTCGTAAAAATCTGATTGGATCTGATATTATAAATTTTTCTTTGATTTTAACATTGAAAGATACAGAGGCCCCAGAATGACTCCCATAGGCACTCCACTCTCAAAACATATTTGTGAAACTTAAATAATTTGCTATATTGTCCTCGTAAGCTTTATTGTATTTATTTATTTATTTTTTATGTTCCTTAAATAACAAGTTTACATTGGTGAACTTAAGGCTCAGTGGCGTTCTCAACCAGTCAACCTTGGAAGTTGAGAGAATATGTTGGTGCATAGTAGGCATAAAAATAAAACATGGTTATTTAGATAAAAATATCAAATTATAGATAGATACATAATAAATATAAGTAATAATACATACAAACATTGTGATGATATAAAATTAGTAATAAATCAATTCATAGCAGACAGTACGTTTTATCAGATTATTACAATGCTGAAAGAGAACTTGTTTACTGTTCGCTGACGTAAACTTACTATCCATATTAAATTAATAGATTTTTCTTAATTTTATAACATAATTACGTCTCAATTGGCGATTTATGTGCAATATTTATAAGTATAGAGTTCTTTATAGTATATGCGTCCGTAAATAATGCAATGCATCTTAACCTAAAAGAACCTTTGTAAACGCTAGAGAAATGTAGATAGGTGAATGCATGGGTAATTCGTATAGTAAATATTTATTTTTTTGTTATTATATTATCAAATGTTCTAAAGGTGTTAGTTGATTAAAATTGGCAAGAACCACGTGTGTTTATTACAGGGAGTGTTGGCTTATCTCGTGACGCATTAGAGATATGGGATCCTTCACTTTCGATACTTGATTCACTTGTAAATCCTGAATGTACAAAATACGTGACACTGAAGTGTGTATAAAGCTAGATATTTCCATTAGGGTCTGCTTAAATACGCCGTTGTGTTTCTTATTATTCAATACGGTAACTACTTGCGGTGGTAATTTCTGTATTAATGTTGCCAGATGGAAAGTTTCGGCGTGACGTTTAGTTTAGTTTATTTTTATAAAAAAAAAATTACACGCACTTCACAATCGCTTCGGTATTCAATCCCTCTGGTAATTTATCTGAATGTGGATCAATCTTAGAGCTTTATCGAATTTGATAATAATTTACGGATGAATATTTATTTATAAAAGAAAGAAAAAATATTATTATGATAAAAAAAAAACGTGGTTAGAATATTCATAGTTCACTGTTTAGATAGTTATATCTGCAAGTTTAGTTGGTTTTTTTTTATCTATTTTAAACGATGCTAGTTGTGTAGTGGATACCCTTTGCCATTAGGTGGTGTTAGATGATATAGTTGGATACGACCTTAAGCTTTATAGTAAATAAAACCGTGCGTGGTTTTAAAGTCCTCGATTAGAACAAAATTGTAACTATTTTAGCGCATAATATTTGACGTTTCGATTATTCGCCTCGAGTTGGGAGTGCGTTGTCAGTTGTCGAGATATTCGACGTGGTGTGAGTGAGACAACATATGCGGTACCGCGTTGGGCGCCAACATTTCGCATCATATGCACAAATACTCTATTCTAATTACTGTTTCGATACTAAGGAGCGGGTGAAAGGTAAAAGGGGTGGTGTTTTTGTTTTTATATTAGTTGCAATTAGTGGAATGAGTGGACAATAAAGATGGTTTGTCTTGATTTGAAGGTAAATCAAATGTGATACGTACAAGCCAGCGTGGAAGCGAGTTGGCCAACAACCAGTTTTTTTTTTTTAATATTACTCTATTAGGTTGTTAAGTTTAACATCGCTTATACAATTTTTCGCCGTAACGGTAGGCGGTCTTCTATTGGGTATTTAGTGGATTTGATATATTTTGAACAGTTTAGCATAGACAACTAATATTTTTGCTACTCGCCAGTTCGCGTACATTTCTGTCCAATTATATAGGTAATGGCAATGAAATTTTATACGCGAGGACCAAAAGTAATCTGGTTTGTTTTTTTCAATTTGTGTTGAAAGAAAAAAAATATAAAAAACGTTAAGCATACAAAAAAATGGGAAATACAGGATTTATTTTGCCAGTTCCTCTTAAATGTAAGTGAGAATTTCTATAATATTTTTATAGCTAATAAGTGTCGGGGAATTAATTTTTTTTACATTGTAGGCACTGCGTTAGTACGGTAAGCGGATTGGTCCCGTCTGACAATATCGTGTGCGCTAATTTGACCGTTATAATAATACGAATTAGGTGGATTATTGTATAATGTATATTGGCAGAGTGGGACTCTACTCGGCGCTATAGGTGCAAAAGTGTTAAACTCGCTCAGAGCTTAAATGTGTTATGTTTCTAATTCGTCTCTTTCACACTTACTGCGCCGTTCTGTCAATTTTTTGTAAGCATACCTAATCTAATTATTAGTTTTTGTAAGCATACCTAATCTAATTATTAGTTTTTAATTGAGGTGCTAAGCTACACTCTTGTCGACACCAATAATGTATTTGTACGTTTAATTTTTAAGTTATAAGTGACAGTTTTCAATGTGTTCTGTTTAATGATAAAGAAATATTATATCGATGATTCTTTTTAACCCGATGTGACATGTCTCATCTTCTCGATTTTTGTAATGTTTTGCTCATCAAGTTAAACAGATGATTTAATAGTACGCCCATAAAGCGCAGGGGATCGTCCGTGTCTATTTTAATTTATAAAAGCATTATTAGTGGTTTATCAAAATCGATTTATATTCCATATAACTTACAATGCATCTAGTGATATGTTCCACGTGTTATCTGATTGTCAGTAATTGCATATTGTTACATGAATTGTCTTTAAAAGTTTTGCACATTTATAATGAAGAAAGATTCTTTCTCCGTTATCACAAATAAGAAATGCAATGAGATGTGTAACTGATAGTAAAGATAGAGGTGTGACTATATTTAAAGCCTCGTTCATTGTTGTAGTATTTAAATGTCGCTAAGTCTGCCTATGTAAAATGAAGTGTTCTTTCTCGTATAACCCGTCTCAAAGTAACCCGTCTCAGCATTTCACATGTATGACGTGTTATCACTGCCACTGTTAAAATGCCCATTATTGATGTATTTTTTTTTTAAAAAACTTGCATTCTGTTTTTTTTTTAATATATATTTGTTTCTTGTTATGATTATTTGTTATTCTTATCAAAGCTTCGTAGGCAACCAAGTTTGTAATACGAAACGATGTGAAAGTATTCGCTAGTCCTTTACTCAAGTAAAACTTTGGATCTGTCCGTTGAAATAATTGAAATGCTTAGTGTTTTTAATGTAATAAAAAAAAGTTTGAATAATACAAGATATACTGTCTGTGGTGAATATCGAATTTTATGAGCTTATTAAAACTTAATTCCATGGTGTTGGCACTGCGAAAAATTATATCGTGTGCTTACAATGTCAATTTGATATTGCACATTTCCTTTTTAACTTATATACCCTAGAAATTTGCGGCCAGTATGTGCCACTTGGCTGTTTTGTACCCAACGATTTTCCTTCTGCTCTGCTAATATCGAAATGGTCTTTGTATTTTACAACAAATACATTTTTTTCTTTATTAGATCACAAAATAATTCCATTGAAATTAGTCTAATTGATTTAGTAGAGTAGAAAGAGTGATGTGCAATATCGAACAAGCGGGGTAATGCCGACAAAAAAAGTTGTTAACGAATCTAAAATAATATTTCGTAAGATGCCAAGTTAGCTCTCGCATTGGACCAAGGAATAATGTATAAAATATAAGTGTAGCTCACTTCACTTGCTGACGGTACCTATAGCATTTTACATAGATGGAGTTAAATAAAAATTATATGATAATTATTAATATTTTGACATGTCTCCCTGTCTCTTCATGTTAGTTCCATGTATACAAGTATATTTGTGATCAATGTTTATAGATATGTGCGGTATGGTGACAGACTGATTTTAGAGCAGATTTATGGCTAATTGGGTTGAGATCACGCGGTCGATTGTGTAGAAATCTGCTCTCGTGCAGTATTATAACGGAGGGTAGTTATGTGCAAGTACGCTATAACCTCGAGTAATCACAACCAAAAGTGCAATATTTTTTTTAATATGGCAATACTTGCTAAGTCGAACATTTTATATATAGTAGAATCATAATATTCTCATCACCACGGTCAATGGGCACAAGATTTTTAAAGTGGATTTTTAAGATTTGTTTTTTTTAATTTAAGATTTCTTTTTACTACTGTTAGTTTTTGTGGGTTATAACTAAAACGCGCTTGTGAACCTTTACTCTCTAAGCTTTAATACCATGCATGTATTACGCTAAAAGTTTTCAATAATATACGGTCACCTGTGATATGTTCATTTTGAAAATTAATTATATACGAATCTCCGATTGGGCGCCATTATGTGACACATTTCGAATTACATGTGCTGTTACAAATTGCACATAATTACCACTCCCAGGTAAATGTAGCAAAATGCAGTATCCATTAGGCGTATTGGTGTTTAAAAATAGTTCACAATTATTAAAAAAAATAGTTTATTATGCCAACTGTCTGTTCAAATGTTGTGAA
Organism: Teinopalpus imperialis; assembly: GCA_029286865.1. Classification (NCBI taxonomy): domain Eukaryota; kingdom Metazoa; phylum Arthropoda; class Insecta; order Lepidoptera; family Papilionidae; genus Teinopalpus; species Teinopalpus imperialis. The sequence continues at coordinate 3,385,520 of JAGSMU010000006.1, forward strand.
AAATATGTGTTAAATGTTGTCCTATCAGATCGTATAGGGTATTGTTTATCTCAATATTCAGTAGTTCATGCTAGATGCGGACTTGATTTTTCTTACTAATGATTTGTTACTGTTTTGGCACTGTATTAATTACCTTCTGACAAAAATATATAATGATGAAAATCATGAAGTTTCATTTACCTTATCCCGAACATTCGACAGATTGTAGTAAATTTTGTACATGGTTCTTTTTATAGAGTAGGGGGCGAACAAGCATGCAGCTCATCAGATGGTAAGTGACCACCGCTGCCCATGAACACTCGCAACACCAGAAGAGTCGCAGATGCGCCATTTTTTAAGGTCGAATAGTTACCGAAATACCGCTGGCGACAACTAATTTCAGTAGTGCCTTAATTACTGAAAATTTCGCGTAAACACACAGTGGTAGATTGCCAATGAAATATTGAATTCTGTCGCGATTTACTATGTTTAATCTCATAGCTGGAAATAATCCTAAGTCCTCAGAACAATGTATGGTATCCGGTAATAAACTCGTAGAGACGCAAACATCTTCGCAATGTGAGTGTGTTAACCAAGCCGATCGGTAAGTCAACAATGCGAGCCGCCCTTCATTGAATGCGGTCAAGATAAATTCCAATTACAGAGACAAATTCCAATAATGGAGACAAATTCCAATATCAGAGACTAATTCCAATAACAGAGACAAATTCTACACCAGAGACAAATTCCAATACCAGAGATAAATTCCAATACCAGAGACAAATTCCAATATCAGAGACTAATTCCAATAACAGAGACAAATTCCAATATCAGAGACTAATTCCAATAACAGAGACAAATTCTACACCAGAGACAAATTCCAATACCAGAGACAAATTCCAATATCAGAGACTAATTCCAATAACAGAGACAAATTCTACACCAGAGACAAATTCTACACCAGAGACAAATTCCAATACCAGAGATAAATTCCAATACCAGAGACAAATTCCAATATCAGAGACTAATTCCAATAACAGAGACAAATTCCACACCAGAGACAAATTCCAATACCAGAGACAAATTCCAATAACAGAGAAAAACTTCAATACTAGAGGTAAGTGTAGGTAGATTCGGTACCAACGTGAAAAGCTGCCATGTGAGTAGAGATCAGACCCAATATATATTATAAACAATATATATATTTCGGGTGTTAAGTATGAAATCGCATGTGCATCTTCAATCTTTACTAAGGAAGGATATACATAGGTCTCTGTGCCGCAGCCGTCACCAGGTGAACTGCGTGCTCATTTGTCTACTTTATTTTAATGAGAAGTCTACTAATTGTGCAAATAAATGTATAATGTTTTATTTATTTATATAAAAAATTTCAGAACGCCCCTAGATCGATATTTGTGTGTAGTACGTTTATAGGTTCTCTTCATTTTAACGATAAGGGGTCGGCTCGACTAGAGAAGGGCCAAGCTGCTTCATTTCTTACTGCGGAATGTAGGGACTCGGATGCCCAACGAGGTATTCCATCTCAGTCCTCGAAAGTTCCAATGCATGGGAACTGTGTTTGGCGGATTCTCAGACGGCATATAGCATTACTTTATATAGAAATATACAATTATGCAGGAGTAAGGAAGCAGTACAAGTGTCTGTATTTGCTAGAATACTTCCGGCACAATAATAAATTAAACAAATAAATATCCGCCGTTTGTTATTTGTGACAACCAGATAACGTTGGATACGTGGAAATTGCTCAGAGCCTGTCGTGGTGGAAATCGACAAGGTTCTTTTTTTTATTTTAACGAAATTAAGTGTACAATGCAATGAAATAATGGAAGAAGAAAATTCAGACAGAATTCTTCGAGATTCTGACACGGTTTGTTAGCCTTGTTAAAAGGTACTAATAGAAAACAACTAACAGTATAATAATTTATTAGACAAACTGCAGCTCAATGACACATATACATCAATGGTTACGAATCATTAAATTTCATGACGACTTTGCCAAGTTTACCGTTTGGAACATCTATAGATGACAAAGTGTCGGTTACGATGCCAGTGGCCACCGTAACGTTGTTTTCTCTTATCGTGAATGGCTGGCCTTGAGTCATTACCATGCCTTCTAGTAGAGTCAGGTAGACCTCTCCATGATCACCGGGCATGATCATGTCCATTCCTGGTTCTGGAATAAAAAAAACATCTTGTAATCTAGTTAGTTACATTAGCATTTACAAGCGTACATAGGTGTTTCACATTGTAACCAACTCTTGCTCCAATTTGTATACATCTAGCATAAGTTTTATGTATATCATATTTATGTGTTGCCAATGTCAAATTAATTCAAATATTACGACCAGAATTATGCAATAATTAATTCTAATCTGTTATTTTATGTTTATCTTAGCTAATACTGCTTTATGTGATTTAGACAAATCAAAACACAAAATTTAGTGCTCTTTTCTTCCGAAAAAAATAATCCTTATAATACAGATAATATAGGGTATTCAAATAAACAGGTAAATCAAAATTCTCACCTAAATCAATTCTGCAAGCAATATTCCAAGTTCCACTAAACATTTGCTGAGAATATTTAGAAAATACAGGTTTCTTTCTTCCTCCCTCACTTCGTAACAAGAAGTAAATCTTCGCTCTGTAATGATTACTTAGTGTCACACTCTTCGCAGCGCACAGAAGCATACCGGTCTCTACGGAACGTATTTTTAAACCACGAAGCAGAACACCCACATTGTCACCCGCCAGAGCCTATATATTAAAATTAGCAATTAAAAAATATCTATATAATGTGCAGATTGTTTGGAAGCCAACTTTTAAGGGTCAGCCAAGCCAGTGTTCAACCATTTAATGCGTATTTTGTCTGCAAAAGGTATACGATAAATATTATTTATTGTAAAAAAAAGTTCATAATTGTAAATTTATTGATAACAAAAATAATATTCATTGACTGTTAAAAATTATACTTATGCTTTACTGACTAACTAGCAAACATGACCTTAGAAGTCATTAGTTTTGACACATGGCTTCATCTATATATTATCTTATAATGGAGCCTGTCGATATTCGGTGCCACTTTAACAGTACGTTTTGTTGCATATCCCCTCCAGTTTGCTTATATCAATCTCACCAATCGGGCAATACGTAGATAATTGCCTGATCGTGTTTGGGGTAATCCCCTGAAAATGCAATATTGTTCTTGGGAAGGCGTTACGTTACATTGCTTGTATATAAGCGTCTACGTAACGAGATATCTATAATAACAAATTTGTGCAGAAAATTGGTGCTAAAGTGTCATGAGAACTGGTACAAGTGTATAGAATTTATTCAAGCCTAAGAAGGCATTTAAGAAAATGCCGTTAATAAAGCGTTGTTTTCAGTGTTTTCTAAAGGATCAAAATTCCTTCAGTTTTGAATCAAAATACTCGTTCTTCACTTTTTGTTATAATATAAATAATTTACATATATAGCTCTGTAACAATTTCATCATGATTATCAGTTCATTAAAAATATGAATACATGGAGGATGTATGTCTCTCTCTCCCCCACAACTTGCCACAAAGTAAGGCCGGAGCCTGATTACATTGACTTCCCGCAGATTTGCATTGGTCGCCAGGAGTTTTCCTACACTATGATGGCCAATATGAGGCGAGGTAAGAAGAACTTTCTTCCCCATCGGTTGGACAGTTCATTACCAGCTTACTGACGCTCTGCCCTGTGCCGGTTACCTTTATTCTTCTGTTATAGTATATATACAAATATAAATTGTACAATATAAATACATACCTCTGTAACACTTTTCCTAAATATCTGCATATCAGAAAGCGTTGTCTTTATGTTAAATCCGAAACCCATTAATTCGGCGTCGTCATTCTTCTTCATGATACCTCTTTTTATAGTTCCAACGACTACAGTTCCTCGACCGGGGACCGTGAATGCGTTGTCTATGGGCATAAGGAAGGGAGACGTCAAATCCCTCTGTATAAGCGGTACGTAATTGTCTATTGCATCTAGGAGTTTTCTTATTGAAGGCATGCCTGTAAACATAATGCACACATATAACACCTTGGTTTTCGGATATCGTAATATCTCTTTTAGTTTTTAAGTATATAAATATAAATAAAACGATATAATAACGACTACACAGCTCAATTGTTAAGGTCACGAAAGACCGTAAACGCCGTGGCTTATATCAAGGTTCCAAATACGTAAACTCCCGTATCAAAAGGTAGGTAAGATTTTCGATTAACACCTTATAAAACTGGTGTAGGATGAAAATCTTTTTAACTTTATAAGTGGGGCGAGGGTATACTCCTAAATGCGAAATGGGTAAACGCTTACTCAACATGAGCAGCACACGTAAGCTAGCCCACATGTCAAAAAAAAATATTTCGAAGACAAGTCCGAGAATCTGCACTAGAGCTGAGCTTAGAAGGATTATTACATTGATGCCTCAAGCCGCCCCAAAGATATAATTATATAATAATGTGAGTTTACTATAAATAATAATCAGAATTTGAACGACACTGCAAAATGTAAGTAAGACTAGTAAAACCGTAATATACCTTACATTTACTTTATTTATTTAAAATTAAAAAGAGCAATAATGTGACAAGTTTATTAACTTAAATCAATTGTCATATCTATTATATTGTTCGTACATTTGTATTTTTTTTATAGTTTTGGCAATAAAGTGTAATAGTACTTTCTTATCCTTACATCTGTCACAGCAGGAGTTTCAGACCAACCATCATACGAACAAGACCTGGCTGTATGGACTAAAGTCCTTTGCCTTTCCCATTAGGGATAAATTATTATCATCATCATCATCTGTCACACAACAAATAGCCAATAGTGATGCGGGATATGTGTCACTGAACTGAAAAGACTGATACACATCTTTTATCATTTAGCTGACTTTACTCTGTAGTCACTCAAATTATTAAATCACTCACTTAGCTCACTTGAAATGTTTCGCTCGGATAAAAACGACCCCATTACTCATTTTTAACATTACCTTGATAAAGTTTGGAATTTATATTTTATTTTAGATATATTTTTTAAAGTCTATTATCAAATTGTACATGAACACATATTAAATTGATTTTCCCTTCATACTGGTAATAATAAATAAATACAAATCTATTTTCGAATTAAACATAAGTAATATTAAACTTATTTTTATCGAAATATTGTATATATATTTTCCTTGACAACCTAGTTACATAGATACGAAATAAGCGTGAACTGTCATTCTCGTCAGCCGGCTATGCAACGCAGCTCACCTATCTCGCTCTTTTTTCTTTAGCAGTTTCACTCGCTCATGATACATTCAGCGACGTTGATCTAGTGAGCTAGTGAGCTAGGAGCGACTTGTGTGAGTGATGCATTGTGTCTGTGTGAGTGATATAGTTCTTTTATATCACTCATTCAAGAGCTAACTAAGCTAACTCTACAAGCTACACTAAATGGCGCATAGGACATTCTAGAATCTATAACCCCTATTTTAAAAGTAGGCACTTACCATATTCTGACTCATCCTCGTTAAGAGCTTTTAATGCAGAACCATAAATCATTGGAACATTGCTGCCGTCATATCCGAAGTCTGACATCATTTCTCTCATTTCTATCTCAACTAGTTCTATAATCTAATAGAAAATTACAGGTTACAATACAATCACAATAAACACTTATTTGGTAACACAATGGTACAGAGACTAGATGGAGTATAATATAATACAATGATCCGCTTTCATAAAATATATGAATACGGAATTTTTTTTAATGTTAGGTAACAATAAGTGTGACCAACAAACACACAGTTCATGGGATGGTAAGTGATGTCTTCCAACCATGATAATTACATATATCGTCAATAAATAATGATGGAACCGACCCATTGATAGTTGTGGTAAGAAACTAGCTTCAGGTTGTCCCTACTACTGTCTAAAATTCTACATTTTGATATGGTGTCATTGACATGGGAAATATATATCATATCATACCCATGCCTGAAAAGCAACACTTACCTCAACCTTTTTTTTTTTATTATTACATTGAGAGTAACAAGCAAGCACACAGTTCACCTGATGGCAAGTGATTCCTCAGGCACATAACATCTACATTCATCCTTGACAAGAAATCATAATATAGATAAATTTTCACCCTTGAGAACTGAGATGGAATGCCTTGTCACCATTGATGAAGGTTTTCTCTACTCACCATATGAAACACAACTACATTATGCTGGTATTTTGTGATGGCATGGACCATTTCCAAATTTCCTCTGATCATAATGTATATGCCTTATTGTTTATTGAATAATGATTATCCACTGATAAGGAAAGAACTAGGAAGTACCTCCATGTGCACTTACTTTCACTGTAGTCTTAATCAATGAGAAGGACACCAATGAATCAGAAGCTTCATAAATTTATACAAACCTCATTATCAACCAAATCAGACTTGTTAATATATATCAAAATATACTGAATGCCAACTTGCTTAGCCAGTAATAAATGCTCCCTAGTCTGAGGCATTGGCCCATCATTGGCAGCTACAACTAAAATGGCTGCATCCATTTGAGAAGCTCCTGATATCATGTTCCGTATATAGTCCGCATGGCCGGGGCAGTCTGTGTGTGCATAGTGACGCTTCTTTGTGCTGTACCCCACATGAGCTGCGTTTATTGTTATTCCTGTAGAAATCAATTGACATTATCAATGTGTACAAGTGACATAGTGGTTTAACTTCCTGGCTGCTATGGAATATACTTTTGATTCTCATTGATTTTATTGTCAATTAATGAAAATTTGTACCATATGATTTAATTATGATTGACACACAGCTTTTAGTCAGAGTCTGATGAAATCTAGGGATAAAGTTGATGAATGAGTGTAACTGAAAATCTTATATGTTGAGGTTCAATATATTTTTGGAAAATGTCCAAAGAAAAATTCAACATATAATCCTTTCTATTGATATCATAATCAATACCTTTAGTAACTAATCATCTAGAAATGTAGAAGATTGTTCCTATACACTGTGTATTGGCAATCTCAGATAAGTTTGCTAAAATGGCTAGTACATATTTTATGTGGTACCACAGTTACACATAAGCGAGCTATAACATGAATAGATCATCTTGACGAGTGTAAAAAAATGCTTTCTATAATAATTGTATAGGACAGTAGTTTAGCTTTACTACTGCACTACATCTGGCAAATGAAGGAAAGCAGATATATTGTTATTAATGATGAGGCATTCTATCTTAGTCCTCATTCTATATTATAAGGTTATACAATAACTTGGGTGTCATGTGCTACATGAATCAATCACCATCAGAACTGTATGCTTGTTTGTCATCCCTAATATCATTACAAATAATGTCACAGATGTTTTCTACAAGCTTTTCAATATTCTTGTCTACTCAACCTCCAACTACGGCCTGTGGTAAAATCTAGCAAAGGAAAAGATCAAAGGAGAAAAACCTTAATATTGACGATATTATACGCTGTAGCTATTGATAAAATATGCTCATCTCAGGGAGGACATGGTTCAGTAAATTAAAGAGTATTTGAAATGATAATCATAATTAAATCGAGTAAATTTATAAACCAACCCCTTGCCTTCTCTTCTGGCGCTTTGTCGATTTCGTCGTATGAAACAAACCGTGCAGAACCATCCTTTGATAACACTTTAGTGATAGCTGCTGTAAGAGTCGTTTTTCCATGATCGACATGTCCTATAGTTCCAATATTGCAATGTTTTTTCTCCGTTACTTTCGCTTTAGCTTTAGTACAGTAATTTTGACTGGTAACGTTTAAAACACTGACCAATATGCTATTACATGGTGGGAAATTGCGGTTAATGAATGTTTTGGTGGGGTTACTACAAAATATTGAACTAAATAATAATCTTCCACTCATATTATGAAAAATATACTTTTAGTGAAGAGTTACATTAGGTACGTTTTGAGGTTAGTTCAGATTTGTTTGACTTTGGCAGATATCAGCTGTTGAAGTGATGTGCTAAGGATTAAGTTACTAATGTCAAACTCGATTGGAAGATAAGAATCAATAGATATATAAGAATCACTTTAAATATTTCATCATTTACTTAAATTTTTCAAATATTTACTACACTTTTAACCCAAATTTTCAATATTTAATAAAAATCTAAGGATTTTCTGATTCCCTTATTAATTTCTAAAAACAGTAAGTAAGGAATAGTGGTCATATACTGATTCTTGTTATCTTAGTTTTAACATTTGTTACAACTAAGATAACAAGAACAATTACAATAACATTCACACCATATTTTTAGAGAAACCCTCTATTTATTAGTAAAGATTTCATCTATTAGAAATATTTTAAGATAGTTTGGAACAATCGTCAATTATTATAGATCCCACGCTGTGACGTGCATTTGCTCATGCTCAAATTATTCTGTTATGAATTGTTTTACTTTTGTCAAGAATGCACAAAAATGGAAACTTACATTATCTTAGCTATAATTTATTTATTTTTAAGTTTTATTAATTGATTTTATATTCTCGTTACAATAGTTTTAGCAAATTATAGCAAAGACAAATAAAAGATTTAGTTCCATAAGAATAAGACATTTGGAAATTCTTCTTACTCATGTCAGTTACCCACATTAAACTGACGTGCGGAACAAAAAGTTTCCACAAGGAGGGACAACGGCCTGCTCATATTAGGGGAAAGATACTAAATGCAATACAATGACTTTTGACAGTTCTTGGGGGGGCTATTTTCAGCAGAGAAGCCGAGAAAAGGTATATAAACACAAACATTTAACAAAAAAGAATAACATATTAATGCATAATTTTTTAAATATTTGTTTATATTCCAAATTTCAGTATCACCTTTATTTACTAAATACAGGTAAAGAGAAGTGATTTCAATCAATTTTGTAAATTTAGCAATGACAATCTGGTCGGTTTCAATTTTAGCATTATCTTGGCGTGCCTTATCTCCCTATGCAGAACGAAGCGCCTTCACCTTGGCAGTACCTACTTTTCAAAATATACATTTGAACATCGCGAATAGCATTGTTGTTAGGCATTGAAATCTCGGCGAACCTCATCTTGGACGGTTTGCGTCCAAAGCACTAAAGCGGCAAGAAAACTTGGCATTCTTGCAAAGATAACACGACGGTACTTTAAGTTACAGAAACAGCTACATCTAATAAAGCCCATCTTAGACCAGAAATGGAGTACTGTTTATACATCTGGAGTTGCGGCCTTACGTCTTGGACTCAATATAAAGGAGAGCTTTTAAAGTAATTAAGAATAATTATGTGGTCCAAGCAATAACACGAAATCTTGAACATCGGCGATGTTTCCTCCCTTTCTATAACTAAGGAGTGCGCAGGACTTACACGAGTTAATTCCACTCATCCCCAATAGTTCTGTCAACAAGATGATCAGTCTATCTCGTTATACTATTGAAAATCCCACGTATTCGCACCAAGACTCAGCTTGAACAGTGGCCTATATCGAATTAAAATAACACTGATCCGTCCGACGGTTATGTTATACATATTTAATAGTCATCATGTAATCAAACAAACAAAAATATGCGTTTTTCATTTAACAACTTTATTTTTTACACAAGCCTTCCGACACGCTTTTTCATATTCCGTCTAGTTTCACAATAAGCACGGTCGAAACTTATAGTACATCTTATGTTAATCCGGGACGTGGATTAGGCAACTATCAAACATACAAACTTGCAGAATTTTACATTAATAGGAATTGGGATATATACCATCAAAAGCATCTTTTATAAAATTGTTTGTGATAAGAAATGTCAAAAAGCACAATATTGTCGCAGGAAATTCATTAATATGTTATTAGTATGTTGTGGAGTAATACAATTACAGGTTTTTATGATCTTTGTTTGGAAATAATCTCATATTTTTGATTATTTTAAATAAACCTGATCATAACTTAAATTAGCGAAGTTTGGACGTGACAAATCCAGTACTTTAAAAGAGAATGTAAATAAGGGTTCATCTAGAAAAGAATTAGTGCATTTCCTTCGGTTAACTGTAGACTAAAACTTGCATAACTGGACTGATTTAAGACCACCATACATGTTACATATTCTTGAAAATGTTTTCGAAAGGTCAGTTCATCACGCTTGACTTAGACTACCACATTTAACGTAATGGAATTATGAAGGTAGAACCTCGTTCGTGATCGCAACATCTTTATAGAGTGCGTTTAAGTATCGCTTGCGTAGGAAATAATAGTCAAAGAAAGAACCATGCAAAATTCTAGCACTAAGCAAGCATAGAGCAGCAATAGAGCTAACCATTATATTTTAAGGGTTGCCATATTTTTCTTTTTCCCTAAGCAAACAAAATACTTATATAATTTTACCTAAAAGATGAAGTACTTAAACGTAAAGTGCAAGCATTAAGGCCAAAGTTCGAGTATGATTTTTTTAATTAGCTAAGATATATTCATTCTATACATTGAAATGGTTCGTTATTTATCACTCTAGATTTCATCACTATAAATTGGAACACATGACGATCCACTATTTATTACATTTTTGTTATATTTATTATACTGTACCATAAGTAATATAATACAATGAATAGATTTCAACACAGCATAGAAAAGGCAAGTAATGCACTTTTAGTGCTAATTAGCATTCATACAAGATGATTTAAAAATAAATTCAGTATCAATTTTATGGACTTTCAAATATAATTAAAAAAAGTAGATTTTTGACGAATCATGTTACCAAAAAACAGTGTTGCCAGATGCCTCTCCCATAATCCCTTTAAATCTTACCCAAATTACCAGTTTGAAATATGTTGGATTCTCTTGTGCGATTTCCAAAAATAATTTAATATTATCATTCTTTTCACATTTCATGCCTAGTTAGTTGTTAAGTTGGTATCGTAAATATATGATAACAAAATATTATCATGGACAACAGCAAGAACTTAATACGGAAAATAGTCCTATGATAAAAAAATCTAAATTTAGCCGATAAACCATTTTACAAGTAATTGGCGAATACAAACTGTGTACAGATACAGCGCCATAACGGTAGTAGCAAGGTATAAAATATTGTAAAGTTCAATTTATAATTAAGAACAACAAACCTTTCTATGATGTTTATTAGTCCGTAAACAGGCATGTTATGGGAATATCTCTATTTACTTCTCTTCTTCTCTCTCTCACCTGTACGTTCTAACTTGATGAACCCAATGTTACTGGTGGTAAGAAGCGGCATAGAGTATCGAAGAGTCTTACAACAGCTCTTCAACACACCTGCCTGACATATGAGTGTACAATTGGCAACTCCTCTAAGTACCAGTTATCACCGAGTGCTTTCTTGGAAAATCTTATGTCCTACAATGGACTGGGGAAGACACCATTGACTATGATTAATTTGATGGTACATTTCTTTAAATATATTTGGAAGTATGTATTTAAGCACATAAATATTGTAGCAAAATCATTTAACAGCATACAATGAAGTTATGAACTATGAAGGCATAGGAAAAGGCATGCCCCTTTACAAGCAGACATCGACACAACCGCATTGCTGTTATGTTTTTTTACATTCAGCCCGGCGCCAGACATATGAGCAAATAGTCGTGCATACATTTACCAGACATTTTGTAAAAATATTGTCTTAATCTCCATACAAAAATGCAAATGGCAAATCTTTGGACATACATTCAGTGGAAGATGCAAGATTATTGAATGGACGGTAGTTCTCCATTTCCATCCATCAATTATTATGGTTCTCAGTAAATACAATTAAAAACAAAATAATGTATATGATGGGAAAATTACAAATATTTGTCCAAACTGTTACAAGAACTGTATGACATTTACTTTTGAATATTTGGGCACATGTTTGGCGACGGGATCATCAAAATTTTATAAGTTCAACATATATCGTCTTGTCAAACTTCACATATTATAAATGTTTGTTACACACTTTTCGGCACTTGGCACCGTCCGGTATCACTGAAAAAGTGTCTGGATAGTGCAGCACTTTTTCAAATGTCTGTTAACCTTATAAAAGTATAAATTTGACTTTCATAGTTTTAAAACTCTGTAGTGTAATGTGAATTCCACATTGGATTTCCAGATGAAGTGGCGCACTGTCCTTAGGTCCATGTTGGGGTCAAGCACCTAAATATAATTAAAATAAGTTTTCATACATCCGTCAGAAAAAATAAAATTTAATTAAATATTTTGATTATTAATCATTTCTGTTAATTTAAAATAAAATAGTTTAGATATGTTCCCATTGTAATCACTTGATTGGTACAGTAATAAATCTTAATTTTATAAAACCCTCATTATTTATAAACAAGTAAATTTTTGATTTCAACAAATATAGCTAACAAGCAAAAATTAATAGGATTTTTTTTTTGAACGCATTATAAAATTATGTTTAGTTAGATATTAATGTTTGAACATTTAAAGCTGAATACTAATGAATCTACATGGGAAAACACATTTACATAAAAGTGGAAGATTTTAAATGATTTCCACAGTTTCTTGGTTTAACATTGTTATTAAACAACTAAGGTCCCTAACCTTTGTCCTCGCCCCACAGAAATTAGGGATGAGTATTATGTTATTACCTGATCACAACAAAGCAACTCTACTCGCTCTTCCGGTGCATCAGTTCCACTATCTTCGTTGGAGCTTGGTTTAACACCACTTGCACTCGCTCCATTCACATCCCCACCGCCAACAATTTTCTCCACCACATGCTCGGCGACTTTGCGACATTGGATAAAATCGTTTGCGACTAGCCTATCCTGAAAGCCCAAAACGGGTAATTAGTAAAATTGTGTTATGAATAAGTAAATTATTTTAATAATTGAATTAATTAGTAATCATACTTTATTTTTATATGTGTCCAAGAGTTACTTTCTTTTTCTTTCGACAACAACAAGACCATGCAATTAACTTGATGGGAAGCGATTCCTGTGGCCTGATGACACCCACATTCATCTTGGACGACACACTAAAGTAGATGCTTTCTTCCTTGAGGTCGAAGATAATTCATCATCAGTAATAGGCCAATTTAATTCTCTCACCAGACAAAACACAGTAGTTGAGTCTACTTTTTGAAAGTTTTTTTTCTATGAAAGCATGGTCCAACTACAGTTATTACTATGCCTTTCCTCATCGTCCAGGTGGGAACTGCTGCTACAACCCCATACTTACATCCTTAATTGCATACACGTATGTATGTGTAGGTTAATCCAAAATGTCTTATCTAGGATTACCGTTTATAATCCTCATAGAAACCTTTGCGATAGTAATCCCTCTCCCTACAAATAGAATTGCTTATATCTATCCTATATATAACTAGTTGCAGCAAGGCTGTGGTATAAATATATTCAAGCTATTTCTAATACCCTGATGAATTTATTGCTGGTTTTTCATAAAAAGTTAGGGAAATGTAACTCACTGTAAGTTAAAACTTTGTCAGTAGAAAGGTGCAAAGCATTTAAGGTCCAGTTTTGATTATAACAATGTATCATACAATAAAATATTAAGGAAATGCTTAAGTAATATGCAAAAAATAATAGGTTTAGTTTTTTAATGGAATAATACAACTGCATATAATACATTATGTAAAATCAACACATAATCCAAGGACCATCTACTAAGTAGCAAATTGTCCTAAGCTGCAATATTTTAATTCATTCTATTGTATTTCAAAACAAATCAACAGAAGCTTGATTCAAGAAGGTTTACTTAAAACACTTTTGAATTGTCAAGATAATAGGATGCCCGCTTCGGAAGGCCACAGCTAAGAAGCTTGACTAGTTGCTTTTTTCTTTAATAATAAGTTACATATGGTTCGGAAGTTGTCCAGAATTGTTCTCAGAGCTCCAAACTTAAAACTTTGTCAGACAAATGTACCGACTATTAAGATTTTTTGATTATTTGGTTTTTAACCAGAATTTTAAAGCTTACTAAAGAACTTTCTGTACCTTTTAAAACGAAAACTAGGTGTCACAAGTTTGTTCTTGTTTCAAGAATAATGAAGACATGGCTTCGGCCTTTAAAACCACCAAAAATCTCCAATTATTACCAAGAACAAGACCTGGCTTATGGACTAGTCCTTTGCCTTTCCCATTAGGGATAAATTAATATCATCATTGTTCTTATTTCTTGTATTGATGGTATGTACAGCTTAATAAAAGTTTTGTAGAATATTTTTGTAAATTCTTACATATAACCAATATGTCAACATAAAAAAGTATATTATGGTAGGCCTTAATATGCCTATTTCTTTAAATTTTGCCCTCAGCAATCCTTAGATTTTAGAGTACAAATAGAGTGAATATTTCTTTTTGTAAATTAATTATAATTTTAACATCAGTTGCATTACCCCTTTCCAAAATGCCATTGGACATGTACTTATGCATACCTTTTTCTGTCTGTCTTGCTTGCCCTGGCAACTGGAATGTGATAGCAGATAGAAAGGCAGTTTATTAAGTTTAGGCGCGGCCATTTCAACAGCAACATCGACAACCCATGATGGGATGGTTTCCATAAGCAAGTTGCCTTCTGTCTCACCACCTGCATCACCAACCTGAAATAAGGCGAAATTGTATAATAGGATTGTAAATAACAAACAAACAGTCTATAGTTTGACAGACAACCTTGTGCCCAAGCAGAGCAACTGTCTAATAAGCCACTGGTCATGGATTTGATTTGACCGAGGATAGATAATATTTGTGGAAATTGTGGAATCAATTGTTTGTACACTTCTCATATCGGTGACATTATATCTAACCTTTCGCCGAGTTTATCCCACACACTGTACATTGTTATGGAAAGACAACGAGTAAGTACTTCTGTGTGTGCATAAATATTTAGGAGTGTGACAACAGTGGTAGAGCTACTCTGCAGTTTGTTTCTAGCTGCGGAATAAATGGGTCAGCTAGACCGGGGAAGGACCACACCCTCACAGAATATTAGAATGAAATAGCAGCAGAATGCTACTGTGTTTGTCTGATAAGTGTAGAGATCCAGAGACCTTTGTTACTGGTAACAAGGCATTCCATCTCAATCCTTAAGGTTGACAACGCATCTGCATTATGATTCCTTGTCAAGGATGAATGTAGATGTCATGGGCTGCAGGAATCACTTCCCATCAGGTGAACTGTGTGCTTGTTTGTTACTATCAATGTAATAAGATACTTACATACACACTAGAAAATATGCTGTGCTTTTTAAATATATACACACCAATCAGATTTTATAAGCAAAACCTAGCACTCAAAATGTGGCAAGGGGGTGAGGTTAAATTAATAAATAGTAATTGAACTTGTTAAATTAATATATAGTAATTGAAATTATTTAGGCATTATTTTTAAAATATTGGGTTGACAAACAAGAAAGTGATAACTGCTGTTTATGACATATGCACCTATCCTCAATAAGCCCCTAAGGGCTGAGATAGAAACCCTTAAGCAATTATAAGATATAGTAAGTTAATTTATTATATATTAGAAATAGAAAAAAGTGTGCCTAATCATATTTAATAGTTGTTATTCCTATTTATATTACAGACATTTTTGTGTAACAATATTTTTAGGAGAAATTGTCTAAGAGAAAAACAGTTTCATGTTTTTTTGAATATAGAGAATTAATTAATGTAAAAATACAAAAAACAACATACAACAAAAATCTAAAAAGTTGCTACAGTTATTAACTGTTGATAAATAAATAGTACTTAGGGTAACTGTGGGCTTTCCGCATAGCTCATAGAACCACTAAATAATGTGGAAAAAACATTCATAGCAACTGTGGGTTTTTTGCTTAGCTCATAGAATAACTAAATGAGGGAGAAACATTCTTACATAGCAATATAGCAACAGTGGGTTTTCTGCTTAGCTCATAGAACCACTAAGCAATGAGGGAGAAACATTCTTACATAGCAACTTAATGCTGATAAAGTTAGTGTATTATGAGCCCATATTCTATGGCCAATCTTTCCAAGTTCACAAGAAATCAAAAAAACAGTAATTCAGTATCATGCTTCATGGAAATCTGTAGAGGAGGCTTTTGTTAAGCATTGGATTAATGCTGTGATGATCAACATGAGAAAAGTTCTACAATTGAATAACTATAGCATCAAAGCTAAATTTAAATATTATACTTTCAAATTGAATATTGTTATAAAATTAATTTAACATCAATTAATTTAAAGTCTTGAATGCCATAGAACTAATTTACACACATTTGCCATATATTATAATAAAGCAATTGTGCATGTGTGGTAAATAAATAATAATAATACCTGTTTAGCACTATTTGATATTGATAGTTGATTTTAAACATGGCTAAAATATTTTGGTTATTCATTACCAGATTACATCAACTGCACTCAAGATATTATAGAACTGTACCCTTCCAAATAGAGGGCACATTCACTATCATTACCTTCTCCAGTCTTATGTAATGCATATTCATAGATAGATTTTGTTGCAGTATAAAGGATATGGGGCCTTCATACAATATACTTAGACTGAAAATTAACGATTACTGATGCAAAAATACTATTTGTTGAACTGGGATTCATGATGCAGCAGATGCTCTGCCTACTATGTCATTTCAGTATTTAAGTTTCACTTATTTCTCACTTGCACTTCAACACAAAGAACTATAATTTTCTTGCGTTTTATCTTTATTATACCATGCTATCTATAGGAATTAAAAAACTGCTAATAAGTCATTTTAAATAAGTAAAAATATGAAAATAGAAGAGAAGCTTGTCACCGTCTGATAATTATTTATGTTTTGGAAAAACTACAGACAAAAAATTTATATTTACCTGTAGCCTATAAAGTGTACGGCCTCCCACTTCACTAAATATCAAAGGTGTGTGTAATGGTACACTGAAGAAATTATTTCCTATCACTTTCAGCCCTGCCTCATTCACTCGATTAGGATGATTCCAGTGCTCTAACAAAGCTTGTAGCAATAATGCCCCAAAATTGACCTTCTGATCAGTTTCTATAGTCAGCCCTGCCTCTTTTGCACTCACCCATGCACCTAAGCAGTCAGTCTCTTCTTGACCAAGATGTATCGTTAACATTCCAGTTTTTAAGTCAACATTAAACCAATTAGGTACGTAAACCATCTTAAAACGCTTCTTAATTTCCTCTTCATAGTCTATCTCACCTAAATCCTCGAGTTTACATGCCTTCAAGACATCATACAGCATAACATGATTGGCAGTGTCTTTAGTTAGGACATATCTTTTATCATTTAATATTGTGTAGTGTTTGATGGCTCTGCCTCCCGGTATACGGTATAATGGTTGTGTTTGATATACATTATTTGTGTTGTAACTGTTCTGGGTGTATATATCAGAGATTAAAGAGTTATGAGGTGGGAGTTTCCAGCAATGAATGTCTGAGTCTGATGTTGACACCCAAACACTTTGCTGGTCAGCCGTAAAACACATTTTGAGGATTGGAGCAGTCTCTTCACATATAATCATAAAGTTGTCTGGATTTCGTAGTTCTGTTATAATCACTAATCTATCCCTTCCACCTGATATTATGTGGGAAAAGGTTTCTGTTGCTAATAAAGCCCATACTGCTTCGGAATGCACTCTTATAGTAGATACACATCTTTGCTGGGATAATGACCACAGTTTTATTGTACCGTCTGAGCTGCCAGAGACACACTGTGAACCATCTCTACTCACAACTAAAGCTTTAACATTGTCTGCATGACCTTTTAGTTTCATAAGTCGCGAACAATTACGAGGATCCCAAACTCTTAGTACTTTTTCTGTTGAACCACTCACAAGTATTGTTCCAGCTGCATTCATTGCAAGACTATATATAGACTCCTTATTACCGACAAGACTGGACGTAGTGACGGTGTTATTACTAGCCGTGAGAGCTGTCAACGTATTGACGTCCCAAAGGAAAATAGCTCGATCAAGACCAGCGCTGGCGACCTGTTCTTTGTCCTTAGCATAAGCTAATGTACGTACGTAATCTTTGTGGGTACGTAAAGTGGACATACAAAACCCTTTCGGCGCATTCCAAACTTTTACAGTAGTGTCGGATGAAGCACTTATAAGATTCTTGCCGCCGCAGCAAAGCACTATGTCGTTCACCCAATCGGTGTGGTGTTCCATGCTTTGGATGTATCTATCTTGTGTACCGGACCCCGTGTGCCAGACACGTATAATTCCATCACGACCAGCAGAGTACAATCTTCCCTGTATCGGGTCCAATTGTAACGAGCTAACACCATTTTTATGCCGTCGCTCCTCCTCGTCCCTTATCACAAAGGATACTTGCGTCTTCTTACGCATTATGGAGCCCATTTTCCGACATCTTAAATCGTAATTATAATTTTATTAGTGCAGAACTGACGCGAAACAGGTTCGAGTGATCCTCTTTCGTTTTGTTTCTGATATATTTTTGACGTTTGATCTGGTTAATCCTACGTTCTCTATGGTTTGAATAAAAATTATTTTCTGTGATTGGTAAGTTGAATACAAAGCGTACGCTGTATAGTGTCATCTTCATAACCAATAAAATGAACCGGTTCTGCTTACTAGTTCCGATAACAAAGTGTTTTACAAGAATCTTCTTTAGTTGTTTTACTTTATTTCAGCTAAATAGTTGAATTTTTAACATTAAAGTATATTTTTTTATATAATGCGTATTTGTATTCAGAAGTTTGATAGAATAAATATGAAAATGAAATAAAATACACAGATTTTACGTTTCTAAACACAAAACCGTATTTTTAATATGAATATTGTGAATACATATAAATGTTAGGTTTTTGTTCTTAGTCATTATATTTTACTAAATGATCAAATATTTTAGTATATGATATAATAATGACCATTACGGTCCTTCATATCTGCATACATAGAAAAGAAATCAATATGTAGATGCGCTATTACCCTGAGGAAGAAGACTTATATGTTTATATTAATGAACTACTACGTTACTGGTAATTAACTATCCTATTATATATTAAGTGTCCTCCGAGTTTCTCGCAACAGCTACAACTTGGCTGTCGTACATATGGTGGGGGAAGTTGTTTGGGTGTTGGTACGGATAATATCATCAACTTGTGGTGAGACTTTATAAGTAGTATTTTTTTTTCTTTTATATAATAGACGGAGGCAAACAAGTAAGAGTGTCACACAGGTAATCAACTCCACTCATTAATATCTGCAGAACCAATTGTGTAATTGGAATGTATACTAGCAAAGGCGTCTTTCGCCCATGTAGCGCCCGTGTGCAATCGTTACCATAGCGCCCTCTAGTAAGCGCGTGGTCAAAATGAAATAGGTACAAATGATAACATGTCTATATAAATGTTATGTCAATGTCAAAAAATGGAATTTGTAAAATAATCGACTTTCATACTGACTCGATCTGCTGATCGGTCATTTTGAAAGTGGCCCCTTATTCCGCTGCGCCCGTGTGCACACCCTGCACCATAGGTAAAGCCACCTCTGTATACTAGCCCTTGTTATAATATCTATCATTCTTTTATGAATGAATTCTGCGGTTCATTTTACCACCGATTTGAACCACGGTGATATCTTAGACATAAATTATGAAGGATATATTGCGCAATAAGCATTCGCGTAATCACAAAGATATTCACTTGTCGTCTCCTTCCCTAGTCCTATGTAATAAGATCGGAGGAACGTAGGCCATTCCATCTTATACAGTATCGGAGTCACGGGATACACACAAGTCACGAAAACCAACAATTTTTTATGATCTTGGACTGGGAAATGTACCCAGGGCCTGCAACGCATTAGCCAGGTCCTCTAGCCGTGACTTTTTCTTGCCATACCTACTTTATATTGCAGCGTAGCTTTATCACGTTTCACCTTTACGCATTTAAGGCTCTATTTTATTATTATAAACTTGACAACCTATTATTGACATGAGGCATTACATCATTACTTATTGGATTAAATCTGACAATACCAACAAAAATGCGAATATTGCGTAAAATACACAATAAAGACAATGGTTCATTGTCTTCAGATTATCTCGTATGTCTGTAAAACGAATCTTATACAAGTAAACTATTAGTTAGTATTTAAAGTGTTCAATATTCATTGCAATAAACTTGATATTGAGCAGTGAAATAGCATTACTTGTATTACTCTAAAACTCAAATAAATATTTGGAATAGTTCTAGGACTGTCTAGTTCTAGCTTCTAAAACGTGGACTAGTGTTTTAAACGCAAGTTTTGAGTTTGTTCTCTTTACATTTATGTCAGTAATCTAGGTCAACCATTCAAACTGCAGCATGATATAAACTGAAGATTGGCTCTTTAACCTCGTAAAAATCATAGTAGAAGAAAGTTAAGCGACATCATCGGAAGTTATCACTTAGTGTCAGAAGAACTGTAAGCTCGTATGTCAATAAATTTAATATTTTTAGTCAAGTAACATATATATATGCGATGTTATATATATATATATACATATATATATATATATATATATATACATATATATATATATATATATATATATATATATATGCATGCCATAGCTGGGCATGAGCCTACTTCCTAGCGAGAGCGTTGGAGAAAAGTTCGCGATGTCGCTCACTGGTGATTAGCGGACTTCACCTATCCGAGATGATTATTTTAAATTTATTTCATAGACTGCAGGTTTCCTCACGATGTTATTAACAATTTTGTGGGTACCGGCGCTGGGGTTCGAATTAGGTTTGCTCGTGTACCGCGATTAAAAGCGAGATTAAAACTACACACTGAGTAGGACCTAATGCTCTAAATCACCTGGGCTAGAAAGCTAATAAAAAAGTTATTTATAAGTAAAATAATTATTTAGTAATGGGTGTTCCCTATTCGTTTACTTCCTTTTACACTAGATTGGATGTTTAGTGATATTACATTTTGTTTCCCTCAAGATGAACATATATTATGAAAATATATACAAACGAAAAAGTTAACTCTACCTTTTTTCGGTTGAGAAAATCTTAAAGATCCGGGAGGATGTGGAACAAATCGAACGGGAATTTATTTGTATAGATTAGATTCTACGCAGACATTTCAGGAAACATATTACCTATGATCATTTCACATTTATTATTGTTTCATGTTTCGAATGGCAATCTTTCGCGGTAGTTGGAAAACATTTGTAAATTTCGAATAGCTGTTGAATGTAGATGTTTTTATATTACACTAACGGTGATAAACGAGCACACAGTTCCCCTCAAGGTAGGTGATGACGGTAGCGAATAAACACGTAGACCATTCCTCAACAAAGATACAAGAAGTACGTGCGTTATCACCCCTTCGAACTGTAATATAATGCTCCGTCGTTACTCAGTACGTTAGTTTTCCCTTCCTAGATTTGCCTGTTTAGTGTTTTGATGTTGCGGTATACCGCTCTTTCCCCAGTTGAGGACTCATTTATGGTCCACCTAACGCCATTGACTCACTGCGTCATTGCAATGGCCCTTGAGATGATGTTTGTATTTGTGTTATTTATAATTAAATCGTAATTATATATACAATTTTACTGTGATAATATACTATTGGAAATGTCTCTGATGTTAAATTGGCCTACGTTATAACTTAAGTAAACCGATGAGAAGAAATAGGAAAATAAATTTTGGAAGGATATTAATCAAGGTATATTTATTTGATCGATAGGTAACTCAATTTATATATTTTCACCAGGTAAAAAGCCCTGGTAGCTCAATGTCGGAGCTCATGTTTCTTATTTAAAGTACGTGAACAACTTGAGTTCTATTCCCGTGGCAATGAAGTGTCACAAGCTCGGTTGCAAAGAAAGACATCACTAGGAAAGAGACACCTCTAGAGAGGAGGTCTACGCCTAGTACCGGGATTATAGTTCGTAATTTTACGATAGCCTGTTATAACGTAGATTGTAATTTTGCTCTTATGAGATTCTTTTAGATCATTAGCCACAATTTTAAAATATATATATCTTGTTATTTTACCTTTATAAGATTCTATATTAGTATATCCTCCCAATTTTAATGTACTGTAATGTAAATACATATTAAAATTTGAGTATCTTTATAGTTTACTATTTGAGTTTCAATCCTATAAAATCTAATTACGCAATGTAGGTATTGCGTCGCTTGAGATTATGAGCATGAATAATCTAAACTTCAATAGTACTAGCCTCTAAGCAGTTGCCGTGTTTCTTATGGTGAGTGTAGGTATCCGGAGAGATTTATTACTGATGACAAGTCATTCCATCTCCGACCTCAAGGGTTACAACGCATTTGAATTATAATTTCTCGTCAAGGATGAATGTAGATGTCATGGGCCGTAGGAATCACTTGCTATCTGGTGAACTGTGTGCTCGTACGTAATAACTTTTTATTATCCTTTGCCAACTGTACATTTAGCTCTTCTCATGGTATAATAAATGTTTTGTATAATAGTGTATTATATTTATTTTATTATCCTTTGCCAACTGTACATTTAGCTCTGCTCATGGTATAATAAATATTTTTGTATAATAGTGTATTATATTTATTTTTATTATCCTTTGCCAACTGTACATTTAGATCTTCTCATGGTATAATAAATAGTTTTGTATAATAGTGTATTATATTTATTTTTATTTTTGTCAAAAGCATAATGGCTTAGGGTACGGTCTGCGAAACTTAAGGTCGTAGGTTCGAATCCACCATTAGACTATTGTCGTGAACCATCCTCCTCCTCCATCCTAGCACAAGCATTTTCAACTTAGTTGTAGGAGTGGTTAACGGGAATATCAGTTATGTTAATAGCATTTGCTAATATTCTAAAAAAATTAACTAAAAATTTCAATAAAAAAGCTAATTTTAAAAAACTCTAATAACATTCCAAAAAATTGTTTTTAGAAATATTATTAGAGTTTTTTTTAAAATATGTGTATAACTCCTTTAGAAATTGGTAGAAATTGATTGGTAGAAAATATTTAAAGGCATTAAGTCCGCCCTTTCCACAAGGCGTGAACAAATGTTTAAATTTTAAATAAATATTTTTTTTATCATAGTCAGTACGCTTACCAGTTTGTTTCTACTTTATATGTTAGGGACAACAAACGAGCTCACATTTCATTAAATGTTTAGTGATTCCAAAAAGCATCATGAGTGACCGGAATCAGTCTTAGCTTTATCTTAATTTTAGCTGCAACAATAATTGTACAATTGAACCGGGGAAAGGACCACGCCTTCGCAGAATTACCAGACGTAACACAGTAGCAGTATGTGGCCATTTTACTCTGATATTCTGTGAGGGCGTGGTCCTACCCCGGTCGAGCTGACCCATTAATTCTGCAGCTACAAGCAAACTACAGTGTAGCTCTATCACTGTTAAAACCAACTACTTTGCGAGATTTTCAACGTGAGACGAAATATGAAAATAATTTAAAAAATGCTACGTTACTTACAAACTTCTTTCTCAAACAAACAAAACAATAACTTCGTTCAAAACAAAGTAAGCATAACAATTGCTATATTAAATAATAATATGAATTCGGTATTATGTTGGACGGTCGAAACTTTATTTATTTTCTCGCATGAATCTTCATAATCATAGCTTGCTAGATATAAAGAAACACTGGTATTAGATGATACATCACGCAATACCTAAAGAGTAAGTACCCAGTATTTTAGTTTGTACTAGGTTTACGAAACAGAAAGCACATCACTACGCAATACACACCGAGATCCGAACCACTAATAATTGGTGATAGGTAAATTTTGTTTCTCAACTGGATATCAAGCCGAAAGACAAATCATGTCTACGTCGCGCTGTCGACAGTAAGTGCATTTATTCATAAGTACGCTAATTGTCGACCTCGTGAACTGAACAGGTCTCGAGTATTTACAACATTAAGTTTATTTATCAAATATTCGGACCGCGTTAAATTAACTATTAAAGTGGAACGCGTTAAAAGTTGGTCAATCGAAGTTATGGAATAGACCATTAATTTGTTTATTTTTTAATCAAATATCCGCGTAAACTCAAGAGGTTGACCATTAGCGTGTTTCTCAGATGTTTAGTAATAGCGAATCGGTTCACGCGGCCTTTTGCGTAAAGCAATTTTATTTAAACAATAGTGCGGTCATTAGTGATATTTTTATTTCGAATGGCTACTCCATGATTAACATGATTATGTGTGTGTTAACAACCAATATCTGAGATCAATAGTGGTTAAGCAATGGATGTAGTAGTTTCCAGAGACAGCATCGACACTAAATCTGAAGTAAACCGCAGGCCCACTGAATTCACGAAGTGAGGAAAATATATAGCAAGTTTCCGCTATAGTTCAACGCGATCCAGATTTATTGCCACGCAAAGGTTCGCCTAAATAAGAAATATCACGCACATCCTTTCGCCGTATTTTGAAATTGGATTTGAAATTATATCTATCAACAAGATCCTGTTAGTACAGGGATGAACTCGAATGATTTACGCATATGTTGGATCTTTTTAAAAATATTTTGTTATTTGATATAGTCCACTTCCATCAAGAGATGACGCCATGGCTGAGACTGACAGGGAGTACATCATCATCATCATTAAGATCGGGAGAAAATTCAGATGCAGTGAGGACACGTGTGTTTTTTTTTGTGGTGACAGCCACTGTTAGCCCAATGGCTTTTATAGTTTCACCGGTATGAGAGGTGACCGAGTGCTTATGGCGCTCAGCCAAGACCTCTATTAGTGGGTAACCAGCACAAGGGCTTCCGAGAGGGAGCCTCTGCTTGGACCGTTACACTGTTGCGCGAGAGCGAGAACTCGAGGGTGCCCGAGAGGGTCGAACCTCGACTAGTCCAAGACGAAAATCAATTATTTGTAAGGCACAAACATTCTTCCTGACTGGGAATTGGATCTTTTGTCAGTCTTATATATTTCGACCACAGCAAATATTGTAGTCGAAGCGGAGATCAGAAGCAATCATAAGGTCTTGCTCAATGAATAGTTGCCTTGTACAACTGTTAATTGATCAAGACTTTGCTGTTTTCTTACTGTTTTGACTTTACTTTAGCAATAAACAGAAAAAGATAACGTGGTTAATTTTTCCATTACACCACACGACACCGCCGATTGGCTAACGCTTTATTATATTTCCTAAAAAGAAATGGTTTATACCTCTTTATTCCTTTAGTCATAGATTAAAAGAAAAGAATAAAAACGCCATCTGTAAGCGACGTTAACCATCATAGTGATATGCCTAACGCCGCCTACGTTAAGTATGTAATAGATCAGTCTAGCGAACAATTTTACGTAGTCAGGGTACCACTGACTGATACCCAGTCCAAATTGATGTCCCGATTTACTTGGGCAAGTTTCTCAGCAGGTAAATGTAGTATAATGAAATTGCAGAGACGGCAAAATTTGAAATTCCTAAATTTAGTTGTGAATCGTAGACTTTTTATTAATATTAAATAGGATAGATGATAATAAAAATTGAGTTGGCATACTTAATTAGTTTGTAAATGTGCTCGCTTTTTTTTACAGAAAAAGCTAAGACGGTTATATGTGATTATTTAATCACATATAACAGTCTAAGCTTTTTACCTTGAATTTTCAAGTAAATAGTGATTATGTATATATCACCATTATATACAAAACAATATATATAAAATAAATTATATGGTAAACAGTGTTCACAAAGGAAGCAAAAACGTAATATATTTTTTTGTAATTATTAATATTAATTATTTATATAATACAACAAAGTGAAATTTAACGCTGTAGAGTATGAAGAACGAAAATTATCATACACAAAATCCTAGAATAAAATATTTATGATCTAACAGATTACAAATATATATTTATTTTTTTATTGTTTAATATTGTCCAATGATAGAAAGATCGATCGCGATTAAAATAATATTTTAATAAGAATGTTTTTTAATATAAATGTATACCGAAAAACCGTAGTTGGAAAAAAAAAATAGAAAAATATATAAATCGTCAATAAAATAAAATCGAATCACAGAACGAGAGATAAAGCAAAACAATAAATCGAAAAATAACGAATCACAATGTTTTAGGCAAATTTACTAAAACAATACTTACGACAGAAAAGTCAAGATTTTATATATTTCTATTTTTATACCCCTTCTTTTTATGTTACTGCTTTCTCAACAGTATAATATATGGCAAAAGAATAATGGAAGAATCCGAACATCGCCTGAGGAAAATTTCTGCAAGTGGACACTTTCGGTATAAAATATATCAGAGACTCAATATGTCGCGAAACATCTAAACTGGTAATATATTAGATATTAAACCAGGAAATTAACTCCGAACCAGTTATATGAAAGCCAGGTACTCTGACCTATCTGATAGCGTGTAACGCTAGGTGCTCCTTAAGTATTCTTATTATTGTTTTCTGTGTCTTATTGAGACGATTTTAGGCTTATGTTTAACTGAAGGTGAAGTTACCTTACTTCGACAAATAAAATTAAGCTAGGTTAAAAATAAAACATGAATAGGTTACAGTTTAACCTGTTCTTTTGAATAGAATTACAGAACATCAGGGCCTATAAATCAAATTTATGCTTCTGCATATAAAGTCATCCTATATAACAGACAATTGAACGAGACTCGCCGCTTTAGTATCAGAATAAGTAACTGGTATATTGTTTGTTCCTCTTTCTCCTTCCCGCATGTTAAGTTTAATTAAGCACTCCATTATTGTTAAAGCATTTTTAAAGTTCCATTTTCTTATATCTATTGTTATTAATTTATTATATAACATATTAAATCATATCGTAAAATCCGGAAGCAATAAGGAAGTATAAACTTCAACGACAAATGTTTTAAAACCACACATACATACATAAATAAATATTTCATAGTCTGTGGAACAATTTGTCTGTGAGCGAAGTTCGCACTTGATTTGTTTCGCGAAACAAACGAACCCTTAATATTCTTTCAAGCGAAAAAAGGTATAACCGATACAATCTGCTCGACATATTTCCATAAAGATTGAAAAACCATGAAATCGCTCCATTATGCGGGCTTTGTGGCGTACTGCTTAAAAAAAATGTGAAGAAAGATCATTTGTGTGTCAAAAGTGAAAAGACTTGTTCACAATCTATTTAAGTAAGGGTGATAAGCTGAATCTGTTACCTAGCTATCAACTCGGTGATGTCGGTAATAGGAACACAATTCCTCTGTTGCCGTGCCACAGTTAGATTGTTGGGGAGGGGAGAGTGTCATCTTCCCAGGGGCACCGGTGCGATCCGTAAGAGATCGAAGAGAGGTCACCATCTTGTGAACTATGTGCCTACATAATATTTAGATGACATCTACATTAATCCTTGACAAGGAATCATAATGCAGATGCGTTGTCACCTTTGACGACTGAGATGTTCCATCTCAGTCACCAGTAATAAAGGTCTCCTAATCCCCACAGTCACTGTACGAAACACGGTAGAATAATGCTGCTATTTCACGCTGGTATTCTGTGAGTGCGTGGTTCTTCCCCAGTCGAGTGACCCATTCATTTTGCAGCTAGGAGCTAGAAATAGAAAATAGGTTCCGGGTCTCAATTTATTTAAAAGAGATTTAGGATAAACAAACTAGAAATTAAGTTAGTATTTAATTTTATAGAGTATACTCAAAAATATTCCACTCTGAAAGGGAGTTTGGTAAAAAAGACAATTTTTTTTTCACTGTGTGGAGGATATACAAACAGTTCATCTGGTGGTATTTTTACAGCTCATTTATCCCACCCCCATTTACCCTCGACAAGGAGTCATAATTCACATGTGTTCTCACCCATGAGGTCTAAGGAGAACGCATCGTCACGAATAATAAAGGTCTTCGGACACTAACTAGATTGAACAAAACAGCGTTATGCCGCGATTTTTTTGCTGTGAGGGCGTGGTACTTCCCCGATCGAGCCGACCCATCCATGCCGCAGCCAAAAACAAACTGCACCGTAACTCTACCAACGTTATAGTATACTTTGGTACCAGTAATATTATAAGGTATTTAGTAAAGATGTGACTTCACAGTCTGTTATTAACATACAACCGCCAACTTATGTGGCAACGCATCTCCATTATGATACCTTAATTAGGATGAATGAGGGCGATAGGGGTGCAGAATCATTTACCGTTAAATGAACTGTAGCCATTTGCCTTGAATAGTTAGACTTAATTTACCTTTGCGTGTTTCACGCGGGAATTAGACATAACTGGATTAGAGAACGGTGTAACTTGATAGTTTTGAAATGTTATCGCTCTATCGATAGTTTCAGAACAAAGAGTTAGAAGTTAGGCCGTATTACACCAAGCATCGATGATTATGTAATACGGCCAAAAGTCAGGGCGGCTACAAATCGCTACGCATTTATAGTGAGAGTGCGGGAGCTATTTCTCAATAGATGGGCAGAATTATCTCAATATTAAATATTTATGTATTTATATGTACATGTATATACAATGATAAATAAGTGTGTATATTTGTATTTTTTATATATGTCTAGTTATATATCTATTTTATGATTACGCATATGTTGTTTATTTATATAATATAATTAATATAATATTATTTTAACCGCAACTAAGTTTTTAAATAGACACCTACCTCATTTCACCTCTGCGTCACCCTTAGGTTGACTGGTAGAAATTGCTTAAGGCATTAAGCCCACCTTTATACATACCTTATACATTTAAAGATTAAGAATATAAATAAATAAAAGCAACAGGTGATATTCTTATATCTTATTTCCGAGCATATGCCTCCTACTACCTAGAGAGTATTAGAGCATTATCAACCACACTGCATATTAGAGGACTTCAATTTATTTGCCTTTTATCTAAGACATGCACGATGTTTTCACCGAGCAGTATTTAATTTTTTTCATGTTTGTTTTATATACCCCTTTTAATCAATAAAACGACGTTGATGTGTCAAGTAAAGATATATTATATGTAAGGAGTGGTAGAGCTACACTGCAGTTTGTTTCTAGCTGCAGAATGAATAGGTCAGCTCGACGACGGTAGGACTACGCCCTCACTGAATATCAGTGTAAAATAGCAGCATAATGTTGCTGTGTTACGTCTGGTGAGTGTAGGGATCCGGAGACCTTTATTACTGGTGACGAGACATTCCATCTTAATCCTCTAGGGTAACAACGCATCTGCATTATGATTACTTGTCAGGGATGAATGTAGATGTCATGGGCAGATGGATTCACTTGGCAGCAGGTGCTCGTTTGTTACTCTGAATATAATAAAAAAAATGAAGTATAATAAAAATTATACTGCATGGACTATTTAAGTATACATAATTATAAGTCACATCCTAATTTAACTTAAATTTAGAATACTGGCCAAAAATGTTGGATTGATTTTGAACAAGGTACTTCCGCAACGTCTTAAAATATAATTTAAATTGATTATGTTCTGTTCAAATCTATGGAGCGGAAAAGAAAAGAAAGACGGTGTCTTTCGCAGCGGTGAAGCGCTATTGCAAATCATCCCTGCGGTTACGCTCCGACTAATTTTAAAAATAACTCTAAGGTTTGTTTATTGTAATTATTTTTCGAAATTGAAGAAAGTTACAATTTAGCAAAATGATAAAGTGTGTGGGCACAACAGTAAAGAAGCGAGCAAGCGTCTGAGGACATTCCAGCTCAGGTTTTATTATTAGTATATATTATACTTCATCATTGATGGTTTGGAGAAGAAGCCTGAAAAAGTTGTGAAAACTTGATCTGTTGTATATCATTTTTTTTATAGAATAGGTGACAAACGAACAAGCAGCCCACCCAATGGTAAGTGATCACCGCCGCCCATGAACATCCGCAATACCAGAGGAGTCGCAGATGCGTTACCGGCCTTAAATACCGTCCTTACAAACGTTGTGGAACCACTTTCACATACAATGTTCGAAAATCGACACTGGGTAATTCTCATAAGATTAAGCGCCAGCTCATCGGTTAGCAAGCACTCAACATTGGCTGTTCACTAATAGAATACAACTCATCAGGCACGATGAATGGTCGGCCTCCAGCCTAGACTTATACCCGTTGTATTACAAAACATGCCACCTTTGGGAGTAGAAACCCTCCGCTAAAGGTCACTAGAATTTGGAGTCTTTTAAAGTCTTGCTTTAATTAAAGCAGTGGCTGATAAAGACATGATCGTTGTTAGTGCTGCTATGGATATATGATACAGGCTCACAGACTGGTCTCTGTATTTTGAATTAGGGAGAGCATTTTTAATAATTTTAATGAAAAAACAATTCGCATCATATACTCGTATATATGAATAGATATATCGACCGGCTAACTCAAGTCAGATGGTGATTTAATTCGATTAGATATATTCATAAAAACTACTTATAAACACTAGTTTGACATCTACTACGGATTGTATTCTCGCACTAATAGCACAGCAGAATAAATATAGAAAAAAATCTACAAGGAAAGTTGGACAACCTTTCATTTGATCCCATTTGACCGCGAAATAAATTAGGAGTCATGCAATTAGTAATACGAGCAGGAACAAATTAGCTTCCTTTGGGACCGTTGATCGTAAAATAGCCTTAAATTTATATAAACTATTTACTAAAGATTTATAAACAAGTCTGTTATTAGTGCTATTTTTTATAGTACTACGTAAATTGGATTGCTAGATGGAGCGACAACCTAAGCAAGTTTGCGGGAAGCCCATGGATGTAATAGGCTCAGGATCGTGCTTTATGGTATATCTAAGCCTATGTTAAGAGTTGGCTGTGATGACGTTGAAGACAAAAAAAGATTAGTACTTTTATTGGTTTTACCTACATGTGTGTATCTATGAGTATGATTGAAAAGAAAGGGACGAGAAACGAATCCGGTTGTTTGATTAATCTGATATTTGGCAGACCTTTTAAGAACCGATAGCAGTACAATAATATCATAATTGGACGTGTAATTTTAGGTGTTTTATTAAACCATCGAAGCCCATGTTATACCATCAAAACCCTAAATGGACTACGGATTGGCCGTGATAATGATGAAGAGGATGATGAAGCCAATAAAAGTATTTATACTTTTATTGGCTTTACCTACACGTGTGTATGCATGAGTGTGATTGAAAAGAAATGGATGAGAAATGAATCCGGTTGTTTGATTAATCTGATATTTGGCACACCTTATAAGAACCGATAGTAGTACAATAATATCATGATTGTACGTGTAGTTTTAGGTTTTTTAATATACCATCAATTTTTAAAACCCACACTATACCATGAAAACTCCAAATTGATTATACCATCTACTACTACATATGTTCATCAGATACGAGAAGAAGACATAAGACACGTATATGCAAACGTATGTTTACAGAAAATTACTAGACCATCCCGCACGATGTAATACCTAACAGTGGCCCAGTGGGGGTTCATAAAAGTTTTTATTTGGTAGGTATTACCCTCTAAAACCAGGGGTTGAGTCCGAAATTCCACGCGCAATTATTTCCCGCCATAAAAAAAACACATACAAAGTGTGGAATATAAGAAGTAAAAAATATTACGACCAACTCTAAATATGAGTTAAGTTTCAGTATTTGACCATAAACATTCACGCAAATCCAAAAGCACTCGATCGTCGTCTCGTTCCCTTACATATGTATATAATAATATATGAATATGTGTAATAATCTTTTATATATCTTTATCCTTGCCAAGTTCATCAAGTATTCAGAATAAATGAAAAATTTCATGCTCTAAATACGTTTGACATAACTACGTGTCAAAATGTCAGACTAATGACAACTTGACAGATTTGGCGCGTCAGATTTGATTATTCGAGTCATCCGATGGTTACCGTAATTCTCGATTAATCACTCGAAAATTGTGTAAAGTCGATTATTCTAATATTTTGAGACAAAAGTTGAGATATCTTTGTTAAAGGCCGTCTAATTTTTGTCTGGTTTTGTACAAAAATCTTTTTAAAAATATTGGATAGCTCCATTCGTATTAATACTCATTTTTTTGTATATATCATATTAGCATCCCATCAAAGTTGGTATACCACTTCTTAAGAATTCAAATTCATCCACTTTTATCCTTTGTTATTCTGAGGACTCAAGTACTAGTTAATATAAATTCATCAAATTGGATGCACGTGTCTATGACAAAAAAATAGTTACAGAAATTTTAAATAGTGGAATAAAATTTAGTTAGAGTAGCTGTAATTGGTAGAGCTACCTTGCAGTTTGTTACAAAGAGCAGAATAAATGAGTAGACAGGGGTAGGGAGGAACAAACAAACGTTGAATAGTGCGTTCTTGATGACGGATATAAAATTTTATAGGTTATATATATATTTTTTTTATTTTAAGTTAAGTAAGCAGCATTGAATTTTTATTTGTTAATCAATGATTTGATTTATTTTGAACAATTATTATATGTGTAAAGTGGTAAAGCTACACTGCAGTTTGTTTCTAACTGCAGAATGTCAGCTCGACCGGGGTAGGACCACGGCCTCACAGAATACCAGTGTGAAATAGCAGCACAATGTTGCTGTGTTTCGTCTGGTGAGTGTAGAGATCCGGAGAATTTATAATTGGTGATTCCATATCAGTCCTCAAGGGTGACATCTACATTATGATTCCTTGTTGAAGCATGAATGTAGATGTCATGGGCCGTAGGAATCAATTACCATCAGGTGAACTGTGTGCTCGTGTGTTACTAAAGGTTATAAAAAAAAGAATAAGAAGCTAGTTTCTGGCTACAATATGAATGAGTAGGCTGTGTGAATAGAGCGAGAACACGCTACTGTGTTTTGTATTGTGATAATCCCCATTCAAGGACTTTCATGTATTTAGATGTCGCAGTGACCACCTATCATCAGTTACACTTTGTGTTTGTTCGTCACCTTTAATATTATAAAAAATAAAGTAAACGGATGTGACTTGAGAGTAAGTAGTAAGTTATATCAATAATTCGCCATTATTGACAGTTAGTGACGAGGATTTACGACTGTGTTAGTTCTAAAGAGCATCATGTATTTAAATTTACAGTTTTTCTCTACAATTATTTTAATTTTTAGTAATAATTTAATAATTGAATGTAATAATCTGATTTATGTTTAAAAGGGAGATGAGACTGGAAAGAAAAGTAAACAAAGTTGTAGAAGTAATTCACAGTGAAAAGTCAAGAGTTACAGGCTGAATACGCTACCGGAATAATTGAATCTTACGCATCACTTGTTTCGCGTTGTTATTCGCGTATAATTATTTTTTTAACTTTATTGTTTAAACTCTTAACTTATGAAATTTAATCTTTTATTATGTATAGTATTACAATGACCGAGTCAGCAGCTAGATTTAAGTTGTGGCATTTATGGTTCGGCGCAAATGAGGAAAGACCAAAAGTATATACAATAACAGTAACTGTTATGTTTTATATAATTTAGAAAACCGAATACCCCAATCAAGGAAACAAGGTTTTCAACTTAGCTTTCAAATATGGCAGACGAGCAAACAACTCCTAAACCTAAACCAAACCTACCCTAAACCTAACCTAACCTAAACCTAACCTAAACCTAACCTAAACCTAACCTAAACCTAACCTAAACCTAACTCTAACCTAAACTTAACTCTAAACTCTTAACCTAAACCTAACTCTAAACTCTAACTCTAACCTAACCTAAACTTAACTCTAACCTAAACTCTAACTCTAAACCTAACTCCAAACCTAACCTAACTCTAACTCTAACCTAACCTAACCTAACCTAAATCCTAAACTCTAACTCTAACTCTAACCTAAACTCTAACCTAAACTCAACTCTAACCTAAACTCTAAACTAAACTCTAACTTAAACTCTAACCTAAAACCTAGCCTAAAGCCTAACCTAACCTAACCTAAACCTAACCTAAAACTCTTAACCTAACCTAAACTCTAACCTAACCTAAATCCTAAACTCTAACTCTAAACTCTAA
This sequence comes from Teinopalpus imperialis, assembly GCA_029286865.1. Lineage (NCBI taxonomy): Eukaryota > Metazoa > Arthropoda > Insecta > Lepidoptera > Papilionidae > Teinopalpus > Teinopalpus imperialis. The sequence continues at coordinate 3,419,522 of JAGSMU010000006.1, forward strand.
CTCTAAACCTAACCTAACCTAAACTCTAAACTAAACTCTAACCTAACCTAAACTCTAACCTAACCTTAACCTAACCTAAACTCTAACCTAACCTAAAACTCTTAACCTAAACTCTATCCTAAACCTAAACTCTAACCTAAAACCTAGCCTAAGCCTAACCTAAGCCTAACCTAACCTAAACTTAACTCTAAACTCTAACCTAAACCTAACCTAAACTCCAACTCTAAACCTAACCTAAACCTAACCTTAACCTAACCTAACTCTAAACTCTAACTCTAAACCTAACCTGAACTCTAACTCTAAACTCTAACTTAAACTCTAACCTAACCTAAACCTAACTCTAAACCTAACCTGAACCTAACCTAAACCTAACCTAAAACCTATCCTAAACTCTAACCTAAACCTAACCTGAACTCTAACTCTAAACTCCAACTCTAAACCTAACCTAAACCTAACTCTAAACTCTAACTCTTAAACTCTAACTCTAACCTAAACTCTAACCTAACCTAACCTAACCTAAACCTAACCTAACCTAAACTAAACCTAACCTGAACGTAACCTAAAACCTATCCTAAACCTAACCTAAACTCTAACCTAACCTAACCTAAACTCAACTCTAACCTAAACTAAACTCTAACCTGAACCTAACTCTAAACCTAACCTAAACCCAACCTAACCTAAACCTAACCTGAACCTAACCTAAACCTAACCTAAACCTAACTCTAAACCTAACCTGAACTCTAACCTAAACCTAACTCTAACTCTAAACCTAACCTAAACTCTAACTCTAAACTCTAACCTAAACCTAACCTGAACCTAACCTAAACTCCAACCTAACCTAAACCTAACCTAAACCTAACTCCAAACCTAACCTTAACCTAACTCTAACCTAAACCTAACCTAAAACTCTTAACCTAAAACTCTTAACCTAACCTAACCTAAACTAAACCTAACCTAACCTAAACCTAACTCTAAACTCTAACCTAACCTAAACTCTAACCTAAACTCAACCTAAACCTAACCTAAACTCTAACCTAACCTAACCTAAACCTAACTCAAACCTAACCTAAACCTAACCTTAACTCTAACTCTAAACTCCAACCTAAACCTAACCTAAAACTCTTAACCTAAACCTAACCTAAACTCAACTCTAAACCTAACTCTAACCTAAACCTAACCTGAACTCTAACTCTAAACCTAACCTAAACTTAACTCTAAACCTAACCTTAACCTAACCTAAACCTAACCTAACCTAAACCTAAACCTAACCTAAACTCTAACTCTAAACTCTAACCTAAACCTAAACTAAACCTAACCTTAACCTATTGATTGCAGTATCAATTGTAATCAACCGAAAAAAAAGACTTGCCTATTGATATTGGTACTCTACCAGGCCGCTGTGGAATTCAGGTTACATACCTTTACAATACCATAACGGCAGATGGAGACAAACCAATAACAAAATAAGTCTTAATTGAAAGTTTAATTACTTTTTGTTTATATAAGTAAATTTATGATAGTTAACTGAATTTATCATTAATTTTTATCTAACGCATGGGAGTCATTCCAAAACTAGAGCAAGAACAAATTTTATCTAGACAATCGTTTCTCAATCGACTTTAATTTAAACAAAAAAAGGGAAGAGGTAACTAAAAAGCCTAGCAACTATCATATTACTATTATTATTATTATATTATATAGTTTATTTATACGTATAAATTTCGCAATAATTAATTAATGTTAATGATTAATCATTTTAAACAAAACAAGCTATAAGTTTATTTTTACAAGTTTTCATTATTACATGGTAATATTTAATTAAACTTTACTTTCTAAAATTTACTTTTGCATACGAATCTTTTGCAAACAGATCTTATTTATTGAACAGACTGCAGGTCCCCTTTAATAACAAACGCGACGCCTCCAGGGGTCGCGACCCCCAGCCTGTGGATGGTCTAGAGTCTAGACAATAGATCAAGTAATACTCATAAATCCTTCAAAGCCCTTGACTCGTCTAAAAGATAAATACGGTTGACTTGTTGACTATTAATTTGCAAAATCGAGAACATATTAAACATCTGTTTGTTCGTAAACGTTTATTAAAGTTCTGAAATAATATCTACATACTTTTTGGTCATTGTCAAAGTGATTTTTTACTTATAAGTCCACTGCTGAATCTGACTTCCGGCGTAAAGGTTTGTTGCGGACAATTTGTATCTTAAGATATTAAATAGAATATTATTTTTTACTATAAAATTAGTAACACCCAGTTGACTCGACAGTAAGTGATCACTGAAGCCAACGACATCTACATTTATCTTCAACGCAAAATGCACTTGCTTTGTCAATTCCGAGACCTGTGATGGAATAAAAAACAAAGCAGCTTGTTGCAGGTATGCTGCTATTCCACATAAATATTCTGGATACAAAAAGGTGTAATCGAGTAATTAGTAAGAATGTAATAACATTTTAAACAAAATGAAATCGTATATCTCTTGCAAGTTATCTTTAATATTTAGTTGCATAATATATTATATTCTAAACAAGAAACGACGGGATCAGGCTCTTGTAGATCAGTCCTTCCTCCTATTTTCGAGTAACGATTGTCATTACAGTTAGTCTCGACATATAATATATATTGTTATTCGTATTTATATACTAATGATCACTGTTAAATATACCAGTTTACGAGACTCCAATTTTCTTTGCCGTTTATTTTTGTGTTACCTACTATCTAGTGTTAGGTACTCGTACTAAGTAAATAAATTACAAAAAAATCAAATTTTCGACGTCAAAGCAACATAGGAAAATGTGAATAACATTTTTTAATAAATCTAGAATCTCATTATTACTCCAATTTGACGCAGTTACTGCATAAATAATAATTCATCTATTGTATGAACGATTCATCTAATGTTCCGAACCAAAACTAAAAATGATGTGTCATGTTGAAATTCATTAATTGAGTATTAAAAAAAAAATTCAACACAATACATGATTTCTAATTTTAGTTGTTAACAGAACAGTGATTTTTTTTACCAGTCAGATAACTCAAGTACTATTACAAACAAAGGTGTGAACGAGTGACAGCGAACGCGCCAATTGAAATAATTTTATCAGCAATTCGGATGTGGGTGAAGAGAGTGACCGCGCGAATTTTACCTGTACCCCAGTCCAAAAACATGATATGAAAATGACAACATCCATCACTTGAAGATTTAATTGTAAGATATTACTAGTACTTTGCAACTTCAAATCTGTCAAAAATACAAAATGAAAATTCCGTAACGTTACCTTTTTCAGGTTGAAAGAGTCTTAAGGGTTCATTTGTTTCGCGAAACAAACCAAGTGTGAACTCCTCCATAGAGTAATTATACGACAGACTCTAAGAACAAGTAATTTTTTTTGTAACAGGTGCGACCAAAGCGCCTAAAATTTACCAGTTTTTGTGTGAAAAGAACCCCAAGCGGGCTCAAGGTCTGCCGTGTGAATTTCTCTTAGCATCATCATAGATGACGGCAATCAATCCAAGGTGACGCTAAGTCCATCACACCACCACATCCACAAGGCCGTTTGGGAAATGTCACAACAACGCTGCACTCATTAAAAAGAGCAGCGTTATGCGGCTATTTAATACGCAGGTTTTTTACTATTCACGACTATGTATTGACATCAGCTGCCTCCAGAGGTATTTTTAAACCTATACGACTTATGGGCCTTCAAAAAAATCAATTGCAATTCCTCTGGTATTGCGGATAAAAGAAAATTGTATAAATAAGTGATACTCAAACATTATTCTCAACTAAGGTGGGTTCTATATTTGTCAAGAGTCTCTAGTAATCTATTATACTATGTTTAACTGAGCAACTTGCTTAGGTAAAATGAGCATAATTTTGGGAAAGGCATCAATCACTAGGACACTGACGGGGTTAAATTGTTTGAGATTTGTGTGTGTTACGGGTATGAGAAACAGAAGGTGCAGAGATAATAATTTATTGCTCAGTTTATTTTTTTGACATATTTTTTTTATTTATATTTTGTAGTATAATAAAAAACATACATACATATTTGGGTTAAGCGGAGAGCATATATTACGGCTATTATAAAAGATACTAACTTAATTTAAATTGTATGTATATATATATATATATATATATATATATATATATATATTAATGTATGTACTAAAACATTGTAGATAGTTATTTTACGCCTACCAACGTTTTCTCTCATTCACCCAGAGTAGACTAGCAGAGAAAGGTCACCCTTGTAAACTTTATTTAAAGGACAAAAAAAATTCTATTTTCACCCCTGAGGACTGAGATGAAATTTCAGACCTTTGTCCATAAACTGTTAGTAAATAGAGATCTTAAGCTAATTGTTAGTAAAAGGTAGAACAATTATAAATATTTCACATTATTTTACATGAACATTAACCCAATGGAGTAAATATTTTAAGTCCCACCTGTCCGCCAATACTTTCAAGATACTGTTGGTGGAGCTTTCACGAACTCTTTAAAATTGAAGCGCTCCTTTTACGAATTATAGCAAAAAAAAATGTCTCGCTTCTTATAACTAGGTCTCTGGATCTCTTCACTTACCATATGAAGCACACTAGCGTTATGCTAATATTTCATGCATGTAGTCTGTGAGGGTGTGTTGTTCTTACCCCGACATACCGATCCATTTCTGATGCAGCAGGTAACGACCTACAGCTTGGCTCCACGATTTACTATAATCGTACATAATATAATGATTATACATGTATACAAAGTAATGACTGCAAAATATGTATAAATATTACTTGAGTATATTTTCTTTATAAATTATATCTCTTTATATCCTTCTATATTATAAAGAGGAAAATACACAAGAGATACTGCACGATGAATAAACCTCATCCTTTCTTGTTCGCCGTGAGTTAAAAGCATGTCACATCGCCTGCGGGATACCTTTTTGTCATTAGAACCTTGCTTAGCGGGATATATTAATAATATAAACCTTTAATTAAGAACTCTTTTGTCATTACCGCTAATGACGTCTTTAGTTACTTTAGAAACTTTAACGGATTTCTAATGAATATATGGTCTAATAACTTGTAAAATGGATTTCTAATAGCTTGGCTTCAGTTCTCGTAGCAACTATAACAGTGACTAGTAATATCAGTGACTTAAATGACTGACCGAATCATAGATTTAACTGTTTGTTTTTTTTAGCGATTTAGTAACTTATTATTAGTTTTTCTTTTTTTTTATAGAATTGATGGCAAGCAGCCCACTTTAAAGAAAGAGGTATCAGCTCTTTTCGTGAAGTTCCCTAAGTCATATCGGTTCGGAAATACTGCTGGCGACAGCTGATACTACAGAGTTGTGCGTGGTAGAAAATTTCGAGGGAAGCGCGCAGTGGTGAATTGCCAATCATCGAGATGGTTTATTGTAACATTTACCCTTTATTAAATACAGTCAAAATTTTACTACTAATGAGAAAATGTAAATGTTATCCATTAATTTGGAAAAAGTAAAAGAGAGAAAGAGAAATTTTGTCTATATAATTTTGTGCCAGAATTTTTAACGTCTAAAAATGATCATACACGGGAAAGTGGCAACTACTTTTAATTTTGCTATTATTTCTCGAGTTTAAAAAGGACTAGTATCTCTGCTCATTAATAGATTTAAAATGTTGCTTAAAATTTTTGCAAAATTAATAAAATTATTATGACTGATAAATAAATTAATATGACTGATTCTCTGAATGTTTTGTTGTTATGTTTAATTGTTACGTTATTTCAACGTAAATTATAATTTCTATAATTTGTTCTATCCCGTAAAATTAAGCATATAGTAGATTTTTTTAAATTTGTTTTTATAAAAATATAAAAGGTCACGGTTTAAATTGCATTTTCATAAAATAGAAGAGAACTTTTACTGTTCCGAAAAAAGTAATTAAGTAGGAAATTCTTTATATTGTTCAAAGAATATTCTTTATAATATTTCATTATTTTATAAATATTTACACAAAGAGAGCCACGTCTTTGATCGTTACCCTGTGCGTAAAATTAACTGACTCACAACCATCCCTCGGTCTGGTCCTTAAGGGATGGTCACTAGGATGGCATACGATTTGTCACCATTTCAGTACGAAAGAAATTCCAGCGCCGCTTCTAATCATGTAAAAATATAAGCTATCCCGCCGGAGACGGGGCCGGTATGATGATGCAGTGCGATGTCTTTAGTGTTTTATAAAGAGCAGGAATAACCTGAACTCGACGATGCGTCGGGGTCATTGGCTGAGTCTACAATTTTATTCTACCCAGGTAAGCCTAGGCGGTGTGAAAGAGAAAAGAAAAATCTGGATAATCAATGTTGCCACTCTGGATACATTTAATTTATTATAGTCATTAAGTTACTTCATATAGTGATATTAGTGTAATAAATATTAATGTATTACATAATATAAATATTTTCGTATTGAATATTCTACTATCTCAGGGATGGCAAAGCATGTGTATATTTTGAGATATGGATCTACTTTGATAAGGATAGATTGTAGGTATACAAAATAATATGAATCTATTTAACCTAATATTTAGACTTTCTCAATTGTAGAGTTATTTATTTGTCCCTTAAATAAGATTTACAAGGGCACAATTAGAGACAAAATCGGCCGGACAATCGCGAGTGAGTGAGAGACACGAGGTTATAAGTTAAAAGTTACTTATCTATAAAAAATCATAATTCAAAACGTAATCAAGTTTCAGGAGCATCCTTTGGACTTTTTAAAAATAAAAGACTAAACTTAATTACAAACTAATTTAATTAGCGTGATGCCATAGTGGGATGCCAACAACGAATGTCCAAAACCATCAACTCAAACTAAACGTTAAAATGTCTTACTGTAACTTAACCTACGTGGGAAATTAACTATGCACTGTTACAGCATAAAATTCTTTACCATTGGAAATATTCCGTCATTCGAGATAGGTCGCGTCAACCAAAGCTATAAATATATAGTAACTTTATATATTTATGAATTGGCTGAAACACGTTTACGTGCGAAGATTTACGTTTTATATAACCTCTATATTTTTTTAGTAACTAAGGGAGACAAACGAACACAATTAACCTGATGTTAAGTATTGTCTACGGCCTACATTAATCCTGAACATAAAGTTTTTTTTATACAACACGACGAAAACGTCAAACGAGCAAAGACTCACCTGGTGGTGAGTGATTATATGGAAGATTATGAGAAAGTACTAATTCTCTAGTTGCGTTGACCAATTTTTAGTAAATCTAGTTTACAGGAACAACGCCGTTCTGCCTATAAAAATAAATAAGTTATTACTGGTTGAACATAATCCAATGTAGCGTAGAATTTATAATATATAGCATTTTTGTACAGATGATTAAAATTGAAATTAAACAACGTAACTTTTTCTTATTTTTTTTATACAATAGGTGGCAAACGAGCATGTAGCCCATCCGATGGTATGTGAACACCGCCACCCATGAACATCCGCAACACCAGAGGAGTCGCAAATGCTTTGCCGTTCTTTAAGGTGTAGGCCGTTTTCTTGATGGTACCTAAGACACACCACCGGCAACAGCGGATTCCACAGAATAGTTGTTTTAGCAGTAAATTTAAATACAAAAGAGCGAACGGTAATAAAAAAAAATTAAAATATCTCAGATATAAGGATATTAATTTTAAATAGTGCTTGTATACAAAGTTTTTGTATTTTATTTGCGATTTTTGACGTTGTATTTGTAGCGTTGAACGATATTGAACATCCACGCGTAAATATTACGTATTACGTACGAACAATTGTAAACGGGATCACATGGCAGTTAATAGTTTGTGAACATTAATGTTGTTGATTGGTATTTACGTGTACCAAATAATCTCCATTACAGCACTATTTGCAATATCTGTTCGATTAAACGAGTATTTATAGAGCTTTTTACAGCTCAAGAACATCGTAAGTGCCAAAAATAGAAACATATTTTATATTTATTTATAGAGCTTTTTACAGCCCAAGAACATCGTAAGTGCCAAAAATAGAAACATATTTTATATTTATTTATAGAGCTTTTTACAGCCCAAGAACATCGTAAGTGCCAAAAATAGAAACTTATATTTTATATTTATTTATATTGCATCCGATGGTTAGTGGTGAATTCGACCTATGAAATTTCATCAACAACAAAGGTTCACCAACGTACACGAAACACAAAAATGCATTTGTTGGGTGTGCGTTTGTGCTTCAACTTCTGAGGCGGTAGAGTTACGCTGCGTTTAAAGTGTTGATGTGTAAATTTGAGGTCGTAGATTCGAATACGCAATTCTACTATTGTCTTGAACCATCTCCAAGCACAAGCAATTTCAGCTTAGTCGGAGTGGTTAACCGGATTGTTTGTAATATTCATAACATTGATAATTTGATGCTACGATTGCAGCAAATACTAGTATTAAGAAAGAGGATAAATAAAAACCATTAGTTATATATTTAATAATATTTTCTATTTATTATAAATATGAAGTAAAAAAGAAGTTTTAACGCAATAACAGTCTAGTACGCGGATAGTGGTCAATTACAAGCTTCCACTACGAACTGGCGGATAACACATTTTTTATTTATTTTTTATTTTGTACGTAAGTTTCCCCATGTCTTCACCACTGTATGATAAATGAATACATAAAAATGCAACTGATAATTAATGACATTGCCGCCGCCTACTGAATGTGTTCCATATACAGAGTGTTTGCGTACCATGAAATTAAAAGCAAACGTCAGGATATTGAGCTACCATGGCTCTTAACGCTTGATCGAAATATACGTTTGACGTAGAAAAGTGCCCGGAGCGGTCTACGAACTTCATTTGTTCCGAATTATTTTTGCCTTCTATAATTGCCTTTTTTTACTCCGAAAAGAATCGAGAATGCTCGAGGCGAAAAAATTGGCAATTCTTGTTGTGATAACTTATTTTTTTTTAATTTACGAAAATATAAAAGAGAAGAGAAAATAATTTCATTATTTTAAATATACACAGTTATTTCTCCCAACATTTCAACCTAGTTCTTTTAAAACAACACATTTTTCCATTTTATTACGAAGATGTTAACAAAATTAATCTGTTTATTTTATAATTCATATATTAAAGAGTAATGGAACGAAAAATGGAAAGGAATAATAATTTATCAGCAAAGATATAAAATACATTTCATCTTTATGTGTGAGTGAATATAATTTTTCTAAGACAAAGTGGAATTCTTTCAAAAAATTTTAAAAACATTCACCCTAATTACAAGATCTTCTCTTTAATATGAAATATTATATATATATATATATATATATATATATATATATATATTAATTCTTATAAATAAATAACCTGTGTTTTTATGACAAAAAGTGTTTGTAGTAATTTAAATTAATATCAGGATTTTTTTATTATAATTTATTAAGTTTTTATAATGAGATTCCTTTACGCAGGCATAATTAACTTTTCTGTATTTTTTGACATACTGCTAATTATATATACATTTTAATCGTTAAAGTTTTATGTGTTTTTATAAAAGAAAATCTATAGAACAAATATATACAAATAAATAAATGGATACACAATGCCCAGTACACGACGTGGAACGTGGAAAACTTGTGAAGTCTTATTACGCCGATAGTATGGAACAGTAATAATTTTATCTGAACTGCTTTAAATTCAGTTCACATTTTAACTAATAGATTCAAATAAAAATTTAAACTAGTTTAAATTATAGAGAATAATGTATCGGCGTGGCTGCGGGTAAAGCGACGCTGTCACATAAAACCTACAAATAACCTTCAGAGCGTTTCGTCAGAGGGTTACCGTTAGATATGTCTGGAATCCTAAATTAATATTCTAAATGAGATAGTGTGTTTGTTTATTTGTCTTTATTCATATCACAAATCAATATAAGTTTGGTAAATGACCGTTAGCGTTACTTTACGGTCTTTTAGTGTTTAAGTAATTTGTATCAGGGGAAAGCATGTTATTTCTTAGGAAAAAATCTTATTGATATTTGATAAAAGGTCATAAATGAAATTACTATGCCATGTTACAACAAAGTAAGATATCGCCGTATTTTTGCACAGAATTCGTTTGTAGGTCGGGTAGTGAGATGGGCTACGCTCTATACCGTAAAAATATCACATATCTCCGCAAAATTCATAATGTAATAGAAGCACACAAACGTAATAACGAGGCAACTGTAACAAAACATTGACTTATTTTTTTGCACTGAACCTAAGTATAGAAGGTAAATATAAATAAATGAGGCTTTTCTATTTTCTTTTGGGTAATACGACTTATTACCGAAAGAAAAATGTATTTTCAAGGTTTCTTTCGGCGTAATAAATTATCAACGTCTCCGTACCAAATTGAACTACAAAAATGTTCACTTATGTTCTTGCCCTTAATTATTTACCTATGTTCAATTATTAGATAGTGATGGAATTATGTCAACCTGTTGAAACTGTACAAGGCCTAGGTATAACAGAGGCCATCTGCACCTCAGGTTGGTTTTATCCAGTTATAAACAGAAGCGACTCTGGAGTTAATTCGGGACTTTTGTGCTCCATATCTTTTCTCGGGTTGAATTGGAGTAGCAAAAATAATGGGTCAGCTCAACCGGTGTAGGACGACGCCCTCGCAGAATAGCAGCGTGAAATAGCAGCATAATGCTGCTGTGTTTCGTCTGATGAGTGTAGGGATCCGGAGACCTTTATTACAGGAGGACGAGACATTCTATCTCAGTCCTCAAGGGTAAAAACGCATCTGTATTATGATTCCATGTCAAAAAACCCTGCTTAATTGTATATTCTGCGGAGCTATGACATTAAATTTTGCAGACCGTACTCTTAATAAGGCCTTTGACGCCAACTTTTTTTATTAATATATATATATATATTTATAAACATAAATATACATATATATATATAAATATATATATATATATAAAATATATTTCGTAGTGCATTGTTACTTACTCGAAAGAATATAGAACGCAATATAAACAATATATATTTGCCAAGGAATACTTGCGTCCGTTATCTACGCCGTTGGTTTGATGGTGGCTATATTCTCTCAGTACCAATTCAGTTCAATAAATAATTTATTTTTACATTTACTATTTTTAAATATACTTCTTTTTATTCATCGTCAATAGCCTAATGGTTAAGGTACGAAACCTAAGGTCTTAGGTTCGTATCCGTCATTCAACTTTTGCCGTGAAGCATCTCCTAGCAAGCATTTTAAGCTTATTTGGACTATATATATATATATATACATACATATATATATTGTCTACATAAAACATCAAACAATAACTACTTCCAAAAAAGAATAAAATCTCTGCGACTAGCTACGTATTAAAGGCGTGAATACGGATCCACTGTGCCAGAGGCACGTTGCAGTTAGATTCTAGCTATAGGATGATTTGAAGGGGTATGGAGCACTTTCTCACATTCTATGAACCAGAGGTGGTCACATAATGTATAAACATATGTGACCAGCGACCAGTAAAATACCACCTGAAGCTGCAGCGTTTCTTTTGCTGAGAGTATGTGTGGTATATACTTCATCTGGGGATCAAGTTACAGCCAACTAGATATTTAATCTCAGTCGTAAGGTGTTGTTGAGAACTTTGTTGTAGATGTCTTGGGCTCCAGTCATCAACATCAGTTATCGTCTCGTATCGATGTTATCTGTCTGATAAAAATTAAGATACTATCTCTTTTTTAGCATTATACTCAGTTAACTAAACTTTTGCTCGTCGCACTCGTCACTCAGTGAAGTGAATCATATTGAATGTGCGTTTTCATCTTGTGTAAATAGTGTTTGTCCATGATCAATTAAGTTTTTCTATTCTATTCTAATTGCAAAATTGCTGGTTAAAATACTTTCGACTCATTCGGGCAATTATCAGATGACATCAACTAGAATATTTTATAGTGCCGTAAGAATTCGCCCCAACCCAGAGACGAGTGAATGTCTGGTCGTCCACGTCTCTATTCCTATTCATGTACAGTAAAATAGAAAGAAGGTTCAATTTCAGTCTCAATGAGACCTGACCATACACAGTACACCCAGACCAGAAAACCAACAGTTTGTAATGTGCAAATATCTATTGGACTAGAACCCAAGATCTGTCACGTAGCAGCCAGTTTAATCACTGCACCGTGGGGCCGTCAAAATATTTAGTAATATTGTAAACTAAAACTATATAAAATTGTAAATTAATAAGTGTGTGAAATGTCTTAATAATGGTTGGAAATGTGAGCGAGTGATGTATCCGTGTGACAATTTGCACACGACACAAACTCATGACGAGTTGATCCAAATCCCAGTCACAATCCACCATCAGAACTACACTCAGTAAACCGTGCACTATTGCTGTGTCAGATATTCAGCTTGACGTCGTCAGCCTATCCATACACAGGGGCCGTTCATTCCGTAACATTTGTTAGTATCACTGATGTATCATGAAACTTTGTATCGTCATGTGCTTAGGATTTTTATTATTACTTTGTGAGTAACAAACGAGCACACAGTTCATCTGATGGCAAGTGATTTTTACGCCTCAAAACGTCTACATTCATCCCTCATCATAATGCAGTTGCGTTGTCACTCTTGAGGACTGAGATGGAATGCCTCGTCAGCAGTAATAAAGGTCTCCGGATCTGTACACTCACCAGATGAAACGCAGCCCTGGTCGAGCTGACCAATCCGTTCTGCAGCTAGAAACATATTGAAAAGTGAAAGGATTTGCATAATTTATTTAGACAATTTAAAAAAGGCGTTATATTTAAACAATATAACGAAATAATAAATTACTATTCATGGCTTATTTATATGAACGAAGAATAAAATTACAAAATCGATATGAGGCACAATTCTATATAATTAAAAGACAATTTAAAAAAATGTTACGGTATCAAGTCAAAGCTCATATTATGTTCCTGTCATAAATAATATAATTTTAACATATTTTTATATATATTCAAAAAAGTTATACATATTAACGATACAGTTCATTACAATTTAAATAAAAATAACTTAATAATAAAAACTATAAGCAATTTAAAGTATTTTAATGTGTAATATACAAATCGATGGACAATTTAAAAAAGGCGTCGAGTGATATTTAAATCCAATAACGAAACACAATAAATTATTATTCAGCCCTTATTTATATGAATGAACATCGCATGTTACAAGTGTATCAATTGGAGAATACCTGCAAGGTACGATAAAGTTTAATGGTTTGTTTATTTTATAGGTATGTGCTTTATTCTCGTAAATTAAAAATAGCCTATCATATTATATCTAATCTTAAGGATATATTCATGTAATTATATATCCTTTTTGCCAAGTTTGACCAAATGTGACCATGGCGATGTCTTACGATTGTCATCAAATTATATCAACTGCGTAGAAAATTTTATAGTGCAGTGCATTAGCATAAATACAGAGGCAATTACTCGCTATCTATGTAATGAATGTGAAATTAGGTCAGTGGAAGGTTCAGATGCAGAGTAAGTGACACGGGACACAACACCACGAGACCATCTTAATTACACAGTTATTAAATAAAGAGTATTTAATAGGCAAGACAAAACTTAGTTCATACGGACCTACATACATAGAGAGGCTGAAATAATGTTATTACAAGGTATTATCGTGCAAATACGCGTGAAGCAATCGACAAATCTTTACATACGGAGGTCTTGTGCGAATTATGAGTAGCAACGGCTGTCATAATATAACAGCATAAAGTTAATATAACAGCAGTCAGTTTGAATTTGAATTAAAAATGTCATCAGGAAGTGGTTCCCTGTAAACAAATTCGACAGTAGAAACGAATAAGCCATCCCTTCAAGTGGAAGTTGTTCTGTGTAGTTTTTGTCTATATGGCATGAAGCCCTGTTGATGATAAAGTTATCGTTACCAGACCAGTAGCAGTCAGATGATATGCAGTAGTTATATAATGAAGTGAATCAATTAAGGCTGAAATAACCTTCTCAAGGAAACTAAATGAAATACTCGTATATGCGTAGAATGTATAAAATATATCAAAAATGTGTGAATTTCTAATTGAATTGAAGTATTCAACATTTTGTTATTCCAACATTTAGTTATTTTGAACTTTTTTTGACTAATTTCTATCACACCACATCATATTATTTTATTGGAACGTAAATATTGTAGGTGCCAAATTATTTCAGATGCTCATTAAATGCATTTACGTCTAAAAAATATGCTTCATCAGGATATTTAGAGGAAATATCTATAGGAAGGGGATGATGGAATTAAATTATATATTTTCTGCGAAATATATTTTGTAAAACGCCGCGAGGCTAGTAAATTGGTGTCTGGGCCCAAATTGAACAAATTGGTTTTTAATCATATCGGGGTTAATAATTAACTTATTCGTTCGCCTTTCCACTGCAAATTAATATTTTGCAGTGCTAGTACTCATGTGATTTACAATTGTCTATTTTACAAGCGTACTAGCTTATTAGATACAATTAATGTACTTTGATATGATCAAACATGATACAATGAAATAGTAATCTTTGCCATTATACTCAAGAGCCTTGCCTCATACGAGTATATTTATGTGCTAGAACCTAAACCCATAGATGGTATCCAGTTGGATGATTTTGGTGCAACTCGTTCTATTATAGTGGACTTCATTACAGTATGCCATATAATGTTAGTTCAATATACGCTATATTCGCGCACATTATGGACGTTATTGAAATTGGTCGAGGATAATCACAATTAGCAATGCCGACTATAGACAAGCAACTTTCCTATATATTCCATTTCCCATCATCTTGAACATCTCATAACGTTAGATTAATGATAAAGTGTCGAGTTAAAGCTAACCTCCGAGCACGAGCTTCTAATAAAGAGAGACTTATGTGCTTCTATTTTTACAAATATATTAAACACTAGTTATACTGGTAACTTTCAATAAATTATGATTTATTTTTACGTAAGGACAATAAAAATTCGTTAAAAATGTCATGGAAGCATATAAAGCAAAAAGTTTCGATAAATTGGAAATTTGATATTGGATTTGGGAATTTTGTTCGTCCAAGTTCAAAAATCTACCATCTCGATTTTACCTCTATGACGAATTTTAACCTAAAACCAGTAAATGAAATTTTAATATCTATAATTTTATTCGCTGAATTATACAGTTAAGCTTGACGGGAACTTTTGAAATGATTCTGATGAATTTTTTGGAAGCTATAATAGAACAAAATTAGGAAAAAAGAAAGAGCGATCCTGACGAGTTATAAGGTCATTGGCCTTAAAGTGTTGTATTTTTTTTTAAAGAATAGGTGGCAAACGAGCAAACAGTCGACCCGATGGTAAGTGATGAACAACACCAGAGGAGTCGTAAATGCGTTGCCGGCCTTTAAGAAATATGTAGGTTCTTACCTTGAAGGTCCTTAAGTTGTATCGGTTCGGAAACACCGATTTCACAGAGTAGTTGTGCGTGACAGAAAATTAAAATCTTGTATATCTATTACCACGTAGCATAAAAAATTATCAGTATGGTACAAAATGGGAGTTCTCTGTATTGTTCCAATGTGCCTGTACATTCAAATATTAAAAATCCAAATTTAAAATGTGCCAATTCACTTACCACTGATAAGTATAGAATTTTGCCTCATTGGTAATTTAAGCAATGACACAAGTTCAACCTCAGTAAAAAGATCCGTCCAGCACTACTTGTTTTCTCAACAAGTGAACATGTAAAGTATTAGTAGTGTGTTCGATAAAAGAAACAACCATTAAAATGTACAATTTAAAATAATAAAAATAAAATTATATACTTTATATATTACATTTATCAACTAGGCGAAGAAATATAAGAATATTATCCCTTAAATAATAATAATATAAATCTGTTTATTCACTTTTACTTACTTATTAATATTATATAATTCTTAATATTAAATATCAGTATAATAAAATATAGTAATGAGCTAAATAATTCTGACACCAAAAAAAAACACTAAAAATGAATAATTGAAATAATCAAAAACCCCATTGCTTAAAAGACAATTTTAAAGTAATAAAAAAAATAATTAAAAAGTTCATAAACTTGTAAATTAGATTGAGAATAGAAAATAAGTAAACTATACTCCGGTTTAACAAACTATATTATGAGCTGGAAACCTAAGTTAACTACCCGAATTAAGTTTAGTAGCAGACGGGAACCGAGGCAGTGAAATAATATCATAATACAAGTAATAACCATAGAAACAGGTATTTTTATAGTGCCTTGTTTTTCCTCTTTTATGTAATTGACAATATTAGGCCTATAACATTAGGACGTTTTGTAAATTGCCCTACGAAATGGCTCTAATTTGTTTGGGAACATTACAGCTTGTGGAATATAATAGCAAAATAGTTTTGAAGAACTAGTTATAAGTTCATAAACTTGTAAGTGATATCATTTGAAACTTCATCATCAGTATCTCAAATGATAATGATAGTGAAATTTCACTGGCCCATCTCGACTCGACAATATACATGATTATATCCATTTACACAAACGAAAACATATCGTTGTAATTCCTGTATTATATTGGAGAAAGGTGAGAGTGAAGTATTGTTTCAAGACCATGCGTTGAACAAAACTGTGGTGGCTCAAGTGGAAAATGACTCTTCAATAGCCACATAGTTGAGAGTACAGTTTGGTTAACTTAAAGTCGTAGATTCAAATCCGCCATTTAATTATAGTCGAAAATCATTATCATATAACTTGTGGTTAACGAGTATTTTCGTAATTTTAATAGTGTTTTAATATTCTCTCAAAAACACTGTTAAACCGCAGTAATAATTTCGTTTATTTGTTTGTTTTACAATATTAGGGATAAACAACGAGCACACATTTATCTCATGGTCATCAGTTATTACCGCGTTATTACCCATGACGTTAACGTCGATACTCAACGATGATTCAAGATGCACGATTAGTTATCGCTGAGGACGGTAACTAAGATGGAATTACGTATGGGTCCCCAGATCTCTACATTCTCGATAAGAAACACTGAAGCATTATTCACGCTGGTATTCCGTTAGGGTGTGGTCGTTTCCAGGTCCAGTTTGCTATGTGACTCTACCGCTGTAATTCGTTTTTTAATGCTTTAAGTTATTTGCGTGTTTAATAAAATACTACTGACTGATATTTTTGTTCTTTTTTCTGTAAAATCACAGCCCAGATTGAGTTTGTTTAGAGCTAAGTCGCTGCTCATTTAACTTGATGAGATGTTGACGTAACGCCGCAAATGTGTTTAGGCAAATCCCTAAATGAATATTGTAGAAGTCAGACCTAAAAAGTTTTTATATTATAAAAAGATTCATTTGAAACTAAGAATATTGTTTTTTTTTATTATTACAACAGTATTTATTTATGGTAGTTCAACTGCGGCCTAAGACATCTAGTATGTTCAAAATGCACCTCCTTTGCCACATCCGAGCTCTTAGACGGAATACCTTATTACCTGTTATCGGATTCCTATACTGATTGTATTAACACGCAACAGCCTTATGCAGTTACTAAAAGGTGATATTCTGTGAGGGCGTGATTGGTGTATTTAAAAAGAGGGACAATGAATTATTATCTCTGTTCGGATTGGGCGCTTTTTATTTGCATATATTCCACTCTGTAGACATTTAAACGAATATTGATATTGCGAAAATTACGTCAGTTTTTGTTAATACTATTTTGTTTAATTTATATTATTTATTTGGCTCTAGACGGTTATTACAACACACTTGCGAACGGTGCAAATATTGTGAACGCAAGCTTTATTAAAAAGAAAACTAAGAAGTTCACAGAAAATTGCTTTCGGTCAGATTTTTATTTAGTTCTGTTTGCTTGCTTCCAAGTATTAAAGTATTTATTTCTCCTCTTAAACTTTTTGTATAGTGTTGTGTTGTGAGTACAGTAATTTTAATAAATGAGTTTTATTACTTTCTGTTAATTTATTTATATACGAGTTTTTTTTAATTTAATATGCAACATATAATATCAGAAATAAAAAAGTTTGAAAACCAAATACTTTTACTTATTTCATTTTCATAAGTAAAGACCTAATAGTGTCATAAGTATATGTGTATTGGGATATATTCGTATATAAGATATATCTCGATATATATCGACTTATATTACGAGTATATCGTATCTATATACTCGTAATATATAGGAGATTTCAGACGTCTAGATAATAAACTGTAAGTCTTAACGTTCTTTATGTCAGCGATACATTCTTCTCAATGTAGTATTCATTTTCATCGAAATAAATACAGACTTATTGCAATCTTAAAATTGATTGAATGATCCCTATTGAAAGATGCTATTTATCGCCAAATGAAAATACTGGTTGTGTAGATTACAGGAATAAATAATTTTTTTTGGCGGCTCTATAGTTTTTGTCATATTTTCACCAAAGTGTCACACTTAGTGAGTTTTAGTTTCTTTTTAGTATATTAGGGACGACAAACGAGCACACAGTGATTACTGCATCTGTGAACCCACTTACACTCAGTTACGTTAAGGAATCATATTTTAGATGTGTTGTTAACTAACCCGGAGAACTAAGTTGGAACGCTATGGTCACCAATAATAAGGTCTTCGGTTTCTTACAGTCCCGAAAACGGAGCACAGCAACGATTAGCTACTATAGTACCACTGGTATCTGTGCTCATTTTCCGTCGACTTAGTTCGAGCTATTCGTGCTACAGCTAGTTGATGACGGCCGCGTGGTGTAGTGGTTAGAATACAATATTATTTACACAAATTATTAATTTCCAGATTTGGGTGTGTGTGTGTCCTGTGTCCCTGACACTGCATATGAACCTACCTCCGATCTTATTGCACGCACATTACATCGGACTCCCTAGTCCGATGTAATGTGCGTGACAACAGGGACGAAGAGTAAATTCCTCTGTGTTATCGCATATATTTACACCAGGAGGACCTCATTGTGATCATATCTATGACTAGAACTAAAAAAAAAGCTTGGTTAATCGAGTATTGTTAATATAAAAATAGCTTTTAATGAGCAAAACACAGGCCTTATGAAAAAAAGAAAACTAATACAAGAAAAAATTACGTCAAGTTTTAATGATTCGTCTTCAAATTGCACTTGTCAAATATATGTATCAAAGAAGTTTTAAAATAAACAACTTAATCTATTGATCCTCTGCATACTTTAATTTGGTAATCAATTAATGAATACCAAGAAAATTTAAAGTATCAAAAAAAAATTCTATTACTACAATTTTT
Organism: Teinopalpus imperialis; assembly: GCA_029286865.1. Lineage (NCBI taxonomy): Eukaryota > Metazoa > Arthropoda > Insecta > Lepidoptera > Papilionidae > Teinopalpus > Teinopalpus imperialis. The sequence continues at coordinate 3,438,875 of JAGSMU010000006.1, forward strand.
TTTTTAATATTTTCTATTTGTTCTTTTATTCAAGTTTTCCACAATTTAATATGAATTATATATTATGTCTTTCGGACGTGACACCTACATTATTTTTGGGGTAGAGCGCGAATATGAAAATTATATTTTATGAATATTTATGGTTGTGTGTGAATGATTGATTTATTATACAGAGTACCAATAATATAATTTTTTTTTTTACATATGTTGAAACCCTACAATGGCCCGTAAAATGTCGCACTGTGGCCTTACTAGTGTGAAATTAGTCTTGGTACGTACTAGTAATTTTAAATTATCCTAAAAGCTATAAGTATGTCTAATAAATATAATATATTCTATAAAATGTTAGTTATAAGAAAACATTCTATGTATTGCAAAGTTGCACAAAGTATTTTGAAGTGAAAACTCACAGTTAAGTAAGAGAGACAGAATAAACGTTAAAATACTGTTACGCATTAGTTCTGGATTTGGAATAAAAGAACAGAAGCTCTGAGTGAAGATTTTAATTGCGGTAAACAGTATACGGTATCCAATCATTAAGAGCCGTCAATGTTCGTAACTCATAGCACAAGTAATACATGTCACCAATTGTTGTATCGCCCTGTAGCTCGTCAGAATATTGAATGACCTGTCGCAGCTCCGGTCACATTTATATATGGATCGTGATCGATCTTTCTGGCATGCTCTAAATAAGACTCAATCTCATGCAGCTATTCGGCGAATATCAAAACAGTTCGGAAAACATCAGATATATCGTATATAGTATATGAAATATGTTAACATTTCCGTAGTACAACGTCAACGCCATGTTATCGCTACAAAGTTCTGTTTTGTCTGAGCCTGTAGTCGTACTTGAGAAGTTCCCGTGGCGATGTCTTTGATGTTTTCTTTGGATATAAACAGGGGTACAATATTAAGTAAGGTGCTTTCAGATCTCATACATGTGATGTTTGGAAACAACGATACGACGCTTCGAATTTTCCAAACAATACGTACAGTATCGTAAAATCGAATCTTTGTTACTTGTTTGGTCTTGTTTTTCTGCAATCCTTTAAACTTGTGTTTTGTTTAACAGTTCATAACGATTATATCTCACCACATCACCTTGCAGCTACTAGATGCAAACATATGGGTCGCCTCGACCGCGGAAAGGATAAGTTCTCACATAATAGCAGCATAGTGCTGCTGTGTTTCATTGAAGAGAGTATTTAGGGAACCTAGCGGTAATAATAAAGATGTATCTTGAATATTTGATGAGGATGGATATAGAGGTCATTGGCTGGAGACATCACTTATCATCAAATATCATAATTTGTCATCTAATTTTATAAAAGAAGGTAATAATTACTATATTTATGGTTGATTAATTATTATCTTAAGATTGAACGTAGCAGCATATTTAAAATAAGCAGTGATCAAGATCTTTCCAAGAAAGGATTAATAAATACTGAAAATTCTCGTTTCTTGTTCGGGAGTTCAGTCCAAATACTCACCACAGCGGCCAGGTGTGTTGATTACCAGGTTAGTACCTTATTCCAATATCAGCAGGGTTTTACACAACCAGTCGGCTTCCAGAGCCTAGTTCTGTCTTGTATGTTTATATAAATAATGAATAATTTGAAAATAATTAGCCTCGAATAGAAATTAACATTTAAACAGTACATTTAATCCGTTCTTAATCTATAATTACTTACTCGTAGACACGTTAGAACAATATTTGTCTAGACAGTACTATCACACATACCGTGCCAACTAATATTCATAAATCCTTCAGCGCTCTCGTCTAGTATAAATACTACTTCACAAAATAAACACATTTGCCTTGTCGCGTATCAAAATCTAATTTTACTAACGAAACATAAAAAGTAAAAAGTATTTAAGTTACTCTCTTGTAAACTAAACCAGTGCTCGTCTACGGTCCAATCAGGTGGTAAGTGGTAGATGTTGATTAAAGAGCGCACTAATTCAACAAATCCCTATTCACTCTTGAAGTCACCTACATTATACTGGGACGGAAAAGGACTGCCGCAGGCAAAATATTCTAATCTTTCGCTGTTCACATTAAATATGATGGAGTATATCGCTTAGCCCGAACTCGAGGAATATCCTTATTGAAAGGACGGAAGCCCACCGAGGATCTTGATGTCCGATGATGAGTGTATGGAAGAATCATGTGATGCAACTTCTATGCAAAATTACCTATTACCTATGTAAGAACATCCAATCAGTTCAAAAGTATTTCTTGTGTAATGTCCATAATTTATACTGTAAAACACTAAGGCTTCACCTACTCTTCTATAAAAACTTAAGTTTAAAAGGAAAGTTTCGTTTGCTTTGATCCATCTGACACGTGTCTTACGTAAGCTAGGTGTTTCCAGACGTCCAATAGACACTCGACAAAGAGCGAATCGTTGATAATCAGGTATTTAATTTTATTATCAATCGGCCTGATATACTGTCATTGCTGTTTGCATTTCTTTTATCTAATTTACCAAGAGGAATGTTCTGATGAGTTCTTCGGATAAATTCCAACAGATGAGCTACAACATCATGCATCACGATAGAATTCAACATTTCATCCTCATCAACGCAATGATTGGAAATGTACCACTGTGCGCCTTACGTGTAATTTTTGGCCACGTGCAACGAGCAATCAGCTATCGTCAGCGGTATTTCCGAACTGATACTTAGAGACCTTTATGAAAAGAGTCTACACATTTCTCAAAGGCCGGCAGCGCATCTGTTACTCCTCTGGTGTTGCAGATGTTCATGAGCGGCTGTAATCACTTACCTTCAGATGAGCTGCTACCTCGTTTGCCACCAAATATAAAAAAAATCTTCTCAAAAAAGATATACCTAAAATGCGCACCATAAAGAACATAACAACAGGGCGAAAGTCTAAAGAAACACCACCGTCGCCAATATGCACTAGTCCACTGTTGAACACGGCCTGTGTACCCCACAGATTGCAATAGAGTAAGATCTGAGTACACAGTTTACCTGATGGTAAGTGATTCCTGCGGCTTACAACACCTACATTCATCTTGACAAGGAATCATAATACAGATGCGTTGTCACCTCTGAGGACTGAGATAGAATACCTCGTTACCAGTAATAAAGGTCCCTGCACTCACCAGACGAAACACAACAGCATTATGTTGCTATTTTATGCTGGTATTCTCTAAGGGCGTGGTCCTACCCCGATCGAGTTGACCCATTCATTCTACAGCTAGAAACAAACTGCATTGTTAAAATCCTACAAAGGTAGCTAATTAATGATAAATTTTATTTACAAAAATAAATTTTATATTTAAGCATTAAGGCAGTTTTAAGATATTTTCTAAATATATTACAGAGACACTTCTAAGTTAAGAAGAAGGAGCTCATAAATTGGCGGATGTCGTCCGTCTCTTTAATGCATCACAAGCGATTAAACATGGAGTCGCGAACAGGGGGGAAGCCAGAAATTATTTTACAATTAAAACTTCTAAAGGCCGTACGACGAGACGAAACAGGTTTTGTTCTGAGAAATTTACAACAAAAGTTTATAATGATATAATTATTGTTTATTCAAAAACATAATTTCTTATGCATACAGGGTAGGACGTTAAAAAGTAAAGATTTACAGGTTTATTGATGGGATAGTAGTAGTACGAAAATCAGCACAACATTACTTCAGCAATGCCCGAGATCCGTACGGCATATGATTAATTATAATTACATTAATCTCCTCGACTGGGAATTGAACCCAGAACCCGTGACGCAGCTAGCCATTACACCGTGTAACCGTATTTATTTAAATCAACAAATATGTTGATGTTGTCACTACGAGTTCCGTTACCAAATACCGATTGTAATATTTGTTTATTTATACATATTGATATGCAAATGAAAAGTGGGGTCAGTTAGTCTTATGATAGCCGTTGGCGAGATCAGACGGCTACCTGCATACAAGTAATATCTGTTTGACAAAGAGCATATTATGCTGATAATTCATCTTAGCATAAAGTAGGGTTTGGGGTATGCGGCCGAGATAGACGATGACGGCGCGCGACACAAAGGATATGTAGAGGCAGTCTTTATTTCCAATGTATGGGGAGATATTGTATACCTAGAGTTTTTATAGAAATTTTTAAAAGACGCTTTGTAGCCATTTTAAGTTCACAAATTAGTAAACAAGTTTTTTTTTTTCAGTTATTTTTTATTGTATTTATCTTAACTTATAAACCACCCACATTCATCCTGATAAGAAATGATAGTGTGACGCGACGTCACCTCTGAGGGCATAACGAAGTGCCTCGTCACCAGTTATAGTTTCCGTATCCCTTCACTCACCATACAAAATACAACAGCGTCATGCTACTATTTTACGCTGCCATTCTGTAAAACCATAGAATTTTCTGATCGAGCTTATTTGTGCCTCAGCTAGTAAAGCCATACCACTTTATAAATAAAATTGTACTGTACAAGTACATAGTAGGTAGTAAAAATAAATAAATCTATGAGCGAGTTTTTCCGCAGTTTTAATCAAAATAAAATTATTAAATTGACCCTAATATCGAAATATGAAAAAAGCCATAGTTCATTGGAAAATAATGTTATTTATTCCAGAGAAACAAAACGTTAATAAAAAATAAGTTTTACTTTGATATCTTATTTTAGAAGGACATATCTACCGAAGAGTCAGATGCAGTATAATGAAATACATGAATTACAGATGTATAAATATTATTTATTCGTTTCTTCGTTGGCCTACGAATAAGACGGTTTCATTTTACATAGCAAGATAATGAATTAACGAAATAAAAATGAGAATAAAGAGATTAAATTAACACATACACTTAAAATATCATTTAATATATATACTACGTACCTAGGTCTTTCAGGTTCGGGATAGCTATGGTTTGAATCTACGATTACCATCCGGCAATGATTAATATGAATGAACACAATATTAAAAATATATGACATTAAAATACACGCTACAAACGCAAATACGATAAAGAGCTAATGGATTGCTTACTCACATTAATATCAACTTCTATCGACTGCGATCAAAAATCGTACTTTATGTAAATTAAGGAAACTTAACATATTTTGCAGTAGCCACACTGGAATTTAGGGAAAGGATAATTCCCATGTTATACCAGCGGAAATTTCAGTATACCGATACAGTGTTTAGAATGGTAGGAGGCATTCCTCAGTATTTGGGGGTGACAATGCATCTGCATTATGATTAATTATCGAGTTTGAATGTGGTTTTTCGCAGGAATTTTACAATCACATGAAATGTTTTCGTGTGTCACTGTTAATACAAAAAAACTAGTTCTAACATAATTTATTTCTATGCGAATTCTTAATTCTTATCTGGACGCTATGAAAAACTAAAGTTTGGGGAATCGATAACAAAAAATCATAAAAGTAAATATTAGAAATTAAACATTGAACTATGGTATAATTACAAATAAATTAATATAAATTATAACTTTTATAATTTGAAAGAAATAGAAACAATGCTACATTTTTTTTAAGTGCAGGGATGGCAAAGATATCTAAGCTCATAGCCATCAACGTGATCAAAATGTTTTCATTTCGCTGGTTTAAATGTTTTGTACGAGGTAATCATGTGTGTACGCATACTTTACCTTCCAGTCTTAACGGCAATATAGGTACACACATAAGTTTTATTTTGCGTTGATATCTATGGAATAGTATCTTTCGAATAAGTTTAATTTCCCAAATACAAAAAAGTACAACAATTTTGGATGTTCCCGTAGTTATATATAGATGAGTAATCATATTAAAACTGTCACAGAAATCTAAAAGACTCATATAAAAAAATCTGCAGATGTTCTGATACATAATGGTACTCAATCGTTGCCTGTCTTCAAGACAAGAGTGTATAGCTTTTTACTGAGCTAGTGCGTTAACAATTTAAACCTACTAAGCATCAGATGGGACTTGTATAGTTAAGTCAGTAAAAATATTTTATTTAGTACAATAGTACTGTGACACATATAATATCGTTTGTACACTCCGGATGGATCAAAGGTACATACATCCACATCCTTTGAATACTATGGATAATAAGTATAATCTACTTGTATATCTTTTACCTTTTCTGTCTCCCTTGGTACACAAGATTTGGGTGCTTGTACTAATAGACGAAAACTTAAAACTAATAAAATTTGTACAAAGCTTACATTCTGGTATCGTATATAATGCAAAAAAAGGTATTAATAACACATAGCCCGGGGCTGGATCAAGCTTATATTAGAGTTGAAGTTTGGTCGGTTTAAATTATTGATGCGAAAAAAGCATTATGTGATTTATAGAACGACACTTAGTTAAGATTCTTATCGCGGTTGATGCACAAACTGTCCTGTTTAATACAAATTTATAGTGATCCTTCTTACAGTAATTTATTGAGTTATTGTAAATGTTACTGAATATTTTTATATCGTCTGGGAGCTGTAGACGCTTAGTATGATCTTCAACTTAGCTTAATACTCGTGCAATAAATAGTTAGCACCACAATGTCATTAGGGGTGAGTCTATCGCTCACTTATTATAACACCTAGCTAAAATAAATGTAACCGAAAGATTTTTTGTACGCAATAACCTGAAAAACCTGAAAGAAATTCTCTGGTAGAGCTAGCAGAACAGCTACTTAAATTATTAATTTTTATTGGGTTTAGACATGAAGTTATTGTCCAATAACATTGATTTACGTATTTGCCTTTATGTTTTGGTTTATGCTTAATTCATTATTTCTAAGCGATCCTTAAACAAATAAAGTCTTTAATTTAAAGTAATTTCTTGAAGAATTTAAGCACTTAATGAATTAAAATCTTGAAGGAGTTTAAATTACTTTCAAAGATTTATGTTTATTTTAAAGTATTTAAATAAGTAAAGTCTTTAAAAAAATTAGTATGCCTTAAGTCATGAGGTGCGTAGAACAAAACCGTGGGTTAAGAACAATATACTGAACCACTGACCTGGTGGATTTTTTTTCTTTTTTAATACATTGAGACTTGCAAATGAGCACACAGTTCACCTGATGTTAAGTGATTCCTGGGAAAAGAAAATGATGAATTAAATTTGAAACTTTTATTATTATTCTTACTTATTATGCGCATGTTAGAGTATTTCTAGTGTAAATAAAATATTATGAAGTTTTGTGAGGCCATATCGCCTCCTTCCTTAACAAAAGCGTATTTCAATTCTTATTTTTTCGTAAGTCTTTTAATTCTTTTCTCCGTCAAATCATTGATTAGCAATATTTTTCGTTGAGTTCGCATCTCTTGCTGCAGAATATTTTGTGGAGGGAAATTCATTAGATACATATTACATTTAAAATTCTACTCTGCAACTCTTAAAATTATTACAATATATACTATGCTGAGGCTTATTCTTATGCAGCATGAATAAGTCAATTCAACTGGGGAAGGCCGATACTTGGACTTGAGGCCTTCACGGAATACCAAAATGAAAAAACGGTACTAGTATAGCAGCATATTGCATATATGTTCTGTTTCTTGAGTGTAGGGTCACGGAGACCCTTTGATTATTTAAATCTAGCCTAAATCCCTTAATCTAAACCTACCCACAACCTAAAATAAACCTAATTAATTTATAACCAGCTCTTTAAAGATATAATCAAATCATCGATTAAAAAATAAAAATTCAATGCTGCTTACTTAACTTAAAATAAAGAAAAAATGTATAACCTATAAAATTTTATTTCCGTCATGAAGAACGCACTATTCAACGTTTGTTTGTTCGGTACCAACGTAAGTTAATAACAAACTATACTATAATAATAAATATACTTAATTATAGTTCATGTATCTTGTATACTAATATAATATTTCATCATCTATCAGTATGTCTTTCCTTAGTCCTCTACTAAACCAAGGCCTTTTTTGATTGCCACAACGTACGATCCCGAGCCACCTGTATCCATCGACTTCCAGCAAACTTGCAAAGTTCGTCTCTATCTAGTCGGGGTCGACATATCAATAAAACAATAAGTTAGCCAGTACACCAAATTTTTTTTATATTAGCCGGTATAACGAAAACTCTAAAAAAAAATGTTAAATAGATAAACATATAAATTTAAATAAATTATATTTTAAAAGACAGACATCAAGGCCACTCATAAAATATGTAGCACGTTTGAAAATTAAATTCTTTCAAAGCGATATTATATTTCTGTAAGAATAATTAATAAATATATAAAGTATCTCGGAGAACTTTTTCTAATCAGGTAATTAAATTGAAAGCACTTGCTAATATCATTAATTTGCTAGACGGCTACGTGGCGTCACATTACTAAAACAGTAAAATTAAGTGGTATCATTAAAATATTTCTAAAAATTTTCTTCAGAATGTTATCGTGCGCCCTCTGAGAAATTACATAAAGTTACCTTTTTATCTTATATTATATGACAAAGTCTTCAAACGATGGAGTGGAAAAAGGAGCAAAGTGAGAGTTATTTATTTTTTTATTTAAGAAGTAGAAGAAAAGTGCAGTGTTTGAGGGGAGAAGGGTGAGGAGGTTATAACTTACTCGTAAGTGTACATCACATCCAAGAATATCCTGTCTCTGCAATTTGATTTGAAATAATATATTTACAATCATACATATAAATCAGGTAAATATTATAAATTGTAGTGGTACTTTACATATGTGTAAAAATAATTAGTGGAGTAAAACAAGTTTCTAAATGTCAAAAGAATAAAGTACGCCGATAGAATCTACAAAAGGTCGAGGAAATCTATTGTTTTTAACCTAACCTAAGCTTACCTGTTTTTAAAAATGTTTAGAACTATTCAATAGACGAATACATTATCACAAATATTATCTATGTCCATCATATTAAATGGATTTCAACAAGAAGGATCAACCTTTTGTACTTGTTTATGATACCTTTGGTTTTGTGAAGTGATTGTCCGTTCATCATAAATGATGAATGGTTACAAAAGATAGGAATATGGTTGATAATGTTATTGAGCGCAAAGATTCGAGCTGATCTCCGTTGAATGCGGATAAACGGGAAAAGCTGGTACTGGGGTGCCCCAGCCCAGAGATGAGAACAGTATTCCATGTGAGGCCGAATTTGTAAAGCTGCATAAAGTGGGCCGACATGAAATACTGTCTCGCTCTATTAAGCGCGCCCAGTTTTTTAGAATCCGATTTGCCCGTGAGGGAGTGACCGCGGAACAGAACGTCCCTCATTATGTCAACGCCACGGATTCCGATACTAGCTAAGGTAGCAAGGGTAGTGTTTTCGATATAAAGAGATGCGACAGAGGGATTCTTTTTAGCACGCAAACTTGTCTCTTCGTGGGTTTAAATTGGACTAGGTTTTGTCGGCCCCAATCTGAGACTTTGTTTAACAAAGTCTTAACACAAGTTTGTTCCGGCACTCATTGACGTTTTTTAGAGAAATCTTGGCACGGCCAGTGTATAAAACGTATAAGTTAGTAATTAGTTTCAGTTATTGGTTATTGTTTCCATAGGTATGTTATTTTATAATTTCGTAGTTAAATCCTAGATTTTGCAAGAAATTTGTTATAGTTTTCTTTATTATACTGCTCTTGTGATGTAAATATTTATTGTGAAATATATTTGTTCCAATTCCCCGCAACCCTACGTCTTGCAGATACCGGTATAAATGTATATATAGGATCAAGGTATAAAAGGGCATTCCATCTCAGCAAACAGCGCTGACAACGCACGGGCATCTTGTATCTTTGTTAAGTCTGGATGTAGGTGTCATGGCGCGCAGATATCACATACTCGTTTGTTAACCTCAATATAATTTTTAAAAGGTTTTTTTTAAATCTATGAAAAGCCATTCAATACAAATGTGAAGTGTTCTGATGAGTTGTTCGAATTTATTCCAGTACATCACTACAGAATTCAAAATTTCATCCAAATCATCCCGATGGTTGGTAATCCATTACTGTGCGCTACACGGGAAATTTTACTGCCACGAACAACTACTCTGTGGAATCATCTGTCGCCAGCGGTGTTTCCGTACCGATATGATACACCTTTCTTAAATGCCGGCAATGAATTTGCGACTCCTCTGGTGATGCAGCTGTTCATGGGTGGTAATCACTTACCATCGCGTGGGCTGCTAGCTTATTTGCCACCTATTGTATTTGAAAAAAAAAAAATCGAATGTAGGTATGTTTGTATCTTTTAAGAAAATAATTTACATTGGATAAGAGAAGGCAAAGTCGAATAGACTGCTTTTGCGTTAACTCATAAAAATACAGCCTTGGTCTAGTATTGTAGGATACATATATATATATATATATATAATTTAATCTTAAAGAAATCCGTAGATATTTCTCCCGTTAAGGGAGCTTCTAATAACAAATAGGTGTCCCGCAGGCGATGTGACATGCATTTAATTCACGGCAGCGAACAAGAAAGGATGAGATATTTACCCTAAAGCAGTCTCGTGTTTCCTCCATGTAATATAAGAGGATTTAAAATTATTATTAAAGAATAATTTAAAAATAAAATATATTTGACTACTGTCGTGTACCATTTTATTAAACATGCTGAATTATGAAAATGCTTGTCTGGTCCAATCTCAAAATGCTTTTCGGCTCAATTTTTAATTTTTATTAATCGGAATTTTAGTGTAATGTTTAATATTTTATTTAAAAAAAATATTATATATGCATGTTATCTCTAAAATAGTACCTCATACAATTACAGTCGTAATAAATAAGTATTTTGGTAATTTGTGTTTTGGAAAAATATTGGATTCCAGCTCAGGACCGACGTGGTGATGATTTGTCGGCTATTTATCATGGTGTTAGGAATTAATGAATTAATAAATTTATATAACAATTTGTTACTAAGGTAGTAGGAGAAGAAAATCCTTGATGTTTAAGAAACAATAGCATATCATCATCTGCATCAGCTTTATGTTGGAGTGGGTGTCGGTCATAGGCCATCCCAGAAAAGAAGCCACAAACATTTTAAGTTCCCAAATCCTACAACTACAACTACAAGAAATCGTGACCACTGACCTCATTGTACTCCAAAAGTAACCTGTGACATTTGAGTTGTAAAATTGACATGGACGGATAAAATTTTTAATTTTCGATGAGCACATCGGTGTTCCCGGCGCTCGTTTGCCGCTCTTTCTATAAAAAAAAAACACGGAGAACATATTACATCTTTATAAATTTTATCCGTAGATTATAAATTTAAACATGGTTGCCATCTATTCTATCAAAAGAAAAAAAAAACGTTCCACCTCAGTCCTCAGGGGTGAATACGATCTTGATCTTAGTTGAAATCATAGGATGTCATGGGACGCAGTCATCAATTACCATCTTGTTAAATGCTCATTTGTCATTACTAATATTATTAAATAAAAGGTCAGCATTATAATATTTCTGGTGTAGTACGAACAGTCAGATATATAAAAATAAATTATTTATATATCTGACTGTTCGTCATTCTTTATAGACAAATATAACACTCAACTAAATTTTTGCAAGCCTTGTATGTGTGTTTAAATTGCGCAGAACTTTTGAACCTTTTTAATACAGTCCACGGAACATTAGAACCTTTTAAAATACAGTCCACTGAGCTCTGAGTGTGAGAGAGGATGCGCGCGCATATGTATGTATGTATGCGTGTGCAACTGAGCTATAGAAGACGACCACTGACGTGGGTGTCGCCGACAAGTATTATGAAATTTATATACGTGAAAGTATTATTTGCTTGCTACTCATTTTATCACTTCAATTTTATTTAAACACTTTAAATTATTATATTCTGTAAAATGCCATCAATAAAATCTAACCTCAACAATGCGAGGAGCAGTGAAGTATAACGCAAACGTGTTGAAAGAGCTCACCAATTAGCAGAACAAATCACAGCCAGAAACAGAACTCTAAGAATCAGGACAGCAGAGAGTCGTGCACAAGAATCTCAAGAAAAGCGTGACGAACGTCTGCGACAGACGATTGCGACAACAAGAGCGGCCGTGAACTACACATACCCTGCCGGCCAAAAGTTTAAGATCGCACATAAACAACATAATTATCCGCCAATTATAATAAAATCCCATAGGATAAATAAAAGAAATGCACATCTGCATATTCTATTGTTGGTATCGAATATTTAAAGAAGTCATTCTTTTGTTTATTTTCAAGTTATTGGACACTAAACATCTATTGTTTTCAAACACTAACGCTGCGCTAGAGCGAGGTGGTAGAGTCGTAATAATATTTTTATAATGTCCTCTTTACTAATTACTTTGCTTTTGTTACGTATTGGTCAATAATTAGGATTATTTAGCTCCTGAAAACTTCACATGTCTTTCTTACTTATTATTACCCGAGTTTACTTGGGTTTGATCACAAACAATCTCAATTAGTCTAAACTTGTGGTATCTACAGTGAAGACGTCATAAAATGGGAAAAGCTCGAAAAATTGGCAGTGAAGTGCGTACCTGCCATCGTTGTTTTACATAATGAAGTCATATCCGATCGTGGGATTGCTTCACAACTGAAGGTATCGAAGACTTGACATTTGTGTTGGCGCATAAGCGTCAGAGCGTTTGCTTTAGAGATCAGGACATCAAGAATCGAATACTTCATTAACACTATGGGTGTATAATAATAGTAATTTTAGACCTCTCACCTATAAAGAGTGAGAAGCCCATGTAAAAAAGTTTTCCAAGAAAAATTTAGAAGTCTATTGCTGAACGATATGACGATGGCAAACGAAAGCCCTTAGCTTCCCCACAAGCTTCAAACGATATTGTGTTTTAAAAGACTACTAGCGCCATCTAGTACAGATTAGATATAGATGGCGGTTTCGAAGCGTAAAGAGGTTGCTTTATAATTATAAACATTTAATATTCGGAAAACAGGGGCATAAGATACTTACGTTAATTTAATAAATATATTATATATAGTATATTGTGCATTTAATAAAACTCATTTTACATATTTTATAATTTGTAAAATATAAATATCCTAGTTACCTAGGGCTTCCGTAAGCTTTAAAAATTTTTTTTTGGTTTTACTACGCAGAATGAAATATGTCTTGAGATAATGCAGCGGTACATACAACGATACGTCATGCATTAAAAAAGTTAAAATAAACTTCATAAAACAGCAAAATTAGTAATACGCTTAAATTTGTTTTCAGTTGACTCGTGGTAAAACATATTATATCTTTCTACATTTTATCCGTAGATATAAACTTCAACATGACAATAAGCGTTCCATCATGCAGCAAGTAAGTTGGTTACCATCTATTCTATCAAAAGAAAAAAAAACATTCTGGTGACTACGATCTTGATCTTTGTTGAAATCAAAGAATGTCATGGGACGCAGTCATCAATTACCATTTTGTTGAATGCTCATTTGTCATTACTAATATTATTAATAAAAGGTCAGCATCATAATATTTCTGGAGTAGTACGAACAGTTAGATATAAAGAAATAAATTACTCTTCATTATTTGGTAGACAAATATAATAAAAGTGTACACTCAACTCAATTTTTGCAAGCCTTGCGTGTACTTTACACTTGTGAAGGAATATATTCAATCGAGTTAAAATATTTTTCGTTGGTTGTAAAAATTCAAAACTAAACTCGACATTTAAACAGAAATGGAATTGAATAATTTTTGTAGTTATAGTTATAATATCACACACGCTAAATACGACATCCTCGTGGCCTTGTTATCAAAGGTTCAGGTCCCTGCCTGGACCAATATTTTTCTTAAACGAATTTATAGGTAAGTGTTTTACCAAGTGGTTGACATCCGAATCCGTTCTTATCGCTCATGCTTTACACTGGATTAGGAAAGGTTATAACGAATGAGTGCTTCTATACTTTCGTCAATATGTACAGAACTATAACACATATATTATTATCATTACTTAGCATGCTCTTAACTGTAGTATGAATATAGACCCTCACAGAATACCCGTGTGAATTAGCAGCATGTGTTTTGTTCGGCTAGTGTAGGAGTCCGAAGACGCTGCAATGGTGGTAAAGCTACGCTGCAGTTGAGTCTGACTGCAGCATGAATAAGAACGCGTCGCGACAGAATATTAACTGAAAATTGCAGCATAATGCTGCTGTGTTTTGTCTGGTGAGTGCAGGGATTCGGAGACCTTTAGGTGATAAGGGTCATCTTAGTCCTCGGGGATTATGATCCCGTATCAACGATTAATGTTAGTATTATGGGTCGCAGGAATCATTTATATATAGGTGAACTGAGTTGAGTTTTGGTACCCTCAAAGTAATAAAAAAACCTATGAAATTGCCGTTTTATATGAAATAAGTTAAAGTATTTTTTGCAATGTTTTTATTTCTGTTATTCAAAGTAATCACCCATGTAATCGATGCATCTTTGCCAACGCAGTGGTAGTTTATTGATGCCCTGCAGCTGGACCTTGCCTTCCGCAACGAACTCTTCAAAGGCATTTTGTACTGCCTCTCAGGAATAGATTTTTTTTCCCGCTAAAAAGTTGTCCAAATTTTGGAAAAAGTAATAGTCGGTGGGTGCAAGGTCTGATGGATACGGTGGATGAGGGAGAGCTTCCAACCCCAATTCTTGCAGCTTGGAGACTGTCTGTTGTGCAGTATGAGGTCGCGCGTTGTCGTGTAGGAGCAGCGAGGGCGACCGATTGACTAAAACTGGTAGCAGATGTGCGAGCTTCTCCATCTTCAGTTCTTCACGGTACACATCCACATTAATGCTCATGCCGTTTGGTAAAAAACTGTTATGAATCACACCGGCACTAGACCACCAAACAGTGACTATCAACTTTCTAGAGGTCATTTTGCGTTTAGGGCATTGCTTTGGTGCTTAACCAGGATCCAGCCAACTTGATGAGTGCTTTCGATTGTCGAACAGAATCCTCTTTTCTTGGAACGTAACGATTCGGTTCAAAATTCTTTCATTTCTGTGCCTGTTCGTGGGGCACCCATCTATCAAGCTTTTTTACCTTGCCAATTTGTCGTAAATGGACCAATATTGTTTTGATGTTAACATCAAAAGCTGCTGCTAGCTTGGATGTAGATTGACTATCATCAGCTTCCACAATCGCCTTTAATTCATCATTGTTGACCAAAGTGTCCGGACGACCACGAGGTTCATTTTTCAAATCAAAATTTCCAGACCGGAACCGGGCAAACTATAACGGGTTGTGCGTTCGTTTGTACAGTACTCTCCGTAAACGATGTTGATATTACGTGCCGATAGTGCCTCGTTGATGCCACGACGGAACTCATATTCCATAATTACACGATTTTTTTAAGTATCCATTATGACGAAAAATGTTCAAATGTAATGAAAATACAAAGCTTATCAATAAACAAGAGACTGACTTTGTAAAAAGAATGTCATGTTTTTAAAACAAAATAAATTTGAATTTTTAATTTGATTTAATAGACTTTTTTTGGTTTGAAATGGCCAATACTGAATAACGACAATTTCAAGACCTAATATATATATATATATATATATATATATATATATATATATGTATATATACATAGCAAGCCGACAGAGCAACATACCTCACATTAATATATACATGCACAATAATACAAGATATATAGATAGATGCCGAAGCGATATTTTAAAACGATTCGCTGTATCAATG
This sequence comes from Teinopalpus imperialis, assembly GCA_029286865.1. Lineage (NCBI taxonomy): Eukaryota > Metazoa > Arthropoda > Insecta > Lepidoptera > Papilionidae > Teinopalpus > Teinopalpus imperialis. Next base: position 3,454,546 of record JAGSMU010000006.1, read on the forward strand.
CTTTTGAAACGACCGATTTCGTCAAAGATATTGACAGGCATTCGTTCAATGACACATCGGTTTTCATGCGTGCTTGGATTCGTGTTTACCAGTAATGGGTATGAGAAATAGAGCATAAAATAGGTCAAAAATTTAGAGGAAGTAAAGCTGATTCGGTATTTTCTAAAATGATTCAATCAAACATAATATTTTATTAATAGTGCTATAACCAAAGGCAGAGTTTAAAATATTTGGATTTTGAATCGAATATATTAAGGTATGGTTCTACTCCATCATCAGGTCATATAACACATGGTTCTTCCCCGTTTAGGTTGAACCATTCATGCTGATACTCAATACAAACAGCGGTGTGCTCTTCCACGTAAAACGTATGATACAGCGGCAGTAACACGGGGCATACATTCAATATCAATCAGAACCGACAATTAGTGATACAAAATGTTAATTTTTGACCCCAAGACTCGCGAAAGACCACTAAGCTACGCGTGCAAAATAGAGCAATATCAAGACCACTAAGCTACGCGTGCAAAATAGAGCAATATCAAGACCACTAAGCTACGCGTGCAAAATAGAGCAATATCAAGACCACTAAGCTACGCGTGCAAAATAGAGCAATATCAAGCAATATTTATGTTGTGGTAAACAAAGCATTAAATTTTCTTCCACATTTCAGGTGTTTTCCAATTCATACACTTGTAACATTGCGCGATGTTCATTCATATAAATAAGCGTTGAATAGTAATTTATAGCGTTCCGGGATTGGATTTGAATATTCCGCTCACATCTTTGCACTGTGTCGAAAACTTGGCAACTAAAATTATATGTTGGGTTGTGTGACTATGATGGGGTATCAAATTCAAATTATTAAGAAATGCAACGGAGACTGCAAAAACTTAAAGAAATAAAAAGATAAAGATTTTGTAGGAGCGATGTAGAATGCATCATGCAATGTTATATTATTCGATACATACTTAAAGAGATAATAAATATATCCTGTCCGACCTCTACGCCCCGCATGGCATACGCCGATCGGCGTAGCGACCGTTGCTCAACCGGTTGAGCAGCCTCCTCCATCAGCCGGACGGCCGGTTATCGAAAGCGACCTCGACTTAGTGTGTCACTTCGCCGCCGTCTTCAACGGCGCCGACGTCTCAGCCCTAGCAAAAGCCTTAAGGGATTCTAATGGCAAGCCCGAAGTCAGGATTGCCGCCAAAATGCGCTACCAACATGTAGTGTCAGCCATCGTCAACTTTCAAGCATAGAGGGCCTTTACAACGGCAGAGTAAAACCGCGTTCCCTTAACGTCTCATTTTTTAACGCGAACGGTATTAACAATCAACGCGACGAAATCTTCAATTTCGTTCGCGATCACCAAGTCGACGTGCTCCTAGTGCAGGAGACATTCCTCAAACCGCACACTCGCAATCCCAACATTGCGAATTATAACATCATTAGGAATGATAGAACTTCTGCCGCTAATGGCGGAACTCTCATTTACTACAAAAAGTCCTTGCACTGCGTGCCCGTCGACACGCCAACCCTCACTTTCCTAGAAGCCTCAGTCTGTCAGCTAGCCATGACCGGCCATGCCCCCATCACAATCGCGACCGTCTACCTGCCTTGCAGACGTGATGCACAAGTAATACGAAGCGACTTCGTGGCACTCCTTTCCCTTGGAAACTCAGTCATTTTGGCAGGAGATTTCAATAGCAAGCACACTCGGTGGAATGCAACTAAAATCAACCCCCGTGGGTTGGCTTTAGACTCGCTAAGCGACGCACTCGACTTCGACGTCGTAGCGCCTACTACGCCTACCCATTTTCCATATATATTGGGTCACGCACCGGATGTGCTTGATATTGCCATCTGTAAGAACATCAACCTCGCCTTCCAAGGGATAGATGTAATCCACGAGCTCGCTTCCGATCATCGCCCTGTTCTTCTTCGGTTAGGGCCCTCCGCCCCAACCTCACCCTCCACCAAAACCATAGTAGACTGGCACCGACTCAGGATCGACCTGAAGGAAGCCACATCACCACACCTAGATGCTATTCCTAGGAACATATCTTCAGTCCACGACACGAACCTCGCAGTTCATGCCCTCACTAGGCACATCCAGACAGTCGTCGAGGATTGTTCGAGGCGGGTTCCCTCGGTGGAAGACCACCAATGGACCCTGCCAAGCGACATAAAGGACCTAATGAGGCGCAAGAATGCGGCGACTCGTGCCCACGACTTATATCCCACTGAAAGTAACCGGCTGGTGCTACGTACCCTTCAGCGTGAAGTCCGGTCACGCATAGCCCAGTACAGGAACGATCGGTGGGATAATCACCTCTCCAATATCGAACCTTCCCACCTCGCCTTCTGGCGACTTCCCAAATCCCTAAAAGGGGGGCAACGCCCAAACAATGCCTCCCTTAGCGCGTCCTAATAAACCACCCGCCTTCTTAGACGAAGAGAAAGCCGAATGTCTGGCTGACAATCTGGAGCTCCAATGCTCACCGAGCACACTACCGATCGACGCCGCTCACCTTGCAATGGTTGAGAGCGAGGTCGACCGGAGGAGTAAGGAACCACCTCGCGATTCCGTTACCCAAGTCACATGCACCGAAGTTGAGTCCATAATTAAAAACCTGCGACCACGCAAGGCTCCCGGCCCCGACGGCATCACCAACAAGGTGATGACACTCCTACCCATGTCCATTTTACACCTACTGGTAATAATCTACAACGCGGCCATATCCAAAGGCACCTTCCCGAACACCTGGAAGGAAGCCGACGTCATAGGCATTCTCAAGCCCTCAAAACATCCAACCGATCCATCAGCCTATCGACCCATAAGCCTACTCAAAGTCTTGGGTAAGGTATATGAAAGGCTCATCCTCGCCCGCCTCAAGGACTTCATGCTGTCCCGAGGGCTACCAATCAATGAGCAGTTCGGGTTTCGCACCCAACACTCATGCACACATCAAGTGCACCGCATCACGGAGCACATCCTCAGTAAATTTCTTCAGGGCTACCAAACTGGGGCACTTTTCCTCGACGTGGCGAAAGCTTTCGACAAGGTCTGGCACAACGGGCTCATATACAAACTATATGAGCTCGGTGTGCCAGATCGACTCGTACTTATCATACGAGACTTTCTCCGAAATCGAACCTTTCGTTACCGCGTCGACGGAACGCGCTCCGAGGTTCACCCCATTTGTGCCGGAGTACCACAAGGCTCCGTCCTAGGTCCTATTTTGTACACACTCTACACCAACGACATACCGCGCACTCGCGGTGTAGAGCTAGCCCTTTTCACCGATGACACCGGCCTCTATGTGTCTGGGTTCAAACCAGACGCTATTTGTAGACGCCTCCAATCTGCAGCCAACACCTTAGGGAAATGGTTTCGGAAATGGAGGATCGAGGTTAACCCCACCAAAAGTGCAGCCATGTACTTCTCTCGTATGGGTTCGTGAATTAAATATTTTCACGAATGTTTAATTCACGAACTAGCATACCCTTGTTGGAATCTCCATGTTCCAGTTTGATTACGTTTCACGTATTCTTTCTTTTTAAAAAATTGTTGTACAATTATTTTTATCAAAGTAAGAGGAACACAGTTCACCTGATGGTGTGATTATAGCAGCAATGAACGCCTACATCTATTCTTTGATGAATACCTGGCCATCAGTTCAATGGTTTCCGGTTTCCTGTACCGCGAAAGCTTTATGCTGGTAATTTGGTTTGGTATTCTGTGAGTCTTTTCTTTCGTGATCCATTCTTGCTGCTGATTGAAATTAGTTATAGTGTTACTACGACGTTGCCTACGACACATAACATGAGAACTACAAGTTCCAAATATTTATATAAATATTCTATGAATCTACATATATTTAAAAGAATATCAATTTTACTTGCGGGGTAGGCAATGCTTTTAAGCTATAAAATAACTTGATGCCATTATCAAGAAGGTTCAGAAAATAAAGAAGCATAACGTTGTTGTATTTAGATTGGTCGCATTCCATCTTCAGGACTAAAGACGCATGTATGTATATTTTAAATCTTTCTTGAAGATGAATGTAGATTTTTATGAGCCTAAGTAATCTCAGGTGAAATGTGTGCTAGTTTGTTTTTTATCGTCATAATAAAATACTACTGAACTATACTGGATCATAGTGATAGGTTGATAGCCTCTCCTAGATGTGTCACACAAACATGCGTTCCTTTGAAGGCATTTGCGTGTATGTTAAGAAATATTATAACTATATGATACCTACTTGAAACTTATTCAACTGAGTAAATATTTACAAACGGTTTTCTGTTTCGTCGCCCTAATAAAGTACACTATAAAGGCAAATGTTTTACGTCTGGATAAACATATTTATTATTAAAGAGAACATGATGAAATCTAAATAATTATAAGAACGATTTTGACCATAGAAACATAATACACGTATAATAAATATATACATATCATAAATATGTTCTATGCGGTTGATGTCATCTGGTAATAAACAGAAGATATCGGCGGAAATATGGTCTAGAATAATTGACTAGATGAATATAATCATTGAATTAATATTTCGTAAAAGAGACCGTAACGCTTCTTTAAGCTAAATAAATTGTATCAAAAATAAATAAAAACCCAAAATAATATTCCGTTTTGCCGTCGCGTGACTTTCCAAATCTTTAATTGTATAGTTTTAATTTCTTTGTCCCCAGCGTATACGCACCATAGCAGCTCCTTGTTTAATTACTCGTGATGCTATAAGGAGACAAATAACATTCATTTATTCACCTCCAAGAATTCTTGAACATAAATATATGTATAAAATATCAGTGAATTCTTTTTTAAAATTACTTTCAATCTTGTTAGACGCACATATTTATTTTGTTAATTTAATCAATAATTAAAAAAAACAACAATATTTAAAAAATAACAATTTTATTTTTTATTTATTATAACAAAATTACATTCTATTCTTTCTGATATTTAGCAATTCACCACTGTACGTATTTACGAGAAATTTTCTGCCACGCACAACTAATCTGTGGAATCAGTTGTCATCAGCGGTATTTTCGAACCGATACTTACGATATTTCATAAACACCGGCAGCGCATCTGGGACTCATCTGGTGTTGCGTATATACATGGGCAGTGGTGATCACTAATTGTCAGGTGAAGTTCTACCGGTGATTTCGAATGCATGAGTTGAATCTTTATTGAGGATGGATGCGGATTTCTTGGGTCACAGTTATAACTTATCAACAGATGACAATGTAAAGCTTACCCTGTAAACTGTGCTACTAAGTAAATTTATTAGATTCCTAACATTCCTTATATATGCCAATCGAACCCACGACAACATTCTTTGTAAATATATATGGATTTGTAATAAATATATAATGTAGCTTTATACACCTGCCGTGTTTTTTTACAACGCGAAATAAAAACATAATTGAGTTGCTCTGAAAAGAGATTTTTTTATTAAAGAAAAAAGTTTAAAAAAGTAAAGTACTAAGTACGTTTAATGCAACTAATTATAAATATTACCTGAAAAGAAAAACAACATTTAAAGCTATTATTTCACAAATTAACTCGTCCTCGATACCCTTCCACAGATCTACTTTCATAGTATTAAGTGAATGTATGGCAAATTCAATTTAAATGAAGTTATAAAGTTTATTTACATATTTAAAATTGACATCTTAGATACTAAGGCATTCCATACATCTATAATACTTGCAAATGTCACAGTATAAACGACGTTAAGTGATTAGATTAGCTGACTTCAAACAACCATATTGCATAACCAATACAGTTTACGTCAGCACGCATGAATTATTGCAATTTAAATTTTTCTTTGACAGTGAAGGAAAACATTGTTGAGAAACCTGCAAGTCTAAGAAAAAAATAAAAAAATATCTCAAAGACATGTGAAGTTTCCTTTTTGGTATAATTAACGAGCACGTACCACGATATCTTGTAGATAAATTAGAATGGGTTGGTGAGGGAAGGCGACTTGAAAAAAGGCAGCGTTGAACAGCTTGCAACACAAAAACACAGAACAGCAGTGTTTAGAGGTAGCTTCCGGTACGCAGCAGCAAAATGCGGGAATAATATTCCACCGCCCATAAGATCTTTGAGTGTCAAAAATATGTTTAGGAATAAAGTGAGAGAATTTTTATTTAATATGCAAAAAGTACTCTGAAAGTTGCTGCCAGAATGTAAAATTAATAATGCAATATATTGTAACTTCAAATAATAAAGGAATGTTTACGAGTACAATTTGTTTTGTGTATTGAACTATAAAAAAGGTAAAAGAGCATGCGTCTTATAGTTATTTACAACATAGGGAAGTAGTCAGATAGCAGCAGAAGTGTTGGCCTAGGTCAAGAAAATGCTGAGTTGGAACCTTATTGATCCAGCATCGTCGTTATGGTATTTTGGTACGAGTATTTTATGCATCTAATACATGAATATTTTTTTTTACACTTATTTCATAATTTTTTTTGTTTTACGGAATAACATATTTGATTTTGTTTTCTTTGTGTGCATTTCTTTTATGATTTGTTTTTCATGTTAATAGATAAGATAGAATAATTTTAACAGAAGTGTAAATAGCCTAATAACTTTGGGTAAAGCTTGCAAAACTTACCGTCATGGCTGCGAATTCGCTGTTTGATTATTGTTTTGTACCATCTCCTAGCACAAGCTTTTAAGCTTAGATGAAGTAGTTAAAGGGAAATTAGTAAGGTTAATAATAGAATTGCTAGTATTATAAAAGAAACTGGCCTACCAGACCATTTTTTTTTCTTTTTTTATTAATTTCTCGGAATGAAAAATTTATATTCTGGTAGTGGTGTATTTTACTGATTCGTGTTTCACAAACTGTATTCTAATCGTGTCCCGTCTTACACCATGCATTGCATTCCATTAAGTAAGCCGATTTAGGCTACATGATATTTTAACCGTGTAAAGATTATTAAAGGTTAATAGTGGGATGACTGTAACATGAATGGGTCTGACTAGACGTTAATTGGAGAAGGACCACGCTCTCACGGAATACCATCATAAAATAGCAGTATGACACTGCTGAGTTCATCTCGCGAGTGAAGGTTTCCGTAGACCCAGCAGTGAGGTTCGTGATAAAAGAAATTAGATACTCCTTACTTATTTCTTTGACATTGCTTGCACAAGTTATATAAATAAAACCTAAAGAGCCAGCCAGTAGAGAAATTTTAGAATTTATAAGCAAATAAATTCTAAAATATCTCTACTTAAAATTTATATTAGTTTGTAAATATATTTTGGTCAGAGAATCTGGCAAATTTGCTGGTTCACGGTCAACTTTATTATATTTATTAAACAACTAGCAAAACATTTATGTGACAACATGTTATGATTTATTATTTTCTACCACGTGTAAGTTTTGGGCACTTGCTACGTGAGAAGTGCCCAAATGAAGTCAAAAGAAGCTTTTGGTCCCCGTAATTTGCAAATTAATACTTGCATTTATAATGACGATTAAATGTAATGACCATTGTAAATGCAATTGTATATTATTCCAGGTTATATACTATCTGCGTTTCATTTTATTCTCTATTATATTAGTTTCATTCTAATCTGTTCAGCCATACTTGCATGATTGAGTAACAAATATCAAAATATACAAACTTTCATTTATCGGGATAAAAAGTATCCGGTGTTAAACCAGGTTAAAAAACTATCTGTGTGCAAAATGTCATTCATATCCGTTAAGCTTTTTTAGCACGATGGAATGACAAACATCTACACTATCATATTTATAATATAAGTACGATAATATATAATTGATCCCGTTTAAAATTCTCTTAGCTGCTCCGTCCGACTACCCAGCTAATTCTGAGTTCTTGTTTTTGAAAATTAATGTCAAGGGGACTAGAGTGGTTCTGGGGATGATTTGTTGCCTTCCTTCGGTAGACTACTTTAATACACTTGAGACTGCTCTTAATACTTTTGGATCTGACATATCCTACACGCATGTACCTTTATTATGGGTGATTTAAACACTGGCTTATTGAGTAATACCTATCGCTCTCATAAACTTCGATCAATCTTATAGCCAGTTGATCTCTGCATTCTCCTTCTATAGGCAACCACCACAATATTGACTCTGATGACTCGTGGATTTACTTTATAATTACAACATCATTAGACCAGGTGATTGTTCACGGTCTGCTCTTGTCTCTAGATTTTTCTCGACATAATCACGTTTATTTATCGTATAAACTTAAACCTCCTAAAAGTAATTCCACTATTCAGCGCAAACGAAATTCAAATATACTTCGATAAGCTTAGAAATTACGCAAATCTTATTAATCTTGGCCATTTATTGATATCTCCTACAATGAATGAGAAGGTTTCCATTTCAAACAATATTATTCTCAACCTCTATAACGTTCATGCACCTATACATCAGGTAAGAGTTAAGCGTCCCCCTGCCCCATGGATGACAGAGCCTACGGGTGGCAATGGAAAAACGTGATCTGGCTTTCCGAAAATTTAAAAAAGGCTGCACTATAAAAAATTTAAGTTGCTTCAAATTACTACGAAATCGACGCAATCAGATGGTACGAAACGCTAAATGCCGACGTGTGATGTTTGTAAATTTCTCAAAACCCTAGCATCAATATTCCGACAATGACTTATTGCCCACGTTCGATGCCTTAAATAGTCACTTTATTTCTATACCTACATTAGATCCTATAGTCCGCTCGCAAACAATAACATCCTTTAATGCAACCACTTTCAATTCTTTATTTCCAATTTGCACATGCTACAAAGGGTGAAATAAAAAAAGGTTATTATAGTTATTGAATCCGGAGCTGTGGGCTGTGATGAAGACAAGCTCACGATTTCCTTAATACTTAAATCCTGGACTTGCATTGTTACTGGTGTGCCACAAGGCGGTATACTTTCTCCCATTATGTTCTCTATGTTTATAAAATTCCTCTGTGATTGATTGTTCGTACCATCTGTATGCTTACGATGTTCAGCTTTATCTACAATCCGACATTTATGTTTTTGACTATACTATTACAAAGCTGACAATAAAACTTGATTGTCAGCTTTTCAATAGTATCGTAAAAAATGAGGACTGAATAAAGGAAAAAATAATTTTTGAGTATCTTATTTCTTTTCCTCGATAGCGGTGGCCAGGTGGATTTCAAACTCAGCCCTAAGGGGTGATAATTCATGTGCTTATGCACAAGAAGTTAGTTCTACAGTCACGACTTTATTGTTTCTATTTTAATCGAAACTAATTAAGTTGCGCGAACTTTATCTACAGTTTAATTTTCTTGCAAAGCTAATCATTACATAGTAAGCAATTTCTCCCCGCTTAGTCTGTTAATTTCGAAAGCACTGAAAATACTTTGGTTAAGTTCTACCAATGGATAGCATAACTATCGACGAGAATTTTTTTAAATCAATACGTATTTTTATTTTTTACATAATATTTTTATTAAAGTAAAAACTGAAAGAAAGCAGAGTAACTCGTGACCATATTTTCCAACTTAATTTATAATGATATGGTCATTATTCTATCGACGATAAAAGTTGTGATAGAGATTTTTTTTATGAAACTAACAAACGAGCACCGGTTCACCTACCCTCTCGGCCAAAAGTTTAAGACCGCACATAAACAACATAATTATCCATCAATTGTAATAAATTCCCGTATGATAAATAAAAGAAATGCACATCTGTATATTCCATTGTTAGTATCGAATATTTAAAGAAGTCATTCTTTTGTTTACTTTCAAGTTATTGGACAATAAACATCATATTGTTTTCAAACACCGACAAATGCTGCGCTAGAGCCAGGTGGTAGAGTCGTAATAATATTTTTATAATGTCCTTATTACTGATTACTTTGCTTTTGTTACGTATTGGTCAATAATAAGGCTAATAGCTCCTGAAAATACGTGTTTCTGACTTATTATTACCCGAGTTTACTTCGGTTTGTCCCCACAAACAATCTCAATTAGTCTAAACTTGTGGTTTCTAAAGTGAAGACGTCATAAAATGGGAAAAGCTCGAGAAATTGGCAGTTTTTCATTTCAATTCATTTTGCAACAAGATAATGATCAAAAGCATAGTTCAAAATTATTCCCAGGATATTTAAAAGAGAAAGAGGCACAAGGGGTGTTAAAAAAAAGGTTTGGCCTCCTCAGAGCCCGAATGTCAATCCGGTTGAACTTTTGTGGGAAGAGCTTGATAGGAACGTCCTTATTCGTAGCCCATCCTCGCGAGAAGAAATGTGAAATGCTTTACGCGACATTTCGAACAATATATCACAAGATACAAACAATAACACATTTCACAAGATAAAAAATCAGTTTAGCTAACTATAGTTTTTTTTGCAAGGACTGTTAATATTTTTTTACTCTGTTAAAGTATATCGTTTGTCAATAAATGTTATATTAGATGATTAAACAGGTTAATTAAACATTTAATATTTTATTGGAGTTTTACTTTATTTTCGTACTTTAATTAAGGTGGTCTTAAACTTTTCGCCTGCAGTGTATATGTAAGTATACCTTGTCACCCTCGAGGACCTTAGTACCGGTAACTGGATGACTCGATCCCCACTCCCACTATAGGATATACAGAAATGTAATGCTACTATTATGAAGGCGTGGTCCTCCCCCGTCGAGCCGACTTTATTTACATACTACAGTTGTAAAAAAAAACAACAAGATAGACAGTAACAAAAAAAGAAAATAGTAATTCAATCTTTCTCACTTGTAGAATTTGTATTAGTATAAAGATATAAATTCAATTTATTCAAATATAATAGAAATAAAAACTATAGCGCTCTAAATTTTCAAGAATTATGTACTCTGCACTAAAAACAACCATCAATTTAGTTGATGAGTTTTTATTGCGTTGCTGTATGTAAATATCAATTTGTGGGTTCAGTTGAAACACTTTTTATAAGATTAAATATAAATATATTGAAACCTATTTCGTCGTTCAATTTGATTAGCTCTGAATTCAAAAATAAATATCAGTTACATGGTTGTACGGTAAAATAAAAAAAAAAAAAATGAAAAGGCTGATTTGTAATAATTAATATTATACGAGTATTTACAATATATTTTAGTAAGTGTAGTGGGATGCTCATGGTAGTTATGATAATATGGGGGGAGGGGGGAATACATCCTATCATTGAGAAAGAAGCATAATGCTGCTGTTACAGATAACCAAGTATCTAATGACTCTTCTTGAATTTGTGTAGGATAGATGTAGATGTTACTCTCTATGTATAAATGTATGTAATAACGTATTCCTACCCTATACATGTCATAAATTAGACTTTTTGTGTTTCTGTGCATTTGTGTACGCTAACCTCCACAATAAACGAATAATTTGGATATGGATTTCAGTGATGTATTGGAATTAGGAAAAGCTTGGGCTAACATTTTGTGTTTGTTCTATTTAAATCGATTGCCAAATAAAAGAGATGAGTCAATTTTTAAGAGTGCGACCAACGTGACTCGTGCACAAGTTGGATTAAAAACGATTCTTAGTGGTTGTGCGTATACCATGAACGTAGCAGCTGACTATCTTAAATATCTTTGATATGAACGTATTACATATACCAGCAAATATTACGGAATAGTTTAGTAGAATAGTTTTTTTTTTTTGAGAACTATATCTATAAGAGATTGCTATCGGTATACAATTTCTAATGGCGCTGGATATTTTTTATTTATTCTTTTTTATCCAATGTGGCTTGCACGGAAATTTCATGTGCTTGTCAACGTTATATCAATAAAACAAAAATTATAAAGTAAACTCCGCGTAGTCATTAGAGGAATGCCATTCGAGACCGAGTTAGAGGAGGTTACAGAATCCCTCAAGGCTCAAAATTTCCCAATTCTTGAAGCGCTCAGGATGATTGATCCGCGCTCTAAAATCCCTATGCCCCCCCCATACTGGCTACCCTGGACCTGACTCCAGAAGGCAAGGCATTTTTAATTTAAAATCTCTATGCGGCCTCAAAAACTGCTATGCATCAAATGCATCGGTCAACACGGCACGCTCGACCGAGCACCCGTCGTGCTGCCTTTGCGAGGCGGAGGGTAACCCAGCAAGTTATCGATACGTAAGCGGTTAATCAATTTATTGGTGTCTTGATTAGTAATGTGATTGTTTAATATGGTTTTATTAACTATATTACACATTTGTACGATGACAGATGCTAGGTGTGTCATGATTTATAACTTTACTTGACTACTACGTTTTATATAATTAAAGTATAGAAAAGAATGAGAGAAGACAAAACCGTTATTTTGACCGTTTATTTACAATGATTTAATTATTATTATATATTAATTTATTTATTTTTCTCGTGTAAAGTTAGAGTAGCAAGGTAAAACTTAACTATTTTAAAATTTTTAAAATCGGCGTAGCTAAAAGATTTTTCTTAGAAAAAACGTGGTACAGTTCGTTTCTTGGCATGAATGGGTCAGCTCAGCCGGGGAAGACACTGCTATGTTTCGTCTGGTGAGTGTAGGGTGCGTATATTACTGGTGACGAGGCATTCCATTTTAGTCCCCAAAGGAGACAAAGCATCTGCATAATGATTCCTTATCGAGAATGAATATCGTTATTAGGTGACATGTGTGCTTTACCCTCAGAGCAATAAATAATAATAACAATAATATACTTATAAATGTATGTAAATTTTATTAATTTATTCTATTGACCAATCAGGCGGAGTTAGAAAAAAAATATCCCCTTAATAATAATAAATTTATTTTTTAAGTACTATTTACAGATTATTTGAGGTCCTACTACTAATAACTAAGTATAAAGAAAAACCTTTACGTAATTATAGTAAAGGGTGTCTCAGAATGTTTTTCGTTTTTAGATGTTAAATAAAAAACAAAATATCAATTAAATCTCATTTTATTTAATGTTAATTTAAAGAGCAGACCTTGAAGTTTATTTATGAAAAACAACAGTTTGCAAATGCGCACCATTCATCTGTTCACACTCATTTAACCTGGAGCTAAAATTTTCAAAAACTCGCTGGAGCATCGCTCTTGGAATAGAGTTGATTTCTTCAGTGATTCTTTGCTTCAAAACATTCAGGTTGGGTTGCAATGGATTGTAAACTTTGCTTTTTAGGTAGCCCCATAGGAAGAAATCAGCAGGCGTTAAATCAGGGCTCCTCGGTGGCCAATTGATGTCTCCTCAGCGACTTATCACTCTTCCAGGGAATAAATCGTGAAGACCAGCTAATGAGTCATTTGTAACATGAAAAGTGGCTCCATCTTCCTGGAAAAAGGTGTTGCGGTTGTAACCCTTCTATTTTTGCATTTCTGTAGCCAAAAAAGTCCGGATCATATGGCAATATCGGTCAGAATTAACGGTCTGAGTAAAAAAAATAAGGACCGATAATTCCTTGACTTGATATGGCAGCCCAAGCAAGGGCTACTGATGCAGTTCTAACGGATTCTCGGAAGCCCAGTATCTGCAATTTTGTCTATTCACATGACCGTTGATGTGAAAATTCGATTCGTCGGAGAACCAGATGTTATTGAAACTCCTAAAACTTTTATAGGGGTGAAATATTTCGAAATAATGCGATGAACCGTAGATTTGTTCAAATTAAGAGAAGCTGCGCGCAATCTCAATGACTGTCGTGGGTCTTCCATAACAGACTCTCGAACGCGATCGACGTTCATGCTCGTTCTTGATGTCCTTTTACGCCCAGACGATTTGTCCGGCATTGTATTCCCAGTCTCTTCAACCTTGCACACCCAACGCTTAATTAAATTGGCACCTGGCACATGTCTTAAGCTTTTTAAATTAAAATGTGTCCTGTAGAGACGACGAAAAACAGTGTAGGAATCGTTGTTTTTATAAAACGCTCTCACGCAAAACGCGCGCTGTAATGCCGTGAAACTATTCATGACTACTAAACTTAACAAGCCGGCCAAGCGTTTGAGTCCACTCCCCTCCCCCTGCTACCTGCGGTTGGCGCGTATTGGTCAATTCAAAAACGAAAATCATTCGGAGACAGCCCTTTATATATTTAGATAACCTTAAGTTGCAATTGTGGTGTAAGGATTAGTACCTTGATAAAGTTGTCATGAATTGGGCTGGGATGTGAGATATTGAATAGGGACTCGTCCTCGTCTCCAATATGCTAATTAGATGCTTAGACTATTAAACCGTCGTTTACTTCAATCGATATCAAATCTAAATTAGATGTTTAGTTAAATATTGCTATTACAAATAAATTTGTTGAAACAAATTACTTGTTATTCTATAATTAGTTAAAAAGAACACAACATACTTGTTTAATTTATTACATCAATGAACGGTATGTTTTACAGATTGATATACACAATACAGATAGGACATGTTAAGATAGATTCGACCATTACCATTTTTGCCAACTCTTTTATCCATTTCACCTTGTAGCAGTTACTACGTCTGCCATTTTATTTGTTAACTCACTTTTTGTAATATCTAATAAATAGTTCTATTTGTGTAATGTATATTTTTATGTTTATTTTAAATTTAATTAAATTTTAATCACTTTTGTCATCTCCACATACATACATAACTTTTTCATTGCATATATATACATAACTGTTTTCTTTTTTTCAATATAGTAAAAATTGTATAATGATCAAGATCAGATAAAGACTAGGTTTTGAGACATACAGAGAAGTTAGAATAGATGAATTCGGAGAAAAATAAATGACGACGACACCTAATTTACCAACACACAAGAGTTACGTGTCTTAATCATATAGGGAAAGTTATTTCGGATCCAGGACAAATTGTATTCCTGCTCTAAAAGCGGATGTGCCCGCAGGACTCTTTACTTAAATTCTAAGACCAGTATTACTCTCAATGGCAATTTCCTCGCGCTACCGTAGCATACAAAGACTCAAAAAGGGGATATTTATATTAAATTATCTTGTACATGTTATGCATAGTTTTATATGTAGACAAGACATAACAACCCTCAACATACTACCATTAATTATTGCATAGATGTTATTTTCGAACACAAGTTACGAAAATATATTATATTCATACTAAATTATTAAAATTATCAATACATACCTGCAAAATAAATCTGTAATTTTTTCGTCTGTTATAAATGAGATATATTAATTATTTTTATCATTATCACATCTAGAATTCCTAATACTTTATTCGTTATAATTTTTTTTCAAATAATTGAAAAACTACAGCGAGAGCATTCGTTTTTCAAAATTAGAAATCATTTTAACCTGTAATGTTACAATTCCAGATGCAGAAACATTCAGCACATCTCACGTGCATCAGAGTAAATAGAGTTGTATTATAAATTTATATCATACTAGTCTATTTAAATATTAAATATAAATTAAATGATTAGATTTGTACGAAAAACAAACTATACGTTTTTAATAATTTTAAGCCTTTTTTTGTGTTGGCAACACCATCGCAAATGACAAGTACCTCGTGAAAGCTGATACAGACAAAAAACAAAATGTCGGGACTTGACACACGAGGTGACTGACAAGTTGGATGGTATGCCTACTGAAGTTAGGGATAATATATCGTAGTTGTAACTGCAAATAATCAATATATAGTAGTAAATATCTCAAATATTAATTCTATAATACAAGTGAACCGAAAAATATGCCTTGCTTTTTTTTACTACTAATTATCATTTTTTTTACTAATAAGGACGTTATAACAAAAAGATTATTTAATGGGTTAGTAATATAAAAATACGAAATTATCAAAACTAGGTAGCTCAAAGAAACGCCTTAACATGTTACTGGTTTTCTTGGATTAAAAAGTCTAATCAAAAAAAAAATATTTTAAAATGGAATATAGTTGCAATTTATATCTAATCGTGTGATATTTTTGGCGGCCATGTTTATATATCAATAAATTAAATTTATCGTTACTTAAAATCTATAGAAATACCAATCAATCAATACAAGTATCCGTATTTTGTTCTCCAATATGGTAACACAAACAAATTGCTGAGTTTATCAGAAAGGAAGCCTAAACAAATTAGATTTACCCGAATCCGCGGTTCGTCGGGTAACTTGATGAATCACTACCTTATATTTAACTTGTATTTTGTTTGGTTAAAGCCTAATAAAATCATACCGCATCGTAAAAAAAAACTAATGAATATCTAAATTTGAAATCGATTTCGAAATGGACAAGCAGATTTCGAAATCGATTTCTAATTATGTGATAGTTTTAATTGGAATATTAAATATATCAATGTTACATTATCATAGTTTGAAATCTATAGAAATGCCAATCTATTACTATAAATATCCACATTTATATATCATATATTCTCCAATATGTAAAACACGCAAAACTTGACTATTTCTTCACGTCAGCAGTCTCAATTATTGATATCTTCCCAAGATAGTGTCCATTTTAGTCCAGTAAGTTGCTTAGTAAACATAGTTTATTTAGTTATTAGAGACTCCAATTTCTTTTTATTTATAATAGTCCTACGAGGAATATATCTGTATGTACTATTTCACTATAGAGTTTTACATATTTATGGAATGTATTACCTAGTATCACTATAATGATATTTTTCTTGTATAAATGCTCTCGACCGCAAACGAATAAATGCCGGGTCATAACAAATAAATTTCTAATTTGAAGTCCTTAAATGCTTCCAGAAATCTAGGCTTTGGTCGTGAATAAGTTGGCGTAAATTTCATTATAATTTCTTAATAATTGAGAAAACCTATTGAAATGTTATATACTATTTTTGTTGTGTCTATCGCATAATTAGTCTGTTGGCTAAAGTTCAGTACTAAATTTGTTTCACGAAATAAACGAGCCCTTGTACTAGTTTGAACGGAAACCAAGGTAACTTATGAATGTTCCATTATTGTATTTTATTATTCAATATTAGAATATGCAATTAAATACCCATACCATTAAATATATATAACTATAATTAAAGCATTTAATCGTGATGGAGATGTATTTTTATATTTTTAGGAAATTTACTAATTAATTCTCGAATTAATTAAATTATTTTAGCATTATTTTACTTTACCTAAAACTTATTTAATTATAATTAAAAAGTTATATTAACCAATTATACTTATAAAAATAGAGATTTTGGTGAGAAAAAGCAAAACGACAACACTCCACGATTAATGTCACGAAACCTAAGTTCTTTAGAGTAAAATACTTTTGACTTAACTTTACAATGTGTTTGGAAACCCGACTATGTGATTTTGGTTCTTACCATAATAGCAATTCACTTATAACAGGATTTCAAACCTTGCATACTCATCTTTACAAACTTACTTGTATTTGTTTGGTTTTAATCAATGCTGTAATGTGAATCGTAAATTTTAGGGTTACAGCTAAGGAAATTTTTGACCCATTGGCAGTAAGACAGAGTAACTTATATATACTGAGAATAGAGACATCACTTAAACGTTCTGTGCAGCGCCATCTGACGGAAAGTTATTGAAAAAAATTGGTGAAATATCTGATAATATTTTTTGGATATTAATAAAATTTTGATATTAAGATTATATTATTTTATAATTTATGATATAATCTTTATATCAAAATCTAATTTTTTAACAAAATTCATCTTGCTGTTGTACAAAGGGCCATGGTTGAATTAAAACGAAAAGTTCATTTTTATAACAGTCTTTTATATTTTGTTTCGATTTTCTACATATTGTAAGGCAAGATTTTTAATAACATCTTCACCAACAGCACTCATCCAGACACCAAATCTAACTGCTTGTTTTTTTGGGCCAGGAAATGAATGCTGAACAACATTATCAGCACCTAACAACCAAAGATAAAGAAATGTTTTTAATTTATTATGTCACTCCGTACATGTACTAAAATAATTATGTGTAGTTTAATAAATAATAATTATATTTAATATCCACAGAGGTAGTAAATAGAGACGTTTAAATATTAATGTATAAAACAATATTTAATTCACATTAAGTATATGTAAATTTGTGAATATTTTAGTCTTCTTCGGTATAGTTTCAAAATAATCCAGGTTTATTATGTATGTATATAATAATCACAAAATAAAAAAAGAAATATAGAAAAAATTAGAAAAAAGTAACAATAATAGTAATAAAATAAAAATAAATACAGAACTATATTTATTTACAAATATGCATAAATTTATTAATACAAACATAAATAATAAATATATATATATATATATATATATATATATATATATATATATATATATATATATATATATAAAAAGTACTCAAAACAAAATAGGGCCCACCATGTTTTGTAAGTGTATGAACATTAACAAGAGTAAGTTTTGCAAATTTTATGGAATTTAGTCAAAATTTACAGTTTTTAGGAAAGTTTACAGAAATTATTGATTTAAGTAAAGTTTGATTTTGATTTTTATTATTGACTAAATCAATGAGTTTTATGGTGCTTAATAGCGAGTAGATCCTCCTCTGTTCCGCATGCACTCTCTGAATCTATCTGGGACACTTTAAATCAAGTGGGTGATGATTCCTCGGGTATTCGCTCCCAACACAATTTAAGGGTGTTTATGAGTTCTTGTCGATTAGTCACATTACTGAATTTCAATTTGAGGCTTCTTTTCAATTGGTCCCATAAATGTTCAATGTGGTTAAGATCGGGACTCATGGCCGGCCACGGTAAAACCGTAATATTGGCTTCAGAGAGAGCTCTCTGGGTTGTTCGCGCTGTATGTGGGCGAGCATTGTCTTGCATAAAGACGAAGTTTTCACCCACTCTTTGTAAAAATGGGATAACATGGGGCCGAAATATTCAATCGACATACCGGGAGGCAGTTATGGAGCCTTCTTCCAGAATTACCAGCTCAGTTTTACCGAGCAAGCTTATTCCAGCCCACACCATAACATTTGGACCTCCAAAACGATCCGTTTCATGTAGGCAAGGTTCTTAAAAACGTTCTCCTTCTCTTCTTCATATGCGCACTCGACGATCATCGTGATCAACTTCACTTTACTTTCGTCCGTAAAGAGTACATTTATCCAGTTGTTCATTGTCCACTCCGCATGCTCTCGAGCAAACCTCTTACGTGCTGCACGATGCGCTCTTGTCAATTTTAGACGAATAACATCAAGACATCTGGAACGTTGTCCGTCTTCATGGAGCCGATTTCAAATGGTTTGATCACTAATTCATGGGCCAGTCGATTGCCGCAGTCGATTTTGTAAGACGCGGGCGGGAATCGTACGCTCTCGATGTGCAGTCAATCTGAAATACCGGTCTTCCTGGATGGTTGTAGCTCGCGCTCTTCCTGATCTAGATCTCCTCGCGACACTACCAGTCTTTAGAAAGCGTTCCCACGCGTTTCGAATAGCTCGTCGCGACACACGAAGACGTCTTGCCACTGATCTCTGAGATTCTCCCTCCTGAAGCATAAACACTGCTCTTGTTGCTGTTTCCACATCCATATGACGCCGAGAACCAGGCATAATGATCGCGAGTAACACCAAAATAAAGTCAAAATGAAAAAAGTAGACGTGAGACTGTAACATTCAGAATGTGACAGAGGGTACAAGTGACTGAGAATTTGAGTAATAAACGTTTTTTGGAGTACTTCACTATTTTTGTCTACCCACCATTTAATTCCTGACTTTAAACATTGATAAAGTTAGATAAACATGTCAACAATACTTCGAAATATTTAACTTCACTATTCACTACCCAACAATTTTTTTTACACGAAATTCGAGATTAACTTAGAGTGGGCCCTATTTTGTTTTGAGTAGTTTATATAGCATACAATAAAGCTATCATAATATTTCATTATATATTCAACTGGATAAAGATAAGTAGTGTTCCTTCACTAGTTTTTTCTCTTTGTTATATACTCGTATTGTTTGATAAGATTTTGGATCAATAAATTAGTTATGTCTTACTATGATCAAAAACTCGTTCTTGATGCGAAGTAGCGAAGGAAACTTTTGACAGCAGTCACGGAATACTATTGGTTAAGGAAAAGTTAGGAGTTGGAGATTTATCTCACTGAAGTAATCGAATCTGTCGCACCCGTTCTGTCGACTTGTCACTTCATATTGCCTCGGTTTAATCAAATAAAGTATTGAGGTTAACACTTATTTAACACGTATTTTTAATATATATTTATAGGCATAACTTTACGCGGTATGGCCACCTATGGCATGGCAGGTTGCAGGTTATTTTTAGCTACAGCACCGATGGGTCTGGTTGACAGTGGGCGACAACTTGGTCCTTCCGGTCAAGCCGATCAATTCATGCTATAGCTCAAAGTCATCAACAGCCTGGCTTTGCCATTGTTGAAGATATTCAACAATACCACATACCGGTCAACTTCCAAGCGAACTCTACGAAGTTGGCTTAAAAAAAAAAGGGTTGTTTACAATTCATCTCGCATAAAATGGTCTATAAAGCAAATTATCGCTTGTGTTGACAAACGCCTCCTCTACAGATAGAGTTACACAGTTGTCGTTTTAGTTACTTTTACAGAATAGAAAGCAACTGGCGTATTTTTTCAGATATCGCCCATCTTCTAAATAATAGCTTCAATATTACGAGTAGAGAGAGAAACATGATTAAAGATAGATTTATAGTATTTAACACACACTTACAGTCTGTACATTATAATTTATATATAAACTGTAATTATGTAATAACTAATGTGTTATAATATAATGCAACGTAATAAAATAAAAATGTAATAATATATATCGTGAGTTTCCATTGTTATTAATTTATAACTAATGTGTTATAATATAATGTAATATAATAAAATAAAAATGTAATAATATAAATCGTGAGTCTCTATTGTTATTAATTTATAACTAATGTGTTATAATGTAATGTAATGTAATAAAATAAAAATGTAATAATATAAATCGTGAGTCTCTATTGTTATTAATTTATAACTAATGTGCTATAATGTAATGCAACGTAATAAAATAAAAATGTAATAATATAAATCATGAGTCTCTATTGCTATTAATTTATAGCTAATGTGTTATAATATAATGCAACGTAATAAAATAAAAATGTAATAATATAAATCGTGAGTCTCTATTGTTATTAATTTATAACTAATGTGTTATAATGTAATGTAATGTAATGTAATGTAATGTAATGTAATAAAATAAAAATGTAATAATATAAATCATTGAGTCTCTATTGTTATTAATTTATAACTAATGTTATAATGTAATGTAATGTAATGTAATGTAATGTAATATAATAAAATAAAAATGTAATAATATAAATCGTGAGTCTCTATTGTTATTAATTTATAACTAATGTGTTATAATGTAATGTAATGTAATAAAATAAAAATGTAATAATATAAATCGTGAGTCTCTATTGTTATTAATTTATAACTAATGTGCTATAATGTAATGTAATAAAATAAAAATGTAATAATATAAATCATTGAGTCTCTATTGTTATTAATTTATAACTAATGTTATAATGTAATGTAATGTAATGTAATGTAATGTAATGTAATAAAATAAAAATGTAATAATATAAATCGTGAGTCTCTATTGTTATTAATTTATAACTAATGTGTTATAATGTAATGTAATGTAATAAAATAAAAATGTAATAATATAAATCGTGAGTCTCTATTGTTATTAATTTATAACTAATGTGTTATAATGTAATGTAATGTAATGTAATGTAATGTAATATAATAAAATAAAAATGTAATAATATAAATCGTGAGTCTCTATTGTTATTAATTTATAACTAATGTGCTATAATGTAATGTAATGTAATGTAATGTAATGTAATAAAATAAAAATGTAATAATATAAATCGTGAGTCTCTATTGTTATTAATTTATAACTAATGTGTTATAATGTAATGTAATGTAATAAAATAAAAATGTAATAATATAAATCGTGAGTCTCTATTGTTATTAATTTATAACTAATGCGTTATAATATAATGCAACGTAATAAAATAAAAATGTAATAATATATATCGGGAGTTTCTTTTGTTATTAATTTATTGTTATACAGCATGTGTTACACATATAAGCCATACTCATAACGATGCTCGTAATAGCCATAACTAAAATAACTAATGAAACCATAATGAAGTTTAAACAAGTACAACTAATATTGGAATCGAATATTTATACGGGGAAATAATGAATAATTCATTAAGCCCGTTGAATAATTAGCGTGTTGTTTCGCAGAACAAACGAATCCCTAATATTCTTTTAACAGAAAGATATAACCGATACAATCTGTTCGGTATATTCTAAGAAGAGAGAAAAATAATTACCCCAAACGTGCTTTGTAGTATAAATATGAAAAAGAAAGAATATTTTCGTGTGATGGCAAATTTTGTACACAATTTATCATTTGAGATACATTTTTATTTAAGTAAAGGTAAAACCGGTTGGTGTCGGCATTAGAAGAAACCACTCCATCTCATCCCGTGGGTAAGGGAAATACGGGAAACCCATTACGCAACCAGTGGCCACCGATAGATGACCATGGGTTGTCCATCTCTAAATTCCAGACCCTGTCGAGCGTTAAAGGTATATTACAGTGGTAGAGGACCGGGGTAGGACCACGCCCTCACAGAATACCAGCGTAAAATAGCAGCATAATGCTGCTGTGTTACGTCTGATGAGTGTAGAGATCCGGAGACCATTATTATTGGTAACGAGGCATTCAGCCCTCAAAAGCGCATAACAGCGCATAAGCAGACAACGCATCTGTATTATGATATATTGAAGGATGAATGTAGAAGTCATGGGCCGCAGGTCTCACTTGCCATCAGGTGAACTGTGTGCTCGTTTGTTACTCTTAATGTAAGAAAAAAATAACTGGAACAGGGAATCTGCGGTTACCAACGCTCTTGGCAACTATGGTTTTGTAATCGAAGCAAAGTCTATGGGAGAGACCTATGTTTAGCAGGAAGGTAGACTAGGGCTGAAATGGTGATGAGTTCAGTTACTTTAACAGTTCCCCTAAACTTTATGTGTAGTAATTATTCAAATTTGCGATGATGTTATTTATACTATTAAATTTCTAGGGATTGTGATAATTTACTATCAAGTCTATTATATATAATATACAGTATAAGTATAATATAATATATAAATCTATATAGTAGTAAAAGCTGATCAATATGTTTTCAATACTTCAAAGATTAATAATAATAATAATAATAACTCATTTAATCAATCCAGCATTAATAACATAAAAATTAAAAAAAGAAGAATTAAACAATAGATACAAATATGAAAAACAAATCATAAAAGAAATGTACACACAAAGAAAACAAAATAAAATATATTATTCAGTACAATAAAAAATAAAATAAAATTAGTGTAATAAAAATATTTCAAATATTCATTCATATATCAAATTATATGAATGAATATTTTTATTACGCTAATTTTTTTACATTCTATAATAGTATTAGATGCATAACATACTCGTACCAAAAAACCATAACAACGATGCTGGATCAATAAGGTTCCAGCTCGGTATTTTGTTGACCTATGCCAGCACTGGTATTCTGCTGGTACCTGATACCTGACTACATCCCTATGTTGTAAATAACGCGTGTAAACGAGCAAACTGAGCGGGGTAAACTTATCCCTTGTTTATATTATGATTTTTTTGGGAAATGGAATGACAAGAAAGCACATACTAGTTCTCCTGATGGTGAGTAATTTTAGTTTATGACAACCACATTCATCATTGAGAAGGAAGCATATTTCAGATGCGTTGTCACGCCCGAGGCTGAAGATGGAATGTTTCGTTATTAATAAGGACTCCGGTTTCTTTTTTTCACTAAACGGTACACTGTAGCGTAACTACGTTATACGCTGGTTGGCAGCCAACTTATTTGTACTGTAGCCAGTTTTGTATATTATCTAGTCTGAGGATGACATCATCCGTATAGCTTACAAATACTCCAATACACTTGATTGCGCGGAACACTAGAACCTTTATGATTTAATTAACTTTAAAAAAAATATCAAGTTTAGTTTTACTTTTCGTAAAATTTATTTAAAATGTATATAAATTATATTATAAATAATTCATTGCCCCATCTTATACTGTTAGTAATATAAGACTCGACAGAGAAAAAGCAAACGAGAAACTCGCCACTCAATATCCCAGAGAATTTGTCTCGTAAACTGGAAGGAATACTCTTGAACTAACTTTATACTGCTTTCGATAAAACAACTATTAAATACGCATCAGTCTGGCTTGAGGGTGTTTGTTATTCAAAATTTCGGGTTTAAAGGTATTGTAATATTTTAATTAATTTTCATGAGATGCTGCAGCTACATTTCGATCGGTAATGATCAGGTTTTATAAGAGTGTCAGTTTAACATAGCTGCTTCACGCTAACGTATGATGTGTGAAGAAACCGAACATCTAACAATTTCTGAAGTACGGTCTTAGTCAGGGACGACATTGATTCTTAGGAATATTTATGTAGGTTAGTGTTCTCTGTGAAACAACCTGTTTTTATTTCATAAAAAAGGCCTTTATTATTTAGAATATAGGAAATAATTATAAATGATCGTTGTCATTTAAACAATATAAAGGCTAAGAACATATTGAAAGTAGTTTAGTTCTATAACTTATTCTATATTGTTTTTTTTTTATTATATTGTGAGATACAAACGAGCACACAGTTCACCTGATGGTAAGTGATTCCTGACAATTGAGAACCAACTTAATTTACTTTCTCATACAACTGAAATTAGTAGACCAATTTAAAACGATATATGATATATGACTTTATTTTTTTTTCATCAATATAGATACACGTACACACACACACACACAATAAATAATGCTATTAAAACTAGTTTTTTTTGTAGAACTTACTTACTGTTAAAGAAAACTTTTCCACATTTTTTTAAGTTCTTTGAGAGCAACAAACGAGTACACAGTTTACTTGATGGCAAGAGATTCCCGCGGCCCTTGACATCTACTTTCATCCTGGAAAAAGTATCATTATGCTGATACGTTGTCACCCTTGAGGACTAAGATGGAATGCCTCGTCACCAGTACTAAAAAAAGTCTTCGGATCCATACACTCGCCAGACGAAACACAGCAATTAATAAAAAATAATAAAAACGCTGGTATTCTGTGAGGGCGTGGTCATACCACGATCGAAATGACCCATTCATTCTGCAGCTAGAAACAAACTGCAGTGTAGTTCTACCACTGTCATAAACATAAGCAAATCTCTAACACCTACACACCTCTACACCTACTCAGGTGATTGATAGCTTTTCCAAAACTATACCTAAGTCAAATTACTAGTAGGTATTAGAGAGCTAGCAGGTGGAGATTATATTTAAATTTTTTCAGTCTTGATAAATGAATTGTTTAAGATCTTCCAAAAAAATTGTAGGATTTTCTTATAAACATTTAAATGACAGTTACCTCAATTAGTTTCCGCTTAAAAAGATTGACGAGGTAAATTGAATACCGATAAATAAATTTAAAATTAATAAAAGTTATCTATTTAATAAAGACTTAAAGGTTACATAAAATAATTAAATACGAATAACAAGACGAAACAAGCGATGAAACAGATTCGATTATTCTGTTAGCGTATTTAATCTGCAACTTCTTACTTTCCACTTAAAAATTCCTTGAGAGACTTAGCAATCCGTGGAAATCGTGGAAAGTTTTCTTTACTATGCCAACTTCCGAGTAAGGTGTATAGTACATCTATAATATATAAGTAATAGTATCGTGCCAAATAAACAGTTGCCAAAGGGCACAACTAGTTTTGTGCAGCAATATGGATGGGTTGGCTCAACTGAGTATCAAGCGAAATAGCAACATAATCCTGCTGTTTTACTGTAAGAGTAGGGATACGGGAATTAAATTACATCCTATTTCTCGAGAACAACAATGCATGTACCTTCATCACTTTTTACACACACAGTTTACCTAATGGTACTCACACGAGTACCATTAGGTAAACAGTGTTTCCGTTCCGTGGGCTTTTTTAAAAAAAAAAAACTAAGTTCTCAACAAATCGTTTAATGGTGTAATTAAACTTTACACATTTATATTTAACTTTATTTCCGAACTCTAAAGTATTTAATTAGTTGACCGATCAATCCGATGACTAGATTCGGACTGAAGTAATGGAAACAGAAAATCGTACTCGATAGTTCTAAAATGCAACATCAGCATAATTATAGGCTGTGGAAAAATGCGGAATGCATTTAGTGCTGAATAGGCTCTATAGCCATAGTAATAAGGGTTATAACAGTTCGTTTTCTAATGTTATAAAAATGAAATTAAAAAGTTGGGTAACATCGCATCATGTAGTATAGTAATGACATAATTATCTTAGATGGCTTTACGTTTCTTAATATAAGAAAAAAAAATATTTTCTTATGAAAGTTTGAGGCAGTATATCTCAGAACCTGATCACCGCTGACGTGATAGCATAATTTCTGTCTGTCTCAGATGAAAGATCTGAAAATGTACTCGCTACAAATTCTTGCAAATACAAATAGGCTCACGAAACATGCAATAGTATATTATAAATAAGTTGTTTTAGTTCCTCTTTACTTGTTCTACTGATGTGTAGTCTTTTAGGAGATTTCCGTTTTTACTCTTTCAATTAAAATATATTAATATTAATTAAATGCAAAAAATTACTTATATCGTGATATACTTTCTGGATTCTGAAAATTTTAACATTATATTTAAATGCTTCCGTTTTATTTGTTTCTCTGCGCATGCTGTAACTGCCTTTAAGTGGAATCATGTTATGCTTATTACTAAGGTATTGTTATAATTAAGTAAAAAACAACATGTTATTCCGTTGGTGGTTCTTTGAAATAAATAAATAAATAAAAGCAATAGGAGAGTAGGGGTGGTATTATGCAGCGCTAGACTCCCTACTCTACAACTAAGGCAGGGTCGCACCACTGATGCGGCAGGTGAGACCGCGGGGGAGAGAAAAGTAGGTATTACGCTGTGCCACACTCCTTGTTCCATACTTGTTCACAGTCACAGTTTACATTAGGGATGTTAAGGAAGTGGTTTTATCGGAATCGTAGTTTTTAAATTTGTTTTATCGGATTCGGAATCGGAACCAGAACCGGAATCAGAACCAAAATCGTAAACGAAGACGGAGGTAAAAAGGAAATTTATTAGGAGCAGTTCAAAATAAAATAATAGGACTATCTTCCCAGCAACCGGGATTCCCCGTACTATATGTATAAAGTTTATACATGTCGTACGGGGAATACCGGTTTATACTAAAAACCTGTTTGAACGCGCTGACGGTCTGCTTTCGCCGACCCTTATGTATGCTTCGACCTCCGATTAAAACCTCCGGTTCAATATTACCGGATCCGAAGTCGAAATCGGGGGTTCCGACCTTTCGGAATCGGAATCGAACCTCCGTAACATCCCTAGTTTACATATGCCGCTGGAGGTCGGGGGTATGCTGCTTCCGACTGTAATTTTCTCTCACTGCCGACCTTAATATGGTGGACATTGACAATTGACGAGCTGTAGATTAAGGAGTCTTAAGGGAAGGGTGCTCTGTTATTCCGCAGTACTTTGTGTAATGAACCTTGTCATCCACGTGGGAAAAAAAAGGGCTTACGATTAGTGACGTTGTTTCTCACAAAGCTATACAGTAATATAGCATCACAATCGTAATCTACTATCATGTTCGGTACTAAATAGTGTTTATGTGAATTAATACATTTGATATTACAACACGATAAACTGACCATAACGGCTGTAAATCAAATTAATTGCAAATAATGTTTAAGCAAATATAGTGTATACGATGCCATGATATTATACAATGCTGTGTAAATATATTAATGTTGCTTTTATAACAATGTTATAATTAATTACACCAGCTATCTATCAGTCCAGTGCTATCAGATATACATTTCACAGTATGAACAGTTTAACTTATTTACCGTTAAAAATATCATCGTTATCACCAATTTCCTAGACGCATGATTCCAGGGCACGTGAACCCATCTAATTCCTGTACATTTTTATATTAAATGTCACAACAATGCTGCTGACCCTGATGACAGGTAACGTTGAATCACATCTAGGTCAGGTCGTGTTCTTCAGACAGTGCTCATCTATCTTGAATCTTTCTTGAGGATAAGGACAAATGTAGGTCATCACTTACCATACGATAAATTGGGTCCTCGTTTATTACTTATAATTTCATAGAAATATATGCCGTTACTAGTGCGGATATATAACATTAGATTTGTCTATATTATTTTCCCCGCCAACACCATCTGGTGATTTACCTAAGTCAAAATTGGACCGGAAAATTTCACTACTATTATCATTTGTTATTTTGAAGTAATGTATTAAAAAGTAATATAATTTTACAGTTTATGGACATTTACATAGATACTAATAACACTAAATCATTTCCACAACATTAACCTGGCGCATTCAAACTATGTGCTATTATGAACCAGAAGCTATAAAGCTAAGAACAGAGAAAGCCATTTCGTAATGACTAATCAATACATATAATATGTATTGATGGAATAACAAATTACTAAAGGAACAAGTCGCTATGGAAAAGCACCTTTTCTGTTGTTATTATTTAGATTTCGTAGAGTTTAAATCTTAGTTTTCCAGTGTTCATATTTAAAGTAATCTAATATTCTTTTTTATTTATAAAAGCTTATAAAACTCTCTGGACTAATTATTTAAAGAGAACCATGTTCATTGATCTATGTAACATACGATCTAGTGCATATTCATAGTAGAAAAAAAGAAAATGTGCAGGCATATCGCATTGTTGTCCTCTTTATATCGTTAACGACTGGAGGAATGTCTCCTTGGCATACTGACCACTGGTAGAAATCTCTTAAATTCACCAAAAGCTATCAAGTTTTTAATGCAATAAATTTTATGTTGTAAATCTGCCTTTCAATTCTACTGGAGAAAATTGTTATGAATTTTAACACATTGTAGAATAAACATCTCAAATATGCCTATAAATAAAGTAAGAATATATTCAGGATTATGAGACATAATGTAATTGCTTTAGATAAATATAATATACTTTTAAGATTAAAATAAAATGGTGATAATTTAAGAAGATATTAGTTTACAAAATTATCTGATGATGATTTATGTCCAACTATTAGTTTACTAAGTTTGCTGAGCTAGGCCTTACTCATAGATTAACACGAATCCGATTCTGAGTAAATTGGATCCATTGAATTTGCAAATTTGTCTATTGATCGACTAGAGAACCTTTCCACTCCATTTAATTGCTTTTGTGGTTTTTTATTTCTATTCGTACTTACACCCGGACATTCATTTTAAATGTAAAAATTTTGTAGTATTAAAAAAAAAGTAATCTGTCTCAAAAGTACATACAGTTTATCTGATAGTTAGGTTTTTTTTATTTATTTAGAGTAACAAACAGGCACACTGTTCACTGATGGTAAATGATTCTTGCAACCCATGACATCTACACTCATCCTTGCTACGGAATCATAATGCCATCTGCATTATGTTGTCACCCTTAAGGACTGAGATAGAATGCCTAGTCACCAATAAAGGATCTTTACACTCACCAGACAAAACACAGCAGCATTATGCTGCTATTTTACGCTGGTATTCTGTGAGGGCGTCGTCTTTCCCCGGTCGAGCTGACCCATTAATTGTACTGCTAGAAATAACCTGCTATGTAGCTCTACCACTATAAAGGTATGACAGCAGCTCATGACATCCAAACAAATACTTATTATTAAGTATTTGTTTGAATCCTTTTGGATCAATATGTACATGGTTTGTCATCTGTAGTTTGAGATGGAATGTCTCATTATCAGCAATTGGGTCTATGACGTATTCAAATAGTTTAATTAACAAAGGTCAAAAGATTGCTTAGAATCTTAAATGCTAGAAATAACAATTAATTTGTTCATTTCATAACAAAAAACCTATATTACGTGCAAACCGTGCGCAGTAAACGCTTCAGTTGGCCCGTTGTTTGTTACGTAACAGTTTTACCAAATAACTGTTTTTAACAGAATAAAAACCTTTTCCGTTATATTTTTTACCAGAAGAAAAACTATGAATACATTTTCTTGACGTTATTACTGATAACATGAGTTATAAACACATATTTCAATGTTACTTAGTCATCTGTTTAAACGCACATCCTGGATTCCATTTTACACAATCAAATCCTCTGCAGTGTACGAATATAAAAATAAAAAAAAAATCTATACTTTATCTACTCGTTAGAACGGCAAATCAGTAATATCCTTCCTACTTCATCCTACTCCTTGATTCAAAATGTGTGGTGACCTTGTGGTGGGGTCCTGTGGCGGATGCTGCGGTGGGTCCTGCTGTCCCTGCATTACCATCTACACGTGCTGTACGAAGATCTTAACACATCACGTCTGGAATGCTTGAAATACTTCAGGCTATCCAACATTGTCCCGTACACAATATTCGGTGCTGTTACGTGAAATAAATGTATTTTCAGTTAAGAGACTTCGTTTATTTTTAACGACGCTATGAGTGACTTAGCGTTTCATTCTCAATCTGCGTCAACGAAACCCTAATTTATTGGAAATAAATAAAATGCTACGAGTATCTAAGTACGTTTTTTATCGTATTAAGGGTGACAAGCGAGCACACAGTTCACTTGATGGTAAATCATTCCTGCGGTACATGACTCCCACATTTGTTCTCGTTAAGAAATTACAATGCTGATGCGTCATCAGTGATAAAGATAGCACATACCGCAACAACAGCGTTATGCTATTTGTCGCTGTTATTCGCTGAGGGCGTGGTTCTTCTCGGTCGAGCCGACCCATTCATATTGTAGCCAGACTTCACTGCAGTGTTTATGTACCTCTATTAAAACTAACGTTAATAGTGGAAGGTAATTCGACATTTATATATATTTTTATATCTACATATTTTTATTTACTTGGGAGCAATAACCTTTGAAAGCATATTTGCTTGTACATGAGATGCTTTACAAGAAGCAGTCTCGATGAGCTTGCGCCATATGTTATTGACTTAGATTAACCATACTTTTGTAAATATTAATTCCATTAAATATGTTCGTAGTTCTGTATGTTCAAAAGCTACTTTGTATGATTTATTTAGAATTTGTTATTACATAGTGGTCCCTGGTCAAGACGACTTTATGCTGCATCTAAAAACGGCCCGAGTGGTGAAGAACCACGACCTAGCAGAATAACAACACCACGCAGCTGTGTTTCGTCTGATGAGTCTAGAGATCCGTAGTCCATTATTATTGGTGACGAGGCATTCAATTTTAGTCCTGAGGTCAGGGTGACATCGCATCTGTGTTATGATTACTCAACAAGAATGAATACGGATGTAACGTGCCTACTTATATATGTATAGAAAAAGCAGAACCTTCTAATCCACTGATGGTGTAAGCTGAACAAACTTGTGGTAAATTACAGAAATGCTTTATCCATTTTAACTTTGAATATTAGCAATTATTTTATAAAACGTTCTATAGCGGCTCAGCCTGCTTTTCTCAAATATTATATATCTACTCGTACCCTCAAGCGTTCTATTCTGTCAAGTTATTTGACTAATTAAATAATGTACACCATTTATTGTATAATATAACATACGAACCTTTCTTGATAATCAGTCTAACCATAAATGAAAATTGTAATAAAATTTCTTGGGTATTTTAAAAACTAGCTCGTAAACCGAACACAGACAGCCATAGTTTTCGGGTCGTTTTACACTGCTTTTTTCTATTGAGTAATGATTATTAATATTAAGATTTTTTTATGTCATCACACTGTGTTCTCATGTAGAACAGTAATTTAAAGTGTAGTTTATAAGTGAGGGGTCAACGTTAACGACATCACATTGTTTCTATTCCTCCGAACGCACATGCATAGTTCTGTCAATTATAAGATGGCTTACAAGCACCATAAGAGATAATTTATTTATTTATTTATTTATTAGGTATGCCAATAGCAAAACATATACAATAAAATACTTAAAATTAACATTTAACCTTAAACATTGTATTTATTAGGTATGCCAACAGCAAAACATATACAATAAAATACTTAAAATTAACATTTAACCTTAAACATTGTATTTATTAGGTATGCCAATAGCCAAACATATACAATAAAATGCTTAAAATTAACATTTAACCTTAAACGTTGTATTTATTAGGTATGCCAATAGCAAAACATATACAATAAAACGCTTAAAATTAACATTTAACCTTAAACGTTGTATTTATTAGGTTTGCCAATAGCAAAACATATACAATTAAAAACTTAAAATTAACATTTAACCTTAAACATTGTATTTATTAGGTTTGCCAAGACTGTTGATGTGATTCTGCTATTTTTCAAAAGCTTCACGTTTTAGTGTAAAAGCGATCATCATATCTATCATGTAAGAAAAACTCCTTGTTCCATCTTCTTAGTTCAAAGTTAAAAATAAAATATTGCGAGACAATTCAAAAAACACACTTTATCGCGACATTTCTAAAGAAGAATACTAAATGAGCATAACTTCAGCCAAGACAAGGCCTTGAATAACAGACGCCAGATTATGCCTTGTAGGATAGAAGATTATATTCTGTTTATTTTTTATTCTTCATCCTAACAAACCAGTTGTACAGCACTTTGAGTTAATATGTATGCTTTCTTATTTTTCCGCGTTCTTTGAATTTATGATGACGATATATTT
The DNA here is from genome assembly GCA_029286865.1 of Teinopalpus imperialis. Lineage (NCBI taxonomy): Eukaryota > Metazoa > Arthropoda > Insecta > Lepidoptera > Papilionidae > Teinopalpus > Teinopalpus imperialis. The sequence goes on from JAGSMU010000006.1 coordinate 3,487,352, forward strand.
ATTAAATAATAATAATAAAAAATAAATACATATAAAAGCTTTATAAAGTGATTTATTGTGTTTTAAAGGTCACATGTTTGAATCTGTGGTATACTATCCTAAAGGCAGCTTTTAATTTGCGGAAATATACCCATCAACAATTGACAGGATACACTACATATACAATTAATTTCTTTTATTTTCGGTCTGTTGGCCGCTGTTGGCCCGAGGGCTTTTACAGTTTCACCGGGTTGAGAGTTCACGACTAAGCACTTATGGCGCTCAGTCGAGACATCTATTTATGGGTAACCAGCACAAGGACTCCCGAGAGGGAGCTTCGGCTTGGAACGTTACCCTGTTTCGCGAGAGCGTCTGACTCGAGGGTGCCCGAGAGGGCCGAACCTCGGAGGATACACTACGAAATATCATATCAATACTATTGGCCCCTAATCTATGCGACGTTTGACGTTAATTGTACTTCTCAGGACACTTGATGAATAAATTGACAAAAACTAACTTAATTGACTTCGACGCATAAAGTTTATATATATATAATAGTATTTATTATATTATTATACGTATATTCGCATACGGCTTATTAATATCACGTCTTAAATGGAGTTCTTAACGTTTTTGTTTTAAAACATTTATAATTATGAAATTTATAAACATGAAAGAAAATATCGTGTGTGCATTACTGAAAAATATTATATGAGAGTTTCGGAGACATGTTACCTGGGCTGTTGTATATAATTGGGGAAGTAGGTATGTTCGCTATGTTTCAAATCTGTGTTTTTTTTGTAATACTTAAAATGTTTGATTGAGCTACACTTCAGCTAATGCTTTGCCAAGAATGAGGCGTCTGGGCTGTATAATGAACCAAGCTTTCGCAATAAACCAAGCTTGAATGATTCATCGTAAGCTCAACGCTAATTTATACTGAGCGAAAGCAAATCTAAGTCTAATTACTGGGATATATATACTGATGCTAGGACATCGAATGGCCAGGGATGACAAATCACCTACGTTTTGATTCAAACTTACCAATGAATGAATGAACAGTACTTCTGTAGCATCTACTCACTTACGTTACACACAGGTCTCGAACAATTTCACCCTGTCAGCATGTCAGTGATTGATATTCGTATCTTCAAAATTGGGACTTTTGTACCTTTTTGTTAGTTGCTCGGTAAAATATAGGTGTAGTAATTAATAGACAGCTATGTGGAGAAAATATTGTGTGGAATTTGTCTTTTTAATATCAACTTTTACAGTGGTAGAGCTACACGGCAGTTTGTTTCTAACTGCAGAATGAATGGGTCAGCTCGACCGGGGTAGGACTACGCCCTCACAGAATACCAGCGTGAAATAGCATCATAATACTGCTGTGTTTCGTATGTCGAGCGTGGGGATCTGGAGACCTTTATTACTGGTGACGAGGCATTCCATCTCAGTCCTCAAGGGTGACTACGCATTTGCATTATGATTCCTTGTGTTTAGGATGAATGTAGATGTGGACCGCAGGAATCACTTAACACCAGGTGAAGCGTGTGCCCGTGTTAAATATATATATATATATATATATATATATATATATATCCCGTTATTAGGTTATTACTTTATTCTGAACTAGCTATGCCTGCGACACGTAAACATGTAATTATATCTACGTGCGTGAGACGTACATTAAAATAGACATATCATTTTTATTTGTCAACCAATTTGAATAAAGAAAATTAACTTAACTTTCTTTATTTAAATTAAACATAATTATTAAACCTTAACTATTAGACCAAGCTAATATCTATAACATCACCGAAAACTACATTAAAATTAGTTCAGTCATTGTGAAGATTATCTCGCACAAACGAACATAGATACGTAGTGATAAACTAACTGATGAAATGAGCACCATTTATCATCATTATTTCGTAAGACAAAGTATCTTCATATCAAACATCGTAATGCCTTCTCAGAGTAGAGAACAAATTATAGTACTAAACAATATATATTAATTGTGCGGCTTATCTTTTTGATTATTTTAAACATGTGTTTTAAGTGGATTTTTTTTAAACAAAGTATACATTATTTGTTTGCCGTATCTATGACGTAATTGGTCTGTGGGTAAAGTTCACAAGTGATTTGTTTCACGAAACAAACGAACCCTTAAGATTCTTTCAGCTGAAAAAAGGTAAAGTTAGGAAATTTGTATTTTATACATTTGACAGAAGAATTTACTATGTGAATATATCACATAATCAATATCGTGAAATACTTATATTTTGTTTGTATACGTTTATTATGGTTTTAAATACAAATTATAAGGATAAAAAGGAAAAGAAGAAGTTTCCAGGAGGTAAAAAGCTCTGATATTCTTAATATAATTTTAAGCCGTCTGGTTTAGTGTTCAGATTTTTATACATGAAAAGTATGATGTTTTTATATTTATCATGTATATTCTAATAATCTTATACTATTTCTAAAATAAAACTACAATTTACTATAATCGTAAAAGAAATTCCCAACAAATATTCTGTATCAAAGCATGATGTTTGAGCCCTTTGTTAGCAGGTATATTCTATATGCAAACGTTCGTACGTGGCGACAAAAAGAAAACAAAAACGAACGAACAACGTTTGTTTTCCTTTGATTGTATTCATGGACGTGGTATTTACCGAAAGTATAAGTTTAATCGGCAACTTGGATCTATATATCGTTGTTTTATAAGTTACTAACGAAACAATGTAAGGTCTAAAAAACATCGAGATTATTTTATGTAAGTTAGTTGGCAGTCAATGTCAGAAATGACTGACAATCATGATAAAATATGTAATGGGTAGAACAAAGTTCGGTTCAATATATAAATTCACCGGCGTCCGAAGGAGACCGAGTCACGCCCTCGACGACAAGTACGACCCGACCACCAGGGCCCAAGCCCTTAATAAAACATAATTATAAAACCCTTAATACACACGTACATTGTAGCCTCATACTGCCCCTGCCGACGGCGAGGGCGTCGCAAACAAAGTTGTTCGCGATACCCACCATGTCACAGGCAGGTTCTCACCATACGTTAATGATAGAAGCGTCGCTGGAGTTGTTTGCGCCCCGTCTTCTCCAGCGCCCACGCGTCCGAATAGCTAATAATAATAGCGTTGGTAATTTAGATAGTCCATAGTCAAAGGCAACTGACCTAGCTGAGGGTCGTCACCTCTTGACCCGGTGAAACTGTAAAAGTACACGGGTTATCAGCCCGAAAAAAAAAGGTTCTCAATATCTTATAATTATTGCCAGATGGCATCAACTACGCTGAATATTTTGTAGTGCAGTGCCGTAGGACAGTCTCATAAACTATAAAGTAACATGTTTCAGGAGAGTTCGATTTTCGAATTCCGTAATTAGGTTTTCATTTTTTTTATTGTAATTGGCCACTTAAAAACCTTTTAATATGCACCACGTATAACCTCTGGAACAGTAAACCTCTCCCACTCACCACGTGTAAAATATCAGGGATTTACGGTTTTAGAACGATCACGTGATATTGTTACGTGTCTACTGCGCCGCTGGTCCTAGGTTCGAGTCCCAACAAAAGAACAATATTTATGTATGACAATATTGGGATATACAAAATACCCAGACCTATGGGTCTTTTAGAATTGATCTAACATACGAAAGTTTTATAAAAGTAAACAGTTTGACGCAACATACTGTACCAAATTTAACACTTTAATTTTTCTTATGGGAATGACGATCGTATCTAATGGCACTAGGTAGGCACGACTCTTTGTCGGGTACAATATTTGTGAAATACATGAACAGTTCGTTTTTAGTTTGAAAAATGAATTGTCTATAGACACGCACTTTGCTGACAGTCTTACAAATCTCTGTGTCCCAGACACTTTTATTCAGGCCTTTCTTTCAGCTTTTCATACGTGTTCATACATGTGTAAACTTGAGTGATTACTTTCGTTTTAGGTTGAATAATTACGTTGCTTTATCCTGTGTGATTAATGTAATCTGATAGATCAGACATACATATCACAACACCTGGATATGGTGGAGGTTGTAATGACAAAAAGAACTTAGTTACAAAAAAAATGGTTAAATTATCCTAGTCGTTTTCAACCATTGCATTGGGTATATTTACTTGAAAAAAATGTGTAAAAATAGAGGTACTTATTCGTAGTCCCTAGTTTGTCTTTTTTAAGCTGGGTTAATTAATTTAGAACATGAACGTAAGAAGGTCTAGTGGTAAAAGTGTGGTATCAGCGACTTGGAAAATAAGTTATTTGTGCTGTAAAAATATTATTTCTCTCAATCGCTATCGATCGAACTCCGGACCCTCCAGGCAATAGTCGGATACTCTAACCATGACGTTACGTTTTCTTGTTATTTTTGAATTGTAGCTCATTAGTTGATTGCCACACAATATTTGGGTAATCCGTTTATCAAATAATTTGTTGTTCCATATAAATTCATGCAATACGGTTTAAGTTAAACAGATTGTAATGATGCATTGAATGCATATCCGTAGAAAATAAACACACTGATTTATATGATTATTTAGTATAAATGTTAACTATTTTTAGTTACTAAACATTTAATTTATGTTTAATTAACCCAGTTGTATTTAGAAAGATAAGTAACATCATAATATAGTGACGTTAATTCCAGAATCATTTCAATTCAAGACATTTTTCACTTCGTCTGTATACTAATAAAAGCTGTACAAAATACACAAACTATTTTGTACGACTTGAGCATAGTTATTAACAATTATTTTTATAAAATATATTTATCATTACATTAACCCGCTGTATTTAGACCGGTAAATAACCTAACAATGTTAGAAAAGATCATTTACCTTTCTCATTATTAACAATTGACAATATGACACAATGATTCATGTAGCTCTAGAGGTAGATTTTTAAATGAAAATATTTTGTCTCTGTACTAGCATAACATGACTCTACCTCGGTGAACGTTACGGCTTCACCCCTCCCCCCCACGTTTCGCAGCAGCAAAATATTGTTAATTTCCGTTTGTATTTTGTAAAAGGATAGACTTTCCTCGGTCATGCTAACACATTCGTTTCCAGTTTCCTTAAAGGAATAGTATAGTTATAAAATATAGTATAATATAAAATATTAATTAACAGCCGCGTGGTGTAGTACTTGGCTGCCGCGTCGTAGGTCCTGGTTACGATTCCCAGTCGAGGAACAATATTGAGTAACATTCATTGTTGGTTTTCGTATCTGAGTGTGTTGTATGTACGTCCTGTGACTGAAACTTTCTACTCTTTTATTGCGCAAGCACCACATTGGATGCCTCTGTATTTGCGCAAATTCTATGAAATTTTCTACGCTGTTTATAACACCTGGCAATAACCAGATAATATAGTGGTCAATAAAGACGAGGAGTATTGTCACAAATTGGTGTGCCGCAAGGCGGTATACTTTCTCCTATTATGTGTTCTATGTTGTACCATCTGTATGCTGACTTTCTTCAGTTTTATGCCCAATTCGACGTTTATGTTATTGATAATACTATTGAAAAGCAGTGACAATCTTGCAGCTATCAGAATTTTGTCTGACAAACTTAGTGTATCCTGCCAAATGTAAAACTGTGATTGGAAGCAGTTCAAGGATGCTGGCTAAGGTAGATTTTCGTAACCTCTCTCCTATATTTTACAAAAGGATTATATTCGCGTTTAATAAATCTATTAAAAATCTGCGCTTACACTTGGACAGTTCCATGTTTTGAAAAATTCCTGTTGCTTTACCTTTACCTTCTTAAAAACTTTTTATCCTGCAAAACTAAGCTTATTCTCGTTCATTCCGTAATTCTACCCATCATCGACTATGGTATGTGTGGTGTAATAAAAATAATTTTTAATGACTGATTCATGAGTATTACACAGGAAAAGTCATCTGAACTTGTTATTTAATTATTTATATACATTTATTTATATATATTATATATATATATATATATATATAGTATCTGATCTTAATGTATTTGTATATGTATGTATGTTATATGTATTTTATTGATTATTATGTATAGTAAGAATGTCAGATATAATTTATGTTTTGTAAAGTCATTGGCACCTACCGTCAATATTTCTCCATCTCAAGGGTTGATTGGTAGAGAATGCCAAAAGGCATTAAGTCCACCCATTGTACATTTCTTAAAAGTAAGGTGTTTACAGTTAAAGATAAATTTATAGTTTTTTATATTAAATTAAGATTAAATAAATAAATTAAGGCAAATAAATTGGATTACCTAATAACTATAATGTTGACTAAGGACCGTTATTATTAAGATATTTACTAAATGCTAAATTATAAAAAGAAAATAGTGATTGTCTTGTGTTCATCTTTTACTTATGAATTAATGTTTCTTCCAATAATAACCATTATATTACTGAAAATTACATTCATTGTTGATATACTATAAATATGTCTACTTTATATAATATAATATGTGTAAGTTTAAGTTCTATTACATGGGATGTTGTCAATAGAGCAGGTAAAAATTAAGATAATTAAGAGACTAAGATAAATCTAGATAATGTTTACCTGAACACAATATAAACAGATCCACTGGTAACGTATTATTTATGTTAGAGTAAACAAACCATTAAAATTTATCGTACTCTGCAGGTGTTCACCAATTCGAACAAAGTATCATCGCACAATGTTCATTCGTATACATGCATTGAGTAAATATTTATTGCATTACGCACAAGCGAAATGCCAGCCTCGGCACGGTGAAATTTGCTGAATAGCAAACTAGGTTCAGTCGATAAAATAATGAGGGGAAATCTAAAATCTATACTATATTAAAACTAGATGGATTATTTTTCGTACATTGCATATTTATTTATTTATTTACTCTTTATTGCATAAACCATAAGAAAGTTAAAGGTCGGACTTAATGACAAAGGTGTGGTGAAATATTGTGATCGGTGTAGCACTAAACTAATTATAAAAATAAAAGACTAAAAATAACTAATACACATGAAAAATAATAATCACATATAGATATTAAACACATAATTCATATATAAATACAATATAGGCACATATAAATATATATATATATATATATATATATATATAAATATATATTATTTAGATAGATTTGGTGGTCGTGGTAGTGGATTTAAATGATTCTTGTCTTTTTAAAAGAAGAGTACGAATTCTACAATCTTCGGTGACACGACTACGGATGAATAGAGAAGCACAGAGCAGAGTAACTTATAAAATGCAGCCGATCCCTGAAACAGATGAAATTGCAACGTCGAAGTGCCTTGCACTATCGAAATTATTAGAATCAAGTAATAAAAATATTTCATCTATAATAATACGTGTTGAATATTCGTTTTATAGAAACTCAAGATATTTTGAAATTTGCAAAGATCGTTAATAACATTTTTGTACTATTTACGGTCGATTTGATACGATGGATAAACATAGCATAAAGTTAATTAGCTTTGACTAAAATGTATGAACAAAATAAATAATCTTTATTAGTAACATGACATTCTTACACAAGCTTATAGTATTATATATTTGATTTACAATTACAATTACAACTATTAAAAAAATAGATGCAGATGTAGTCATAGATATTCCTAGTAATAAGATAAATCAGATAAATAATTTAAACATATAAAAATGACTCTACATTTTAATATTTTAATATTAAAAGCAATGGTATTTCTTTCTCGCCAATAAATGTATTTCTAATTATGTGACTGAATAGCATGCGTCTCCGGTATAATGCAAAAGCATCCCACATACGATACACAATGAAAATAAAATAAAATAGAGTTCATTTACTCTAGAGCATTTACCTTGCCGCAGGCTACAAATACAAACAAAAAAGGGAGCGCAACAGCACTAACAACCCTGTAGCAGATCTCATTTAATAAAAAATTAGCGGGTAAGTTCTTATTTTCTGAATACAATAACATTTCATTAAATCTCGTGCCCATTTTATGTGTGGCTATGTAAGCTGGTTATTGTGAGAGAGAAGAAGTACCGATCATGAACTCATAATTTGATATTATTGTAGAACGTTGTTGTAAACTATCTAATATTGATGATGATGACCACGGTGATATCTACTGGTTAATATCCACGGGATAATATCACATGACAGAAACTCATAACTACATTATATATTATAGTGCCGTAAACGATTCCGCACTCGGCATCTTCTTAATTGATCTGATATAATGCGTATTGCAATAAGATCAGAGGAATGTTCCAAGACACATGTATATACAACAAACCTATCCCCGATAATTTGTGATACAAAAATATTATTCATCAGCTGGGAATCGAATACAGGAGCGACGCAACAGCGAACTACTCTAGACAATACGCTACTCGGCTATCAATTATCTCACATCACCAGGTCACAGTTATAAGTAATAACTGCACACATCTCAACCTGTTGTCCTCTTTTATCACATTTGCTAAAGAAAAACAATGCATAAAAAGGGTGAACCTGATAAAAGTAAATCGTGACCTGAATTCGTATTCTTGTCAACAGGTTTTATTACGCTAAACATTTGTATGTACGTTGAACTCAATTACCGCAAATCAATCCACCTCTCCCGTGTTCGTTCGTTGAAGTCTGTTTGATACGTTACGTCGTCATTAGTGTTGCCCGATGAAAAATAGTTCACTTTCATTAAATTTATGTTACCCAGTTAAATAACATTTTATGTTATATGTTTTATTTATAATATCAATACATTTTATATTTAAGTATTTATTTCATTTATTACATTGAATGGGAGAGTTGTCACCCTTGAGGACCGAGATTGCCTCGTGAGTAATAAAGGTGCCCGGATCCCTACACTCACCAGACGAAACACAGCAGCGTTATGCAGCTATTTGTTCTGGTTATCTGTTAGGGCGTGGTCCTACCCTAGTCAAGCTGATTCATCCATTCTGCAGATACAAACTATAATTGATAGTTATATTTTGAAATAAACCCTTTTTAATGATTTAATGTTTTAATTTGCTATTAGATCCGGCGACCCAATTAAGGCAAACTCGATATTCCCTCTCAGTCCTCAGAGATGGCAACAACTTGAATATTTTTTGAAGATAAATATAGATCAAGGGCAACTGTCATCACTTCAATTTGGTGAACTGTTCCTTTGCCATCCCAAATATTATAAATAATGAAGATGTATTGTAGTAAGTGCACAAATTTCAATGTGTCTCAATCAATTAACATATTTATATGCATAAACATCATTTATGCTGAAATATATATTTCGATGCAAGATTTGCATACGGCGTTGACGTAAAACTCCTGGTATTCATGTATGACATTATCTATTAGAGTCGTGACAGAGGAATTAAATAGGTCTTTACCTATGAAATTGCCGTTTTATGTGAAATAAGTTAAAGTATTTTCTTTTAAAACTTTTTATTTCTGTTATTCAAAGTAATCACCCATGTAGACGATGCATCTTTGCCAACGCAGTGTTAATTTATTGATGCCCTTCTTGTTAATATCAGCTGGACGGGAGACAACAAACTCTTCAAAGGCATTTTGTATTGCCTCTCGGGAATTTAATTTTTTTCCCGCTAAAAAGTTGTCCAAATTTTGGAAAAAAATCGGTGGGTACAAGATGTGGTGAGTAAGGTGGATGAGGGAGAGCTTCCAACCCCAACTTTTATAGCTTGGAGACTGTGGGTTGTACAGTATGGGGTCGCGCGTTGTCGTGTAGGAGCAGCGGGGACGACCAATTGACCAAAGCTGATTACGAGCTTCTCCATCATTCTCTTCAGTTCTTCACAGTACACATCTGCAGTACTTACTACAGTGCTCACACCGTTTGGTGGAAAACTGAGATGAATCAAACCGGCACTAGGCCACCGAACAGATCAACTTTCTAGAGGTCATTTTTCGTTTAGGGGATTGCTATGGTGCTGAACCAGGATCTAACCAACTTACTGAGCGATTTCGATTGTCGAATAGAATCCACTTTTCGTCGCACGTAACAATTCGGCTCAAAATTCTTTCATTTCTGTTCCTGTTGAGTAGAGCGAGCTTTAAACGTAATGAAAATAGAAAGCTAATCAATAGACAAAATGCTGGTAGAAAGAATGTCATGTTTTTAAAACAAAATTAATTTCAAATTAGAATTCACAGCCAACCAAAGTTTTTTTTTGGTTTGAAATGGCCAATACTGAAGAACGTAAAGACCTAATATTAATAGAAGTCTATATATCATATAAGGATATAGTTACAATACAATTACTTAAAAACTAAGAGTGTCCTTAAGCTCTAGAGCTTTTGGTAACCGGCGAGTGTGTCGCAAATAAGGATATTCGCGATACCGTCATGTCACTGGTCGGTTCTCTCCAGTCCAGAACCTGTCTTTCCCATCAGTTTTCTGTTCTACGAGCTATGGGTTATCGATGCTTTCGTTCTTTTAAAAACTTAATCACCCGATGACTTCATGGACTTATCGTCTCGACCGATAATGCCACAAATTAAAAGTAGAGACTCGTTACTTTGAATAAGGACAAGTGCCCACCTTCCGAAGCTAGTAGTTGTGGCTTGATGACTAACGTTAAGGGAAGAGTATCTACGCACTCCCAGAAGAGGTCGTCGTCTGCAGCAAACTTGCAAATTGCGCCAGTGCATATATTCTCCTAAACTCATTCAACAACAAGTTATGGAAGGAGTTATTCTAGATGTTTCTCAGCATTTCAGAATACGCAACGAAGATATCCACATATATAAGATGAGGGTAACCAGGGAAAAATGAAAAATCTCAGACAATCTGTTTTCCGAAAAATAAAATGTAATTAATAATAATAATTAAAAAAAAGCTGTAATATTTTATACCGGTGGTGATCTTATTTAGTATATTTTTTATATTTTGTTTTCTTTAAGCTTCTATACAGTTCTCTGTTGGACAATATCCTATTCTAATTTTGGAAAGGTTTGCTGTAATCGAGTCGCAATACGTCGTAGCTACATAATTGCTGTCTTTTGTATTATATCGATATTTTGTGTCTAATAATAATACTATTTGATAACGGATGGTTTACATTAATGTGATTTTTTCATCCTGATGCACATAATGGTAAAAATAAAAGCACGTAACGTGCATAGTTTTTCAGAACAGTGCATTTAATGGAACGGAAATTGTAAGCGTTGGTACAACGCAAGGTTTTCACATCATGAATCTAACTTTGGAATTTTGGCACGTGGATGAACAAATTTGTCATCGTGTGTATATTTGAGGATGTAAAAAATGTTAACAAAAATATTTTGTAAGGTTTTCAGATGTACGCGTTGCAGTGCTGACACTTTTAGTCAATTTTTTTTGGGAGCGCTTATGGCATCGTCGAGTCGTAATATTTATTTATTTATTTATTTACTCTTTATTGCATTACAAAAGTTCACAAAGGGCGGACTTAATGCCAAAGGCATTCTCTACCAGTCAACTCAAGGTTAGATATGCGTATGATAGGTGAAAAAAAAAATCTAATAATACCTAATACAAGCAAATAATAATATATACAAATATGTAGAAGATAAATTTATCTGACTTCAGAAAAATATAAGTAAGTGATCACGAACCAAACTTTTAAAACTGTTTTTATTACTGTACTGTCTGATTTCATCGGACAAGGAATTCCAGAGTAGTGTAGCTCGGTTTAATATCTGTTTTAAATGGGGGTGATAAAATTAATGTTCGTCATATATATTTATATATATGCCCAAAAAACCTTATATGTACTAAAAGGTTGCCACGACATAAAAGGTTAGCGTTTGAAATGGAATGAATGAAATGTATTATCTTATAATGAAGGGTCGTAAAACTTCCTTCTACTGATACGATATAACTTTTGCATATTTTACTGGTGTTAATATGTTCGGCAATAAAAACTTACATTTGCTCCCTTATGCCGAATTTCACATATATTCTCAGAACATATTCAGTCTTACCGAAATTTACACCGAACTTTTTAGTAGAAGTAAATAATTAAGTAAGTAATTGACTATATTTAAATCATTTTTCAACCATAAGATATGATTATTAGATTAAATTAAATTAATACTTAAGACGTTTCGTATGCCCTTATCATAAATACTACATGAATCAAAAAGGGATTAAAAAAGATTTGAGTAGTGCAAAAATATTTCCCCTGGACCAAAAAAGTAATTACTTTACATAAGAACTTAGTTAGGAATTTAATATATTAGATGATATTTTAAAAGTAGTTATGAGAATTAAAATTATAGTTTTCAGACCTAAATCCTGTTCGCAGCACAAAAGAGTTGCGATCCATTTAATAATGATTTACCTAATAATCAAACTTGATTTCAACCTTAGGAGGTTTTTAATTTATTTTCCAACTGAAGGCAAGAAATGATTTTAGTTATGAAATTTGTTGTATAAAAATAATTGATGTGCGTATTAGTCTATATGTGCAAGAAGTGAAACTTCTACGGCCTATGCACACTGTTTTGTGTATTTTTATTTGATGTTTAAAATCAATAAAACAGCAGATGTAACTATAAAATTATATATGTCAATATCTCGTGATTACAACTGGATCGTCCAGTGGCACTTACTATGGCAATACAATAACAAAAGGTGTATCGTAGGTCTAGGGTTTGCCGACGTTCCGCTTGGAGTTACGTGTTAGCGCCAGTTTCGGGTGTTTTTCTGCTCTTGGATTTTATAAATATTAATTTATATTGATAAAATAACAAGTGATTTCTACTATGATAAAAAAATACGTACACAGTCCAAACTTTAAAGAAATAATAGCACGTGCTACTTGCGATGTAACACGTGCGACTACCAATACGTTTTTATTTTTCGCGTAAAGCCCAGCCGTATTCGTTCAGAAAAGAAAATGCTTTGAGTATTTTATGGTTATATTTTAGATAAATGATTTTTGAAAGTTTTTTTTAATTAAAACAATACTTATTTAAAATTAACCTACTATATTGATATACTACTCCATTTCCATAGAGTACATAGAAAATATATTTTTTACTATATAAACGCGCTATTTTATGGCTAAAAGATAAACAATTCGCTTAAACTAGACTCCACGGAAAAAGACAAAAATCTATGTATAAGATTATGTATTTTTCGGTTCATTGTTGAATGGCTTTTGCAATTTTTAGGATATGAAAGATATATTAGTGATAATAGTAAAAATACGCAGAAAAAACTAAAACGTATCGTACTGTTAGTACAGTTTTCTTCATCTCATATTGTTGATGACGGCTGTCGTTGTTCTAAATGTGAAGCAATCTACTTGGTGAAGCTAAGACAATAAACTCGGACGTAATGTGTTATATATATCATGCATTTTGTGGTGTCAAAGAATGCAGTTTTAAAAAACTTTATTTACGCGTACACAGTCTCTCGTGTTCTGACAAGGACTATTCGATGTTTTTTTAGATAAGCTTTTGTATAGTTTAATTATCACTTACATCGGGACTATATGTTACTGTTATTTAATAAAAAGAAGCTTTTCTTCACTTCGTGAAAAGTAACTTTTTTCACAGCCTGTTTCGTAACGGAGACATGATCACACTCGGATTTAAGAAGATATTAATTAGCTCATAAGTAATAGGGCTGGAAAGTTTTAAAACTTACAAATTTTTCACTTTGCTGCAATACTTACTCAATACATATTTATTCGTTAGTAAGCAAATCCTTTAGCTATAATTGTACATTTCAGGTATTTTTCAGTTAATTATATCGGTTAATGATCTTGTTCTCCCGGTCAATTCCGACAATTGCAGTGTCTTTTTGATTACCAGATGACATCAAATTCACCGTGCGGTTGACAGTCGTAGAGCTAAAGTGCAGTTTGTTTCTAGCTGTCAATGGGTCAGCTCGACCGGGGTGGGATCACTCTTTCACAGAATACCAGCGTAAAATAGCAGCATAATGCTGCTGTGTTTGTCTGGTGAGTGTAGGGATCCGGAGATCTTTATTACTGGTGACGAGGCATTCCATATCAGGCCTCAAGGGTGACAACGCATCTGCATTATAATTCCTTGTCAAGGATGAATGTAGATATCCGCATGGATGGTAGATAGGCCGCAGGTATCACTTGCCAGCAGGTGAACTACTTGCTCGTTTGTTACTCACACTGTAATAAAAACAAAGTATCTTATAGTGCCACAAACTCTAGCGCAAATACAGAGGCACTCGTTCATCATCCATTTCCCACTCACGGATAAGAGAGACACGGGACAACTACCCCAGAATTTAAAGCAATAAGCGAGCTCAGGACAAAGAAAAGAACGCAGCAGCCAATTAACCAAAAACCATTACGCCACGCGGCCGACAGTTCATATAATTTTAATATTGCGACGTTCATTCATATGAATAAGCGTTGAATGAAATTATTACGTTTTAAAATTGGATTTAAATATTACTTGATGCCTTTTGAGTCTTTAGCTGCATTGAGATCGAGTAGCGCTATATTTTTCTCTCATTACATTTTCGATATTCTTTATGAAATCCGATTCGGCATCTTTTATATATTTATTAATGTTATAAATCTATCTACATTAATTATATTAATATTATAGATAAAGCCAGGCAGACTAAGCAATAAACTGCGTTGGGTCGTTCTTTTGTTGGTTTTTGAACGCGTATAAAACCAATTGTTCCAGTACGATCCAGTTTTTATGCGTATTTAAACAGCAGATTTGAACAGATCTAATTTAATAGTGTCATACAGTTTAGATGGGACTCCCTCACCGAAATCCAAGAGTACATCACCAAAATTCAAAGGCACACGGCACTTAAGTGAAGTCGGCATATTATTAAGTCTCTTATTAATAAACTTAAGACCAGTGTTACGCGGGTTTTGGATTTGATTCTCAATCGAGGAAAAAATTTTGTCTACAACAAATTGTTTGTTCATAAAAGTTAGTTGTGTTCAGTTACGTCGTCTCTTTGCGCGATGCAAAAATACGCAGACAAATTAAAGCCATTTACATAGCGCTGTCCACAAAACGTTCTAACGATATTGGGCTTAGTATATTGCCAATTACGTGAAAGGGAAGAAACTTTTCTCTAGAGAAAAGCATCTTTTTCTATATTTATTATTTGTACAGTAATATTTTGGGTACTTTGTTTTTGTACTGTTATTTTTTTAATGTAGAAGATATATTATTGTAATTAATATATTTTTAGTGTAGGTTAATCCCCACTAGATGGACCGATGATATCGACCTATGCAAGTCTACGAGTAATCAATGGATGCAGGTACTTTAGTCTCGTACTTAGTAATGGTCTCTTTGAGGTGCCTATGTTTAGTAGGACTATAGATAGGCTGCGATGGTGATGATGTGCGATGATGAGATATTTCAATGCCGGTGTATCAACATATAATCTTATAAGCTATCGCTGACTAGTAGAATGCTAGGAATATTGAAAAAAAAAGAAAAAAAGCAACGGCCTTACCTTACTTTTTTATGTGCGCATCAAAAGTGCTTTTATGTTATGATAATTTTGTTTAACTCCTAGAACGAGAATTTAATTAGAGTCACATGGGTGAATACAATGCTAATTATTATTATCATAACATAATATGAAACTCACCCCGCATCGTAGAATAGTTTGTGCGTATTTTATAAATAGAATACAGTTGCATTAAATTTAACAGTGCAGGAAAAGGAATTTATTTAAATATGGCGTAGTCATTCATTTAAATTTATATTTTTTTCTTAGCGCATTTATTTAATGATTTTTATTTACTTACCATCAGATGAACTGCGTGCTCGATTATTATCTCCTAATTTTATATAGAATAGTTACATTAAGAAAAGCAAAATGTTCATAGTTACAGAATCAAAGGAGTGTTCCATAAATAGTAAAACCAGTGAGACTGATGCCTTAAGAAGCATCTATCCACGGAAACCCATGAAATTCCTTTAACATTTTTGAAACACTCTTTTAACATCCATTACGTTCCTGGAAACGGTTGGTCACAAAGGTCAGGACGGACTGGCTCTTCATTTCGGACAATTATGGCGTTTTCCTATTACCTATGTTGCATGTAGTCTCAATGATTTTCGGAGATAAAATAATTTAGAATAAACTTCCGAACTCAATCACTCCTTTCCTCTCTTACGATATTATGGTTAATGTAAAAATATTTATGGTAAATATTTTCTAAAACAATATTGTTATTTAAAATGTTCTATAAAGCTTTGTGGAACAAAACGATTCGCGTTGCTTCAGCATCTGCTGTTTCTGCTCAGTGGAACGAAAATTTTAGTAGATCAACACACGATGTTGTGACTAAGTTATTGTTTTCACAGCGACAGTTATATATAGTTGATTTATTGTTAACAATATTTAAAATATCTTTTTAAAGTACATCAATATATCCGACACATTGAGGCATTCCAAGGAATCATAATGCAGATCCGTTGTTGCCCTTGAGTTCTGATATGAAATGCCTTCTCAACAGTTCTTCTTACAGTGAGAGTAACAAACGAGCACGTAGTTCACCTGCTGGCAAGTGATAGCTGCGGCCTATCTACCATCCATGTGGATATCTACATTCATCCTTGACAAGGAATTATAATGCAGATGCGTTGTCACCCTTGAGGCCTGATATGGAATGCTTTCTCAACAGTTCTTCTTACAGTGAGAGTAACAAACGAGCACGTAGTTCACCTGCTGGCAAGTGATAGCTGCGGCCTATCTACCATCCATGTGGATATCTACATTCATCCTTGACAAGGAATTATAATGCAGATGCGTTGTCACCCTTGAGGCCTGATATGGAATGCTTTCTCAACAGTTCTTCTTACAGTGAGAGTAACAAACGAGCACGTAGTTCACCTGCTGGCAAGTGATAGCTGCGGCCTATCTACCATCCATGTGGATATCTACATTCATCCTTGACAAGGAATTATAATGCAGATGCGTTGTCACCCTTGAGGCCTGATATGGAATGCTTTCTCAACAGTTCTTCTTACAGTGAGAGTAACAAACGAGCACGTAGTTCACCTGCTGGCAAGTGATAGCTGCGGCCTATCTACCATCCATGTGGATATCTACATATAATCTTATAAGCTATCACTGACTAGTAGAATGCTAGGAATAATGAAAAAAAGAAAAAGCAACGGCCTTACCTTACTTTTTTATGTGCGCATCAAAAGTGCTTTATGTTATGATAATTTTGTTTAACTCCTAGAACGAGAATTTAATTAGAGTCACATGGGTGAATACAATGCTAATTATTATTATCATAACATAATATGAAACTCACCCCGCATCGTAGAATAGTTTGTGCGTATTTTATAAATAGAATACAGTTGCATTAAATTTAACAGTGCAGGAAAAGGAATTTATTTAAATATGGCGTAGTCATTCATTTAAATTTATATTTTTTTTTCTTAGCGCATTTATTTAATGATTTTTATTTACTTACCATCAGATGAACTGCGTGCTCGATTATTATCTCCTAATTTTATATAGAATAGTTACATTAAGAAAAGCAAAATGTTCATAGTTACAGAATCAAAGGAGTGTTCCATAAATAGTAAAACCAGTGAGACTGATGCCTTAAGAAGCATCTATCCACGGAAACCCATGAAATTCCTTTAACATTTTTGAAACACTCTTTTAACATCCATTACGTTCCTGGAAACGGTTGGTCACAAAGGTCAGGACAGACTGGCTCTTCATTTCGGACAATTATGGCGTTCTCCTATTACCTATGTTGCATGTAGTCTCAATGATTTTCGGAGATAGAATAATTTAGAATAAACTTCCGAACTCAATCACTCCTTTCCTCTCTTACGATATTATGGTTAACGTAAAAATATTTATGTTAAATATTTTCTAAAACAATATTGTTATTTAAAAATGTTCTATAAAGCTTTGTGGAACAAAACGATTCGCGTTGCTTCACCATCTGCTGTTTCTGCTCAGTGGAACGAAAATTTTAGTAGATCAACACACGATGTTGTGACTAAGTTATTGTTTTCACAGCGACAGTTATATATAGTTGATTTATTGTTAACAATATTTAAAATTTCTTTTTAAAGTACATTAATATATCCGACACATTGAGGCATTCCAAGGAATCATAATGCAGATCCGTTGTTGCCCTTGAGGTCTGATATGGAATGCTTTCTCAACAGTTCTTCTTACAGTGAGAGTAACAAACGAGCACGTAGTTCACCTGCTGGCAAGTGATACCTGCGGCCTATCTACCATCCATGCGGATATCTACATTCATCCTTGACAAGGAATTATAATGCAGATGCGTTGTCACCCTTGAGGCCTGATATGGAATGCCTCGTCACCAGTAATAAAGGTCTTCCAGATTCCTACACTCACCAGATGAAAAACAGCAGCATTATTGCCCTATTTTACGGTGGTATTCTCTGAGGGCGTAGACGGGGGGTAGGACCACGCCCGGTAGGTCGCAGTTTCTTCAGCTAGAAAGAAATTTCTTAATTGCACGTAAAATCCAGCACTAAGCTTTTAAGCGGATAACATGCTGTCGCCCCTTTTGCTGCTTAATTTTTGTCTTTTTGCATAAAATATTTGACGTATATGATAGAAAATAAACAGTTTATTTAATTGTTAATTTAAATTTTTTCCAGTTATAAGTCGGTCGATTTTATTTTCCTTATTCAATGCGGTCTAAAATAAAATGACGTAATAAGGTTACTACTACGTTGCTCAACTTTCGTAAATTTTCCGTTGACCTATTTTTTACATCAATAAAAGTTGAACACAGCATAGAACGAAAGTGTTTCATGGTCTATTTACAACACAGTTATAAACTAGCACGAAAAGGTTGTTTCCGGCGTAAAATAATATTTTAACGCTACTGCGTTTCGCCTGGTTTGAAAGAACGAAACCCTTGACCTGATTGGATTTCATCTTAGTCCCCAAGGGCGACAACACATCTCCAATATGTTTATGATTATTAAGGTTGGCCACATGCCTAATAACGAGTGGTTTAATGGAATAAAAGCTAACAAAAGGGAGAGGGGTCTGTATGTTAAGAAGCAGTAATGTGCAAAACCTTAGCGTGGACCGATGCAAGAATGCACTTAGAGGGTTTCAGCTGGTAGGAGTCCAGCATAATCCATCAATTGCCACCGCGGCAGAGAGGACATATTTATGATCATTTAGCGATGCAGTAAAATGAATAAAATAATAGTATTATATACTGAATAATGTTTAAGTAAAATAAAGTGAAGTAACAGGTTATATGTATAAATCATGGTTGAGCATAAGCCTTCTCTCTAGAGAGTGTGCTGGAGCATATTCCTCGAAGCGGCTGCATTACGGATTTGCGGACTTCACATATTTGCTCACCTCAAATTGAAAGTATTTAAGAATATAATTAACGCCGGCACCGGGGATCGAACCTTTCTTGATTTCCTTGCTTACCGTAAATTAAAAGAATGCGCTTAGATCTTGAGCAAGGCTCTTTTAAACAATATTTATGTATGTGACTTCTGGTTGATGTGATATTACAACAGGTTAAACTAACCAAAACTGATGTTACTACAATTAATTATTAAATCTTCATTTATAATATTTAAGCTTCTTAAACAGTGTATAAAGGCGGATTTCATGCGTTAGGCTAGTTCTCTACCAGTCAACCTTAGGGTGATGCAAAGAATAGAAGTATATTAAGGAATATGCTTAAAAACTTTGTCACGATTAAAATACTATTATTTTAACTATAAACAAGACACTATTTTGTATATTTATAAATACAAATTTATATAATGTTTAGATGATTCTACCGATCTGTTTAGAAATAGCTCCCGAAAACGATTCGTATATGCACTGTGTTTGGGAAGGATAGCTTTCAAGAGAAGAATGGATTGAACAAAGAAGGAGGAGTGGATAAAGTCAGAGTTATGAGAGGGACATAGAAGAAGAAGGTGGTTGGTTGAGCGAAGGTTTTTATCGCGTTTAAAACTAAGTTAACTATTTTTTTCTAATACTAATAATAATAACATGTAATTGAATTAGTTTGGTTGATTGATTGCTTCATACTAATTGTAAATAACTCATGAATATTACCTAGTTTTACATATCAAATATCAATTTCATTTCCGTCTTGCTAATATATGTTACATAGTCTGTTGCTGAAAGTAAGCTCTTTGTGTGATTATTTTCAAAAAGCTAATGCTGAACCAACCCCTTTCCGGTTTTTTTTTCTTATTTTTTATTACACTTATAGTAACGAACAGCACACAGTTCACCTGATGACAAGTGATTCCTGCGGCTCATGACATTTACATTCATTCTTGACAAGGAATCATAATAAAGATTCATTATCACTCTTGTGAAGTGAGATCAAATGCCTCGACATCAATAATATAAGAGTCTCCGGATCCCTACACTCACCACGTGAACACATAGCAGCGTTATGCTGCTATTTCACATCGTATTTTGTGAGATCGTGGTCCTTCCCCGAGCTGACCAATTCATTCTGCAGCTAGAAACAAACTGCATCGTAGATCTACCACTGTGGAGGATTTATTAACATTAGCGCAAATAGAGGCAATCGTTCGTCATCCCCTCCCCTACGTTAGATGTAATGCATGTGCTATTGCACATATATGTTATATTATAATCTCAATTTAACAGTGGTAAAGCCACGTTGCAGCTAATTTTCACCTGATGAATAGGTCGCCTGAATCTGTAAGTATAATAAGTAATAGTAGCTTAACGTTTTGTAAGGTCGGTGAGGGTATCCTGGGCTTCTAGGGGAATCTCAGTCCTGAAGGGTAAAAAGATATTTACACCATTGTAAAGGATAGATATTGTCACGCAGTTATCCCTTACCATTAGATGAATCCATTACCATAATATTAAAAAAAAATATATATGCTTATTTCCAGTATTTTTATATATATATATATATATATATATATATATATATATATATATATATATATATATATATACATATATATAATATTTGGGTTATCATTTATTTTAGCTTTTTTCAAAATAAGTCAAAAATGCAACATCAAAAGATTTATTATAATTAAATACAAAAAACAGTATCAATAAATCTAATCACTTTTACATAATGCATATGGGGGTTAAAATTATCGCAAATAGTCACCCCTATCACCTCCTTACGGGAATACGTCGAATTACCATAACCCTGTATATTACCTTTCCAGATTTTATCTTTCTAGCATGTGAACTTAAATTCTTTCAAAAGTTTCTAGTCTGCAATTCGATTGATCGGAATAGTGTAGACGTAGTGTAGGGATCTTGAATTATCATCAGCATTTATTAGTTTGGCCGTAGAGCCACGTCTCGATTCCCAATCGAACAAAAAAATTGTGCATCACAATTAGCTAGGTTTTGGTTTTAAGAGACCCTTGTGCCCCTGACCCTGAATTGATTTCATTGTTAATAAGTTGAATAAGACATCGGCCGGGAGAGTATAATTGTGATGTTTGGAGAAATATATTCATTTTGATGATATTATCATAATTTATAGTCTTTATTTAGTGTCCTAATAATATAATTCCTGAGTTTATGAATGTATTCATAGCTTTAATATAAAACCATATTCATTGCATTAGACTGGCGGCACTATCAAGCTATGCGGCATTATGTTCCATAAGCTGTATTATACGCTGACAAATTAAAGTCATTACGTAGCGCTGTCCGCGCAATGTCCTGTTATTATAGGTCTAATATTCGGCAATTAAATAAAAGGTGAAAAATAAGGCTCTATGAACAAACCCCTTCTTCTATTTATTAATAATTTTTATTTTAAGCTACTAATAAACCTGATTAACTAATAAACTATTTTTATATTAAACGATAAATAAGTTATATTGAGATAATTAAAAAATTCTGATCTTTAAAATCTTACAACTACCAATTTTATAATTAAAAATATAGATATTATTTTAATATCATTTAAGGTAAAAATATATATAGTCTACCATTTATGTATTACCATTGGATTGTGATATTTTTAATATATCAATTTTTGACACACTAATGAAAAAGAGAGTGCAAAATAACGTCTTAAATAATTACGACGCGCGGTGTTCAAAAAAGATCGTTTTCCATCATAATCATCATCTATTCTTTCATCGACGTATGATTAGTGACAAAGATTACTAAAGCCAACCACAGCATATATTGGTCAGCCCGGCTGGTGAAGGATCAGACCCTCAAAAACTACCATTGGAAAATCGTAACATAATGCTGTTTTTCTTATGTTAGGTGAAGGTATCCGTAGATTTAATTAAATCTTAAAAGAAGACAGGTAACAAAACAATGTCCTCAGGAGTGACGACGCATTTGCAACTAGAAAAATAGTTGAAAATGGATGTACATATCACGAAGAATAATCATCACCGTCATAATTAAAATTTAGTTTTTTAAAAGAACTAAAACCAGGACTCGTCAATATCACCGGTGACATGAGGAAAGGTTCTTTTCTCGTACAAAAATTCAGCCAGCGTTCTTCCTAACTTACCACAAGGAACAGGGCTTTACGTTAGTTATTTTTTAGGTTATATTATCTGTACATTTTATTATGTTGTTTTAATAAATATTTTCTACGCAATATAACTTAAAAAAAAACTCTAGGTGGTAGATTATTGCCGTCTCAGTCGAGGCCGATTATATTAAATAAACGTATGTACTTTTTTTTGTATGATAAAATGTCACAATGCTTTACTATAGGCTGTGAAATTTGGCGTGAAGTAACTTATTACTCTCACGGAATATCAAATAGAATACGATTTATCTTAGTAGATTAAGCATCTCGAATATGATGGATTGAAATAAAATAAGAAACGATGACAGATATGTGTTATGTTTCTTTTATTTAATAAAAAGCCATCATAATATGGACATAAAATATATAACAAAATATTAAAGAGCCTTGATATAATAAAGTAACGCACAAACTCTGAAGAGAAAATTAAAAACTAACATGAGTAAAATAAGCATGTTAACAAAGTGAATAAAAGTTATTTTATTTACTAAAAGTGGAAAAGGAATCCTTAAATATTTACAAGACATTACATTAAAACCTTTTATCGAAATTATATTAAAACAGTTTGAAATTCTAAATATTGGGGCCGATGTTTGTTCTACAATACCTAGTTCAAAACATCTATATAAATACTTACTTTCAAAACATACAATACTTTACTTCAAAGTGTCATCAAGTTAATTTAATTAATTACAATTTTATAAAAATAAATCTACAAAAAAAAGTTCTTCTGTCAGATAATGATTCCATTTCATAATTTCTTATCTGTGTTAGTCGTGAACAATTCTAATAATCGTGGCGTATTTTCATGATTTCTTGTATTTTAATTGTACGTGGGTGGCACTGAATGTTTTTAGAACCGGCCAGTTAGAAACATTGCCAATGAAAACTTCTTTAAAATTTCGATTAAAGGGTATGGTTACCTAATTTGATATATTGCATTCATTTGTCGTTTGTCTTTGTGAATTGGCTGCAATTCCAAAAGTCTTTACAACTCAAAATTAATTTAACGCGAGAAAATTTTCGATCCATGATTTATTACAACTATCGTTGTTGACTTAATCAACAACAAAGCTATGATAGACTTCGATTGGCATTTAATTATGAAGGCCCATCTCGCGCAACTGTTTACAATTGGTTTAATGAGTTTAAGCGCGTGAGTAGCATTCTCTGTGATGATCGGCGTGAGGGACGTTCTTGAACAGCAACATCTGAAGATGACGTTATCTAGTACTGTGCAACAAATGATAGAGAAAGACAAGAGAGTGACCTACCAACAGATGCGAGCAAGCTTAGGCATTGGTATGAGTCAACTACAAAATATATGAGACGAAGATTTAGACACTAGGAAGCTTTCTTTGCACCAGATGGATTCCCCATACTTTTATTGAAGACCAGAAACGCCTTCGCATGGAGTGGTGTTGCAAATTTTAGAAAATCGAGAACCCAAACAAGAACCCACAAGACAATCTGTTCAGATTGTGTTTCGTTTTGGGATCGGCCAATTAAGATAAAGAAAGGAAGAAGTTAATGAAAAAATTAATTGCTTGAAAAGATGGAAGGACAGTTACTACAGACTGGTATGTTAATAGTTGTATCCCTGTTGTCTTAGAAATGTTCAATAGCAGCGCCCTCGAAGCAGAAGCCTCCTTCACCACGACAACGCTTCAGCGCATTCCGCAAAACGAACAATTGAATATTTAATTGGTTTAAAATTGTCTAACTAAATTACGTCATAATTATTCATTGCGATAAGACATACATATTATTTAAGAAAATATATCTATTAGATAAACTATGGGTGTGTTTATTACCTTGATACATAAAAATAAAAGGCACGGAACATATTTAAAAAATAAAGTGACATGAAAATTGTAAACATTCAACAAAACAAAAGAATAGTTCTACACAATTTTTAAAATTATTTGTCTACCATCGGTATTTTCTATATGAGGGCGTGGTCTTATCCCGCTCGATTTGATCCATTAATTCTACAGTTAGAAACAAACTGCAGTGTTGCTCCACCACTGTTAAAATAATTATGTTGATGTCCTCATAGTAGATGATATCAAGTAAGTGAGATGTATTATAGAGGCATAACCATTGACGCAAATACAGTGGCTCTTTTTCCTAGTTCTATGTAAAGCACATAAGGTCATCAAACAAGGTTCAGGTGTATGGTCAAAAACTCGGGGCTTACGTAACCCTAAAATCTATCAAATTTTGATATATACATTTATGTGCCTCGGCTGAAAATCAAGAATATTATAAAAATGAAAGATAAAAAAAGTGTTTAACAAGGGCAAATACTTACGGTAATAGGATGTATTTTTTACTCGTAACTTTTGGTATCTGCAAATGACTGCATGTTATCTCGAATCGGTGTGGGGTTCTAGATGACATTTGCTATTTTTTTTTAATCTAAAATCTGCGTATGCTGAAACAAATTCCAGCTGTCATTTACGGACATGTAAATTCATTTAATTGAGCATAAATTACAGCTGCTGAGATTAAACAGTTTAATTGGCTAGTCTTGTACGTGGTTCATACCAAAAATCCAAATGTAATAACCACGCCAAAGTTGGAATGCCAACAAAAAACTTCAATGAGCTTTATAATTAATGGACACCGAATATAATCGGTCCGGTCCACCCTTTTGTGTGATATAAATTTCCGATATTTGCGTTTTAAATTTTAATCCACAATTCAAAAATTCATAAAACGGTAAATTGGATTCTGGTTAACCGTCATAAAGGATTCAGTATTGATAAAATAAAAATTACGAACTTTTAAATGATTGTCTAAAATGATTATCGTTGTAATGAGGTATATATATATATATATATGTATATATATATATATATATATATATATATATATATATACATATGTACAATGTTGAATCCTTCAGAATGGATTCCGACATAGAATTCGATTGGACAGTTTATCATTTGCAATTTTAACAAACTATGACAGTGAAAAACGAGCACCCAGTTCATTTGATGGCAAGTGATCCCTGCGACCCATGACATCATAATGCAGTTGTGTTGTTACCCTTGAGGACTGAGATGGAGTACCTCGACCAATTAATTCTGCAGCTAGCAACAAACTGCAATGTAGCTCCACCACTGTTAAAATAATTATGTTGATGTCCTCATAGTAGATGATATCAAGTAAGTGAGATGTATTATAGAGGCATAACCATTGACGCAAATACATTGGCTCTTTTTCCTAGTTCTATGTAAAGCACATAAGGTCATCAAACAAGGTTCAGGTGTATGGTCAAAAACTCGGGGCTTACGTAACCCTAAAATCTATCAAATTTTGATACATACATTTATGTGCCTCGGCTGAAAATCAAGAATATTATAAAAATGAAAGATAAAAAGTGTTTAACAAGGGCAAATACTTACGGTAATAGGATGTATTTTTTACTCGTAACTTTTGGTATCTGCAAATGACTGCATGTTATCTCGAATCGGTGTGGGGTTCTAGATGACATTTGCTATTTTTTTTTAATCTAAAATCTGCGTATGCTGAAACAAATTCCAGCTGTCATTTACGGACATGTAAATACATTTAATTGAGCATAAATTACAGCTGCTGAGATTAAACAGTTTAAATGGCTAGTCTTGTACGTGGTTCATACCAAAAATCCAAATGTAATAACCACGCCAAAGTTGGAATGCCAACAAAAAACTTCAATGAGCTTTATAATTAATGGACACCGAATATAATCGGTCCGGTCCACCCTTTTGTGTGATATAAATTTCCGATATTTGCGTTTTAAATTTTAATCCACAATTCAAAATTCATAAAACGGTAAATTGGATTCTGGTTAACCGTCATAAAGGATTCAGTATTGATAAAATAAAAATTACGAACTTTTAAATGATTGTCTAAAATGATTATCGTTGTAATGAGGCAATTAACATATATGTATATATATATATATATATATATATATATATATATATATATATATATATATATGTACAATGTTGAATCCTTCAGAATGGATTCCGACATAGAATTCGATTGGACAGTTTATCATTTGCAATTTTAACAAACTATGACAGTGAAAAACGAGCACCCAGTTCATTTGATGGCAAGTGATCCCTGCGACCCATGACATCATAATGCAGTTGTGTTGTTACCCTTGAGGACTGAGATGGAGTACCTCGACCCATTAATTCTACAGCTAGCAACAAACTGCAATGTACCTCTAGTTTAAACTAAAATTTACATATGGTGGACATTTTAGGTCTATCCTTTTGGAGATGATTGTGTTGGAATCCATAAGACTTTTGTACACTAAGACTCGTTCGTTTTATATGTCAATCTCGGTAATTGGTACTTTTAGTAGTAAATATAATTTCTAGATGTATACAGATCTCCATCGACATTTATAAAGAACCTTTAATCGAATATGAGATATTGTACTTGCTAGGATGTAGTTAAATATAATTACTACTAAGTTAATATAAGCGACAATAATCTGTATTAATATAAACTAATGCTGCTTTATTTACTAAATTTAAAATCTTAGTTTTTATACTAAGATAAAATGCTACTGACCTAATTTTATTTGTACAGATTATGGATTGGTCAGGACATTTTATTTTACATTTCTTTACGATACTAAGGGAAACACTCACATCAATGCGCAAAGTAAATAACCGAAATTCCAATTACTAGTAGCAATTGGAATTTCGGTTACTTACTCCCATCACACAAAGCCGAAATATACTGCTAAATCACTCTGATATTCTGTAAAGGTGTGGGGTTTTACAACAGTGTATGCATTATTGCCCTCTTTAAATGATGAGATTTATGAGAAATGAGCCTGTTAACAGATTTTGGCGTCGGTGTGATTTTGAGATAAATATTACTTACAATATAAAATACGATAATATATTATTATGAAACGAAGTGCGACAAACGAGTACACATTTCATTTGATGGTAAGTAATGAATTCTGAACATAAATAATTAATACTAATAATACATTTATGTGTAAGTACTATTTACAGTTTCTTTTAGGTCCATATAACTAAGTAGGTATTATACAATATGTGCTCAAAATTTATAACATATAGGACAGTGTGTTGCTTAGTGTCTACACTAGGACTACCGTATTATAGATAACGGTGCCCCTCAACGGATACTGCGGGTTATATATTTGAATAGCGAGATTTGAAATTATTTTTTTATAAAAATGTCAAAGATATGTGTGTTTAGTAATGTTTGAAAGAATAGTGGAAAATGAGCTTATTAAAATTGATAATTTATTGTTAATTAAATTAAAATTAGTAATAACGATTCAGTGTCTTTAGACTTCACCAGTTTTCCTAATTTGTTTTTGCATTCTTTTCTATTTACTGTTAATATTTGTAGAATTCTGTATATAAATCTGCATAACTAGAGCAGCAACTTGCTGCAGAGAATGTGAAACAGGTCTACCGGAAACATACGAATTTGAAATATTTTTTTGTAATTACACAAACATAATACCCCAAAAGAATCGCACACATGCATATACCTACGGAATATGTACATACGATTTGATGAGAGAGGTTTGATTACTAATCCGAGCTGTAATTAATCTGTAATTTTTTATGTCATTTACAATAATTTATTACTGGACGACCATAATACAATTAGTTCCGCTGTGTGTAATTTTGTACTGTAGATTTAAATCGAAACCACAAATAACGGAAATTTATTGCGAAAACAAAAGGGTGGACCGAATATAATGTGCGGAAAATTTAAAGTTTTATTGATTTCTTTTGTTTATATTATATAAATTGCATTTAGATTTTTGTTATCAACCGCTTATGAGGGATGTATCCCGCACAGGAGAGAGTACTAACATTTACAATTTTAATTCGAACTACTCCCTAGAGAACATCGCCTGTGTGGTTTTGAAGTTTCTTCTATATTTTACTTATTTCTATTATATTTCTTTAAAGTGTAATTACCAAATCAGATGAAACTTCTTAGTTGGTGGAGAAGAAATTTTCACATCTGTCCATCTGTGTATTGTTTACCGTTTCTATCTATACTACTATAAAATTGTGACTATTCGTAATTTTAGTCTGTACAGTGACACTACTTTTAAAACTCATCTATGATCGTATGTTAAGAAGTCACACTAGGGTCGTCTCGCCCTGACCACGGCCTCATAGAATAATAGATCGAAATATGAGTGTTTGGATCCGAGGACCTTAAACGAATTATAGATAGTATTCAGTTAGAGTGACATCGCATGTGAATCTTGAATCGCTACTAAGGATGAGTGTACATGTCATGTGTTGCAATTATCACTCTCCATTATGTAGTGTGTGCTTGTTAAGCACCCTTTATATTTTAAGAAATAATAGTTTTAAACATTGTATCTATTTGCTTGTTATCTATAGACTTAGAACTATTAGACAGATTTTAAATTAATTTGCAGAGTTCGGCCAGTAAATCTGTAGAATATTCAATGTTGGAGAGTATTCCATTGAGATATATGATTCCATGTTAAATTCTAAATGGGTTAGATCAACCGAGGAAGGTCCTCGCTCTCACAGAATACCAGCTTATACCAGCACTATACCGTTGCTGTGTTTCATACGGTGAGTATGGGTATCTAAGAGACCAAGTTACTGTTGGTGCAGCATTTCATGTCGGTCTTCAAGAGTCATGAGTGCATATTAAATATTTGCTGAGCATGGATGCAGTTTTCAGTTTCAGTTGTGGTATGGTTAGTATGTTTATAGTGATCATTTGAAATCAAGTGAACATGCTCGTTCGAACAAGGTAACCCCTGTTCTATTTTTCTTTAAAATATGCCAAGAGGAAATGCTCCTATTTCAATTGTTTAGTCATCAGTTTGCATCTCTTAGCATGCGAAAAGCAGTGACAAGCTTACGTCTTTCGTTGCTAGTTTTAGTGACTGTAGTCCTGGAACGTATTAAATCATTCGTTAATCACCTTATATACTAAATGCTTTTGTTGATACATTTTATAACTGCTTTGATTTCAATGATATCCATCGCGTAATTTGGTTGATATCATCCATTTATTTAAAGTATTTCAAGCCATTAAACATTAAGCACCGCACTCTGGAATGATATAAATTATTTGAGAATTAAAACTTCTGGAAGCTAAACGATTAAATTAAATGCTTTTTACTTAATGTTTTAAAAATCTCGATTATAACTATTTTTACGGATTTTATCACGTTGAGTTAAAACTTTGTTGAAATTTCCGGAGTTTCGAGTGGTTTACTGTGACAACGATCATGGAAGCCTTTGGTATTCGTCCTGATGTCGTTAGAATTGTTTACCCTGGATACTTTTAATTAATAATTTTGGTCTTTTTCATGCAGAAAGATTTCTCAGTTTCCTGAGGTTTAGCAGTAATATTCTTTACTTGTATACTAATTTTATTTATCACAGGATCCAGGAGATAGTTTAGGATTATTAGTATAGGATTCATCATTTGGTTGAAATAAAAATAAAACATTTTGATTTGAAATAAGGGTCCTTTTCAATTTTAATATATTGCTGAAACACCTTGGATAAAATATATGGTCGCTGTAAAAAGACGCTCTAAGAAGTATATCATTTTGTGATCATACTTTTAATTGCCTCTACTGTTACATCAAATTTGATAAACCAATCCTTGAAAACAAAGTCTATTCCTGCTACAGTGATTTCCCTGTAGTGTTATTCAATATATAATGTTGACGCAAATATACGAGTTCTTTGTTCATAGTCTGGGACAGACAACCTGCCCATGGGCCATCGTACAAATACAAAGACACAATAAGAGTGGAAAATTAATTCATACATGGCTTATCAACCTCTATATTAGTAAAATTTACTGTATCACCTTTATATCGGTTCAATTCTCAAGCGACTATTTTTTAAATATACTATATGAATAATATATTTTGATTTAATTTTAAAAATAATAATTTTTACACGTGACAGTAACTAAAATAACACACATTATCATGAATTAATTGTAACATCATCACATCCTTCAGACGTCCCGAAATGAGGGAAAATTAAATGTCCATTGCATTCATAACTTATACATCTAAGCGAGTTCATGTATCGGTACATGCATTCAGGTCAAGCTAATAAAGGCGTATTATTAACAGAGTATCTCTCTCCCGCAAAGTGTACAACCTTCAATAGTACGATGAGTGGCGGTAAGCATGTACATCAGAAATTACTTACAGTCACTCTTCGCTTTTTCTACCCTATTGAATAGAATATTTTCATTGAATTAAATTTAAAACATACATAATGCAGATTGAATTATATCGAATTATAACAGAATGATTCTTAAGTTTTTAATTAGATATTCGATAGTGTAAATAGTTAAGGAAAGTATACACGAGTTTAGAGTTTAAAGTTTTTAGTCTAAAGTTTCGGGGAGCCCACATGGAAAGGCTGAACTCTTTGCTACACTGGGGTGATCAAGTTAAGGCTAAGACCTGTAACCGTGACAAGTTGGCAACGCCTTCGGGAGAGTCCATTCTTATATATAAAAATCTGGTGGTAAAATACTTATAATATGATAGTATTTTTTGGTATTTTCGTGGTTCGTTTTAATAGTTCTATTCTTCTAAATGTTCTATTGTGTTTTAGATGACACAACTTAGAAGCTGTTTAACATAGAAGTTTCATTTACACAGAACCTTTGATCGCGAATCCTGTATTTTGTTTCTATTGCTTTTGCGGCACAGATTGTTTTTGTTTTCTTGTGTCTGGTTTAGCCTTATGTTTAATAGACAGAATGATTTAAAATATTCGAGAAATACATATAATTATGCTCAACAGTATGTACCTTTATGGAAGACCCCATATATGTATATAATTAAGGAAGTCTGAGAGGATGAAAGTGCTAGTTTTTTTTAATATTAGCTCGTTATATTTTTTTTATAGAATATGTGGCAAAAGAACAAGCAGCCCACCCGATGGTAAGTGATCACCGCTGATGATTAACATCAGAAATACAAGAGGAGTCGCAAATGCGTTGCCAGCCTTTAAGAAAGGTGTAGGCTCTTTTCTTGAAAGTGTCGAAGCCTAAAGCTTAAGTATGGGTTCGGCAACACCGCTGGCGACAACTTACTACAAAGTAGTTGTGCGTGGCAGGAATTTACGATTTTCGCAAATATTGTTACCGTGTTAGTAGTAAAGCTATAATATGGGTATATATGTGAATCCCGCAACTTGAAGTCCAGCGCATTATCAAGTTTATTTAGGGTCTAAGTTAGGACGGCTTAACTTGATGAAATATTGATGCTAAGCAGAAATGTTCTGATTTGTAATCCGAGTATTTAAAACTATTAAAATGCTCCTCGCTTTGTAT
This sequence comes from Teinopalpus imperialis, assembly GCA_029286865.1. Lineage (NCBI taxonomy): Eukaryota > Metazoa > Arthropoda > Insecta > Lepidoptera > Papilionidae > Teinopalpus > Teinopalpus imperialis. The sequence goes on from JAGSMU010000006.1 coordinate 3,519,268, forward strand.
TGTTTCAATTCAACCTAATTAATGTTTTTACATGTTCTTATTGCCGCATTTACTGATAACTTAATTATATAATTATATATAAGAAACTTTATATTTTAACTTCCAACTGGACTACCTTTTTTTTTAAAAAAAAAAGAATATTAGCAATGCTATTAATAAACATTACTAATATTCCGGTAATACCACTTCAACTAAGCTGAAAATGCTTGGGCTAGGAGAAGGTTCATGACACAGTCGAATATTGGATTGGAATCTACGACCTTAAGCTTCGCAGACAGTACCCTAAACCATAAGGCCATTGAAGCTTCAAATTTTATTATTACTATGTAGTTTGAGTATTGCTCGATGATATCGCTAGTGATAGATATCGATAGCGTTTAAATCTAATCTTCTATACATATAATAAATATGTTTGTCGTGTTGTGCGTGTATTTTGTGCACGCTCTGGAATAGAGGAACCAATATGAATGTGGTTTAAATAAAATGTTTAAATAAATTGACATACAATGATGAAATGAACAGGGATCCGGACAACCTTCTTACAGATGATTCATTCAATCTTAGAGACACTCAGGTGTGACAACGCGTTTGCATTATGATTCCTTATCAAGGAATGGATTAATTTAATTACTTACGCTGTAGAATTACTTACTATCAGATCAACGGTGTGCTTGTTTGTTATGCTAAATAAAATAATACAAAAAAAACACTAATTTCAATACAACTTTCAGTATCGTAGAAGTTTAAAACGCTAAATTTTATCCAATATTGAAGAAACATTTAAGTAATCGACAGTTTATAATTGAAGCGTAAAATTAATTGAATAAAATTAAATATAGGTAGTTAAAAGAGACTTTTAATAATCATTTAAAAAGCATTATACTGGGTTATATAAAAGTTAAGCGATAAAGCGAGTAAATCACAAGACGACAGTTTAATAGCTCCATTGGATATAAAAAACTTAGTTATACTTTAGTGGAAAAACAATTTAGTTTCATATTATCCTTAAAATAATATTATCGTTTCATATTACGATTTTTTTTGAATAAAATGTATAACAATTGAAATATTTCTTTTTATGTAAAAAGATATTATGCCGCATCGCTGACAGCAAATATTAAAATAATACTTCTTTTCTCTAGCTTTTGACAGTGGTAGAGCTCCACTGCAGTTTGTTTTTAGCTGTAGAATTAATGGAACAGCTCGACCGGGGTAGGACCACGCCCTCACAGAATACCAGTGTAAAATAGCAACATGATGTTGCTGTGTTTCGTCTGGGCCACATAAAATATTTAGGAGATACTCTTATTTAGGAGATATACTTATCATTTTCGACACATATAAAAAATGTAAGAGCATGAGCGGGCTTTATCACAGGTCCTACATAAACAAAACAAAATTCCCTTAAGGTATAAGTTGCAGATCACCGACGCGCACACACACTAACATTACACAATTCATACACGTAAACTCACACACGCCACTCGACGGTGAGCGCGACGACATCTTCCTCGTATAGTGGCTTACACACGATTTACCTGTGTTCTAGGCCGCTGTTAAAATTCGACCTGTCCTCTCTTTAGATAGCCATCTGAGTCAAGGTTTCTTACCTCCTTATGTCCTTCTGTCTGGTGGATCTGCAGGGATCTGGACCCCTTTATTACTGGTGACGAGGCATTCCATCTCAATCCTCAAGGGTGACAACGCTTCTGAGTTATGATTCCTTGTCAAGGATGAATGTAGATGTCGTGGGCTGCAGGAGTAATTTACCATCAGGTGAACTGTATGCTTGTTGTTATTGTAACGTAATAAATAAATAAAAATAAATAGCTTGCGTATCATATTACCTTTATTAATTTTGTCATATTTGTATTGTTTATCTGCTTAACATACAGCAACCTGTGCAGGAGAACCAATCAAACTGAAATAATGGTATATATCTAAGTTGATCATTAGACAATCAGGAGACAGAGGCTTTTATGTCGTGTTTCGGAACACTTCTACCCCGCCGACTGCAATTTTTTTTTTATAAAATCATCGTACTTATCTGTAGATGTAGAAAAGTTCAGTGATAATTCAATAATTAAATAAAAACGCTTTCCCCACAATATCAACGTCTTTTTAATATTTATTAATATTTACGAATATATACGTAACTAATACATACCGTAAAAATGTTTTATAGAAAGTTGATTACTTCTTACATAAGTTATTTGAAGTTTTAGGCTTAGAGTCAATTATAATCAATCCTTGGGATGTGCATCCCAGTACCAGTCAAGATTTTTTTTTAAAATTACTTACCATTAAGAAATTCTTACTAATCCGCGAAATGCATTTATATTATATATATTATTGAAGCATTCGCCTTTCAGTTGGTATTTTTTTTGTTTTCGCATCTGGATGTATTGTGTATGTCCATATCTGACATAGCATCTGACACGCTCTCCAATCTTAATGCACAAGCATTATATCTAGATAGGGAAGAGGGCGACGAGTGAATACCTTTGTATTTCTATGAATGTTATATTATCAGGTAATAAACAAAAGGTATCGTACCGTGTTCGAATTTGACAGGGGGACAATAAAATATCGTCGTCATCATCACTAATACAGAAGAGATATTATGTTATTGACTAAGGCTACCTTGTGGCCTTTCTTTTTGCTTAACTTACTCGACCTTTCGCTTCGCTTTGGAAGTAAGCGCTCGTTTTGTTTGCCACCGCCTCTCTTCGCTCCATTTGGGCGTGAGGGTAACATTTATCAAAGATCTTCAAGAGAATCCGGCTCCGGATTTCTTATATAGACTCGGGCTTAGAGTTGCTGGTGTTGAATGTTTTAATTTTTTTATATAGAAATCACACATTGTACAATGTTTTAAATCATTTATTATTATCATCTTGATAATAATCTTAAAAAATAGATTAAAAATCAAATATGATAACAGAGCATTTAAACTTCAGCATAAAAACCATATCTGATGCTATTCCTTCCAGGCAGCCGAGTTGGGACTGTCAGGAGATTACTTTGGATCACTAAGTATTTATAAATATATAAATAAAAAGGCTCACACATTATTTCAAATACTACATAATTATAAATACATTGTTATAAACTTCCATATCCTCCATACAAAAGAAAGTAGTTATGCTCAAGTATAACAATAGTACTAACTCCGATATGCCGCAATTAGGAAAATTACATGTACTTTCTTACATAAGCTTAGTAAGTTATATGAAGAAACAAAATATAAATATGGCTTTTTCATAACATTAAGTTCTCATTTACAATGGATCAAAAATATTATATAGCATGTTATAATTTGTTAAATAAATTATGACATAAGCTTTTCTATTTTATAATTAAATGAAGTCCAAAATAAGTTTAACAAAGTAATAATTAATATCTCAATTTAAAAATTACTCACGTTGCAATTTACAGAATAAGTTGGTCGGAACTATCGGACAAAAATAAAGACCTCAGCTAGAAATACTTGCATTATGCTGTTGTGTGTGTTGTGTTTCTTATGGTAGGGGGGGGGGGGGACCCAATTACAGGTAACGAGGCATTCCATCCTAAGGGGTCACAGCGCAATTGTATCTTAAACTACCCCATCTGCCTACTTCTACGCTTTTCTACCCCACAACCATCTCATTGTGCAACGGACCCTTACCCATCCATCTATATATATTGTCACAATTTTATTGAGAGAAAGTTTATTCCTCGATCTCCGTACTTGGTTACTCGTTTGCCACTTATTCTATAAAACTAAATTAAATAAAACGTTGAGAAGTACATAATTCCATGGGCCATCATCACATATAATCAAGTGAACCATTCACCACCACAAATATTATAAAGACACTAAATTCTTTCGTAATTTACTCCAAATTAGCGGTACCGTATGTCTGTGCTTGTAACAGCTGTGCGGTGTTGTGGCACATTTCAAATTAGTTTGTTACGAAACTCATCGTATCAACAAGTCATATATAGAAAAGTTACACCAGACTGTTACTTATAAAGAAATAGTTTGCTTTTTACATTAAATATCACATTTCATTGTTTAAAGTTGACTAAAAGAGTCATATAAGCTTAAGTTAAAACTAAAGGACCGAGTATGGAACCTTATGGAATGCCTATCAGTATTATCTAAGAAAAAATCATTTGAATCTATTCATCAAAGTAAATAACATTAATTGAAGTGCCATTAATGATTACAATTAAAGTTATGCACCAAGTCGCGTTTCCAACCTGAAAATTTAAATTTATTAATAACTAAAATGTTTTGATCGACATTAATAAGGTATATTTTTTTAAACTCATTTTGGTTAAAAACGTTAGTTCTTCTATCTTTGACTGAATATGTATAAAATTATTTTATCTACTGATGCTGAGACGGGTAATCATTTTGTAATATTTGAATGAATGTTTTGTTCATTTATTATATTTTCTCCCGATTTTAGATTTAATTTAAAACTGTTAAACATTACATAGGTTCCTAAGTTCTATGAGAAATGCGAACGAAATCTATCTGTTGTAAAACAAACATTAAACTTGCATTTTGGTTTGCACAAGTAGTTTCCATATCGACTGTTGATAATTTTGGATAAGAATAGATAAGTTTGATAGGATGTATGGATCAGGATGAGGATATGATGAGATGAAGATATGATGTGCATATAGCACACTGAGCAACATTGGATAAATAGCACCACACTCATATCGATTTAAACTATAAACTTCATTGATTGAATCAACAATACGTTTATTTTATAAATAATACCCGTACCTATAAATCTAATCCGTAACTCAGTACTCAGATATTTTACTAATAAGCCGAATATATCTAAGTTGTTAATTTCGATATTTTTGTTTACTGCATACGAGTGTTACAATTGAAAAGGTTTTCATTGTTGTTAAAAAACGTTATTTGAAAATTTGCTACGTTACAAACAACGGAATAACTGAAGCGTATACCGTGCACCGCTTGCGTGTAATACATGAATTGAATTCCAGATTTTTTCAAATGAAAACAGAGGATAACAAAGCACATTTTTTTTGAAGCGTCAATAGCCTAATGGTTTAGTGTACGGTCTTCGAAACTTAAGGTCGTATGTATGTTCGAATCTACCATTCAACTAATGTCGTGAACCTTCTCCGAGGACAAGTATTTTAAGCTTAGTTGGAGTGGTTAACCGAATGTTAGTAATGTTTATTGTACTCGCACTAGACAGAAATCACTTGCTTTCATGTAAATTGTTATATAATAGTAAATGATTCTTGTGACTCATATCATCCACATAAATAAGTTAAATAATAATAATTATTAATTGTAGCGCTTTTCTCTATTTTATGTGTAATTATTTACAAATCGTTTGATAAAAAAATATCTATGGAAGGTGTTATGATATAGTTTTAATACACTAGCACAACTCTTTCTTGAAAATAATGTCACCCAATATAATGGTGACGCACTAATGGAGTGAAAATGGAAAAATGATAATGCCAATATCAGGAATAAGGTCACAAACTTCTGAATGATATATTATTTGTTTCACAAAACCACAAACGTCAAAGATGGACCACAAATGACCATGACGGTGAAGTTATTCTGACCAGTTTTGACTACGCTATTTTAACAAAAATTTTCAATGACGTAGAACATGATATTATAGTGTAGGCCTATTTTTTGCACATTCACATAAATATTGCCTTACAATCTATTGTAACACTTGTATCATAGGACAGAAAGGTGGTTTATTTCAATTATTTAGGGGGTAACAAGCGAACATCATAGTAAATCTAACGTTTACTTAGGGTATCCTACAGCTCTAAATTATACAAATGAAACGCTAACTTTAATATCTACATCCATTCTCGATAAGAAAACATAATACAGATGTATTGGCCTCCCTGTGGACTGAATGGAATGCTTAGAAACTACAGATCTCTTAAAGGACTTGAGGATGTTTTATCGTATCTCTTTCTGTACTTCTTTTTATTGAGACTTCTTTCTTTTTTTTCTGTTTTACATTATCTAATCAGCTATTTATCTTATCAAAATAAAATAAAATAAAGCGCATGATTTTTGACATACGAATAATTTAATACGTAATGCGATACGTTTTTATACCATCCCCTATTATTAATGTTCTAGCTAGATTTTAGTGTGACAATATATTATCACGATTAGTCTAAAAATCCAGTATAGCTGGATAAAGAAACCAAGTTAGGAAAATTTTCCAAAATTTATACTGAGACCCTCTTTATTAGCCATCAGCCACAGTTTAGGATGGAGGTCTTCTCTTGTGCCTTCGAGCTTTTGAAAATATTACTTATACTTTAATGGGCAGTTGGGAACAGTAGGGGAAATAAGGTTTTGGAATGGTGAGCTGGCATTCGTAACATAGGACGACCCCCTAATAGACGGAGCGACGACCTATTCAAATTTGTGAGACGTCAATGTATGTATGGGACTCAATTGTGTCATGTAGTGTCGACGACATGAGACATATGTAGATCACACTCAGACTCAAAAACTAACAGTAAGTACTGTTTTCATCTTCAGGTCGGAGAGCTCATCATCTCTCCCAAGATCGCATTCAAAGCAGGCAGAGCAATTCGTATGATCGACAATTTTAAAATAGTTGTGTGTATATGTTTAATATTTTGAAGCTGTCCTTAATATTTATATTGTACTGGCTATATGGAGTGCTCTGGAGAATGGTTCTAACTTATGCCAGCTACTGAATAGCACTACCAGTCTATTCTACTTAATGTCATTTACTATTTTATCATCACCTTGTCGACAGTTGGTCGTTCATCATACTCCAAGTACGATAACACTGAGAAATAAATTACACTTTAAAGGTTGGTGTGGCGACCAATCAGCATATCATCTGGTGTTGCACACGTCTCATGACCACTTACCGTCAATAACCCCTTCGTTTAACCCTTACTACATAAAAAAACCTTTTTTCTAGTATTTATTTTCTTATTTATAATAAGAATGTTATTGAATCTAACCATTTTGCCTTATCCAATTTATTGCTTTGTTAATATTTTTTAATTTTACTTAATACTAAATGTAATTATTTCTTCTAAGGCTTACTTCCAGTTAATTTTCAAATTATTTCAATGAGTTTCGTTTTCAGTGCTTTACAATAGTAATATTACTCAAAAATTTTTTTACAAATGACACTTTATTTCAAAACAAAAATATTATTTTTACTAACACAACTACCAGATCTTTAAGCCAGTTGTTTGCTTTACTCTGTACTCAAACGACTATACGTGGCATCATACCAACAAGAATAAGCAAACAACATTTGTTTTCCTTTGATTGCATTCATGAACGTGCTATCAGTAACATTCAGTTGAATTTATATATATATATATATATATATATATATATATATATATATATATATATATATATATATCTATATATATATATATATATATATATATATATATATCTATATATATATATATATATATATATATATATATATATATATATACATACATATACCTATATATTAACAATCACGAGTATCTAGTAGAGAGAGATATTATGTATAGGGGTAACTACCCGTATACGGGGTACATTGAAAAGTTTTGAGCCTAAGGTTGACATTTAAATTTAAAAGAAAAAATAATATTGGCACTTAATAGCCATTTCTTTTCTTCCGTACAACTGGATAAAATTGAGCACCGATCCGTCATAAAATATTTACAAAAAAAAGGATTAACGCCAAAACAAATTTATGAAGATGTACGAGACTTTGGGACAATCTGCTCCATCATATGCCACTGTCTAAAGATGGATAGCGGATTTCAAACGTGGCACAGAAGCAGTGCAAGATGAACCTAGGAGGGTAGGCTGCCGACGGCTACCACAGACGAAAATACTAATAGAATATTACACCTGATTTTGAATGACAGTAGATTGACGATTGCAGAGATAGCAGAAGTAATAGGCATTTTTTATGAACGAGTACAGAACATAATTTCCAACCATCTTGGATTTTCTAAGGTCTCTGCCAGATGGGTACCTAGACTGCTTTCAGCCGAAAACAAACGCACCCGCAAACAGTATCACAGGATTGTTTGGATCTTTTCCAAAGTTATTGTCAAGATTTTCTTAGCCGTTTCGTAACGGACGAAAAATGGACGAAACTTGGGTTCACCACAATACAACAGAGTCCAAAGTACAATCCAAGCAATGGAAAAGAGCAGGGTCACCGCTCCCTTAAAAAGCTCGGGCCGTTTTGTCAACCAAGAAGATAATGGCTTCAGTTTTTTGGGACTGTAGAGGGGTCATTATGGTTGACTACCTTGAAAAAGGTAAAACCATAAATGCGGACTATTATTGCACACTCTTACAACGTTTGCGTGAAGAAATAAAAATAAAAAGGCCTGGTATGTTGTAAGATAGTTTCGCACCAAAATAACGCTCCTGTCCATACTGTGTCGAAATCAATCGCACAAATACACAATTGTAGCTTTGAACTGTTGCCGCATCCACCCTATTCGCCGGACTTGGCCCCGTCTGATTACCATCTCTTCCCCAATCTAAAAAAACACATGGCAGGACGAAAATATTCTACGAATATCGAGGTACAAGAAGCTGTGACTGAATATTTTGATGAAATTGAAGATTCTTTTTTTTTAGAAAGAATACTAAAGCTAGAGACAAGATGGAAAAAGTGTATAGATCATTCTGGACTATGTAGAGAAATAAAATAATCATTTAGAAAAAAATCGTTTCTTCTAAGGTCGGGCTCAAAACTTTTCAGTGTGCCCTTATTTTTAATTGCTGCACCTTGTATCTCATCACATCTTGACTGGTAGTGAATGCCAATAGGCATTAAGTGTGCTCTATGTATCATGATTTTTAAAGAAATATATGCAGTAAAGTTTAAATTATTACATAAAATTATGCTATATATTATACAAGTTAGAATATTCGATGGACTGAGAGACTTTGCATTCCGTGGGAAAGTCCTACGGAAATTAATGATTGAATTAATAGGCCGAGGTGATGAATATGATATATATGTCTTTCTTCACATAAGTTATGTTTAGGAAAGTTTATTTATCATTAATCTTATGCAATTTAATAGTTTAGCATTGTTTCATTTTTACTTGTACGTATTTGAAGTTTCGTAATCATTACATTATTATTACATACTGTTGTATTGAGGGTAGCAAACTAGCACACGGTTCACCTCATGGTAAGTGATTCTTGCGGCCCATGACAGTTAAAATCATCCTCGATAAGGTATTGTGATGCAGATGCGTTATAACCTCTGAGAACTAAGTTGGAATACCTCGTTACCAGTAATAAGTGTATACCTACCCTCGACACTCCCAGACTAAACACAACTGCGTTATAATGCTATTTCATACTGGTATTCTGTAAGGGCGTGATCCTTTTTTGATCGATTCAAACCATTCATACTACAGCTAGAAATAAACTGCAGCGTAGCTCAATAACTGCCAAATTATAGATACGTTTGTTGTTCAATTGTTGCGTTTATAATAAGTAAACTGAAAAAGGTTTTTCAGTAAGGAAAATTTCAACGCAAATGAGGCTATTAAGGGACGCGGTCGGTCCGTTAAACTTGATGAGATATTTACGTTACCCACGAAATTTGGTTACAAAAAAAATAAAATGCATTTTAACACATTCGCCTTTAAATGTAAAAATTAATTTTATACTTTTTGATTATATAAATACCATACTTTCTCATATTGTTCACACCTAAAATGGCTACCTGCTTTCCTAGGTGAGAACCTTTTGTAGATCCTTAAGGGCTTTTAGTACGCTTTACACCTTTCACGGTCCGTTTGACCCTAAATATTTGAATTGCAAATTTTAAATTACGGGATATCTCGCATCAACGCTGTCTCTGTTTTAGACAGTTTTACCGTTCACTTTCCTTTTTATAAAACTGAATTCTTACACAACTCTTTTGCAAGGTGCTTTACATTAAATGTTGGAATACTCGAAAACCAAATATATATGCTTCTAGCATCTACTCCGAGATACATTGCCTAATTCAATTTTTTACGTATGTATCTCTGCTTAAATTAATATGTATATTATTTCATGTGTCTCATCAGTTAGATAGTCATTCTGATAGAATGCATCGTATGTCCATAAGGATGAAATTTGGAGATTATATTGGTATATTCCCTCTTGTGATCCTTATTTAATACCAGTTTTAATATTATAAATAACATAGGCAGGCAAAAGACTTCTTTTACTTTCATGAATAAATAAATACAGGTTAAGTTTATCTACTATTTCGTATAGAACAGGAAGGTATAAGAGACTATAATACTTTTTTTTTTAAAATTAAGGGTCACAATTGACCGCACCGTTCACCTGAGGTGACCTATCAAAATAAAATACATTCGGTTTGGTCCCTTTGTCTCTTTCACGTTTGCGGTTATTTAATAAATTTGGATGGGTCAAGATCGTGTGACAACCTGCGACAAAAGGCCTGTGGTCAGCAGATGACTAACTATTGGTTAGTTTATTAACTAAGTTGATGAGAATAAATTTTTAGTTAGTAAATAAATATGAAACAAAATGAAAAACACATGTCTTAATGAGTATTAGTCCTAATCAAATGTTGGTGTAGTATACTGATTGATAAAATACGGCTGAGATGTAAATGATTATAAAGCTCAAATGAATCGGTCGGTGTTAGATGTTCTTATTATAAACAAGTTGTAGAATTCAAAGCTATTTAGATATAATATATAAATAAGATATATTTTATTGTTTTTTATATTTATCTGAGTAGGACTTATATGTCGAAGTAGGATTTTTATTTAGTAATTGGTATGTTTTGTATAAGCCCCTTGTCTGAGTTTTTGCTGAATTCACAAATAAAATTGAGCTTGTTTAGGTCGCGGTTGGTTCTCATTTATCTTGATGAGATGTAAACCTAAATAAGATAATTTATTTATGTAATCTCAAAGCAAATATTATAAAGCTTAGTGTTAAATATTACTTATATATGCATACTTAGAAGGTAATTGTCTTCTAAATAAAAATATTTTATAACCTAAAAAATCGTGGCTCTCATTGGGCTACTAAGTTAACCTTAAGTCAAGGTTTTTTTTATTATTATTAAATTATTTGTATTAATAGCCAGTAACACGCGACGGTGCCTCACTGTATTTCGATTTTTTTATGTACAAAAGATTAATTTACTGTATGTTTGTATGTACAAGTTATTTATCATATATTTTCTGGTTATATGAATCCCGTAATAATCTGACAGAATTCAAAAATGCCTCATCTATATCAGCTAAAGCTAAAGGTAATTTACGCTCACAGATGGAGCTCTTGTTACCCTTTCCTAGCGGAATTAACAAACAATCGCCGGATCCGAAAACCAACAAGATGAGAATCGAGTCTATGAACTTAGAGTCCGTTACCATGACTATTACAACATAGACTGTTAAACAGTCAGTAATTATTAAGCAGGTCATCAGAACAGTGGTAGAGCTACGCTGTTGATGTTTGTTTGAAGCTGCAGAATGAATGGGTAAGCTCAATAGGGTAGGAGCACACCCTAACAGAATACCAGTGTAAAATAGCAACATAATGTTGCTGTGTTTCATCTGGTAAGTGCAGGGATCCGGAGACCTTTATTACTGGTGATGAAGCATTCCATCTCTGCCCTCAAGGGTAACAACGCATCTGCATTATGACTCATCGACAGGGATGCATGTAGATATAGCTTACTATCGGGGGAACTATTGGTAAAAGGGAAATCCATTATCATTTAAACGAATGGAAAATATTCACAAATACTATTATATTAAAACAATAAAGCTTAGAAATGTATTTGAAACTCAGCCGCAAGGTCTTGAAGCTGGTTCTATGTAGTACTCTATATGCAAACGACTTTACGTGGCGTGAAACAAACAAGAACGAGCGAAGATCATTTGTTCTCTTTGATTGCATTCAAGGACGTGGCGTTAATACCGATTGTACGTCGACGTTCCTCCTGCAAGGTGGATCTATGCTTTGTAAAATTAGAAATGGCGAGAAATGTCTCGGTTGATCGATTTCTAGATGAGAACCCGTTATGATCAATCCCAATTATTTAGCTTTAGAAACTCAGCAAGACAAGTTGGCTTTAAAATGTCGTTATAGTACTGTTATTTTACATATTCATTCAAATTTCATGTTTTTTGTTTAAATCTATTCTATATGAGACTATATTTAAAGATAGTTGTTTCTCAGAGAATACCAGAGTAAAATAGCATCATAATGCTCCTGTGGGAGTGTAGGACCTTTATCAAAGTTGACGAGGCATTCCGTCTCAGTTCTAAAGGATAACAACATATTAGCATTATGATTTCTTATCCAGGATTAATGTAAATATCATCTGTTACCTGATGGCAACAGGAATCACTTGCCATCAGGTGAACTGTGTGCTCGTTTGTTACTCTCAATGTCATAAAAAAAAAGTGGAAGACATCTTTCACGATTATGCCGGTAGTTATAGAAGTCTCTTTAAATTGGTTAGCATTAAGCTCTCCATTTTTATACTCCGTACTCGTTAGATTTTATCAACGATCCCCACATATTTTCACGAAGCATAAGCGAGGCATTTCCATAGTAGTCTTATGATGATGTTATCCTCCTCGTTGATTTCAACCATGACAATATCTTTTGAGTTATACGAGGTGTTAACATTTACTCGGGGCATTTATTAGCTTTCGAGTAAATATAGAAACTTACTTACTCGTACACTTCCCTATTCCGATCAACATGAGCAATAAGACCAGAGGAAGGTTCAGAAGCAGTGTCTTGGACTCGTGAAATACAATGCACCCTGATTGAATATTCATGCATTCAATATGATGCATAAATATTGACGGATGGAAAACGAAGCATGAACCTTCAATTGCCCTTGCTCCGACCACACATCGGACCAATATTAGGTCGAGTTGTGGGTTTTAATGCTTTAATTATATTTTCGATCACACGTTTCACGTGAACGATGTTCAATTTTTGTAATCATAATGAATATATAATTTATTACGTGTTTCTAGGTAGGCAAAATGTTGATGCAAATGAGATATGAAGGGGTGCGGTTTATTAAACTCGATGGGATATTTACGTTATTTCAGAAATATTTGGAATAATTTCTATAAGAGCAAATTTTTTTTCACTATTATTATTTTGGATTAATATTATTTCAGTTCTGAACGTTAACATTCTCAAACAGGATACAATTATTGATAAAAGTATTGCATTAAATAAAAGGCTTTAAACCTAAAATACTTTAATTGGTTAAAATACGAAGAGGATATCATTGAAACGACAGTGTGCAGAGATTCATCTGATGATTAGCAATGACAGCAGCCCATAACATCTAGGTCATCAACAGAGTCTTTTTGTTAAGAATGGATGTCTAACTCATTCGTCATCTAGATAAATTACTTTAACACTACGGGTATACCTGATTCCGTAGTATACCCTTCTCTGGTCAAACAGACCCAATATGTAGCATCTGGGCAACTACCTGTAGCATGGCTGCAAACTAGCTACCGCTGATTTTAATTTGTGGTTAGGTTGCTCATAAGTATTCTTAACCTTTCCGTGATAAGATCTCATGTATGAAACCTATTACCTACTTTGTTGTAGACTAAGAAATTATTTAAAAAAATTATAATATATAATAATAAACAAAAAGCGATTAGAACTCTCGCTTAAATTTTTCGTGATATCTCAATCAATTCCATCTATCGTCTATCGATCGAGACAATAAATATTTATGTCTACTCTCATAGCACTCAAATGCATATAAACAATATGGGAAAACTTATTGTCCTTGGCATATCCGTATGAATAATAACGATGGTATAGTATTATTTCTATTAAAAAAACGATTTTTTTGATTTATTTATTTTTTGATGTAACAAGCGTGATTTTTAATTCGGTCTTTTTAATTAGGGGTCAAGGATGGCCTCTCATACCAATCCCATATCAATAAATTGTCTAGCAAAATATGAAATCCCGTACTGTCATTCTAGATGCTTGAAACAGTCACCTAATAATACTAGAACGTGTCCAGAGAGTGTAACTAAGGGTCTACACATTGATTTTCTACTAAAGAACTATATGAAAATTGCTTTGTTGCAAGGCGGAAATTGTTCATCCCGTAAATAATTTCACAGGAGCACGCCAGTAATACCACAAGAAAACTTTTCATCGAATTTTCTATCTCAGACACGACGTCGTAAATTCATATTTTGGTTTGTTCAACTGGGACCCAGGAACTACTTTTAACAGAACGTCAGCCTTAAATGGAAGCATTTTAATGCTTTGTTTCGTATGGTGAATAAAGAACTAAAGAAAGTAATAAAGCTTATCGTGGATGAGGTACCGGATGTGGCAATCCAATGTGTGCCTGTCTTAGGGCTATAACTACATAATATGAGATATTGCATGTGATCATTTGAGACCTTCACATTATTAATTTTTCCGTGGACCAGTCAAATGCAGTTTTAATACTTATGCTGGCTGATAGTTCTCGGCAAAAGTCAAAGAGCGGATACAAAACTTACGCTTTGTTCCGTAGTCTAAACCATTATTGACGCTCACACTTAGCACAATTATGTAATTAAATATTCCATACACGAAAAATAAAGAAAAGTATAGAAGATGTGTACGACTTTTCTACTATAAGATTATTTTTTTAATTACCAATCCACTAAATACAAATATATGTTTCATAAATACAAATAGGTGTTTCATTGAACCAAGAATAGGTGTCAGATTTTCACAGCAGTGAGTTGTTTGTTACCCGTCAACACTCATAATGACGTGGCAAACAGGCTTCAGTCAACGAACACGGGAGAGGTGGATTAATTGTCGATGATTGATATAACACGTACAAAAGCATATCGTACTAAAACCTATGACACCAATAACTCGAAATTGAAATTGATGTCAGGTCACGTTTAATAAAGCTACATCACTTTAAAATAATTTTAGTTACAAAACAAAGTAAACGTGATAAGTATTTATTGAACTTAATATAATATAATCATATTGATGAGTAAACTGTTATCATTCTGAAGAACAAACAAGAGGCAATCATGCGGGGAGATCTGTTCATGATTTTTCTTTGGCATATGATGGCATACATTTGGCCTTTTTTTGCATCTACCCATAATGGTGGATTTGCTTCTCACTGGATAATCGCAACGCGGTAGCCGATTCTATCTCTGATGTGGTACTACAGGAGATAGAACTCTTAACTCCGTCCTCAATCGTCCCAATCGGGGGCAGATCCCATACTTGGTTTGGTCGCTCCTAAAATAGCGTCAGGCTATAAGCAGAAGCAAAGTTTGTGCAAATTGGTAAAATAGGCGAGAGACTAGCTCGTCTCCCTTCGGGAACCCATGAATATTGGTCTCTCGCCAAAGCTGTCCAAGGGAATGCCAGCCGTCTCTTCTGTCTCCGCACAAAGAACATACACCCTAGCCTATGACACAAAGGAGAAAGCCGATTTCTTAGGATCTCTTTTTGCGTCCAACTCGAGTCTAGTCAAAGGGGTAAACCGCCGACCATCTTGTAGTGTGAGAGCTTCATGCCAGATATCCGATTTCTGTAGAGACCAGTGAGCAAAGCACTTCTATCCCTGGAGTTGAATGGGGCTGCTTGTGTCGGTGCTGAGGATGTGTGCTCCAGAGTTGGCACCGGTTCTTATGCGTCTTTTTTGCTATTCCTACTCTTTAGGCATCGTCTCGAACTGCTGGAAGACAGTTTTGGTTCACCCGATCCCTAAAAAAGCTCACGTTGGTCCAAAAACAGGCCTATTGCTATTACACCCTTGTTCTCGAAAATAATGGAATTCATTAAACTACCATCATGAGTTACACCTAGAAGCACACGAGCTGATTAGCGACCGCAAGTATGGTTTCCATCGGGGTCACTCAGGTGGTAACGTTCTGGTCTACTTGACTCATCGATGGGCGCAGGCATTCGAGTTCAAGGTAGAGGCCTTGGTGATTAGTCTGGACGTAGTAATGGCTTTCCGTTGGGTTTGGCACAATGCGCTTCTTTCGAAGCTTCCTTCCTATGGGCTTCCCGAAAAATTATGCAAGTGGGTCACCAGTTTTCTCTCGAACCGTAACATCAAGATCGTAGTCGATATGGCATGCTCTGACTCTAAACCAGTGAATGCTAGTGTTCAACAAGGCTGTGTGCTATATCCTACCTTGTTTCTTCTGCATATCAATGTCATTTTGCAAAATAATAACATTCATTGCTATGCACAGCACAGGCAATGCGTTATACACTGGCTATATATATAATATTTCACGACGAAAACGGCAATGAGTGCCGGAACAAACTTCAGTCTGAAGTCGGGACTTTGTTGAATTAAGTTTCTGATTACGGCTGCAAAAATCTAGTCCAATTTAACCCTACGAATACACAATATGTGCGTTTACCGCTAAAAAATTCCTTTGTCATATCAATTTATTTTGAGTCTACGAGGGAGAAAATGCACTTGCATCATGATTCGTTTACGAAAATGAATTTGGGTGTCTATAAATATTGGTAATCTGCGATAGTGTGTTATCCACGAGTATGTAATATTTATCATGTAAATGAGACCCATTTGTGCTACACGAAGCATCCAACTGCAGCGTAGCTACAGTTTGATGTAAAATAATTTTTAATGTTTTCTTAATTATAATATTTTATATATTAATTTTGACAGGTAAAATTCTAAACTAAAATGCTAAATACATTTATCCGTAAACAAAAAATTACTTCTACATACGAATCCTGTAAAATATTTGATCATAAATTCCCATCAAGTTGTTCTACTGTCTTTACCCTCTAAAGCACAGCATCGGCCACGTTTGCAATAATCAGGTAGTTTTGTCACGTATGATAATAATGTACGTCGCTACACATGTTCAAGTCTTCGCTGTTCACTGCATCTGTGTTGATGGAATATATAAATAGAGTATTGAGAAATTTAATATTTTCAAGAACCGTTTTTTTCTTATATTATTTAGAGTGACATAATAGCATTCAATTCACCTGATGGTAAGCTATGAATGTACCCTGCCATACCTACATCCATTAACAAAGACTCAAGATACACATGCGTTAACATCCTTGAGGATTGAGAGAGAATGCCTCATCACCGGTAATTGGGTTGCCGAATCCCTGCACTCAAGGGTGACAATGCATCTGCATTATGATTTCTTGTCAATGATGAATGTAGATGTCATGGGCCGCAGGAATAACTTAACATCAGGTGAACTGTGTGCCCGTTTGCAACTCTCAAAGTAATAAAATAAAATCTATTAATTATTATTTAAATTGTTCATAACAATTATAGATAAGCTAAAACAATTTCCAATTGTTAATAAATTATTAAAGATTTCAAGCGAAATTTCGGACCGAATTCTGCTTTATCATTCTCTATATAAGCTTGGAAATGCATGTATTTTTATTTAATTAAATCGGTCTTAGAAGATGTTCTTCCGCTTTTTCATTCATTTCGTTAAGTGGAATGGTACAAGACGATACTCGAAGTCGTAAATGTTCATTTTATTGCATTTTAATGGCACGTTTTAAGGTACTGTAATATATTTTTCAAATACAACGAGCTTAAGATATAAATAAGTTAGTAGTAATATTAGTATTATAGTAGTTAGTATATATATTGTTATTCAATTCAATCTACATATTATTTTTGTTTAGACCGAACGAGATAACGTTAATGGTTTCTTATAAAATATATGTAGATTTTAACAAGAGTATGTACCAATTATTGTAAAACTATGCTATATAAAAATAAAAAATAAAATTATGCTATAAGTAAAGATAAGGTCTTTAACTTAGTTAACCTTTATATAATACCAAGATGCAAACCACGCATTATAGCACTGTGAATGCAATTTCTCTACCCAAAAATTTACGATTGCAATTTGTCTTAAAATATGTATTCTTGTTAAATACTCTCAGATGAACAAATGATTTAGTTAAGATTACTTTACAATCTAAGAAATAAGATTTATATGATTCAAACTCACAACTCAAACTCGAAGATTTAATATATGATTAATATGCAGGAATAATTTTGTATACTCGTATTTTAGGGATCTAGAAACTCAACTACAGTTTACAATATATTTGAAGTAAGTGTGTTTATTCGCCACTTTTATTTTCATATAGAACCCCTTCAAATATAATGTCCTCCTGACCTGGCAATATCTTTCTTGTTATTATCAGATCACATACATAAGCATAGGACATATTACAATGCCGTAAGAATTCGCGGAAATCACTCACAGGAACATACTTATTGTCCTCTTTCCCTTATCAAATATAAAGCATGTGTCCATAAAATCGAAAAGTTCTGACAACACATTACGATTCGAAAATCTCTAATTTGCGATGCATTAATATTTCTCCCCGTCCCACGATCCGTGATGTTGAAGGAACTCAGTCATGTGGCTGTAAACTCAAATATAATAAACAATCCTGTTGAAATTATAATTCAAAACTTAATAAATTATTATAATCCTTTTGTAAATTATTTTAAAATAAATATGATCTTTTGAAGTGGAAGAGAAATCACGAAGTAATTACATAGTTACTAGTTGAAGACCGGGTAAGAACAACGAGCGTAACGAGCCATTCCGGTCTCTATACTCAGGGATGACAGCTCATATGCGTTCTGTATCTTATGGATTGAGATGTCATGGGCCGCAGGAATTACATACGAGTATCATCAGATAAACTGAACTCATTTGTCAGCCCTAATATTAAAAAATAATAAACTTCCAAAATCGATAATCGATTTGTGGCAGCTAACAATTGCCATGAAGTTAAATACCGTTATTTCACATGTTCGTTAAAATAACGTTACAATATGTGAACACAACACACAACCCATAACTATAAGGTCAATTTGTTCCATAATCGCCGTAAACTAGTACGTTACGAAGATAATTGAACAATCGGTCAATTCCAATCTAGGTTGTGGCGATTTTATTTTAGTTTCTTATAACTCAATGTAATACATTTTTTGCTTCCACATTTAGTATAAATGTATTTTATGTTACACCCAGAAAAAGCTAAGGTAATAATTTTGTTATATTATTGTTCTCTTGATAAATTAAAAAAATTAACATATTAATATTAAAAGCAAATCGTCATATTATATATAAAAATAAGACTCTAAAATAAGTCATAAAAATTAAATTTGTTATCCACCTATCAAGTTTTCGTGAAAAACTCTCATTTAGGATTAATGTTATTAAAATAAAAAATAAAAAATTTAGATTATGTTGAAATTTATCTATGGTAGAAATGACATTAGTCTTGAAAAATGCTAAAAAGGTTCCCCATCGCAATTTTATCCTTTTCAATGTTTTTTTAACAAAACAGTCCTTATCGTGCAGCTATTAGTTCCAATTCTTATGAATGAATCCTCCTTATGGAGGAAGCCACAGAACAGTTACCTCTTTGAAAGATGGATTCAAATCCTCGGTTATTCAGAATGACATCTGAATTCGATGTACACCAGACAAAAAATTGTTGTGTTAAGCTATAACTATAGCTTAATACTAATAAAATAGCTGCGTAAATCTATAATAGCTTAACGCAGCTATGTTATGGTAACAATGGTATAGCTACCTTGTCACCCTTGAGATGACTGAGACTGAGACTGAGATGGAATGCCTTGTCACCAGTAATAAAGGTCTCCGGATTCCTTCACTTACTAGACGAAACACAGCAGCGTTATACTGCTGTTTCACGCTTTTATTCTGTGAGAGCGTGGTCCTACCCCGGTCGAGCTGACCCATTCATTCTGCAATTAGAAACAAACTGTAGTGTAGCTCTACCACTGTACAAATATATATGTGACAAAATGAAAATAAATAATTATTTTTAATTTTTGGTTTTACAATATATAAATATTTAATACAAGTACTTTCGGTTCTGTCACTTGGATTCTCTGTCAGCGTAGCCCTCTTGTAAAATCGACCCCTTGTTGCTAAGGCAGTTTCCAGTTGCAATGTAGGTTGCTGAATACACTTCGTTAAAATAAGCGCTGCAATAATCTTTAAAATTCATTTGAATTAGGATATAATGGTACCACATAAGTAATAATTATAATATCAAAAGAAAAAAATATTCTTTTGGTGTTATAATTATTTAAATATTATAATAAGTATATTTAACGCACTTCGAACTTACATATTTACAAACTTAAGTTGTTTCATTTTATTTACAAGTCTGCTTTCGCTACGTTTGCATAACCGGGTAGTATTGTCACGTATGAGAATAACGCTGAACATATTCAAGTCTTTGCTGTTCTCTGAATCTTTGTAGATGGAATATATAACTACATATTTATAAATAATTATATTTATTTATATATATGTATATATATATATATATATATATATATATATATATATATATAAATATATATATTATTTAAAAGAAGTCATTCTATTGTTTACTTTCAAGTTGTTGGACAATAAACATCTATTGTTTTCAAACACCGACAAACGCTGCGCTAGAGCCAGGTGTTAGTCGTAATAATATTTTTATATAACAAAACAGAAAACACGTGTTTCTGACTTATTAGCCCGGGTAGGGTTTATTATTACTGGGTTTTGTTCACAAATAATCTCAATTAGGCTAAACTTGTGGTTTCTACAGTGAAGACGTCATAAAATGGGAAAAGCTCGAGAAATTAGCAGAGAAGCGAATTTTTTGATGATAAATCAGTTAAGATAACTATTGCCTAAAAGTATATTACGCTTTTAAAGTATATTGATTGTCAATCAATGTTCTATTCGATGATATAACAGGTTAATTAAACATTTAATATTTTATTGGAGTTTTACTTTACTTTCCTACTTTAATTAAGGTGGTCTTTAACTTTTGGCCTGTAGTTTATATCTTGTTTTGTATTCCTTAAATAAATAATTAAATTTCATTGACATGTTAGTTTTCTCACGATACTTTACTTCACGGTCAATACTTAATAAGTAGTCAGTACTTAAAATTGCAACTAACAATTTCATTGGTGTTGGCATTCGAGATCGAATTTGGTTTTCTCGTGTACAGTGATAATAAAAGTGACTCCCATTGAGTATCACAGCTCTTTAGAACACAAGCACGGGTTGTTAAAGGAATTATATTCATTTAGGAAAATTAGGGTCACAAACACGCACATACAAGATGGAACGTCAAATCGTCTTAACCACTAATGGAATACCACATTGTCAGGCATCAGTTAAAATAAATCTTCTATACTGTTTTTTTCGCTGATATTTTGAGCGCATGGGCATTTGGGAGCCGGTTCATTCGGTTACAGCTGATTTTTAATTGTGACTTGGCTAAAGTTATCACATATTATTTTTTAATAATAATTATTTTTCGTATTTATTACGTTGATTTCAACTGAAAATTTGGGACTCATTAGTTAAACGTTATAAAATAAATAAACAATGAAGAAATCCAATTTATGTAATTGGAAATTAGCAGACAAAAAGCAAGACCTCTAATCTGGCCTCTTTTATTTATTGTATAAGATTGTCCCGGAGTATATGCAAATAGGTATGAGACAATGCTCGGCTCACTAATTGTCATTTCTCAAATCGATTATCAACGCTTTATAGTTACTGTAATTTACTTTGAGAAAATAAGGTTGATTTTAATTTAGTTCCTTACTTTCATATTCAGTTAGCGTATTACAAACAAGATGTCGTTAGTAATTTTTATGAATTGGAGATTGAGAAAGATTTTAGTTATTGATTTGACTAAAAATATGAATTGGTATAACCATTCAAATTATACCGATTTTTTTTTTGGGCTGATGGCCGCTGTTAGCTCGAGGGCTTTTACAGTTTCACTGGGTTGAGAGGTGACCGAGCGCTTATGGCGCTCTGTTGAGACCTCTATTAGTGGGTAACCAGCACAAGGGCTCCTAAGAGGGAGCCTCGGCTTGGACCATCACCCTGTTTCGCGAGAGCGTCTGACTCGAGGGTGCCCGAGAGGGCCGAACCTCAGCTCGATCAGTTGCTTCTAGACAATGAATTATCGAAATTAATATCGTTATTATTATTAGCTATCTGTACCACCACTTCGAAATGCGTGGGCGCTGGAGAAGAAGTGGTCCAAGAAACTCCAGCGACGCTTCTATCTGTATGTACTGGAGAGAACCGACCAGTGACATGGCGGTATCGCGAATAATCATGTTTGCGATATGAGGGTGCAATGTATGTGTGTTGTGTTTTATTAAGGGCTTGGGCCCTGTTGGTCGCGTCGTCGGGGTCGTCAAGGGCGTGCCTCGGTCTCATTCGGACGCGGATGAATCTATGATTCGCGATGGGATTGTAAGTGGTGGCACTTACAACCAAGGGGTTTGAGTGTGTGACGGCAGAGTTGAAATATGGGCGGGATCCCTGCTTCAGGTACTGAGCTATAGTCGGCAGCTCAAGATCTATGTGTAGGTTTTCATTACGCAAGTGCACCGGTGGCCTTGCGCATGAAATGATTTTGTATTACCTGAAGTCGGTGAATGTGACGCGGGGAGGCATGCGCAAAGACGGGGCTTTGTATAGTGTAATTTTAGTACGCAGGGACATTTTGCTATTTTTATTGAGTAACGGGTGCAAACGACCTAGGACGAACGCTGCTCGATTCCGTACTCGGTTGATATGCGGACCGAAGGTGAGTCTTTCATTGAATATGACGCTTAAGTATTTAATTGTCTTTTCCCAGGGGATTGGACTATCAAATAACTCTATAGTTGGGAGATGCGGCGTTTTGTTGCACCGAGAGAAGTACATGGCTGCACTTTTGGTGCGATTAACCTCGATCCTCCATTTCCGAGACCATTTCCCTAAGGTGTTGGCTGCAGATTGGAGGCGTCTACAAATAGCGTCTGGTTTGAACCCAGACACGTAGAGGCCGGTATCATTGGTGAAAAGGGCTAGCTCAACACCGCGAGTGCGCGGTATGTCGTTGGTGTAGAGTGTGTATAAAATCGGACCTATAACGGAGCCTTGTGGTACTCCGGCACAAATGGGGTGAACCTCGGAACGAGTTCCCTCGACGCGGTAACGAAAGGAAAAGTCGGGAGTTTATAATCATAAAAAAATATGCTACAACCGCACAATGATTTATAACTATATCCATCACAGTGCCTACTTACTCTCTTCCAACTACAATGACGGGTACAAAAATACGTCAGGTGTTCCTTAAAGCTTTTTTTAATGGAAGAGGAGAGGTTTTACAAGTGAGTACCTCATGTGTTAGTAAGTGATAACGAACCTGATAATCCGTAACATGAGACGGGTTAAAAGTAGAGGTACTATGTTGCCTGTTATTTTGAAGATCTATACCCCGTATGATTGCGGCCTCTGTAACTATTGTAAAATTTACTTGTACCTGCATGAAATAGCAACATACCGCTAATGTTTTATACATATATTTCTGAGGTGTCTTGAATCGGGCTAACTCTTGATTAGTTAGGACGATTTTTTCTTTTTTTATCGAATAGGTGGCAAAAGAGGAAGCAGCTCACCTGATGGTAAATACCGCCCATGACCATATGCAACACGAGAGGAGGCGCATTTGCACACCAGCCTTTAAGGTGTACGCTCGTTTATTAAAGGTCCCTAAATCGTATCGGTCCGGAAATCCCGCCCTTCTTCGTTGAATGCGGTCAAATGGAATGAGCTGTTTCTGGGGTGCCCCGGGCCAGAGATGACAACAGTTTTTCATGTGAGGCCGAACTTGTGCTTTGTAAAGTTGTACACTTTGGGCTGACACAAAATACACTCTTGTTCTATTAAGGACCAGATTTTTAGAGGTTAGTTTGATCTTACCCTTCAAGAGAACGCGGAACTGAACTTCTCTCAATATGTAGACGCAAGGATACAATAAGCAAGGTGAGTGTTTAAAATTAGGAGATACGATAAAAGAGTTTTTTTAGCGGTGATGAAGATATGTATGTGTAGGAAAAATAATTACAGGAACCACGTGGATAAGCAATCAGCCAACATGCTTACCTTTTACATTTTGTGTAATATTTGAACGATGTTTCTGATTTTTATTTATTATAATGGCACCTTAACTGTTCTCAAAAAGCAGCTACGTTTTAATATTAATATTGATTATTTTGTCACATTAAGAAAGCATGTAGTAGATGTTAAGATGTTAGGCAAATCTTTGTCTTTAGAATGATAATGGACTTCCGTATTGATTAACGATCGAGGTAGGCGTAGTTGTTAGGTCACCATTTCGCTGCATCATAGTTCGATCCCCAGCCGAGGAGCAATACTCGTTTAGTACTAAATGTTGGTTTATGGTCTGTGTGAATTATATGTATGTCTCGTAACCGTGACATATCCATTACACCGGACTCCACAAGGAGACGACGGTTGAGTATCTCTGTGTTTTCTCGAATGCTGATGCATTGTATTATATCCTACCCAATTGACGTATTTCGGTAATAAAGTGGATATCACCGTAGACAAAATCAAAAGAAAAAAGACCAATATTCTCATTATAACAATGTTTTAAATTTTCATTTTGTATTTTCATTTATATTACTTCATACAATTTACACTGTTGATGTTATGAATATTATTTTTTAATTAATGATGTTTTACATAATGACTCGAGTGTGCAGTACTTACGCCGTGTTTATTTAATTTTCTTAATTTCTAAAGTTACTTTTGTTATTCCTACAACACTCATACCTACATATATACTGATACATCAAGATAAAATATAGCTTACTTTGAACATCGACGCTCTAAGAAGTCTAGTCTGCGATCATACCTTTGATCTGCCACAGCACTACATTTCATTTGATATACCACAAATACCTCAAAAATAACAACAATTCCTACCAAGGATATCGAGGCTTTTGAATTTAAAAAATATCTAGTTTCAGTTGTGAACAGCTTGTTGCCACCTCCGTCTTGAGATCCAAAGATTAATAAACATAATGGTTGTTTCTAGACGCAGAATCAATGGAGCAGCTCAACCGGGGTAGGATCACGTCCTTAAGAATACCAGCGTAAAATAGCAGCATAATGCTTCTGTGTTTTGTCTCGTGAGTGTCTGGATTCGGAGACCATTATTACTGTGACAGCGCAATCTGCAATAAGATTCGTCTGTCAAGGATGAATGTAGATGACATGGGCCGCAGGAATCTTGCCATCAGGTGAACTGTGTGTTACTCTAAATGCAATTAAAAAAAAGCTATAAAAATTGGTTAAAGATTTACCTACTCTTAGATTTTACTTTATATTTATAAGCTAAGGGGTAACTGGGAAATCACTTATCTCAGTTCTTGATTCAAACTAAACGAAAATGTGATTAAATAAATTTGTTTTTTTATTGAATTATATTTAACATTTTCATAGATAGAACCCACAAAATATAATAAAAATAATGAAATCCTACTTTGAAAATCGATCATATGGGGTAGCTTACAGTTGTCATGAGATCAAATACTGTGAATACCGTTATTTCCCATGTGAGAAAAAAAAATTACAAACATGAACACAAATAAAGTCGATTTATAAAATAAAGTCACGGACTACGTTAGAAGGAAAATTGAATAATCGATCAATTTCAATCTAGGTTGAACAATGGTGGAATAATAATTCATTGCGGCCACCTTATTCTGGTTGCTTATGACATATAAAGTTTTTCTTTAGCATTTAGGATTTATGCAAACAATTCGCGTTTTCAAGCTTATTGATGAAGTCTTGTGCAAAACATATTAAGGCACGGAATAATTGTATTGTATTTTGACCTAGTTATTAAATTTGTATGTGCGTCATAATCTCAATGTCTTTCTCTAGTTGTTCCAACGGCGAGGGCGTCGCAAACAAGCTTATTCGCGGCCAGTTCTCTCCAGTCCATACAGATAGAAGCGTTGCTGGAGTTTCTTGCGCCACTTCTTCTCCAGCAGCGCTCACGCATTCCGAAGTGGTGGTACAAATAGCTAATAATAATAGTGATATTAATTTAGATAATATTTTGTCAGAAGCAACTGCCGATCCGAGGTTTGGCCCTCTGGGGCACCCTCGAGTTAGACGCTCTCGCGTAACAGGGTAGCGTCCAAGCCGAGGCTCCCTCTCGGGAGCCCTTGTGCTTGTTACCCACTAATAGAGGTCTCGACTGAGTGCCATAAGCACTCAGTCACCTCTCAACCCGGTCAAACTACAAAGCCCTCGAGCTAACAGCGGTCATCAGCCCGAAAAATAAATAAATCCAACCTCCAACAACAAGGTTGTTTAAAAAAATATTAAGTAACACTCCTCTTGTGATAAGATCAGAAGTAAGTTTGTATAATAATAATAATAGTTTATTTGCTTTTGATCTCGGCATGTCCAAGACTCTCACATATTTCTAAAGTTTTGATTTTTGTGCTTTAGTACATTTATTTTATCTACTCATTTATATATAATATAATAATAATGGAATGTGTATTTTAATAGCTGGTAGAGCTGATAGTCTATTTCAATTTGTGTACTGGCAATACTTTAATAATATGTGGTATCTTATTAAACAACTTTTTACCATTCACTAACAGTTTTTTGAATTCCGTTCTGAGCATATCTTCTATTATTAAATTGCCTAGGAACCTCTCTTATAATCTCTTATAATTTTATGTCTGGACATACTCTTGTGCGTTACATTTACATCTTGTAGTGATATTCTAAATGTTGCCTCACAAATGTTGCTATTTCTATGATTAAAGAAAGGACAAAGGTAAGATTTTTAATGCTTTCAATAATAGTCCGGCATGATGTACTAGTATATGGTGGAACACTGCAAATAGCCTTAACACATTTCTTTTGTGCAATACACACCATTTTGCCTTATACACTGTTGCGCCATAGTATAATCTCATAATTCATAACCAGTTCAACATATACAAGGTATGATGTGATAGCAATAGTTAGATTGCCATACTACTTTATTTAATCTATAAAATGCATATAATCTATTTATTTTATTACATACATTATTTATTTAGTCCTGTATACAGAGTTCAACATTTTTTATTTCTTTCTCACTCTTTTAATATCAACTGTAGCTCTTTTTTCCGGAAGAGCCATGTACATCGATACTTTTTGAAGTTTTTAGACATAGTTAGCATGTTCTACCGCAATCATTTATATATATAGAGCTTGTAATGCAGCTTCACCAACAGCCGCATACTGTTTCAAGTACCTGTAATGTTACGAGTTCATAGGTTCCATTCACATCGGAGGAACAATATTTTAGTATAAAAGTCGTTCCTTGATAGTTTTCGGGTCTGCGTGTTGAACTCGTATGTGCTGTGTATTTTGATTCTGCATCTGAATCTTCCTCCAATCTGCTCCTGCACGTGTTTTCTCTTATAATTTTACACGTGTGTAATACACGTTCAAATTTCATATCATATACATAACATATTTTAATATCGAAAGCAATTCAGCGAACATAGATGTATTTATTAATTATCCCTGTCCGATCATGATAAACGTGGAGAAAGTTCCAAATGCAGTGGCAGGGACACGGCATATACGTACAGCGCAAGCAGACCCGAAAGCGAATAATTTATATGTTGTAAATATATCTTGGTTGAGAAAGGAACCCAATACACGCAACTCAGAAGTCGATTACGTTGGCCACGTAGCAAAGCGGCAGGCAAATCAATCGGAATCTAAGTCAATTTAACATAGTGCAAACTAATAAATGTTCAATCGAACTTAGGAACTTTAATGTTATCATACGCAAAGACAACATTCCTCTCGGTCAGTTGAAGTCAAGAGAATTGTCTAACGTCTACAGTCTTATGGAAATTCCATACGCGTAGTACGGAGCCAAACGTTAAGTTTAAATTAAATTACTTTAGTGATTCTCTCGACGTTTTCAAGAGTTCAGAAAGTAATATAGCTAAATTAAATTTAACAGTTATATTATCACATAAAAATATTATGAATAAATAAACTTTACTACTTTTAAAAGTACTTTGGAGTTGTAGATTTTTTGTTATATTATCAAAAATGTGCAGGATCACGGCCTTATTTATAATTTAAGGGGTGACAAAAGAGCACACAAATCATTCTGATTGTAAGTATTAAGTGACCCCTACAAGAAGTCTATAGTTATCAAAAAAGATTGAAGATACTCATGCGTTGTTTGTGCAACTTTATATTTGATTTTATTGTACATGAATCTGATGTGAAAGCGGATGAGGCTGCGAATGAGTGGTACTGAATACATCTTACACCGCTGATGTTTTATTTTTTTTTTTTATTTATTTAATTGGGGTCATCTACAGTGCATAGATGAAAGCATTCTCAATCCATAAATGCATGAATTCAAATCTGATGCATGCACCAATTAAAGATGAACACATAATTTCTTATAAGTAACGGTTGTCGTGTTACAAAAATTAATTAGTGGAGAAAACTAAACAATGACTGAAAATAAAGTCAAAATAAAAACAAAAAACAAAATTAAATTATCAAAATGAAATTAATTAAATAGTATCGTAATAAAATAAAGTGAATCTTATAAAATAATTAAATTTTAACAACAATCATAAACAATATAGAGATTTAGCTATTGAATATATATAAACGAAACACAACGAAAGAAAATAATAAAATTAATATTTTGAAAATTGAGATTGAAATGAATAAAAAAAGAAGTAAAATTTATAAACAGCAGTCGCTAAGCTGGCGCATGGAATGCTTTCAGCATGTTACGCTGATGTCATCTGATAATAACAAAAAGATATCGATGTAGTCGAAATCATCCTTCTAGTCGATTTCAATTCATCGATCGTCAATAGTATAGAATCTTCGTAACTGTTAATTGTCACATAAGGCTATGCCTAAATAATTAACACTTAAACATATTGAAGTAGCACGAACACATAAACATTTAGATTTGCATATTCTTCTGGGTTGACATAGAATTTGAATTACGTATTCCTTTTAAATTATAATGAGGTACTGCTACACTGTTAATTGTTTCTAACATGAATGAATCGGTTTCACCGGAAAAGAACTATGGCCTCAGATAATACCAACATGAAATAGCAGTAAAACGTAGCTATGTTCTGTGGTGAGGCATTCCGTCTCAGTCCTGTGAGATAACAACAAATATGCATCTTGAATCTTTGTTGAGAATGGATGTTTATAGACTACAATCGTCAATTAACATCAGTTCAACAGTGCACATTTATCATCCTTATTCTCATTAAAAATGTCCTTTTAGCTGATTTTACCCCCGAAGAAAGGCGTAATTATAAACACAAAATGCCCACGACTAAAAATGTATAATAATGCATATTAATTTCTATTTTTAAGTATTTTGTGTAGTGTTAAAACAAATGTATTGATTAAATATACGGGAACAAATTGAAAAAACTAGATCAGCACATTAAATTTTACATGCACTTTCTATGAAGCCGTAGAAAAACGACGTAGAAGTGAAGTCCACGTACGCCAAAAGTTGCTGCCGTATACTATAAGTACAAACGGCAAGCATTTCGCTATTAAAAAAAAAGATAATAAAGAAAGCAAGGTATTTTATCTTAGTCTTCGTAAGTGATAACATATGTTCTTCATTTGTAATCGAAGATGGATGTACAAGGGTTCTGGTGATCTAATATTATCAAATTATAGCCCCCTGAGATCCGATTAGTAATTTTAGTACATAAAAAGCACAGCGACACTACCGCTATCAAGGTACTTAATACGTAGTTTACATAATATTATTATGAACACTTAAACATAATCAGAACGCTTAAAAATAAAATTAATTAAATTCCATAAAATAAATTGTCACTAATTGCTTAGTCCCTAAAATAAAATAAAAAGTTCAATGACTTAGGAGACTGGTAATGCTCTTTATTGCGTTTATTGTGTATGATAAAATAATTTTTATAGAGCAGAAAGCTCTGAAAATATGCCACAAAAATTATTCGATTAAATGCTTACAGCACTACCGTAGAGAAGTTCTCAAATGGCCCGTCAGAGGGCGACACAGCAACCCCTACGCACAGTGGTATCACATCTACGGCTGAAAGACGACGTAGCGGGAACTACGTACAACCGGCGCGAACTTTCGTAGACAGATCGTGAATGACGCGAAGTGAAAAATAATATTGGAACTTAGTGCTTTGGTGCAGTGATATTGTGAGTTTTCGATTACATCTGGTTTGTTGATTTTTAAACAATTATTTAATAATATACGTGAGTATTAAAGTGTTCGAATGAAGGCTTGAAGTTTTTCATCGTAGGAAGATTGAAGTAAGTATTATCTTGAGTAATAAAGGTTTTGAGATGAATTTAAAAATATTTTTTAAAGGATTTTCCTCATTAATTACAAATATAATTAATGCTTATTACTTAATATAATGTACACCATTCCGATTGCATTATAAATTGAATTTTTAAGGCATCAAATGTTTAAAATTTTACCGGTTGATAGATAAAATTTGAGTCTGAGTTAGTCATAGTTTGAATTTGAGATATATATGAATTTATTCAACAATTGAATAAATTCATATATATATATAAATTAAATATGTACCTATGTGTGTATATGATGAAATAATTAATATTTACACTTACAATTTTATACTAAAATGCAAAAATAATCTTAAAATCTAGTGGTTTTGAAGCCAATAATATTGATGCAAATATGATTTTATTAATGTTTAATGCAATAAAATATTTTTATTTAACTTGTTTTTGTAAATCAATTAGTATTAGTATTGCAATCTTTATGTGACATGTTAAGAGCTGAACTAAACCGGTGATATTAATATCAATTTTAAAATAAAAATTAATAGTCAGATTTTTTAAAATTAAATAACACAAAACTTAAATACGCTTTTTAACCTTAGGTACATTATTATATTATGTACTTTTAACTCGTGTTTTCTTAATAATTCATAGAATTAATTTTATACACAAAGTTCTATCTTAATAACTGAGTATGATTGAAAGAGATTCTAATAACTGTAAGAGTTAAATACAGGGAAATTGCCAGAGTTGTTAACTTTTAATTTTATCGTATTTGTATCTGTTATAAATGTATTTTTTTCTTTATGTGTAAAGTAAAATAACGTAATACTCGATAAAATATGGTGGACAAGCACCTATTTCGAGAAGTTATTGGAGCAAAGTCCGTTAATAATACAAAAAAATCTCAGTGAGTCCGTTTTCATTGATTATAAAACTATATATATATATATATATTTAATGTAATATATATAATATATATATATGTATATATATATTTATATTATTTTATTATTATATTTAACTGTTACTGTTACTTATTTGACATAAACTTTTCGATATATACCCAATCACAAAAAGCAATGTTAGTACTGTAAAAATCATAATTTCATTATTTTAATATAAGGCTTTAAATCCCTTACCTAACGATATCTCGTATAATTTTTTTTATAAATATGCATTTTTTGGACATATAAGCACACACATAACAGACATAAGAATAATAGTTATTATTATTATGAACGCTTAATTTAATAGTGTCCCTATTTTTACCAAATAATGAAATCTATTAATAATCAATATATCATCAATAAAAAGATAATACACGTGCCCCCGATGCTAGCTTTATCATAATATTTTACAGTATCCACAGCACTGGAGTATATTCGTCAGATAATATGTGATTCAGCACATATTGCAATAGCTCAGCTTAGGTATAGCTCTGTGCACAAAGTGTATGAGCTATGCAACAATCAATCATTGATCCAGATCTGAAATTCAATAACTTGTGAGCAAATATCAACAACACATATCATTGAGAATTTAATCCAAGTTCAGGCACGCTGGGACTTGGTAATTTCATACTTTTACACATACTCTCACTACATACTTCATACACATATTATTAACAACATACGATTTTCATAATTTGGTCATCCACATAAAAAATAAATATATAAGGGCATTTAGTTTTGGCAGACTCGTTAAAAACCGTAATTGAAAAATATACGCAAAGGTACTTTATTGCTATTTATTTGTATTCTACGTTGATTTACTACCAGCAGTCTGACTCGGCTTTGTCTGAAATTTTATTTTACATAATTTATATAAAATATTTTTTTTATCTTCAAGACATGAATATTGTCCCAACAGATTAATTGATATACATTAGATTGGTAAAAATTTGAAAAAAATGGATTAAATTGTTATGGAGGTAGGTAATAATGTTTACATATATATTATATTACTTAAATTTGAGGTATTATTAAATATAAAAGTTATATATAGTTATGAAATTAAATATAATGTAAATATTATTAAAATATATTTATATAGTATAGGTTGAAAATGGGAACAAAACAGTAATTGATAAGTGACAGAGGGACGTTGTTACTCCTGATTTACAGTTCGTAGCTTGAAGTTCTTGGTATTGCGCTCAGTATACGTTTAGAACTTAATAAGCTGACGGTAAAATGTAGATGACAGATGCTATCTGAAAGTGTATTTGTTTTGCTTTATAAGTATATATATTTAAAGTTGCTTTATTAAAAACGAAATAGTTTTTGTTATTAAATAACCTGGCACGTATTTGCAACTGACCAATTAACACCAGGTTCAATATTTGAGTGTTTACAGTACGCTTTTATTATTTTACAAATAATACATTTTTCATATATTTACGTATATAAATGTCTGTTTTCATCACTGTCTGTAACGGCCTATATTCAGTAGCAGCCTACTAGCAGGGATCGAAGATGTCAGGGTGTATATATCTTCGAGCAGCAACTTGAAATAAGAATAAAAGTTAATGTGCAACTTTAATCTCAATGTAATTAAAAAACTTCCTTGACAATGTTCAATTAAATAAATAAATAGTAGAAAGAAAAAATTTGGTTCGTGTATTTATACAAGCGGATACGTATTTTCCCTTTTTTATAGTTTGTGGTCTGTAGCACAGTGCAACTTCTTACATCATTAGGTATTCCTACCGTTGTCACAAACAAAGTCCGTTCCATCTCATTAATTTTAAATTATATAGAGGACGTAGAGCAAGCGCTATCAATTTTCCAATTAACTTTTAACAATATTGTTAGACTTAAATATATACACACTTAAAGAGACTTTGAACGAATGTCCGTCCGTATATTTCCGAAAATTATATTCATTCAGTTTACAACTCAATTATCATAATTGATATCACAATAAATATAAGTATATTACTGACCGTTTTTCAAACCTTTTCGGAGTTTTTTTTTTTTGTTGTTTTCAAGTTTGGTGCACGTCCCATCTAAATAGGAAGAAAAATATTCACGTCACTTTACCTTGTACATTTGACATTGTTTTTGACGGTGGCCAGGTTTTGTGGTTTTGACGCTCCATTTATTTAATGAAGTATCTATAGCCTAATGGTTACGGTCTGCGAAATTTAAGACCGTAAGATCAAATCTGTCATTCGTCTACTGTCGTGAATATCTCATAGCGCAATAATTTTCTTAGTAGGAGTGTTTATAATTTAATTTAATTAACTTGTTAATAATATCATTGCTAGCATTCTTCCATATAAAAAAAA
Source organism: Teinopalpus imperialis (assembly GCA_029286865.1). Taxonomy (NCBI): domain Eukaryota; kingdom Metazoa; phylum Arthropoda; class Insecta; order Lepidoptera; family Papilionidae; genus Teinopalpus; species Teinopalpus imperialis. Next base: position 3,552,923 of record JAGSMU010000006.1, read on the forward strand.
CGAAAACAAAAATACATGTGCATACATCATAAATAAGACCAGAACGGACCTCGCGCTCGCAATCGTACTACAATTAAATATCATTTAAATGCTGCTGAGTTTCGCAAAGCGTCTGAGTACTCAGTAGAAGTGAGATCTCTCATGATGTGAATCATTTTTAAGAAGAATTTAAATCATGGAAATATGAAAGATTTTGAATCATGGTATACATGTCATCACAATCATCATTTACCATCAGATATATTAGGTGTGTGCCCGAGAAAGCAAACAAGAAATTCCTCTGTGGTGGAAATTGTCCAATTGAACAAGAATAATTTCTCTCCTTAGCCATTCTACTCTGAAATCATTTGATTCCTTATCCTTATCCATAGATTGTCATATTCTAAGATTCTAAGTCACTTAGAAGTCTCCCGCTTAGGCTTACTGTTAGTCACTAGAGTGAATTACAGTAAGCCTAGGCGGGTCGTGGTTGAGAAATTCGCCCACATAAACCGTGGACATGGCGTAGGGTACTCATCCTACTTATATGTTGTATTTATTATATTAAGTAAATTTTTGGTTGTAGAAATTATGTAGCCGATTCATTCATTCCCTTTTAGAATGCATATCTTTAATATATAAAACGACAGCCGAACGAAAGAAGTACTGGTTACGTCACGGCCTTGGATTCATTTCCAATCATATAAACAAGATTTGGGCATTTCGGGTCTTAGTGTGATGTTTGTATGTCCTTCGACCTTAACACTTCATCGTCTTTTGATAATTTTGCACAAGTATTGTGACCCGTGAGTGTCGTTGTGTTTGAAAATGCTTATGGCACTAAAATATATTCCACGCAGTAGATGTCATTATAAAACTTTACTTTCAAAAGTGAAATAAAAAATCTTGCTTTTTCTCTATATACAATATTTGAATTTTAAAACCGTTTTTATAATAAAAATTCAAAGGTTATTGACGTCAAGTTGTTACAGTACACAAGCAGATGCTTTCACCATTCTCAAATGGTAGCACCAAGCATATTTTTTACGTTGTCATGCCATCATTTTATTTTTTTTATGAAAATAAATATTATAAAAAGAAAGAATATATGAAAAGTTAATGGTTTTCGCTTGGTTGCATTTATTTATTAGTTCATATCAATTAAAAGTAATACTTTATATGTGTTCATATGTTATTACCCTTATGCTACCGATTTATAATTAGGTTAAACATTCATGGCAATGAAGTATATTGTATAGATATCACACATGTTGTCTGTATAAAGTAATATCTTGTTTCTAACATCCATAAGCAATGAAAGTCAGTAAACAAAATATAGTCCAAGGTTCGATAGATGGTGATCTAGATAAACCTTAGTAAGCCAACTCACGGCTTCTAGAGACAATTGTTTTTTCTAATGGAACTAAGTGTGACAAATTAACAGATCCATACTACACAAAGATTCAAAATGCAAGTGCGTTTTTATACCTGGGGACTGATATGGAATACAGTACTACCATTAACTGAGTGTACACTCACCATATGAAACACAGTTGGGCTTCTCTGCTATTTTATTCTGTGAGTGAGAGTGGTCCTTAGTTTGCCCTTTGCTACGTCCAGACTAACCGTCAAAGTCTCTCCCTTGCTCTCGACCACCTGCACCAATCGATGAGTCAAGTAAACTAAAAGGTCACCAGCTGAGCGAGCCTGAAGGAAGTCGTTTTGACGGCCGCTAATCAGCTCGTGTTCCCCTAGGTATAATGTATACCGTGTCACTTATGAAATTATATGTAACAGTGACTCAATCTCACCGTGTTTGAGCTTAGTAAGCCTCTCAATATTTTTAAGCTTACGTGAAGTTATAGGTGGAAGGTGGATAAATGTTTAACTTTTTATTTAAACTATTGTATAAGTAACCAGACACACAGACAGACAGTTTCTATGGCAGTGTCTGTGATAGTAATAATTAAGCACTTGGTTGACCCGAAGGAAGGTCATCTGTGTAGCTTATGAAGACCTTGAATAAAGAAGCAGGTGCATTGTACCTTTTCGGCCTCAGATGTCCCTCCTAATCATATATTATCTCTTCGGTTTTCTTGTTCTAAATCTGTTGTATTTAGAATTATATGTATGTATACTTATGTATATTTACCATTAAAGCATATGTATATACGTATGCTTTCATGGAAAATTCGGGCGATTCTCTTTCAAAGCTAAATTTTTGGCATATTTACTATCAACAGAATTATAATTTATTACCCATTGTTCCGATGTGTATTGGTCCATTCGCATATTAACCCAATCATATTAATCATTCGTTTCACGGGACATCGGAAACAGTGTATGAGTGATTGGCTTTATGTTGGAGGAGACATTTACAATACTGCAAGCTTTGACCTCCTGACAGTTTGCCAGAATATGAGCAGATATCACTTAAAGCTAAAACTAATGATATTTTAAATGTGGAAATTGCATATTAAATGACTATGTGTTACTTGTTTTAATTTCCAATTTTTTACGTGACATAATTGTGTGTGCGATTTTATCTATGGGTCAGCTAGAGTCTAGGAGGAACACAACCGCAAAGTATACCATCGTAAAAATAATAATAATAATTTTTAGTATCTGCACAGGCACAACCTAGTAGCCAGGATTCTCCACCTGGAGCTCTATCTGAAATATGGTTTTGTGAATCGGAGTCAGCCTTGTATAAGTACATACCGAAAGTCAAAAATAAACGCGCCTGGACTATTCTTACGAATAAGCGTGACACCGGACCGGGCACACTCGAGAACATTTTGGTCGATTTCACAATTCAATATGACAGGAACCTTGTGAAAGGTGAGGCTCACAAAAACCTGGCACACGTGGTGACCGACATGTAGGATGTTATACCGACCGAAATAATTCCTATAGTCGTATCTGCGAATGGGTTAATCCCAGCCGGCCTCTCGAATCACCTGAGGCGGTTGGGACTCTAGGATTAAATGCAGAAAGGGGTGCTCCTCAACACCGCTCATATAGCCCACAGGTTTCTCTTTCTATCGCATTTACCCTCTACCGTTTGGGCTCCTTTTTCAAGGGATTGCTGTCTGGTTGGTCTTTATATATGTATTATATGGTATTTATTTGTTTTATTATATAGATATAGTATTTCCTTTATTGACCAACTAGGTAGATAGGAAAAAAAATGTCCTTAAAATAATAATAAATAACTCTTATTGATCAGGATTTACATTACTAGAATTAACCTCAACCTTTTTCCTTTAAAGGTAAAGTAATTACTACACCTGTTATGAGTGTTGCGTCCAAAAATAAAAGAAAATCATAAAATATGAGTAGATTAGAAAACCAAAAAATGTCAATCCCGTTTTTGTCAATCACTTTGCTGTAATCCTCTGATTGGGTGAAGAAAGGACGAAATTTTCAGAAATAAAATCAGAGTAATTTGGTGTAGGGCTTTTTCCTTCTAATAAAATACTGCAATATTATTAAGGTCGTGAAATATTAAAGATAATTGCAGAAAGTCAAATTAAATAACATTTTTTTCAAATGTTCAATTGATATATTGAATTGAAAATTTTATTATTTATTCCAAAGATTTTTTTCTCTTCTTGGATTATTTTCTTTAAGTGTGTCTATCTATGTGGGATTTAAAATTCTTGAATCAGTAGCTGAATTGATTTTAGTAATAAGCAATGATTAGATTTGTTGTAACAGTCCTGGTAAAGTTCGTTCGTTTCGTATGTCGAATATTTACGATGATAGTATAATGAAAAGTTGCCAACAATCGCTTACAATATGGCACAAACCTCAATTCCCTATCATTGACTCTACGACTAGGCAAAAAAGCAGATAGCCTTTTAAACGTTTTTAATTCTATAAGTACAATATAGCTAGTCTTCACCTTGTATCTGTCTATAGCATGAATCGGTTGACACATCATCAGTTGACCAGAAGATACAACAATTTATATGTATAAGAGCAATTAGTCGTTTGTGAAATCCAATAATTTTCACCTAAAATAAGATTGTAATTGAGCCCACAACCTTTTCTCTAACCAATATTAAGTCAGAAATTATTGCATCGTAGTTATTACTACTTTAAATTAACGACTGCAATAATAAAGTTGCTTCGAAGAAATTTTAACAAAATTGACGTCGTAAAGGATAAGGTGCTAAAATAAAGACTTAACTGGATTTTATGTTCTGTGGGATTAAATATAGTTTAAAAATCGTGATTTATTTTTTGAGTATTTTAGTAATCAATCGTCATTTAGTTCATTATATTTATAGGCCATACCATATACCAGAACGGCTAAAAGTCTGGATGATGTCTTTTTATTATCAGGATACACACGCAACTTGAACAACATTTCGCATATAACAATTTTAGCATTGTTATATGCGAAATGTTTAATCAGAAATATAGTTATCATTTGAAATAAATATACATACTTAAATTTTCTATGCTTTGAAGACGATAATACGTTTTGTACTTCTGTGTTGGTACTTCAAATTCTTCAGTTCTATGTTTGATTTTCATTTTTCTTTTTATACGAAGTGAGAAAACTTAGAAGGCCAGCTTGTATCTATTAGCATTCTTATGCAGAAGACGACATGACCCAGTTAAATATACTGGGCCAAGTCCTGCGCTTCAGTGGATATTTCCTGCATTACGTCACTACATAGTAATGAAAGTTAAGAAATATCTCTTATTAATTTTATAACTGTATTTATATACTAATAGGCATGGAAAGAGTAAAAAAATAATAAATATAAAGTTGTCTTGATTGGGATGTATATAATACATTTCAACTTTTTGAATTCCAAAATGATATGATGTTAGTCTCCTAACGTATAGTCATGCACATAATGCTATGAAGTGACATTTTGTATTGAGGTAGACTCATATTGAAACATAAACCTAAGCTGCTGTAGGTATCGGTTGGGTAACCAGAGAAGAAGATCGTATTCGTTAAAATGTTTGAACAAATAGCGCGCCGCTAATACATAGCAGAATATAAATTATCTTCTTAGAAAAGATAAGCTATACGCAAATACTGTTGTTGGAAAGAACTGCCAACTATTTTATAGAAACTAATTCATACATTTTTCTCTTACATATAAAACCGAAAAGGATCGCTCTCTCTTAACAAAGATATAACAAATAGACTATAATTATATTTGTACTCGTATGCTATACAGCCTAGATGCTTAAAGTTGTTGAACTATTTTCTCGTCCTATTCTTCAGCCATTCATAGTGTTTATAATTTATTTGTTTTATTAATATCCTTTTAAAAGTAGTACGTAGGCCAAAACAACACACTATCCACCTGCATTGTGTCACTGATGTAGTGTAGTAGTCAGGCGGTTGTTTGTATTGCATACAGTAGTAATTTGGAAGTGTACTTGAATGCAGGATGGAAGATAAAGCATTTTAGGGCTATATTAAAAGGCCCCAAGTTATAATGCGATTGATTTTTATGCTTGTTATTTTTTGTTTCACAAATGCATTTATATTGACTGAATAATGTAATTTAAAAAATAATTAAAAAGTGACATCAAAAGCTTTGAAGGAGATTGAAACCTGAAGAACTTAAGCGTACCTAGTTCTTTTCAACAGACTAGGAACAATAGGTGACGAATATTTACTTAGTATTCACAATATTAGACACAATTTCATGCTAGATTTCATCATCATCGCCATCTGGACCTATCACTAGTCCATCAAGATTTGGCTTAGGGAAATCCGATTAAAATTCTATCATCAGTTTTTAATCAACAGCCTTGTTTAGACATAATGTTCAATAATTTGTGTGGAAAAACATCAGCTTTAGTGGTGAATCGAACTCGGATAAATCTCCATTTGAAACCAAATTTCTGTATATATATAGCTTAGCAAATTATTTGGGATAAACATTGTTCCACTAAGTCGAGGTCAGGAAGCCAGTAACAAGCCTTTCAAGTCGTTTACTTTAATGAGGCATTTTATATGACACTGTACATTGTAGCTTGATGCTATGATTTTTAAATTTAAAAATTCAGTTATCTTCCTAGCGTAGGTAGCGCCATAATAAATTAAGAGCGTTTAAATATCTTTTTAGTGTTCCGAACTACATTGTAGAAGTTTTCAGAAATTAGAAAAGAATAAAGTAGAAAACACTGAGGTCAGTGTTTGCTACTTTGACTTTCATAGGCATTTTTCTCAGAGGCCATTTCATCTTGTCAAAGGAATTTCATAGGGTTATAATAACCAGTTACCCAAATATAGATGTGGGGTTCAAAGTTGACATATAGGGTTGTTTTAAGGATATAAAATGGGGTTAAAAAAGTTTTTATTTTCGAGACGATGCGATATCAATTGAAGGCTCTTAATAATAATAATAATTTATATTTCATTATACAATTACGGTTATTGTTTAATGAATACTAATTACTATTGTATAAATTTCAAATTAAGCAATAGTTTCCCCTGTATTGCCATCTATACAGCATGAAATTTAAAAACCAATACATTACATCAATACAAGATATACAATTAATAAATGTCAAATAACATAAAATCAAAATCATTTAAAATAATTACAAAACTTTAGAATTTTTTAACTTTGAAGCACGGTAATTCATTATTTTAGGTTTATTTTTATAAATGGGTTTGTAAAAATCTTTAAAATTGCTGTCAGGAACTACGTCTCTAAACACAAACACGAACAACTTGCCAACAAGTTTTTTTTACGGAAGTGAAGAGTGAGAAACGAGCACACTGTTCATCTGCGTGACGGTAGGTATTTTTTTCCGCCTACGACACCTACGTATCCTGGATATGGATTTAGATTGGATTGAATTTTTTTTTTTTTGTTTTTTTTTTTTTTTAGGCTTATTCATTGATGACCCATTATTGCAATGTAGACTGCAATAATGGGTCATCACTTTCTACCGCACATTGTAGAACATAAAGCTGTTCTTAACGACCATTTCATGAAAGTATTCTCTCGAAGCGTGATCCTTCGCAGAGGTACATTATTCATAGTATAACTATCGGGAGCCGTATATTCAGTATTTTTCGATTATGAAATTATATGACTCTCAAACAACTAGATAGGATAATACAGTGGTAGAGCTACACTGCAGTTTATTTGTAGCTGCAGAATGAATGGGTCAGCTTGACCGTGGTGGGAACACGCCCCCAAAAAATACCAGCGTGATATAGCAGTTCAATGCTGCCGTGTTTCGTCTGTTGAGTGCAGGGATCCAGAGGCCTTCCTTACTGTAGACGAGGCATTCCATCTCAGTCCTCAAGGGTGACAACGCATCTTCATTATGATTCCTTGTCAAGGATGAATGGTAGATGTCATGGGCAGCAGGAATCATTTATCATAAGGTGAACTGTGTGCTCATTTGTCACTCTTAATGTGAAAAAAAAAATGTTGTAGGCCAATTGTAGATTTCATTACAGTAAAAAATAACTAAGCGCTTTACAAAAAAACACAGTTCCGTTGAACTGCTTATTAAGGTTTACAGCGCGGCTGACCTAAAATCCTGAAATGGTCTAGAAAACAGCCTGAAAACATAAACAAAACATGATTAAAATTTTAGAAAAGGTTTGCGTTAAAAATATAAAAATAACAAATTTTTAGTAAATGCAAATATTAAGCTAAAAGTATGGATATCTAGCAATTTGGTCGGTCTTTTCACTACAGCTTGCTGATGTTTTGAACTAGGTATATTATTCACCCTTCTTCTACTGCGGATGTCTACGTTTGTCACTGAGCTTACATATTCCTATCCATATCTCGTTAAATAGCTTTCAGCGTTCTCATATGGTCAGCAGTAAAGGACTATGTTTCAATACGTTATCACTGGCAAATTGAGCTGATTAAATAATTTTGTCTTAAGCATTGAGAGATATTGGACGAGAAGATGTGGCGCAGATTCCGCAGGACTCCACACTTGTTTTGCTTTAGCATCGTGTACTTCAAATTGCAATTAACAATTTCAATGGTGCTGGCACCAGGGGGTCGACTCCGTCTACTCGAGTACCGTGAAATTAAAAACGAGCTCTCAGACACTGAGTTGCCGTGGCTCGGTTTCCAATCAGTCTCGTTAATTTAATTAACAATTCTCGATATTGATAATGAAGTTTTTAATTTGACAAGTTTTTAATAAGTGAATAACTTTTATGACGATGGTGTTCTCAATTACCTTTATCAGAAAATTAATTAAAATTTACCTTTATATTTTACTTGGTATGATATGATAATTAATGAAAACAAAGATGGATGAGTATTGTCTAAAATTGTAGGAATAATTTCGGTGTACGATAAGAAATTACCATTTCATCTTATCTTGTGGATTAGTATTTATCTGTCATTGCTATGCAGCAGCTAATATCAGGTTGCAGCTAGCTAGTATCTACTCAAAAGTTTGGGTTTAACAGCCGAAGGATCATGTTTCTACAGAATTTGCAAGCCAAATAGCAACTCAATGTTACGTTATTTCGAAAAGTGAAACAAGAAATCGGTTGACCCAATTATTGGTAATGAAGCAGCCATCTTCTTCAGTCTTCATGGCGTGTCGTGGTCGCTCCCGTGGTCAGAGTACATGTCTTTTATTAATTTTGCCTTTGAGACGTCAGTTCGGTTAGACAGTCTTTGAGTGACTTCAATAAATTATGCTTAAAACGTTTGCGATAATTGCACCCGATGAAATGTTGTCTATTTTCAAAGTTCTTTATTAGATCTTGATCACACTGGGAATATTTTTATTTGTAAAAGTAACAAATAACACGCAATATCATAAGAGGTTCATAATATATGGACATAGTATTATGTATGAAAAAATATAGTTAAATTGATAATCTGCTCTTTAAGAAGTAAGTTCAAAATATTTCCTTCTTTGGTCAGGAAACATTACTCAGATAGTTTAGGATAATCTTCTAATAGTCTATGGACTATTATATGCCCTTGCATCTAATAGGTTGAATGGTTAATATTACATTGTATTTGGAACCACTTTAATAAGTTTCAGATTTTAGCCATTAGTCATTTGGGATTTTACTAAAATCACTTAATCTATTTCGTTATTTCGATAGAGCTACTTCTATTCACGCATTACCTTGACCTTAATTCCTAAGCGTTACAATAAACCCAATGTCGTACGTCGGACCGAAATAAGTGTTTTCTTATGTATAGAAAAGTTAGAAAAATATGAATAATAATTATATTACCACTGTTATGGTTATTCATGAAAACGTTGTATCTGCCTTGTTAGTTAATAGTTCTGCTATTAGACATTTGGGAACATCGTTTATCGTACTGGTATATTTTTTGTACCCTGATATCTGTTTTCTATTTTATTTCTATGGCAATTTTATGTCTTCTTTGCGTATATTTATAAATACACCTTTATACTTATAAATATACTTACACGTAACCACGTTTTTAATTTATTTGTAGTCTACCTATTCTTGTCAGTGGCTTTGTATTCGCTATAAGAAAAAGTTCTCTATTCTACGCTTAAATTTTTTAACTGTAACTTTATAAATTTTACTGATGATTATCTACCGTCATGTTTATGGGGATATAGTAGTTGGATAACTTTATGATGTGTTATCACCTCTTCCTACGGACATTTGTAGCATCAAAGCTTATAATAATGCCACTATGCTACGCACTCGATACAGAATTGAGGAAACTCAAGTGTAACCTAAACGACGTATCACGTGCGGCGCACAATTTAACGGATGAGATAATGTGACAACTCGTTAGTTTATTATTAGAAAATTCTTTGCCTGTATTTTTTTTAATATAACGATATTCTTTATTTTGCTTTTCTTGTTGTTATCGCAATATATATAGCCAGGTTCGAACTCGTAAGTGTAATTTTATTTTATTTAGTTTTTTCTCTATTCCTCTTTTTTTTTTTAAATTACTATGTAACTAGTGACATTAATTGGGAAGACACTGTAGCTTGTAACACAGTTTACACTAGCACAAGCTACAGAGTTACCACAAACTTGTAATTATGTCATAGTAAATAAATAAAGATCTTTCGAGGTGAAAAAGCATGTCCATTATATGTGCCTTATCGAGAATAATAATAAATAAATTAATCCGTCATCTACAAAACAGGTATCCCTAGTGTAGATGGCAGCACACTGTCTTTTAAGTAAAGTCGTAATTTTGAGCACATCTTGTATTACCTGTAAATAGTACTTATCAAAACTAGATAAAACACTATAAACATATAATATATATATATATATATATATATATATATATATATATATATAATAACGTACTACGACATAATACGTAGTAAAAACTCTAATGTAAAAACTACATGTAGATGTCATCGTCATCATCACAGCCTATAAATAGTCCAGTGCTAAACATTGACCATAATTAGTTTTCCATTAAGCATGAGCCTGAGCCATCTGCATCCATCGACTGCCCGCTAAAAGAAAAAACATATGTTCGATGAATTATTATTCATGTTATTTAAAACTGTTATTCCAATATGTGGAGTAATATAGAACTTTTCGGTGCAGTATCTCAATATTTGTTAATAACCTTTCTAAACACAAAAACGTGACCTAGATAGAACGTCTTGTGCATAACGGGTCCCTCAGTTTAGCGCTTTAATGAGGGATTTCATCCATTGTGCCAATGGACAGAGCGTTGGACAATGTAGGTCGCAGGTTTTATATATTGGATCGTGAAATCGTGAAAGTTAATTGCCTTGACGTTCGCTTGTAGTGTTTATTGTGTTTAACAGGCAACTTATAGATTACTTAATCTATTGAGCCATAAACAGTTCAAAGTTGATAAAGATTAAACCATAAACAGTTCTTGTATTTCATTCCCATTAATAGGCAACGATTCTTCTTCTATCTGGGATAGGTGTTAGAGTTAGACGTTAGTGGACAATATACCACGCATCTTCATTGCGTTTTTTTAAATTATGACTGGCATTTAAATTAAATTTGTATTATTTTAGTTTTTCCACGATTCTGTGGTCTCACACAAATAATCACGAAGCATATTTTTGGACCATCTGGATCTATAGATATCACGCAAATTTGTATAGGTTAATAAATAGAAAAATAAAAATTAATTTCCCCATTTAGCGGCGCGAAGTCGTATTGGAGGGAACTACGTTCCAATGCCCTTCCTACTTCTTTCATAGCGATACTCCATTTATTCAAGTATAAACATTCCATTCCATTTCTCATTTCAGAAAGATAAGAAAGGCAGTAAATAAACTCAATTGCCTTTGTGATGCATTTTTAAAAGAAACTTCATTTAGAAATCGGGGTCATATTTTACTGCACAACTACCATATTCATTTTAAAAATTCATAACAAACATATTATTCTAAAATGCCTTCTAGATAGAATACATTTTCCAGTACTTCCTAATACTCGTATATATATTTTCTTATTTAATGGAATGTTTAAAAATCGTTTAATGATACTATATAAATATTGGTAGGTTCAAGGTAGGCAATTTTGTTGTGAGTAAAAGTAAGCACAATGTTTTTGCAAGAGTTTTGACATTGTCGAATATGTATTATATTGTGTGTATTTTGTCAATAATTACTTTATGTAACGTAGGTGGAGAAGAAAGGAGAAAGAGAGGAGAAGGAGGAGAGTTTTAATATATCTTAGTCAACAAAAAATCTGTCCCTTGACATCGAATACAAAACTATCAACGGCAGCTTTTTAAACTTAATACTATCTTAATGTTCTGCCTACTCCATTAGAAAATATATCTATGTTTTTTAGGTCTGTATGGCCTCTTGGCTCTCTAGCAAAGCAGGTCTATGTTAGGTGATATTGTAATCTATAGTCAATGGGCCGATTACAGCAAATTTAAACAAGGAAGAATTTAATAAAACTAATATTTTACAAATTTTTTTTCTTCCTAACGTTTCAAGTGATTTATATGATTCATGGTTACCCCCTGTACCTCAGAGGTTTAACTTCCTGATGTCATGATTTATTTATGGCTGAAGGCCACTGTAAACCTGAGGGATTTTACAGGGCTTAGGGCACTCAGCCGAGACCTTTATTAATGGGTAACCAGCACAAGGGTTCCCTAGAGAACCTTGGCTTGGACCCTTACCCTGGGCGGGATGGCAACTGACTCGAGGGAGCCAGAGAGGGCGAAACTCGGCTCTGTCAATTACTTCTGACGGATTAAAATGTCATGGTTAACTCGGAGTACCGTACCAGCATTTAGATATTTTTTGGTCCAATTTACGCAGGTTACGCTTTCGTGTATTTATTTGCTCACTATGTCTAACGTAGCAACTGGTAAATTAGTACATTCATTTCATTATTATTCAATATTTAACTAACTAATACTGGTAGAGCTATACCGCAGTTCGTTTCTAGCTGCAGAATTAATGGGTCAGCTCAACCGGGGTAAGACCACGCTTTCACCAGCGTAAAATAGTAGCATAATGCTGCTGTGTTTCGTCTGGTGAGTGTAGGCATCCTTTATTACTGGTGACGAGGCATTCCATCTCAGTCCTTAAGGGCGACAACGGATATACATTATGACTACTTGGCAATGATGACTGGGCCACAGGAATCATTTGTCATCAGGTGAACTGCGTGCTCGTTTGTTACTGTCAATGTAATAAACAAAATATGTTGTTGCATACACTTGCATTATTACCGTTATTGTATACTGGTACTGGTACGCTGACTTAATTATGATTCAGAACTCATTAACAATTATACATTTTCGGTAAGCTGCTTGTGAATTTAGTTGAAATTATAATAATAACAATAATTTATTTCTCAATAAAAAGTAATGATTGCATAACTGTGGTGTAGAAATAAAATAAAAAAAATTAAACGTGTTAAAAATCAAATTAGTTTAATTAATTTGATAGTAGTCGATAAACTATAAAAAAATAATAAAGAAGGAATCGTTTTGAATCGTTAAAAGAAAATGGAAATTGAAGCGTATACTAACACATTTATTCTGGTATCAACGACCGTAGGAATATTCTTAATATATATTCTGATCACAGAATATTATAAGGCCACAATATGATGTCCACGGCGTAGAGGATCACGCTCCAATAATCTCTACTGACCTCTGGGATATATAGTGTTCCATGTCTTTAAATATTATGGAAACAAACTATACTATGTAAACTATACTACAATATTGTAATTTTTTGTGATACCACTTCGTTTAAACCTCTGAGTCTAATTTATTTGTTTTAGTACATACCTTTATGTTTTTCTAAAAATAACTGAGACTCCGGATCCACACACTCACCAACTGAAACTCGGCAGCGCTTTACTGCCGTATCATGCTTGTATTCCGTGGCGACATCCTTCCCTAGTCAAACTGATTCATTCATGCTATTCCTAAGAACTAGGTGCAGCATGACTCTAGAACTAGCTTCTGATAATGTGATAATTCGGTAAAACATAGTTTTCGATATTTTGGATATTTAGAACTGACACAATTAAACTTAATCAAGGGCTTTTAAACAAAATTTTCCTCATCTATCTTTTTATTTAAATTTTTTATTTATTAAATTTGACCATCTAGAGTGTATACATGAAAACAATCTTAATCCATAAATACACGAAGTCAAATCTGCAATTAAAGACGAACACATCATTTTTTATATCAAACGGTTATCGTGTTACAAAAAATAATGAATGGAAAAAACTAAACAATAACTGAATCGAAATAAAATTAAAAAACAGAATTAAATTATCAAAAAGAAATAAATCAAATAATATCATAATAAAATAAAATTAATCATAATAAAATAATTATGTAATATTTTAAAATTAGATTAAATGAAGTCACAAATTAAGTGGGAATTAAATTAAATGTCAACAACAACCTTATACAATAAAGAGATTAAACAATTTAACGGTAATTAAATTAAATTTAAAGTAAAGACAACCACACGATATAATAAAGTCAAAGTTTTAAAAATTGATATTAAAATCTATCCGCCAGATTATTTAAGGAGGTTAATGAAAATAACCGTATAATATAATGATAATATAATATAATGATAATATAATATAATGATGAAGTACATAATATTTATTATGCAAATTATACGTAATTTTGTAATCTGAATAATTTAGTTTCATCTAGTACAAAGTAGAATATTTTAATCCTAATGCTAGGGGTTGACCAACATGCAGGACACGATGCTGTTTTAGATGTTAGTTGAAATATAAGTTCTTATTATATACGATAATGATTGAAGATTCTTATCACACAACTAGAAAGCAATGATATACTTTAATAAATATATTACTTTTTTTTTTCAAAATAAATACATTTATTAATATTAAAAGATTTGTGGGGTTATATGATGAACAGTTTCATATAAACCCATTTATATAACTAAAACTAATACACTTCCGAACATAATATAATCCTAATGGTATAATCGCAGCAGTGCAACTCCGTCTGTTTCATATTTGCTCATACCATCTACAAGTCATAACGATTTCAATCTAAGTTATCTAATGGTAGCTTACCCCAAATGGGGATAGATAACTGTTGATTGAAATTTATTTTAGAGCAGTGTTTCCATCCTTCTAGTTTATTTTTTCTTATTCCATTGAGAGTAACAAAAGAGCACACAGTTCATCTGATGGTAAATGGTTCCTCTATCTTACATCTACATTCGTGCTTGATAAGGAATCATAATGCAGGTGCGTATCACCCTTAAGTATTGAGATGGAATGCCTCATCACCAGTAATAAAGGTCTCCGGATCCTTGCACACGACGAAACACAGCAAAATTATGTTGCTATTTTACGCTGGTATTGTGTGAGGGCGTGGTCCTACCCAGGTCGAGCTGACCCATTTATTCTGAAGCTAGAAACAAACGGCAGTGTAGCTCCACCACTGCCAAATCACGCTATCGTGTCGACCTCGTCTGAATTAGTCAAGAGAATACGATTATCATAATGCTGTGAAGAAAATATCATACTCAGAGCACAAAAATAATATAAATTCTATTGTATATTCTATTATATACATATAGTCAATTGTATGTCGACACTTTTGCTATATAAAATACTTGTTTACCTACATAGAATATCTGACCCAGCAAACTGTGAACAGCACAATGGTAGGTATTTCGTTGGGTTAGTTCCTAGCAGGTATATATTGTTTGATTTTACACGCTTGTGTTGATTAAGAACTACAATGCGATGCAAGTTAAATATCTGACAGTAAAATAATTGAAATGTATATTAACTGGTATTCATAAAAGAAATATATAGATCAGTTTGCTTGCATACCCTAAAATTAAATACGCGAGCCCCGACAATTGTCTACCATGGCTCTGTTCGGCTGTAACCAAGCTGTTCAATGCAATTTTAAGTGTTGATATACTATGTACATCGTCTAACATAGAAAAACATAGTGCTTATCAGATAAATATCATTTAAAAACTAAAATATGTAAATAAATGAAATCAAATATTTTAAACAGAAAATTTGATCTACCATATCAGGCATCCTAGTCTCGTCATCATCTAGACACCGGTCTCTCATAAATAATGATTTTCACTGTGAAATATAAAAATCAGAAATTGAAGTCTACCAATGACCAGTGAAATACAAGTATTATTAAAAAATAAAGTTTTTTTAGTCATAAGATTGTCATGGGGTGACCGTTATAACATAATTTTTGGTCGATATTTCTTGTAATAAATCGTAAAATGGGAGAAGCCAGTTATAGCATTCCCATCCATGATCGCTGGACAATTATTTCGATATTCTATCAACTAAGCTATAGCAGTACGCGCTCTTAGGTTACGTGTACACTCTAAGCAGAGAAAGCAAGAGACGAGCAGATGACTAAAAAAAGTTTGTTTTCTCCGAAGTGGATTTAAGCTGATTAGAGAATTTCCACTAAAGCAGAGTGAGGAAGAACGGCTTTATTGAACCGCCCATCATAAAAACGCGATCTGTCACAAAGTTAATACTGATTTTATCCCTTTTATTACCATGCCCTCAGAATACCAGCGTAAATTAGCAGGCTTTAACGCTGCTGTGTTTCGTGAGTTCAATGTAGGGATCCGGAATCCTTATAATGAGGCCTTACATCTAAATCATCAGGGCGACAACAAATCTGCATTGTGATTCCTTATCAACCGGTGATGTCCATATTCATTATGAACTCCGTGTCGACTTTAGTACAATTAAAAAAGGAAAAAATAATAATATCAATATCAAGATTCTTATATGAAAATCGAGGTCCAGTATAGCTAGCACGAGTGGTGCATATTGAAGCTCTATATTAAACACTTCAATAGGACGTGTGCTCTATTGTGCGAATACACGTATGCCATAGAGAGATAGACGACGTAGCTGGAATTCTTTTTTTATTTTATACGAGGCTCTCTTTCAAATTTATGGCCTCAAACTTCACAAGCAGCCACTCTCATAGACAGCAACGTCGAATAGAAGTGATATATTTTTAGTATTAATGGTCAAATAAAGATTTCAGTCAGAGGTTATATTAATACTCTATAAGTTATAGTAATATTCTGGAAAATTGATGTTTTATAGTTTAACACTTGATTTGACACAACATTTTTGATTTGATTTAACACAGAGTTGAAAAGAAAAAAGAAAATTGTATATGATTTTTTATTTATTTGCTTTTCTATACACACACTCACACATACATAATTTCTTCTTCTTTTTGAGGTGCCGTCTCCTACCGGGTATTATTAGGGATATCTGGATTTTATCGATAGCTGCATGAAACAAGGATTTTGTGCTCAGGTTAAACCATGTCCGGTCCATATTCTTAAGCCACAAAATACGCTTCCTTCCGGGTGGTATTTTTCCCTTGATCTTTCATTGCATTATTAGTTGGAGCAGGTCGTATACATTATTTGATTTACTTCTAACAATGGTAGAACCATATTAGTACGTAAGTATAACTATCTAGTAGTAAAGTAAATGAATATCCCGTGACCCAATTATAAGTAACGATGCATTCCATATCAGTCTTTAGGGGTCACAATACATTCGCATCTTATATTTTTATTGAGGATATGTACACGTCATCAGCAGCAGCTATAAATTATTATCAAGTGAACTGTGTGCTATTTTGTTTAGATAGCGATCCGAGTCGAGGTTTCGTACGTCACTATGAGGGGCCCTCGGATTGTATTATCGCCCCCCTCTGTTGTCGTCGACGTTCTTCGTCCACAGGGGTCGGAGCGCAGTGGTGGTGCGGCAGCGGTCTTCGTGCTTCGCTTCGCAGTATCGTCGTTGTCTCCTTACTCAGCGGGCCTCCCGCTCGCGAGTCTATTTAGATAAAGCTGTAAGGGTCATTGGACCAACAGCAATACTCATACACATAAAAAAAAATCTCTTTATTTTATATAGAAAATTCTCAATCTCAATTCTCATATTTTATATAAAAAAGTTGGACCAAGAACAACAAGAAGTCGGAAACAGAGAATGAAAAAGCTGCAGGATTTTTTTTTTCATTACATTAAGAGTAATAAACGAGCATACATAGTTCACTTGATGGCAAGTAATTCCTGCAGCCCATGACATCTACATTCATCCTTGACAAGGAATCATTATGGTTCCTTATCAAAGATGATGCAGTCGCATTTTTACCCTTGAGGACTAAGATGGAATGCCTAGTCACCAGTAATAAAGATCTCCGTATCCTTTGGCCGTTAACTTCCTCCTTACAGAGGGTGTTGGCGCATAGTCCACCATGCCAGTGGAACTACTGCGGATTAGCGAATATTTTATTACACCACAAATTTAAAATCGCATTTAAAATCGCTTTTCGTTGGTTCCGGCACCGTGTATTGAAATCTGTTCACCTACTGTGAATTTAAAGCGAACGCTTACAAGCTATCTCTAGAACTTTGTGGTCAGTTTTAACTGCCTAATTAAGTAAAAGGAAGTTCCATCGTTTAGGAATATCTTTCTTTTTTTTATTTCACAAAGTTAAAAGTCAATAACTTACACGTTATAAGAGTAAAATTAATATTGATTATCTATATTAAGAGTAACAGTTGTATATTTTTTGGTTTATCTGTATAATCGTCGACACCATTAAACCTATTCTAAAAATTATTTGGCCAATATAGGCTATATTTTATATTGATTAAAAAAATGTTTTTAATATGAAACCTCGTTCTCGTTGGCTACTTCAACAGCGTGTATTGAATGGTTTACGTGATACATAAATATACCCAAAAATAATTTACTACAAATATATTAGTAATACTAATTATTACTATCTAAGAAATTTCAGCGACACTATATCATGAATATTTATATTTAAGCCACAAGGGTACATCATATAGGTCATCGCAGAGTAGAACCCCCGACCCCCCATTAGATGGAGTGACGATCTATGCAAGTCTGTTGGAGGTCGGTGGATGCAGGTGGCTTAGGATCGTATATTATGGCAGTCTGTCGGAAATACCTATATTCAGAAGTGGACTAGTAATGACGACGAGGAAGAATTTTTTATAACTATTTCAGTAAAATAAGTTTCTTTTAATATCTTTATAATATATTGAACTCTACATTTCATACGTTCAATAATTTCATCGTTCAATGGTAACAGAAATACATTCTCAATGGTAGAGTTACACTGCAGTTTGTATATAGCTGCAGAATAAATGGGTCAGCTCGACCGGGGTAGGCGTACGCCCTCACAGAATACCAGCGTAAAATAGTAGCACATTGCTGCTATGTTTCGTCTGGTGAGTGTAGAGATTCGGATATCTTTATTACTGGTGTCGATGCATTCCATCTAAGTCCTCAAGGGTGACAACGGATCTGCATTATGATTCCTTGTCGAGGATGAATGTAGATGTCGTGGGCCGCAGGAATCACTCGCCATCAGATGAACTGTGTGCTCGTTTCTTACTCTCAATATAATTAAAAAAATATATTAGAAAGATGTGATAGGTTATTTAACGTTTAGGTATTAGGATCAGTTACACGACAATAATAATTATTACTGCACCAATGGGACATTAGTAATAATTGTATTCTTATTGAATTGAAACCAACATGCACAGCTAATTGTTATAAACGTTTTTACAATTACAAAACCATAATATATAGTTATTGTATTTTGTGTTTTATGATTTTTCGGCAAGTAAAAATGTAAACCGTCGGAAAAGGTTTCCTTAAAAAATTTAATATCATATCTAGGCTTAGAATGTAATAAGGATATATTCTATAGTAAAATTTTCTGATGTACTCGGTGAAAATGAATCTATGCTCCGTAGAAAATAAATCTTTAAATCCTTGAATTTTTTATATTATATTCACACCTAGGAACCATCAATCACAGTCGTCCTTGTTCAAGGTAAAATGAGTTTATATTCAATAGCATTATGAAAGATGGATCAAATTTTACAGAGCACTAGTTTGTTTGATTTGTATATTATTTAAGTAAATTAAATTACCAATATTAATTACTTGTTAACATACACTGTTTTTGATAAGACATTTATGAAAAACCCAAAAGTATTTCATTCTTTTCTTCTATGAAATAAAAATGGCAAATTGACAGTCTGTTTTTGATTATGCTAAACGTACTACACCCAGTTCATCTGATGGTTAGTGATGGCATATATATCTATTGTTAAAAGAAATTGAGATTAAAACGGGATGATAGGATAATAGTCTTTGGGTACCACACAAAAAATAAGCAGTAATATGATCGTATTTTACGCTGCATTAAAAGTTTTTTTACGATTCTATGGATAAAAATTAAACAAGATGATATTTGCAAGCGATTACCCCTTTGTATAATAAATGGCAAACAAGCATATAGTTCACATTATGATAAGTGATATTTGTTACCCATAACATCGACAGCCATATTCAATAAAGATTTAAGATGCACGTGCGTTGTTTTTTTATAGAATAGTTTGTCCACCCTCGAGGATAAATCAGAATACTTGCAGTTACTATACGATACATAACAGCGTTATGTTGCTATGATACACTGGTATTCAGTATAATTAACAGCTTTGACTGAACCTAGTATTCAGATCTATAGAATATTATCCAGCAATTTTAAATACTAGTTAATAATGTT
Organism: Teinopalpus imperialis; assembly: GCA_029286865.1. Taxonomy (NCBI): domain Eukaryota; kingdom Metazoa; phylum Arthropoda; class Insecta; order Lepidoptera; family Papilionidae; genus Teinopalpus; species Teinopalpus imperialis. The sequence continues at coordinate 3,573,019 of JAGSMU010000006.1, forward strand.
TCCTACACCTAACTCCGACATCATAAGAATTACTTATCTGTCGAAATATTTTTTAAAACAATTTTCGAAGAGTTTTGAAAGACTTGACGCCAATATTCTTGAAGGGGTTTAGGAGAGGAGGTCTACGTTACTTTTTTAATTTATATATTATATTTTTATAGTAATGAATAGTTCAAACAGGCAAATGAAATATTTCTAAGATTGTAGAAACATATTGATACATTTTCGATGATGCAATAATATATTTAGTTCATTCATAAACAAAATAAGTTAAAGTGTGAATGAGGATTTTTCGTCAAAACTAAGAAACGTCATGGGCAAAGCCTAGTAATAAAAGTTATTTAAACTATTCTGTTGTTATCTCGTAGATCCCATTCTTGTAATTTATGTGTGCATACATCGCTCTTCTCGTTTATAGTTAGTACGGATTAAATTACCATAATTCTCTTGTGGGATATTTCTAAGAGCGAAATTCAGCAACGCAATTTAGTTTGAACATATTTGGGTTACTGAAATGGATGTTTACTTAAGTTGGATTAAAAAACAGAAGTTTTTGACATAACAGCCAATTATGCGAGTAGTTTTCGTTAAATGCAATGTGTTCATGACTTTAAACTAAAATGTTTTAGATTTATTAAGATTAAGGGTAACAATGCTAAAACATATACTTTTAATGAATCTTGAGTTATTCAATTGGTGAAAAAAATCGAGTATAACTCTGTTTACACCTCGGGCTTTTCTTCTCATATATATATATATATATATATATATATATATATATATATATATATATATATATATATATATATATGTAACGATATAACGATGTACAGCCTTTTCAAATTAAGAGAATTTGGCTCATTCGTTCTCATATAAATATTTTCAAACATTATTTTTTAACACAGCTACTTCGTGATTTGTATTGGAAAAGTTTGTAGGCGTTTAATGACTACGTTTAGTCAGAACAACAGCAAATTTTCTTAAAGTGGTAAAAAAAAGAAAAGAAGACTATGGGACGTGGGTAAAAGGCCTGCTTTGTGTTCCATCCGTGTAGTCCGTACGTAGTAATGCAGGTCATTTTATTGTCACAAGAATGATAAAAGACGCTTTTCCTTTTGTCATTTGATATATACATAAGTAAAGATTGAAGTAGGTAATTTTGCATGTAAATTGAAATGAATAAAATATAGTTTTATTACCCGACTGGTTTAGGAGGGTAATATTTTTTGAGTGTATGTATATGACAAGTAGTATTCTGTGAGATTGGCCGGTTTTACATGGGTGCAGATAATCACCCAACCTGTGACATCACAACGTACCGCTAACTGAACTTAAATCTTCAATTATATTTCATTCATTTTGATGAGAAAAAGAGCAGAGTCTTGTATCATATAACTTCCACCATGGAGCAGGAAAAAGCAAACCAGCAAAAAAGTCATTCTTTGATTACGCATCTCCTTCTGGACGATATGGAAATGTATCACCTACATTTAAAATTTTCCTACTCTACGTGTCTATTAAAATATTAACAGAAGTAGTTCCGTTGGATTTTTAATGCCTTTGTTACTGCAGCATTGGTCATCTCGATCGGCGAAGGATCCGGCCCTCGGGGAATACTACCATTAAATAGCAGCACAAGGCCAGATTTGATTGATTCTTTATTGAGGATAGATACTCCTATAAGTTTGTATGAGCTGCAGGCATACCTGATGGTATCAGTTGAGCTCTGTGCCCGTTTGGCCTTTAACTTTAGTGTCATAAAAACTTGTTAACATAATTGTTTTTATGACACTAATTTAAATTTGTGTGTATTTTATGGTTAAGGTGTGACAACACATGCGACTTGAATTTTGTTGAGGATTGATATAGGTGTAACAAGCGTCGCAGTTGTCATTTCCTATTATGTGATATGTATTTGTTTGTCTTCCTTATGAGTAGATTCATTTAAATGTAGGGTTGCATTATTTTGGTTCTTTCATTCTGAAAACTATTCCGATATCGCTTGGATTAGTAACCGGTAGCCATACTAAGGTGCGATACCAATACTCACTGCTCCATTTTTTGCGTTAGAATTTCACACATTTTCACTTTTGGTTCTTGCACAAAAGTAAACTCACCAGCCAAAAAATTTTTCACCAAAATGTATATTTGTAATGCCTTAAACGAGTTTTCAATTTTCAATCGGAATACGTGGGTCGTATGCATAAATTCTTTTACATTAAATTTTAATCTAGGTATTTTTGGAACTTGTTTGAGATATACATATTTTTTATATATATATATTTACATATATATATATATATATATATATATTCTATATATATATATAAATCCATCTGTTTTTTTTCCGTCCTGATAGCCACTGATTAGCCCGAGGGCTTTACAGTTCCACAGGGTTGAAAGGTGACCGAACGCTTACGGCACTCAGTCGAGACCAGGGGGGTAACCAGCATAAGGGCTCCTGAGAGGGAGCCTCGGCTTGGACCGTTACCCTATTTCACGAGAGCGCCTGACTCGAGGGTGCCCGAGAGGGCCGAACCTCAGCTCGGTCAGTTGCTTTTGACAGAGGATTATTTAAATTAATATCGCTATTATTATTAGCTATCTGTACCACCACTTCGGGATGCGTGGGCGCTGTAAAAGAAGTGGCGCAAGAAACTCCAGCGACGCTTCTATCTGTATGCACTGGAAAGAACCGGCCACTGAGATAGCGGTATCGCGAATAACGTTGTTTGCTACGCCCTCGCCATCGATGGGGTGATATGAGAGTGCAATGTACGTCTGTTGTGTTTTATGAAGGGCTTAGGCCCTGGTGGTTGCGTCGTCGGGATCGTTGAGGGCGTGCCTCGGGCTCCTTCGGACGCGTATGAATCTATGATTCACGATGGGATTGCAAATGGCGGCACTTACAATCAAGGGGTTAGAGTCGAAATATCGGCGGGAAGCCTGCTTCAGGTACGGTACTGAGCTATGGTAGGCATCTTAAGATCTATGTGTAGATTTTCGTTACGCGGTGGCCACCACGGCGCACCGGTGGCCTTGCGCATGAAACGATATTGTATTACCTGAAGTCGGTGAATGTGATTTGGGTATCAGCACTACCGAAAAATACGGCTGATGATTTTATTAACAAATATGGCGTGAACGTTGTCGTGTAGTAGGGCTGCTTACATCATTACACCAAAATTCGTAAAGGGCATACTGCATCTTTACTTTTACGCACTGTCTCAACGAACTAGGCCATCAAGTTCACTATATTATATTAATGTAGCAACCACCAGTTAGTAAAAATCATTTTCCGTATTTTTCGATTACACCTTGTATATTTGCGCCTATCAGAATTGAGATAGAATGCCTCCCTCAGAAAGTGGGTTTTCGGATCATATCAAATCAAACAGAGCGGTTTTGTTCTTTGTTTTGCTGCTATTTCATGCTCGTATTCTGAAAGGGAGGAGAAGTCCCTTCTTCCACAGCTTTACCACGGTCATAAAACAGTCTCGCTATTTTGTATCCCTAGTAAATTTTATTACTATATTTAGCTAGTAAATTGAGTTCTTAAAGTCTTCCCTGTCATATAAATTTTAAATATATTGATGCTACCGTTATGAGTACGATGAAATTAATATGACAAATCAACTGACCAATAAGGAACCTTATATTTTAAGCCTAGGAAGCTCAAAATAGGACCATAGTTATTTTATTTATGCTAATATTTAAAATTTATAAACCATTTAGTATTATTTTAGTAAAATATTTTGCAAATTGAGAGGTGATTGATCATGTGACACATTAAAGGGAAATTTGTCGAAGCTGTGAGTGGAAGCAAAAGATATATAAGTCGAGAGGAGAACGTTAACCTAATGTAATTACGATTTTAATAGCTTGACTTACGTCCTATAGTGAAAACCTGAATATATATAAGGAAATGTAAACATAAATGCTGTTAATCGAAGCTTTAGGGACTTCCCAGTATAAGGGTTGTACCAAAAGAAGTAAGATAATCCTGCTCATTTGTGACAAGTAGTGGCAACATATTCAGCATCGTTAAATTTGTAAATGGTACGCTCAACATATCAACTCAACTATATATATATTAAATCAAGATACCGGTTCGGAAATAAAAGCCCATTGAAGAACTTAGAAGAACAGGCGTTATGAGAGTAGTAGAGCAACACTGCAGTTTGTTTCCAGATGCAGAATGAATGGGTCAGCTCAACCGGAGTAGGACAGTGAGTTCGTGACTCACAGAATACCATCCTAAAATAGCAGCATAATGCTGCTGTGTTTCGTCTGGTGAGTGTAGGGATCCGGAGACCTTTATCACTGGAGACGAGGCTTTCCATCTCGGTCCTCAAGGGTAGTATGCAAAACGCATCTGTAGTATGATTTCTTGTCAAGGATGAATGTGGGTATTATGAGCCGCAGGAATCACTGACCATCAGGTCAACTGTGCGCTCGTTTGTTATTCTCAATGTTATAAAAAAAAAAGTTTTTCAAAATGTTTCTCTATCCCATCTCTTAAATCATACCTGAATGTTAACGCAAACTTACGCGTCGTCTAAACTTTACGTGCTGAAAATTAAATGGAACAATTATATAGGTACACAAGCGACTGGAAAATAGTATGCACACCTACAAACGCGCAAAAATGGTCCTGTTTGTCAAGTGAAAATAAAATACACGTAAAGAAAAAAATATGTGGGGCACACTAATTAAGTTTAGTAAATAGGTTATCGAATTAGAATTACTAAAGTTATAGTGTAGAAGTAATTGGTATGTAATGTAAACAATAATTAAAGTAGAAAAGTCGAAAGAAACTCGATTTTACGAATCGAAAGACTGAAAGAATATTATTTTTTTATTTGAAATTATAGTGATCAATTCACTATCTAAATAATCACTATTTAAATATAAAAAAATGATTGTAATCTTTAGCTCATAAACATTCCTTGAGCATATATTAGATTTTTACAACTAATAATTTTTTAGGGGATAATATTAGGTATGAAATTACCGTTTATAAGTATTGGCCATTTCAAACCATAAAAAGTTTTGATTGGCTGTGAATTCTAAATTAAAATTAATTTTGTTTTAAAAACATGACATTCTTTTTACAAAGTCAGTCTTTTGTTTATTGATTAGCATTAAACTATAATTTGATATAGATTATTATTATATTTTCATTACGCTTGGAAAATTTTCGTCATGATGGATACTTTAAAAATTCGTCTAATTATGGAACATGAGTTCCGTCGTGGCATCAACGCGGCACGCACAACCCGTTATTGGTTTGCCCGGTTCCATTCAGGAAATTTTGATTTGAAAAATGAACCTCGTGGTCTTCCGGGCCATTTGGTCAACAATGATGAATTAAAGGTGATTGTGGAAGCTGATGATACACAATCTACAGCCGAGCTAGCAGCAGCTTTTGATGTTAACGTCAAAACAATATTGGTCCATTTGCGACAAATTGGCAAGGTAAAAAAGCTTGATAGATGGGTGCCCCACGACCTTAACGATCGCCAGCGCAACGTGCGCGTTGAAACCAGCCTTGCGCTGCTCAACAGGCACAGAAATGAAAGAATTTTGAACCGAATTGTTACGTGCGACGATAAGTTGATTCTGTTCGACAATCGAAAGCGCTCAGCAAGTTAGTTACCTAACGTCATGATCATTACTGCAGATGTGTACTATGATGAACTGATGATGGAGAAGCTCGCACATCTGCAACCAGCTGCTCCTACACGACATCACGCGACCCCATACTGCACAACAGACAGTCTTCAAGCTGCAAGAATTGGGGTTGGAAGCTCTCCCTCATCCACCGTACTCATCAGACCTTGCACCCACCGACTGTTACTGTTTTCAAAATTTGGACTACTTTTTAGCGGGAAAAAAATTAAATTCCGAGAGGCAGTACAAATGCCTTTGAAGAGTTTGTTGCCTCCCGTCCAGATGATTTTTATAAGAAGGGCATCAATAAACAACCACTGCGTTGGTAAAGATGCATTGATTAGATGAGTGATTACTTTGAATAACAGAAATAAAAAAGTTAAAAAAAAATACTTATTTCATACAAAACGGCCATTTCGTAGGTAAAGACCTATTACTATAAAAAGTAAATATTGGCCCATAAATATTTTTCTTATTCCACGCAATCTAATTATATATAAAATATTACCTATCATCATGCATATGACAGTGTTAAGAAAATTTGGTTTTATTTATATATTTTCTTATTCGTATTTATTTTAATTATTAAATGTTTAAGTTTATACAGAGAAGTGACAATCTATATTTTTATGTCCAAACAAAACTCTTAATGATATTTGTTTCGTTTGCATTGCATATCAGTCATCTGTCTAAGTTTTAACCGCACATGACGGTGAGGTAATTCTGGCTAATTAATGTTATTTTTGAAAATTTTTCGATTGTATGTAAAAGTTTGTCCTTGATGATAAACTTATTCTTAATATTTCAGCTGTGCGTGGGCTAGCCGGTTAGCATGTCTAACTTTTGCACTCGTAGGAGTTGAGTCTTAGCCAAAACTAATATTAACGCAAATTTCATGTTATCCGTTCACAGTTAATAACGTATTATCAATGTCCTGTGCTCTTAAAACTAATTTTTATTTTGTAATATTAAATTACAATTTAATCCTTCGCGGCTTATAAATTTCGATATCTTATAAACTAAAATATATTTTAATAATATCATGTTTCTCAATTTAAGTTTGAAAAGCAATTTCACGAAAATATATCTACGATGATAATAATTGAAAAATGTCTAGTAACGTAGTGAAAAGAAAATTAGTAAGCTACTCGCTGAAACAAAATGTTTTAGCGGACTTGGGGCCATTGAACTTGTATCCATGCCAAAACTGTATTTTCTCAGACGTTAATAATTATATTACCACAAGCAATTCTGTAAATAGCGTGACCGAATAAAAATACGGAAAAAAACGTGGACATCCGGATAAGAACTAAAGTAAACCGACCCTAGCTTTGGAGCTAGATTACCTTAGTTCTTCGATCTAGAATCAGTAAGCTGAAGTGGCAATGGACCAGTCATATAGCTTGTAGAATCAATAATCGATCCAATCAAGAATTTTTCTTACATGGGGGCAGAGAGTTATTGACTGGCAACCTCATATTGGACATCGCAGCGAAGCACGACCCCCACTATATGGAGAGACAACATATGCAAGTCTTTGGGAAGTCAATGGATTCAGGTGTCTCAGGATCGTACTCTATTGCAGGCCTATGTCCTGCAATGGACTAGTCATGGGCTGAAATGATGATAATGTAGATGAAGCAATTATCCCGTGCCAACAGAAGAAGAGTTGTTTTTTTTAATTGAGTGTATTAAAAACATATGTCAATTTTAAACTGCGATTGTGCAACGTGATAAATATTTGAGCGAATTAAATTGAAGGCAGCTATATAACATATTACAATTGTTGATCAAATTTGGCGTATTGATATTACTTATATAAAGTACTTAAATATTTAAGTAGATACAACTATTGTTTAGATGTCTACATAGATTAATATGTAATCCCTAAATGTGTATCAAATTCTCATGGAGTGTGTCTGCGACTATGCTGAGGGATAGGTAGTTTACTGTTTTAAAATTAAAGGTTATGAAATCAGGTTTTGCAATAACCTTTTTAAACTTTCTACTTCTTTTTCTGCATTAGAATTATATAAAATACTAGAAAAGGTTTACGCCCATCACGAAGTAATACTTCACAAAGTATAATTAATTAGTTATTTGTTACACCACAGCGGTAGTATCCTCTAAAAAATCACATTTTTTTATCTATTAGCCATTTTCAACAAAATAAAGTGCATTCGGATAAATTTCAGTATCATATTTTAGTGTTGCGTAAAAAGTTAGTAAATCTGTATTTGAAATGCAACGTATACTTACCTAGGTTAACAACATGGTCAATAAAATTGTAAAGACTTGAACACAGCAACTACATAATAATAAGGGTGCTTCACTCACATCAATATAGCTACAGGGTGCTCTGCAGACGTGTGTCGTTGGCTTTGTTCCAAGGGCTTTTGAGTACCACTTACACCCTGAGACTAAGCGTCGCCTAAACAAGGAAGGCGAGTTCAGTGTCATTGATCTGTTTTGAATATAATTTAAGTAATGTGTCTCCTCGAGCTACTATGAAGATAAATATCTCTTTTCCATATGAGGGTTACAAAATCTATCGGGTTCATGCAACTGAGGTGCCATATTTTCTTTAAAAGTGCCATTAACAAACGAAAATTTTGGTCACACTTGTCCTCTCAAGTGCTAAATGTTCGCAGCAGTAGATCCAGGATGCAGTTTGATTCTTGCTGCAGCATAACTGGGTTAACTCAACTGAGGAAGTACCACACCTTAGACTACCAGCGTAAAATAGCAGGGTTACGCTGCTGTGTTTCTCGGATCGGGAGACTCAGTTACTGGTGATGAGATACCATTTTTCTATCCTTAGAGGTTTTTTTATTTTTTTATTTCATTGAACGTAACAAACGGGCACACAGTTCATCTGATGGAAAGTGATTCGTCCCATGACACCTATGAACATTCATCCTTGACAAGGAATCATAATGCAGATACGTTGTCACCCTTGAGGACTGAGATAGAATGCCTCGTCACCAGTAATTCTTGACCCTAAGGATTAAGGCACATCTTCAAAAACTAACGTTTGGAGTAAATTTAATCAGGTAATTTAGAACAACTCTAGCTCCCAATAAGCTATATCGCATCCTGACAAAGAATCAACATGTATATGTGGATTGCCGTCCCCAAGGATTGAAACAGAATGCCTCTTCACTAGCAATGGGTGTCGGGTACATATCGTTAACCGACCCTGATATCGGAGCGCTTTGCTATTATTATCCCGTGGGTTTACATTTAATTTATTCTATCATCTAAATATATATATATATATATATATATATATATATATACACATATGGCTTTGAGTTATAAATTAACTGTCTCATATTTTAACACAATGATCACCAGTAAGAGGTCCACGATCATCGATCAGGTATCTATAATGTTCTGTTTCGTTTGTATTATGGTAACGAGTTACTCAATATATAAGCGAGAGCTTTTGTGTGCTTTCCTTTTGTTCTCCGTCGCAGGCTGTTTGATGCAGTAAACAATTATTAAGCTTATAGCGCACATTGAAAAGTTATTTTAATATATTGCCTTTGATTTTAAACCGTTAGTCGAGTATTAAATATCCACACATTATGTTAAAACTTGCGAAAACGCAATAACATAAAAGAGAATTAGGCTTAATGTTAAGTAACATTAAAAAAAGGTCCACAAAGGGACATTATCTTAAACATTAATGAAATTATGCCAATAAATTACCATACAACTAACTACTTAATAAGAACTAAGAGAGAATTAAAACTTTGATGGGATTGTAAATAAATATAGTCCTGTATTTGTTTTTTTTGTGAACACCCAATGTTTCTTTTTTCCGATAATATGTTCAATCACAGGCATCCTGGAAGAGATGTTTGTTGCAAAAATAAGCTGTGCCTTTGTGCATACTTATCTTATCTTAGTTTTCTTGTATAAATGCTTTATGTACATAAAAATTTAAAAAAATAAATAATAATAGCACTAAGCGGCCCCTGGTGCCAACGCCAATGAAATTGTTGGTTGCAATTTAAAATGCTGGTTTACCTCACGATGTTTTGACACGCATGTCAAAAAACAAATGTAAAAACTAAGTAAACGAAGGCGTGAGGTTTACCAACCAGCAGTGAAACCGCGCGATGGAATATGTTCTAACACCCTCTCTAGAGGCTTAAGGGATTTATACATTAAGACTATTACATTATTATTCTGTGGTTATTTAAAACGGCGGGACCGTTTACTTGTGTCATTTCTATTAAAAAAATACTATTGCACAAAAATGACCATGTAACAATATGGCAATACTTCTTAAATAAAACTATTTGAATTAAATAAAAAATTAAAAATAAGTTAATATACTAAAAGCAAATATTTATAAAATCTTCAATCGAATGTAGGTTTTTATATTTCACATAAATAATTTTATTTATCGCTTAAATAAAATAAAAATAACTTACAACAACCTCAATTAGTTTCATTTAAACAGATCTAGATGTTAGTTTTGTGGAGTGGAAAAGCTAAATGACCAAAGATAATGATTTTTTATCCTCAAATTCTTCGTATTATCCAGTAAAAAAGGGTGACAAAGCAATCGGAAAACAAATCCACTTGATATATTAGGAGAAACCGATCTACTGCTTAAGAAATACTTAAAACCACCTTATTTTTTGAAGTTAAAATATTGTATATTACACCACACATTGTCTTATTACACCTTTAACTTTTAAAAACTTGTACTGTCTCTATTTCTAGAACAGTAAGTGTGTTTGATTTCAGTAGAAAGAGGTTTGCTAATTATCGTTACTTTTTACCACAAACGCGAAAGACCACACCCTCACAAAATGCCAGCGGGAAATAGCAGCACGCACGGTCCTGTAAGGGCAAGACATGTGCACCTTGAGTCTTTCAGATTAACGACAACGCCGCAGGATTGCACAAACACGAATGTGGTCCTTCATAATATAATCGTATATTTATATATAGATATTGCCTTATTCTATTAGCCGAACTGAAACTTGGTACTTACATAATCCAATATAAACGTATTTATAACCAGATGATAATGATGAAATGAAGACAATAAAATATGTTTCACATCGAAAATAAATTCAATTGATTACACTATATTATGTTAAAAGTTTCGTTCAATACGTCTCGTCTCACAGTATTCAATATTTTGACAAGCGCTCACTATAGCATGAAATTATTTACAAGGTTTGGTTTTACAACAGAGTGGCAGGCTTGGCTATTGTTTAATTGTGAAATGTTGAAGTAAGGATGCCAAGAGAGTACGCAGTATGTCCGATGATAAACACATCCATACAAAGATTCTAAATACACATCTGTCACTCTTGAGGACTAAAAACGTTTAGTAGTCCTCAAAATGACAGTGGGCGAGGTAACGACCAACAGTAACTGGAAATCCAGATCCCCACACTCACAAAACACAGGATTTTTCAGTATTTCATGTCGCTGTCAAGCAGTATGGGTATACATGCTGCAGGGGAAAACTGACAGTAACGGATCTTCCACTTCCCCAACAATGGTTAAATTACGCTAAGTTCATTGCTACTTATTCAGGGTATAAAAGAATGTACTAAAGAAATTTGAATGTTTAAGAAAATTAACATGTAGTAATTTGCAGGCAGCATTACAATACGCATTGGAGCCATTTGGCAGACTATTCTCAAAGATGATATTAAATGGGAGACATGAACCCTATTGTGAACGTTTACATTATGTATGGTTTAGATATATCTTGACCATACTTTTATGTTATTATAAAAAAAAAAAAGTTGCAAATACAGTGTTTTTTTATGAAGGAAAAAATTTTGCCAATGGCCGAATGTTTTAAAAATATATTGCCAACAGAAAGTTAAAGGCGAAACGGAACGGAACCATGGAAAAAATGAGTGGCTTATGCCATAAAGCAAGAGAAAATTAGGAAGAAAATAACGAAAGTAAAACGTTAACAAAAGTTTCAGTCAGTAAAAAGCAGTCGCTTCGAAACAGTCCCACTTTAAACTTACGAGTACGTAGCGTAGAATATGAGTGTATTTTTATAACAAGAAGTTTACTGCAATAGTCGTAGAAATTAATGCATAAAATTTTACGTCTTTTAATTCAATAAAGGTAAACTATTTCGTGTATTCATCTATCCCAAATATTGTTCGATTCACACTTAACTACGCCCTAAATTGGGTGGGTTATCCCAATGATTTCGGCGATAGATATTAACGAAAAGTGGATATCTACTATCATTTTTCAGAGAACTGTTGGAGATGTGCGCTATTTAGCACGCTGAAACAACGATGAATAGAAAAATTACGCCTCCATTAATCTCGAACTTTTAATTTTAAAAATTTAAAAATGAATCAAAACCTTAAATAGTCCTCTATTTAGGGTTTGATAACATTTATCGTCTTTTAAATAATAAATAAAATTTTTTGCATCTTATATATCACTCATATATTCATCCAACTTTATACAATTTCTGTTTACTTATATTTGAAATATTAGAAACGGTAAACGTACATAGTGTATACTAAAAATAAGACTAGATTATTTTTAATTATATTATAGATTTAGGAGAATATTTGTGCAATAAAAAATTGATGGTTTTCGATACTGGCACAATAATCGACTTAGCGTTGACGCTGCACTCTTATTCTGTGAAGATGACGACAATGAATATATCTACTACATGAATAGGTCGGCTTATTCATGTGGTAGCTATATTTCAGGAATTAGCTACTGCACACTATTTACTAATTTCTCTACCACTGTGTACATTACAGACATCATACACTCAGTGTATGACTGTAATGACTCGGAGTAAGGTTAACTACATTACTACATGAAATTTTATATTGTTATATTTTCACCTTATACCAGTGTAATATACCTTATGGTTATTTTTTGAAGCAGAAGTAACGAAATATAAACATATCGAAAACCCCATTTCGTGTTACTGTATAGGTGTTGGTACACATCTCAACCCGGTGCAACTGTAAAAGCTCAGGCTAACATCGGCCATCTGCACGAAAAAAAATAAGTCTTCTATATTGATATATGGTTGCCTATGGTTTTTAGAGATTATTTACTATCGGTTGAATAAAAGAGATGAAAAATTGGTTATCATATCCAAAAATTAAGCGAAGGCCAAAAGCCGGTCAACTATAATAACGGCCTTTGTAGAAGGAAGTGTATATCTGATTCAATAACCAGAAGCTTTCAATTTGAATGACGTAATCTTGATTCAATCCGAGTCAAGACAAGTAAAGTCAATTATTTGAGAATTGTCTATGCCGGAGTTTCAAGTACTGATTCGGCACTCTATGCAAATTTTTAAATCACATTGCATTTTTGAGAACCTTTTATGTATTGTATATATTTTTTTTTCCGAAATTAATAAGAATAAGAATTTCCTTTCTGCTGTTAAATATTCTTGCCGTCTATTTATTACGACTTACATGTACATAATGATTAAAAATATCACAACTTTTTTAAGAAGTTATTATCATCATCAAAATAAGAAATTGACTATTCACCGTGTTTCATTATGTGTTTATAATAAAATTGAAATTATTATCACAACGTATTTCAAAATTCGTTTGACGTGTCTCAAAAGTTTAATAAATGACAATTAAAACTTCAATAAATTTGTAATTTAAAGAGTTAAATAATGCAGAAAAAGAACGTCACGTGTACAAAATTAGTATCCTAGCTAACCATTCTTTTCAAGTCTTAGTTTATAATGATCGTGTTATATAATGAATATTAGAATTTTCTGTTAATTTTTGTGATAACTTTATCTCTCCGAAACTAGTATTAATATTCGAGTAGACGTCAGTGTGACTTTAACAACACAATTTTGAGCTTGTGCCAACAGCAAGGACAATGTAGGTGATTTTTTTATTTGTGCGGCGTTTGGGATCAAATTTATGGCGTTGGAGCTCTATAACAACCGCTCTGATAACATATATTAAAGCATGATGGGAAATTGGTGAGCAATAAACAATAAAATGCCTTAATAACTTTTGTGGTTCAAGATTAAATAGTTTAATTTATTTTTATAAGAACGCTGGTATAGTTCTTTTATTTTAATATTTTTTTTGTTTTTTATTACTTAGTATATAAATTGATCACCCAATTTAAACATTGAAAAATAATCGGAATGTATATAAAAATGCATTAAATTTAATATATTTTAAGATTCACAAATTTTAGTTAAGTTTCCAGTATTTTTTAACAATGGACCATAGACAATTTGGATAAATTAGTGTTTATGAAAAGAACTGATATATGTTAATTATTTCCTCGACTTTAAAAGGTAATATTATTCCTTGAACCTGGACTTATTGTATTGACCTTGAAATCCTAAATGAAATGAGTATGCTTCTCGCTCTCCCCTCGGAACGCAATCGAGCCGCTTATCTCTGTGATCTGAGGGAAGGTCAAATGTCAAAATAAAGTGAAGGGATACGAATGAACAGAGGAACTCTAGTGTAGTCTTCCACAACACTTACCTGTGTAGTAATTCAATAAATTAAATAAATATTTCTTTATTTCTCGTTTATACGATCTGGATATTTACAACAACAATTATTAAGTTTTTTTTTAATTTTAAAACACTGCCATGAATTTTGACCCATTGATGCTACACCTATTGTGTTCAAATAGGATCTAGGGTACAAGGATCTACATCGCCACTTGGGTTGGATAGTACTTAAACAGGTTAGATGTTGATAAAGAAGATACAGTACGTGAGAGATTATTTAAATTTTAATTAATTACTTGATCGTGACGTACAGAAGAAAAGCACGTGAGACTATACGTGATGAAAATTCTAATACTTTGACTACTACTATTACTACTATGGAATTAGCTGTCAGCTGTATTTCTGAAACAGTGCGATTTTGGGACCTTCAAGGAAAGGACCTTTCTTACACCTTTCTCACTTTCTCTGCTGATGCCCATAGGCGGCGGTAATCACTTACCATCAGGTGCGCTGCTTGCTCGTTTGTCACCTATTCTATAAAAAAAAGTATAGTAAAAAAAGTATATTAACGGTGATTTGTTATGATATTTCTTTTTTCACAATAAATACCACTGATCTTTTAAGAGTAATGAATTTAAAACAATAATCAGTATATTTAAACAGTCATAAAGCCATGATAAAATTTGTTTCTAGCTCTAAAATAACGTTGCTGTCTTTCAAATAATGAGTGCGGAGTGCTGAGACGCTTGTTATTGCTCTTGAGGCATTCCACTCTAGTCATAACGGATGGCAACGCATTAAGATTCCTTTTCGGGATGTATGTAGGAACTGGGCTGCAGGATCAAAGGTGAACTGTATGCTCGTTTGTCATCCTCAATAAAATAAAAAATATGAAATTGATTTTAATAAATATATATATAGGTATGAAGGTGTATTAAATAATTACAGATTACGAAAAGTAATAGAAATTACACACTAATGACTTTTCAAATATTTCTTCAAGGATTATAAACTATGCATGCAATTTAGTTAAAACACATTTTGGTACTAACCCAAAAGTTCTATCTGAATCAAAGAACCAATCTTTCTTGAGCCCCGCTGCAAATTAGTTCTAAAAGCCAAAAGCGATTAAATATAAATCATAGTAGAATAGCAGATGTTATAAAAAGAAATAAGACTAGATGAATAAAAGAAAAATATATATGGACAATTAAAACATTGTAAGTTATGCAAAAAAATGAAAGCATGTAAGAAACATACTCTCATGTTATGTTATTGAAAAAATATACAAATAGAAGTATGTCGCAAATAGATAAAATAAAATAAATGATAGTGGTCAAATGTATATACAGAAATCTAGATGTAACTCTTATTTTTAAAGCAAAAATTGTATGTACATATATGAACAAAAATAATTGCATTGAACAAACAGTAAACGTTCTTTATTAAAGTCAAATTTATTACAGAATCAAAAACAAAACCATTGTGGGATTAGAGCAGATATAGTACAATTTATATATATAGTATAGTATAGTTATATATCGACCGAAAATATTATTGTATTATTAAAAAAAAATTCTGGATAAGATATAAAAAGTGCAATGAAGATGTAAAAAATCACTGACCTCCATGTCGGTGCAAAGTATATAATAAATATATAATAAAGAATATATATAAATCATGGTAGAAAATCGTTTGTTACAGAATATTTTATTTTATTTGAAATTTCAATATTATTACTTATTATAAGGATCTATAGGAGCTCAGTATCCCGGCGCTAACTGTCAATTCTTTTATTTTTATTAAATTCATTTTATTTGTATAAATTCATGCTACGTACATATACAGACAGTTTGATCTCCGTTGCTGGCACCAGTGAAATTGTTAATTATAATTGTCCTTCAAAATGGATCATCCTTTTCAATGGGATTATTATTTTCTTGGCAGACATCATCATTAAGTATAGTTTAAACGATTTCCTTTCATGCTGTACCAACACAACATATATATAATACAATACGTTACCGGCAAATTGCAAAAATTTATAAAATAGCTCATAAATTTATCTTCAAACCGTCAACTGAGCCCTACAGTGGCTTTAAAGGCCTCTAGTTATACTAAATAATATTCTAGATAAAGGACAGAAAATATTCGCGTAGGGAACTGTAAGTTTCGTATTCTGGCCGATTTGAAGCAGATAAAACTATGAAATCCCTCAGTGGGCATCCACGCCTATGCAATTTGGGTGTGTATGCTCAGGCTGCCTCGCGTATTTACAGCCATCCTGCCAGGGGCAAAAGCTACGACAGACCCTAGCATACTCGCCGTGGAATTCTGCAATATCAGGGGACTTCATTCAAACCTTAACGGCATCCACTACAATCTCGAGACGGCCAAGCCTGCCTTTCTTTTCCCACCGAGACGCAAATGTCTTCTCCAACTGACCTCTTCGACGACTGACCTTCATACCTCTCCTACCCGTGGTACAAATTAGAACACTCGTGTTTGCCCAGGGCCGCAGTGTGTATATACGTCAACGATGATATCTGTTCTCAACGCCTAGGCAATTTTGAAGGTACGTAACTGTCCATCCTTTGGCTCACGTAGACAAGGACGGCCATCCCCGCATCTATGCGTTCCTTTATAGGTCCCATTACGGTAATACTTACACTGACCAACTCATCAACCACGTCCAAATGTCTACAGACTCCGTACAACAACAGATCCCGTCCGCAGAGATCGTGTTACTCGGTGACTTGAACGCTCACCACGCGTATAACAACCGATCATGCGGAAAGATCTGTTCACGACTTTGCTTTAGCATATGATCTGATACAACTGGTCACCTACGCGGGTTCCAGACGTGGAGGATCAAACACATTCACTGTTGGACCTTCTAATGGCCTCTCATCCGCACAACTATCAATCGATGCCTCTCTAGGCTCATCGGATCATTGTTTGACATTGATGCTACAGCTAGAAAAAAAGGTGCAACGTGGCTTTACCACTTTTACAGCCTACTCACTTCATTTAGCATCTGGAGCTACATCGCCACTTTGGTTGGATAGAAGTTAAGCAAGTTAGGTGTTGATAAAGAAGACAAAACACGTGAGTACTTTTTTAAATTTTAATTAATTACTTGATACAAAAGAAAATCACTTGAAACTAACCTTGATAGAAATGATACTACTTTGACTACTCTATGGAATTAGCAGTCGTGAGCGGTGTTTCCGAATCGAAGGCTGGCAACGCATTTGCTCTGGTGTTGCGCTTATTTGCCACCTATACTAAATATGTGGTACGACCACTTTTTTTTAAGTGTAGTAATCGTGCACAGTTTTGCTGACGGTAATTATTGTCATACGTGAGTACTGTCTAAATGCCTCAGTACCTTTAACTGGGTTTCCAGATTCCTTAGACAGATTATAGACACTTAGCAACTAAATACGCATTATACTGATATCTTGTGAAACTTTATACTACCCCGGTCATAATTATAAATACATATATTTTATTAATCTCAGTATAATAAGCAAAGTATAAGAGGAGGCTGTTCAAAATTCTATATTAAAATTTGAGTCGAGTACTTTATGAAGTAACAGTTTTATTTGTTCAAAAACAAGAAACACAATTATTATTGAGAGCAATCTTTGTACATTTACCTCTCGTTCACTTTGTTTGAGTGCCTCCGAAATATGTTGTTTTATCCGATCCTTAACGTTTCCATTCTGCTTACTAACGAACGCAAGTGGTTCAAGATTGTGACTTTAAATTACTCTTGTATTTTAGCTTTGTGATATGTTACTTTAAAAACTGCGACATACTTGTACATTAGTACGCTATACTTCAAGGTACTTACTAAATTCACTCTACTTATAAGACATTTCGAAACTTAAGTAAAATTTACTTCAATAATCTATTACTTCTCTATAAATAAATAAATAAGCCTTTTCTCTCACACTTAGTAAATTTAAACATTTAACATATTCAGAATTTTAAAATAATATAATAAATTTTTTAATTTATCAATACTTATACTTGAATGTGGAAAATGAAAATTATCATGAATTTTTTCAATTCAATTTTTTTTTATTTTTTTAAATATTAATTTTATATTATTATAGACTTATTAGAATTTAATTGATTTTAAATTAGCGTGAACCCCTCTATTTGAGGGTAAAGGCCTCCTGCAAAGATACCCAGTAGTCTCTATCTGTGGCGCCTTCTTTCCACATTTTTCCAGCCGTCCCTTCAATGTCGTCAGGCCATCTGCTCCTAGATCTTCCTCTTTTCTATTACCCCGGGGCCCGGGCCTCTCTTACTTATATCTTCTTCAAATATTTCAAGAGAAAAGAATATTATAAACAATTATAAAACGACCATTGAATCGACTTTTTCTATTTGTAGTATCTATTTTTTTAATTGGATACTTAAATTGACTTAGCTTAAATTATTAGCATTTAAAATTCCCAATAATATTTTTACTAGTGCTGGTGCCGGGGATAGAACTTAGTGTGTTCGCGTAACAAGAAATTAAAAACGAACGCGTAGACACTGCCAAAATTTTGGCAATTCATTGTTGTATCTGCAACTTTGAATATTATAAACGTATGCAATAAATCCTTTGTGTTTCTATAGGAAATTCGCTCTTTATCTTAATTAAATCTACTACAGGTCGAGGCGTACCAGATCTATTGCTTGTAAATTGCTAAGCCGACGCTTTTAGGTGCAAATTGGGAGTCATATTTTGTTAAATAGTATAGTTTTATGTGTAACTGGGATGTTATTATCATCCTATTATCAGTATTTATTAGTTGTTGTGCTTGTCTATTTTGGTTACAATAGCAGATTACATATATTTATTATTTTAAAAGATCCTTTAAAGGAACGTGGTAAATATAAAATACAGCTGAACCAAATTGAATTAATTTCTACTGTAGGCGTGTATAAACCTCACGTCGTGATGGTGTCCCTTATTCTGCTACTAAGTGGAATCTAATTAAAGAAATGTTTAAAATTATGAAATTAATTTGGTTTTAATTTATAAAGCTGTAAATGACACCAAATTCACTGTTTAAGGTAATTAAATTTGATGCTATTTTTAGTTGTTGAAATATTTTTTAATTTTACAATGATAGAGCTACAATATCAATATCGGGGCTACCTCTCCACACCATGCCTAACTGGAGCGAGCTGGATATCCGATTACGGGAAATAAGATATTCAATCTCAGTCCTCAGGATTGATAATGGTATAATGTACATTTTATAGACCGGCAACGCACTTGCGACTCCTGTGGTGGTGCGGATGTTTATGGGCGGCGGTGATCACTTATCATCGGGTATTGTTATATAAAAAAAAACATTTGCCAGTAGGTGACCTGTTTGCTTGTTTGTCACGCCTAGTTCCATAATAAAGTTGGATGTTATAATTAACAATATCTTTAAGGAAATAAAAGTTAAGTAGTATATATAGAAACTGTGTGCATAACATTAAGCCGGTAATTATGGGTTGTTGGATATTAAAACCATTTGCCGTTATTGCCACTGTATGTAGATATTTTCTTATATTTAATAGTTAACATTAGCCATTATAGATCTACTTTTCGTGTTGTGTTTTCTCTTATATTCAGTGTTAATAATAAGGCAACAATTGTATTAGTAACGATAATAATAGTAAATGAATGTTCATTGTATACGACGAAATTTCACAAAAGTTACTATGAATGTCAATTACATAAGAGATATGAAGGGCTAATGAAATTCTATATATAAATATATATATATATATAGTATTACAAATATAATTAAAATAATATTTAACAAATTGAAGACACAATGTGATGTAAATACTCAGGTACTATACTGCTTTAACATAATTTTTTCCTCATTGAATATTAGTATGTAGGAACTTGTGGATGACAATATATTATTTGGAAACCCCGATCGATTGAACCCTTTGGTCGATTTACCCCAGATTCTTAGAAAATATTTTATTTTGTTGTGTTATGTCAACAAGAAAGTTTTAGCATGATAATGTATGTTTTTGTGTGCATAGTACGCTCTTTTGCAGCCTTGACAACTCCAAAATCAAAAAGAACCGTCAAACAAAGAGCTGAGAGAGAATTGGTCAGAAATATACAAAGAATTATAAATAAACTTAAGATTAAGACAAAGTTAAGAGTGGCTAGGAATAAACTTTATTTCCTGGTTTGCCTATATATCTCATCTTACTTTACTGAATGGTTCCATTTGCCTAGGATAAAATGAATGCATTACATTAGTAGCTTTTTTGACGAAATAAATCTATATATATATATATATAATAGGAATGTGTTAATTTAATTTTATTAATTTATATCCAATATTTTTAGCAGTCTTTATTAAGCCATTTTTAAATTGTTTTTTATAAAAAAAAATATTGCAATTTTTACGTTACGTTTTTGTATAACTAAACACATTACCGAGAATGCCCTATACCTCTCCAATATTTGCAATATAATAGTTGAAGAGCAATTTTCGATGTATCTGTAAGTTTTTATTGCGTGCTTTATAACCGTAGGGAATTGTTTTCAATTTTCGTAGAAAGTAATCTGAAAAACTTTTTACATTTCATATAAAACTTTTGTCGCTATACATACATCCCTAGGGATTGCTTAAACGAACAACAATATATATGGTGTTAAGGTCCCGTCGAATCTGGTTCCGATGCATTACTCATACACGTTAACGACAGCAGAACCACACTGCAGCTTGTTTCTAGATGCTTACTTAATGGGTCATCTCAACGGGGGAAGGACCATGTTCTACGGCTGCCGTGAATATTATAGTGGATGTAGGGATACAAAAACCCACTTAGCGAGTTAGCGAGGTAATCCAACACTGTACCTAAGTAGGTGTGATAACGTGCATTTTGGATGCAATGCATTTTGTGAAGAATGGATGAAGGTGTTGGATTGAATGGAAGGGCCGCACGTTGCTTGTCGCCTTTAGTTTTATCGAAAAGTGATTTCTATGGCCCCACCTTCACCCTCTATAACAAATCATATTGTAGATGCATCATTCTTCTTCTTTGTCGGTATCAATCATGACAGAGTGATCGTGGTTATCGCTTCAGGTGTCGGTGGCAATTTTCTCAACACGCCGCCACTCTTCTCTGATGGCCGCCTTCCTCGTGCATTCATGTAGTGATGATGAGTCATTTACTGCCTCTTTTATATGGTCAGTCCACCGCATAGATGCGTCATTACCCCAAGATTAAATGTCGCCGGTCATAATATCTGCAACATTTTTTTAACAGAGGAAACACATTACACAATACATCTACTACAATATTACGCTAATATTCCGGACGGAACAATGCTGCCCCGGTTGAGCAGATCCATTCAAAGTAGAGCTAATTAACAAATATGGCATTTATTATTATATATATTTGTGCATTAGTGCATTATATACACTAGGCATGGTTTTCTATTGTCTGATTTCTTTCATGCAGAGGTTCCCTTGGATTTTTCTTTCCCTTGTTTGAAAATGTAATAAAAATTTGTTTTTCCTTTTTTCCATTAATAGAATCATCTTTTACACGTGAAATTACTGCTTCGAAGAATAAAGAAGAAAAGAAAGTACGTATGTAATTTTCGTAAAATACTCTGGAGTTTTTTAGGGTGTAACATTAGCAATTTTAATGTCAGGATGTAAGGAGGAATGCGAAGATTTACTAATTCTAAAACACCACATTTACGTTGGTTGCTCTCCCATTTGACGGGTGTGGCATTGATGATTTATTGATGCTGAATTGCTGCATCAAGCAATTCAGCAATTCAGCTGATGGCCGCTTCACCGGGTTGAAAGGTGGCCGAGTGCTTGTGGCTCGAAGCCGAAACCTTTATAAATCACCACAAGGGTACCTGAGAGGGAGCCTCGGCTTAGACCATTCCGTTGGGCGCAACTGACTCGAGGGTGCCTGAGAGGGCTTAACCTCGGCTTCAGTTGCTTCTGACGGATTAACTAAATTAATATCATCACTATTATTAACGATATTAACCACCATTTTAGAATGCGTTGGCGCTCGAGAAGAAGTGGCGCAAGAAACTGAAGCGACGCTCTTATCTACTAGTAGTAGTAGTTAGGACTACTAATTGGTGAAAATCGACCAGATACAGATAGTGATACTGCAGAAAAGGCATATATCGTACAAGAAATTTTACGATGTTAATATGCAACACGAAAAATACGTAAATAAATAAATCTTATAAAGTTACTTCTTAACAATTATTATACATTATTATTATTTTATACCATTAAATATTTATTAATTTATCGAAGGTGTCAAATAAAGACACTGTTGATGGTAAGTGATTCCTTCGATATATGGCGCTCTGTGATAAGGAACGCAGAAGCGTTGTTACCACTGAGGACTAAGATGGAACGCTTCGTCAGCATTCCCTGGTCACCGGATCCCTGCACTCATCAGACGAAATACGGCATCGTTACGCTGCCATTTCATGCTGGTAATCTGCATTGAGAAACAAGTAAGTAATTTTGATTGACCACTGCCAAATTTTTAGATTAACACAGATTTATTAAATTAAATAACACTTACTTTTATTAAGTAATATTATCAGCTAACGTAATAAAAATGTATTTCAATTAATAACTATATGAATAAATAGAAGGATTCTATTTAGATTTTGAATCATCTCACCTGCATAACGCAGTTAGCAGAACCCCAAGGGTCATATTATTTACTCGCGCTCGTAACAAACTGAGTTAGAAACTGCAAAATTTTCTAGCGTGTATATTTTCTGTTGTACATAAAAATAAGGTAATATCTTTTAACGTTAAATACTATCCCTTTTACGTTCATTATTCATTGTTATAATAAATTGTGATATTCTCTATCATAAAATTATAGATACATTCTTAACTCATGAGTAAATGCGAATTCTCCTTTATGTCTTCTACAAAGGAAAACGGGTGCCATTAAGTGGTAATTTGGGTTTAGGAAAACGAAAGAAGTCGGCTGGAGCCATATCTGTTAAATAAGGTGGTTGCTCAATGGTATTTGTTGAGTTTTGGTCTAAGATTTCATCCTTGTGCGAAGGCACATTATCGTGGTCCAAAGTGCAAGAATTTTCTTTCCACAAATCAGGCCTTTTTCGTCGTTTTTGCTCATTAAATAGCCACACAACATTCAAATAATATTCTATATTTACTGTTAGACTTTCCGGCAAGAATTCCGAGTGCACAACACCGCGATAGTCAAAGAAAACAGTCAACATGACTTTAACTTTATATCGACTTTGGCGTAGTTTTTTCGGTTTCCGTTCAGTTGGAAGGCGCCACTCCGAAGCTTGTTGACAAGTTTGCGTGTCAAACTCATAAACCGAAGTCTTGTCACCAGTAACAATGCGTTTTATGAATGTTGGTTTGGAATTGACTCGTTGTAGCATGTCCTCAACAACTCTTATGAGATTGAGTTTTTGGAGAAAATTCTGGTCTTTTGGGACTAGCCGAGCCGCAACATGTTTCTAAAATGGTACGGATCGACTCGTGAGACACAAAAAGTTTGGGGATCTCTCAAACTTGAATGAGGATTTTCAGACACTATTTCCTTCACTTTTGCAAAGTTAACTTCAGTTGCGAGGTAAATCTTCCATCACATTTTGACCACTTTTGAACGCTTTGTACCACTCATAAACACATGTTTTTGATAAGGTCGATTCACCGTAAGCCTTCTGTAATATTTTCAGTGACTCCGAACACGAAATTCCATTGGCGATGCAAAATTTAAGACAAACTCTTTGTTCGAAGTTTTTGTCCATTATGAAATTCGCAATACACACTAGACATGATATAACTAAAACCAGCACTATATTTAATCTAAATAACAGATGCAACTCAAACTCCGCGCTAAAATGATAAACGGTTTGTAAATTTGGAACCATAAACAAATCATCCATTACCTATAGTTTTTTTGACTGAATGTATATATAGGAATAATAATGCAGCATAAAAATATTGTCACTCCTACGAACTAAGATGGAGTGTCTTGTGGCTATACCACGGTCTCTTCCAGCTGATCAATTCGTGCTTATTTTTAATTTTATTATTTTTTGTAGTAATGAGGAATGATGAGAATGGATACGACATTAATCAGTTTGAGGATGAGTAAATGTAGGTTATAATATCATAAAATTTTATATCAAATATATAGATATAAAAGTAAATATACACATATATTTTATTTGCATGCTGTAATATCACTCAAAATCTTCCCCTTTTAATATAATGATTCACCCTTTATCTTAATTAAATCTATTCACGGCCGCTGTCTGTGAGACGTATTGTTTTGAATTTCTTTCATTAAGCTTGCTACTACAAATTGGATGGTACTATTTAAAAACCCTTTACACAGCATCAAAGGGCTTACAGTAAGCCTCTTTTTATTTTAAGTTCGTTCATAGAAATTTCGTTTTCAATTATTATTTGTTTTACAAAGTTTTTGTATTGAAAATCTCGCCTTGGTTTTTTTCTTTGATTGATGGAGTTAACTACTTAGCTCATATGTTACAATAATAAACTTACAAAAATAGATTGGGTAATGTATAACTACGCCTACAATACGACAAGTAGTATAGTATGGTATTACTTACAAATATAAACTTACTAAATAAAAATAATATTTGACAGGGGTAGAGCTACGCTGCAGTTTGTTTCTAGCTGCAGAATGAATGGGTCAGGTTGACCGGGGTAGGACAACGCCCTCACAGAATACCAGAGTGTAGGGATCCGGATACCTTTATTAGTGGTGACGAGGCATTCCATTCCAGTCCTCAAGGGTGACAACGTATCTGCATTATGATTCCTAGTCAAAGCTGAACAAAGATGTCATGGGCCGCAGGAATCACTTACCATAAGGTGAACTGTGTGTTCGTTTGTTACTCTCATGTAATAAAAAATAAATAAAATAAAAAATTGCATATCAAGTAAGACAGAGTTAGCTGGTGTCTAATGTCTAATCTACGATTCATATTTTGACGAGGTCTTTAAACATAACCGTGAGGTTATTAGATTACTCTGTTGTAGTTCTACTAATAACACGTATTTGAAAAATATCCTAAAATGACAACTCGACGTACACAGAGTCCACGCTATAGCTATTTTGCGTCTGCAGTGTTATTGACAGATGATTTGTAGCGGAGGGGGGGACCACCATTACCTTTTCATACCATTTCCAAAGTCTATTATATATATTTCATAAAATTTACGGGATTCTAATTTAAATCGGATTCAATAAAAAACAAACTCTGCATAGTAATACATATTTATAAGGTATGTTTTCCATTTGATTCAAGCACTACTTTTCTTTCTATAAATATGAACCAAAGCCATCTGGAACCGAGATGGATATCTAGAAAACTTAATACGACAAAGGTTACAAAGAGTACACGTCTTGCAGCATGTTGTGAAAAACACTGTGCAATATCTACCTATAAAAATTGCTATTTTATTTAAACATTTAAGCTTCATCACATTTCCACCTGGTTTTAAGTGGTCTTGATGTTTTTTGCGCATATATGTGTGTGTGTATATATATATATAGGAAATATGTTAAGGGTTTTTAAAGACTTTAAAAGGACTTTTGACGCGTTAAATCATAACAACAGTTGGTTGGTTAGTACGGAGTTAGTGATTTTTATCTATTAATAGGTCACCAAAATTTCCTTTACTTATCAGAGTGCACCTCGTAAAATTGAAGTTAGCAATTGAAATTAGATTGGAAATTTGCATTCAATATTTTTTTCCAACTATTTCATTAATGTAAAGTTTTATTTTACTTTACACGTTATGATAAGTAAGGTGACAATACATGAAAATTCTTACAGATAACCACACGACTATATTTACACGACATTAAACGTGCCGTAATATCAATCATAGGTATAGATACAATGTATACTATTACCGTACTAGTTAGTTTTATGAAAGTGACTTTACCAAGAAAATATATTTATTTGAAACTATAATAATGATAACTGTACACACAGTATCATATTCAAATAGATTAAAAAGTTCTTTAATAAACTCTATCGTATGAAGACTACAATTGTATTTTTTCGACTTCCAAGAAAGTAAATATACTTTCATTTAGGACAAAGACATACAGTTTCGGCCTACAATGCTCAAAGTATCGGGCAAAATCAAGCGTAAATTATATCAACAATTTTTTATTTAATCAAACCACACAAAATCGATCTCACGTCGTAGCATCCATTTAAAAGGTTTATATATATTATAGGTTTGATGTGGTCTCAAAATATGAATAGATCTTAGTATTGGCTTTCACAGTATGGTTTTCTCTTTTACGTATCTCGGTACAGTCCTAATGTCATACCAAAAATTACAGCAGAAGAGAACCTTGGGCAAGAAAATTGGTTGTAATTATTTCGGGCTAGTACAAATAAAGTCCTGTTCGCAACCAGACTCGAGTCAGTCGCTCTCGCGCAACATGGTCTAAGCCGAGGCGCCCTCTCGGGAGCCCTTATGCTGGTAACTGTACACTAAAAAAGGAGTCGTCTGAGCGCCCTAAGCGCTCGGTCACCTTTCAACCCGGTGAAAGTATAAAAGCCCTCGGGCTAACAGCGGTCATTAGCCCGAAAAAAATAATCGAAACCGAAACAAGGATAGAGAGTGTTAATCTTATATTACAAGCAGTCTCCAATAGAGTTGATGCTACAACAACTTGACTGATCAACATGATAGGTATTTATTTTCCAAACCACCAGTTTTACCATTTTCTTAGAAATATGTAGTATGTTTTGCTATAGCGACAAACACTGAAGAAAATTTTAACATATGTTTTTTTGTTTATTACACTATTGGTTTATATATATTAGCTTATATTTTTTAATAATTTAGGAACTACGACTCAGTAGGCACATTAAGTACCGAGCCACATCTTGAAATAACTCTCTGTAAAAGTATTTTATGAAAAGGCGGGCCAACCCAAATTGGTAAACGTTTTATATTACTACTCCTTTGTCTATTTGTTACCTTTTCAAATACACTATATTTAAACTTTTATCTTCACGATAATAAAAATATAGAAAGAAAAGTGCTCTATAAATAAGAAGGTTGCAAGTTTTAAGTGTTGTGTAAATTTAAGAGCAAAATATATTCAAAATATATTCAACTAAGAATTTGTGATTTTAATTATTTAATGACCACCTGCCTAAAAGTACCAAATCGAAATATTCGTTATTTGAACGTAAAGCCTCTAATTTACGCCCAAATAACAGCTGAATCCAATATTTAGGGTAAAATAGAAAACTCATTTCCTTGGGTATATTTGATTTAACGTGCCACATTTCGTACTTAATTTGAAATTACTCGTTCCTTACACATCCCAGTCATTTCTAAAATTCATTTAAGAATATTAATTATACATATATGTAAGTAATACATAACACGAACGTATTTATACTCAGGAAGGGTTGTTATTAATCGTATTGACTCTATGACTGTGGTAGATTTATATATACTAGATCTATTTTGGGAATGGTGGTGAATTGTTTGATGATTCTGATGGTTGTACGGTGATGGCAATATTTAATATACTATTTCACACACTTTTTTAATGTACAGTTCACTTATTCATTATTTCTATTTTATACGGAAAACAACGTTATTATTATAAAACACACTTTTTTTGGTTATGTATTTTGGTAACGTAACGTTTACATATATTAAATAATTCAAAGTTCATTAAATTATTTATAGCAGTTCATTATATTTCTAACATATGTATCTAGGACAAAATACGTAAGACGAGATTTAACATATCCATTCTAAATTGCATTGCAGTCATCGAGACTCCAACAAATACCTGGCAATGTTGAATAGATTTTGTATGGAAAGTCGATGCTTGCCCAGTCGGGATTAGGCTAAATAGAAGAAGTCTAAAGTTACAAAAGGCAAATGGTATAAAGTTCTAAAGACGAATAAATAACGACTATAGAATAAGCGAAAATTTCTAACTGAATAAGTTCATAACTTTAGTTTTGTTGTTCTGACATATTGTTTTGAACACAGCAAATTTAACTTTTCAGATAACTTAAGTCTGCGTCACCATAGATAAGAACATAACAAGGTTAAGAAATGTTTGTTGCGTCTTGTAATATTTATTTTACTACTTTCATATGAAACCTCACAGTATATTAGTGTAGTAGTTATTTTCTACTTCTCTGTTTTAAGCTTGGCTTATGAAATATAGTTTAATAGTCAAAGCTTTGTATTTATGATCGTGAGGTAAATTTAAAAAAAAAAATCGTGGTCCAGTCCCAGATTAGTACAAAGACTCATTGGTTAGTAATCGTAGGGTGATAGGCACATCCCGTTAACTGTGGTACATAGAAGATGTGGATACCATTTTTTTGTTTTTAACAGTGCAAGAGCTACACTGCAGTTTGTTTCTAACTGCAAACTGAATAGGTCAGCTCGACCGGGGTAGGACCTCGCCCTCACAGAATACTGGCGTGAAATAGCAGCATAATTTATAATAAACTTCAAAATAATATATCGAATTTCTATGTTAGATTCAATCACACTTGGCGAACAGAAAAACAATAGAAAATGGCGGGTAACCATTTTTAACTAACAAGCTAAATACAAACAGAACAACCAAAGAGGTTTTAATGAAACATTATACTTATAAAATACGAAAAACCTTTTTCCCCGACCTATTATTATGGATAATAATAATTATATTCTAGTATTTTCAAAATATTATTCAAAGATTATGAAGAATACAGAAGTGAGCTTTAAAAATAACTTAATTTCAGTATAATTGAATATCACCTTGTTTTGCTAGTTTTAAAAAAAAAATTATTAGCATTACCAAAAAGAGATCCATGTAATTCTTTGAGGTTTTTAATGTTATGATTTCACAAACTATCGTATTAATTATTGATCACTTCAAAACAAAAAAAAATATTTCATTAATAAACCGACAATATTATAGTCCATTTTACATGTAATTTCTAGCACTGCGACTTCAAGATGACTTTTATTAAGTTGGTACTGGTACGGTAAGTTGTAAGTCATTTAAACATTTTGAATAGTATTTTTTATTAAGTTCGCTTATTAGAAAAATCCATTGGAGGTAATTATAAGTGTATTTATAAGTTCTCTGTTTTATGTGTTTGATAACTCCCGTAGCTCATTTACAGCTACATCAAACCTCAACAAATAATCAAAATGCCCACTGAAGTGGAACCCCTCATTTTTTTATATCGGCTCTCTGGTTCCCTATGCTCACCGGATGAAATGCAGCAGAAAAAATTTAAATATAAAACTAACACCAAATTTCAAAATGTAATTTTTCACCACCAAGTCATTGTGTTATCCAACTTCTTCTTCTATTTTACTTACTGTACTAACTTGTGTTAATCGACCTTAGTCTAATAGATTTACAACATCTTTAAAATATTTCAAAACTTTGAAATCTATATTCATTCAATTATATTAATTATATACATTCAACAAAATTCAAAATTTCATCCTCACTATCTTGATGTTTGGCATATCCATATCCGCTACTGTGCGCTTTATCCGAAATTTTCTGTTACGCACAACTCTGTGGAATCTGATGGAAGCTGCTCTAAGAAAAGATCCTAAACCTTTCTTAAAGGTTCTTGACTCCTCTGGGTGTGGAGAATTTACATGGGCAGCGGTGCTCATTTAGCATGTTTGTTCGTATTCTATAAATAAAAAAGTGTAAAAGATGTTAAATATACTTTTCGTTCATCAATAATTTGAATGCATGCCATCTAAAAGTGAATATGTTTATGTACTCAAAAAAAAAAGTTTAAATTGCCAAGTAATTCAATATACTCAAAAATGAAACGGTTGGATGTGTCAGCAATGATATTCGAGTTAAAATGAAAATCGTTTTTAGATTAATATAATTTTAGTTGTTGATCTTTTAGATTCGATCACTACACAAATTGAATAATTTTCCTTATCAATATGTAAGTTAGTAAAATCGTTTGGTCAACTACTTAATGTAGGTTGTTAAGGCGCTTGTATGTTTTTTTCTTAAAAAAAAGAGTTTAAGCAATGCTATTAACGTTACTTATATTCTGGTTAACTACTCCAACTAAGCTGAAAATTGTGCTAGGAGATGGTTCACGATAATAGTCTAATGGTGGATTCGAACCTTCAATCTTAAGTGTCACAGACCGTACCCTAAACCTTCCTCCAATCAGATGCGACTTCCGAGTCATGATACTATCAATTTTACCCAATGACCTTAATTCTAAACTTTATATGAAGTGTATTTAGTTTATAGAGCAGATTGAGTTAGAAGCATGAACCCGGGTATTGCTAGAACCCTGATCATTGAGTTTGAGTGAGGTTAGTAGAATATTTTTAATATTGACAAGTTATCGAACATTGTTTACGTTTTACCACTTATTTTTTTCTTGCCTGCCTGAATTTAGTCACCAAGGTCACAATAATACGCCGTTATACAACATTTTATTGCTAATGAATGTTGATCTGATGACCCAGCGGATCTCAGAATAGGTTCGGTTAAGTTCTATTTTCTTAAAATGATAATTTATTTTTCTAAAATATAACTTATCCTTCTCTACCTTCTTCTTTTCCTTTTACTTCACCTTCAACTCCTTCTCCGTCTTGTTCCTCTCCACTTTCTCCTTTTTCTACTCGAGTCGATCCATCATGATTATTAGTAACATTTAGATTAATAAGAAAATTAAATATCTAATAAGTATTTGTCAAATGAAAAAAAAACTAAAGATAAATTAATAACAGTAAACTACTTAGACAGGTGTGTTTAGAATGCTATTTATCTTAAATTGAAATATTTATAATTTATAAAAATTAAATCTAATCACCAACTTCCACTCCGTCTTCCTCTTTTGTCTTTTATATTTTAGTATTTTATGTAGTCAAATTAAATAGAACATTTAATTTGCTTGTCAATATTTGGCCTTTGTCAGAAAATAAGCTAATAACATCGCTGTATCGCCTTTTAAAGTTAATTCTAATTATTATTCTATTGAAATCTTCTCTAATACACTAAACAAAGAACATTATGTAAACGTCTTTTTGTTGAGCGTTCTGACATGTAATAAGAACTAGATGATATTAATTGTCCAAGATGTAACAACTTTTGCAATTTAAGTTCTCTTTTTCTTTTCTTTCTACATTACATTTCAATAATTATTTGAGTACTTTATTGTTTAACAAATAAGAAAACCGTGGTAGTGAAATTCGTATGTTGTTTATTATTTTACAATTTTAATGTTACACCTCTTATTATTTTTCTTCAGATTAATTTGACTCAAAAAGTTTGCCTTGAATGAATGCAAACTTTTTGCTTAAGTGAAAATAGCCGTCAAAACGATTATTACTTTTTTTGTTTACTTTTCATAGGGAGTACATGACTTTTGCCTTTACTGCATTTAATGTTCGGTGGTGAAGAAAAATATCGTGATAAGGAAACCTGACTGGAATACATGTCTCAAAAATAATAATAAAGATAAAAATTCAAAAACATGCGAAGACTGCCAATACTACGAGGATGATTGGTGGATGCTCTAACAACCTCTCTAGATAGAACTACCCCATATCTATGTGGATCAATCCATAATCAAATCAATAAGAATACTTTATTTGATAGCATATGTAACAATAGATCATTAAACGGATAAACATATTCTGCCACGTATGACGTGCAAATATTATAATGAATTTAAATTTAAAACCAATTTAATATTGTTTTAGCATTAATAGCATCAAAATGTTAATCGTCAATTACTTTATTATTTCATTTAGATCTTCTAGGAAATGTTTAACACTATAATAAAATTTATTTAATAGTAAATGATATAATGTCAAATGAATGAAATGAAAAAAAAAATTATGTCTAAGGTTTATAGGATTCCGAGGTAAATTATTAATTAGTATAATGCACATACAATATTCATTTTTCTTAAATTGTACTAATTTTATAGAGTACGATGCAGAGCCTCCTTCTTCCATCGACTTATACTTTATTTTAAAGAATATAAATATAATTGTACTGATTTTACAAGTCTCATCCACAATTTCGATCGGTTTTTTATGAGACTAGCTATGACTTTTATGAAACTTTTAAATTTTAATTTTAAAAAACCCAATCACCACGTAGTCTTGAAATTACTGTATTCGCTTCGGTTTGCGTTACGTCTGCAAAATTTAAGATTATACAGACGTCTGAAAGTGAGTGAAAACTAAATTTAAAAAATCCATTACATTTATGTACATACATATATATACCAGAACATACAAGTCAAGTTAATTAAATAATTGACGCATGTAGTGTGGAAGCTCTGGTCGAATGACTATATACATAATGACTCCAAAACCAAATACGTGGATGGCGTTGAATGATATATGTTGGCTGGCAACCGATCATTGCGTCTTCGTGATTATTATACCCACTAAACACCATTTTATATTACCCGATTCATTTTAAATTAAGTTTAAATATTTCACATTTCACAAAATAACGCCATTTACAGAAAAAGGCAAAATAATACTTTATTAATCCAAAAATAGAACAATATTTATGTAAAAGAAAAAGTATGATGTGATCTTTTTCATTTGTTTACGATTTTTCGTTGTTATGGGCTTAACAAAGACCGGCAGCTGTTTCCGCCCTGTCCTTCTTTGTCATAGTGATGAAATTGCTTTTTGAGTGTATACGTAATTTGTTTATTATTTTTTGTTAAAAGAAAGAAGTTTTTTACGATTAAATTTGACTTTTAATGGAATAGAGGGTCGAGATATCGTCCTCACGTACATTTATATGTATATTAAATCATATAATTTTAAAATGTAACCCTATCGTATCTTAACCTGTCAACTGGCATGTTATTATTTTCCCTTATAAAAGGTAAAAAATCCATTGATAAAAATCAAGAAAAACAAATTCGTGTCGTAGTTGTTTTGAATTCAGTGCGTAATCCTTGGAATTGGTTTGGTCGATGAGAGAAAAGGCAAGATCATACCTATTCTAGGTAAAAAATATGGAAATATAATATACGCAAAATGTTCTTTACACGATTTAGGCTTCGGTTGTTGTGTGGTTCAGATGCCGCGGATAGTGGATACCGCAAAATTTTTATAGCATCGTTTAAAATGTTAAAATATTTTTTCGTTCAGAGTTGAGCAAATTGTTTTGCAAAATATTATGTACAATGCGTGCATCGTAAGATATATATATATATATACCGCATACGTGCGTAATTTAATTCATATGTTCGACCTTCTTATTGCTAAACATACGTAAGTATTTCATAGTTATTCAGTGCATACCTTTATGACCTAGATTTTTTTTCTTATTTCCGTTAGTACCCTTTAGTTTCTAGGCCAGAGGAATATATATGTCATACGGCATACGCGTTGGTAACAATAATAACGAGTATTTTTCTTTGGTAGTCCTTTTTCATTGAATAGATTATATTAGCAAAGAGATGAAATATTTATCCTGGATTTGAATAAACGCGCTTTAAAAAACCCATCATTACTGATATTTATTTATTTATACTTTATTGCATTTAACTTTAATAATAAAAGAGGTTATAAAAGGCTTCTGTCTATCTGTATATGTCTATCGACATTCTCTACCAGTGAAACCACGGTGTGGTTAGATAATGTGATAGGTGCGCAATAAAAGTTACTAACAAAATTAAAATATTGTACACAATAAACCAACAAATATATAAAGAAAAAGAAAACAATTTACAGTTACGAATATACGCTTACTTACATAAGTAAATAATTTAATAATAATATAAACATATTACAATATATAATTTTCTCTACACTGACAAATATATATAAAATACAACAGACCTTTATTACTGATCACGAGGTATTCATACATATATGTATCGAATCATTCGTCAAATACTCACGAACTGGTTTCTTGAAAAGGCACTTGGCCGATGTTTTTTCTTAAGTTATCAAGCAAGGAGTTCCAGAGTAGGGTGGCCTTAATAGTTAACGAGTTAGCAAAGAACCTGGGTATGGTGCATTAGAATACAGATCTTATTATAAGAGGAAGACACCTGTCATGGAATAAAGAGATATATTGAAACTTATCTTTGATATAGGAAGGCGAATGATCATTTAAGAAAATAACAAGCAAAATTCTAAAATTACGCCTTTCCCGGATGGTAAGCCAGTCAAACCGAAATCGATATTGGGAGATATGGTCAAACTTACTCAAACCAAAAATGAATCTGTCACAGTTGTTAAGTTGACGCTTAAGCTTGTTAAGAAGGTCTTGGGTCAGGTTTGGATAATACGATCTGATACGGTGACATAAGATCTTACGGAATAAAATAACAAAATATTAAATATCTTTATGTATTTATGAATTTACGTCGTATGTGTGTGAAAAAAAGGATAGGTTGTCGAGTAGATGTCATTGGTGGCAGTATCATTTACCATCAGGTGAATTTTATCCTCTTGAAACCTGATGATGTTGATCACTGAGATATTCTCTATTTATTACTATATAGCATCACTTAAACAAGATATGTTAAAGAGCCGAAAATATTCGTTCAAACAGACAAGCACTTATTAGTAATCCGTTTCCCTACTTCATTATAAAGCGTGTAATAAGATCGGTGGGAGGTTAGTTTTTGTTTTTATAGAATAGGTGGCAAACCAGCATGCATCCCACCCGATGTTAAGCGATATTCTCTATTTATTACTATATAGCATCACTTAAACAAGATATGTTAAAGAGCCGAAAATATTCGTTCAAACAGACAAGCACTTATTAGTAATCCGTGTCCCTACTTCATTATAAAGCGTGTAATAAGATCGGTGGGAGGTTAATTTTTGTTTTTATAGAATAGGTGGCAAACCAGCATGCATCCCACCCGATGTTAAGCGATCACCGCCGCCCATGAACATCCGCATAACCAAAGGAGTCGCAAATGCGTTGCAGGCCTTTCAGGAAGGCGTAGGCTCTTTTCTTCAAGGTCCCTAAGCCGGTATCGGTTCGGATATACCACTGACGATAGCTGATTCTACAGAGTAGTTGTGCGTGGCTGTACATTTTGCGTGAAGAGCACACTGGCGGATTGCCAACCATCGAGGTGATGAGGATGAAATTTAGAATTCTGTCTTGATGTACGATGTTTAAACTCGGCGGCTGTAATTAATCCATAAAACTCAAATGCAGTTTTAGGGACGCAGGACATACAAGCAAAACACCCAGATCCAAAAAACAATTTTGTTTAATGCATTTACATGAGTGCTACTCAATACCACACTTCGATTCACTTCGTTACACTTCATTGAATCTCCAACTGATATTCATTTTTGCATTGTTTGATAAGCGTATCGAATGGAATTTAGCGTTTAAATTTCTTAATATTTTATTGGTATTCTATCCGAATGCAAAAATGTTATCGGTGGAATGCAAAAAAAATATTAAAAACGAATTTAATATTCACAATATTAAAAAGAGAACGGGAATGTAAAATTGAACTTTATATATTGTAGGTCCATTACCAATTTTATTGCTGAGTTGCGTGTTCTATATGCGCATTTTGGAAGTTATACCTTAAAGAATCAGGAAATTTAATTACTATAAAAAAGCGAGGTTATTTGTTCTTCCAAACAGAATGGTTTTAGATCAGGTCGTTCAGCGTTTACAAATTGAACATGTTCCGTAGTTACTTAAGTTAAGAACTAGACTCCCACCTAGTTCAGAAAGTTTTAGAAATTTATTCATAAATTCGAAAATACAAGCTGTATATACAGATTTTAGATCTTTAGATCATTATATATACAGGTAATGCGTTCAATAAAGTCTTTGATACAACAAAGCTCAATCGACTTCGCATGATCACTTTTTTTATTTTATTTAGCAAAACCTCTTCACCCACAACACACACCCTATTATAACTAACCCTAATATTACTATATTATACATTATTGCAAAGTGCTGCTCTTTGTAGATGACTTTATAGTATAAAAAATTATCCGTTCCCTCCATAATCTTTTTCCCGAATAATTTACGTATTAAGTATGAAACGGAACTAACGCAAACAAGGAAAAAGAAACCAATGCATCTTAATATCATATAAAAGGATTACATTACGAAGAACTTAGCGTTTACATTGTTAGCCATATATATACCCTTATCCTTCTTAAAAATTAAGTCCCTTAGCGCCTCTCGGAATATAAATATATATATATATATATATCCATCAATTGTAATAAAATCCCATAGGATAAATAAAAAAAATGCATATTCTATTGTTAGTATCGCATATTTAAAGAAGTGATTCTTTTCTTTACTTTGAAGTTATTTGGCAATAAACATCTACTGTTTTCAAACACTGACAAACACTGCGCTTGAGCCAGATGGTAGAGTCGTTATAATATTTTTATAATGTCCTCAATACTATTATTATGTAAGGATTATTTAGCTCCTGAAAACACATGTTTCTGACTTATTATTACACAAGTTTACTTTATAATTCATCATTAGGATCATTATCTTGTTGGAAAATTAATCCATCTCCAATTAATTGCAACCCGGAAGAAACGGCATTTTGTTCTTAAATGTTTCAAAATAAATTTAGAAGAGAAAGAGGCACAAGGGGTGTTTAAAAACATGGTTTGGCCTACTCAGAGCCCGGATGTCAATCCCATTGAACTTTAGTGGGAAGAGCTTAATAGGAACGTCCGTAATCGTAGCCCGTCCTCACGAGAAGAAATGTGGAATGCTTTATGCGAAATTTGGAACAATATATCACAAGACACCGTTAACAAATTGATTGCCCGTATGCCGAGACTTGTGAAGAAAGTCATAAAATGTAAAGGAGGATTTTTTGACGAAAAATCAGTTTAGCTATAGTTTAGCCTTTTTTTGCATGGACTGTTAATACTTCTTTACTTTTTTAAAGTACATTGTTTGTCAATCAATGTTCTATTAGATGATTAAACAGGTTCGAGTTTCACTATAATTTACACATTCATTTCATTTCATATATATATATAAATATATATATATATATATACATATATATATATATATATATATATATATACCTATATATATATATATATATATATATATATATATATATATATATATATATATATAGTAGAGATACGCTACAGTTTGTTTGAAGCTGCAGAATGAATGGGTCAGCTCGACCAGGGTAGACCACGCCCTCACAGAATATCAGCGTCAAATAGCAATATAATGCTGCTGTATCAATAATGCTGATGAATATAATGTCCGGAGACCTTTATTACTAGTGACGAGGCATTCCACCGCAGTGCTCAAGGGAACCAATGCATTATGATTCCTTGTCAAGGATGAATGTAGATGTCACGGGCTGTAGGAATCTCAATGTAATAAAAAAATATGATTTACGAGTAACTTATTAAAACAATACACTGCCTTTTTTTATGCCGTAAACGCGTAAACATAAAAAAAATATACATTTCTCTCCATTCCGAAGTTTTTCGAACTTAAATGCAATGTATTTGTCTTTAGTCCGGCAGTTTCGAAAAATTAAAGCGTTCCGCTCATCGAGGATTCAAAAAGCGTAAGAGGTTCCAACAAAATTCAAATATACAGAAACTTTTGCCGAAATTAACGCATCGATTTTAGTGACTTAAATTTTTCTAAAGTTATAAAGTTAGTTTGTCACGAATAGACGAAATTGTTGATGGGCTGAGCTGTTGATGATGATGCGAAAAATAAAGCTTCGTTTTAAAATTATTGACTTTTAAACCAATTGAATTTAAAGATATAATGTAGAATTAATGTTACAATCGGTAACATCTTAGAACTTAGAATTCCATCAAATAAATGGTAGTTAGCTTGCGAGTATGTAGTTAAATTATCGTGAGCTTAAAACTTTTAAAGCCTTTATAATATGGCGACGTTATTGACCAAAATGTAATGGTGAATAAAGAGATGAAAAGGTATAAGACCATTGGCGTATCATGTAAATTAATAAAATTCCTTTCTTGAACCTATTAGTACTATCAATAGACAAATTTAATTAAAAAAAAAAAACCCTTACGACTCATGAATAAATGGAATAGTTATATATGATATTAAAGCTTATAATTATGTAAAACATTCTGATATTTACAATGAGTTAATGCTTATTGGAAATTTTAGAACCTAATTTCGTTTCTTACACAGAAAGTAAAATTACAATAAGGAAATGTGTATCCTTCAGAAAATAAAGGAATATCCTAACATGTATTATATTTATTTTCAGGTCAACTGTTATTCTTCTCAAGTACGGTACGTTATTATTTATGGCTGCACGACTTTTGTTATAAACATAGTACATATATACCGAATATATGTGTTGTATCACATGAACATATTGACTACCTAGATTTTCTCTATTTGTATTTCGATTCATCGATATCTCGTTGATATAAATATCTTGGCAGTTGTTACTTGACGATTTCATTTGTGACCATATAAAAATACGGATAGTATTAGAGTAAATACAAAGCTGTGGATTCTTTGTTTGTTTGCCTTAATTAACGTAAGGTATATGAGGTAAAAACTAGTTAGTACTAATAAGCCTGGATGCGGTGTAATACGCCTTTTAACATGTTAAAAGATACTTTTTTCTGTGGAGAAATGCCTTTTGTATTCCGGCCTTTGTGGGGGTGGAGACGACTTATATGTCCGACTTGAACCCACTTAAATTACATAATGTTCCGCAGAACAACCACGCTGTGTACCCTATCACATAGATCCGTGACCGATATGTGAGAAAAACTCCCCGCTCCTCTCACACTTCAGTTTTTCCAGTCTGCTACCTAGTGATCAGTCAAAACTATAAAAGTGAATATCATTATGAGTAATAAAAATATTACGAATTAATTTGTCATATTTGGCCTAAATGGTACATTATTAAACCACACAGATTGCTACAAAGATTTATCCTGAGCTACCGGGATATAGTAAGATTTCGCACAAATTGTCATTCATTCAGGTTTTAAGGCTCATATTTTCGTATTCATACTCCGTAAATTAGAATTTGTCAAGCAAAGAATCACTAACGATAGCCCTTTCCATAACTTAGCACTTTGCTGAGGCACTCCTAGTTAATTTAATTTTGAGTAAACAAAATCTCCATGAAATAACTAAACGTGTGAAATTCATTAATATTTAGGAACATTGTTAAAACTTGTAATGGAGTTTCTACGAGTTTGCCTTTTTCTTCTCCTTTTGTTAATTTTCCACTCGCCTCTGTTACATTACTGTTTAAATGGAATATACACATGTTGTTAAGCCTGTTGTAGTTTGTTTTTAGCTGCGTTGATTATGGGTTGGTTTGACCGGGGAAGTACCACGCCCTCTTTGAATACCAACGTTAAATAACAGCATAGTGCAGGGTGTTAAAGGCTGGGGGAATCACTTTATGTATATATATACATATATATATATATATGTATACAGTGCAATAATACATAATGCATTAGACGATTATATACATAGCCGAGCCATTGCAACTGAATATTAGTTGATACATGCATGGGTCTGGAGGTTTTATACCATGCTTTTAGAAAATAATAGCTTAAAATAGTATCTTGGCGCTGCTATATTGAAGGGTAGAGGCCCCTTCGGCTAGCTCAGCCATCGATTGTAACCTTGCGGCGCCCTACTTTATTTTAAAAACTTTTTTTCCCATCGTAACGTTTGTAGTCACGGAAGCAAACAGAGTAACAAACGTAATGATTAATAGTCTTTGAGCCCGTAGGAATACTATAAATAAACACTTAAAGTATATAATACTTTCTGCTAAAAGCCTAAATCGCAAAGAATAGGTACATTTTGATGTAATCTAGCTTCTTTAGAAAGGGGTCTTTCTATATTACTCACAGAATTTTTTATGAATTTATCATAAGCTTTGGATTTAGGAATAGGGATTTAGAGAATCTTTGCCTTGCATTTATCAAATAATGTTATATCGTAATTTCCGGCACGGTGCTATCTGCGTTAACTGTGCAGGATATATGAGTATTATAGCTCTATAAGCATTCATTTTAATATATATTTTTCATTTTTTATAGTAGTAGAGCTACACTGCAGTTTCTAACTGCAGAATGAAATTGGTTAGCTTGACCAGGGTAGGATCACGCCCTCACAGTGTGAAATAGCAGTATAATGCTACTGTTATTCGTCGGGTGAGTGTAGAGATCCGGATACCTTTATTACTGGTGACGAGGCATTCCATCTCAGTCTTCAAGGTTGATAGCGCACCTGCATTATGATTCCTTATCAAGGATGAATGTAGATGTCATAGGTCGCAGGAATCACTTGCCATCAGATGAACTGTGTGCTCGTTTGTTACTCTCAATGTAATAAAAAAATCACACTTACCCAGTAGCAGTTCTTAGCTCTATGTTATGCAAATGCATACAAAGGGAGGTTAAAATAACACAAATAATGTTTCTTAGCAAATAATTGAAACTCCAAATCCAGATATTTTGACCACTAGGAATGGAGCTGTCTCATACACAGGTGCTTCATATAACAATGTCAGTTAATGAAATAATTCTGGAATGCAAACAAGCACATAGAGGTACGCAGGTAGAAGGCTCAGTTATAGCACAGAGAAGTTGCAAGTAATAGCAGTGAACCTAAATGAAGTAAAAGAGTTTTAATATATTGAAGAAAATACCCCAGATTGAAAAATTATTTTTAACGATTTTTTTGAGGATTTTCAAGGGAGAGTTGTGTGAAGTTTCGATAACATTCTAGTTACCCCAGGCTATCAACTATTTATTTATTACTTGTATGGACAGATATACATGTAGAAAGTTTTTGCAATGTCTAGAAGTTTTACTGTAGTATGTTTGGTTTGTCAAACTCCAAAAGTCGGTAATATAGTAAAAGTTATTTTTTTTTGATAGTTTAGGTGGCAAACGACCATGCAGCCCATCCAATGGCAAGTGATCACCGCCTCCCATGAAGATCCGCAACACCAGAGGAGTCGCAGATGCTTTGCCAGTCTTTAAGTTAGATGTAGGCTCTTTTCTTGAAGGTCCCTAAGTCGTATCGGTTCGGAATCACCACTGGTGATAGCTGACTCCACAGAGTAGTTGTACGTGGCAGGAAATTTCGCGTGAAGCGCACAGTGGTGGTTTGCCAACCATCGAGATGATGAGGATGAAATTTTGAATTCTGACGTGTCGTGAAGAAGCTGGTACTTGGGTGCCCCGGATGGAACAATGATGAGAACAGTATTCCATGTGAGGCTCAATTTTTGCTTTGTAGAGTTGCAAACAGTGCGCCGATATGAAATACAGCTTGCTCTATTAAGCACGCCTAGTTTTTTAGAGGCCAATCTGGCCTTACCCTCCAATTGACCGTGGAACTGAACGTCGCTCGATATGTCAACGCCAAGGATTCTGATACCAGCTGCGATAAAGAGAATCTTTTAAGCGGTAAACGCACAAACTTGAGTCTTCCTGGGGTTAGGTTGACTAGATTTTGTAGGCCACAATCAGAAATTTTGTTTAACAAAGTCTTGACTTCAGTCACAAGTTTGTTCCGGCACTCATTGACGTTTTCTCGAGAAATATTGGCAACGTGTCATTGATATACAGAAGAAACAAGTCAGGAGGGCACACGGCCTTGTGGAACATTCACTGGTTTGGAGTCAGAGCATGTCGACTACGACCTTGATGCTACGGTTTGAGAAAAAATTGGTGACCTACTTGTATAATTTCTCGGGAAGCCCATAAGAAGGAAGCTTCGAAATAAGCGCTCTGTATCAAACCCGATCGAAGGCCTTCACTACGTCCAGGCTAAGCGCCAAGGCCTCTCCCTAGGACTCAACGGCCTGCGCCCAACAATGAGTCAAGTAGACCAGAAGGTTACCAGCTGAGCGACCCGGACGGAAACCATACTGGCGGTCACTAATCAGCTCGTGTTCTTCTAGGTAACTTATGAGCTGGCAGTTTACAATTGATTTTATTATTTTCGAGAAAAAGGGCATAATAGCAATAGGTCTGTAGTTGGACGGATCTGAGCTACTCGCTTGTTTAGGGGTTCCAGAAGTTCCGGACGACGTCTAAAGAGTAGGAGTATCGAAAAAGACGCGTTAGATCCGGTACCAACTCTGGAGCACACGTCCTCAGCACAATTGGAGGGACACTCAGACACACTTGTGGATGTCCAGGGAGAGAAGTGCTTTGCGCAGTGATTCTGCAGAAATCGGTCATCTGACATGGAGCTCTCACACCGCAAGATGGTCGGCGATGAGTTCTCTCTGTCATCAAGAGTCGAGTTGGACGCAAAAAATGAGTTTAAGAAATCAGCTTTCTCCTTTGCGTCATGGGCCAGAGTGTCGTCTCCTTTGGGCAGAGATGGAAGAGATGGCTGGCAGAAGTTCCTTTGGACAGCTTTAGCGAGAGACCAAAATGCACGGATCCCCATAGGGAGACCAACTAGTATCTCGCGTATTTTGCTAATGTGCACAGACTTTGCTTCTGCAATAACTCTTTTGAAGGTCCTGGAGACAGAGTAGTACCTTTTTTAAACAAGACGGATTTTGCATCCCGTCACGCGGATGCATCTGCCTAGACCCGCTACCGGTTCCAGTCCAGTCCTTATAGCGTGACGCTATTTTACAGGAACGACCTAAACAAAGCTAGGATCTACCCCCGATTGAGACTATTGAGGATGGAATAAAGAGTTTCATCCCCTGAAGTACCACATCAGAGACCGAATTTTCAACAGCGTTGGGATCATCCAGTGAGAATCAAATCCAACCCCATGGGTAGGCTGCAAAAAACGATCGCATTCCGTCCTAATCCCCTGACCTGTAGCCATAATAGCCACACACGGCGATAGACTGCAAATCGCAATGGGCAGGGGAGAGTCACTACACTCCGGATCAAACAATGGTCCGATGAGCCTAGAGGGGCATCAACGGAGTCTAGATAGTTGTCCAGATGAGTTGCTCTGTTGGACCTTATGCTGACCAGTATAAGGTCCAACAGGGAAGGTGTATAATCCTACACGTCTGGAACCCGTGTAGGTGAAGTGATCAGTTGTGTCAGGTCATATGCCAAAGCAAAGTCATGAACAGATCTCCCCGCATGTTCGGTTATACGCGATCCAAACCATTCGGCGTGGTGAGCGTTAAAGTCACCGACAGTTGTTGGATGGAGTCTGTAGTCATTTGACGTGGTCAATGAGTCAGTCAGTGTCGGTATTACCGCTATGAGACCTATAAAGGATCGCATAGATGCGGGGATGTTCGTCGCTGCGTGCAGCCTTTAACCATCAATACTGCCGAGGCATCAAGAACAGATATCATCTCTGACGTATACACGCACTCTGACCTGCGGCACAAACGAGTGGTCCATTTTGTATCCCGGGTACGAGAGGTATGAGGTGTCAGCCGGAGAAGATATATGCGTCTCGGTGAGAAAAAGCAAGCCCCTCCAGAATACGAGGGGCAGCCTTAGCGTATACGCTCAGGTTGCATTGGAAAGCCTGAGCGTGGGCGCCCACAGAGAGGGATTCTCCAAAACTTAAAAGTCCTGGTACCTGGTACCTGGTAAATTTTCCAAAATTACCGCTACCATGTAAACTGCTTAAACATAAGGGAAGGGGGAGAGGGTGCGCCTCCGGCTACGGTGGTACTTCCCCGGTCCAGCCGGCCCATTCGTGCAACAACAGAAGCAGATGCTTAAAATTGAATGTAAACAAATTAAAATTTCTTTTACTTCAAGACAAGACAGTATTTTTTTTTATTTTATTTTAAACTGGAATCCATGTAGACTCACCCATAATAGATTGTTGGTAACACAATTTTTTACATTTTATTAATGCATTTTTCAATTTCAAAGAGATTGTGAAATTCAATTAGTGCTACTACCAT
This sequence comes from Teinopalpus imperialis, assembly GCA_029286865.1. NCBI lineage: Eukaryota > Metazoa > Arthropoda > Insecta > Lepidoptera > Papilionidae > Teinopalpus > Teinopalpus imperialis. The sequence continues at coordinate 3,617,160 of JAGSMU010000006.1, forward strand.
TTTTACTAAGAAACCAAAGCTGGAATGAAAATATGCCCTTGTACATGTAATTTTTTTTATAATGGATCGCAAAGTTAAACGTAAGATGTAGCAAACGATTTTATTTATTATATTTATTTTCAATGCATTGTCATACATATGAAGTGAGTCAATGTTGAGTTTTCTCTTACCATAAGGTGAAATGTTTTTTTTTTAATTACATTGAGAGTAACAAACAAGCACGTAGTTCACCTGATGGAAAGTGATCCCAGTGGCCCATGACATCTACACACCTTCATCCTTGACAAGGAATCATAAAGCAAATACGTTGTTACCCTTGAGGACTGTGATGGAATGCCTCTTCACCAGTAAGGTCTTCGGATCCCTACACTCACCGGACGAAAAATAGCAGCATTATGCTGCTATTTTACACTGGTATTCTGTGAGGGCATGTTCCTACACCGGTCGAGCTGACCCATTCATTCTACAGTTATAAAAAAACTACAGTGAAGCTCTGCCACTGTTAAGTTTATATTCTGTGTATGTATGTAATATTTAGATGATTGTAGCTTTTAATATCATAAAAAAGGAAGTTTTTGATTCAGCGACTGCAGTAAGACATTACGCTAAATACCGCTTCAAAATCTTGGTTGGTAGAATTGATCACATAATCCGTAATGAGTAGACGGGTTCTTTGCCTAGTAAGCTGTCCAGCATAAAGTTTTCTATTGATAATGCATGGTGTTTTTAAAATAGAAAGCAGTTTTACAAAATAGGTATCAAATATGTCCAAAGGTCTTGCTTTGTTATTTTAAGTCAGTAATACACTACTTACTGAAGTTTATTAACTTAACTTTCAAACAATTATCTAATCTCACCACCATATTGCTGTGCACAACCCTATTTTAATAATATAAAAGGAATTAGGGTCATTTTTATTAAGGAAAATATAAATAAACACTGGAGGGTGAAGTGTAATAAAAGTTAAGCTCAGTAAATACTTTCCATAAAGTAGATAAAACTTTTCGCGTTTTAAGCGGGTCAAAGGTTTTATATTACTTCGGCCTTACTTTTATATATATATATATATATATATATATATATATATATGCTATTTTTCATGAATAACAAAAAATGGAGTATTTTTAAATTTATATTTATATTTTACAAACATTTTTGTAACAACAAATATGTTTGTAAAATTTCTATTTAAGGTGTAAATAGCAAATTTGAAAAATATATTTCTGATTTAAAATTAAAAAAGTTCCAAATGCACTATTGTTTCATACAATCAACGTATAATACAGTTATGCAGTTAATTAATATTACGCGCCCTTCTATGATGGAGCAGACCAAATCATGCGACTGCCGTTTTTGCAATGTGGCTTGGCTCTATAACTTCTGAAAATACGTTATGATATTTTAATACAGCTATTTACTTATATTCCACTAACTCTAAAAAAAAAACTGTAAATAACTGTACGTACTCATCAGTCTTACTCCTGCCAAGTCCTTCTAACTCGACTAACGCTAATCAACTTTTTAAATAACACATCTGTTTGCTGAACGAAGTGAAACCCTTACACAACTTGTTTATTTTAAATCGACAAATTTTCTACGTTGCCTCGTCTGGAGCACATCGTACTCCCTTGTTATAACTAAACACGGTTAATATTTTGTATTACTATAAAACTCAAACTCAGCTCTGTTTATAAAGTATGATATTTTTTGGAAGATACTCTATCATTGAATATTTAGATATCACTGAATCCAAATAAGTATTTTTTTGAGTTTTACTTTTATTAGCAGTGTCGAAAAGTATCTTTTACAACTAACGGTGACAAACGAGCACACAACTCACCAAATGATAAGTGATACTGCCGCTCGTGATATTTGTATTTATCCTCAACAAAGAATTAATATAATTTCTGAAATCCAACTGCCAATATTTGACGATTTTAGAGTCATTCATTTGATCGAAGTTATCACTTACAATTAGGTGAATTGTGTCATGCTCATTTGTCAACAATATATAAAATAATATTTAAAAAAAAAATGCTCCGATACCCGTAATTGAGGCCACGGTTAACCATATTCACTATAAAAATACAGCAGTTTTGTGCTACTCATTCGTTGACTGATTAAGCTTACAATTCGCAGTCAGAAACAAGTTTCAGTATAGCTTTACGATCGTTAAAAAACTAGAGATTAGATTTTCATATGGATTTTAAAAATTGGTACTTTATCTTTTAACATAGAAATTATCCTTTATTGCCATTTAAAAGAATGAGTAATGCTATGCTATGCTAAAAACAAACTCCATATATAGGTTAAAGCGTAAATAAAGACCGATTCAAATAAATAAAGTTTCGTTTTTTTGCATAAGAATCGTAAACTTGTTAAAAAATATGTTCATGAAAATATATGCAATACATTGGTTATTGAGTTTTCGTTACACATAATAGATATTTTATACGTTTTACGAAATTAAAAAAAGACACGCAAACCAGAGAAGGTGAGAAAATATTAGTATATTTAATGCACTTATTTTTGATATTTATTTTAACTACGTTCTACTATGTTAGTCTTGGTATGAACCATGGTAGCTCAGTGTTATTATAGCCGAACTTACTATGGGGAGTTGTTCAGATTAGCATTGTTGTTGCTGCTGATTGTAAAAAATCGTACATCACGACAGAAATTCGACGAAATCGAATGAAACACGAAAAATTTCATTCTCATCATCTCGGTTGTTGGCTTAGAGAAAAGAGCTTACACCTTTCTTAAAGCCTGTAAGCTCATCCCGGCAGCGCATCTGCGACTTTTTCTTCTTTCGGGTTTCGAATGTTCATGGGTAGAGGTAGTCACTTTCAGGTATCAAGTACCTGCTAGATCATTTGTCATCTATTCTATAAAAAAAAGGATCTATGCTCTCACTTTTAATGTCACGGTACGCGCTTAAACCGTGTTCGATCCCCGGTACCGGCACCAATTGATATTGTTAATTGCCATTTTAAGTGTTGAATAACGCCGTGCTCGGCATCGTCCATCTTCCACCATATTTCCATGCAGAGAATTTTTTTTCCAATCATTTGAAATCGTCCAATCCACATCGGAGTGGCCTATGCTTTAATACCCTCTTTAATCAGGGGGCATATGCCCAACAGTGGGATCTATTTATATATATTTCTTTACTTTATATATGAACTTTAGTGTAAGTTTATCATAATATTAATTAATCCAAAATTTTAATTTAATTATTAAAATTGTACTTCGCAGCACATTAGAAAATAGAATAGGTATAAATATAAAAAGACGAGGTATAAATGTTGCAATACGATTAAATTTAAATAGTTATTATGTTTATTTTATTCGTTGTTTATTTACTGTTGGCAATTTGATACAAAATTGTTGTTTTATAGGCAATTCCATTTTATTTTCGACATGACCTTTCAGGTTACCGAGAAAAGAAACTTAAATAAAGTTTTAAACTTTTCCTTTTGAAAGTTAAGGACGCAAGTGAATTCCAATAGAGTCCTATTAAAGAGTTAAGGAAACTTTTTAAAGGCAAATACTCTGATGATACACCAATTTTCAGTCTGCAATAATCGACTCTTATTTTTTGTTTTTAGATAACTATGTAAACTTTATTCATTTTCCCCCAACTAAACTGATTCTTGTGGTTTTACGAGTCTGAATGTAGAGTAAAATTTACGACTCAATACTACGCAATAAGTACTACTTAGATTAAAAGTTAGTGGATGCTTTATATAACTATATTTATAAAAGAAAATAAAATAATATATTATAGTCATCATGTCAGAATCGTTTTGGCACCGTGATCAATACCAAAATTACTTGTCCAAGAGAAGACAAAGATCATGCCAAAGTGTATTTCGCACCGATCAATTGTTGCTATGAGAACTGCGCTAGAATTTGTTAACGGGTATATAGTTTATCTAGAGCAAGTTATACCGTTAGGTAAGTCTAACTTAGATTTAGAGGTCAATCGTCGACTTGCTGGGTAGCGTTAGTTTGTTTAAACTTTTTTTATCCCGACGCTTCAAGTGATTTATAGCACTCATGATTGGTGATTGGGAAAATGATGTCCTTATGCAATAGTTAAGTCGAACCACCATTAGCTAAATAGATGTATGGTCTGTATGTATGTTAAGTCTTGAAAAAATAAAGAAGCAGAGAAAGCAATAGAAGGGAAAGGGAAAGAGAGAAAAGGGAAAATCTAAATAAATGTAATTAATAAAATATAAGTTATTTTAAGTACCCGTGACAAACGACACAATATCGGTAATCAATCAGAAAATTTCTTTGACTGCAAGAATTAAATAAAAAAAATGTCGTTACTAGAGAAAGTCTGTCGATCAATGACCAAGGAGTAAGCCCACCATTAACTCCTTAGACAAAAAAAATTAAAAAAACCGAAAGCTTGTTCATTACTGATATTTGATCCGATCTAAACTAAAGGATATCAATGTCTTGAGGAGGAGTATTGTGGTAGCTCTCAATAGATTCATCCAAATGTCTATAGCCCGTGTCTATCCCAAGTGATGACTTACTGAACTGAGACTGATGGCTCTGACAGAAGCTCTGACTCACTTTGCACGCTATGGAGAGGTTAAAGTTCAGTGTTTCCCTGCGTTACAGACATGGACGACCATTTTGGATATGGCCGACCGTAGTAAAATGAAGTAGACTAGTTCAGTAAACTGAAATAACAATTGACTAGTTGAACAAATAACTTGTACAACTGAACTAAGGGGCGACACAATCACAATCTAGGACGGATCGTCATTACATGGAGTGCAATACAAGTTGGAATAGAATGGAAGTCAATGGATAGACGTGGCTTAGGATCGTACTTCGTGGCAATCAGTAGGAGAATCCTATGTTCAGCAGTGGCATCTTGGACTACTAAAACTAATCTCCATGCATAACTGTGAATAGAATCAGTCTCGTTAGCACAACAAACATTGGACTCAAGTTGAATCCTAAGTCATTATCAACCACAAGACGCAGTGCTTTAATCTTGCTACCCCTTAACGAACTTACAGAAACAACACGCTATATTAAATAACTTTCATGTTCAAATAAATTCATGTCTTCGAAACATATTTCTTACCTCACAAAAAAGGACAGAGTAAACAAAAGAGTAGTAAATAAAGTATTGTTAGAGAAAAAATTTTTTGTTCATTCAACGGTGATTCTACAAAATATGTTTGTTTCTGATTTTCATGGCATATTTACCGATTGCTACTATATATAGACATTTGATAAATAAGTTCCAATCGCTTTAAATTAGACTTTCATTCCATATTTTCATCCGTTTCCTTCTTTGCATAACCACCTTTCCTTCAAACATAAATTGATATTGTCATATAAATTCTGACATATCGCAGATAAGCTCTAATTTATAATAGCGAAATCTTCAAAACCACAAAGCGTACACATAGACGAATAGAAGGGAACAGAATAATATGTATTCGGAAAGTATTGGTCCCTACTAACACATATTGTATATATCCGTAATTGGTTAACCGATTAGGTTAGTATTTTTTTATTTATTCTTATTTTTATATCTTTTGTGGTTTGTGCTTGTTTGTTTGCATACTTTCATCCAATTGAAATTAACTTCATTCAATCTTTTGGTTAGTTAAGGTGTGAAAATTTCAGATTCGTAATCAGATTTACATTGTAGAGGTTACCTCCATCTAAAACTAGATATGGTACTAGTTATAATAGCAAATACTAACGCTTATAAATGTACAAACGCAAAAGCAAGCAGGATGCAATTAAGTCACATTATTTAATCAATGCAGTGGTAGCTTAGTTTTCAAAGCACTCGCTTTTAACTTAACGGTATGCGAGCAAACTAAGTGCCGGCTTTAATGACATTGTTTATTGCTATTTTAGGTAGTAAAGTACTTTCAAAAGGAAAACATCGTTCGAAATCTTTCTTAGATATAGAATGTCTTAGATACTTTAAAATTAAAATAAATAAAGGTATATTACACCTTCCACTATAACTTGAATTAAACTATAATGGTTGGGCTATAGTCCGAATGATAAACAAAACATAGTTGCAGCCTGCATATACGAGCACCAAATTCCATTGCTGGGCTTAGGCTTTCTCTCTTGATTGTGGTAGAGTTTACAACGCGGTCAATGTGGATTAGTGGACTTCATGAGTGATATATATATATATATATATATATATATGACTAATGTGATAAGTGGACATCTTTTAAATATTTTTTTTATTTATTTCTCAGAAATTCAGGTTTATAGAGGATGATGTTTGACGACTTATAAAATATATTATATAAAACAACTGATTACAAAAAGGTATATGTATATATATATAAATATACATATATATATATATATATATATATAAATATATATATATATATATATATATATATATATATATATATATATATATATGTATATATACATATATAAATACTTATACATATGACTATTACATAACTTGGAATATATTTTTCTGGTCTTGTATTGTTTCAAAATAGCCGGAGATGGTAGGAATATTTTGGATCACTATATAAGAGATTGTTTTTAAATATATTTTACGTCCGCCACAAGCAAACATTACATAAGAACTGACAAAACCACGATAGATGTAATTTATATATGCGGAATAACTTTGGTTAAATAATAATCATGGTGAAAAATTCGAAGGAAAAATTTTGGAAAAACATTAGAGGCGACCAACGAGCGCACAGTTCACCAGATATTTTCTATTATTTTTTAAATTAAATGAAGACGACAATTAAAAGCGGAGGCAAACGGCCTAGCTCAGTGTTTTTCACAGGGTATAACCTTGGTATACGAAAATAACTTGTATCAACAAGTAACAAAGGAAATATTGTGTATACTATATTGTGAAAATTTACGTTACACTTGTTGTCTATACTTAATGTACTTGGGTTCTGTAATACTATCACTTCGGAACGCTATTTCACTATTACGTTTTAGAAATATCTTATTACAATTAGAATAATGGTTTTGTTATGAATTCTCATTAAATTATAAATTCATATTTCGTTTTTATTTTAGTCTAGAGTTTCATCTAATTGTAAAAATTCTATCACATATGCTTGGCTTATATATATAGAGATATATATAAGCCAAGACTTTGTTTAGTTATCAGTAACCCACATGAAATTGAGGAGAAGTTGGGATGGCTATTTGTATTCAGTAATTTTTTTCCAAAAATTTAATCTAGTTAAGTTTAATTAATCAATTATATTACCATTAAAAAACTTGTATTATTACCGTCAAATAAATTCATAAAAATTTTCTCTATGATGTGGCCTCCAAGAATTACTTCTATTCTGAATCATAATCTATATATTCAAGTAAGCAATTAATATTTGACTGAAATAAAATCTATGTATAGTGTGTGATCTATCAAGGACTTAATTCTTATCAGATTATAGGCGAAGTAGATATGAACGTAAACTCATTATGGTTTAGCAGCGTATTTATCACATATTTTGAAATAAATATGTAATAAGGAATAGAATTTGTGAATGAAATTTATGACTAAAATTTGTAAATAAAATTTGCGAATAAAATAACTAATTTATCAAACACAACCGATGAAGGCGGTTACAACACACGACAGCGATGAGCGTTGTTTCAAATTTAGGTTTGTAATTATGTCATTTATTATTCACTAACCTTGATAAATTGTTGAGTACTCTATTTCTCTTTTTGTTGTAGTCCAATTCATCCAACATCACATTAATAAATTCTACGATATTTGAATAGAATAAACATATTTTTCTCATTCTAGGAGTAACCATAAAACGTACGCATAAAAAGTATAGAAAACTGCGGACGAGTTTCAACGACAAATTTGTTAGCAATGGTATAACTTAAAGAAACACGCAGCTTACAGAATTTCTTTCAGCGTGTAAGTAGCTGATTAATAGCTCTTAGTACACGAATAAGAGTTGTATCCAATTCGAATTGAAGCGTCAGTAGCCTAATGATTTAGAGTACGGTCTACGAAACTTAGTCATAGAGTCGAATCCGCCATTCAATTACTGTCGTGAAAAATCTCATAGAACAAACATTTTTTACTTTTAAAAAAGTCGTCCTTAAAGTGCATCATAAATACAATATCGAGCTTTTGGCTTTTTATTCAGAGTTGAGTCCTGGAATGTTGTCTTTAAGACTGTTACAGAAACTTCCTTACATCTTCACATGCTTAAGTAAATGGAAACGAGAAATGCGCGGTAATTTCTTCTTCTCATTCACTTTCTATGACTAGTGAATGCCTCGGTATTTCCGTTAATGTTACTAATAACTAATGGCACTAATATACATTCCGCGCAGTTGTTAGCATCCGGTATCGCCGACAGTACTCGCACCATACCACCTATGGTTAGTAAGTTTTTACAGTGGTAGAGCTACACTGTAGTTTGTTTAACTGCAGAATGAATGGGTCAGCTTAACCGAGGTAGAACGACACCCTCCCAGAATACCAGCGTGAAACAGCAGCATTATGCTGCTGTGTTTCGTCTGGTGAGTGCAGGGATTCGGAGACCTTTATTACTGGTGTATGCGTTCCATCTCAGTTCTTAAGGATGGCAACGCACCTGCATTATGATACTTTGTCAAGTATGAATGTAGGTATCATAAGCAGCAGGAATCACTTGCCATTAGGTGATTTCATTTCAATTTAATTTCACAAGATTCATTCTCGATGTAATAAAAAGTAATGGCCGTAGATAGTAAATACCGTCTTATTTGAAGTTCATCGGCATTTTCTATATTTCATGGAACGATTTTAGAAATGTTACAACGGTAAACTTTTAGTACCTATCCAAACTCGTAGAAATTTGTCTGAGAGCGTCTATGCTCGAATTTAAACCATCTTGTAGAAGCGTTATAAACCAGTACTGGTAAAATGCTAATCGTTGATATACTTTTTTTTAATATCCTTTGTTTCTCCCATCTATATACGATTAAGAAATATGATGCGGATATAGTTTTACCCCTGAGGACTAAGATTGAATACCTCGTTACCAGTAATTGAGTCTCAAGTTTCTTCCATTATCTAAATGGGACAAACCGCCATTAATGTATTTTACGCCAATATACCGTGACCACAAAGACCTCGGATAAACTGAACAATTTATGTAACAGCTAGGTTTTAGCTGAAACGTGACTAAACCTCGCAGAAAATGCATAGTATGCTTGCGTTGCTGTCATCATACTCCATTTTAGTAGTTTAAATATATTTTAAAATTGAACAATATGTTACATTAGACTCACATTCACAGAAAATATTTTTCGTTATTTATTATAAGTAACTTAATGTTTAACGATTATATTTAGTTACTATAATAAAAGGACGTCACAGGAAAATTTAAAAGTTAATAAAAAAGTGAATAAATCTAATTTAATTGAGATATTCTCATGGTTTCGGGTACGGTTTACGAAACTTAAGGTGGCATGTTAGACTTCGCCATTAGGCTGTTTTCGTACACCAAGACCAAGCACTTTAAGCTTAGTTCGTGTCATAAGCCGGAATGTTAGGAATGTTTAAACTGCTAGCATACTTTAAAAGAAACCACTGGTCATGTATAAGCTATTTCGTTTGACGACTATTCAATAAAAAAAAGCTTATAAAAAGACGAATATTTAATATTACTAATGAAAGCAAACCCGTAACCGAGCCTGAGGATAGAAAAAAACAAAAATATATTTGTCACTGTCTCGATGACAGTCTGAGTGTCGTCTTCTCACGCTTGAAAAATGATACTAGGCGCGTGAAAGACGACGATATTGAAAGAGATAACAGCTTAGAAAAACAACATTAAAGAAAGCTCTTACAATGAAAAACATTTGGACTGTTTTGCTTAAATCAGGAAACAGATATTATCATTTTCAGAATGGAACTTCTTAAATAGAATTTCAGATGTAATTCTGGATAGGTTTATGATCTATTTTATAACTGAAGCTATATATATAAAGCTTTCTAGTTAATTTGGAATATTGCACCTATTGTTAGTGAATATTTGAAATCTGACAGTGTTGTATTTTATTTATACCATGAAATGCATGCCACACACAAGCATGAAAAGGAAATAATAGGTTAGGTTGATAAACGACAAACTATGTTTGCGTAAGAATCATTAATAAAAGCAATTTCGTGTTTACTTTACAATTATATATGACATTTTTGTGCACTGTTTCTTTAACCAATAATATAATAATATCACCAAATGACAAAAGTGAATATGAAGATAATTTTGCTCCTCACTTTTCTTTACCATTTAAAAAGGCCACTTAAGAATATCCAATATTAAAGGTAAAACTGGAAAAACATATCACTGAGGCTTTGTAGTACACATTTAATTTTAAAAGTAGTCGATGTGTATTTTCTATTATAAAACATAAAATTGACTTAACTTAATACAATTATTCCGAGTTATCGCACTTGAGCAATTTAAAAACATAAAAAGTATCAATGCACAGATTTGAACAGTAAAATAGAACCTTGAATGCGATTAAAGGAGACTATCGATAGGTTCTTGAATATGACGCTTGTATTTAATTGAAAATAATTCATTTTTGAATTTAAAATAAGTACCGGCTATGTTGTTATATTGTAAAGACATAAAATTAAATTTCACTTTGGTTTAATAAGCATATTGCGTGCACCCCTAATCTGCTTTGTCTTGGAATTAGTGTGACAATTTTCACCGGGTGGTTAGTATATTTCGAGGAATCAAGATACATTAGTGTCAGCTACCTGTACAACCAACTTTATTTATTTTATAGGGTTTGGGGCGGGAGGGTGAAAATGTTTAATTTACAAGTGACAATAACTCCACTAGCTCCCTCGTTCTACGTCAATATGAAACCACACCATATTATTAACCTCACATTGGTAGACTAAAAGCCTTATTCTGATCAACCTCTTTGAAAGCCCGTTTAATCTGAATTATGAGACAGCCAATAGTACACCGAGAGACTGCTGTATATATATATATTTTTTTTATAACAGCTAAGAGACAAACGAGCAAGACGGGTCACCTGATGGTAAGTGATTCACCGCCGCCCACGGACACCAGCGACGCCAGTGCGTTGCCTACCCTTCATGGTGTTTCGCAAGGCATTATACTTGGTACCCTTATGTTTATTATATGTGTAAATGATGAAATAATAAGTTGACATCATTAATTGCATGGCTGAAAAATAATAATCTTAAAATTAATTGAAATAAAAGTGATATAATAACTTTTAGTAATAGATCTCAAAACCCTTGTGGTATTTATTTAGTTTACGAAGATACATTATGAAGGAATATAATAGATTTTATCATATTTGTTGGTCTATAAATTAACAAAACTTTAATTGTACAATCCATTCGAGTATAGACTTACTATGTAAACAGACTCATACATATGCCTTTTATAAACTTATTCCCAATTTCAATAATAATATAATAAAGACTATTTAAATTTGACATAGTATAATTTCCGGGATAACATCACCAATAATGATTTAATCTCTTTAAAATAAAAATTATGTACACGCGCGATTTTTAATTTACTAACTATGGATAAAAATTACTTAATTCGTATTTTTTTCTTCTTTTTGAATAAGTGGCACGATATCAACGATGATATTTTGACTTTGTTTGCAGGCATCAAAACAGTTTGGATTCGTAGAAACGTGACGTGCATGCGACTTATAATTTATAACAAAATTCCAAAAGGTTTTGAAGAAATAAATACAAATTTATTTAAGAGCCAACTTTATGGTGTTTAAGTAATATCAATTGAGTTGATGAATTCTTTAGAAAGCCTTGAATGGTAATTCGTAGTATGTTATATAATATTCCAAAAGGACTAAACCAGTTCTACCTGCTAGTGTTAAAGAAAACAAACCATCAGCAAAATCATAAAATGACAAATTGAGATCCATGAGGGCAGTGTGTTTAAAATCATTATCTTATCATATATAGCATTAGTCCTGTATTATCAACTTTAAAGAGTAGAATTACTCTTCAAGTATTTACCAACTCGACATTTAATTCCATTCAATTATTTTCCATAAAATGTTTTCAAGTTAACTGAAAAGAAGCTATGAGCAGAGGTAAAACCTTTTTAAACTTTTCTCATTAGAATTCTAAGTGTGCAATAGAATTCCACTGCGCACCTCAGAGTTCCGATGGCATTAGGTGTACCCTCCAATTGAAATTTATTTCACAACTGTGAAAATTTTACTGTAGGTTTTTAGACTTTATCAACCTACTATTGATCCTGAAGATTATGACCTCAACTGTAATTTCCCAATGTATAACTAATATGGTTGAAAAAGTGTCCTGATGTGTTTTGAAAAATAGAGGGACAGAGAAACTAGCATAAATAGCTAGTATAAATTAGAATATAAACCATTTAATTAATAGTGTATATGTCGATCCCATTTCTCATATTAGAGGTTGAATCTGTCGTTTGCAGGTCAGGGGCAAATTTTTGTCAAGAATCAGAAAATTAGAAATTCATTCGTATGATTTAGCAATCTCACTCTCGTGAGATTGAAGTTCAGTCCAAGTGGCTTGCATACATTCATATATATTATGTAATATATCAAAATCACAAAATGAAAACATTAATAATTGATACTTAAATTTGTTGTCTTGAATTAAGAGTGTAAACCAAGTGAAGTAAAGTAAGTGGAATAAAGGATTTATTTCCTTTCACAGTGTCAAACTTATTTTATTTCAAATGTGTTAACAGCGGTTACAACATCCTTAGGGAATTATTTACGGTAACGGTATACTATTTATTTATTTACTCCTTATGGCATTTCCCTTAAGAAAGTTAAAGATTCATAATGCCAAAGGCATTCAACCAGTCAACCCAAGGTGTGGTGAGATATTGTGATAGGTGTAGCAATAAACTAATTAATAAAAAGTAGAGGCTAAAAATAATTTAAAATTCTAAAAAAAATATATAAAATATACAAATAAAGAATAATGCATACATATATAGATATTAAATGCATGTATAAATACATAATACATATATAAATAGAATATACATACAAAATACATATGTTTACATAATAAAAATACAATGCAATAGCGGTAGCTACCAATAATTTCTATATGTGGCTGGTGAACTTATTTGACTATAGGTAACTTAAGTAAGTCATGAACCAAACTTTTAAAATTGATTTTATTACTGACCTTCTTGATGTCATCGGGTAAGGAATTCCAGAGTAGTGTAGCTCGGACAGTAAATGCAGAAAAACCGGTAAAATTACGTGGAATGCAGATCTTGTTATTAAATGAAGATTGGAGAAATCGAGATAAAGAGAGATATTAGAATTTATCTTTAAGATAAGAAGGTGATGACGTATCATTTAAAACGGAGAAGGAGCAAGCAAAAAAGAACAAGCAATATTCTGTAATTGCACCCTTGTTGTATGGAAAGCCAATTAAGCTGATATTGGGAGATATGGTCATATTTACGCACCTTAAAAATGAATCGAATTCAACAGGCGTCACACATCTGCATAATCAATTAGAGGCAATATGAATGTTTGGACAAGCATTACCTTTGCTTTCATGGGAAATAAATGCTTTAAACGATAAAGACATACTGTGACTATGTTTTCGCCAGTTATAAGTGTTGTCAATATGTAGACTAATATTTTTTACAGAACTATTAAATTTTTATATTAATATATTTTTTATTTAAAAAAATTAAATTGAAATATTAATAAAATACGGGCTACGTTATGAGCATTTAAAAGGATTGAAGGTGACTAAAAACGTGATGACCAATCCTGAATAGCATTTAAGTTACAATTTACTTTGTTAAGCCTATTAATTATGAAGATCCTATCATACGTTTAGTAAATATTGGAACTAATCAAATTGATAAAAAAAAAAAAATGAAGGTGAAAGTATACCGCCTTACAGCACGCCAGTATCAATGTTGGTCAACGTTGAGGAATTTTACCCTACTAATCTGGCTGTAGGCAATCTCGAAAATAAGATGACAACCGTTCCAAGGCAGTAGGAGTGAAGTTGTATCAGGACAGGATGTAAAGAAGGATATCGTGATTCACTGTGTTAAAAGTATTCGAAAATCGATCAACACCATCAGTAAATGACACTGACAATTTTCTCATCCATACCATGTGTAATGTCATCAGTGACCTTGATTACAGTTGTGGTAGTGGTCTGATTGTAATTACCTGAACACTTAAATTGGTTTTTCTACTTAAACAGTATTTTTTCTATATAGCACCGAATAATATTTAAGTCCTTGTATAAAACAAATGCAGCAAAATAACCAAACATATATAATAAATAACAAAACCACATTTGTCCCGTCTCTTCTGAAACTTGTAGGTGTCAGAGGACTATGAAAATTTGAGCGAGATTGAAAAAAGTTTTCACATATACGGCAACATTTATGTAAAATTTAAATTAAGTAGAAAAGCATAAAATTTTATCACGTTGATAATTGTCTAATTTCGTAGAATTGTAAAAGTTTTTAATTAACTAACAATCTAGGAACGAAGTGTAATGTGTAGTGTGAGTGCGGTTAAAGCATTGGGAAACATATTCTAAAAGTTTAGTTAAGGTATTTTGTTAAATCTGTCCAAATATTAAACAAATATTAGTCTATGAATTATCTATTAAAACCAGTGTTCTTGTGGTGCCGTCAACAAATCCATTTTATCAGAGACAAGAATGATGTACGAAATTCTTTACTTGTGATGAAGGCTCTGCACTGATGGCATTAAAATTTCAACATTTTTGATTACATTTCCATTTTTGGATCTTAAAAAACATTGGTTGAAATTGTTCGGATCTGTTTATAGTAATATTCACGGTAATGGCTTCAAGTGATTATGAGATCAACCGTGTAGGATGTATCATAGTGCCGTTAGATTTGGCGCAAACTCAGAGGCACTTACTCGAAATCCCCTTATGCATCGCAATATGATAGAAGAAAGGTCCGAGCAGTTACAGGAAACCTGCACATACAACACAACCAGACCCGATTACCAAAAATCTTGGTGATGCATAAATTTTGTGTTGTAAGCTGGGAATTTAACCTAGGTCCATTGACGCTACGCAGTTGCAATAATGATTCTACATAAAGTAAGCTAGCGGTTAACGTTAAACTACGCTAAAGCAAACCCTCTTAAAACGAGCGTACATTTGTTTGACACTGTATCAAAATATAGAAACAAATTTTATCACTATGTTTGTAGTAGTGATCAGTGTAATAATTTTTTATAAGTTTTAAATGCATGTAGTAAGAAGCTTTAGAAAAGTCACACTTTATCAATCTGAGAGAATGAATGTAAAAGAATGTGCAGTATTGCTATTATACAAAATATCAAATGAAATAAATGCTGGCACATGAAATTTTGAGACATAAGTTTTAAAGTAATTTAATAATAAATGTAGGTCTAGTGCGATATTGAGCACATATTATAAAATAAAAGCCTAGTAGCGACTTCTTTTTCAGTTGCCATATTCTCACAAACTTCTAGACAATATTTCTCAAGTATTCGTTAGTGCGTAGCCTGATTTTTGATTAGGATTTGTTACGTAATATGTTATTAATTGCGTAAAACAAAAATTGGGCTAAAGTTGTAAGTTAGGTAGACTTTCGAATTAATCAATCACCCGTCTTCAATGTCAAATATATTTTGATAACGAAGACTGATTCAATGTTAAAAATGATGTCTGTTCTATGAACTATCCTGTTATCGTCTAAGTCAGGGATTTCCAAAGTAGTTGATATAGTCCCAGGGGTCATAAACAACATAAACGAAAACTGATTTTGGGGGTCGACGAGGTCTATAAATCGACAACAATTAACATAAGTTCTTATTTGAAACTGTCAAGATACTGTATAAGTTTACGTTCAGCAACAATCACACTAGATTTTTTATTTTTATATCTTAAATTTAATGTTTTTTTTAAATAATAGTTACTTAGTCCTTAAGCATTTTTACGTAATTTGTATTAATAATTATCAATTATACTTATATTTTTACTTATTATATTATTATATATTTAATTATTTTATATATTTAACTTATTATAAACGATTTCATGTTTACTCACTTAAACGAACGCAAAGTTTAAATTGGTAAGTACGTATTTTATATCAATAGGAAAAAAACTAGAGATAGGTAATTTGGTTATGGGGGTCTGAGGTATCAGTTCATTTTCGAAAAGGGTATCTTGCCCAAAATATTTTGGGAATTGTAACAAATTGTGTCGATCGCACTCATTAGACTTGGACACCATAGTGATGTGCATAATAGTAGCGAGTGGATATCGATATATTGTACATACGTAATGTTTAACTATTAGGTAGAAGAGCCACAGACAGTCAAATTGATTTTAGACGTATAATATAAGCTTCATTTGATAAAGATAACGACGATACGACACGACTTATTGACCTTCTAGGAAAGAGCCTACACCTTTCTTAAAGGCCGGCGGATGTGCATGGGCGGCGGTAATCACTTACCATTGGGTGAGATGCTTGATCATTTGCGACCTATTATATATAAAAAATAAGATAAATAAAAAAATAAATAGAAGGAAATTTATATAAAAAATTTATTATTTATTTTAGATATACTAAATGCTCGTATTTGTCAACAATTTCGATGGTAGTGCTTATCACCATTTTTGCACCTGTTTACGCGCTAATTAGGGGTTGTCATATCATGTCTCTATAAAAGGTAATTTCCCTGACCTACCCTTATCAGTTAGTCGCCAAAAGTCAACTGGTTCACTTACCTCGTATTATTTAACACAAACATTGCTTAAGAATGGGCACATCTATTGAAGAAGTGGCTCAAGTGGTTTATAGGGTTATTTGAATGACGCCAGAGTCAGCGAGAAGTGCAGAAGTTAGACTGCTATTTATATATTATTTACCGGTGATACCAAGAGACTAGTACTTTTAACTGAAGAAGTGAATCCGGCAAAACAAGGTGGACACCTGACGGGGACGACCGCTTTATCGTCAGTAGAAGTACTAAGAGCGAAGGCTCAGAATTCGGGCCCCCTCTGGCGTTCAAGTCCAACAGGAGCTCAGATAAGCGCGTTAGTGCCTGGACAGTCATAAGAATATGAAAGGTGGCTAACCTGGGTCCAGAAAGGCTGGCTACTGGGCTTAAGTTGACCCCAGCTTAACGAACAGCCTGACTACGGAACACGTGATCTGGATGGATGCACAGTGGAGGTCTGTTCTATTCTCAGATGAAGGTAGAGTATGTCTTCAAGGCAAAGATAGATGAGAGCGAGTGTACGGAAGACATGGAAGCAAATGAAGGATCGATTTAGGCAGTGCTGCAGAAGTGAAAATGTGGCATTCGGAGCCTTCTCTTAATGTCACATTTTCACTTATGCAGCCTTATGAAGCCTCGCCAGAAACTTTGGCCGGGTAACTTATAGCGGGTAGATACGAACAACAGTTTCTACTTAGCTGTATCGGAAATTACTAATGACTCGACTTCATATATATATATTTATATACATATATATATATATATATATATATATATATATATATATATTCCGCTATACGTATGGAATGTTATTTTTATTTTTTTATTAGTAGAATTATTTTTAATTCATTATTATGATACGTATCTTTTATTTTATTTTTTAGTATTAACTTTTTTTTTTCATCATTTTACATTGTATGGGCTACAGCTCAATGTCTGTCTCAAATGAAGTTTCAATAAATAAAATAAAATATTTTATGTTAGTAAAATAAAACAGTAAATTCTTTTTATTTTCGTTTGCCACCATTACGGATTTTATTCGCACTGTTCAAAGTAAATGATTCCCCACTGTTAAAAGTAAGAAAGTATTTCTGCGGTCCGCGACATAAAAATACTGCCTTGAGAATGTGACCTTACATAAAAATCATTCTAGAAAAAGCCTTAAAACTCAGAAATTTTTACACCGATTGAAGTCATTTTTTTTTGTAATTATTAAACCTTATTTCCTCTTGAACTAAAAATTAAAATAACGAAACTGGTTTAGATTTTAAATACCGTTTCCATCACGGAACGCGATGAATTACATAATGCCTACGTCCGCGAAATCTTACGCGTTGGCGCGGTTACGGACAAGTTGCAAGAAAGCTGAGAGTCACCTTACATTGTAACACCATATACTTGGAAAGCTTGAGGTGTAAGTTGGAAACCATCATCTGGTCTTTGAAGGTTGTGGCTCGTGACCACGCGACTTAAAATGATCTAGCTGTACGCCGTATGAAATGAAATGACTTATGACAATCTGTTGTCGTCGCTCAAAACTGGATTAAGCGGAGACACTTGTATGTGAAAGACGAAACTGTCGCAAGCAAGGATTATACAAAGATGAAGATGAATATTGTTCGCGTTAGAAATCTGATGAATACACAATATATTACAGAACAAATTCCATGAGATTGCATTCTCATACCTTCCGTACTAGCGGTCGGGTCCTGCGGTGAACGTTAAGTTTCAGTATATCGGTGTCTCCGTATAGCACGATTTTATGTCGGAATTTTGTTGGCTTGTGGTAAACAAAACTGTACAACGTATTAATATTAAATACAAATAATGTAATTAAAACAGTGTAAGTAAATATGTACACTGAAATCGAAACAAGTATCAAATTGAATAGTGTAAAACTATGTCTAAGAAATATGTTACTATTATTTTCTGGTTTTTTTTTAACGTCTTTTATGAATATGCGTTTCAAAATAATAAACTTAAATAAAAATCTTTTTCAAACGTCCTTATTTACATTCCAAAATCGAAATTCATTTATTTACATTACACGTCTGTGGTTGGGTTATCTACGTGGGTTTTACTTATCATCAAAAATACCTCAAAAATCATTTATCAAATTTATTTTCTGTCTAACATATTGCATGCAAATACGTTTCATGAGAGATGACAGAGTGACGTTGTAAGCGGATCCATTTTTATTCTCCGAAGAGTAATTGCGTTTTTTAAAAGAACATTTTAGAAATAAGACGATTAACACGATAGCAGCACCTTAGATAAACACTAAACCCGAAAATGCTTTGAATCGACCATATTCGTTCGGGTAAGACGCTTATATATCTATATATTATATATTACGTATATAATAGCCACGCTTATACAGAATATTACCATAAATAAGTACCTCAAGATGTACATTTTTACTTGTGACGGGGAGGACCTTAGTCCTGAAGGGAATTACGAATCTGAATAATGATTCCTTGTTGAATATGTATGCGAGTGTTATGGGCCGCAAGGACCAGGTGAAACATATGTTTCTAAGTCAAATAATTTCAAAAAAAAATAATACTTTCAAATAATCCTCGAATCCCTAAACTCACCATACGAAACACAGATTCTGATATTCTTTGAGGACGTGCTCCTTCACCCGATCGAATCACGAAACACGTTGCACCGTGAATCTGCTTCTATCAGAACAGCTAGAGTTTTTTTTTATATCAGTAAAAACATAATTATGTAAATATATTATCTTAGGAATTTATTTCTCAGTTATTATAATTTCCGAAATTATTTAGTAAATATTGTTTTACCATAAACCTGTTCAGATTAGATTTTTGTATTGATGATGATGTATTTTTAAGTAAAATAACTTGTACTGTCTAAAAACACAGTCATATCGTGCATGACGGAATTTCATTATGTGTCCTAGAAAGTCAAGAGTAATTACTTTTAGAACATTCATACCAGTCATGTAAGCATACTATATATTTCATTCTATATAAATCTCACTCTAAGGTGATTTCGAATTCGCAGTGGTTAACGAGTAGGAAACTTGAAAGATATTAATAAGTACACAGTATTTTAACCCAGTGAAATTTTATTATGGCTATAAATTAACAGTATTGTTAATGAGTCGCACGGCCATGACTGGACTATGCTTAAACAAAGTACCATCACAGCTAAGCGCTTCTGTGTAATTTGGATGATAAGAAACTGCTGGCTCTGAAACATACGTTCATTTATTAGACATTAATTTCATGATCAAATAATTAAATTACTTTTTTTATATATAGAATAGGTGACAAACGAGCATGCTGCCCACCCGATGGTAAGCGATCACCGCAACCCATGAACATCCACAACCCCAGAGTAGTTGCATTGCGTCCTTTAAGGCTCTTTTCTGGAAGGTCGTCCTAAGTCGTATCGGTTCGGAAACACCGCGTGTCGCCAAGCTGATTCCACAGAGTAGTTGTGTGTAGCAGGATATTCCGCATGAAGCGCACAGTGCTGGATTGCCAGTCTTCGAGATGATGGGGATGAAATTTTGAATGCTGTCGTGTTTATTTTTAAATAACTACATCATTATAATAATAACGTACTTATTTTAAAATAAATAATTTCAGCATCTGCTCTTTCTATATAATATAATAAACTAAATTTTCAAACTAAAAAAGCCAAAAAAGGCGAACTTAATGATAAGAAGCATTTCCTAACAGTAAATTTAAGGCATATTAATCTCTAATCTTTGTTGATTGTGTGCTCTTTTACTACTATTAACATTTTATAAAAAAAAATCAATCATGAACAAAACTTAGTCTAAGAGTATGAAAATAATAATAAAACCTTATTTCTAAATTCGAAGAGAAATACGACAATACAACATGGCGGTTTGCCAAACTTCGTTGCATAGCCTTGTTTGCGTCAGTCAAGCAAAACCTCTACATTGATGGAACTCAAACTCTCAAAGTAGGCCGTAACTTCACTGCGAAACTATCTCGCTTGAGTTCGACATTGCTCAATCTGTAGCACGTTGATTTCAGGCATTTTATGCCGTGTTATTCACCGGGAAAATGTTTGGTTACCAGCAATTTACTTCCAAATTAACGAAACAAGTGCCTTTACGAACATTGATAGTTTATTATTCTGAAATTAAACAATATAAATATTAACCGTGGTAGCTTAGTTTCTAATCATTCGCTTTTAATATCACGATACTCTAGAAAACTGAGTTCTTTCCCCTGCTCCGGCACCACTGCAATTGTAAGTTGCAATTTTATCAAGTGTCCGGCGGTAAAGGAAAACATCGTGGGAAAACCTGCGAGTATAGGACGTAAATTAAAAAACAAAAAAAGAATCGCCAATCCGCAGTGGAGCAACGTGGACTATGCTCTAGCACAAAGGGTGAGAGCTAGAGAGGAGGCCTATGACCAGCAGTGGGATTTATATATATTGGATGTAACTTTAAATATGAACCTTCACTGAGAATTACCTTAACGAATTAGGAAATTATTAAACAATGGTAGAGACACGGCCAATTAATTTCGAGCTTTATATTGCAGTTCATTTTTAAATTTATGCCAGTGGGAATTTTCAAACATCAAACGATGTTCCTAACATCTATTACTCCAAGAATTGTTTTCACCTTTCAATATATACATACTTGTAAATCAAAGCAGAAAAAGAAGTCGTTAAATTAATATTTTTCATCGAATGAAGTTGTTGTCATAGAAATTCCGATAACGTTCACGAAAACATAAGGCGAGACGAAATTTATCAATGTCAAACCAAATATTGTTATAGCCCTAAATGGACATCGATACAGACTTTATTTTCTTAGTATTTTACCCGTCTATTAACTTTTGTGGACCCATATAATAACCAAAAAAATTGATTTACTTTTGACTATTACAAATAGAAGAGAATAAATAATGTACAGATACCCAAAATGTATTGCTTTGAAATATACTGAACGAATTTTAGCCGGATGCTCAGTAATTTATTTCGTTAGTTATTTTTAAAAAAAATATTTAAAACATACTCTATCACGAAGCATTTATAGCTCAGTGTTAAAGCAAAGTAAGAAATAATATAAAATATACCATGTGTTAATTTAAAACAAATAATTACATGTACATACAGGGTTACAGGTAATATTATATTATTTTGATTTTCACATTTTGACATTCTTTTCTAAATCAGTTATTCTGTGTGTGTTATTCTATTATAAATACTGCCTTTTTTTAAAGTGCTGGCACCGAAAAGAAAATCTGTATTGGGTGACGAAACTCGAAAGTGGATATGTAGTAGTTTTATATATTTACGCTTTATAGCATTAAAATTGACAAAGTTAGAGGTTCACAAAGGGTGGAGTTAATGACAAAGGCATACTCTACCAGCCAACCCAAGGTGTGGTGAGATATGTGGTAGGTGTAGCTATAAACTTATAATAAAAAAATAAATAACTAATAAAAATAAAGAATAATACATACATATATAGATATTAAATAAATAATATACATACTCGTACATACATAAATACAGTATATATATATATATATATATATATATATATATATATATATACATATATAACAGAATATAATACACTAGCGGTAGCGACCAGTGAATTCCATATGTGGATGATAAACTTATCTGACTACAGGTAAATTAAGTAAATTACGTAACCAAACTTTTAAAACTGATTTTATTACTGACCTTCGTGATGTCATCGGGCTAAGGAATCCCAGAGTAGTAGTTCCAGTGTAGCTTTACCGATTTTCATTCGTAACACCTGTAAAGTGCGATAGTATACAGATCATATTATTTAACGAAGATGGAAGAATTCTATCATGAGATAAAGAGAGATATTGGAATTTATCTTTAAGATAAGAAGGTGATGACGGATCATTTAAAATGGAGAAGAGATCAAACAAAATTCTAGAATTACAAATTTGTTGTATGGAAAGCCATTTAAACTGAGATCGATATTGTGGGATATGGTCATATTTACGCAACCTATAAATGAATCGAATGAAGTTGGCGCTCCAGCTTGTTGAGATGATCACGTGAGAGGTCCGAATAACACACATCTGCATAATCAATGTTATGCATCAATGTACGGACAAGCATGACCTTTGCTTACATGGGAAGGAAATGCTTTAGACGATAAAGAGACTGTAAGGTTGTACAATGATAGTAGAAATATTTTTAGGTACGATTTTTGCAGTTTATTTTTAAATTTAAAAATAAATAAAAATAAAAAAGTTTATTTGCATTAAGACCTTAAAAATTAATACATCCATTTAAGTAAATATTTACTTGTGGCAGGATGCCCCGCACTTCCGTATATAACAAATGTTTTACAAATAAACATAATCTTACTATATACTATACTATTAAATTAAATAGTAGACAATTAATAATATAACTAAGCTTTTTAGATTGTGAACAATTTGCTAACGTGTGTGTGTGTTAGTGACTGCGTGTGTATTTGGGTGTGTGTACGCAATGTGTATGTGCAAATGTATATTGTGTCACTTATGTAATTATTTGTAACAATGACTCATTCTCACTATATTTGAGTTTAGCAAGCCACTCTGTTACAATGTTTTTAATCTTTCGTGAAGGTAGTGGAAAAATGTTTAGCTTTTTGTTTATATTTAATTTATGGTATAGGTAACTAGACTGTTTCTTAAATTGACGATTAGCAAAGTTTGTCCTAACAATCCCGATGTCATTAAACAAAAATTTATTTGAGTAAAATCAAAATATAGTAAAAATATCAAACATCGTGAATAATCAAAAGCAAAAATGAGTAACAGAAATAATTAAAACATCCGATAATATTCATTATCACATTCGCCACATTCACATTCTCAGTTGTACAGCTACACTGCAGTTTGTTTCTAGCTTCGGAATGAATGGATCAGTTCGACCGGGGGCAGGACCATGCCCTCACAGAATACCAGTGTAAAATGGCAATATAATACTGCTGTGTTTCGTGTGGTGAGTGTAGGGATCCGGAGACCTTTATTACTGGTGACGAGGCATTCTATCTCATTCCTCAAGAGTAATAACGCATCTGCAATATGATTCCTTGTCAAGGAAGGCTGCAAGAATTTGCCATCAGCTGAACTGTGTGCTCGTTTGTTACACTCAATTTAAATTTAAAAAAAGGCATAGGCCTCTCTATACATAAGTTGTCAACATGTAGTTCCTGAGTCACAGGCATTCATCGACTTCTTCTTTCTTCTTCAAACTTGCATACAAGTAGGTAATCGCTCCATCTAGACTGGCAGGTCATAGGTTGCCTCTTCTTTTTTCTTATCCCTAAGTCCCTATAATAATTATATATTAAATATACATAATAATAGTTTGATAATTATAATTAGAATTTGTATTATTCCGTCTTAAGTTCTGCCTTCTTAAATGATATGGTTAAATAACTTAGCCGAATAGACCTTGACTCGATCGCTTCAATCAAACACAAGCATTAAGTAGATGGGCTATGCGTCAGAGTAGGCATTTGAAGAAAGTAGGTTAATTTATTGCGAAACTCCCTTGGTACATTTTATTAATATTTTGTCCATTGTGCGATAATTTGGCTTTAATCAATTGCGTTGGTAAATCCAAAAGCTTACTACAATTGCATTTACTAGTAAATTATTAATATTATAAGATAAAGTTTTACATGTTGAGTATTAAATTGTATTAAACTTTAATGTAGTAACATTTATAACATTCGTTCGTTTAATAAATAAAAAACGATGAAATTCTTAGAAATAGAAACGGTACAATTTATATAATTTTGTTTTGAATTATTTTTATTTAGTTAGGTTTGCGTAATTATTTTATTTTAGAAGTAAAAAGAAACGTATTTTTTCGGCAGTAGGATAAACCATCCCATCTTAGCCTACAGGTATGACCGAAATACGTAGTTAGAATATGTCTGGAAAAGCGGTTGCCAACCCACATAACAGGGGTGGATACTCTGGACAAATTATTAAGCTAATAATAATATTAATAATAATATACGCCTCCCAGTTCCCGGAAGCCCCGCCATTCCTGGCTCTGGTAGCGGTCATAGTAACGGAAGGGCAGGAGGTGTTAAGAAAGGTTAAGGTGATGACTGAAACTGGCAACATTCTACGTACGTTCATTCAGGATTGACGAGAGGATTACGGAATTGGAAGAAGAGGTAATCAAGTTATGCTGGGGTATTATAGGATTATCTGAAGTCCGAAGAAATATAGGACACGGTAATCCTCTGATCTGGCAACTTGTTTAACCACCGGGAGGGCAAGCAACAAAGAGTTTCTCCTTAACGACAAAAAATGTAAAATTGAAAGTGTATTGCTGCAAGATACGTACCTAATACTCAGAGTTACCAAACGGTATTCGCTGTAGGTCATACAGTGGTATGCTCCTAAGTCGACATCCCTATGATGAGGTGCTAGCAATGTATGAGGACATATCACATGTAATGTATTCATTTAAAACTCAATACATAGTATTAATTGGAATACTTGACGCAAGACTAGGGATAGGAAGGATAGGGCAAAGGGAACCAAGAGGGCAACAGCTGGCTGCCTTTATGGACAAGGGACTCTTTATGATGAGCTCTTTATTCGAAAATGCCACACAGAAAGTGGACCTGGATTAGCTCAATTAATTGAACTATCATCAACGAAAAACGGAATTGAACTCATTCTGACGACCATACGGCAACTGTTCAATGATGTCTCTTTGACTTTGTCTTTGATTATCGAATAGTAAAAGACACTTGACCTTAACGTTAAAAATCACCGCCAACGTGCCTTGTACATAAAAAAGCTTAAAGCTTAGTTGTAGTAGTTAATGCAAATATTAAAAATAAAAGTGAAATGCAAATAGTAAAAGCATAGATGCTAGTAATTTTAATAGTAGTTGTACCATTCGACTTTTTTTTAAAAAAAAAAATAGTAACCGTTATATAATTAAAATAGACGTCTTTTTTTTTTCAAAAATCACTTTCCTATGTATTCTCCAAAATATATAATATTGTAACTAATATTATGTTAGTACTAAAAGACATTCTTATATATAATGTAATCTGGTTTCAATAATTACAGTTATTATCTAGTCTCCCGTGTTGGTAATCAACTGCAATAGACATTCCTTTCTCGCATTGTAAAGGTTTCTATAAGGCAAATATATCATCAAAATGGCATCGATGCCGAAAACATCTGCGGTACGAGAGTTGCCGCCTTAAAACGTTAAAACCCTAAAATAGCAGTATAAATAAATCTTGCTACATTGCAAGACAGTACATTTATTACATACCTAATCATGTAATATAGTATATATTGTATTGTTTATATAGTATATATTAAGTATACTTACGAGTAATTATGATCATGAAAATAAATATATTATCTGCTCATATAAATACTTGAAAATAATACATAAAATATTGTATATACAAATAACTTAAAAATATACAGCAATCTCTTAGCTAAAATTTTATTAAAACTACTTACTAACTTTGCACTCGCAGGCACTGGTGAAGTTTGATTAAAACTTTTGAAAGGACGTATACGTAAATTGCTATCACAAGGGCCACCTCGTCAAAACGTGCTCAGGGTGTCTTTCACTAGTAAGTAGCTTAAAAACTTGTCTTTAGCGTAAATTTAATTCGTGTCATTTACTAAATGTTCAGATAATTTGCAGACTTATTTTAAAGTATCGGTCGTAATTACTTAATTTTTTTCAAAGGCGTAATTTATGTCGCATTTGTATTTAAACTTTTTTTTATTCATGTATTATTTTCTTAAATCAAGAAGATTCAATTAAAAGTAA
Organism: Teinopalpus imperialis; assembly: GCA_029286865.1. Lineage (NCBI taxonomy): Eukaryota > Metazoa > Arthropoda > Insecta > Lepidoptera > Papilionidae > Teinopalpus > Teinopalpus imperialis. The sequence goes on from JAGSMU010000006.1 coordinate 3,643,815, forward strand.
ATAGGTTTTCCACATTAATAAGTTGCGTAAATTTGGGCTTCTTAGTCGCCCTATATTAAAAAAAAAATATGATTAATATCCATCACAACAGTCTACTTGGGTTTTACTTCACGACGAGATGTTCGCAATAATTTACTTATATATTGCTAAGATGATGGAACGGAAGCGTGAAGCAACTCGTTATTTAAAAAATAAACTAGAGAGTGTATATAACATAAGTGACGAATGGTATTACCATTTTCGAAACGCCTGGGGGATATTGTACATGGCTTAACTTTCATAATGTTATTTACGTTCGTGCGAAATGTACAATCACGTTTAGGTTTCGTAGGGTGCAATTTGGTATTATTTATATAGCCATGAAAGTTTCCTCACGATTCCTTTAGCACGTGGCAAAAAACGTGTAGCATATATTCTTAAAATATAACTAAATAAAATAACCTTTATTTACTTACTACTAACTTACTTTAACAATACTAACTTAATTATATCCTATATATAAATCTAGAAAATATGTGATTATAGTTATATTTATTGACGTATGCTGGTAGTAGTCGCCTCTGCGGTGTAGGCCTCTCCTAAACCTTTTCAAGTATCTCTTTCCCGAGCCATTTGCATCCAGTTATTACCACACCTGCGGCTGAAAGTATCTCTCCAACTTTTGCCTGGTCTCCCTTTTCTCCTTTTGTTGTCCCTTGGTATCCATTCTATTAGACGTTTCGTCCATCTGTAATTCATCCTACAAACATGTCCTGCCCAGTGCCATTTGAGTAATCGAATTCAATACAAAAACAAAACAAAAGTAATAGAGGTAAGAAAAAAAAAAGAATTCGAATTCGAATTCGAAAATATAACTAGTCTGGCCATAAATACTGTTACAGAAAAACTTTTTAATTATTTTGAATTTGGAACACTTATATTATTTAAAAACTTCTTTCGATTTTGCCCTATTTCCCATTTTTTCGTGTTCATTATAGAATTACAATATGGAATGGGGTGTTAAAGAAAATAGGATTGCAGTGATCGCCTTGTACAAAATGGGTATGGAGCCGTCGGTTATATTCTAGACACTTCAAAAGCTTGGTATATGCCGTATGTTCGTATATTGTACTATCAACAGTACAACAACACTTCCTCTGTCAAAGACCAGAAAAGATCGGGGCAGTCGCGTGCTGTTAGAACTACAAGGGCTGTTAATGCTGTTAAAGCCAGAATTCGTGGAAACCCTATTAGGAAGCAAAAAATCTTATCGCGAAAAATGAAGATTCCCGCTAGGAATCTGTCGCGTATAATAAAACAAGACATGTCGGTGCTGATCGTCGATATGCCCTAAATCAATCTTTACAATTAAAGAGAGTGGATCGATCAAACCGCCTTCTGTTGCGATACGCAGGTGAAAGGCACAGAAATATCCTCTTTACCGATGAAAAAATTTTCACGATTGAAGAACACTACAATAAGCGATAAAGTGTACGCTCACAGTTCTAAAGAAGCTGCTCAAGTGGTCGGAAAGGTACAACGTGGTCATCCTGCGTTAGTGATGGTTTGGTGAGGCGTGTCATATCAAGAAGTCACAAAACTACATTTTTGTGAAAAAGGAGTGAAAACTTCAGCCAAAGTGTATTAAGATATAGTCTTGGATCATGCTGTGAAAACTCTTAGCATATACTTTTTGAAAATATACCGTGGACTTTTTAGCAGAACTCTGCACCTGGTCACAAGGCACGAACTACCCAACACTGGCTTGAAACCAACGTTCCGGACTTTATGAGAGCTGAAGACTGGCACTCATCTAGCCCAGACCTCAACCCTTTAGACTTCAAATAATGGTCAGTTGTAGAGGACATGGCCTGCTGACATTGAGTCTTTTAAAAATCTTTGGAGCAAGTAGTGGCGAAATTTCCCTTGGAAACAGTGCGTAAATTCATAGATTCGTGGCCAAACAGATTAAAGGCCTGTATAAAAGACAAAGGTGGCCATTTCGAATAGAATGTTTTTTTTTTTTGCTGACTGACTAATAAATATGTAGGTATAAATTTTAATAATCTTACTTTACTTCATGAAAAAAAAACATTTTCATTTGTAACAGAACTTATGGCCGGACTAGGAGGAGGATATATATATACATATATATATCCTCCTCGCGTCGGTTTCCTCAATGTTGAGGGTCGTGATCATGTCGTGGAAACCAGACTGTTCCCGTTCCCGTTGGTGATCCCCTATCTGCTGCCGTGTGCAAAGCATTGCTAGCCGAGAGTGGTGCGGATTGATTCCTGTGACAAGCTTGTCACTGTTTTTTCTGGCAATGTGATAAGGTATATATATACATATATATATATATATGTATATATATTATATATTTATGTATATAATGAGATCAGTCATGTTATGTGACTGTGACAACCTCGTTTATAAAAGATTGGGTCTTCTGGGGGTAGGTAATAGAATAATTAGGAGATTAAAAGCTAGGAGATTACAGGCAGGTTTCCCGTATTTTCGGGGCCCTCACAAACAGGAAAAAATTAAGAGAAGATGAGATTATATTTACAAACACACAAGTATTACTTCTGCATTGTTGTAGTAGATCGCACGCAATAGGATTATGTCACATAGGATGCTTGGAAATATGAATCTAAAAAGATGTTATTAACACAGATAGTCGGGGACCTTCAAGAAAGAAGAGCCTAGACCTAAAGACTCTCTGGAGGTCTAGGCTTAGCGACTCCTCTGTTGCGGATGTTCATGGACGGATGTACATTAATATGTGAACAAAGAAGTTTTCGTATTTGTAAATAAAAGGAATCAAACTTATACTATTAGAAACGAAGGGAAAATCATGAGTATATATTGCTATTATAGCAGATAAAATAAAAGTAACACACACACGTTTTCCACACACAAAATGCTATAACCAATTTAATGAAAGCATTTTGATCATGTTCATGGCTCTATTAGCTTAAATTCCTTTGTCTTCCCTGCAAAGGAGGATATTAAAAAAAGAAGAGTTATGTACACAAAAACAAAAGGTTGTTTTTTTCAAAATAAAAGAACATTTATTTATCTTTATCTATTAGATTACATAGAAATTTTATTTTTATTGATATCTTACTCTTTTTAGTCTTTCATGAAATAAAGCTTCTTTTGAATTGATATGATTTAAGTCTTATATGAGTAACTTATAGTTTTGCGATATTAATAAATCAAGTGGAAATAACAATGCTTTAACAATGATGGATTAAATTAATGTTTTACGTGGTAATGTCATGCTACAATTAGGAACTAGCTCTAACGCACGATAAAATCATCACCGTGATCTACCATCGTAGAGTCTCGCTTTACAGAATACTAACTTAAAATAGTAGTAGGAATATTACCAAAATTACATTATTTGCTTGCTATTTTAAACATAGTTTATTTTAATATTAAATAAATTGGAAATTTTAGTATTAAAATGTGTGTGCGTGTATGCGTAAAGATGCAATAGTATACATTATAATAATACATACAAATAAAAATATCTTCACGACGGCACTAGGAGATGATTAAAAGTTCGACAGAAAGACAGGTCTCCATATCTAAATTAATCCAATAGTGTATGTGGGTAAAATAAATAAATGAACAAGACGAAGATCATGTCTAACGTCCATGCCATATCTATACCGGTTGACAGGAGCGCTATGCTCAAAGTCTCTAATCAGTGCGTGTTCTCAATGACGACCTACGGATCTGATATGTGATCCTTCACTGTTATACTTCCGTATGACGACGATCAAAGTCAATCAGCACGCTATAGACGGGGCTATCGTCGGTGTTCCTCTAGAATCGATAATGGGAAGAAAGGATCTCGAATGGCAACCTCGTATGGGCCAACACAGCGTACCCCACGAGAAGTAAAGACCTATGCAAGTCAGCGGAGAGTCGATGGATTCAGGATCAGGCTTACGTTCAGCAGTGGACTAGTGATAAATTGAATTTATAATGATGATGCTACACTGATGCAACTCATTCATATGGTTGTTATGAAATAATATTTGCTCAAATGATCAGGTAGTAGGAGGAAATACAGTAGATGCTCTGCGTTTCTTTGGTTATGAGAATAAATAATCAAATCATCGAACCATCTGTACAGAGATATACAAAGAATTAGATGACAGAGATATGTGTAAATAATGTAATACTGATAGTGCTCAATATTAGTAATTTGGATATTACTCATCCGTGTTCATGTGTCATATATTCATCTTAGCAAACACAACAAAGATAAAAGAGTAAAGTTTGTTGCATCATTAGTAAAAAGGTTCGATAATTTTACAGTGATATAGCTACACTGCAGTTTGTTTCTAACTGTAAAATGACTGGGCCCTCACAGAACACCGGCGTAAAATAGCAGCATAACGCTACTGTGTTTCATCTGGTGAGAGAAGGGTTCCGGAGACCTTTATTACTGGTGACGAAGCATTCCATCACAGTCCTCAAGAGTAACAACGCATCTGCATTGTGATTCCTTGTCACGGATGAATGTAAATGTCGTGGGCCGTAGGAATCACTTAACATCAGATGAACTGTGTGGTCATTTGTAACTCTCAATGTAATAATAATAATAATGAAATCGTGGTCTTTCGTCGGTCAAGCTACCATCCTTCCTTCATTTCTGCTATGTCAGTCTAAGTTTGGATATGGATTATTTTTTTTTTAAAGTTCAAAGTTTAAATTTAAAATAAAAAAATCCATATTAAATGCATTTTTTTATTTGAAACCAAAAAATAATATTAAAAGTGACACGTTACTTTAACATCGATAGAGCCATACTCCAGGTTGTTTATTGATGTAGCGTTAATGGGTCCATGGTCAATGGTGACCACAACCTCATAGAATATTCATTTGGTGAGTGTAGAGTTTGGGACCACCTTATAACTGTTGACGGGGCATTCCATCTTAGTACACAGGGATGACAATGCATGTACGTTACGATTTGTTATCAAGGTTGGATGTTACTGTCATGGGCCGCTGGAATCACTTTCCATCAGATAAACTGTATGTTTGTTTGTCATCTTTAATACAATATCAAAAAGTAAAAAAACAAAACCTTATTCTTCAAGACAGAAACTGCTACGAGTATTTGATACTACAGTTATTGATTAAGATGTCTTGAACGAAAATCTATACGAAAACAGTCAAAAGATATATATATATATATATATTAAATAATCAAGATCTGGCGATTTTTAATATTTGTTAAGAATCACGAAATCTTGAACCGATCGAATTATCCTGGGATTGATTTATATTGTGATATAGAGACAAATAGGCCCACTCTAAGTTAATCTCGAATTTCGTCTAAAAAAAAAGTTTGGGTAGTAAATAGTGAAGTTAAACATTTCGAAGTATTGTTGACATGTTTATCTAACGTTATCAATGTTTCAAGTCAGGAATTCAATGGTGGATAGACAAAAAAAGTGAAGTACTCCAAAAAACGTTTATTACTCAAATTCTCAGTCACATTCTGAATGATACAGTCGCACATCTATTTTTTCCATTTTGACTTGATTTCGGTGTTAGTCGCGATCATTATGCCTGGTTCTCGGCGTCATATGGATGTGGAAACAGCAACAAGAGCAGTGTTTATGCTTCAGAAGGGAGAATCTCAGAGATCAGTGGCAAGACGTCTTGGTGCGTCGCGACGAGCTATTCGAAACGCGTGGGAATACTTTCTAGAGACAGGTAGTAGCCAGAAGATCTGGATCAGGAAGAGCGCGAGCTACAACCGTCCAGGAAGACCGGTATATCAGATTGACTGCACGTCGAGAGCGTACGATTCCCGTCCGCGTCTTACAAAATCGACTGCGGCAATCGACTGGCACACGAATTAGTGATCAAACCATTCGAAATCGGCTCCATGAAGACGGACAACGTTCCAGATCTCGTGTTATTCGTCTAAAATTGACAAGAGCGCATCGTGCAGCACGTTTGAGGTTTGCTCGCGAGCATGCGGAGTGGACAATGGACAACTGGAGAAATGTACTCTTTACGGACGAAAGTAAAGTGAAGTTTTTCAGCGATGATCGTCGAGTGCGCGTGTGGAGAAGAGAAGGAAAACGTTTTTCAGAACCTTGCATACATGAAACGGATCTTTTTGGAGGTCCAAATATTATGGTGTGGGCTGGAATATGCTTGCTCGGTAAAACTGAGCTGGTAATTCTGGAAGAAGGCTCTATAACTGGCTCCCGGTATGTCGATCGAATAATTCGGCCCCATATCATCCCATTTTCACAAAGAGTGGGTGAAAACTTCGTCTTTATGCAAGACAATGCTCGCCCACATATAGCGCGAACAACCCAGAGAGCTCTCTCTGTTTAATATTACGGTTTTACCGTAGCCGGCCATAAGACCCGATCTTAACCCCTTGAACATTTATGGGATCAATTGAAAAAAAGCCTCAAATTGAAGTTCATTAATGTGAGTAATGTGATGACTAATCGATAAGAGCTCATAAACGCCCTAAAATTGTGTTGGGAGCGAATAACCGAGGAAAACATCACCCACTTGATTCAAAGTATCCCAGATAGATTCAGAGAGTGCATATTCAGAGAGTGAACAGAGGAGGACCTACTCGCTATTAAGCACCATCATAACTCATTGATTTAGTCAATAATAAAAATCAAAATCAAACTTTACTTAAATCAATAATTTCTGTAAACTTTCCTAAAAACTGTAAATTTTGACTAAATTCCATAAAATGGCAAAAATCTGTTAATAATGTAATGTATTGTATATCTGTATAATTTTTCCAAGTATATTTTTATTCTATACTTTAGGTTTAACCCCTTGAAGGCCCTATATCCTACCAAATACCTACTAGAGAGCACCTTAAGGTATTAATTCCGTCAATCTACTATGTGTGTAAAGTTTTAAACAAATAAATAAATACATCTCATTCCTGGAAACAGGGTACACAAGTTTCGAGGCTGATTCATGGCTGAATGGGTTCTGACGATTCCCGCACAGTGAGCTACGAAACCGTTAGCTTATTAAGAGGCTACTCGCCCTACAAGTATGCATATATTAAATCTTCCGTTGAAAGACTATTAATTAATTTCAGGTCCGTAGCAAATTTGTTACATTAATGGCAATTAGGCCGAGGGTCATTTCGCCAGCAGCTGTCATTAAATTCAACGAAGTTAACGTCATAAATTGTCACAATGATAATGACTCAACTTGGGCTATTAAAAAAATTAGTGAGTCTGTTTTGCGTTGTCATTTTGTAACATTTTTTTTCTATAACTATCAATCAACGTTGATAAATTTGTTCGATTCTCTTTAAAAAATAGCAAATTAAAAGATAATTTAAACTATAAAATAATGGTCCATACTTGCAAATTTACTTCAGCAACGTGTACAAGCAGGAGACTTGAAAAGGTAGCCGACATAAAATATCTAGTTGTCATAATAGATAAAAATCTTATTTGAATTACATATAAACACCCTCTCATCAAGGATTAAAAAACTAATATTTAATTTAAAAAACACGCGATACATGGCTATTGACAAAATAATAAAAATTCTCGTCTACTCTCTGTGTCATTCGCTGATAACTTACGGTATAACAATTTGAGATGCATCCAACTCACATACGAGTATAGTGAGGTGCAACTTGAACGAGCTCAATGAGCTGGTTTAAAAGTAAGTAACTTTCTTCATTTTTTCCATCCCACTGCTGACTTGGTGCAAGGGATACCATCTACGCACCCGAAGTCAACTTCCCCTACTGGTGGTGCATCCTTATGACCAACGGACGAGACTCTGACGAGCGAAAAATGACAGTATAACCATTCAAAAACGGCATAGCTAAATAAACTGACCAGTAACGGGCAACAGCGTCACTAGTGCGAAGAGTTACGCCCTGCGATCGCCAACCCGCATGCCTAGCGTGGCGATTATGGGCAAAAACAATTATGGCAACCCACAATACATCACGGCTAGTCCAGTTCCCGGTCGCCTCGCTATTCCTGACCACGGCATTGGTCATGGTTCCGACGGGGCAGGGGGTTCTAAGAATCCCCGGGTTACGGTAGGCCGCTAATCTCATAAAAAAGTACTGACCCTGGCTATGTATAACGAACGCACGCTGCGACTGGATGAGCACCTTCCGCAATTTAAAGAGGAACTTAAGTATATAGGGTGGCACATTCTGGGTTTATATGAAGTCCGAAGACAGGGAGAGGATACCATAACCTCAGAATCAGGCCATCTATTGTATTTCAGAGAGGGAGACCAACTTTCCCAGGGTGGTGTCGGGTTACTGGTCCATCAAACTCTTGCTGACAGCATTGTGGAAATGTCTAGTGTGACAAGGGTAGCATACCTAATAATGAAGACTGACCGAGTGGTACACCCTCAAGGTTGTGCAGGTATACCCACCGACTTCGGCACACTCGGATGAAGACGTAGAAATATTCTACGAGGATATCTCCAAGGCTCTCCATAATACCACGAGGTCCCACTTAAACGTTGTTTTGGGAGATTTTAATGCCAACGTGGGAATACAGATGAGGAGCGAAACATCAGTGAGACCATACGGCTGTGGAAGCAGGAATGATAAGGGGCAAGTGCTTGTTAACTTTTTCGAAAGAGAAGGGCTGTTTATGATGAACTCGTTCTTCAAAAAACAGCCCCAAAGAAAGTGGCCATGGCGAAGCCCCGATGGAAAAACTTAAAATGAAATTGACTACATCATGATGGATAAGAGGCACATATTCAGAGATGTCTCAGTGATCTCAAGATTTAAAACGAGAAGCTACCACCGGCTTGTTCAAGGCACTCTGAATATCGATTGCAAGCGTGAAAGAATCTGCTTGATGAAGTCCAGGCTCCAATCAAACTTGCTCCAAGCCGCTACGGGCTCCAAAGTTTTCCTGATAAAACTGAAAAACCGATTCGCTACCTTGAAAACCACATATAGCGTTGACCAGAAACTCGACCAAGTGGTGAACACACTAAGAGAAGATGGCATACAAATTTTCGAAATGCGGTGCACAGGCAAGAGGTCAAAACTTTCGAGGGAAACTCTAGAGTTTAAAAGCGAATGACGCCAGAATTCGACCGCATCGACCTTGTTAGAACACCGGGCTCTAAATAAAAAAATATCTAAACTGGTACAATGTGACCTCCGAGCTTCCAACACTCTTTCCAAAAAATATGTTGTTATTGTTAATTCCCATTTCTGCACCTGCTTACAATAGCGCTAATTAAGAGTTGTTATGCCCTATAAAAGTTAACCGGTTAAATCTCTCATTATTAAACAAAAAGGGGTCGGAACAGGGCCAGAGTCAGCGAGAAGTGGCTCGTGTGTTAAACATGAGCCAGTCTTCTGTGTCCAGAGTTCACCGGTGGTACCAGGAGACCGGTAGTTTTAGCCGAAGAAGTGGACCCGGCAGAAGAAGGTGCACATCAGAGAGACTTGACAGATTCATAGTCAGTACTTCGCTCAGAAATCGGGCCCTGTGGCTTTCATCTCCAATAGGAGCTCAGAAAAACGCAAGGAGTGGTTGTTAGCAGCTGGATAGTCAGAAGAAGACTAAAGGCGGTTAACCAGACTCCAAAGAGCCAGCTACTGGCCTTAAGTTGACCCCAGCTCATCGAGCATCCCTATTACCTTTCGCAAAAGAACACGTGAACTGAACTGGACGAACGAATAGACCTATGTTCTTTTCTTAGATGAAAGCAGTGGTGATACCATGGCAGCTATAGACAACAATGAGTCTACAGAAGACTTGGTCTGAGTGATTTGCCTTTGTTTGTTGTTGCCTGTGTTATGTTATTGATATTAATGTCATCTCATTTTAAAGCTAGATCCTTCACCTTTAATCTACTATAGTTAAAAAATAAATCTGAGCTATAGATTTTTTACGATATTTTAACTGCAAGCATAGGATGAGAATCGGTTTTTTTGTTCACGTGAAACGTTTGACTACTCAAAGTAGACGCGGGAAAATTACTTTTCAATCAAATCAATTTGTAGTAAATCAATCTACAGACTCTAAACCTAAGAAATCTAACATGATTGATGATGATGAGAGGTATTTAGATGAAACAACTAAGGTTAACAATTAAGCACACAGTTCAAGTTTTGTAAGTGCCACCATGCGGCGCATAAACACATTCTACCATCCTAAATATAGATTTAAAATTGTCATGCATTGGCCCCCCTGTGAACTGAGAAGTATTACTTCGGTACTAGTAACTCTCGTAGAGTGGAACATTAGAGCGATAAAGTACATTTGCCATTTTTCTATTGTAAAACGTATTTTTTGCTTTTTCATTTATTTTTTTACTTTTTTAACTCCTTGCGTAAGGCCTTAGTTGCAGACAAAGTCTAATCACAGTTTTAATTACTACTCTCTCAAACGTTATTTGTTTTTCTCTCTTTGACCTTTTTTCTTTCCTTCGTCTGTTTTTTGTACAATTCGAAAAAGCTTATTCTTAAGCAACAGATCACAGAAAACCCGCGTAAAATGGTGTTGAGCTTTGTATAAACAAAAACAACCAACCAAAAAAAATACTCTCATGGTTCTGATAACAATATAATCTGCCTAAGTCGCAAAGGTTGACGCTATGTACCTTAATTTTATATCTACATGCGTTACCATTACCTGTGAAATTAAGGGTAAAAAACAAGCACATCGTTTTCCTGATGTCAAAGATTGAATATTTTATATTCTGTTATAAGAGCTTCGGATCCATACACTCGTTGTCACCACCTATTATAATAATAAAAAATGTAAAAAAAAAACTAAATATAGAACTGGATTTTATTAGGTGTTATTTCTTACGTGAATTAATATCTTAAAACGAAAGTTTTCTTACAAAACCAAGTTAGTTGTTTTAAGTAGCCGTCCCATTTTACAAGTTTCTTCGAAACGTTGGGTAAATAAAAATCTGTCCTCGGAGAAATCTGTCTCTTTGCCACGCGTATAAACATTCAATGATCATATTTTATATCGTAAAATATGCTAAAATTATGTAACAACACAGTATATATTTAGTATAATTTATTTTTAATGCTAGAGTTGAAAATCGAACAATTAGTTCACCTGATGGAAGGAGATGACTGCAGTCCCCCACGACATCTACATTTTTTACATGCATTATCATCCTAAGGGCTACAAGTAATTGGGTCCCCTGTTATACATACCATACGAAACACAGCGGTAACGCTATGAGCTGGAGACCTGAGTCGTGAATAAAATTCATAGCAAATATATAATGACATTATAATTAAAACGCACACAGCTTGTTAATTATAATATCATTATATTATATTCGGCCACAGCTTCTTCTATGGATAATTGTGCTCATAATGATTATGTCAACCACACAATCTCTGAATCAAGTTTCAGGTCCTCTATGTTTGCCACTGCAATTCTTGGCTTTGAATATTTTTTGTAGATATTAACGGTTTTGCGATATCGATCGAATAAAGTTCAAGGTGGAGTTTTTAGTGCCGATCACCACTAAAAACTAGTACATAGTAGTAGGGTAAAGATTTCACAAACTGCTTATATCTTGCCATGTTGCCAGATGATAATGTATTTTTCTTATTTCTTTTCTTTTTTATCCTTCTCTTCTGGAAAGAATGAAAATATAACATTAATTAATAGTATTTCTAACCAATTTCACTTAGCATTTTCTCGGAATACCTACCCAAAGTATTGTTAGTTGTTTAACGTACAGAAGTAAATATTTATTTTAATATGTATGCTGTTGTTGCTTGTGATTAAAGGTGAACATTTTTTATAATTTTGAGAGCGCTTAGTTGTTATTTTATGTTAATTAACAATAGTATGTCTCTTGGTCTTTTATATCTTCTCGTTTTTCGTAGACGCAAGCGATACAAGGATTCGTATACTCGAGGGGCGTAACATATGACACCTTTGCAAGATTAATGAGGGTCTACCGACTCTTAATATCTCTTATATCATACAAAGATAAATGTGTGGTTAAAAGATTTTCCAAAATAATTAAAGACAATTTCCATAGATAAACAATAAGTGGAAGATATTTTAATTTAAAATATTATTGATAGTAATCCGAGACGGCGGTGTGGCTTGAAAGAAGAAAGAACCTGTTAAATCTACTGCTTTCAGTTCAGCCGAAGAATCAATGTGATCGCAAAATTTTGGGCAAACTGTATATAGCACGTACGAATCAGGTATTCGTACTTGCTATATACAGTTTTCCGTGTCGTTGACATTATATCTACCAGGAGAACATTGCCAGTAGTGTGTTGTACATTAAGAAGTAATATGTTGAAAATTTCATTTATTATTGAATAATTTAATTCTATAAAAACATTCTCTCTGGGCATTCATCAGTCAAGTGTGATAGATTATATAGGTGTAATTATAATAGAATTACACCTACAAACAAAATACAACAGAATTTTTTCCAACCTTACTATTCTGTAAACGTCCCTAACTCTCAGGTGAACAGTTGTACTGCATTATAGTAATTTCGTGTACCAGATCCCTAAAGGTGATCGCTCAGGGTCTCAGAGAGATTACTCTCTTGTTCTCGGAACTAAAGAAGTCCGTCAGAAGCTGCCAGCTCAAACGGTATCTTAATCAGCACTGGCTGATTAGTCTCCAGTACCGCTTTCGTCGAGGTCGCTCAGTTTGTAAACTACTTAACTTAGAGATAAGAGCAGGCAATGAGGACCAAAAGAGAAACCTTGACAGGTAGTCTGGACGTAGCAAAGACTTTTGTCATCTTCTCACGAACCATAGCATCCAGGTCGTAGTCGATGGTAGTCTCGAATTTGGGCCAAATGAAACTACTTCAATTTAATCCTGAGAAAATATAAGTATGGGTGTTTTACCGCTTAAGGGGTTCGCTTCATCGTGTGTCATTATTTCGATATCTCCATTACACCAACTATTAGAAAACAGGGTCTAAGAATCAGATCCTACACTAAATGAAACACGACACGAGTGCTGTGCTGCTATTTCACATAGGTATTCTTAGGAGAACGCGGTCCCCACTCAAGCTTATTCATTCCGCATGTAGGAACAAGCTCCAGGATGGTTATCACTGTTAAAATGTGTGGCAAAACATTTTTAATAATAATTATATAAACTTTCGATCGATTACCATGACAAGCCGCAAATAAAAGTCTTAATGTAAGCTGGTTGGACGGATAGGAAAGGAAAGGATTTTTTTGATTTAAAACCAATGATGGGTCTGTCTATCGAGTATTATAGCACTATAACTGGTACTATTTAATACAACTAAATCATTAGGAGATCAATCTATTTATCTCATTTCAATTTACGTCATAATCCTTGAGAAACTGACAATCAAGATAAAAACTTATTAGTGCCAGAAAGTTCCGGCGGAGATTTGCTTAAGCAAGAAGCTTCGTAACTGGCAGTAGCAATAAGTTTACTAATAAAGCTGAGTTAAGACGAACTACACGGCACATGATTTCGACGTAAATTGTATTCTCAATTATATTTTACTATTTTTTTATTATATTACAGAAAGAACTACGCATTCGTTGTACACTTATTATACTGTTACTGTCATATATTAAAATATTTATTAGTTTTAAATTAAATTAAAATATAATCACAATATTGGAGTTATCTTGGGCAAGGCTAAATTCTAAATGCAGGCATTCTTATTAAAATATCATGCCACGTTTGAAATTGCATCCGTGCTTCCATCTGATCTTATCGTTTAATAATTATATTGGACATGGGAATGTGAAGGCGCTTTGTACTTGAATAAGACATCGTTTTATATATTCAGCAAGTCATCTCAAGTCTCAAGTCTGAATTTTACCGATAGTAATTTGAGGAAGTACATAATAAAAGTATAAATAGGGAATGGAATTGTACCAAATAGAAACACAAATATTTGTATTTGGTACAATTCCATTCCTTTAACTTTATATGACATATAATACTCTTCAAAATAAAAATATTTTAACTTATGAAAATAAGGATGTACGGAACCCCAAAAAGAATAATAAATCGGTGACATAGTAAAAAATACACACAGCAGGATGTCTAGTCTTATGGCTCAGCGGGAGTTAATAGGTGTACGGGTTCACTGTCATTTTTCGTACTAATACTTTGGTATCCCGCAGTGAAAACAAAACTTTAACAAAGTCATGTTAAAAGGTGGAAAAAAAATATAACTCACGATTTGCCTATACCACAGAATATGGTAGTGACAATTCTGAAATAGGCACATATATTTTATGCAGTTTTATATAAAGAAATAAGATGAATTGTTTGCTATCATCATAATCTCGTTATTATTAAGAGTACCTTGCTGTACGTAGGTTCTACTAAATACTAACTTCGCAGGATATATAATAGCTCTAGCATCTGAGCTAACACAGAGGCTCGTCATCCCATTTCCTAGTCCAATCAAGTCAAATCTAATCAAACTTCAATACAATAAATATATAAGATCATAAAAGACCCAAAAACTAACAATTTTTGATACGCAAATATTCTTCTTCAGCTGGGAATCGAACCCAAGCCTCGCCATAGCCGCATGAGTGGTGCGTTGAGACCTTGAGTTGCAGAGAGTAGGGAGAGTTGTACAGCGTAATATCAACATTCCTCCCCGTCGCAACTCCACCTCGGTTGTAGAGGGCAGGGTAAACATCGCCGCCACCCCACTCCCCGCCTCTGGCACTATCTCCCACCTACCAACTGAAATAGGTTGGACGTGTTCCTGTTTGCTTCCTGGGAATCCTGGGTGACTTAACCACGCTTATTAAGCCCCCTCGCCCCAAGGCGGGAACCGGCTAGTAGGCGGCGAGATGCCTGTCCTTTTTTTAATTCGCAATTTTACTATACCACATGCAGATTGGCTTGCTGGCTTGGTATAATTTATAAAAAAACAATAGACAAATCGAAAATAGCTAGAATTTATTTCAATATATTTTGTCGCACGCCGTACACTAACTGGAAGTCATGAGTTCTAGTTTCGATTCTCATTATAAGCCAATATTGAAGTGGTATTTAATAGTGATTTTTCAACAGTGCTAGAGCTACACTGCATTTCGTTTCTAACTGTAGAATGAATGGGTTGGTCCAGAGGTAGGACCACGCCCTCACCGAATACCGGCGTGAAATAGCAGCATAAAGCTGCTGTGTTTCGTCTGGTGGGTGTAGGGTTGTTGAGACCTTTATTACCGGTGACGAGGCATTCCATCTCAGTTCTCAAGAGTGACAACGCATCTGCATTACGATTTCTTGCCATGGATGAATGTAGATGTCATGGGCCGCAGGAATCAGTTAATATCAGGTGAACTGTATGCTCGTTTGTAACTCTCAATGTAAAAAAATAACATCAATTAGGACTCGAAAGAGTCTGAGTGTTTGTGCTGACAAACCTGGTTAGTTAAGGGAAGATAAAATCTACCTTAGGGACATCATCACCGTTATGATATCGCATTGGCAAGTTAAGACAAGTTTATATAAGCTCAACATTGTAAAGTAACTGCTTTGTGATATCTGATATTTTTTAAATGGTAATGAATTCCTTTATTTCTGGAACGATAGTTGCAAATGTAGTTTCAGTTTAACAGTCGCCCTCGGGGATCAAACGATCACAGGTAAAATACAATTTAAGTTGTTTCTATTCATGTGTTTTTTTTAAAAGAAGAAGAGAGGCAGTCATGTATATTAAACGGACATGCATTCGTTTATTTTTGAAATGAAAAGTCTAAAATGTTGTTTCCGTTTGTCAGTCGCCCTGGGGGAACAATTTGACACAGTGAAAATACCATTTATATTGTTTATTTTCTAGATACTTTTTCAACTGAAGAGTGGCAAACAAACATACGAATCACCTGAGTGTAAGGAACCATCGCTCTTTACACCAGCAACGACAATTTAATCACAGGTCCGGTGCCTTAACGGTAATCTTAGGTTTCTTTCTTGAATACCCCAATGTCAAATAAAATTTTATCATGGTGGCTAGATATAATACGAGGAATATGTTGAGTAGATCTTCTGATTTCTTATAGTATACTTACGAGAATATTATAAGAAATACGATAATACGTAGTGGTAATGTCTCTAAGTGTACAAAAAAGATTCAGTTGATTGATTATCACTAGGTTGCTGATTATTTTAGCTGCACTTGTGACACACCAATGTGGTCTAATAGGAAATGGAGGTATTGAGATAAAATTCAATAAAGTTGAAAACGTACTTAATATTAGTGTCCATTAAGATTTATAAATCATTACTACTTAGAGGGGAAGCCAGGAGATCCTTATCACAAGATGTCGTTTACATTCCTATCTCCCATTAATTGTATAACTACTTACTAAATTGAAAAACTATAAAACTATGTAAATGGAAAAAATAATTACAATAAATATTCAAATGTGATCATGCGGTTATTACAAATTAGCTGCATTGTAGCGATACTAAGAATAATTTATGGCACTGACCATTAACATCTTATAAGAAAGTATTTCGAAAAGCACAGTTGATTTAAGAGACTAATGCGATAGCTTGACCCGTAATATAATATATTATGTATTATGTTGAGTTAAATTGTTATCAAAATAAACCAAGAGGGCGTGCTCTTGAAGAAATAAAATTGCGGTACTATTTTCAGGATTAACGTACATTTTCAACACAACCACATAAACACTCGTGAAACCTGTATTTGAAGTGAAGCAAGACGAGCCTCAGGTACCTTTGGTTATACTCGTCAGCACTTTGACGATGCAACAGCGATTCGGTTTACACGGAGCAGGCCGAGTTATGATCAGTCCCATGCGTTAGTCAACATGTGTTATTTTAACAAAAAAGTAAAAAAAGAAGTGTCATATAATAATACAAATTGAAACGATGAATTGCACCTTGTCTATAATATTCGTCAGTGGCAGCTATTATATCCATAAAAGCTGTATATAGCAATTTAGAGTCGCCCGCCCTTTGGGGATCAATTTGACGCCGTGCAATACACGACTCGTTTTGTTTTCGAGTTGAACTTACATACTGTATGTGCTTGTTGCTGTTATAGGAATTAAAACAGAATGTACGATGTGTTATTGTCAGTTTTATCTACTATTTCTGTACTTTTTCATTTCGACAACTCGTGTGTTTACGTCAATAGTTATTTGAAAATACTGTTATCTAAAAAAATGTTATCAATTATTTCCAGCCAGTATCATAAATTATGTTTATTCGAAACATTGTTTTGCTAAGTTTAGTTTGTTTTCTTTTCAAACTACCACATAACCTCTTATTTCCGTTTGTGTTTCATATCTTAAAGAAATACTGTTTCTTTGTAAGAAAACATTGAAGTAGATAGGGTAAGATAGCGATGCTCAACACGAGACGAAGATATATAAAGGGTTGTAGCTACCTACCATAACTTAACAAAGTTGAAAGTTATGCTGGTAATAAATACTTATTAACTTCAGTGATAATGGAAAGATATGATGTAGGCGATGTACGCCTTGTTGTATGTTCTGAACAGTGTGTTACCTCGATTTAATATGTTATAAGGTGAGAAGAAGTTTATTTAAGGTGCTATATTGACACGGGTAAATTTACATTGCAGCTAGTTTCTGGCTGTTGTATGAATTGATTGGCTTGACTAGAAAAGGACCCTAAAATACCAGTGTGATAGAGCAATATGACCAGCTTGAAATAATAGCATTAAACTGTGTGCTCGTTCGTTACCCTTGTTGCATAAAAAAGTAATTCGACCGTTAAAATATTATTGCGTACCTAGATTTAGCCCATTCCTTTGCCTATATATTAAATATACTTCCATTATAAAAGAATTTATTTTCACCAAAAAGACAAAAATACTTTAAGTATTGTGCGGGCTATACTCATGTGCCTCCATAGCTAATTTATATGCACAAATTTCTTTATTTACACTACTCCATATTACTACATTTATTAAAACTAAGTATACGGATGTATTGCATTTGATTTACACAACACAGTAAATGATAAGTTTATTATTAATTCCAGATGTTTTGGGTGTAAACAATAATGCCCCTGTAATGTTTGGAACATCTAATGTTCCTGCTATGGATGGTAATTGATATTGTATGTATCCAGATTGAAATCAGCGCCCTGTTGTCTTTTATTCTACTATTGTATATATTAACATATATTTGTTATTTTATCATCGTTATTGTATTATTTTTAGTATATAGAGTTTGTTATAAGATGATGAGAAATACATTATTTAGAAAGAAGCACTTGTTGTCTTATGTGAGAATAAGAAAAAAACTGCGGATGTTTTGTTCTGTTTAAACTCCGAAACAGCACAGAAAAAGCTTTTATAAAGTAAACAAAATGCTACCGTATATGGCTTCCTTTTATTTACACATAAATAGCTTTGTGTTTGTAGTACTGTTCTTAAAAGTTTTGTTGTTGGAATATTTTTTATATAATATATATAAATTTTATTAGAATTATTAGAACTAAGGGCTACGAGGGAGAACAGGAAAAAGGACGAAGGAAATTCAAGATGCATATGCGTTGTCACCCCTGAGTGCTGAGGGAAATGCCTTATAACCTGAAATAGAAACTATCGATTTACCTATATAAATATATAATTGAAATTAATTGACATTAAAAAAATATAGTCTTACCAAAATCCATATAAAAAAAATTATATTTTATCATGCTATCTATTCCCTTATATATAATATACCGTTTTAGATGAGTATATATTATATATAATAGATTATAATATGTTGTATACTTTGGCATCCTCATGAACCCGTCCACCAAAGATGCAATGTTTTTCCTAAAAAGTAGTACTTCGTACGACTGTCTAATTTAGTTTTTTATAAAGTTGCCTATCCTTATTGCCATAGACTAGGTAATTTAAAAAAATTAATGTATCTAAAGTCAAGTCTTAAATAAATGAGATTGAAGTAAATCCTTGATTTTAATCTTTAAAAACTCCATTGGATATACCTGAAATCAAAATTATATCATGAACCAAATTACAAAATACTAATACCTCAAATTTAGTATATTTGTATATTTATAATTGTATCTCAGTATAAATAAATTTGAATGAATTATTAGCACATCATCAAAGTTTTGTTTGTAGCGGTGATATTGAAAAAATGAAGTCGTTGAATAAAGATATAGATTTTGCACGGATACAAACAATATAAACGACCGTGTGATTTAGTAGTCTGCGTATTTAACTGCTAATTCATGGTTCCTGGTTTTGATCCTGGAGCCAAGTCCCAGGGCTCAAAACTCATTTAACACGAATTGTTGGTTTTCATCTCTGATTTGTATAATGTCCCTTATAGACGACACTACGTTAGTATCTATTTCTAATTTAATCCCATAATCTAGTCTCTATTGGTTTAGGAAAGTAGAGGAGCGGTGGAATAAGCACCGTTAGTTAAAATGCTAACGATATTACAATTTATCCTGAGTTGACAAACAACAAATTTCAAATAGCCTTTTTAAAAGCACTTTTGATACTTAAAAACGTTATAAGCTACAATTCGGAATTAAGATCTGTATGGAAGAACGTTCAATGACGATATTTTCGAATATCTCAATCCAACGTAACGGCTCTGTTATCGTACATTAAAAAATACCGACTTAAAACCAAACATTTGCAAGATAACAGACATTTTAAAATGGATGGAAGCTCGAGGCGATCTTGTAACTTTATTTGCATAACAATGCATTTTTCAGCACTCCGAATTTTATATTGCGGCGTTGGCATATTTAACGTTTCTTTCAAATAAAACTTGTAGAGTAGGTAAGGTTAGTTAAGTTGTACGAAAGGTCTTTCTTTCGAAAGTCTGTTTGAAGATTTAAGTGAAAAGTTTGACGTCTGCAGTATTTAATATTATTAATATTGATGGTTAAATATTCATAAAGAGGTCTTTCTAAGAGCCATAAATTTTAAATTAAAATCTAAGTTAATTACTAATCTAATTCTAAGCTAATACTTGTTAAATCGTAAAAATAAGTAATTAAATCACATATATATTGTTTTCATTATTTAAAAACTTATATTTACGTAGTAGATTTGTGCTTAAGAAAAAACTAGATGTAACCTTTATGGATTAGGACTACGACTTTACAGAACGAACCATTACTTCCTTGATCTTCGAGTAACAATATTTCTGCATCTTAATTTCTTTTCGGGGATCATGAGCAGTAAGGATCATTTTCCATCAGCCAAGCAGTGTGCTCATTTATCCAACACATTCTGTAAAATATATATATACGCAATTTAAGCAAAGCATTAATGTAAAATAAATATTGTGTATAAACAAGTTTGAAAATAGAAATTTCAGAATGTTGGCAATGTGCCTAGTTGCTTGGCTAATCGAGTTCACTTACAACCATGAATTATTTATTATAGGTCACAACATTTTAGGATATATATTGTTTTATATAAAATACACGTGTGCGGATTATAAAAATTAAAAATAAGAAGTATCAAGGACTTACCACGATAAGATATTTATTTAGGAATTTTCCCTTTACTGCATGACAAATCATCTTCCTTTCATAATCATTTGGAAGAGATATAATAATACGTTCTAGGTTCTCCTCTCCTCGGCCATAATGATGTACTTGTAGGGCTATAATTAGTATACCATATGATTTTATTGCTTATGTAACATTAATTAAAAAAAAATTGAAATGAAATATTTCGTTCACCTTTAAATTGAGGCAGATCTACTTTCACTATGCAACCACTGACACAAGCAATTGGACCGGTAATTAGTATAAGATTACTAGTCTGTTCTTTGTTTTATATTTATCAAAATACTAGTAGATGAAATAGGTATATTTATAGTGTACTCCGTTACCGCCTGCAGTCCGTTTAGGATATTAGTTTCTATAAATAAATATAGGTAATACGCATCATAAAATATTGCAAAGATAACGGTGAAAGCAATTATAGTAATCACGCATTTATGATCCCATCGAATTTTTATTATAAATTTAATTAAAGTTTTGTTTAAAAACTCCTTAACAATTGTCCTTGAAAATTTTAAGAGTATTTTTTTTATTTTTTACAACCCTCGCTCGACGCGTGTTCGTATATACAATGGAATATATTTGTGCAACCTTTACAGAGAAACCATTTCTATTCCAAATTATAAAAATTGTATTGTTAGATATTTAAAAGACTTTCATATGGTTTGTATGGACAGAAGTGAATTAATTTAACATCAAAAGCTTTTTTGTGAAATTAAATAAATAAACACACAGTTGACCCAATGGAGAGTAATCACTGTGGCCCATAATGAACTACCTCTATTCTCAGCAAAGGTGTAAGAGGCACATGCATTCTCACCCTTGAGTGAATATCTCGTTACCAGTATTGGGTCTTCAATTCTCCGCAATGTTGATATACTAAGAACTGATCTTCCCTTGGTTGATACGGAGCTGACCAATTGTGTCTCAACCACGATTGAGATTCTCTTGTTAACTTATAAAAATACAGACTGTTATATAAAACAACCAGTAAGTTGCATCTTCTTATCGATGTAGTTTATAATTTCTTTTACCATTCCGTTACCGCCTGTTACGTTTAGTTTGCATGAATGCAAACTGTTTCCATCAACTGATTGCAGGAATATCATTTGATAATAACCAACTTGCATGGCGTGTAGGCGTTACAATTGGCATTACACGGTATATCCTTCTTTACATGTCTAATAACGATTTGTACGAATGTCTAGATATTGAATTAATTTTATTCGCAAATTAAACACCACAGGAAAGAGACGCTCATTAGCTACGCTCAAAGCTTACGTTCATTAATTCATACTACGTAATCCTGCTGAGTTTTATCCTTAGGTAATGGAATAGTTTTTTTTTTTGAAATATGGTAATTTTCTTTGACATTTGTTTCAAAAAGTGTAATTAGTTTACTAAGAAATATTTAAAAAAACATATCTTACATTCAGGAACAAACGACTCGAACTATATGAAGTAATTGGATACTGGTTAGGTTATCTTGTATTGATTTCCACCTATAGTAAAATTTGTTTTAAACAAATATTCGACCACTCATGGCATACAACTTTGCGCAAATCCCTCACAGTTGACGTCGTCTCTTAAAAACTTGAAAATAATGCCAGTTTTGAAATTAACCCGAAGTATATGCGTCACCTATATGGAGGCAAGGTTGTATGGAACCACCTTTAAACAATTACAAAGCATTTCGAATAAAATGCTTGCTATGGACTATAGGTGACCACAATGTCCATCGATACTTTCCACTATTCAAGACAAAATGTCAGTTTACAATTTAATGCTTTGAATCGATACGTTTTATTATTCTGTTAAAACAGAGCGATCGTAAGTCACAAATAAATTCAGAATTTTGTTGCCTTTGATAAAAGCGTAGCTCAACAAGAAATATTTTACCCCGCATAACGTCACGTAGAATTATTAGAAATAACGAGTGTTTCATGGGTAAGAAGTAAGAAAGGGAACACATCTATGAAATAAACTCAGTGGTTAAGAAGTCAGAGTTGCGAGACAGTCATGGGTTGGAATCTAAAGTTGGCTTGTACTTGAGCTTTTTACTGATCGTTACATTTCAATAAAAAGAGCACGTGTGAATCGGTATTCTCGGCACACATCGGGCGTCTTATTACCAAGGGAGATTAGAGTAATGTTGTTGTAATGTAACATCAAAGTCAAACCTCTCAATACTCAAAAACCTGTTTCTTAGTTTATGTTGTAACACCAATCTATGTACATATGTATATATATATATATATATATATATATATATATCTTGCTAACGTAACTTTATGTATTATGCATATTACATACATGCCATAAATACATTCTTCCATCATATGTAATTTTGTAGATAGTCGACGTCATGATTGTCATGATCCCAGCAACACAAGAAAACGAAAGGGGTATCATTTAAAAAAATATTTTTAAATCCGTCTTTTACTTACTCTAACTAAGATTAAATGTTTATGATGGGAAATGGTTTACTGTAATAGTCGAGTGGTGGATTCAAATGTACGACCTTAACTTTCGTAAACCTTACTCGTAAACTCTTAAGTCATTAGTGGCTGAAAGTTATTTGTAACGTATCAATATCCACGAAACAAAATAGCTTACAAAATTGTAAAGTTCGACGTATTTCCACCTTATGTCTTTTTGAAGACTGTCGACGTCAGGATTGACAGAGAACGGCGATAAACGTTTAAATGTACAATAAAATGCCCCGTTTCGTGATCCCAGATACAAAGCAAAGCGAACGTGGTATCGGTTTTGACGTAAAAATATTTTCAAATCCCGTCTTATACGATTATACGAAAGCTATTGTATTCATTAAATGTTTATGCAAGGAGATGGTTCATGATAATAGTCGAATGGCGGATTCGAACCTACGGCCTTAAGTTTCACAAACCTTATCCTAAAACCTTTGGCCCATAAATGGTTGAAAATAATTTCTAATAATTATTAAAAATAAAAACTCTGTTCAGTCACATTCAATGTTCAGTAACAAAATATATCTCAATAACCATGAAGCGTTTTATTTTATTTTAGTATAAAACACTAAAAATATATACACTTATTTTACATATTTCAAAGAGCTTTGTTATCTAATATTTGCCTCAACGTTTACAGTAGCAAAGGATGATTTAATAATAATAACTATTATTTAAGATATATGACATGATTAAAAGATATAATCGCATCGTACCCTCCATGTACCAAAAGAAAAGATTAGACAATAATACATCAAATGATACAGGCTAGAGAATGTCTGTAAAATTAATGGTGCCTTTCAATTTAGGTATTTAAGGTCGCAACTAAAAGGGTTTTATTTTAAAATATTTTACCGGCGTTACGGTAATCTATGTTAACTAATCTAGTAAACCAATTTCAATGTTTTTGTTGTTTCTATGCTGATTTAGCCCAAAATAATAGTAGTGTATAAGAGTCAAACAGCTGAGGTTGTTGTTATAATGTGAGAACAAAATTCGGTTTGACTACGTTTAGTTTTATATTTTGAAATTATTTTATTTAAATTTAGTTATAGGTTACATTTAGACAATAAGGAAATTTACTTAAAACCACTACTACCCATATCTTCGAAATTGTCTGAAAATTGGTTCAGTATTACTGACGCTCTACCAATACGTTTAATGTATTCGTTATTATTTTTTATTTATTATTATAGTCCCCGGTACTTACTAATTTTGTTGACACAATGTATGTTTAATTGATACTTTAAATGTCAATAATTAACTGACGCTTTACCAATAAATTTAATGTATTCGTTATTATTTTTTATTTATTATTATAGTAAATAATAATTATAGTATTATTATAGTAAAATATATATATATATTATTTACTCTTCAATTATTTTGGTTAAATATAAAAATGAAAGGAATCACTTCAAAGACTAGAAGAGTAAAGCAAAGCCCTTTTGAAATAAAATGGGGGCTATCAACGAACTCATGAATACAGTGCTTTCTGCAGTTTGCATTTCTACACGAAAAGCTTTGTGATTTTAGTTCTCCGAATAAGCTTTGTGACATCGTGAAACGTACTTAACGTACATATGTATTTGTAGATAGAATAATTGATCTTAAGCTATAATTACAATAATCTAAAGACTTATTTATTATTAAAAATAGTAACTTCCAATGGAATTATTTTTTATAATTAAATTATAATTACGTAAATACTAATAAACGTCAGTATTATTATTTAGGTTTGCTATGTTTGTCAAATTATCTCAACTTCAAAAAATAAGGTTTTTTCCAACAATATTATTTAATTTTTTAAAGGAACAAAGTTAAAAACGTTGAAGGATAGTGAGTTAAACTCCAATATTATTTGTGTTCTATAAGAAAATATGACACTTATAAAACATTAGTATGTTTACAAGCTACTACTGTTTAATAATGAGATATTCAATGGTATATAAAGAATGGAATAAATTATTTATATATCTGGTATTTTTTCATAAACATATTTATAGAAAAGCGAATAAAATCAATCTAGGATTAAAGATGTACCAAATTTGAGCGGGTTATATCTTACTTAAATAACTTCAAATCATCAGCAATATTTTTGTGTAATAAAGGCCTTTGTGTATTGTAGCTCTTCCAAAATCTATACTCAGTACTGCCCACAGCGTGTATACCAATCATGAGATTGGCATATATTTTGTTCCAAAATACCAATTCAACATGACTTCAATTGGTATTTGGAGATACATTTAATATTTTCACGCTTATTTGTACACATGTTTATTTAATTTACTTTGTGTACGTTGGTAAACTACAATTTATCCTTTATAACATGCTTGTACGTAGTTATTCAAAGACGTCTATCATTTCCTAGATATGTTCTTAAAGAATTGTAACAGCGCCAATTAGTATTGTCGTAAGCAGTGTAAATTGCATCTCTAATAATCGTATTGTGCAAATGGAAACGCAACCTCGTTATTTTTACTTATTTGATTAGATTTCTTTGATTTGTTCTGGTTTTAAGCAAACATATAAAAACCTTATAAATAGTATACGGTTAATAATAAAATCGTAAAACCACCTCTTACAAGCTTATTGAGAGGGCTCTTATTACACAAATAACAACAAATTTTACACAAAAACAATTATTAGCGATTGTACGCTTAGATATTTCGGCTTAAAATTATTATTGTTTTTATATATTACGAGTATATAATACTTATGTTTAATTAAATGTTCCTCTTTTATAGTTATAAATAGATTGGCAAGGCCAATACACTGGCCTTGTCAATCGAATATATAACTGAATATTGATATTTAAAACTTAAAATTTATGAAACCTGGATAATAAATTACTGATCTTTGTTTAGGATATATAAAAAGGCAATGTTCTCTAAGGCTGATATTGTAAATTTGTTATTTTAAGAGTTACTCTTTTTGTCATGATGTTGTGTTGTTTCTATAATATAAATAAAAAATATGCTTCGAATATTTATATATAGCAAGATACTCGTATATCTTGATATGTATAATCCAGTGGTATACTACTGGATTTTTAAAATATGACCATTAATATTCTATTAATAAAACTAAAGTCCTAATTATCGTGGAGTTTGTTTATAGCACTTTTACAGACAGTGAATGATATCTCCTTATAGGGTTATGTAAAAACATGCCAGTTACCATTGCCAAGTATTCACGATGCTTTCGTGTAAATGGTTTTATAAATACAAACCCGCTTACCACCTCTAATGTTATTAAATTATTAGAATTACTTAATTATTCAAAAATTAAGTTTGATTCGATTCTGGTCCGTAATTTGCAAGAGCTTATTTATCTGAACATGAAGGTTTATAAAATTACTGTCTAACAAATGGTATACGGTATTGGCGTATTATAACTATATATATATATATATATATATATATATATATATATATATGTTTCTACTTAACTAAAAATCAAAAGTAATTTAAACTTTTTATTCATTTGAAAAAAAAGATAAAAACATCTTTACTTTGATTATTTTGATAACACTTATCGGGGAGACATTAACTATTAGACAATGAAAAGTTTTTAAGTTATGAAAAGTTTTAAAATTATTTGTTTCTATACAATTATCTAATTGAAGAATTAATTGAACTAGATTGCTATTATAACCAAAACATCTTATTTTATTTGTCACCCTTTTTTATCAATATTAAGCACTACATTCCTGGACAGAAAGTTGATTATTTTTAAATTTAATTACGTAGTGGTTGTGATGGGAATATTTAGTAACTTCTTGATGGGACGCTACTGGAATTTTGCTGCCTTTTTAAAAATTTCAACGAGGAAAGTTTATAATTTACGCTTTGACTGGGTAACTCTTTTAAGAGTCGAGGGAAAATCAAATAAAATTCGTATCAAAGGAGGCATAATTTTTTTTAAAACTCTTTGTAAATGATAAACAATTGAATTAGGTGCGTATATAAAAAAATATATAAGTGAATTCTTCATGAAATTAAATTTATCTTTGAAATTCCATTGACGGTAATTTAACTGAAATTACTTAAACTGTTTATTAGTCTGTATCAGCGCAGATATCTTAACACATGTGGTTTAGAATTGTAGCTGGCTTGAATTGGTTTGCCATGAGTTTAAATTTTTCAGATATTTAAAACAAAAGAATCAGATTTTTTTAGAATGATATACGGTATTAAACAAAAAATTTATATTCAATACTCTTTTATTTCTAAAACTTGAATGAAGAAAGCTGACACTGATTTGACCAGCATACAGTTTTGGATAAACCTATTTGGCTTTGAACTGCAATGAGAACTACTGGCTTTACTTTTTATAGCAGAGCCCTTGTATGGACGTCCCTAATCAAGATATCCTGTATAAGCGTGGTTTAATATTTTGTATAAATTTATTATTGATTTTGATTAAATGAAAAAGAATGTGCCACCATTTTGGATTAAGACAAGAGTTTTGTAACAATACTAGTTGCTGCCCGTGACATCATCCACGTGATTTTCAAACGGCTTGCACGTCATTTGTTGTACATTGATGGTACTATGCCAGGAACTATGACGCTTTTGCCAATAACTACCGTAAAAAGTTTTAACTTAATTCGATGAACGTTCCGCGAACGCATGAACAATAATTATAATTTATCTTTTAAATATTACATATCATAACTGTACGAGTGACTTCTGAGTAATAGACTCTTAGTAGAGACAATCCAAGTTATTTGTTCCTAATTAAAATTTATGGTGTTTATTTTTTACTAAGTGGTAAAAGAAAATAGCGTAAGGAAACCTATTAATAAAATCTTCTACTCCATTCACGTCACCTTTACTATTTGAATAAAAAAAGAGGAGAAGCTCTTCCTGCGAGCTCATCTTTAATTATTTATTTCTATAAAATAAGCCTTTTTTTCTTAAATGGAATTATATCTTTAATGTTATATTTTATATATTATTTTTTACAGAAAAAAATTACATATATAAACCAATTATTATAGAATTTATAAATAAAATATTTCGGAGTAGTAGTATTAATTGACTATTAAAAATTTTGGAAAATACAGTTTCATACCAAGTAAAAACAATTTTTTTGGCATAAGATTTCTTGGTGTTAAGTTGGCGTTATATTTATTAATTTTAAATGTTCAAAATATTAAGATAAATGGTGTCGATGTAGAAATAACTTACTTGGAATAGTCTTGTTAGCTTTGCGTGTGGACTTAAGCGTTCCGGACTCAATTTAAGTTTCAATCTAAGTTCAATTCCCTGGAGTGGAGACACCAATGACTAAACCGTGTAAAGATATAAAATAAAAAAAATACAAGACATGCGAAGATTGCTAATTCGCATTGGGATTGTGTGGCGAACTACGATTCTTTTTCTAGGAACAAAGTTTGTGATCGGCATACGGGCACTTACTTTTCAATTGCCATCATAATAAAGTAATAAGCTTGTTGACTAGTCAGGTTGATTAGTGATAGTAGAGATCATTACTATATCGGTCTTGGTATGTCACACAACATAGCTTCATCCACGTAGCTAAATCTACGTCCATATCATCCACTAAGCACCAAAAAGACAATTTATCAGTACTGTTAGTGAGCAAAAATATAAAACCTTGCATTTTGGTTTAATTCTGTTATTTAAAATATATAATTACTTGACGTGAAATGAGTTTAGAAAATTATGAATTTTAAATAAAAGCAAATCCCCAAGAAATATAATTATTTTATCCACTCTGGCGGGGCTAACAGAAAGGAAATCATTTGGTTATGCAGTTACATCAGTTACCTGAGAGCTGTAGTTTGCTTCTCGCTGCAGCATAAATGGGTCGGCTAGACTGGGAATGGACCACACACTCACAGAATATCGGTATAACGCTAGAGTGTTACGACGTGGTGAGGGATTCCATCTCAGTCCTCAAGTGTGACTAAGCATCTGCATTATAATTACTTATCGATGAATGTAGGTGTGATACGTCGCAGAAGTGACTTACTATCAGATGATCTGCGTGTTTGATTGTTATCCTCAATACTATAAAAAGGGGAGATACTTTTATAGCGCTTCATACTTAAAAAACGGAAATTTATGGAATAACCTCGACTTTTGTCTATGACATTTTTTACTCTCAGAAACAATTTAATTAAAATAAATTCGAGATAGTGAAATGATTACCACGGCGATATTTTCTGATTATTATCAAATTCGTGCCCTTCCTTATTCCGATATTATTCCTCGGTCGAGAATCAAAGCTTGTGCGGCACCGGCCCGGTTCATTGTAATAAGCATTTACGTAAATATACGAGATATGTAAATTCAAATTATAATTACAACCAAGTGAGCTCCATTGCAGTAAGCAAATTCCCTCCATGTTCTATGACAAAAAAAAATATTATATATAAATATTGGATTTAAAAAGTGTTCCATTTTGAAATTAATTGATAAATAACTTACTAGCTTTTACGTTAGTGACACTGGAAAGTTGTTAGTATCAATCAAAAGATTGATGAGTATCTAATTTCTTTTAGTCTATTAAAATCCCTTCAGTGGTGAATCGTGGCGCGTATTTAAACATTAACGCCTTACAGAGTTCTATTTATATTGTGATAATATATGATTGATATATGTGCCTCAACGTCTTTTTTTCACCGTAAAAAAGAAATTAAAATATAAACATGCCTTAAATAAGTAAAATTCCTTTCATAAGTTATTTATCGGTTTATACATATATTTATGATTTCATGTGTGTTTAGATGAAAGAAATGTTTCCAAAACCTTTCAGTTTGAATAAAGTATAGACTTCTGTTTCAAGATATTCATTATATGAAAGTAAAATATTTCGTTTCTTATACTTATAAAATATCAGAAATGAGATCCTAAGCTTACTTCATGTATTTAATTTTACGATCGAAACAAGATGAGAAATCTTTTTTTGTGAAACATAATTTACTACGTAGACAGATTTTCTATTATCTTAATATCTGTCGTACAACTATCTCAATCATATTTCAGGCTTTATCAGACAGAATTATTTTATGTCAAAACTTGTAAGAAACTTATTACTCAACGTTGTACTAAAAAAAGTATCACGAACACATATTAAGATTATTTTGAAATATGACCACAAATTTCTTCTAAACAAAAGTAACGTAGTTTTACCTAATTTTGTTTACTTTATTCACATTTATCCGCAATTTGATATACAATAGGTCTCGCAATAACAAAGTAATTTTTACTATTATATAAATAATCAAATACAATATTACAATCATCTAATCTCAGTTCCCTATCTATTAGTAGTTGAGTTTCAGTTGAGTAAAATTAATGCAATTTAATAGGTTTTAGAAGACCTATTCACTTTTATCGAAGACATTATTTTCAACCAAAAAGATTGACGGAAACATTTTTTACTAGTTATTTAAAATGACGAATCATAACGTCTCAAATAACAACAAGTTTCTTTAACCATCATCGACGTTAACATACCAAAAACATTGACAATATTTCCACCGGAATTTTATGTGATCGTAAAATATCACTTTTCTTTTAACAAAGATCGCGAGCTCACAGACCATCTTACGATATGACATCTACATATGTCCTCAGCAAATATGCAAGATTGACATGCGTTGTCACCCCTGAGGGCTTGAGTTGCGGCTGTTATCTGTTTTTGTATTGACTTTGAGCTTCCTCATAATGCCGGTAGTAAAGAATCACATCCAAATCCGTTACTCATCACTGGAAATATGCACTGGATTAATGTTCAGTTATTGTAGCCTAAGTTCAGATTAAACAATAATTTCATAACGACGAAATAAAACTTATTAACCACTGTAAAATCTTACCAATCTATACCAAAAGAAAATATATAATGTTAAAAGAATATTTTTTTAATGAAAAAAATTAAACCAAAATTGAACATTCTATATGCACGCGGTCGATAACACTAAACCAGCTTTATACTATCGGCGCAAAAAATGTATACGGTGAGCGCACGGCAAGATACATCGTGCCTAGATTAATTAATGAACTACCCTCCTCAGGTTTGATAAAATGTATAACTCGAAAAAACATTAAGCGCAAACTAAAACATTACTTAAGTACGCAAGAAGTCACTTTAGCGCGTTAAATGCATGTATATTTTTTGTAAAATTGTATTGATAATAATAATAAAAAAAAAGATGATTTCAATGCGCCGGAATATTTATCAACGATTAATAAGAACCATTAATTTATATGTCATTATAAAGATATGAGATGCCTTGTCTACAAAATACGAAGTTTTTTTAAATAATATATCTTGGGGGTAATAAATAAGATTCATTGATTTAACATTAGCGATTAAATAACGACTTATGCGCTTTGGATAACATCTGCAACACTGTAACTCAAACATGCACCCCGAGCATAAAAAGGGAAGGAATAAAGGTAATTGGTAATGCTGTTAAACATTCACTTTTCTAAACGAAGTAATTAGCTTTGGGGTTAATTGCAAACTGGGGCACACACAGTCTAAACTTTAAGGCGCGTTATACCAATTTGGAGAAGCATTCACCGTTTCTAGTCTTGTTTTAATTGTAGGATTCACATAGCAGTAGGGCAAAATATGATTTAACGTCGTATATTTAACTGCTATAATATTTTCCTTAAAACTAACCTAAAATTGGCTGAAGCATATATGTACATATGCTCTAAATAGTAGGAGAACGTTGTAAATTAATTTGAATTGAAATCGTATGTCTTATGATGATTCTGTTATCTTGATCTTCTTCTATTGAACTGAATAACATCACTGTGTTGAATATAAATGCGTTGTCCGCTTCCTTAGTCCGTTATAAAGGACATAAGAGCAATAAATTTCAATGCATTGACAACGGCACGTTATATAGACACAGAAGAACTGAAGGACCATAATAGTTCTGTCATATGTACCTCGACTTGGAAACTATACCCACGGTTCATAGCTGGGACACTAACCCTAACACTAACCAGGAACCAGGAACACTAACCAAGGACCACAGTTAAAGGGGCTATCCTATGGCTAACCAGTTCCGGTGAGGCCACGGATTTGTACGAGAGTGGCTGATGGTCCTTCCATATGCGGCGCATGTAGTGCGTCACAGAGTTGAACAGATACTCAATAATAATAATAGTGATATTAATTGAGCCAAGAATAGTCAGAAGCATCTGACCGAGCCGAGGTTCGGCCCTCACGGGCACCCTGGAGGCAAAAGCTCTCGCGGAACAGGGTAACGGTCCAAGCCGGGACTCCCTCCCGAGAGGCCTTGGTTACTGGTTTTTCATTAATAGAGGTCTCGACTGAGCGCCATAAACGCTCGGTCACCTCTCGACCCGGTGGAACTGTAAAAGCCCTCGGGGTAACAGAAGCCATCAGCCAGAAAAAATTACAGAGTTTTGGTCCTTGCCTCTGGTAGAGCAGGTAACCTATACCACGCAGCAGTTGAAATATACATATATCTTCACGATAAGCGTTAGATATCTTTGTTTCCCCTTGCTACAACTTAATAATAATCATATTTAATATATAACCCTGTTGACATAAAATTTCTGCTTCCTTTAATATTGAAATGAATCTTATTTGCGTGCAAAGAAAATAAAAATTCAAGGTAAAACGTTTTAAATTTTGCACTCAAAGTTGTTGAGTGCAAAATTTAAAACGTTTTATGTTCTCCCGTTTCTTCTTTTTCTTTCTTTGCATTTCTTTGCATCATGCTATGTTCACTGCTAAGCATTGGTTTTTTTTTTGCCACCAACAAAGTCAGTGAATATTTAGAAAATAACCTTCAGTCATAGCTTGATGCCATCTTTTATCGTAAAAATTAAGGTTAAAATAATTTCTTTTACACAAGGTATATGATTCGGTTACCCAGGAAAACACCAACCCGGGAAGTTACCAATGAACAGAAGGGTAAATTAATAAATTGTTTGTTCAATTGGTCAGTAGTGCACAGTAGTAGGAAATCAATAAAGTCGGATAATAAGTATTATTTTTAGTCTTTGGAGGGAAATGAAAATAAAAATCAAATGATAGGGAATCCTTATTATTGGCGTTGGTGTACGGAAGTGTATAAAGACTACAGTAAAACTTGAGTAACTTGTAATAAGATTGGATTTGAAATGTACATATATTCTTTTGTCGTCACAATTTATATTTCGATATGTCTGTCCAATAAATATATTTAAAATGGGACCTTATATCATAATAAATGTTCTCATGCTTGGTCCCTTAGATTATAGTAATTATTACAGTCTACAAAGCTATGCAAAATCGTTATGCAAAAAATAACTACAATAAATTTTCGTTACGTTTGTTCAAGTAAGTAGGTTAATTGAAAATCCATGTTTTTGTAATCCATTTTAATACCAACGCTAACAAATACATAAAGTTTGTTGACATTCGATAAATGCTCATATTGATTGGTTATTAACTATTTTTAGATAGACAACAAAGTGTAAGATAAGGAAATCAAAATGGATTTTAAAACTAATATTGTTTAAATCAATTTTTTTTTGTTCATATTAATATTTTTATCGTTATTGTTAAACTTGTAGTTGTACGATGTTCGCAATTAAATCTTATCTATAGTTCAAAAAGTTCATAGTTTAAAAAATACCTACGTTAATTTTCTTATTTTTATATAGTATAGTTTTGTGTGATCGCTATGATAATTGCTGCAATTTCATCAACAAAGCTAGATTTCAATTTATTTCCTAATAACTAGTTTACTATACGCGACTGACCGCAACCCAAGGGTACGTATGTATTTGTACATTACGTGAATATGGGAAACGGAGATAAGACACCTGATGCATCGTTTTTGTTGTTTTTTATAAATCTCTATAACAGTTTTATTATATTTATAGCGTAGTCTTTAGTTTCAAAAATAATATTGTTTTATATATATCTTTAATTTTATTTTAACGATGGTAGAGCCACATTGCAGTTTATTTCTAGCTGTTACATGAATGGGTTGGCTCGACTTGGGTAGGGTCATGCTGTCACAGAATATCAGTGTAAAATAGCAGAATAAAAATTCCGTGTGTTCCGTCTGTTGAGCAACACGCAGTAGTTCAACAGACGGAAGTTGAGTTATTCCATGTTGGCAGACGTTGCGTTATGATCCCTTTGAGGTCATGTGAATGTCATGGGTCACCGTGAAGTGCGCGTTCGTTTGTAATCCTCAAATCTTTAGTTAACACTTATTTTACACGTGAAACTGGAAGATTGCTGAGAATATTTGCTTGATTTTATAGTATTTACCTGTTATGTACATGCTAAAATAAGATTTAGTACCTATGGTATATTAAAAAGTGCTAATATATACTAAGGTATGTTATCCTAAAACAGTGGCACTGCCACGCTACAGCTACTTACTAGAAACAGCATGAATAAGTCGGCTCAAACGGCGCTGGCCTCATAGAATATCAACGTGACGCTGCTGTGTTTTGTATGGTATGTGTAGGGAAACGGAGGCTCTACTAATTGGTAAGGAAGCTTGGTCCGCAGGAGTGACTCTTGAATCTTTGTAGAGAATGAACAACTAATTAAAGATAAACATAAAAATAAGTAAGATTATAAATATGTTTAGATCTGATCTGATAGATGGTTTCATGTCTCTACATCATTTTATGAAAATAAACATAGAAATACTGTCTACATTGCAACTTAAATTATTGTTATTCAAAACCCTTATTGAAATCAGTACACTGATTTTTCAATCTACTAAATGGCTTGTGGACTCTTAAATATCTCTTGAAAATCTCGAAATAGTGAATTTGGTTGGTCTTAATATCCTATCATAGTCATGTTATATAAGTGGTAAATGATTCCCTACCGTTTTATGTCAGTCTCCTATAAATTTATTTGCTTTTTTTAAAAATGTATACATGTAATAAAATCGTAAACTTTGTCTATGCGATTGTACACGCTGGTCACTACATTGGTGGAATGATGGTGATGGATTGAGATAAGGTTGCGTTGTTATTGTTTGTAGTTAGGCAGGGACCCGTTCAGGGGGCTGCGAGGAAGGTCAGCCTTGGGCTAGTAATGATGATGGTAATGATGATTATGTTAAAGGTAACGCCTTTGATTATAATGATTGTTTCGAATCATGGCACCCGATAGGGGAAGGCGCTGGTGTCCACGGATTTATGATAGAGCGTTTCCATGGTTCCAATGCAGTGAAAATGGAAAAT
This sequence comes from Teinopalpus imperialis, assembly GCA_029286865.1. Classification (NCBI taxonomy): domain Eukaryota; kingdom Metazoa; phylum Arthropoda; class Insecta; order Lepidoptera; family Papilionidae; genus Teinopalpus; species Teinopalpus imperialis. Next base: position 3,679,062 of record JAGSMU010000006.1, read on the forward strand.
CGTGGAATTCAGGTGTATTGTGTACGCATAAGACACCAGGTATAAAATAAAACATGGGTACACAAAAATTGCGTGACCGAACTGGAGAGTGAAATTTTGTTATAGCCCTTTGTTTGCGTAAGGAGCCCATTAGCTCTACATTACTTTGCTCATATAACAAATACATAATGGCTTCCAAACAAAATTTGCTTTGATGAATACGGGGATGACTTTAAGTATGATACAGTTATGTCGTATATTGATCGCAATTTGTTTATTTTAGTAGTCTTACTACGTAGTAATTTTTTTATTGGGTTTATACATCGATTCCGTAATGTATTTGCTTTTACAGTATATATTTAGGATTAGTTAAATTTAATACCCTAAGTAAATAAGATATCAAAAGACATCCAGTGATCGAATCTTCATTTTTTGGAAACGTTCAGAAGATATCACTGTTCAAAATTTGTAAAACTCAGTCTAACTTTAAAAGCTTGAAAACCATTTATTAAACTTTTTGTTATTCAATCATGTCAACTAATACTTTTACATATCAATTAATATGATACAAAATAGACAACAATTTTCAAAAAAAACTATATATTCACATAAAAAAGTTTATACAAACTGCATTATAGAAATTTAATAAAATAAAAAATCGTCTATAATTAACTTTATAATGAAAAAGACTCCGTATATTTCACACTGAAACTTAAATAGGCATCTAAACCTCGATTTGTAAAAAAACAGTATGGGGTAACACGGCAGAGTGAAAGTTAAAGGGAAAAATTAGAACAAAACTGAGTTCTCTCTTGGTCTTTTTGGTGAAAATGTTGTATTCGAATTTGACCTTGAAATTCATCTCTCATCACGCCCAAAAATATTTCAAAAGTTAATAAAGAATAAATAACTATCACGATTGTAGCGATAATTTGATCAAAAATATAAGGACAGGAAATTAAATCGACCCAACATAATACCCTCAATTTCCTCGATCCTTGAAAGCATTGCTTGCTATGAAAGTAAGAAACTTTTTACAATTTGGCAAACAAACGTATTGTATAAGACTTGCCTTCCAAATTAGTAAATATTTCTTTATTTCTTTCAATATTGTTTTTGCAACAATCTGAACTATTTTTTATTTGCTACAGCCATTTTCAAATTCAAAGTTGAAATTACTAACTTAACAACAAAATTACTAATGAAGAATTTACATTATGTAAAACTTTCATATTATATGCTTACTGAAAATTAAAAATATCTTAATAAGTTTTCTTTTCATCAAGATAAGTTTATATTATAATACATATTTGTGCTATACAAAAATTCCCATCACAGAACACTTAGCTTCTTTAGCAGCAGAAACTTAACGCTGCTGTGTTTTGTATGGTAAGTGTAGGGATTCGAAGATCCAATTATAGGTTACGAGGTATTCCACCTGTCTCAGGGATGTCATTGCCTATGCAGTCATCATTTACCATTAGATATATCTTATATTTCCGTACAGTACTTTAACATTAAAGCCCAAAGGTTAAAATGGAATGAAAAATAAATGGAATATTTTAATTATATATGCGTGCATGATCTTCGATTCTAAAGCGGAGGTTCAGTAGACTATGACGATTTTTGTTAGAATACAAGCAATCCTGGCGATTTCATCTACATAAAAATTCAAAATTATTTTGTATATAATTTTAAATTATAGTCGATGGTGGGAAAAAGCTCCTTAAATTTGAAGGTAATTAGAAGCTCTACATCTCGAAATAGTTGGTGATGCAATTACATTTAGGAAAATAAATTAACTCATAATAAAGAGTTAATCTAAACCGCATGGTTTCCAAAAAGCTCTGCGGAACACGCAACATAGTTTTGATTAAAATCCCCGGTCAAAAGTTATAGTTTTATTAGAGTTAAGTTTTCCCTAACGTAAACAAGTTAAAGGAACTTTCCTTAGAGCTAAATAAATGTTTACAGTTTTAACTAGGAAGTTGCTTTTTATTTTTAAGTAAATACGGGTGACATACGAGCTAAAAGTTTACGTAAGCGTAAATGGAACTGGCTCATTGGCATATATATGTCTTCATGTAGGATCAATAAATACAAATGCAGTAACCATACAGAACTCGGTTTAAATATTAATAGTACCAATAATTGCATATTCTGTATTGTTAGTTAAAAAATACGAATTTTTATTATACTTTTGCTATTGGATAACCCGTCTTTACAAGAATATTTTTGGTTGCCATTGTGTAAATGCCACGAGTAGGAAAAAATTACAGGTATTCGCTGGATCTATATCATAATTATACTGCCTAATCTGATATAAAGCCCATTTGATAAAATCTGTGGAAGTTTCGGATGTAATATCAGCTTAACGGGATAATTATAATATAATCAGCCTTCTCTGGTGATTTTTTTTATATATTACGGGTGAAAAATGAGAGTACATAATTTATCTAGGCCCATGTCAAAATCATTCTTGAGCAGAAATTATAATGCACTCATGGGACGTAATATGTAGTACTTCGTCACCAGTAATAAGGCCTCCGGTTAGTTTCTTTCACCTAAAACAACACAAAACACAAAACGACAAAATAGAGTAGCATTGAAGTACTATTTTACGCTTGTACGTTACATAAATTGTTTCTTTTAAAGTTAATAATTTTTTTATCAATAAACTTTAAAGTTCTTATAGAAATTGTTGTGTAACGAAAATATATTTTCCTTAGTCTTTTATTTTTTTATGGCAAGCATCAAAATATTCTGAACACTACAAGTGTTCCTTGGAGCCCTGGCAGTGCAACCGAGCAGTAAAAACTTAGTGGCCATAAGTAAAATTTTTATGTTTAGGGTTATATCTATATTTTGTTTAAGCATATATCATCATGAATGAGTTGCAAAGTATTAAAGTAAAGAAATTTATATTAAAATAAAAACAAAGACTGGTAAACTCCCCAATTTATAGAGCTAATACACTATTTGGTATTTTATTAAAAACATCTCAGTTATTTGAAATTTAAATAAAAGAAGGTTATGGCAGAACTTACCCGGTTAGAAATATATACAAATGTTGTTAATATTTCGAGTCTATATTATCTTTAATTAAAAGGAGCCCTAATGAAAACAAGGACAAAATATTTCTCTTGATGTTAATCTAAACGGTGTCAGTTAAAAGTGATAAAATGTAATAAGACGGAAAACGGAACAGATGCAAAGTACAATTCATGAAGGCCTTTTTGTGAAGATCATATTTTTTGCTGAAAAGGCCAATAGAAGATATAATCTTTTTCGTTATACAACCTTAATGAGAATATTTAAATTATACGTAACAGCAAAATGCTACGTATTCGCGAGTTTTTGATTTGAACCCGAACAAGAGAATAACACACAAGTGTTACTGTGTAACTGTAAATATAATTTAAATATTTTAAATGTACTTATATTTGAAAACCTAATATATTAATTGAATAATCAAATAATACTTCATTATTATAACATCATCTTAAGTATTTTTTTCAATTGTTATTCTTGTTATATAGGGAAGTTAACTTTATCCTTCAATAATTTTTGTATTAATTATACGCTTCGTTCTCATGGCTGATATTATTTTATATATATATTTTCCCATAATTTACGTATATGTAATCAATCAGTGTCACCACTGAAACCATCTACTGTTTGAATTACTACCAAGTGTAAGTGTAAAAATTACATTACATATATTAGGTACAAATAGTGTTTGTTCAATGTAGTGTTGATGTTGTATTATGACGTCACCAAACAGACCCAACGGAAGACCAGCTCTGGTTGTTAATAGCCAGTTTATGCAGAGCTGGGACCGATTCATGACAACTAGCATATAATTTTATTTTCTATTTCATTCTATTAATCATCTAATTCTATGTACTAATGTTATTTTTCTTACGAATAATCAAACTCTTTCTTTCTTTTCTTATTGAAGTTGGATATAGGTGTTTATTATACATATATAAGACGCTACTATATCTACTACATTTACATACAATCTCTTACAATCGGGTGACTCATCTGTTTCTCTAGGTTGCATAAAATAATACAAAATGATTTTTCTTTCGTTTTCCTTTTAAGCACGTTTCAATTTTTATTCACGTTTAAGTTGAGTTTTCGAAACAATTTTCTTCTTTTTCTCGTGTTAGAAGCGTCTTAAGGAATAAAGTGCTTAGTTGTGTTGTATACGTGATTGGCGTGCAAGTTGTCAGATATGTTATTTACGCCACAAGAATAAACGGATGTAGGTAGGTGTATATTCGTTGGTATATATTAAAAATGTAGTGAATAAATACTAATTATATTATTATTTTACATTATGTGGTTATGCCCTGGTTGTATTTTGATGGTACATGAATAATAAGTATAATGAATAATAACGGATACTTTTATTGACGGTTTTCCACATTTCTTATTTCCTAAATATATATTTCGGAAATTGAATTAAAATTTAATTTCCGTTAAATAATGAGAATACCGCCGTGGTCGAAATCAACATCTAAAATTATAGAATTTAATAGAATTAAGCTTTTATTTATAAATGTATATAATATGTTTTTTGTATATAACGCGAGAGAATAAACGTTTATTGGGTCAATTCTTTAATTCAATTCCATTACGTATGTAGCACTGATTTAGCATTTATATAAAGGAAACTTTAACAACGATGCAAAAAGTATTTTCTGCGTGAAATTGTAGCAGAAAGTTGTGTACCGAACTGTGAAACGACGCTGAATTTATTGTGCGTACATACTGTGTTCAGATGCTTCGTAAATTCCTTTATTTTATTTAACGTACATCGGGTACAGTCGCGTGCACTAAGTTATTGCTCTAAAGTTTTCATTAATGATACATGATAATGGGTGATAATTAAAGTGCTATTTATTATATTCTCTACCAATTTACCGATGAACCTAAAGCATCAAGAATCATGAAAAAAAAACTGTTAACTTTTTGCAAATTTTTGTAAAGTACTATTGTTGGTTAAATTATAACAAAAGTATTTTTTTTACATTTGTAATAAATTAATTAATTATAAATATATATATATATATATATATATATATTAATTAAATAATAATTATAATAACTTTGTAATAAGACTAATTGTAGAATTTTGTTTCTAAAATCAGGCTGTGTGCACAGTAGTTCTTTCTAAGTTTCAACAGGAATACAAGTTTGAAGTAAACGAGAAAGTTCGTAGTTAAATTTAGTCCGTTTAAAACTCTCCGTTTCATCAACCTGTGTAACAACATTATGGGAATTCCTAAATTAAGTTATTCTGACTGATTTTTATTATAACTGTTCTGAATGTTATTAAGATTGAGTACTCCACATTAGAACCGTGGTAGCTATGTGTCTAGGCAATCGCTATTATTTTACGGGATGCGAGCATAGTACGATAAGATACCCGTTGCCAGCACCAATTAAATTGTTAATTTCAATTGTAAGTGCTGATTTATTACGTATCAGCAGCGGAAAATATCATCTTGAGGAAATCTGCATGTCTGACATATAAAATAAAAAATATAGATCAGGTCGAGTCATAAGTAAATTCCGAAGCAAATAAGTAGAATCTATTGTTCGCACCTTCCGGCTATAAGTTACTGGGCCAACAAGTTTTTGTTTTCACTATATAGACGAGGCTTCAGATAGTTTTTTGTCAAATGGTTTGTGTGATACGCGTTAAACTAATTTTTAAACTCCGAAATGGAGAGTCAAATCATACATATTCGTCATGTAATTGTATGGGAATTAAAACAAGGCGATAGTGCTAAGGTTACAGCTGAAAAAATATGCAGTGTCTACGGTGAACAACTAATAACTGATCGAGCAGTTAGAAATTGCTTTATAAAATTCCGTTGTGGAGATGCGACCTTAAAAGACGAACCGAGGGCAGGATGTCCGGACGTCCGGCGGCAAACTCTAAAAGGCAATATTGGAGCAAAATCCACGACAATCAACAAAAGTTATAGCAGAAAGGTTGAATACAACACAATCCACTGTTAGCCGGCATCTGGAGAAATTAGGGAAAGTCAGTAAGTTAGGAGTATGGGTACCTCACAATCACAGTGAATGGAATAAAGAAGATCGCATGTCAATCGCCACAAGTCTACTCTCACCGGTAAAAACACACTTCACATTAGAGGACTTAACAATTTAAAGTGTTCACGACCAATCTAACGATAGGTACATAGAAAGAAATTTCAAGGTGACCTAGTGATAATATTAAAACACATGTATAAGGGAGTTAAGTGATCCTTATGCGTTCAACGTCAAAATATGTTAAATAGCCTAAAAAAATCAAATACAATACGTTTATATAATTAATCTTATATCGAAAAACCAGTTTTCGACGATACTTAAAAAAATGTGTGTTTAATGTCTCTTTGCTTTGCCTGAAAATAAAGCGCTTTGTGCCCATATTTGTCTTTCTCTTGATCTCTGTTGAAACACTGCCTGAATCATTTATAACAATGAAATAGGGCGGACAATAAAAATGGTTTAAGCCAAGCAAACAGAGCTAAAGAACGCCGCTTGCAAACACCCACTCCGAGAAATATTAAAATAATTTAACGAATGGAAAATATATAGAGTTATCACCTATTAAAATACCAACATAGAAAATATGTTTAGATTATAAGAGTTCATAACTAACTTTGACGTTTAAGAAAGTTTGCAGTCATTTAGCATATTGGCAATTTTCCTTCGACGTTGATAAATTTACCAGCTTTAACCTCTTCCTTTAACAAAGAAACTATAGCATCAAAGTTTTAATAGTTGTTAAGTCAATAGGCATTTTAACAACTGTAGTCCAACGAAATATTTTACTTAAACGATTTTTTTTTGGGGATTGTGAGAAATTTTTGAATAACAACGTGAAGTAGTATCATAAACCGTATTATGTATTGTGAGTGTATCTGGAAAACCCGATTCTTGAAATCGCGCATTTAGGCCCAGGGGTGACAACGCGTGTCTTGAGTCTTTGTTTCGAATGGATTTAGTAGATATCACAGGCCGTAGTTATTACTTATCTTCGGCTGAACTGTGTGTATAAAATTGAATATAATAAAAACATAGATAATAACAAACGAGCTACACTGCAGAATGAATGGGTCTGCTCGATCGGGGTAGGACCACGCTCTCACAGAATACCAGCGTAAAATAGCAGCATATTGTTGCTGTGTTCCGTCTGGTGAGTGTAGGGATCCGGAGATCTTTTTTACTGGTGACGAGGCATTCCATCTCAGTCCTCAAGGGTAACAAAGCATCTGCATTATTATTCCTTGTCAAGGATGAATGTAGATTTCATGGGCCGCAGGAATCACTAGCCATCGGGTGAACTGTGTGCAAAACAATTATTAATAAAAATATAACCGCTTCTTGAATTAGTGCAAAAAGTTAAGTTTTGAAAAACTATATCTTAGCTATATTAAGGATATTGAAAAAGTAATTAATTAATTATCGGTGGTTTTGTAATCCGTAGCTTAGGTCATAATTCAGTAATTTGAAAAAGTGAGCTTTTAATAGTGCTCAGATATAAGAAAACTTCCCTTTATGTAAACCATAAGTAGAAGTTAGTTTAGAAAAGTTTCATTTTAGCATATAAATAAATAAACGAATGTATGTGCATGCGTTACATCAATTAAAAGCCACGCGGTGAAACGAGATAAGATTTGATAGAGATAACTGGCGGGGAAAGAGTTAGATAACGAGACTTATATTTTTCAACACCATTGTTATTGAGTGAGTGAACATGTTACTGCTTCTGAAACTTGAAACAACAAGAATCGTGGTCATAATCGATCTAAATAACATCATCTGGTACCAAATATTAATTTGAAATTAAACACACACATTTGCTTCTATTGAGTTTCTAAAACGCCGCGATGAACACTTGAATATTACATATGAGTACATCAAAATTAATATTCAGAACTAATAACAACTAAATTGAACCACTTCAAAACTTCGAGTTTCAGCAAACTAAAGCTTTTCTCTGATTGATGTAATATTGGGGCTCATTATTAAATTCATTACGTAACTGAAGTAATATCATAAGTGTTTTCATATTAATACTATTATACTAAGCCTACTATAACCTAGTAATCAAATTAATTAATTAATGTATGGCAGGTTCCGGGTTCGATTCCTAGTCGAACCTTTTAATTTTTTGGCATCAGAGGGGAATCTTGAAAGTTAAGCAGGGTATCTTGAATATTCTGGGAAAGACGGGGTGATATGAGATTAGTATCCACTAAAACCAAGGAGGGTGGCCGCCCATATTGCATTGGGAGGGGCTCCAAGAAGCATCTAGGAAAGGTACGGTAAGGAAAGGACATTCTGCACTGAGCCTAAGCAAGGGAGGTCTCACCTAGCTAACATCCTTGCTGGATTTGACCTGGATTGGACCCGGGGATTGATCTCAAACACTGGAACAACTGACTGTTCATAATATTTGTAAGCGCAGTTTTGCGTTAAAGCAAATTCTTAGCGATATGGTATAAAATCCAGACAAAACATTTTTGATAATATAAGTCTACCAACACGTACTGAATCCATTGCTTATAAAGTTAAATAAAAATCTATTTGTCGATTGTTATTTAAAACCTACGACTATTAGATCTTTATAACCCACTATATATTTTCTATATCTTTATTTATATTTACAAAGTTTGACTGCTTTTTAAAACATCAACCTCAAATCCAGATTTTAGTAAAGTTTAGTAACGAATAGTCTAAAGATACCTTTAAAACATAATCTTTAATGCGATGCTAACAATTGTACTCAATATAATTAATTATTAGGAGAATCGTGGTAACTCTTTCACTTCTACTTTAACGCCTGCCATGGGACCTATACGTTTATTTTTCTTCTCTGTTATTATAATTAAAAAATGAATTAGACTCCCACTCATATCTAACTATTACATACGGTTATATTACAAGAACATTTGACACATAAACAAGTGACTTCTAACATCGCACGCACAAAGACAAAACTGCTTGCTACCTAGAATAATTTTACACATGACTGATATTTTTCCGATTTCACGAAATGAATTTTAAATAAAATAAGTCTGCGACAAAAAAAGCAGTAAAGGGTCTAAAGAAGAGAAGCAACTGATAGAAAAAACAGAAAAGGGTCTAAAGAAGAGAAGCAACTGATAGAAAAAACAGAAAAGGGTCTAAAGAAGAGAAGCAACTGATAAGAGAAATAGAATCCGTGTTCGCCTATTCAGCGTAACACTTTTGAAACTTTTGTCGTATCCGAGTCCTGAGATATTCAATAACATTTTTGTCTTTAAAATATTTTCATATTTAAAATTGTATGATTTTATATTCTTTTTAAGAAAATAAATTACGCTTATTAAGATCTTGTTTTTACAATTTTTGTTTGTTTTTATTGTTAATTTATATTAGAGTTAAAATTTGCAATAAAGAAATTAATTAAGAGTGTAAATAAAAATTAAGCGGGAGTATAAACAAGTCTTATAAAAATCATAATGATGGAATATTACCAATGGACAAAATATGCAAATATATATTTTAATTAACATAGTATATTTTATGTTTTTCTTTAAATATTACACGAACTGCTGCTTAGAGATTTTCTCCAAATAAAAATACCCTATGTCGCAATTTGTACTCAGGGTCGATTTCCATACGATATACGATACGAGACGATAATAAATTATATTAATTATAAATATTAAATGTAGTTTTACTGAAAAATATTGTTCAATAACCTGACATTAGACAGGAAACATCTAAATGATCAACGTTTTAATACAAATATTTTTTATTGTATTTAGTTACCTCTTTTTCTATTACCCCGGGGCCCTGGCCATGACGTCAGCCGAGAAGGCCATCTATCGTCACTCATTCTCGCTACGTGGCCCGCCCAATGCCTAGAGGAAGACCTAGGAGCGAATGGGCTGACGGCTGGTAAAATGTGGAAAGAAGGCGCCACAGATAGAATCTACTGGCTATCTTTGGAGGAGCCTTTACCCTCAAATAGAGGGGTTCACGCTAATTTAAAATCAATAATATTCAAATAATTCAATAATAATATTTTTAAATTCAATTCATGATAATTTTCATTTTCCATATTCAAGTATAAGTATTGATAAATTAAAATATTGTATACTAAAAATACTCTAAAATTCTGAATATGTTAAATGTTTAAATTTATTAAGTGTGAAATAAAAGGCTTTTTTATTTTTATTTTATTTATTTAGTTACATTTTCCGACCTTCACAATCCGGGGTTGAGACCAACATTCCATGATTCATTGACAATTCATATATAACACAAGATAAATATTCTTTTTTCACGTTTGACCAAGCAAACTTCTTTTTATTAACATTTAAAAGTGATATCTGGAAATAAATTTAAATAAGAAGTAAAAGACATCTTATATTGTGAATCGTTTTAGGTAATACATATAATTGTATTAATAAGTAACGTACAGTTTTTATAGTTTAATAAGTACTCAGTACGGCTTCGACAATAGATAGTTTTTTCCCATAAATATTTGTAATAATAGTGTTTTTTCCTTTGTGATTTATTTACAATATTTATGTTTCAAATCAGTGATTGTAATTTGTTCTTATTTAGAAAAAATACAATTGTATATAATTATAGGGTGTATTCAGAATACACCATTGTATAATATTCACGTCGTAAACCAACAAAATGCTATTTTGTAATTACATGAATTAGGCTATAATAATAAGATATAAAAGAATAACAAAGGATAATTGAGACTTCGTGCGTAATTAAATGTGTATAATAAATGACGCGTTCGTTAGAAGAAATAATTGACCCAACAATTGTTTCTTGAATCACAGTGGCCCCTAATTATGTATGTCGTATTTATTTTTGGAAATACAGGTTATTGGTGGTTTAATTTCTGACATTGTCACAACTCGTGCCCAATGGGCACATATTTAACCTGATGGTAAGTGGTGACCACGGTGCACGTGCGTTGTCAGGCATGACGATTGAGATGGAATCTCTCTTTACCTGTATTGGGTCCTCTGTTAGTCCTCACCCAGTCAAAGCAGCCCATTCATGGTGTAGCTACAACTAGCTGTGGCGTAAGCTCTACCACTGTTTAATGATTTATGTAAAAATGTCAGTTTGTCACAATCAGGCCAATTGTGCAAATTAGTAGACTATAAATATTAAGTCCTTATGAAATTAGCGTATTAAATGGAAAAAGTAAAAACTATTTTTTTATGTAATTATATATTTAACCAATTGAAGTATGTATGTACCATTATTATCTGTGGACTTTCACAATTTTATAGATAGTTCATTGATTCCATTGCTAAAAGAATTTTGGGAGCGAGAATCAATAAAATATATGAAAGCCGATGACGCATATCAACCAGCCAGCGTCATCGGAATTGCATTTTTTCCTTTCAAGAAATTGTGCAAATTCCGAGGAAAGTGGTAATCTGTTGGAGCAAGGTCCGGGGTATAGTGAGTGTCGGAGACATTTCATTGTTTCAAGTGTTTTTAAGTGTTTTCAATTATATTGTTTTGTCACTCACACCGAAGCCTGCCACCAACTGTGAAGTGGTTTGCGATGAATCCGCTTCTACCTCCTTTAATTCTTCATTGTCAACTTGCAGCGCTGGTGCCACGGTGGAACTCGTACTCGTAAACAACGCGTTATTACAGGCTTTCCATTTTGTTAACAGAAGGATGTCAAAGAAAAAACAAATGACACGAAAACAAAATGATTCACTAAATTCGAAACACAGATACACAAGCCTAAATTTGAACTACATTTTAATTTGGAATTCCTAACAAAACGCCCGATTATTTAAGATCAAAGAACGCCTCGTCACCAGTAATAAAAGTCTCCGGATCCCTACACTCACCAGACGAAATACAATACAATACAATACAAGCAATAATATATTGCTGTTTCATGCTGGTATTCTGTAAAGGCGTTTTGCTACCTCGGTCGAGCTGACCTATTTATTTTGCAGCTAGAAACAAACTGCAGTGTAGCTCTACCACTGTGGGAAATGATGAATACGTTTGTCACTTCCAATATTATAGAAAAAAATATATTAAAAGGTGCAGCTTATGTGGGCCCTGTTGGACACAGCTCATTTCTGTCGATATAGGACATAAGAGTATTATACCATGCAGCTCTAGGGCTACTAAATTTCCCTTCACATATCAATGGAAATAGATGGTGCGTTTTTAAAGGCAAGATCTTATAGTGTGTTTACCTATAGGCCGGTGATGGTGAATATTTGATACTATTTCAATAAATGCTACCTTTTTTTCTTCTGTCTTATAACGGGCTGTATTCTGAAGTGACCGCAAGTAAGCTGAATCAGAAGGTTAAGTTATATTTTCAACATTTAATAAAAGATGATAAAAAACTTAAAGTTGTAATAAGTACATCATATTAATTTTAATTCACTTTTAATGGATTAGCCAAGTGTTATATAGTTCACTTGACACGTGGAAGTAAAATATTTGTTTTAAGCGCCGTTTAGACTATACGTGAAATAATTCATATAAAACACATTATTTATTAGTATGTTAAGTCAGCGGGCCTTGGATATAAGAGCGGCTTAGTCAATTTCATTAAAGTATCACTATAAATATAAACGCTAAAACGGTAATGCATCTTTAAAATGATATTTATTTTCTCCTTATTGATTGTAGATCGAAGTCAACGTAGTTTGAGTACCTGACTTTTGTGTGAGTTTTGGGTTATATTCTCATCTGAGGAACAATATTTCCCTTCCTTTTTTTTGTTGGTGTTTTTCTTGTCGTACTTTTTCGAAATTTATTATATAATTTAACGGAATAAGGGAATGGAACTATTGACTACCGATATTTGTGCAAATAGTTATATCATTGCTATATATCCTGCGCAGTTGGCGTCATCTGGTTATAAAAAAATATCATAATTTTTTCAATTCATCACTGATCCACTGATGAATACAGGACTCTACAGACTGGTACAATGCTTGATCTTGAGTCAACTGCATCCATTGACTTGCCGCAGACCGCTTGTCGGAGGCCTGGTCCTTTGAGGTCTGTCCGTTCCGTTAATCCTACTACGGATATCCAAATTTAACCAGATATCGCAGTGTTTTAAATCTAAAATCTCTCTCTCTGATGAGAGCATATAAAACAACAAATAGACCTGATGGTCTAAATATTTTTTTATATGCTCCGTATTATTAAAACTGTATCCAAACTTTCCTTCATTCTTATGGCTTACAAATTATATCATATTACGGAAGGGAAAGAGAAATTATGTTATATAACTGTTGTCGAAAATATAATCATATAAATCCCATCAGAAAGATATCTATAATTATATTAAACAAAAATGATCTTATCACTAGAACTAAAATGTTGCTAACAAGCATTCCAAAAATACCAAATCCTGGCAAGTTGTGACTTTGAAAATATTTGAAACAAGATCACAATGATTAATTAAACTTTTAAGCAATATTATATTTGTTATTAGATATACTTTCATAATAATGTAGTCAATAATTACTATACATACCTTAAAACCTTAAAATAGTTTAAATTATTATTATATACTATAGAGGAATCAACATACTAGTACTTTACCGATAATTCCTTTCAGTGTACCTACACATCATCGCGAGACCGTTCCGGTCACGTCCCAAAGGAGCTATTTTAATCAATCTTCGTTCCCATTCATTTTATCAGTCTGGAGAGTCATATTTCTTGGGAGAAGAAGAAAACCTTTTTAACGATGTTTTTAAATTGAATTCTATGAAGAAAGGATACATATAAGTCTCATGAATTTTCTGGATACAATACATCTTACAACATTGATAAATCTTGGAGTTGCTACTCTTTTAGCTGTTTGATTATATTTTTTAATCGGATCTTTCTAATGTTAGTAATGTCTCGTGGTTTTTATACATACGAATAGTGTAACGCGCACTACCTTTAAATCGGTTACAAAATCGAACTATATAAACACCATTCTAATTTTTATATACAAGAGATTTGAGAGATTCAAATGCACGAAAATATTATTTCAATTTAAGTTTTAAGTTAGTACTCACCGGTTTTTTCTATATGCGCATTTTTGATATGGGCAGTGACCGTTCCCATTTCCATTTACATTTTTCAAGTCAGAAAGAAGTTCGTTCTAACCTAAATTATCACCATTCATTAGCTTATTAATTTACTAACTCAATGACGTTTAGGTTCTATTGTAATTATAAAACTATCAATGTATCAACGTACATAATACACACATAATGACACAAAATACATGTCTGAGAATATCTTGTATATGAAAATTTACAGTATTTAGAATACCTTGTACACAAAAATAATAACTAACTTAAAATAATAACTAGTTTAACTTTGACCGAAAGTTCATTGAAATTTGCCAAGGGAAAACTTCAGTGGATGACGCATTACAAGTCTCAAAGGACAAGTCTCGGCAGCTGTATAGATTCTGTTGATGTTGATGCTGTTAGCCTATGCGACTGTTACAGCTTCATTGGACACAGTGCTCACGGAAAAGAGTGGTCCGTGAGCTGGTTAGAGAGTTTTCTCGGCAGCTAGAGTTGAAGTGTCAGTTTAATAAAACTTTTTGGTAAGGGCAGTGAATGAAGAACCTTTTTCACGGCTCTTTCAAATCATATTGTGCTGTTTAGAAGAATTAGAAAAAGCTGTGAAAAATATATTGCTTTTTAAAAACGTCAATAAAACGTATACGTTTTGCAAAGACATCGGGACAGGGGTTCATGAATATAGCTCTAACAGCTTTAACTGTCGCTCTTATGTCATTTGATAGCCGGTGCACAATGTGATGATGACCTATTAACAGATAAATATTTTATATTTAAAGATATAGAGAGTAAACTCTATATCTTTAATTCACCTTATTCTATGTTACATCTAAAGTAACCGTTAGTGTGCTATAAAAAAAACGTAGTTATTTTAAAGCAATAAAAATGTTAAGATCCTTTCTAGGTATTATTATAACATCATTGCCGTAAATTTTTGATTGATTAGGTTCACAAATTTCTGTCAACCCGCTTAGCTATTATAATTCAAAATAATTTTTATATGTTACCTAAATTACGACGACGTCATTATTCTACATTTGCATTGTCATCACACAATTGTAATCAATCATGTTTCAAACGAGGTCACTGTTTAATTTAGCTAGAATCTGTCTATTATTGTTGCGGTTCTCGTTAATGAGAAAGCAATTAAAACGTCAACGTGGTGTACTAGTCTCTATCATTATTATACGACGTGACAGAGCCAAGTTACTTAAGAAATTGGCTGTAGTACGAATTACTTAATGCCATCCAATAGAAGTCCTGGTAACGAGACATTGTATCGTAATTCTTAATTTTGCTTTCGCATGCAGCTATTTTTATCATTTATATAATTAGTCTGACTTTAAATTATTTAGAAGCGTCTGCTTATAGTTTAAGGTACGGTCTTCGAATCGGTCTTATGGTCGTAGGTTGTTATTAATGCCTTTCGATTGTTGAAGAGACTCGACAAGAGTTTTAAGTTTACTTGTAATGGCTAACCGGAATGTTAGGAATTTTGTCCTCAATACTGTGGTACTGCCTTTAACTATGCTTTAAGATCGTAAATCGATCAAAAAATCTTCCTACCCATGCGCTGGTAGAAACAAAAATGTTTAAATGTAAAAAAAAGAGTTCTAATACAAAAAGCAACAAGATGAAATGTATACTTTTACTATACTTTATCTAAAGAAGATCACATCTTGTTGGAAAAGTGCAACGGTGTCATCATCCTGCATCAAACATGATTTGGTGGTAGAGAGACCCCTTTCAAGGAGTCACGAAGCTTCATTTTTATGAAAAGGAACTAAAGATTGCTGGCAAAGTTTATCAAGAGACTGTGTTGGATCATTTAGTTTCTCTTTGATTTTTTTAATTTAATTTTTTTAGAAAGTAAAGAAAAATTCTCGTAGTCAAAAGTTACTTACAACTCAAGCCTGACTCGGGGACAATATTCTGGATTTTAAAAGAGCTGAAGGATTCACATTGTTCCAACATGATCTGATCATGTGACCAGATGGACTACAAATCGTGATGAGCACTAGAAGATATGACCTGCACAAAACGTCACTCCGATCTTTTTTGATTATGTGGTAAACTTATTCAGTACTTCAAAAAATATTTACAGCTAGCAATCACTGCATTTTCAATGACGATGTAGTACTTCCATATAGCACTTCGCCTCCATGGGAATGCGCATATAAGGAAGCACACAGATTCACTACAACTATAGATTTATTGGAAATGTGGTAGTTTTCTGACTTAAACACAAAAGTATTTTGATTAGATTGTTATATTATTATAAAGGTTGTTGAAAAAGAGATATAGTATTTCATGGCAAGCGTAGCGAATCCGGAGCCTTGAGTAGAAGATGACATCTTTTATTATTTTACTATGAAAATATAAGAAAATAAAAATTTGAAGTCTAAATATGAAATGTAACGAAAATTCTTAGTAATTTATTTTTTGTTAACATCTGTACGTTTACAACACGTACCCTGCAATGAGGTTCGTGGGAGCGGTCTAGAAACAGCAAAAGAAACTTCGCTGGTACGCAGACTTACCGGTAGAAACTATTATTTTTTATTCTATTACTAATTATAATATTTTATTACCAAACCACATACGTAAAAGCCCTAACATGTAATAAACGAAAATTCTTTATTTCTTTGACGTTACTTCTTTTACGTTTATAACCCGTACCGTTCCATAACTGCTAAAATAACAGCAAAGGAAACATCGCAGGTACGCAGACTTACCAGTAGAAACTATTATTTTTTATTCTATTACTAATTATAATATTTTATTACCAAACAACACACGTGAAAGCCCTAACATGTAATGAAACGAAAATTCTTTATTTCTTTGACGTTACTTCTTTTACGTTTATAACCCGTACCGTTTCATAACTGCTAAAATAATAGCAAAAGAAACATCGCAGGTATGCTCTTTTCTGTGAAAATATCATATTTATTATTTTGTTTTAGAAGTACTACTAGTAAAATAAAATTTTGTGGTAAAAGTCTATCTATTCTTCTAAGTTGCAAAAAGTATTTTGCTCAGATGGCATACAATCATGTTTCGTGGCAATCAGCGATGAAGAATACGGCGTCATTGAACGTATTATGAGCTTAGATGACAATCATGATTTATCCAAGCATATATCATAATAATGTAACATTCAGATTATGCAATAGTTTGAGGTACTCGGAATTTAAGGTAAGTGGAAGCGTTTAAAAACATTGCTCATAGTATGTGGTGACGGTAACCCTTTTTTATCGTGGAGAAATGCCTACGAATGCCCGCCCTCACGGAGGACAAGGGGTGGTAACGGTAACCCATACAAACCTATCATGGGATTACAAACCTATCCATCCTCAATAAGGATTCAAGATGCAAGTGCGTTGTCACCCATAACTAAGATTTAGTGGTTGGTCCAGTGACTTGGTCTTCTTTAGCTGCTACTTTACGTTTATATCCTGTAAGGGCTTCCGCGGTCGAGCCAACCTATTCATGATATAGCTAGAAGCAAGCTCTGTCGTGGTTCTACCAGTTTTATTAAATTAATCGTCTCTGTTAATCGTACATCCAATTGAGTTGGTACTTTGTACAGTTGTTGTAATTACTGCGGAGAAGTTTCTAGCATAGCACCATCAATCATAAAAAATATTCCAAAAAACACATGAAAAGACATTAAGTTAAAAAGTTATAAAAAGAAAGAAAACGGAAAACATTTTAAATGCTTTCATCGTCGATTCGATTCGCCTTGTGGAAGATAAGAATGTCAGTGAAAAACCACTACAATGAACATACTTTCCAAATCATTTCCTTCAAAGAAACACTTTCAGTTAGATATTGTGTTAGATAGTATGTCTGCGCATTAAAGCAATCGTTATACTTTAGAAATGACAACTGCCTCATTCGACGTAGCGCACGATCTTCTTTGTAATATGATATATTCTTAATAAAGAAAAAGTATTATATAACAGAAATGAAATATTGGCGCGTACGAGATTCGATTAATTCACTATTTCTCGTAAGTGTTGACTGTGACAATTTTTAAGTCATTATCATATATCTCAGACGTGAAATTCGAAAAACTGATCGAAGAGCGGTAGCACCTTCTGAGGTGCCAAACATCCAATCGTAGAGAACCTGCGAAAGATACTTATAACACTAAAAAACAAGTAACACTAAAATGAGTTATCACAAATTTTCACTGGTAGACCCAAGCTGGTGCTAGTTCCTGCCTGCAGCATGAATGGGTTAGATGAGTTGAAAAAAAACCACGATTCACCATATTGTTATTTATATTGATAATATAGTACAGGAGCTAATGTTACAAGGATTTATATATTTAAAGGGACTTCGCCCCTATTAGAGTGACTTTTTATTTTACTGTGTGAGTAACCGATTTTACACTATGACGTGGGTTATCGGGCAAGGAGAGGATAGTTCTAATAAAATATGGCCACTTTATGATTACACTGCTATAATAATTAACTTTGACAATATTACAATTAAAATTAAGATTATATAAGATGAATGAAACAATTTCTGACAGATATTATGACGTCCGCCGAACACGTGGATGCGTGCGCGCTCACTCCTAGACTAATTAATTCCCTTACGCTCACCAGATGGCCGCCTCTCCAGAGTTCGGCGTTACGTCAGAGTGACAACTCTGTTCCGTTTGGAAATTACAAATTATGAGAATCAATTAAAACCCGATTTTTGTCAAAACAATTTCCGATGCGCCGTCATATTTATACCAATAAAAGCAAAATATAGATCCATATATAAACTTTGTTATTATTGTTTACTAAATAAGCTAGTGCTTGACTAGTAGCCCATTAGCTGTTAAATGGTGATCTAGTAATTGAACGTTAAGTGAACTAGTTTTATAAATGCCTATTTAATCACTCGTCTTTTGAGGACACCCAATGTGTCCTATTTGAACGGAGAACTTAGGAAAAATCAATATATTCTTACACTTAATAAACGAGGAAGCATTAGGCTTCGTCGTTTTACGTCCAGGTATGTCATAATCATAAATATATGGTCATCACATATCACAAGCCATGTGCATCTGGTAGCTAAATGCTAATTTGAGGTGTAGTCTATCTGTGTTTTATGATATAACTTTATTAGATTTGCTACCTTTTCACTACTTTACAAATGAGTAAAGTAACAAACAAATAAATGATAACAAACACGTTATGTTATTACAGATAGTGGACTAGATGGTATGTTATTTATATCCCGTACACTCCTACCTCAATGAGGATTGGATTAGATACATTATTACCCAAAGAATTAATATGAAATAAATTGCTATATAACAGCTATTACTGGACGTTTCGTTACTTTCTCTGAACAGTCCAAATAGGTACATCAATCTAAACACCTACATATTAATTAGGCCATTGTAGCCAGAACTAACATATAATTGATAGAATATACGTGAAACGTCGTAGAAGTAGACCAGTTGCACGACACGACTACACAAATATAGCCTGCCAGAACTGAATATACCTATGTAACAAGGTTGATTAAGAAGAGGAAAGATTGATTAGTTTCATTGGTGAGAGAAGCATTCGTTGTAGAAATCCCTTATCAAAAATTCTTCCATAATTTAAAACCATTTGTGTTTATGATAATTGAAAATATTTCTTCTATATAATTTAAAAATTTGTAATTCTATATAGTTCTATAGAATGTACCTTAGAAAAAGAAATACAAGCCTTTTTGATTGGCCCATCCTCAGTTAATACGTTGAAACGATCGGTTTGAGAGTGTGTGATGTTGGATTACGGCTACCATTAATCTGTAAAAGAATATGATGGCATCAATATATTCCATTTTTTTGGAGCAATGCAGTTTTTCATAAATTAAAACTACAGTTTTTTCTTATACACAAAACAAAAACTCCGCCAAGCGCTATTCATATAAAAGCTCTACAAACGTTTGTGTTTCATAAAGGCAAGGCTGACAGCTGTGTACCGTACAATAACATACACTGTTTATGATAACATGGCTTTGCTCCGTTCCTTTGAGAAAAGAGAAAGAAATCTATACCTACGTGATTTTGACTTAAACCAGAGCGTTTGAACATATTGCTATCATTGTGTTAATAAGAATTTAATCACATCAATATATTTCGTCATAAACGGATACTATTTAGTAATGTTTCACCGTGTAGCTCCTAATTTTTATATTATTTTATTTTATTTGGGGCAACAAACAATAGTATAATGTATATTACACGGAAAATAAACATAACATAAATAAGTGATAGACAATTGTACAATCAACTACGTTATCCACATCTTGCTCAAGTTGTGTTGTTTGCATTTATTACTTGGCAATGATGGGCATATTATAAACCATATATGTATAAAAGATTTTACTTAGTACATTTTTCATCTGTGATAAAGAAGATGCAAAAATATCTAGTATATGGGTAAATCTGTCGTTAAAAATTGATACCAATCTGCACAGCGGTGTGCGTTTCCCAGCGTGAGTGTGACAAACACTAAATGCGAACACGAATAAGTCCATTAAAGGCAATTTTCCTAAGAAGTTGTTCATGATCAGCTTTGTCAAAAGCTTTCCAGAAATCGGTGTAGACAGTATCTGTTTGTACTTAATTATCCATATTATGAAATAGTTCTTCTACAAAAAGTGATAAATTAGCAAAATACAGGCCTACGTTTCCAAAGACGTGTTGCTCTGTAATAATAGTATTATGATGAATAGTTTATATTTCGTGAGGGACTTGTCCTCACAGAGTTATAGCGTCCAAACGACGCATAGAATTGAAATAAGACGGTAATTTTCAACATTTTGTTTTGAGCATAAGAGTGTATGGATGGGTACAATAATATCTCGTTTCCACATCTCAGGAAATGTGCCTTCTAACGTACATTTATTGAATAGAATATGTAGAGGCTTACAAATATTTTTTTAAGTAAGAGTAAAAAAATTGTAGGTAGGCTATCCGGTCCTGCACATTTGATGTAATCTAAGCACGTAAGAGCCTTTTTTTTTTTTTAAATAAGTTATTTTAATTTAGTTGCCATTCGTGATAACCACACTATTACTAACAAAATCAAGAGATGGTTTCCATGTATTTTGACATAAAGTAGACGTTTCGTACACTGATTGAAATAACGTAGAAAACATATTACAGATATCATAAGGATCACTGAAGGACTTATTATTTAACAACATATTAGATGTTACACCTGGCCTACCCCTAATATTAGAAACAAAACTCCAAAAAACTTTCATGTTATCAGGAACGGTGTTCTCTAGGGACTTTTTATATCTAGAATATTCCTTTACACATTGTTTGTGAAATTTAGATCTATATAGAGAAAATATTTTGTCATCTGAAATATTATTGAATTTTTTCCACTTGACCCATGTTTTATTTTTACTTTTCAAAATATGGAATAACGATGGTGAAAACCATTTAGGACAGTTTGATGATCTTAATATTGATAGAGGTGTGTTTTTTGATTAAGCCGTATATGATTTCATAAAAATTATTTGTTACCTGCTCTACTGAAAACGGAGAGTAATAATTACTCGGTAACAGATACTTAATTCAATTCTAACTGAAACTAACATCTTGCACTTAAACTTGCAATTGAAACCGTACGCAATTAAAAAATATCAAAACTACTTACTATAAAAAAAAACTTTCAAATATTGTTATCTAAGCCACACATACACTTAGACCCAAACTCTGTTGAAGTCTTGTGTCACACATCCTCAAGGACTTAAATAGTAGCTTTATATGACTTTTGATTTTTTTTTTTGATTTGAACACTAAGATGGTTGAAACGTAAACTGTTTAGTTGTGTTTATCAATGATTTTACATATTTTTTTCGGTTGTAGAACAACGCCACAGTTAGATTTAGCTGCTAAATTATTAGATAAGCTTGACTGTGGAAGTACTAGGCCATTATGGAATATCAGCGTAAACAGTATAACGCTGCTGTGTTTCTTATGGGAAACAGAATATCCAATTACAGGTTATGGGACATTCCATCTCAATCGACAAGTGAAAAATGAATAATTGTACAGGATGAAGGCTTTCTTCCTAATTACTTACTGATTTATGGACCACAAACATCACTATCAGATGAAGAGTGTGCTCGTTTATCTACTTCATTTTTATAAAAAAATAATACCAAGGCAGTTGCGACATTTTTACGAGTTTTACAGTTTGTTATAAAGTGAAGCAATTATCATTTTCTCCCAACAAGGAAGGTAATATATAGTTGCATAAAAAACAAGAGTAAATAAAATTAAAATAAATAATATGTTTTATATTAGATAAATGATAGATAAGGATTTATTACTATTTATTAGATAAACTAAAAATATAAAATATACCTAAAAATAAATAATATAAGTAAAATAAGCTTTGCTCGATTTGTGGTTCCTTCAAGTTTAAGCATTTCCTAAATTGTATTGAATTTGTCACCCATTTTGAAGAAAACATTAACATGAGGTTTACCTTTTAGGCATCCGTTTCTCATATTTTTTATTCTTGTGAAATTTCTTTTCAATTGTTTTTAACTTTTTCTGTAATATTTTGCTATAACTTAATTGAATGATTCCATGACAATTCCAATATAAAGGAGTATTAATATTGACACTAACTTAAGCTACATTTTTATATATACACGAAAGTTTTGAAGAATATTGCTAAGGATAAAAATTTGTCATATTATGGTAGTGTAGACATAGAGTGAGGAAGAATGAAAATATACAAGTTATTGGTCTTTGGTGATTAAAATAGTGTCGAAAATTTTAAAATGTTTAAAATTTTGTCTCCTTTTCATACAAATTTACACCAAAAATTAATCCGTTTTTATTCCTTTTTTCCTTTAAGAAATATATATTACATATATGGTGTACGTGTTTACAAATTAAAAATATACTATTTTAAATTAACGAATGAGGAAACAAACGCTGAACAATACTTTCGGCAACACTGACAAAATTAACACAAAAGCAGCAAAATTAAGATCAAGTCTGTCGGTGGAAGCCTTTACAGTACATTGGAGCCGTTCTGAAGCCTCCGTACAAAAGTACATTCACATTTATAATATCTCAACCTTGCTTTTTATTTTGTACGTGTGTATTTTCTGTAGCCGTTTTTATTTTGTTTTTTTCCCTTTATTTTTTTAAGAAGCGTAGTCTGTTTCAAGTTTATGTGATAACTATTTTAAGTCTATTGATAGTCCAATTATTTACTTATCCCGTTATTTATTTATTTACTCTTTATTGTATTAACCTTAACAAAGCTAAAAGTTCACAAAGGGCGGACTTAATGTCAAAGACATTCTATACCAAATATATGCATTATAGGTGTGGCAATAAACTAATTAATAAAAAGAAAAAATAACTAATGCAAGCAATAAAACGTACACATATAGATATTAAATACGTAATACATATACACGTATACATACATATATATATATATATATAAATATAAAATTATATACATAATAGAATACAATACAAAAGCGGTAGCTACCAATAAATTCCATATGTGGATGATAAATGTATCTGGCTTTCAAATAACTTAATTAAGTAATCACTTAAATTATGTAATCATTATCTCAACGTTCTACTTAAAGTGTTACATGACGAGTCTATAATGTAAATTTTCTGTACAAAATAACCAGTGCCATAGGTCCCATGAACGTTCAAGCTTTAGTTGTTCTTTTTTTATCCCAGACTTCTTTACTGTAAATTTTTGCCTTTAGTAAAATCTTTGAGAGCTCTTGTCCACGTATAGAACTCCATTTCTTATAATGTATTCTTTGTGCATAGGTTGATTTCACCGTTTTCATTATAGCATTATATTATCACATTACTCGGAGTCGTATATTCATTAAAGAAAACTGTCTAGGACTAAATGGTTTGAAGTAAAATAAAAAACAAAGTAGAATTTAACTAAAATATTCTCTAGTTCTCTTGTTTTATAACAGTTAACCTTTGATAAGGAGTTTCTTTAGGAAGCCTTAAAATTAATTGAAGCAGAAAACGTGTAGGAAAAGATAAGTCCAATATGGTAGTAGATTACAGAATTTGAAGATTTAGAAATCATCAGATCAGATTAAGAAATTGACGACTGGAAATATTGGTAGCTACCGCTTTTGTATTGTATTCTATTATGTATGTAATTTTATATTTATATATATATATATATATATGTATACGTGTATATGTATTACGTATTTAATATCTATATGTCTACGTTTTATTGCTTGCGTATTAGTTATTTTTTCTTTTTATTAATTAGTTTATTGCCACACCTATAATGCATATATTTGGTATAGAATGTCTTTGACATTAAGTCCGCCCTTTGTGAACTTTTAGCTTTGTTAAGGTTAATACAATAAAGAGTAATTAAATAAATAACGGGATAAGTAAATAATTGGACTATCAATAGACTTAAAATAGTTATCACATAAACTTGAAACAGACTACGCTTCTTAAAAAAATAAAGGGAAAAAAACAAAATAAAAACGGCTACAGAAAATACACACGTACAAAATAAAAAGCAAGGTTGAGATATTATAAATGTGAATGTACTTTTGTACGGAGGCTTCAGAACGGCTCCAATGTACTGTAAAGGCTTCCACCGACAGACTTGATCTTAATTTTGCTGCTTTTGTGTTAATTTTGTCAGTGTTGCCGAAAGTATTGTTCAGCGTTTGTTTCCTCATTCGTAAATTTTAAATAGTATATTTTTAATTTGTAAACACGTACACCATATATGTAATATATATTTCTTAAAGGAAAAAAGGAATAAAAACGGATTAATTTTTGGTGTAAATTTGTATGAAAAGGAGACAAAATTTTAAACATTTTAAAATTTTCGACACTATTTTAATCACCAAAGACCAATAACTTGTATATTTTCATTCTTCCTCACTCTAAGTCTACACTACCATAATATGACAAATTTTTATCCTTAACAATATTCTTCAAAACTTTCGTTATTAAAAAATGTAGCTTAAGTTAGTGTCAATATTAATACTCCTTTATATTGGAATTGTCATGGAATCATTCAATTAAGTTACAGCAAAATATTACAGAAAAAGTTAAAAACAATTGAAAAGAAATTTCACAAGAATAAAAAATATGAGAAACGGATGCCTAAAAGGTAAACCTCATGTTAATGTTTTCTTCAAAATGAGTGACAAATTCAATACAATTTAGGAAATGCTTAAACTTGAAGGAACCACAAATCGAGCAAAGCTTATTTTACTTATATTATTTATTTTTAGGTATATTTTATATTTTTAATTTATCTAATAAATAGTAATAAATCCTTATCTATCATTTATCTAATATAAAACATATTATTTATTTTAATTTTATTTACTCTTGTTTTTTATGCAACTATATATTACCTTCCTTGTTGGGAGAAAATGATAATTGCTTCACTTTATAACAAACTGTAAAAATGTCCCAACTTCCTTGGTATTATTTTTTTATAAAAGTGAAGTAGATAAAGGAGCACACTCTTCATCTGATAGTGATGCTTGCGGTCCATAAATCAGTAAGTAATTAGGAAGAAAGCCTTCATCCTGTACAATTATTCATTTTTCACTTGTC
This sequence comes from Teinopalpus imperialis, assembly GCA_029286865.1. NCBI lineage: Eukaryota > Metazoa > Arthropoda > Insecta > Lepidoptera > Papilionidae > Teinopalpus > Teinopalpus imperialis. Next base: position 3,704,808 of record JAGSMU010000006.1, read on the forward strand.
GATTGAGATGGAATGTCCCATAACCTGTAATTGGATATTCTGTTTCCCATAAGAAACACAGCAGCGTTATACTGTTTACGCTGATATTCCATAATGGCCTAGTACTTCCACAGTCAAGCTTATCTAATAATTTAGCAGCTAAATCTAACTGTCGCGTTGTTCTACCACAGAAAAAAATATGTTAAATCATTGATAAACACAACTAAACAGTTTACGTTTCAACCATCTTAGTGTTCAAATCAAAAAAAAAAATCAAAAGTCATATAAAGCTACTATTTAAGTCCTTGAGGATGTGTGACACAAGACTTCAACAGAGTTTGGGTCTAAGTGTATGTGTGGCTTAGATAACAATATTTGAAAGTTTTTTTTTATAGTAAGTAGTTTTGATATTAAAATGAAAGTAAATTTGATAAATGTATCTGGCTTTCAAATAACTTAATTAAGTAATCACTTAAATTATGTAATCATTATCTCAACGTTCTACTTAAAGTGTTACATGACGAGTCTATAATGTAAATTTTCTGTACAAAATAACCAGTGCCATAGGTCCCATGAACGTTCAAGCTTTAGTTGTTCTTTTTTTTATCCCAGACTTCTTTACTGTAAATTTTTGCCTTTAGTAAAATCTTTGAGAGCTCTTGTCCACGTATAGAACTCCATTTCTTATAATGTATTCTTTGTGCATAGGTTGATTTCACCGTTTTCATTATAGCATTATATTATCACATTACTCGGAGTCGTATATTCATTAAAGAAAACTGTCTAGGACTAAATGGTTTGAAGTAAAATAAAAAACAAAGTAGAATTTAACTAAAATATTCTCTAGTTCTCTTGTTTTATAACAGTTAACCTTTGATAAGGAGTTTCTTTAGGAAGCCTTAAAATTAATTGAAGCAGAATTTTAAATAGGGGTTAAAATTTAAATGACAGCTCTTGATTTGATTCGAGACAAAGGTCTAAAATATAGTTGGCTCTTATATGCATGTTGCTAGAAAAAATTATATTTCCAGTCGTCAATTTCTTTATTCTGTAATCCACTACAATGTTGGACTTATCTTTTCCTACACGTAATGTTTGTAATTCCGTATATATATATATATATATATATTGTATAATAGTCTCATTAATTATTTAAGCATATATAAATTTCTCATATATGTAGCTATACTCGGCAAATTTTAGAGAAGAACTAGTATAACCTTAGAGGGAAATATGTAATTTCAAAGCATTTACATTCCGAAGCTTTAAGCGAGTATAAGACATTCATAACAGACGTTTTGACAGCAAGATATTTTCCGAGGAAGTCCGAACACAAATTGAAATAGAATTTTTAATGAGTCCTGACGAGTTTGCGTGATTGTGCCGGTTTGTTTGATGTTGAATACTGGCGGGCTTTCTTGAACTTCCCTTGGCTCGTGACTTAATTAGCTCTGCGACAGAAACTAAATTGCACTGCGATCAATTATGAGTCTCTGATTATATTCTCTTATTGAATAAAATTTAAGTATCTTTGGTACTTGTGTGATAAAATTGTATGAAATGAATTTATACCAAATGATTGAAATTATTAAACATTATTTTAAAGAACGTTATGATGAAAACGTTGTGATTTAAATTACTTGATAATATTATTGCAAATGATAGGTATGCTGTTAATTGGTTTTATATCATACATCGATGTATTTACTCAGTATAGAATGTTGATTCCCTTAAGTATACGAGCAAGGAATACGTTTTTCAACATTATTGGATAATTTATTGGTAGAAAAACAAAAGAAACATAAATTACTTATGAGTCTCTAGCCGTTCTTCTGGAAGTCGCATTTTGTCAGCCATTGATCAATTTATAAGCAGTTAAAAAGTAAAAATTAAGTAACTTTGAATTTGACTAGATTTCAGTAGACGTAGTAGCTCCAGAAAGGTTTAACGAATTTAATTCTTCACACCTTCATATATGAAATTATTCAATTATATTCCAACCATTTTTATTCAGCTTAGTAACTTCAAGTTTAAGTCTGTCTATCTAGGTAGCCTTGATGGCTCATATTATAATATAAACTCATAAATTCTTAGTCTCATATTACTAAGAATTAATGTAGGTAAAAACAAACTATGCATGTCCCAGCGTTTCATTAAGTCCTTAGCATTTTAATAACTGTTTAAATTGAATATAACTTTATATATATAACTTATATGAATATATAATATAGGCCCTATATTATAGGGAATATGTTACACAGAAAATATTCCCGTAAGAATCTCCAAAAATGTCAGAAGTCAGAATAACTTAACATAGCGAAGTGTGACGGTCAGATGGAAATACTTGTAGAGTAATTTTTAAATAAGCAATATATAGTATAATAACTTATTACCGGATATATACTTTATGAATTACAATGTTATAAAATTATGATATTAACTCCACTAGATACATATTCGTAATGATAATCCTTACAGAATCGTGAAATTCGTAACGTTTTCAGGTTTTCATAATTAAAGAGTCGTTTATAGGGGGAAATGTGTCGTCCCTGTTTGAAATCTACATTTGAAATTATCACAGTAGCTTTATTCCGTAATGTCAAACAGCTTTTGCCTCTGTATTTGTTCTTCAAATGACTCATTACCTACGTTCGTGTGTGTAGAACGTTTTATTAGCATCCTTGATTAAAATTTAGTGTGTCCACAAAGGAAATAATAATATACTTTTCACCGGGAAATTTTGTTCTTTGTATAAACAAAGTCAAGTTTCTTTAGAAACGGTAATTATACCTTATGCTTGCATATTCCAGTTTTAATGACGCTTAATATGATACAATATAAATAAAGATCGTTCGATATCAGAAAGTAGGCAACGTTATATAATTATGATTAAGATAAGAAGCTAATGGTAACACTTTTCTTTATATGTTTGTTACAAAAATATAAAGAAAATTAAAGAATTCTGAAAAAATTAATGCTAAACGGACTAATATAAAAATACTAATAGGGTTATTTAATGTTTCTTCCATAATGGGTTTTATTTTGTTATGATTAAAAACATTCAGACTATCAAATTTATTTACTTTAATAAAATAATCAATTTAGGATAAGTAGAAAATTATTTTTGGACATAATTGCTACAGCATAAAATACAACTAAGCCCAAAGATTGTAACAGTAATATCTGCATCATGAATGGATTGTCTTGCTCATATATCATTTTTAAATATCATCATAACGCTGCTGTTCGTATGATGAGTATAGGGAACCGACGACCCAATTACAGGTATCGAGACATTTCAACTAAGTTCTTGGAGGTGGCAACTTAACCTATGTTGAATCTGTGTTGAAGATAGCTGCAGGCATTTTAGCCAGCAATTATCATTTAACCTTAGGTGTAATATGTGGGCGTTTGTTATATATATCATTATTATATTATTATTAATCTCTTAAAGGAGAACTTGGTCTATAAAACACATTATATTTTTCAAAGTGAGCACGGGTTAAATTATTAATATTCGTAATGCTTTATATAAGTAGAAAAAACATTAATCCTTATTACTCGACTATGAATTATCATTGTTTTGCGCGCATCTATGTGAAATTGTTTAATTTCTTCTAGCATTAAAACATGAATTAATTCTAGTGAATGAAGTATGGTTCGATTCATCTTTATAGTATCGTGTCTGCCCTGGTGGCGACCAATCGGGTTTTTTTATTCGATATATATGAAAATATATTCGATATATATATAAATGAACGTTTTGAAAACATGAAGGTTGAAAGAAGTTATTTTGTAACTTTAAAATAATATTTTGTTTATTTTGAAAAGTTATTTTTTTAACTGACACATATAATAAAATATATTATTGCTCTAGTTTTTTCTTTACTTTTTTTAAATTTGATATTTGTGCATGTAAATCATGTCTCTTTAGTGGAAATCGTCATGGGTAAATCGGTGTCCTATCGGCTAAATCTCTATCGTATTATTTTGTAAGACCTTTTCTGGGATTACGGAAAAGCTTTCACACTACCGCAATCGTAGCGTCGTGAAAGACGCTCCCTTTCGATTCACGAAGATATCCGGCACGCAAGCAGCATATAATACCATTTATACATATAAACAAAGACTGTCTCAATAAATATTGATTTTTCTGTATCTTCCTTGCGTTTATTCTATGTATATGTATAATACATTTTATATTAAAAGTTATAACTAAAGTTCTATATTTTACTAAGGTACATGTAAATTAATTTTTTTTGTTTTTCGGAGTGATTTTTGTTGTTCCGATTAAGTTAACGGCTTTTATTAACAGATATTAGGGTTAAAATGTATGTTAAATCAGCCGAGTACACAAATTTTAAGAAGAAATTTACCTAAAATAGTTAAAAATAAAATGTAATTTAAGATTGGCAAACTCTTAAACAGGATTACGTGTCCTTACATCTCGTGTCATATTTTCTCCTGTAACATCTTACTATATGTATTATACATAATTACAGAATCCTTTATACCTCGCCTTACACGTCGTGACTAAGGATATGTCCCAAATACTTAGTGGAAATTAAATTCTGTAATTAAAACGTAGATAAGTCTCTAACCATCCGACAAAGTAACTACACCTGCTATATAAATTAAAATAATTATTAATATTTGTTAATTATTATTCCTTATATTCCGCAATTTTCTAGGAGGATGGTTTGAAAATATTTTTTTTTTACATATCAGGCGTGGCAAACGAACACACAGTTTACCTGATGATAATTGATGGTGTCACATGACTTCTACATGCATCCTCAACAAAGATGCAAAACGCAAAATGAATGGGTCTGCTCGACCAGGGTAGGACCACGCCCTCACAGAATATCAGCATGAAATAGCAGTATAATGCTGCTGTATTTCGTCTGGTGAGTGTAGGGATCCGGAGACCTTTGTTACTGGTGACGAGGCATTCCATCTCAGTCCTCAAGGATGATAACGCACCTGCATTACGATTCCTTTTCAAGGATAAATGTAGATGTCATGGGCCGCACGAATCACCTGCCATCAGGTGGACAGTGTCCCCGTTTGTTACTCTCCATTTCATTTAAAAAAAATAATTCAGTCTGATGTTCTGTGGGAGCATAGTCCTTTCCACTTTCATTGTAGTTCTTATAAGCATAAAAAATGAACATTATATAATTTTTTGCTTTTAGTTTATGAAATTAGTTTCCTTTTGAAAACAATGGGAAACAGTAATACCACCTTGCAAGACGACAGAATTTACTGTGGGCAATGATAATACTAATTACTTGCATACATAATTCATATGGGAATTATATTTTAGCACAATAAATACTTAATACATTTTTCCAGATTTAATCGTCTTTATAGGCCTGCCGACAAGTACGTCAGACATCTTTCTGGCTGAGAAAGCTATCTGTGCAGCCGAATTCAATTTGAATATTATAATCACGATGTTGGCACTGCCATGATGTTATAGTGGCTGGGGAAAGTTTTTACATGCTCAAAAATATTGCTTTTACGCTATTGTTCTAAAATACCTGAGATAAATTAACAACAGTATTCTGAAAATTATTTATAATATTCTTTTAGATCGGATTTCCACTATTAAAGACATGGAGTAGAAGTATAGGGGTTCGTATTTTTACGTAAGCTTACAGTAGTGTTATATAGCACAGGAAAAGTGACGACATATCATCTTTTAAAATTAGGGTAATAAATAAACCATTCATGATATGACAAGTGACCAAGGCGGATGACAGATACATATGAGTATCTTCAATAAGTAATCAAAGTTGTTTTTACACCTTAAGAAAAGATCGATAAGTTGCTAATAGTGATTGGGCAAACAGATCCTTTATCCACAAAAATATATACATCAGCAATATGCTGCTATTTTCATTGCTGTTCTCCCGAGTCGACGCATCTATTTTGCTGCTCGTTCAAAGCTGTGGCACAACAATACACATATTTTAATACCATTATGATGTCTATCACAAGCTCAATGGTAAATAAGTCATTCTATAACAGCTTGAGGTAAATTGCATTGCATTTTGACAGTAGAAGAGCTACAACTGCAGTTTGTTTCTAGCTGCAGGATGAATTGTTCAGCTCAAACTGGGTAGGAACACGCCCTCACAGAATACCAGAGTAAAATAGCAGCATAATGTTGCTGTGTTTCATCTGATGATATGATCCGGATACCTCACATGGAATACTGTTCTCATCTCTGGGCCGAGGCACCTCAGTACCAGCTACTTTCGTTTGACCGTATTCAACGGAGAGCGGCTCGAATCGTTGATGACCAGATACTTTCCGTTCGCCTTGATTCACTGGCGTTGCGAAGAGATGTTGCATCCCTTTATATTTTTTACCGAATTTACCAAGGGGAGTGTTCTGAGGAGTTGTTCCGATTAATTCCCGCCGCTGAGTTTAAACATCGTACATCACGACAGAATTCAAAATGTCATCCCCATCATCTCGATGGTTAGCAATCTACCGCTGCGCGCTTCATCCGAAATTTCTTGCCACGCACAATTATTCTGTGAAATCAGCTGTCGCCAGCGGTGTTTCCGAACCGATATGTCTTAGGGACCTTCAAGATAAGAGCTTAATGGTTGGCAACGCATTTGCGACTCCTCTGGTGTTGTGGATTTTAATGGGCGGTGGTGATCACTTACCATCAGGTGGGCTGCATGATCGTTTGCCGCCTAAAATATATATATATATATGTATATATATTACTGCTTATAAGGCATTCCATCTCAGTCCTCTAGGGTGACAACGCATCGGTATTATGATTCGTGGTCAAGGATGAATGTAGATGTCATAAACTGATGAGATAAAGAGTGATGTAGAATCTATATGAGGTATTTATATGCTGTTGTGCTTTCTATGTTAGCTTTGCCAATTGGATACTTACTTTACCAAAAACATGTAAGTGAATGTTTCTGTAGTGGCCAAAATAAGCTTTCAAAGACGAACAAAATTATTTACGATGTATTTCTTTATTAACAACACGTCAACATGTACGTAACAATATGTTGTTCGTAAAAATAGTATAGTAGGCACCAAGCGGTGGATGGAGAAAAAGAGAATATCTAAGACAGTATTGTCATAAAAAAATTACAAAGTATAATAGATTTTTAATACGTATTTGATACGTAATCATATCGATACTTAATTGAATATAAGGGTTAATGACACTGGCAACTTATAGTAAGTGATTTAAATTTAGGTCAAATTATTTAAAAGAAGATTCTAAGCTTTAGTGTAGTTTGCTTTTCGTCAATTATTTCTATTAGATCAACCCTAAATTTAATCGAGGTTGTATTTCTGGTTATCTTTTGACCCTCATCTTAATCTGAGTGGGTACTTAATTTGAAACAAAATTATAATAAAATTACAACAAGATATTATGAGTATTTTAAATCATAAAAGTTTATTAGTTCGCTAGTATCAGTAAAAGTATTCTAAAAATAAATGTGTTATTTAAATACTATAGCAATTTTGTACTATAAACAATTTTGGTGAAAATCAAGATTAATCAAAGTCCTAGACAAAAACCCAAAATATTTCTATTACAGTTATTACAATTACTCTTATAGTTAACTCTATAAAGGATTCTATAATAAAAAAGTTTAGACTGACTAAATTAAATGACATTTGAGAACATTCAAATTAATAAATATTATCTTGCTCAAATAAATACATAAACTGCGGAGGATATATTATAGTACTAATTTCTTCCTATCCTATTGCATGCACTAAATTAAACTAGGAAGTAGAGGACGAGGGAGTTCCTTTGTGTTTGCGAAAAGCTTACGGCACAATAATACATATTTTAATACCATTATGATGTCTATCACAAGCTCAATGGTAAATAAGTCATTCTATAACAGCTTGAGGTAAATTGCATTGCATTTTGACAGTAGAAGAGCTACAACTGCAGTTTGTTTCTAGCTGCAGGATGAATTGTTCAGCTCAAACTGGGTAGGAACACGCCCTCACAGAATACCAGAGTAAAATAGCAGCATAATGTTGCTGTGTTTCATCTGATGATATGATCCGGATACCTCACATGGAATACTGTTCTCATCTCTGGGCCGAGGCACCTCAGTACCAGCTACTTTCGTTTGACCGTATTCAACGGAGAGCGGCTCGAATCGTTGATGACCAGATACTTTCCGTTCGCCTTGATTCACTGACGTTGCGAAGAGATGTTGCATCCCTTTATATTTTTTACCGAATTTACCAAGGGGAGTGTTCTGCGGAGTTGTTCCGATTAATTCCCGCCGCTGAGTTTAAACATCGTACATCACGACAGAGTTCAAAATGTCATCCCCATCATCTCGATGGTTAGCAATCTACCGCTGCGCGCTTCATCCGAAATTTCTTGCCACGCACAATTATTCTGTGAAATCAGCTGTCGCCAGCGGTGTTTCCGAACCGATATGTCTTAGGGACCTTCAAGATAAGAGCTTAATGGTTGGCAACGCATTTGCGACTCCTCTGGTGTTGCGGATTTTAATGGGCGGTGATGATCACTTACCATCAGGTGGGCTGCATGATCGTTTGCCGCCTAAAATATATATATATTACTGCTTATGAGGCATTCCATCTCAGTCCTCAAGGGTGACAACGCATCGGTATTATGATTCGTGGTCAAGGATGAATGTAGATGTCATAAGCTGATGAGATGTAGGATAAAGAGTGATGTAGAATCTATATGAGGTATTTATATGCTGTTGTGCTTTCTATGTTAGCTTTGCCAATTGGATACTTACTTTACCAAAAACATGTAAGTGAATGTTTCTGTAGTGGCCAAAATAAGCTTTCAAAGACGAACAAAACTATTTACGATGTATTTCTTTATTAACAACACGTCAACATGTACGTAACAATATGTTGTTCGTAAAAATAGTATAGTAGGCACCAAGCGGTGGATGGAGAAAAAGAGAATATCTAAGACAGTATTGTCATAAAAAAATTACAAAGTATAATAGATTTTTAATACGTATTTGATACGTAATCATATCGATACTTAATTGAATATAAGGGTTAATGACACTGGCAACTTATAGTAAGTGATTTAAATTTAGGTCAAATTATTTAAAAGAAGATTCTAAGCTTTAGTGTAGTTTGCTTTTCGTCAATTATTTCTATTAGATCAACCCTAAATTTAATCGAGGTTGTATTTCTGGTTATCTTTTGACCCTCATCTTAATCTGAGTGGGTACTTAATTTGAAACAAAATTATAATAAAATTACAACAAGATATTATGAGTATTTTAAATCATAAAAGTTTATTAGTTCGCTAGTATCAGTAAAAGTATTCTAAAAATAAATGTGTTATTTAAATACTATAGCAATTTTGTACTATAAACAATTTTGGTGAAAATCAAGATTAATCAAAGTCCTAGACAAAAACCCAAAATATTTCTATTACAGTTATTACAATTACTCTTATAGTTAACTCTATAAAGGATTCTATAATAAAAAAGTTTAGACTGACTAAATTAAATGACATTTGAGAACATTCAAATTAATAAATATTATCTTGCTCAAATAAATACATAAACTGCGGAGGATATATTATAGTACTAATTTCTTCCTATCCTATTGCATGCACTAAATTAAACTAGGAAGTAGAGGACGAGGGAGTTCCTTTGTGTTTGCGAAAAGCTTACGGCACAATAATACATATTTTAATACCATTATGATGTCTATCACAAGCTCAATGGTAAATAAGTCATTCTATAACAGCTTGAGGTAAATTGCATTGCATTTTGACAGTAGAAGAGCTACAACTGCAGTTTGTTTCTAGCTGCAGGATGAATTGTTCAGCTCAAACTGGGTAGGAACACGCCCTCACAGAATACCAGCGTAAAATAGCAGCATAATGCTGCTGTGTTTCATCTGATGAGTGTAGGGATCCGGATACCTCACATGGAATACTGTTCTCATCTCTGGGCCGAGGCACCTCAGTACCAGCTACTTTCGTTTGACTGTATTCAACGGAGAGCGGCTCGAATCGTTGATGACCAGATACTTTCCGTTCGCCTTGATTCACTGACGTTGCGAAGAGATGTTGCATCCCTTTATATTTTTTACCGAATTTACCAAGGGGAGTGTTCTGAGGAGTTGTTCCGATTAATTCCCGCCGCTGAGTTTAAACATCGTACATCACGACAGAATTCAAAATTTCATCCCCATCATCTCGATGGTTAGCAATCTACCGCTGCGCGCTTCACGCGAAATTTCTTGCCACGCACAACTATTCTGTGAAATCAGCTGTCGCCAGCGGTGTTTCCGAACCGATATGTCTTAGGGACCTTCAAGATAAGAGTCTACACCTTCCTTAATAGTTGGCAACGCTTTTGCTACTCCTCTGGTGTTGCGGATTTTAATGGGCGGTGATGATCACTTACCATCAGGTTGGCTGCATGATCGTTTTCCGCCTATACAATATAAAAATATATATATATATTACTGCTTATGAGGCATTCCATCTCAGTCCTCAAGGGTGACAACGCATCGGTATTATGATTCGTGGTCAAGGATGAATGTAGATGTCATAAGCTGATGAGATGTAGGATAAAGAGTGATGTAGAATCTATATGAGGTATTTATATGCTGTTGTGCTTTCTATGTTAGCTTTGCCAATTGGATACTTACTTTACCAAAAACATGTAAGTGAATGTTTCTGTAGTGGCCAAAATAAGCTTTCAAAGACGAACAAAATTATTTACGATGTATTTCTTTATTAACAACACGTCAACATGGACGTAACAATATGTTGTTCGTAAAAATAGTATAGTAGGCACCAAGCGGTGGATGGAGAAAAAGAGAATATCTAAGACAGTATTGTCATAAAAAAAATTACAAAGTATAATAGATTTTTAATACGTATTTGATACGTAATCATATCGATACTTAATTGAATATAAGGGTTAATGACACTGGCAACTTATAGTAAGTGATTTAAATTTAGATCAAATTATTTAAAAGAAGATTCTAAGCTTTAGTGTAGTTTGCTTTTCGTCAATTATTTCTATTAGATCAACCCTAAATTTTATCGAGGTTGTATTTCTGGTTATCTTTTGACCCTCATCTTAATCTGAGTGGGTTAATTTGAAACAAAATTATAATAAAATTACAACAAAGATATTATGAGTATTTTAAATCATAAAAGTTTATTAGTTCGCTAGTATCAGTAAAAGTATTCTAAAAATAAATGTGTTATTTAAATACTATAGCAATTTTGTACTATAAACAATTTTGGTGAAAATCAAGATAAATCAAAGTCCTAGACAAAAACCCAAAATATTTCTATTACAGTTATTACAATTACTCTTATAGTTAACTCTATAAAGGATTCTATAATAAAAAAGTTTAGACTGACTAAATTAAATGACATTTGAGAACATTCAAATTAATAAATATTATCTTGCTCAAATAAATACATAAACTGCGGAGGATATATTATAGTACTAACTTCTTCCTATCCTATTGCATGCACTAAATTAAACTAGGGAAGTAGAGGACGAGGGAGTTCCTTTGTGTTTGCGAAAAGCTTACGGCACAATAATACATCCAGCGCAAAAGCTGTATTTTGGAAATAACCAGAAGATAACCCATGGTCGTAACCTGTTATATATAGAAGGACACCATTATCATCATATTTATAAAAAAAACACAGACACAAAAATTTGTACTGCAATCAACAAAAATGGTTTAAGCTTCGAATCTAACCTATCTGACTCTGAGGACAGGTACTAAAAGTTACCGTAAACAAGCAGACGTCAAATAACTAACACTGACACTAGACTAAAATATTTTCGCCAATTTTTAACCTAAAGACTCGCAACGGTTTTTTTTTTATTTAGAGCTATCACAACAGTTATTAGCTTAGAGCTCAAATGTAGAGCACAGTGCCTTTTGATACCGCCCGTATAGATCGCCGGTCGCTTTTCCCTTCCTAATAAACTCAATCATCTGGATATCTCTGTGACGTCCCTTCTGGTAGGTCGTTCTTTATTTATGTCATCTATTTGTGTTTTTCTGTCAAACTTAATCTAATGCTAGTTTTTTTAACAAACAGAAATGGATCGAACATTCAAATATACGTAATTAAATACGATAATATTACTATTTAATTGCGCAGGGCTCTTCCCTGTTTTTTTTGTTGCATATAACATTATGTTAATAAAAAAATTGTGAAAAAAAAATATTTGTTAATCTAGTTAAAGTTTGATCTCAAATTTACTTTAAATATTATAAAGTTCTATTTAAACGGTTTTTTGGGGTTCACGGCCTAATAACAATAAAATTTTAGCAATCTCTTAAAAGATTTTAAACGTGCACACAGTTAACCTGATGGTATGTGATGATTACCAAACTAAGTAATAATGAAAAAGTAACTTAAACAGTACTTAAGAGAATAATTAAAATAAGAAGCGAAGATATAAACATGGAATATCGATAGTTCTACAAATTTCTTGCCATCAAGAGTCTGAAAATAATTTCCCTTATTAATGATGCTGCTTAATAAAATTACTGCTACCCTTCCGGCACCAGCAGCCTTATCTACATTTTAATTACAGGCTTTATTTTCCCAACGACATATTTCCGACAGCAAATTCATAACCAAAAGTCATTCCAGGATTATAAGGAATTCTTTAATTGTGTGATCAGATTATATTATCTGATAGATGATATATCTCTTTATACATTTTGTATTAATAAATATTTAATAATACGGAAGGTAATCAGTATTACAATGCAAAATATATATTTTTATGGCTTCTCCTCCCAATGCCCCGAATAGGTGAATATTTTGAGCAATATTTAATCTACACAGTCATATTAATGTACTGCAATATTTTATTTGAAAAAACTAAAGAACTTTTTTGCTTTTTATTCTATCGTTGTTCAATATTTTTAGTTCGAAACCACGTTCACTAGATTAGTTTTAGTAGATAGATAGTTCAACATCCTATCTACTAGGTTATCACTGTTTATTTACCTTAATTTATAGAGTACCTTAATTTATAAAGTAATATATTTATTTTAAATAATTTAAAATCAAATCATGTTTCATCTTGTCAGTGTTTCAGCATTAATTTTATTTCAGGTTAAGTACTCACTGTAATAAAGATAAGGGTCAAGAGATAACTATTAGCAGCTTAACTTCGATTTTGTTAGGAGCCGATATTTTAAGATTATTTATAAAATGAAAAGTTAACTTAAGTTTAAAATCTAGGAATTTGAATATTTACCTTTATTTTATTTACTTTGTTATCATAAGGATTTTGAAGGTATAAGATTGGCATACTTGTTCTACTTTCATCTGATGGTATATAGTTATATTTGCGCTAATTATTAACATTTCTTATATGAGTCTATTATTGAATAAAAATGCGGAATATTTGTCACCTAAAATAATAGGTAGCATTGATAGCATTGCAGCGGCAGACAACGCTGCAGCTTTAGCTGAAGCATGGGTTGGTTTGGACTGAGGAAGGACCATGCCCTTACCACCACTAACAATACCAACGCGAAATATTAGCATTATGATGCTATGTCAGGTATGATGAGTGTGGAGATTCGGGGACCGAATTACTCGTACAAGTAAAGAGGCCTTCCATCTAAGCCTTCAGAGATGATAACGCATGTGGATCTTGAATCTTTGTTAAGTTTACAAGTAAAGAGGCCTTCCATCTAAGCCTTCAGAGATGATAACGCATGTGGATCTTGAATCTTTGTTAAGTTTACAAGTAAAGAGGCCTTCCATCTAAGACTTTAGAGAAGACAACGCATGTGGATCTTGAATCTTTGTTGAGTTGATAATATCTTTTTACAGATATCATGGGCCGTAGTTATCATTAACCACCAAATTTTTGTTACCGTTCCGTTTGCTGTAACTCTCTTATGATTAAAGAGATTATTAATAATTTGTCAGTTAGGCAAGTAATTCTTTTTATGATTTATCTTTATAACTAATATATGAAATCTTATACTAAAATTTTATGATGGTTTTCGGGTATGGTGCATTGTAGTGGACAGACTCCTGATACATTTGAACGTCCCTCGGGTCTTAGCACTCATGTATCGGAATAGGGAAAGAAATGGTTAAGGGTCTGTTACCTAATGCTTTCGGTAATTATATCTGTGCAGTTGAAGTCATCTGGTATTTATAACTGGAAGAAATCGTATTTTGAGCTAATACTATAAGTGATTTACTCCTTAAAAGCGCATTATCAGCTAACGTCAGTTATAAAATTCAAGCACTGTCTTAGAGCAATTTAAAAGTTTTTGAAACCAAATTCAAAGATTATTTGATTAAAGCTTTTAAAACCACTTTTGTTTATTTTTTGAATTACATTACAGTTTGTGTCTATGCTGCCGAATGAATGGATCAGCTCGACCGGGGTATGACCACGCCCTTGAAAGATATTAAAAAAATGGCTCTCACTGAATACATATAAATATTTAATCATATTCATACATACTTGAGTAATCTTTTAAGAACTTTTCTTATGACGAAAAACAACATGCTAAATTAAAAAAAAGATAAAACATCGTGTGCTATGAACGTTCTGGTAATTCAAAAGCTTTTAGAGGACTCAAGATTACAAGTTTTATTTGCAAATTTTTGCCTTTAAAAGCTGAATATATCGTTATCTCTGAGCCAATTTGGTCTAAGAAGCTTTTGAGGACCGTCCTAAGTACATTTATTCATTTAACGTTGGTCGTTACGTTGACTAAGATTAGAGTCGTTTCGTTTTGTAACTTAATCGAACGCTGGTGTCCTGGATTTAATTGAAACGAAATTTAGTCTAATCTTTTTGTTCCTTAGTATTTGTGTTTAAGATTTAGATACAGAACATATTTAACTCAAGCGAAAACTTGGTAAGAAATTCAATTAGCACCAAATCAACCAGCGGTGATCATTATTTTTATTTATAATCGCAAATTTATTAAATATTAAATTTATTATCTCTATTTCAATCAGATTGGCTTAGATTATTTTAAATTCAACTATTTAATGAAATTAGTGTGACAACGGATAAAGTTTATACTAGGAGTGTATCAGTTATAATAAGCGAAGTCTAAAACTCGTAGATATGCACAACCAACTTTGTAAGTGAGATCTTCACGTAAAGTTTGCATTTTGTATATTTTATACAATATTAATATACATTCATTTGTAAATGAAATAAAAACAAAAAAATATATGATACCGAAATTAGATACTGAGATTTTTAGACAAAAAAAAATTGTAATGCAATGCCAATATTAAACATTAATTGATATAGTTCATCATACACTTTATTGAAAAAGCATTAAATTTGATTCATGAAGGCGAGAACGAGTGAGCGTGATTGTCTGTTTGCACGAAAACAAACCAAGTGAAGTGAAAGTGAAGTCATAAACCGAAATATTATTACATTCACCAGATTCGTCGTTAAGAAGAATATTTCCATCCTAATTCATGCAAATAATATCTATAACCAAACTGCGATAAGCAAACATTGTATCAAAGAGCTGCAAAACTGTGCTAGTAATAAATTATATGGTTAAACAATTAAAATGAGCTTTCGGTAGACATCGCGATTATTATTGTTATGTCATCGGAGGTGAAGAAGATTTCGCTTAGTTTTGAATTGATAAGAACATTAAATATAAAGGTGTACTCGTACATTATTAAGATATGTGACTGATATACAAAACAAGTTAAGAAAAGCTTAAAAAGTTATAGTATTTTTAAACTAAATACTAAAGATAAATATAAAAGTAAAAGTATAAATAAATATTGAATAGAAGCGTCACTAGCCTAATGGTTTTGAGTACGGTCTGTGAAACATAAGATCGTAGGTTCGAATCCACCATTCGACTATTGTCTTGAATCATCTCCTAGCATATTTAACATAGTTAGAGTGGTTAACCAGAATGTTAGTAATGTTTATTGCTTTCCTAGCATACTTTTTTTTAAAAAAAAGAAACGATAAATACAGACCAAAAAACTAAAAATGTAATCTGTGTTATTAATATAAAAATTAGAGTTAAAATTGTAAACAAACACAGGCCAAAAATTATATAATTAATTTAACCTTTACACTCAATGAATAGAATAAAGTGAATGCTTTAAAGCCTTTAACATATTTTTTTCTGGCTAAAAAGTCTTAAAATTACTATTAACTATATATTGTGAAAGCTTATATATTATCAGGTAAATTGGATATCAACTTTTGAAAATAAGGGAGCGGATTTATTTTATGTTATATAGAGTACTAATACCATAAAAATTATTATACCAGTTCTTTACGAATACTGCAATCCTCCAAATCTGCCAACCTCATAAAATATAAATATAAGACTGGGTAAACATGTTTATTTTTATAGGAAAACAGGAAGTTTTATCATTAACACTACAAATTCTTCTTTGCTTCTTTTAGATTAGAAAACATTTTTATATCTATAAGATTGTGCCCTATTAAAATAGTATCACATGTCTGAATTTTAATGCAACATACCCGTAATAGGCAATATACGTTATATTGTCCTTGATATGCGACTTAGGCTATATGTCATAAACCAATTTGTTATTTTTTTTACATACATCTTCTCACTGCTTGTTTATATCAGATAATACAAAGGAATACGATTTCATTTTACTTAATTGCGTTACCTTTAAAAATTATCTCAAAAATAATTGGGTGCTCTTGTAAATAAAAAGAAGTAGTAAATTAATGAAAAATTCGATATATTTATAATACTGTTAAAAAATTTATTTATTTAAATTTTAGTGTTCACACCTTGCAAAAAGGGGCACAAGACCGCCCATCTTAATGCCTAAATGGATATTTTTCCAATCAAACAATGGGGTGCCTTTAAGAAAGAGCTTATTCGATCCTATTGTTATATCTTCGGGCAAGGAGTTGCAGAGACGTTTAACCAGAATGGTAAACGGTTACCTAACAAATTCGTGAAGTGATGAGGAGTCCTAATTATTAGATTCAGAGACGCGAATATTAAATTATAATATTTTAGTCAACCAATTACAAATTTTATTGTAATCTTATATTCGCAAATGCAATTTCATGAAATAAGAAAGGATTTATGTTTAATAATACAAGGAAAATTATTTATATTAAGAATAATTAGTAATATGTACTCGTGTACATATTGCTAATTATTACTTCCTTACAAAACACCAGAATTGTTTCATTTCTTGTTATTCAATTTTGTTCTAATTATTACATACTCATATTCGTACTCGTAATTATTACTCAACTTCATGGAAACCGTATCGTTGCCATCATAATACACGAAAGAAATCGTTGTACATATTAAATAGATTTTTCGTATATATTAAAATATAATATAAAATATTTGTATCATCATAATTATTCATATTGAATTTGCTTAAAAAACTATTTGTTCTTCTAACAATCATCTTATTGGATTATTAAGTGTATTGTACCAACCAAAATTGTTTCTAATGTCTTTTTATATTAAAATTAAAAGGATCGATCTCATAATGAGTTATGTATTTCAAATTTAAGTACTTTTATTTTTATTCAATGTTCAAATACGTCTACGCTTAAAATATAAAAAAAAATCGATTTTGGAAAAAGGTTAAATCAACTTCTACTTTCTTCTGACTACAGACCAATCAATCAATATTTTGGTTTTATTTTCATATTATTATTATATTGTTTTTGTTCCATGTCGATTAAATAATTAATTTTAAAAATAATTAAAGACATTTAATTATTTTTCTAAAATCTATATTATTTGTCATTTTTACTCTAATGTCGCATCTTATTATTCAATGAATAAAAACATCTGAAAAGGATAACAATTAACTTTCTGTTGAGTTCTAGAATAAAACAGCCATATTATAAAATGTATCGGTAATAAGAAAGAGTAACATTAAGAGAATTAATGGGTCAAATCCACAGGGTTAGCACCACGCTCTCATAGAATATGAAATTAAAATCACAATGCTGCTGTGTATCGTCTGGTGAGTGTAGGGATCCGGAGCCCTTTATTACAGGTGACGAGGCATTTCATATCAATCCCCAAGAGTGACAACGCATCTGCATTGTGATTCTTTGTCAAGGATGAATGTAAATGTGATGTGCTACAGGAATCAATCATCAAGTGAACTGTGTGCTCGTTTGTTACTCTCAATGTAATAAAAAAAATTGTACCGTTAAAAATTGTGTATAAAATTGAAATTTTTGGTACAAATTACGTAGCTTAGCATTATAAAATTAGTATTCAGATATAGAATTCCAACATGCAACATACATAACAGAGATCATACAGCATGAGCGAGTTTGCTCATCTGGCGAAGGATAAATAATTAAATTTAGTAAATTAGCTGTGTCTGTTCTATTGAGTCAAGAGTATAAAACCAGATACAAAATTACTAATCCATCCTTCTTAGATATGAGAGTGACTACGCATTCGGACTTTGGTGTCTAACGGACAAACAAACAGAAATTGAGTTTGACCTCAACAGCGATAAATTTATTTGGTAACTATAAGTTCAAGTGCTTATTTACTATGCACATTATGGAGAAGGAAAGCATCTTGAGGAAGCATGGTTGAGAAACATATATAGAACACCTTTTAACGACATGTACAATTAGAACCATCATTCCATCTAAGTCCACTCGTGTGACGACTCATCTGAATTATGATTCCTTATCGAGTATGAATGTGGCTGTCATGGGCCGCAGGAATCACTTATAATTTTTTTTATTATTTATTTATAATAACATAACACTTTAATTACAAAAAATAACATTCAGAAAACCACAGAGGTTTGTCGAGAATGTTACTCGACAATAATATTTACAATAAAAATGTTGAGCAATACATTAATAACAAAAATATAATACACTGAAGATCTTAATTTACACACACAGAAGTAAAGGTGGGTAGAAAGAGCACCGATGCATTCAATGCATGTACAGGTTGTTCAAGAAATGAGATTTTAATTTTTGCTTTATGTTTTTAACTGTGATGCATTGAATGAAAGATCCATATCATTAAGAATGCGTGGTATGAGATACGGAGTGGTTCTTTGACCTTAGTTGCTGCGATAGTGACCAATTTTCCCTTAGTTTTGTGCCGTGTTTGGAAATGATGGGTTATTTTGTTTTGTATACTCTTATTAAAGAATCGTTCTTTTATGATGCTGTAGGTGGCTTTGGCGTGGCATTAGGAGACAGTGCCCTTTTTTCACCTTCGATCCTACGCAAGACGGATTAAGTTATCTTAAAACGGAGGCCTGTTTACAATAGAGACGTACTATACCATTTATTAGACGTACTAGACCATTACCTTTTATAATATTTTTAAGTCTCGAGCGTCGTAATGCTTGTGCTAAATATTTAAGATTTAAGCGATGACGGTTTTATCTTTTATCTTTCAGGATAAGCCTGCCCTAAAAGCCGTGGTAGCCTGTAAAAAGTGGTGAGTTTTATATAAATTTTCATAACACAAGTTAAAGCGATTTCTTCTTGCTTTTTTATGCCTAATTCACTTACACCAACGTTTAGTGATTACTGACATTAATAAAAATGTCTTAGGTCATGTAGTATTTATTCTTCAACATGTTTAACACTACAGGAATTGGGCCTTTCTAAAGAATACACCAGTGAAAATTAGTACTTTTTAGACTTTTAAGTATGCAAACTTGTTGGTATACGTACATATTTCTATTATAGATAATGACCATATAACATTTCCTATTGCATTTCCCTTGACACGTAACCTTTAGCATTCAAAAATTAATAGGTTAACTATGTCAATTTATTGGAGCTAAATGTTTTATATTCCAATGGAATATTAAAGTCATATAAGCACATTTCTAAAATACGATGGGGCAATATTAACAAGCAAATATAAAAAGAAAAACATGTACTCGTAAGCAGTCAATTTACAATAAAACGATTTACTCGACAAATATTCTGATAATCCAAATGCTTTTAGGGGTATGGACATTATACAGAATATTTGGTCCCTTTTTGCTTTAGAAGGTGAATTAAGGCGTATTTTCAAATCAGTACACTTTAGGAAACTTTTCGGTATCGTCCTATTCCCATTTACATATTTTATGCCAATATTAGTGTTACTGACACACAGACATTTGTGTTTATAAGTGTACCGTATCGTATTAATTACTTCCGATTCTATTCAATTCTGAATGCAATATGAATGATTCCACTCGACTGGAAAAGGACTATGCCTTCATGGAATACCTGCGTGAAATGACAGCATATGGCTACCATGTTTCATATGGTTAGAATAGGCAACAGACAACCCAATTACTGCTAACGTGACATTCATTCCACATCAGTCCTCAGAGATAAAGAATCTGCGACTAATTTTCTTTCTTTACTTTTTCTTCAAATTAGGCTGTTTGTCGAAGTGAAACTGAAACTCGAAACTGTGTGATCGGTTGTCCCACATATTTGTAAAATTGTTATTTTAGTTTTTAATTTAGTATTATTGAATAAAACATGAAGCTAATAATTCTTCTTTAATTGCTAGTCAAATGACCAACTAAATTTGTATCACTATTAGGAATATGTTCATAAAATACAAACAACCGACACACGCTAATTAATTAAACTGAATAATTTTAAAGTATTTGTGACGCTTTTAAGCATATATTTAAATAACGATATAATGTATTTAAATAACGATGTATGTAGTTGCTTTTTATAGTTGTATTTCTTTACATAGTATGTATATTATGATAAAATCTGCGCGCTAGTGTATGCTAATCTTCATTGACTGAACCAATTTGGATGTAGTTTCTGTTATTTATTGAGAAAATTTTGAACTTATATATGTGGTGCGTCACATGCGTGCTCGGCACAATACCTCCACAAGTCCTAAGAAATGCAATGCTGGGTTGCGCGGATGAAATCGTATTCATAGCTAGTTGTATATAAATACTCAATTCCTTTATGTTCGCTATCGTTAAACGATATAGATCATAAAATTGACTGCCTAAAGTCTTAAACTATAATTATAACACTTAAAATATAATAGTGATAACTTAAAGCACTGATCACAGCTCATTGACTCAGTGCCGGAAGCAAAAGATACATTAAACATGGCGAGTCAAAGGCTTGTAAAATAACACATACCGACAACAGTGTTTGAAATAATATGTGTTAAAATTATTATTCAGGTCCGGAAAGGCCTCAACAGTATAACCTTCCTCTTATGAAGGAAATGGATTTGACAGATCTGCTCTGCTTTGTTCATTTAATTAACATGGTTTTACAAAGAAGTAACTGAATTAAAATATTTGTCATATGTTTAGTAGGTATTCATATTCATTCTTTTTATAAACTTTTTAATTATTTTGAATTTGGAACACGTAAATTATTTTAAAAACTTCTTTTGATTTTTCGCCATTTTACATATTTTTTCGTGTTTTTTCATTGTCAAATTACAATATGAAATGGGGTGTTAAAGAAAATAGGATTGCAGTGATCGCCTTGCACAAAGTGGGTATGGAGCCATCGTTCATATTCCGAACACTTTAAAAGCTTGGTATCAGACGTATATTTGTATATCGTACTATCAACAGATTAACAACAACAGAACAGACAGAACAACAACACTTGCGCTGTCGAAGGCTAAAAAAGATCGGGGCGGCCACGTGCTGTTAGAACTACAAAGGATGTTAATGCTGTTAAAGCCATAATTCATCGAAAAAATCTTATCGCGAGAAATGAAGATTCCCGTTAGAACTCTGCCGCTTAATATAAAACAAGACATAAAGCTTGGTGCTTATTGTCGATATACAGGACATGCCCTAAATCAATCTTTACAATTAAAGAGAGTGGATCGATCAAAACGTCTTTTATCGCGATACGCAGGTGAAAGGCACAGAAATATCCTCTTTACCGACGAAAAAATTTTCACGATTGAAGAACACTACAATAAGCAAAATGACAAAGTGTACGCTCACAGTTCTAAAGAAGCTGCTCAAGTGGTCGTCATCCTACGTCAGTGATGGTTTGGTGGGGCGTGTTTTATCAAGGAGTCACAAAACTACAATTTTGTGAATAAGGAGTGAAAACTTCAGCCAAAGTGTATAAAGATACAGTCTTGGATCATGTTGTGAAACCTCTCAGCAATACACTTTTTAAAAATATACCATGGACTTTCCAGCACGACTCTGCACCGGTCACTAGGCACAAACTACCCAAGCCTGGCTTGAAATAAACGTTCCGGACTTTATAAGAGCTGGATTTTATGGGGACTGGCCCTCATCTAGCCCAGACCACAACCCTTCAGACTTCAAATTATGGTCAGTTTTAGAGGACATGGACTCCTCTAAACAACACGGTGACATTGAGTCTCTTAAAAAATCTTTGGAGCAAGCAGTGGTGAAATTTCCCTTGGAAACAGTGCGTAAGTCCATAGATTTGTGGCCAAACAGATTAAAGACCTGTATAAAAGCCAAAGGGGCCACCTTTTGAATAGAATTTTTTTTTATTTTTTGCAGAGACTAATAAATATGTAGGTATACATTTTAATAATGTTACAGAACTTCATTAAAAAATGCATTTTCATTTGTAACAGTACTTATGGCTGGACTAGGTATATATATATATATATATGGATGTATATATATATATATACCTAGATAATATATATATATACCTAATATATATATATATACATCCATATATATATATATATATATATACCTAGTCCATATATATATATAATACAGCGCTGTTTTTAGTTATATCATATCTAGTGTATATTGCGAATTTCATAATGGACAAATCATAGAACAAAGAGTTGTGTTAAATTTTGCATCGCCAATGGAATTTCGTGTTCGGAGTCACTGAAAATGTTACAGAAGGCTTAGAGTGAATCGACTTTATTAAAAACATTAGCTTATGAGCGGTACAAAGCGTTCAAAAGCGGTCGAGATGTGACGGATGATTTGTCTCGCTCTGGTAGTCCATCAACGTCTGCAACTGAAGTTAACATCTCTAAACTGAAGGAAATTCTTATTCAAGTTTGAGAGAGATAGCCACTGAACTTTCTAAACTTTTTTAAAATTACTACTATTATAATTAAAGCAACGATAATGATTTACCTATTTATTTATTGATTATTCTGGTGATAATTAACATCTGTTTGTCAAACACCCAACTTTTTGCGATAACTTGGATAGGGATTAGCTAACATCCTATTAAATGTTCAGTGGAGATAGTCTTCAGGAAAGAAAATACTAATCTTTAAAATAATATAATTATGAATAATTTAGCTTAGTCAAGTTTTATTTAAAATTTATAAATTTTGTATGAAAAAAGAAATAACAAAATATTTCGGAGTAAATAAAATGAAATAAAAATTTCGCTATCTTTTATCTATAATGTATTTATAAATAATTACATTTATACATGTTTTAGCGCCTCTACCATTAAAAGGACACACAAATCACGCAATTTATGAATTTTAAAAATACATTAACAATAACTAACATATGTAATTAACAGAGTAACGTTGTAACAATACTTCAATCCAAAACAATACCACCAAAAACAAAACCACTATAATATAATTTTTTTACATAGATTTTGGACAATAATACCTAGCTGAAAAGGCATTACCCTAAATTTCCGCTCCAAAAGATAAGCTTTGATCCTTCTATAACAGGCGCGGCGCTTTAAATGAGAAGGTATTTTAATAAAATAAGGTTTGTTTGGAAATTTAGTGTTGCGGCCTCTAATTGTTGACAGGCTACGGCCTCGAGTATTTAGGCTTATTGATAGCCTATCTATTCTTCTCGAAATTGGATCTGCCAAGCGTCTGTTGAGCTGTGTTTGCGAGACGAATTAATTGCTTTTGAAATAAAGGGAGAGATGGTTAAGAAGCTTTCGCTGTGAAAGGGTGATTAAAAAAACATTATTTCCTTTGTATGAAATACGTATTAAATTTAGCTGGCATTATTATAACACGTTATCACTTCACGTCTCTAATTTAAAAATGCACAAATATCATCGATAATAAATTTTAGAAAACAATCCAAAAATAGATGATTCGATATAAAATCAGTTTACATAATAAATTTAAATATTAAAGTAATTTAAATATCAATTCGGCCTCCGGGGTTCCAATGCCTACAAAAAAATATTGATTACTAGATCTTGTTGTAGTATTGTAATTGCCTAATGATTAAATCTTAATATTTTCCTCTGATCTTTTGCATTCGCGTCATTAAACGGAAGGCGTCACCGTAATCGAAATCCCATAGCGATGTACGATGAACCTGGTGTAAGCGAAAAGCAATTTTATTTTACTTATGTGGTTCTATTGGCGGACAGTTGATATGGCAGACAATAGATTTTTTTACATAATGTTCATTAAAGTTTAATATAGTAATAACCTTCTTGAAACAGTAAAACTACATAAACATTTCAGAACAAAAAAATGGTTTATGCCTTACTAGTGATTATGTAATATTCCACCTGATCGTATTTGTGATCATACTATTCCAAGCCTTAGCTATGGGCATTAGGGAAACGTTTGCAAGAAAGGCGTTGCTGATATTCTTTGTATACTCATTTAAACATAAGGCCATTATCATACATAACGCCCATGTGTAATACTGTAAACTTATTCTAAGAATATATAAAAATTAGAATCAGTTCGATCAAGACAATGCTGATATTATGACGTATTATCTCTTGACACTTTATTGAAGAAAAAGTATTTACAATAATAAACCGAATGTAGTCAAAACGACCTGTACAAGATTAAGAGATAATCGGTGCAAGTTTGCGTTATGTTGACAAATGTCTTTTATTTTTTATCTACAAGTTTATAAAACCTCTATATACTACATATTTCCTATAATAATATGCAAACATTACTTTTAAATAACGAACATTAAACCACTATATACTGTAAATCCTCCCATATACACTTGCAACCATAAATTAAATATACCATTGCTTGACACTTATTGCTTTGTACATACCAGTATTCATTTATATAATAAAGAGTTATAGGTATATATCAGCTTTCACATTCAAGGATGTAAAACGTTTAGAGCTAAACTAAATAAGGACTTTTTAATGAAAAAAGGATTGTCCCTCCACGGATAAAGTGCCCTTCCCAGCACATTTAGCAAATTTTGTGATTATGCGAATGCTTTTAGTGGAACCGAGATTACACCTTTTATTTGCACCTTTGAATTTCAGATGTTGAGAGCGTTGGTAATGGGAATAGATAAGACTCATCAACCGTAATCGTTTCATGAAAGTATGATACATATATATATATATATGTATTCATTAAAAATCGTTTACAAAGTGGCAGATCCGCTCCGCAGTTTATTTCTTAGTATTCCATGGGTAATGGGAAAATAAATAATTGGCTTGACTGTGAAAGGACTACACCCTCACTTACTAGCGTGAAAAAGCAGTATAACACTCATTTGAACTTCTTTAGTCCGATGTAATGCAACGTCAAAAACACGGATTGGAGGACAATTGAAGTGAAGTTTCAAAGACTTCGATACAATCCGACCCTAGAACCAAAAATATAAAAAAAATATATTATTCCCTGGCTGGGGGTCTAAGCCGCCATGTGCTCTCAACTATATGCCACGTGACTGTCGGCTATGACATATACATGTTTGTGTGAAAAATATTACTAACATATTTATTCATTTATTTATTAGGTTTATCAAGATTTGTTTACACTGATGACGTATATATGAAATTATACATAATTTAAAGAATTCTAGTGTAACAACTACTTATAGGTAAACTCAACATGCACTTCAAACCACAACAACTCAATATACAAAAAGGAAAAGTGACAAAGATAATTTTTTTTTTTAAAGTTTTAATTGTTCGCTCTAGGACTGGCAGAGGCTATAGATATATATTTTTTTATTTTATGAGATGTTTCAAAATGTATATCAATTTCAAACATATTCGTACGTTGATTGTACCAACTCAATTTTGTTGCTCGTGCTAGATTGATCATAATCAACGACGTTAAGTTTCGCAGAGCGTATGGTTTAACACCTTTAAACTATTGAGGTTATTTCGAATCTACATTTACTAGTTCGTAAGTTTGACATTCGAGAGATAGGGAATCATCGCATCAATCAAAACTTATTTTAGATACATTAATAAATTATTAAAATTCTATCACTATGATAAAGCAAAAAAAATTAAGTACTGCAATTGTCAATTCATCTGGTGTTTAGTATATGGTATTTAAAGGTGACATTCGCAAAGTAGATAACGGCTACACACTGTAATGAACGATGAGGAATGAGACAGACTCATATTTATTTTACACGTAACGACAATCACGCGTTGCTTTAGATAACTTTTCCTATGTTACCAGTGAAAACTATTAGTTACAATAGAAAATTTTTTGGTACGTTTATTTGTGAACACATAAGCCAGTCAGTGCATGTCTATAATCCCACTTGGTGTAAAATCGTAAAATAGACGTAGTTAGTGCGTTACTACGTACGAGCAGGTGCGCACTAGCTCAGAAAAGCGCTCTTCTCTTGAAGAGACCCTCTTTATACTAGGTCAGAACAACTGCCGCAGACAAAAATATTCTAGTCCTTAGCCGTTTGCATTATGCATTCCATACGCGTGAAATGCACATATTGCCTCATATCACCTGTTTGTTATCAGTTGACATGAATTGTTCAGAATGAGAATGTGTGAGTGCCTCGGTATTTACACAACTGTTAACGGCATCCTAGGTACTTGATATCGTCTCGTAATAACAACAGACAGATCTGAGGACTCGCGATTGGAATGTAAGACGTTTATAACGGGAATATAATGTGAGAAGGGTTATTGTGCTGCAGACTTACTACGTGAACTGTAGCCACGTACTGTGTAAACAATGCTCACACTTGCTCCAAATTATATTTGAATCATCTGCATAAGCCTTAACCAACTTGTAAGCTCATTGTATCGAACTAGACCCAATTACTGACGAGGCATTGAATATTAGTACTAAGGGGATGACAATGTCTCATCTTGAATCAATGAATAAACGTCTCGAATAAATTTAGTGGTAGGATGCATAGGTGTTTATGGGCCCCAGTCATCACCTATCGATGAACTGTTATGAAAAACAACGAACTTGATTAAAGATGATTTAAAGCAGACAAATATATTTTCTTGAATACAACCAATGCTTCTTTCCATTAAATCTGCCTTTTTGTACAATGTTTGTTTTGCTTGTGCATATAAAAAATAAATAAGTTAATACACGTGCAATGAAATATATTTCTCAATAATAATACTTTAAAAGGCCTAGCTTCGACTGTTGGCGGATTTCCAGTACTATGTATATTGTTGTATATTGTCACATGTTACAACGAAAGTAGGTTTTAATATGAGATGTGTTTGATTTTTATGTTTTCTTTCGAGCAGAGCTTCCGACTTTACTTAGTTAAAGTACGCCTATAAAATATTTGTTTCATAATAACTGCTTCTTCTACAATAATTTTTAAGTCTTGGCACCACACCAATTGACCAATTCAAATTATGAAATATAAAGAATTATAGGCTAATTATTATTTTGTTATAACTTAATAATAGTTTAACACATAGTAAGGCATATTTTATATAGTTTTGGTATTATTAAAACTAGTTAAAACTAGAGTTTACCTCTATGGGTACAAGCTACGGAGGGGCGAGGTTTGCTAAGAATATGTAATTTAATGAAACTAGTTTCTAAAAGTCAGAGAAAGGCACGCGCTCTGTCGAGAAAGCTTCAAATAAAGTTTTTATATATTACCAGTTAAAAATTAGCAACAATGCGAATAAGCTCCTCAACTGGGACAGGATCAGGTGTTCAAAAAATTGTTAAGTGTAATTTAAAATTGTTATTTAATAAATTTAAACTAGCTATTTATTTTGATTTCATTGAATGTTTTTAAAATATTACAAGATTTCTTTAAATATTTATAAAATAATATTTATTGAAAAAGTTAATGATGATGATATTAATTTATCCCTAATGGGAAAGGCAAAGGACTTTAGTCCATACAGCCAGTTCGTATGATGGTTGGTCTGAAACTCTGAAAAAGTTAATTTAAAAATAACTACATTTGACGGCATTTTCTCAATATTGAATAATTAATATTAGCAGTAATACGCCTTGATTATTTTATCGCGATAAACGTACTTAGAGGCGATATGCTTGCATATGTTTAAAATGCGTATGAATGCATTTACTTTTTTAATTTCCTTGCAATTCAGAGCTTTGGAAAGTTTCTTCCACCTTCGAATGATATAGAAAGTAAACTCACCCCATAACCCCCACATTTATCCTCGGTAGAGACACATCTACATTAGAATAACTCAGATCTGGCACCCTCAGATCATACCCTAAGATAGTAGGATGTTCTTATTATTTCGTTAATCAAAAAAACAGCGATTTTTTACATTGGTATGTGTGAACATGGTCGATGCTCTGGTCAAGCCTATCTATTTTTGCTGCAACTAATCGCACTGTAACTAGTTCATAGCTACGGTGTCACTATACCACGTTTATTTATCTGTGTATACCGTGAAAACTAATAAGGAATGAGAAGTTTTATAAATTTTATATTGTATATGTATGTATTGACTTTTGCGCCCTTAATAGATTCATCAGATCCATAGGTCTCTATATCTTTTATATATTTTTTGACAAGTAATTTAAAAAATAAAAGGTCGCCAATTTAATTTCTTCAGCTTATAATTTAGAGACTACCATTCTCTAAATTTATTCAAATAATATGCGTAGATAATGAAGTGAAATATTCAAATTATTTAATCTACATTTATGTTGTTACTCAAAATTAAATGGTAAACGTAAAAATCGTCCTGAAAATAAAATTTTATTACTAACAAATTCTACATAAAATTAAATAAAACTAAATGTAAGAGCAATAAAAGGATATAATAATGCAAATTTTATAGATACCTTTATTTAACATTGGCTTACCTGTACCCAGACCTTATTACACTGCCCTTGATACAGTTGTTATCACAAAACTTATTTTATATAAGGATACGAAAGTATGTATTATATAATTTACATATAACGTATTGTTTATATATTTATATTAAAATTAAATATAACGATAAGTTAAATAATATAATGATATAAACATTTGAAAGTCCTACCCGGTAAGATACCTAAGCTTGGGTCAATTCGCAGCTGAGGAATAATTATATTGTATATTAGTCCCGTGGCCCAGACACTGCTTATCTTTTCTTTTTTTTGGGCTGACGGCCTCTGTTAGCCCGTGTGCTCTTACAGTTTCACCGGGTTGAGAGGTGACCGAGCGCTTATGGCGCTCTGTCGAGACCTCTATTAGTGGATAACCGGCACAAGAGCCCTGACACTGCATCGATACCATTTTTCTATCATATTTAACTGAGGTCAGGGAAGGAAATGACGAGTGAGTGCTTCTATTTTAGGGCGAATGCTTACTGAAGTTTTATATATACTGCGCTGGTGATGTCATCTGGTAACATCTAGACTAACGCCGAAGTCGGACATCAGCCAGGAAAACGAACAGGATTGTTAATTGTGAAAGGACCAATGAACATACTACTAATAGAATTAAAGAAGACGATGAAGTTCAATGTATGAGGATATAAGTCGTTTACCCTTTGTTGAAATTGGCTTAACATAGAGATGTAGTTTCATTTTTAAATTAATAAAGGATGAGTAGAATCCGTCCAATGATATTATTAATCAAACATGGATACATTCCTTTCAGTTCAGTAAAATAACTTGTACTTGTAGGACATCATATGACATTTATATTTTAACAGTGGTAGCGCTACACTCCAGTTACGTCCGTATAAAATACGTCCGGGTAGAACCACGCCCTCACAGAATATCAGCGTTATTTACCAGCATAATGATGCTGTTTGATCTGGTGAGTACACGGATCCGGAGACCTTTATTACTGGTGACGAGGCATTCCATCTCAGTCCTCAAGGGTAACAACACACATTATTATTTCTTGTCATGGATGAATTTGGATGTCATGGGCCGCAGGTATCACTTATCATTAGGTGAACTGTGTGCTCGTTTGTTACTTCCAATTTAATACAGAAAAAAGTTTTTTATATGTAGATTCACGGCTCGATATGGTTTTCATAGTATGCGTGACGAACAAGCTATAGTTCGTCTAATAAGGGATGTCTACAGCCCATGGCATGCATCACAAATATAGAACATCCTTCCTCAACAAAGATTCCAGAAGCACTTTCGTTGCCACACCTGAGGACTGAGATAACTGTTACCTATATTATATTATATTGGGTCCACGGAGTATTCACACTCAATATATTCACAGCATTATTAGGCTAATTTTATCTAAAGCAATTTTATCTAGTTAATTTTCAGTAAGCATGTGGACTATGTGAACAGTTCTGCGTAATTTATTCACAGTGCCTTAGTTCGTTTGGTTGTTAATTTGTAAACAAAAGGGACTGTTTCCTTTATAGTGTGACGTGTTGTGTGATGTGTCCGATTCAGATTTTAATTACGAAATTGTGGCCGTGGTGGTTAAAACGAACAATCAATTCGGTTAATATAGCGGAAATAAAAAATCGTGATATTTAATTTCAAAGATGCTGATTTTGAACTCTATTTTATGCAGCGGTAATTTTTTTTCAGTTCTGTTTATGGTTTAAACTCTTTGTTAGTTTGTAATTTTAATCATCTAGTTTATTTGCAACATTCATTTTAAAACTTCTTTTTCATGTTTTTTTTGTTTCTTTCATACTTCTTTTTGATATCTAATAACATGTTTAAACAGAAAACAGCAACTATATAAGATATTCATGGTCGTTCATGTATTTATAAAATTGATGATTACCTAGCCTAGTGATTAGAGTTCATGGCTGCTACGTAGTAGTTTCTGGACTCTATTTCCTGGTAGTGAATAACATTCGTGCATCACAAACATATGTTTGCACTATGTATACACAAATTAAACTGAGAATCAACGGCAGAAAGTATTTTATTACTACAGAAGGTTTCCTTAAAATGTGGTATCCTTAAAAAGACCTTTTATGGTGTGGGTTTAAATTTCGAAGGCCTCCTATTAAGTAAGATTATACCTGTTTTAAAAATATTTAAATAAATAATAATTATTTTAAAAATGAGTTATGTGCGTATGACACGTTTGTATGATTAACTTTATTATTACCGAAAATCTTAATTTAGTACAAAGTTATTACAATCTCATCCAGAACCACCAACTGAAAGTTTTAGTGGTTAGCTAATGCATTGCATAAAGAATACTGTTACATACAATAAAATTATTTCACTTGTTACAAAAATTATAAAACTTAATTTTAAAAATATAGTTTTAGACTAACTTATTAAGTTAATTTTCATCAATTTTAGAAAGAAAGCGATTAACTTTTAAAACATAATTTTAGGGTGACAAACGAGCACAAAGTTAACCTGCTGTTAAGTAATGACTGCGGCCCATGACTTATCCATTCTCAACAAAGAATGAAGATGCCTATGCTTTGTAACTCTTGAGGACTGACATGAAATTAATTAAAAATATAAATAAAATATTGAGACTTCTTGTTAGTACATTTGTCCCTAATATGCTAACAAAAGGGGCAATTTCCTTTGTACTTTTGCGTCATATGTGGTGTGTCCATTCCAAATTTTAATTATCAAATTGTGGTCACTGCGGATGCAACCAAAATGATTTGCAATTTGGTGAATGATTTGCAAATGACAAGCAATTTGGTTTGTAACCAAGGAAAAATACGTTCAAATCAAAATGTAATGTTAGATTTTTTATATATAAATTTTGGCCACGATTAATTTGACTTCTCACACAAACTTTCCAGTAATAATAGTGTTAGATTTTGATGAAGAAACTTTTTAATTATTTCAGTTCGGATGGTATAAAATATTTCGATGTGTAGCCGTTAATGTTAGTTAATGTGGCTCTTACAGCTCATAATCAAACTCCAGGCTCGGGGATCTGGGATCCGTATTATATGGGATTTCTTACGATATTTAAAATGCTACTTTCCAAAACATTTTCTGTCTATGCCGTTTCTGTCCACCGAAGATTTGTATCATCTGAGTATTGAGTGGATTATTTTAGGAAGGTAGGTTTACGCGGTTTCGGTGTACATATTAAATTTATTCAGTTTCCAAGTATGCAGGAAGGAGTAGCTGGAGAGAAGCGTGTTAAAGATTGCCACCAAGAGTTTGATTATTGTAGTGGGAAGCGCTTGGGGCATTCTATTGTTGATTCTGTTGTTGGGCCGGAAGTAGACCTCTTTTTGATGTTCTATTGTCTGTAAACTGGTCTACAATCTCCGGTTCTAGCTGTTCGCCCGCTAGTGGTAACGGACCTCTGTGTGGTACGTCGTCATCAAACCGTGTGCAAGTGGTAGAAATCCGTAGGAACGAGTGACGGAGCGTATGGGCTCTCTACATCTCTGCAAGACATCAAAGTGTAGCGATAACATCTCTTTTGTCCATAAGCTAACTGTGGTAGAGCTACACTGCAGTTTGTTTCTAACTGCAGAATGAATGGGTCTACTCTACCGGGGTAGGACCACGCCCCCACAGAATAACAGCCTAAGTAGCAGCTCAACGATGCTGTGTTTCGTCTGGTGAGTGCAGGTATCCGGATACCTTTATTACTGGTGTCGAGGCATTCCATCTCAGTACTCAAGGTTGACGACGCATCTGCACTATGATTCCTTGTCAAGGATGAATGTAGATGTCACGGGCCGTAGGAATCACTTACCATCAGATGAACTTGGTACTCGTTTGTTACTCTTAATGCTATAATAAAAAAAAATATGTGCAAGGCTACCATTTTACATTGGATCTAAAATTATTATTACGTTGTATTATTAAATACCAAAAGTGAATAAAAGCGAAAATAAAACACAATAATTAATGACAAGTTCGCAAGAGTAGCGGAATTAAATCTCCTGGTAAATTAAAAATCAGCTACATCAGAACGTAATATCACAATTTGATTTGAACTTTAGTTTTGTTTTTATTGTGCATATCAAATTGTCTGTATATCATTTTAGTTCGATTACTGGCAAATAAACAATGTGAATCTGAAATTTTATTTTTATTATCTAGTATTCGATTTAGTTTCTGAATACAATTAACTTAATATGGCGGTGGTTCGATTGTATTTATAATTTATGCCTAAATATTTTTTTTCACTTGAAACATTTACTTATGAAATTAAATGACAGATTATGTCATAATATTTCTCCATTGAAAAGAAAGTTATAAACAAAAAGAATAAAAGTACGAGTATAAATATTCGTTTGTTGTATTCATCTTAACTATTTATCTCCAGCAACTTTTTTCCGGTAAACAATCTTACCGCTAAAACGGCGTGGGCTTCAATGTGCCAGAAAAAAGTAAAACTCTTTAACTTATATATTTCACTTTGACTTTTAATTTATTATAATATACTATATTAATAGTTATTAAGTGTTCCGTAATTTAAAGTTAACTTGTTAATTTACGACATAATTACTGTTTTATAAACTTTATCAACCAACTGTTAAAAACAAGTGAGATTTATGAGCCATATATACATAGATGCGTTTAAAAGTAATTAACTAAAAAGTTGGTTAAGTGACCACAATAATTAAAGAAGAAAATATAAATTTATTTTTAAATTATATTACTGTAAAACTACTATTATGTTATTTTATGCAAGTGTAAACAAATACCTAATGGACTTAAGCTTTGTATAAGATATGTGTAAGGCTTTTTATTTTCTTTGTATTTTGTAAACAATTTTTTTTTTTTTAGTAACTGCCTTATAGACCATGTTCTTTCACCCATCGTGTCCACGTTTTTTCACCCTTTTTTAACAGTTCCCGTCTCTTTTCATCTTCAAATGGATATATATTACAATCATGTTGTCAATTTTTCAAGATTTTTATTCATTAATTTGGTTAGAACGGGAATCAACAATCTTTCACAATTAGCAGATTAGTACTGCTGCGTTTCGTAAGATAAGTAAAATAAGCTATAAACGCTATGTCTGGTAACGATTGCAGATGTCATGAGCCACAGAAATCACCTATCATCTACTGACGAAAATTATTCAGATATGAAATGTGTTAGTATTCCTAATTTACGTAACAAAAAAAATCAATAAAATATTATATAATGCAAATTTGTGATCGAATTTCAAATTCTATTAGGTATCTAAGCAAAGATAAACTTTAGCTGGAAATACGAACCAATTAATCTATTCCGTGTAGTTAAATGTAATCAAGAGTGAATCTATGTACACAAGCTTCAATTAATATGTGGAGATTAGAATTTCTCGATTTATGAAGATGCGTTTAGAACGTATTAACTCTAATTCAATGCAAACATTCACTAATAGGTCGATGTCCGGTAAAACTTTGCTAATAACTGGTATTAATGGCTCACACCGTAATTCCTCTGAAATTGGACGGAACCTCTGCCTTGTTTTGAAATATCTATGGCAATGTATATCTTATCATTAATTTTTAATCTAACTTTAATTTTTTAAAAAAGAAATGCTGTTTTATTATAGAATTATTATAAAAAATAAGTTTTGGAATAATATTTAGATAAATGTTTATGACATCCATACAACAAGTTAAATAACTTATATGGACATGATGACACATATAATTTATATTAACATTGTATTATAAATTGTAATATATATATAAATGAATTGTAAGAAGAGCATTTTGTCCATTACCCCTAATGCTTTAATGACATGTACACTACAATAACAGTATCATCCATTAAACTGCCAATCATTGATGTTATTACTTCCGTTATTGCCCATATCCTCTATTCCAGTTTTTACTGCGGTGTTTCCCCATCTCGATCGTCCAAGCTATTCTCCAATACTCTAATTTTGGATTGTAAAAGATGGGTAAGCTTTTTAGCCATAGGGTGGATATCATCTGACATTGTTCTCACATATTTTTGTTCACGAAAACAATGTTATCAGAAATATTGTCCAAATTTATTAAAATAGACAAATCTAGAATAAACAGATAATACATAGACAGACAATAAATAGACAAACGTAAATATTTCCTTACCTGTAATTTCACAAAGAAATCTAATCTATGCTTTCGAATAGACAAACAAGGCTGTTAACTAATTGACATCCTTGATTATTGAATAGAACCTTGCTAACGGTCGAATTGAAATAAATGTTTTGCCTTTGAATTTGATTTCTACACAAAGACGCGACAAATATTTCATCTCTTAGAGAGGCATCGTCAAGAATATAGAATATTTCCTTCATTATAGTCCTTACTGTTAAAGTGTATGCAAATATTGTCTTGATATGTCAAATAGAAACGGCGTTGGTTTAGAAAACGGTAAGTGGTTTCTAGGAAGTAGACGCTTTAGCGTTTGAGTTTTATGTACTAAACTTAACCTATCCTTATAATAATATCTATAAAATTGAATTATAAATGAATGTAAGTCAATTGATGCTGCGGCAATGAAATAGCCAAAGACTTCGTAATTAGGACCGAAATTTTGTCGCGAGGCAAATATTTATTACTATGCTATCACAGAAAATCCTCCTAAATTGGAAGAAGTCATATCTAATAACAGACTTAGTATCATTGTATGAAATAATGTCATGTATAATTTAAACTATAAACGTCAATATCGCAAGTGATTACACAATTACCTATTTTCATCTCGGAATAAATTAGTTTGCAGGGACGTGCGGTTGACGCTAGAGATTAATTCAAGAAAAAAGAGGCCAGACGTCGGCAGAAAGTAGAAAATTTTATCATGAAGCTGAATCGGCTTATAAATCTTAGACAGAATAAACATTTTTATTATTTATTGACAACGTTATCGACTGTCTAGCTTTACTATTATTATTAATCGTCTACAGATTTCGATTATGAATGGATAATTGCCAAGTTTGGCAGGCAGTTTGGCATGGCATGCTCTTCGCCCCATAAACGCTTCTAAACCTGAAAGTAAACCTGAGTACGTTTAATAAGACACTATCATGATCTGTTAGCACACATGATTACTTACTTACTCGTATATACGAATATCAATACGGAATATTATCATTTGGTTTGGTACAACTTTTAATACACGCTCAGAATTTGTTAAATCGTCATTTTGTGACAGTTTATATTATCTTGTTACATATACTAGGGAAGAGGACTGAGGTCTGAAATACAAATATATATTTTATCCAGTTCAGACCAGGATGTCTCAACTTACTTAAAGAATAAGTATAGATCATATGCTGATTTTTTTTAAAATGATGTTTCAAGAACCAGCCTCAGACTACTCTTATTACTTGAAAAATCTTTCTCTGTCTTTTGAATCCTCTAACGTTACAATCAACTTGCATGTCACCAAAGAATTTGTATATAATCACCTTAAAAAATTAGATATCAAGAAAGGGCCTGGTTCTGACAACATACCCCCTCTGTTCATAGTAAGATGTGCGGATGCTTGTTCTATCCCTTTATGTATTCTATTTAATAGATCACTTAGAGAAGGAAACCTTCCAATAATTTCGAAGCAAGCACATATCATTCCCATTCATAAAAAGAAAATTATCGACCAATTTCTATCTTGAATACTTTTAGCAACGTACTAGAGAAAATTGTTTACAAAAATATTTACCCCGTGTTGTCACCTTCTCTTCCGCTCGAGCAACATGGATTTATTAAAGGTCGCTCTACAACCACTAATCTTTTCCTCTTTATATCTGACGTATTACGCGAAATAGACGATGGATCACAAGTTGAGGCAATTTATACTGATTTCGAATGTGTAGATCACATTATACTCCTTCATAAACTACAAGCTATTGGAATAAGTGGTGATCTACTAAGATGGTTTGAGTCATAGATACAAAACGGAGTCAAATTGTTACCATAAGAGATTTCAAATCTGATAATAGTAAAGTAACATCCGGTGTTTTACTCAAGGATCTCTATTATATTTAACCTACCTATATGATATTGGATCATGTTTTCATCATAGTAGCTTCCTTCTTTATGCAGATGATAAAAAATAAATATGAACGTGAAATCGGAAATGGACTGTCAATTCCTACAAGTCGACCTTAATACTACTATTAGACTCTCTATCTACTATACTAATAACCGTATTACTGTTAACACTAAAAAGTGCACACCAATATCTTTCACTCATAAAATGCATCCTTTGCAACACGATTGTCATATATATGGGAAATTTATAACTAAAACAAAAATTGTTAAAGACTTAGGAGTGACTTTAGACAATAAGCTAAACTTTTCGGAACATGTACCACTCATAACTAATAAAGCCTACAAAAACTTGGGATTCATAATGCGAATCTCTAAATATTTTAACGATCCGAATTGTATTAAAACACTTTATTTCGCATATGTTCGCAGCGTTTTATTATATACAGAGAATATTGTGCCACTGCTTGGAACCCCCAATACAAAAAACATATAACAGCTTTAGAAAATATACAAAAGAAATTTATACGGTATCTCAATTACCGCAGTGAACATTACGAAGATAATTATGATAACTCGTGTTTTTATCATAAATTACACATTCTGCGGGATCGCAGATGTGTAGCGGACATGTTGCTACTATATGATGATAGCAATGGGATTCTTGACACAGCGCCTAATGAGTTTTTGTACTTACAAGAAACGAACAAGAGTAACAGAACTGTTTTATTCTCTACATACTCTTACTAACTACGCAAAAAACTCCGTTGTCAATAGAATATTACTTACGTATAATAAATATTACTCGAATACAGATCCCTTCCACACATCAAAAGCTATGTATAAAAAATGTCAAAAATACCATTATAAAGACTCTTAGAGATTACACTCCTTATCACCACCATCAATTTGAAAATGAAATTAAGCATGGACATGTGTCAACTGTTATATTTTCATCAGCCGTAGTCATAACTTGATGTCAATTAAAAAAAATCATTTCACGGAAAGAAAAAAAAATTGTATTGTTTAGTAACGTTGTTCACATTTTTCTTACGAAAAAAACATTGAATGATAGAGCCACGCTAATATTTATTCATAGCTATGGCATGAATTCGGCAGCTCGACTGTAAAAGACAACGGCCACACAGAATACCATCGTAAAATAGGGCCATGTTTCGGCTGATGAGTGTAGGAGTCCGGTGTCCCTTATCACTGAGGAGATATTTCATCTTAATCCTAAAGAGTGCCAACGCAATTTGATTACTTAACGAAAGGATGAATGTATACGCACATTCATGGACAACTTTATATATCACAGTAACAGAGTTGACAGTCCATTTCCGATTTCGCGTTCATATATATTTTTTTATCATCTACATAAAGAAGGAAGCTACTATGATGAAAACATGATCCAATAACAGGTAAGTTAAATATAATAGAGGCCCTAAAAGAGATCTTTGAGTACAACACCGGATGGAACTTCAAAACAATCAGATTTGAAATCTCCTATGGTAACAATTTGACTCCGTTTATGTATGTATGACTCAAACTATCTTAGTAGATCACCACTTATTCCAAGCGCTTGTAGTTTATGAAGGTGTATAATGTGATCTACACGATCGAAAGCTTTTTCGAAATCAGTATAAATTGCGTCAAATTTACAAATATAGGCGGTAGCATCAAAGAAGACAGTTCTACAATATATTATAATGCTAATTAGATTAATTTCACTTCAGTTGTTCTCTGCAAAGTTTCACTTACTGAGATAAGCCATCCCGTATATGCTATTATACGGTGAAAGCAGCTTTATCTAACAGAAATTATTCCGCCGAGGTGTTACAAAGCTATTAAAACTTTATACCATTATATTTTCGTACCTGATTACATTACGGTGACTACACAATGGACTTTTATGATTGATTCCATCATTTTGGATGATCCGTTCATACATTAAATTTAACTGGGTTAAATAATGAGACGAAATTTATCAAACTTCTTTTTATTATTGTCTATGGAAATGTTACTTTGTCCAACTGATCATTGAAAGGTTTTTTAAACCAATGTAAACTATACTCATTAAACTGAGTAATATACCGTTAACGGTTTAAAGAATTTTAAAATCTTTTCTACTAACTGTCATGTTTGTTAAAGAAGAAGTCTAAGAAAAAGCCGTACGAAAATTCCCAAGTACATGTACTAAAAGGCAGAATTGTTGGGTAAGCTATAGTAAAGATGCAATAAATTATTAATTTTTAAATACGAGTTCGTACTTTTAGGTACAATGTGCCATTTCGATTATTGTTTGATTAAATCAATGTGCAGTCTAAATAGTTTTTTGTATTATACGGATGTCTTCATTGTATTTATCAATCAGAGTAATACCGTGCCGCATAAGAAATAATGTCGCCAATTATTGTATGTAAATTATTAACCGTTAAGTCAAAAGCTTCACTATTTCATTTTGCATTTATTTATATTCTATTATTTTTGATGACCACAATTTAACCTAACGCCAACTATTTAGCCTATCGAAAATATCCCTAAAGGCAATTATTGTAGTGCTTCTTTACATTTAACTTACCGTTTAATTGAAAGGCCCTGCTTTTAATTAAATAGGATTAATGAAATCGATCAGAACTCCAATAATCCTCTCGGGCATGGCTTTAGGATTTCTAGAGAAAAGGAAAGCAGGAAAATGCTTGTAATAATTTTTTTATTGTTCTCGTAATAATTAATTTACACAATTAAACAAAATAAAACAAGTGTGATATTTGTTTCAATAATATTTTTATTTTCTACACATTATAGTAGCAAGGGTGGTATATCCACAATGCATTTTCTAGTTAGTGGCGGCGTGAGTAGGTTGTTTCGAGATCCTGAGACCGTATTGCTAACCTAAGTGAGAACCCATCTGCAGATATTAAAATATATTTTACAATATTTACTTGCAATAAATTGTCTTTTACCTACTCGTCCTGGCATGCTCTTGTCAAGAGAAGAGATAAGACAAAATCGCCAACTATTTGTCTGTTAAATTATTAATGCTATAATATACCAGAGTGGTTTATTACAATTAACACCTTTGACCGTCCTACTACCTGTATATAAGACGAAAGTAAATAAGTTTACAGAAATGTTCTTGGTAATACAACACAATGGAATACATGAAACGAATTGGTTATTTTGTCCTCATTCTTCCATATTAAATCCTGTGAATGTGGCAAAAAAATTCGTAAGCAAATTTTCGTCATGTACTGCGAGTCTTGCTTTGTATGAAATTCAATTTGTCAGAAGCTAAGCCGCAGAGACGGCAGTCGAGTACGAGGGATTATTACTAAATTTATTTGCTTTTATATAAAATGGTTAATACAGCGTTATTAAAATATATTTTTTTATAATACAGTATGGCAAAGGAACACACAGTTCACCTGATGATAAGTGATAACTACGACCCTTGATATAGAACTACCTCGATCCTCAATCAAGTTTCTGGATTTTTTCAGATACCTAACTCTCATCATAAGCAACACAGTGGCATTGTCTTTCATTATTTTCAAACGATTTGGCGTCTAAATAACAGTTAAAATTTAGATTGAAGGGGATTATGTAAGGGGATATCTGAAATATTTCCATTAAAGTTAATTATAAAAATAATTCGTAAAATTGATTTTGTAAAATACCACACCCTCACAGAATACCAGCGTCAAATAGCAGCATAACGCTACTATGTTTCGTCTGGTGAGTGAAGGGGTCCGGAGATTTTATTACTAGTGGCATTCCATCTCAGTCCTCAAGGGTGACAACGCATCTGCATTATGATTCCTTGTCAAGGATGAATGTAGATGTCATGGGCCACAGGAATTACTTAACATCAGGTGAACTGTGGGCTTTTTTGTAACTCTAATATAATAAAATAATTTGGAAGACGTGAAATCCCAGTGAGATATGAGAGAGAGATTTGTAAACATAGGCTGTTATTTTTTTTTAATATTATTTCTACTAGTTAAAATTTTCCCAGGCTAAAACCCTGAAGTACACGCTATCCATCAATGAGTTACTAAATAAATTTATGGCCATTAAAATTTATAAAGGAGTCATTCAAACAATAAAATTTAGGGAACAACGATGTTAATATTTTATGTTTTATGATCATCATATGTTTCTTGCAGGTATTTATTTATCACTCGTATCTAAAAATTTTCAACCTCAGTATAACCCGGTCATTTTCATTACTATAATACAGCAAGTATAATAAAGAACATAATTGTGTTATACGAAAACTGTTAATCTATTATTAAAAAACCTAAGTAACGAAAACGTTCCCAGTTACCTCATTGATTGATACTCGTACAGTATTTTTACTTTTAACCTAACGATGAAAATTTTAGCAGTTTATTTACCTAGTTCAGTATGGTGTGTTTTCATGAATATCATACTATACGTCAAAAAGCCGTGATATATTATTTGTAAAGCATTAATATTTTATTACCACTATCAAATGCTATGTTTTAAGTCAGTTAAAGGTATTTTGAATATATATTTTGAGTATATTATGGGAGTATTTTTGGAATTAAATCAAAGTAATTTTTAATCAAAAATTTACTATTAAAATTCGTTTTGCGTTAGTATTGCATCCAAAATATTTGGGGGACTAACACTCTTAAGTAGCCTTTTTATCTTCTATTTTGCTGAACTGTCTTATTGCTTATTTATATTGATACGAGAAAATAACTTAACGGCCAATATTCTAACGTCCAATATAAAAATCTCCCAGATTAGCCGAAGCCAATTCTTCTGCCAATTCCTGTTTCACAATCATGGCCTTTTTAAATTTAAAAAATAAATAAAATGGCTTATGAAAATATGAAAGGTAAACTTTTTTTAAATAAAAACTAAATTCAATTGTTTCACTTTCAATATTTTTTTCTGTACCATAACGGTGTACGTAGACAAAATCGCAAATTCAGTATATTTTAAAAACAAAAATTACGACGACGGACAAACGGCGTAATATCAAAACATCAATGCTGCGTTAAAGGAGGCTGTGGATAATAAAAACACTGTTCAGTTTGGGTGCTATCGCTTTTTTAGTGGAAATTTTTATTTCCGAAATGAACCCTGGAACCTGGAATATCAAGCGTTCAAGTTGTTTACTGGGCCTTGGAATTTATAGTAGATTAAATCTAAAATATAAAACAATTATTACGACCAACCATTGAATTAGCAGCATAGGTCACGTTAGATTACCTATTAAATCCTACTTCTTTTATTCATCTTAATGATTAAATTTTGTACGGGTCTTAAGATATATAGTCCCATCCCATTACATTGGATCTCACCATTACTTCATTGTTTTCTGCTTTACAGAAGATACAATTAAAATAGAAGATGGCTGGGTAATAAACTTTAAGACTCCTAGTCCTAGGTTCTATTACCTACAAAATAATAAATTTTATAGAAGAAATATATAATTATTAATTATTGAATAGACCGATTACCATTGTAATCTGAATACATACTTCGGACGTCATTATAGTTGAATTATATAACTACTCCATAGCTCTAAAACCATTCCATCAGATAGTAACACGAGGTGTAAGAGGTTCTCCGTTATAATTTACACTGTACTAATTAATTTATTTTTCCACATTCACATCTGTGTTCGTTCATTAACTGTGCGTCCATCAAGTTAATATTATTATTGCCTTCCTGTTAAAGACTTAATTATTTTTACTGGGTCATAGGTAAATACGAACTGGTAATTGCGTTATAAATTAAGTGTGTGGACTCCCACGTTGCGTTGACAGGCGAGAAATATTTGGACTAATTATTGAATAAGCGACTGCTTTTAAATTCAGTGTGTATTTAAAACATGTTATATTCATAGTATTTGATAGCTTTTTTTTAAACCCAAAATACATACTCAGTAAGGAATCATAACACAAATACGTTGTCACTCCCTGAGGGCTAAGATACAACAAATGTTTTATCACCTGTCATAATTTTGATTTCTACACTCACCTAACGAAACACAGCTTTATGCTGTTGTTTGAGCTCTGATATACTCTGATGGTGTGGCCCTTTTCTCGTAGAGTCGACCCATTAATTCTACTACTATAAACTGTAGCACAAACTTGTCGGCTTGACCAAGAGATTGGACGTAGCTTTGCATGTAGTACCAGCGACACAGGATAAGACAAGTATAGTGTATCACTAAATTCGACAATTTGTGATACACAAATATTAGTTTCTTTTAGTCTCACAAATAAGCCATGTGGCCATGACTTACAAAGTTGCAGAGCCACAATGCAGTTTAATTATAGCTGCACGGATATGTACGGATCAGCTCGAAGGGAAGGACCAGGGAAGGACCTCGCCCTCACAGAATATCAGCGTAAAATAGCAGCATCATGCTGCTGTGTTTCGTGTGGTGAGTGTAGGGATTCAGAGATCTTTATAACGAGTGACGAGGCATTCCATCTGAATCATGAATGTAGATGTCGTGGGCCGCAGGAATCACTCGCCATCAGATGAACGGTATGCTCGTTTGTTACTCTCAATTCAATATTATATATATATATATTTCGGTGCCATCCAAGGATGTATCCGTAGGAGTCGACCTATACATAGTGCACCTAGAAACAACCTGTGTCTACAACTATATAAGAAAATGAAAATTTAAGCTTATACGTTTACATATATTCCTATCTAAACTTGATTAACATTATAATTAGCTAAGTTACAAATAGTATAAAACTATTTACTTGAATTATTGCTTTTACTTAGAACTTAATATAACTGTCGTATGATGTGTCCCAAGAGCGACGTGTATAAGTCATTATAAAGTAAATTTACTTTAATGCGGTAATGCTCACTGACGTAAGACTCATTTGTTGAGTGTCTGTGTATATAGTTAGTCCAGCCATATGTCATACTTCGTTTAAGGTCTCTTTTTAAAATTTAATCTTAGAATTCTTCTATTATGCAAGAAACGTCAATAGTATCGTTATTTCATATACTATATTTTTATTTTATTTCATATACTATATTTCAGACCTCAAAGCCTCACGCTTAATAAAAATACACAAAAGATGCATTGAACAGAGTGCGTATGGAACATTATATTGATAGGTCAGCAGCCTTATGTTAGTGAGGATCTGTCAAGGACCGGTAAAGGTAGGAACGGCCCTGTGCTATTAGGAACTGATGGTCTTTGAATGGGTCAAT
Organism: Teinopalpus imperialis; assembly: GCA_029286865.1. Classification (NCBI taxonomy): domain Eukaryota; kingdom Metazoa; phylum Arthropoda; class Insecta; order Lepidoptera; family Papilionidae; genus Teinopalpus; species Teinopalpus imperialis. Next base: position 3,749,099 of record JAGSMU010000006.1, read on the forward strand.
AACCAGAATTAGATAAAATCATATAATGAAACAAATACATACCTGCCCATATATTTAGTAAATGCCATATACAGTGCATGCCAATAAAACTATAATTAACTACTTCCAATATGTATAATTTTACCAGTTGAAAAGAAAGTAGAATTGAGGACATGTTTGAAAATTATATCAGTAATAAATATAAAATATAATATTATAGGTTATGACTACAAGTCTAAACGAGTGAGAAAGTTCTGCAAATAACGTCGAAAATTTACTATGAAATAGAATTGAATTGCTAAGTGGTGATCAGATTAAATATTCTAATCGTGTAGTTAAGAATAAATTAAAACGGTATTTATTAAAATATTAATTTAGTATATTGAGAGAAGAACACACTTAATTACGTGGAACGAAAAAATAAAGAAATAATGTGAATTGGTTTAAATTTGTACATTGTGTATAATTTTCGGTTACAAACAGTTCTGCAGTTTGGTAATGTCCAACACAAACGAATAAGTAAAATAATATTATAGATATATATACTTATAAATTGATAACTAAATAACTTTACTTTACGCCAATCAACATTTTCTCTCTACGAGAAATATGTTTTGCTAGTGAAACGCACGTTGACCCTGTCAACTTCGTAACAATGAATAATAACTTGCAACAAATGTATAGGTGACAAAGAACCCTATGGAGCACCAGAATTCACAGGCATTGTTTCTTAATATGATTCATCAACTACATCTCTCAGAAGCCAAGAAGGAAAATGCGAAAGCATTGAAAGAATAGCTCTGTTCCGCGTTCAAAGTAAAGCTAAATCAAATCCATTTTCACCAATGTTAGGTTAACTGGAACATCTGCAGCCGGCCTACCATGTCGGAAGCCAAATAGGTGATCGTTTATCAGCTGATGATCCTCTTGGAACATCAACAGTAAGTAGGTCATAATATTCTCCATAATTTTGGAACACAAGTAGGCAATATCAATAGGCCATACTACTTTATAATACGTACTAATACGCTGTCACCATTAATATTTATTATAAAAAAAAACGATAGTTGGACTGGTCTGAGTAGTCCTCCATGAGTATAGTGCACTACACTAAGGAAATGCGAGTACCGTAAGGATATGTTTGTTAGTATCAGGTCAAATCATTGAACTCCGACTTGTGTATGTTGTGATGTACCACACACTTTCGTTATTTTACAAATAATGTGAAGTTAGTATGAGTGTTCAGAACGTATCGGTTCGGCTCGGCGGAAGGATGTTCTTTTAGTAAGTGGAGATGAAATAGTAAAGTAGAGTAATTACATATATTAGAAGTTTAACTGTTATGTTTCGGAGGGCAAATCATGGTGAGCAGTATCCTAGTAGTAGTAGTAGTAGTAATAGTTAGGGGAACATTGCATATTTGTTCCCAGATGGGACAACGCATGCAATTACACAATGTTGTATAAGATAAACAGTTCAAGTATCACACTTCCTTTCATAAAATAGTAACAAATGATCGATTCAAACTAAGTTGAAGGTATATTTCTTATTCTTCATTGTAACTTGTTGTGAAGGTCTAGGGACATTTTTTAGATCTGACTATAAGCGTAAGATTATCGCTTAAAACTACATACAAACCTACAATAAGAGAACAGTACTTAATAAAATAACCTTTGTTATAAATACTTTATAATTACTCACCAGAAGTCCACGATTTAATTAAATAAATTGCCTAAAACGTACGAACCAAACTTATTATAATTTTGAGAGTTATTGGATTTGTACTAAATGCTTATAGGCCGCAGAGATAAATAGCAAATGAGAAGGGTTGGTAGATGGGACCGTAACAGACCCAATTTACTTTATTATGACGCATATGGGACATAAGTTAGAGTGTTTGTTTGTTGTGTTGCTACACAAAGCTTCTTCAAGGACACAAGCTTAGTTTATAATAAATATCTTACCAATTATAAATATTAAGGATGCAGATATAACGTGTCTAACTGTGTAATATTAGCATGCAGAATTCATTTAAATTATCTAATAGTAATTTATCCAAACTAAGAACATACAGTACATATTACATACAATAAATAAAAATATATTTACAGTTATTATAGATCAATATTATGACAATTTCGATAGAACGAAAGATTCCTGAAGAATATTTTTCGACAGATAATATTATCATTGAATGTAACCCCACTAAGCCACCTATACTTTGCAAACTGTGATAACCTCCTGGACGTAGTTATATGACCACAATTTTGAAACTATTTGAAGGCGGATAGTGAGGAAGTAAATTATTGCCGATATTCCGCACGTCTGGCTTTATTTCATAGCACACTATCGACCTGAGTTCGATGGTATAACTGAAATTGTTATTCTTAATTTACGACTTGTTGTCTCATGTAATAAACGATGATGATGTAAACTATCGTAAAAAAATCGTCTTACAATTAGGAAAAAAGTATTCCCAAGACATATGTCATCCGTCAATTTGCATTAAAACCGCCACAAGAGTGGAGGAGGGCCATAAATATATAGAGCGTTCATATGCGTGTAACTATTATATTTAATTATAAGTTTTCTTGTTTATACCATTCGTGCAAAATATTAATAATGTGTGATGTGAATGGAATATTTATTTTAATATAAAATAGGCTTACACTTGACTTCAATCTCGCTTGATGGAAGGCAAAGATGAGGTCTAAGATGGCATACGTTTGTCTAGACGACGCCAGGAAAAACTGACCTCAGCAGAGAGTTCCATTCCTTAGCCGTCCGCATAATGAAAGAAGAGGCAAACGGCTTCGTGCGTAATAACGGCACCACGCCTAGATGTAACCGATAAAAAACCAAGCGGTAGGCCACTCGCCTACCGTGTTCGAGGCTCAGAAGATTTGCCTCCACGAGTGAGTCACTGCCTATGATCCTCTTCGCTTGGCGCTCCAATGAGTCCAGAGCATCCAGCTGATATCTAGCAGACCCATCCCAGAGATGGGAAGAGTATTCCATGCAAGACCGAACTTGAACTCTGTAAATATTTGAGAGCTACTCCTAGGGGAAGTAACATCTCACCCTGGAGAGGATACCAACTTTTGGCAGTAGTGTTTGCTATGGATTCAATGTAGCGATCGTTAATCGGAACGGGGACATTTCGGAAAGTCAGAGCCAGTTAGAATGGACTCCGTTTCGCCGAAAAAATACAAGTCTGTGTTTTAGAGGGGTTGAACTCGACCAAATTGGCATCACCCCATTGGAAAACAGCCAATCCAATATGAAGCTATTACGCAAAAATCCAATGTGAGGCTAATTTGTAAATAAACTGCAACCCCCCAGTAAACCCCATGGCAAATTTAATTCCAAATATTATAAATTCGTGAAATATGTTAATTTTATAATTGAATGTAATTTAAGTGTACAATAATATTTTTGAATAGAGAGTACATTTATTACAGTGTTTATTATCTGATTTGACAGAAGGTAGTAATAAGTTAAAATAACTTTGCGAGGGATGTAGCGTGTGAAATGTTTTCTGAGAGATAAAAGTAACTTCAGGTTTAATTACGTGCACTGAACAGTTTATCTCGTGGATAAGTAAAACTTTTTAGAAAGGGAGTAGACACCGAAATATAAATAGTTTTTATCCTTTTATGATTATGTGCTAAACGAAACAGATAAAAAAAATAGATAACATTCACATAAAATTATAAATAGCAGAGGTATATATTTATACAGGCTTATTGGTAATTCGGCGTGTTATCAATAATCCTGTTTAGTTCGAATATGAATTACCGCCTGTTTCCTTTATTATCATTTATTTTTCAGTTTCTTTGAAAAGGTTCCTAGTTGATGAATTGTTGAAGAGCTAAAAAAACAGTTATGTTTTTTAAATAATCTGCAATTCAAGTTTCATAAAGTTTTTGTTTTTAAGGCATTTTAGTGAAAAAAATCTCAAAAAAATATTGATATGATATTTTTCGACTCGCATTTTTAAATTTAGATCGATAATTGTTATTTTAATATTGATAAATAACAAGTGTTTATTATTTTTTATTAGATTTAAATTGATACTTTTTTTAATAAATTTAATTTTGAAAAAAGCTGAAAACCATAATAACCGAAAAATGGTTCACTTTTGCATAATGGGGGTTAAAATTATCACAAATAGTCACCTCTATCACCTCCAAACGACAATACGTCGAATTACCAATAACCCTGTAAATGAACAAGAAACGGCGATATAGCATGGTCTGTTTGCATGGCGTAGTGGTTGAGGTAGCTACTGCATCAGGATTCCCAGCTGAGAAATAATATTTATAGGGAAAGGACGACGACTGAGTACCTCTGTTTGCGCAAAGGCCTACGGCACTATAATATATCCCACACAGGTAACGTCATCTGGTAATCCAGAAGACATCATTGGTTGAAATCGACCACGAGGACATCATCCTTACCACTCATCACTTTAATTGAATTAGTTATATTAACAGGTTAGAAAGTACATAGTTGCAGAATCTTAGATCAAAGCTAGAGGTATAAAATACGTCATAACTGGATGGAACAGTCTTAAATGACAGGCGCAAGTGATACAGAGGAGGGAAGTTTTGAAAATATTGCTCCAGTCTTTATACTGAACATATGTGCTTAGTTTTAACTATGTAAACAGCTTATTGATATTTCAAGCCGCAATATTAATTTGATAGGTGTTAAGCACAGTAGCTACAGTAATAATAAGCAAAATCTACCAAATTAAAATCTTATTCCTAAGAAAAAAGGGTGGCAGATATTGTAGATCACGTTGATATGTGATAAGGGCTCATAATAAATAATATACGAAAAAAGGGAATTCCCCTTATCTCCAAAATAATACGAGCTAAATAAGTAATATAGGCCCTGCTCATAGTTAAAAGCAATACCAAAACAAAAATTAGCACAGAACAGAACAATTGTAAACAATTATTTTCTATGAACTTACCAGTGACGGGACTAGCACAATGCAAACATAACATGTTCTAAAAAATCTTGAAACTATGTTATAACCAAGTTATTTAATTCTATTTGCATTTAACTAGAGCAAAAGTTGAAAACATAAATGCATTCGCATATTCATATTTTATGTGTACTTCTTTGTGTGAAATTTAGTTTGTCAGGAACTGTGCAATTTGGTTCGGATGCAATTGTTTCAGTAGATTTATTGTTAAGTCAGTTAGCTGTTTGTTCAGAACAAGTTAGTAAGAAAGTTTTTAAAGTTAACAACTTTTTTGTTGGAATTCTGTTATAACAACTTAGAGTAAGGCAACGCTATAGTTCTTTTTAACGTTTGTATAATAAAAGTTACATTTTATTAAAAAAAACAAAAGGGTCGTTATACGGGGTTCTTATTTTTAATTATATGAAGACCAAATTTCGTTCTGTAGTGACAACGACTGACTACTAGATTATGTACTAACTATCGGAATAATGGTTGGCAAAACTCAAATTACAGAAATGTAATGATAAAATGTTTTCTCGTCAGTATTTCATTTGCACCGCCTAGCAATTTGTAAATAAAACCTTAAAATAGAAAATATTTTTTGGTCTGACCCAAACCAACTATTTTATTCTCGTTTCTACGATTTTAAAGGAGAGGGCACCCGGACACTAATAGAATTCTCCGTAAAACATGTTCCTTTATTAGCATCATCATCGTTTGAGTCGATTAGTCTACTGCTAAACACACTCCCTCAGATATTGCCAACGTATACGCTCCTAACGCACCACATCCATCGACGTCCCACAGCCTCGACCTATCATCACTCCATTTGTAGAAATGTTGACCTAAGCTGCAATGGGCATTACGTGGTTCATCTCCATCCTTTACATTGCTTACTATTTAATTCTTATAATAATCTCAATATAATAATTTAATTATATATATATATATATATATATATTTATATATGTAAATATAATAATAAAAGTCACGATTTAGTCATCATAGTCAATAGCAATTTGTTCGTCACTCTGATTCGTCACATGTTCATGTAATTCCTGGAAATTTTCTAGATTTTTATCGTAGCCGTAAATGACTTTGTTGAAAGTTTTCTTTAACTGTCTCTCATTTCTTTGTTACTTTGTAATTGTGAAGACCAGTGACTAACTTTATTTCTCCTAGAACTTTTACTCCATTGCATTCAACGATGCCATTAAAATTTCAACAAAACTAGCTTTAAACTTTATTGTTCATACCGTTAAATTGAATTGCAAAAATTCAAAATCCATATATATGCAAATAGATAAATAGTTGCAAAGTTAAAGACAAAACAATAATTTTATATAATTATTCATTCAATTACATTCGAAGGAATTTGGTTGAAATAAAGAATATTGCTTTAGAAAAATTATCACTCGTAGAGTAGTTTCTAATTTGATGTTGCTGGATATAAACCATTCTATTATAATTGACACTTAGTGGAAGATTTGGCATAACCAGTTAAGCTAGTAAACTGAAAATTTGATGTCTATAAGTATAATCTAAAAGGAGCTATAAATATACACTTAATTTTTTAGTCAAATTTTAGTACCAAAAAATTCAATTTCTGAACATTCCCCTAGATTTATTGCAAATTCGAAACTATTCAATGGTGCTGAAGAAGAAGCAAATGTAGTTAATTAGACGTAAGCTACTTAGCCAAAGGTTGTGTTTATAAAGAGACTTATATTTAACAATCCACCTATCATTATTTTTAGGTGGTATTAGTAGAGTTTAACAATTTTATTATGCTTAAGCTAAATATCTAGTCATAAACAGAATGATTCGTTATCTTATGCCCCGCTGAGAAATAGACTACTTCTTTATATTAAATGCTCATTCATCTATTTCTAAGATGGTAGTACAACGCTAAGTGACGTTAGAGTATTAAACAGAATAAAGGTTGAACTGAGTAACTATCACGTTAAAACTGAGAATTTGTTATAACTGAAACCTTTATATTGTATGCGGAACCGAGAACAAATCAGTATATCTGTTATAGTACTCACTTGCTTTCGCCCCTTAATTATTACCGAAGGTAAAGTTTGAAACGAACGTTTTGTTAATCATATGGTTTATGTGCCTTATATAAAAAAAATTAAGTCAGTAATAACAGCAAGAGGTGAAAGGGCAAGTACATGTAAAAGTTCTGTAGTCAGTGCCACAAGTGTATTTTTCATCATCACCAGCTTGCGATAATCAACTGCTACATATACCAATATAGGCATCTTTCATGCAGTGCCACTTAGTCCTAATTTGACTTCCCTTATCCATTTGCCGGTTATATATAATAACATTGTATGTAGTCGGCAACCGTAATTGTTTTCGTACTTTAATTAGTTTTTTTGGCGTTATGTGAGAAAAAGAATAATGAAGGAATCTTTTAGACAGCTTGTCTTCTTGGCATACAATTTATAAATCTATATTGGCATCTACCGATATTTTTATAGTAGATTACCGGCCTGTTATCACGATTATATCACTTTAAGAAAAGGAGGATACCTAAACTTTTTAAAACTTGTTATACCTATGTATTTATCACATCCCTATAATTACCTATACTAATTCGTTGAAAAATATACAAATACAAAATTAAAAAATTAACAAATACTTAAAAAAACAATATTATTGTAGTAGAAATTAAAGGTATGTATAAATAAAGGAAAATAATGTATTTTTCCAAGCAACTTATATAGTCTATAAAATTAAAACGCATACGCCATTTGCAATAATTAGTAATTTTGTTTTTCTGGTGGCTGTTAAAATACGAGCGGCGATTACACTAACTAACATTATAAAGTTTTGAATGACCAAAACTTGTTGCGAAAGCCTAGACGCCGGCAAAAAATTAAAAAAACAACTTTATATAATAAACTGTAACTTTAGACACACACAACTTTATTTTTTGATGTGTGCCCAAAATGTTCCCCTTCAACACGATCTAAAATATTCGCCTTGAAGCATATTGATAGATAGTGACGTAAAACGCGCTGGAAGCCAAATATTTCACCGGGTCTGAAATAATTTTGCTGATGAAGTAATTTCTCGACGTCACACCTCTCGCCTTGTATTTGCAAATGTATCTAAAAAAATATATCCTCAGAAATGTTCAAAGTACTGTTACACACATGTTCTCTTGAAAATAATTCTTTGCTTACAGGTCAAATTGGTACACACCTTCTTCAAGGTTTTCGATTGATTCTCCATACTTGAATTCGTTTTCATAATCTCTATTACCGCATTCGACACATGGGCCTCTTATAAAACGCAAATTAATCATACGATGCGATGCGATGTTCGCTACGACGAGTTGTTATCAAACTCATATATATACCTATTAGGTTTGACACTGTTACACATTTAGCATTTATGTGAGATTGGTGGGTTCACAGGTAATATCTATTATATTTTGTCCGAAATTTACGTTGAATCTTCCATGCTGACAAACATGAAAACCTTTCTTGAATAGCCATCATATGTAATTTATTGCTTTAGAAACGAAGTAAATTTGCAACTTTGTGTTTCTGCCATAGGCGATAAAATTAACTGACACGTGTATTTCATATTTAATTTATCTCTAATGCACACGTGGTATTTAATTTTAAGTTTAAAAATTACAATTAAAAATTTAGATTTGTGTCTCTTTCTCTCTCTATCTTCTCTTCTCATCTCTTTTACAATTTAATGTTACTCGTATGTGTCATGTCTCAATGATTTTCATTAAAAAACCATTTTCAAATTAATAACCATATGAGCTATTTCGTAGCTACGTGATGATAACTTCTTTACACACATTAAATAAGAGTATGACGCTTGCGATTTGTCCTCTTTATTAAATAGGCAATCAATATTTATAATTTATTTTTTGTATAACTGTATATACAATGTATTTTTTCTTCAGTCAATTTATAATAATTAAAACTTTAGGAAATTAAAGAATACGTAAGATAAATTACAAACCGGAAACGTAACTACTCTATTTTTCTTAAAATTTGTCCGTTGGGTCAGTGAATCATTATCGAAAATACATTATACTATGAAAAGATAGCTGAAATAAAAACCTTTCTGTGATTAAGCAATTGTAATTATTTAATTCATTTAATTAAATGACATGTGTATTTTAATGCCATATCCACGTATACATACGTATGTGTCAGTCGTCGAAAGTATTCCGCAGCTATATTTGTTTTCTAGTTTCGTGTTTATTTTATAACTGAGCTTGTCACAATAGATCTAACCATGCACCATACGTGTTGCTAATTTGTAGATGGAATTCTTTTGATACGAAGAAAATAATCAAATATGCGCCAAATATAAACACAAACGTTAAGTCTCGTACTTAACTTTTGTGTTTATATTTCAGAGAATAAAATTAGGGATACTTCTTTTGTCTACAAACATATATCCGGCTATAATAAATTTCAGCAGACCATTCCATTCACCTAATTCTACGTAGGGTTTACTGTGACCATTTCCTTAGCCGGTAACATAAGGTGTTCTAAGTTTCCCAATATGCCTAGCATTATTGCTGTCGTTGAATTAGGACGGTAACTTAAGGCAAATTTATGTTTTGGTTATATTAAATAACAGGATTGTGTTTTTGTTGTCTTAGAATACTTTCTATGATACCTCCATCATTATTTCATTACCATCATAATCATTATCACACAGATTACAACAAAGCTCTGAGAAAGCTCGAAGTTACTCTGCGAACTATGGAGAGAGCCTATACTCAATGTTTCTCTGCCTTATATGCAACTTAGATTTAGTATATCGAGGGTGACCGACATACCTCGAACGGTTAGCTAGCCTGAAAAGGTAGAGGGCCAGCCATATGGTGGGATCCTACAACCGATTAGCGATGGGGAAGAGAGTTTCTTGAGTGACAACCTGGGACTGGCAGTGTAGGACCGTATACTAGATGGAGGCACTACCTACCCAAGTTTGCGTGACGTCGATGGATGAAGCTGGTTTTAACCAGCTCACGGACCCCTCAGTTCCGTGAGTCCTGTGTCCGATGAAGCTGTAAGGGCCGCATAGGCTTACAACATCAACAGAATCTAGAAGGTGGTTTAGGACCATGCTTTGTGGCAATCTATGAAGGTCTATGTTCACCAGTAATAACATATATTTTATTTTAAGATTTTAAATTATCTATCAATATTTTTTATTTTGAATAAATTACCAACGCTTTTATCCTATTCCTTATATCATTATATTGATTTTTTTTTTTGATTTTTATAGCTTTAAGAGTAGCAAAAGAGCACACAGTTCACCTGATGGTAAGTGGCTCCTGGAGCCCATAACATCTACATTCATCCTTGACAAGGAATCATAATGCAGATGCGTTGTCACCCCTGAGGACTGAGATGGAATGCCTTGTCACCAGTGATAAAGGTCTCCGGATCCCTGCACTCACCAGACGAAACACAGCAGCGTTAAGCTGCTATTTTACGCTGGTATTCTGAGAGGCCGTGGTCCTACCCCGGTCGAGTTGCCCCATTAATTCTGCAGCTTAACACAAACTGCAGTGTATCTGTTAATCATTATAATCATTTAAATAAATATTTTACAATATATCGTTTACGATTATTAACACACTCATTTATACGTACTATAATTTCAAACAATATCGATGTTGAAATATAAAACCACGTTAAATAATAAAAATATCGTTTATGCACTGAGATCAGTTTTGTGCCTTGTATAGCTTTAAATGTCGTTATGTTATACATAATTCAGGTATTGACGCAAAGCCTACCCACCGGAATCGAGTTTGTATTAACATGTCCTACTAAGAGCAATGAATTGCCGCGGTGGTAAGTAAGTAGATTTAAAATTTTGTATATTCATAGCTTTAGTGCATATTTGAGTTATTTGTCTGCAAACTTTTGTCATATTTCAAAATTATTACCACTATGTATAAATCTATTTGATATTTTCGTGCTAAACTAATATTTTTCGTAATAGAATTGTGAATATAGACAGTTTCTTTTAAAGTTACAGTAGTTATTTAACAGTGGTGACGCCATGACGTATTTTTAATAGCTACAGCATAAATGGGTTGAGCACGCCCTCACAGAGAATACCACAGTTATAACATACAGTTATAATATAACAGCATAACGCTGCTGTCTTTTGTTTGGTGTAGGGATCAGGTATTTTCCATGTATGGTGCCGAGACTGCAATGAGCTGCTATATCAGTTAGATGTGGTGTGTCAAGATGTGGTGTTGGCAAATGTTACTACGAGTACATTGGACTGCCATGAGGACCAATGAGTCACCACACGGCGGTCCACAATCTGCTGACAAAGAATCCTCAACTTCTTTAGACACGTTATGCGGTCTTCAAAGTACTGTCCTGACAAGCAAATTATTTAAGGCAAAATGGACGGCAAAAGATCTCAGGAGAGGACGCCTACAAGATGGTCTGACACAATAAAGAAGACGGTGGGTGGCAACATGCACCGTGTGATCCATTCCGCATATGACCACACTTAATGGAGACTGATTGTTCGTGGTTGCGATCTTCAGAACGAGGAAGAAAAATCAGGAGAGTTAAAATGGCATTCCATCTTCATTGGGGCTAATCCAATAATCATGTACATCTTTAATATTTGTTCATGGATTGATTTTAATATCACGGGCCGCAATCATCAAATATCATTGGGTGAACATATGCTCGTTTGCCTCCCCTAAAATTATTGAAAATGAAATTTTAATAAACCTTAAATCATCCGAAGTAACATTTATTAAAAATCGGTGTTAGTTTATTTTGTAAGCTGTATTCTTATATTCCATTTGGTGGTATCACCGAAATTGAGTTCTTTATATTTGTTCTTTAAAAAAATTACACACGAAATATGAGACTACGAAACTAAGAAAGAAAGATAAATATAATAAAATAGTTTAGAAGGGAGAACAACCTTTCAACGCAACTTTGACGCATGTACTGATTACAATTATTTGCATTAAATATGTCTTAAAAATATTTGCATCTTCACACTTTGCTAAATAAAAAACCTGACTTCTAATAAGCCTGTAAATAAAATATAATAAACCTTAACATATAAATATATATATATATATATATATATATATATATATATATATATATATATATATATATATATATATATATATATATATATATATATATATATATATATATAACTGAATAGAAAGTTTTGCAGTAGAATATAAATGTTTATTTCATGAGGGGTATGATGCTATGATGCATAACGAATGTACATTTAATTCTCACAGTGCAGCTATGGTATGGTACATGTATATTGAAATATTTTCACTTTTACTATTTCTGCTATTAATGGAGATATGAAAAAAAATATAAACTGCAATTATTGTCTGTTGTGTATTGTGTGTATTATGTCGGATAGGCTAACTTCTTATTTATTCTTGCTAGCTGTTAAATAATTTATAAAGAAAATTAAAACTAAACCACTAGTAGTGAAATTTGTGCCATTAGGCAAAGGATTTCTTCAAATAGTGTTTTATTTTACATTGGATGTAGTTATTAAAGTATTTGCTTAATTAAAAAAAAAATATATATAAATTTGTTACAATAATAGAGCCCACACTAAGGCTAAATACTACTACCTGAAGGGTGAATTCAACCAAACCCTCACTATATGTAGCCAATGGCCCACAGGGATTGCAATACTTATATTAAAAAAAAATAACATAATAGCAAATATAATTATTACCATTAGTCAAAAATGCAATTGAGTCCCCTTCTTTAAAATACGGATCTAGGGGTACTTGAATGCACTTGGTTTTCAGTAGTGTGCACACAAGGAAATTTTTCCCATCGACCACAACCATAACTTGACAAGGATCATTATCCCCAGTTGAAATATCCATTGGTGCTTGTGATATATGGAACGGTTTTTCCACCACTTGGGTGTTATATTATATAATTATGTATTATAATCAATATAAACGGACACAGTGAGTTTTTTGGTATGGATAGCTGACTTTGCCCCAATAACTTCTCGAGATAGGAGCTTGTCCACCATATACGAGGATTACGTTATTTAACTTTACACATAGAGAAAAAAAAACATTTATAACAGACAAAAATACCATAAAATTTCTTCCGCCTTTTCTTCTCTGATCAGTGAGAGGAAATAGCTTTGTGCTTTCTTTGACCAAATTGCCAATATTGATAAAACTAAACACATAAATTTGTTTTAAACGTGGTACCACAAATAACGATGAAAAATCAAATAGACCTTAATTAAATAAAATAAAAAATTTACAACAGCTAGTTTTTGATTATTCATTTATAATGATAAATCGAAAATGCAGACAAACGAACACTCAGTTTCACCTGACTGTGGCCTATTGAACTACAAAGATGTCTTGAATCTTGCAAAAGCAATCATTCGTCCCCGACGACTGTGATTTAATGTCTCGCTAACAATATCCAGGGTGGATCCTATACACTCTTTAAACGAAAAACAACAAATTTATACTACGCTAGTATTGTGCGACGGCGTGTTCTTTTTCCAGTCGAACCAATACTTTCAGGCTAGCAAGTAGAAACAATTTGCAGTATTGCCTTTTAGCCAAGTATACCTTTCTTAAAATAAATAGATTTTATTGTTGCAGTATAGTTAAGCATCTTTAAAAGCTTATTTGCTATTATAGTAAGTATTCAAATATGATAAATCAGTACATGACTTTTCATCAGTACGCTCAGTCAGTGGACCTCAAGCTTACCAGAGGAAACACAGCGGGGTTTACGCTTGTATTCTGTGAGATCGATTTTCGGTCCTTCCCGATCGAGCCTACCTTTTCCTGCCGTAGCTAAAAACAAACTGCAACACATCTCTACCTTATAGATTCGAGAAGTACATAGTCCATTTATAGTAATACCGCGTACCCACCTTGATAGGAAAATAGGTTTTTTTTAATTATATTAGGCCGAGAAAAAAAAGGACTCAATTCACCTGACGATTGATAATACGAAACGGAGCAGCATTCAACTACTATTTTATGGGGTATTTTGCGAAGTAGTGGACATTGACCGGTTAAGCTGACTTATCCGTGCTACAGATAGTTTATTGTTGCAGTGTGATTATGAATGTTTGGTAATTATCACTACTTCAAAGCAGGAAGGCCTATGTTCAACAGTGGACTATAGTCGACCCATTATGAACTGAGGCATCGGGTCATAAATCATATTTATCTGTCTGTCTCGCTCGCACTTACAGGTTTTATGGAGAGGTGTAGTGATGTGCATAAGAATTGTAGAGGTGCATATCGATACGATCGGTACGATCGAAATGCTAAATTATGTTACGTATTAATAGGAATAATTTTTCGATAACTGAAAATAAAAGTTTTTAATTTGTAAGATAAAATGTTTGTTTCGACGTAATCATAGAGAAACTGTATAGACCGTTCATATATGTGGCCCTGAAAAGGGTCGTTTTTATCTTTTCCAGGGATATTTATTAGTTCTTCAAAAATCCTCGTTATATCCACCACGTTAGAAAATAAATTCTCCATTGTGATTATTGCGTAACGAAGCGTAAGTAATATAATGAGTGTCAAAACAAAAAATCTTATATTTATAGAAAAACAAAAACCCTTACTCGTAACGACCAATCAGTAGTCAGAGTGCTAACGAAGGTCACGATGACGCATCGATGCCGCGTGCGCAGGTAGATAATTATATATAACGGATAGCATTGCGTGCACATTCCTACTGTCAATGACATTTATTGCCCGACGACTCGGTTTAATATGCGGCGACTATAGTGAAGGGCAGGAAATGATGATGATGTTAGACTTTTCCAGTCATTTAAATATTTCATTCTATAAAAACCTGCCGCCATTTGGACCCATGCCAATTTTACTTAGTCACATGAATGATAAAATAGCGTTGAAGCTCAGTGTAGCTTCTTGAATGATTGACGAGTTATAAACAACTTTTATTGTTTTTACCGCTGTTTTATTTTTTGTGGGTACCCCTTGTTTGAGAAAATGTGTGCATAATATTTTAAGCTATAGCATCATTTTACACCAATTAGTTGAAAAATATTTTTCTAGTATATCAACAATACCCTCGCGGATACTTATCGCGGATCAGTGGTAGGGTTTCTATATATATCCTGTCTGTTTATTTTTAACAGTCTAAAATATCATAATTTAGACGCATCTTATTGCCAAGACTAATGACTTTCAAGTATTGGCAATAATTTCTAACCCATTTGAGGAATTAGAATATTGATTCCGTGCCAAGAAGTCTTTAAATGGAAGTTGGCACGTGTAACTTAACATGCAATTGTATCATTTCAAATGTACATATTGGAAGTTAATGCAAAATTATTATTAAAAACAAAGTATTAGACAGACAGTTTGGTCTTAAAGTAATAATTTAGTAGTGGATTAGTTTAGGTTTTATGAGTATATGTATGAGTAAATGTAGCTTGAAATAAACAGTCAATTAAATAATAAAGTATTATAAATTTATTGTTTTATATTTATATTACTTTTTTATTGCATTTAGGGTAACAAAGGGGAGACAGTCCATCTGATGGTAAGTAATTACTGTGGCCCACTCACTACTAAGACAGAATGTATCACCATCTATAATGAGTGTCCCGATCCCTACACTCATTAAACAAAACAACAGCGATATGCTGTTGCATATTTCAAGTAAATATATTTAAAAAACCTACGTAATATAGTTATTCTAAAACATTTTATGCACAAATAGTACATATTAGTAGTCCATGTCTCAAAAAATTTATAGTCAGAGATCAAAAAACGACCTTTCTCAGGACGATGCATGCAGTCTCCAAAATCATCGCTCTTTATAGGGTGCCACTTACTACCCTAATCTAACTGTTTTGCGAGAGTTTATTATTATGTCTATTATAGAGGTCCCAATTCTTGGGCTGAGCTTTCAAACTAGAGCTATTCCCAGATATGGAAAATATATAAATATAATGCATAGTTGTTATTATTTCTTCCTGATTATTTTCCTCTCACATAGCAAATCCGGACTTTAAATTACTATTAATTATTTTGTTGATGTCAGCTACGAGGGTCGAATTCCGGTTGGTAGTGTAATGTGAAATAAATCCAAGACGCTGCAGTTTTCTAACATACAAATAAATTAACTTACTTTTGTCGCAATTGGGGTATACATCAAATATAACAAGCGATATCCATATTTTAAAATCAACCCGGCAGTCAGGTTATTAGTTTTTAACATGAATTTGTGTATTGATTACATGAGTGATTTTAGGACGTATTTGTGACAAATATTACGATCTAAAGCTTTAAACTCTGGATCTCCAGTTAATATATTCTATTCATTGCTCTAAACGAATTCAATTTACGTCATTAATTTCAATCCTTCAGGATTGTATTCACAACTAATTTCATTTTATGCTCCAGTGCTTGATAATTATTTACAGGTTCCGATAAAATGTCATCCCTTGTCAAGTTGTCGATACAAGGGCCTATAACTCAAGACTGGCCTATGAAAATGGTCCATTTGTTACAAACTTATCCTAATCTGATCATCGAAAATTATTTATTGATCAATATAAACTGCCTATAAAAATACTTCGATCTATATGTTGAAGTAATAATAAATATAAATAAATATATATAAATATATATTCCATGTGTTGGATTCTATATTTGATTGGATATTCACTGTCGGAGAACCTTTTATAAATAAATAAAAAAATAAATGATAACAGTATATAACAGTAGCATACATTTTGTTTTATTAGAACATAATGTTACTGTGTTTCTTATAGTGAGTTTCTAAATTCACCATCTCAAGGTCAAGACTCTTACTCTTACTCTAGGGTATTAGATCGTTTATACAAATATTAGAAATATGCTCGTGGCATACAAATCTCGAACGAAGAAATAATTTATTCGTATCTTTTAAAGAAAGTGCTTTAGTATGTTCCTTACGAGCTCTTATACAAATAAGCATAATATTACAGGTATGGGAAATACTTAAAACATCTTCAGTATAATCCGCTTGTGTATTGTATACTATTGTGTATGTATATATATATATATATATGTATATGTGAAAGATGTGTATATATATATTGTGTATTTATACAAGTATTATGTATTTAATATCTATATATGTATGTATTATTATTTGCTTGTATTAGTTATTTTTAGTTTTTTATTTTCTTTTTTTATTAATTAGTTTATTGCTAAACCTATCATACACATATCGCACCATACCTTGGGTTGACTGGTAGAGAATGCCGTTGGCATTAAGTCCGCCCTTTGTGAAATTTGAACTTTGTTAAGGTTAATGCAATAAAGAGTAAATAAATAATCAATTAAATTAAGTATGGCTTAAATTGGCACAATGTTTGGCTTTAAATCGCCACAATGCCAATAAATAAGATAGTTTTCAAACTTTAATTAAAATCAAATATTTTTTTAAATTACTCTCAATATCAAGTCTCATTTCTATCTGGGCCGGAGCAGGATGTTATTTGGTTCCGTTCATCGCTTTTCCTGCTGATTGCACGTTCACTCCAACTATTTTCATATATTGTTGAAATAATTTCAATCCATCCATCTTTTCCTTATATTTTACATTGATTCATATTCAATACGTTCCTAGTAATGTAACTAATATTACTATGTAGACATTTTGATATATTAGGAAATGAAAGAATTCTGTCTCTTCATAGGTTAGGTTTTTAATCTATAAAGTTGTATAATTTTTACCTTCGTTAAAATTCATAATGTATATTTTTAAGTGTTTATATACTTTATCGTATCGTTGAGGTTTATTTAACTATACAATAAGGAATAAATTTTATTTTTTGTTTATTTACCTGACGACTAACAAATATAGGATTGAGATTGAATCCCTTCTAGCTTCACTACTAGTAACTAGGTCTCATTAATTTTACATTCACCGAACGTAACTGCGACGATAAGCTACTATTTCACGATATGTTTTATAAAAAATATATATAAATTTTTAAACTATAATTACAGTACAACTTCGCGCAAAGCTTACTTTGAAAATTGTTGCGTTCAATGGATCCAACGTAAGTTCCGGGATAAATTCATGTTGTGACACATATAGCCATTTGCCAAATATACCGTTCACAAAGCCGTCGCAGTGATTTAACAAATCGGCAGTAAAACTGCTTTAAATGGCCTAACTCGTCGAACAGTCAATGTGTTTGTCCACCTAATTTAACGCAGCTGTTACTCCACGCTCCAAATATTTGCCAAACTGCTTGTCAGGATCGTGATATGGGTTCTATTAAATGGCTTCCTAAACTTGTAGAGGAAATACGTTATGCTTTAGTTTTTTTTACAAGCATTTACTGTTTCTCTAATTTCATCATGCTCCTTAACAATGTATGCTATAATCTATCAAATAAAAGTTAATGCTACAGTATTCACAAGATTCAAGAAAACTGGTGGGCAAAAGTCATCCCGAAACTACTCTATTGAGTACTATGAACTCTTTCCCAATTCTTGTGTTAGCTATACAAATCGTCATGATGTCGCTTTTCCGGAATCAGGGCGGCTCATGTCGTCCACATATATCGTCGATAAGGAATCATAATAATGTAATCCATCCACGAGTAATAAAACCTCCAGTCTTTCACTAGATGGTAGTGTTAAACTACTTTTTTTACGCTTTTACTCTGATCCTCAGTCGAGCCGACCTATTTAGTGTATTGTAAGTATATTAAGTGCCAGGCTTCAAACGCCTTAAATTTTTAGCGATTTAAAAATTTATTTTCTTAATATTTCTATTAGTTTTCACTGAAGTACCATTGTTTACATTGTCATGGTTAACGTCATCAGATATTATTACATCAATAATAATAATATTATTAAGGTGTTAAATGGTATAAAAAGATCTTGTTATTAAAACGTTTTTGTCCCAAATCTAAATCGCAAACTTTTACTTTATTACTTACATATGTGTCTGTGTTTCAGTATTTTTTTCTTTGATGCGTGAGTGAAGATGCCACTGTCACTTGTAGTAAATAATTTAAGGTTCAGTAACAACTGAAAATCACTGTAATAAGTTCACTCTTCAATCAAAGTTGAAACAAATGTTTTTCTAGTGAGAAAGTCCTGTTTAAAATTTTTCTGTCCTGTACTAATAAGCTTCTTAATCCAACCCTGACAACCGATCATTTGTTAACCACAATTATACATTAGGGTCCTGTACGTCATTAAAACCTTCGGTTCAGTAATAGCAAAATATCTTGAATAGTGAGAAAATTATCAAAATGTCTCCACATAAAATATTAACAATGATGAAACCTGTTCGTCGCCTACACTTCGCTAACTTTTTGTTAAGATTAGAGCGAGAATATACGACATAACTTTTCCACTGATGTTGTGACATATTTTATATCTACGCAGAGAAACAAGTTGTTACTACTTTTTTACTTCTTTACTCCTATAGTAATGAAGTAAATTAAAAAACGAAATAAAACACTCCAAATGCTGACGAAACGTCTCAGTATTTGTACCCAAATTAAATATACGATAACATACATACATACAACAATTAATAGCAATACTGTTTTGGGTTTACGGTCTGCGTAATTTAAGGTCGTAGGTTCGAATCCGCCTTTCGACTATTGCTGTGAACGATCCCTAGCATAAGCCTTTTCTGCTTAATTGGAGTGGTTAATCGGAATATTAGTAATGTTAATCATGACTAATATTCCGTATTAAAAATGAATAAAAGAACTGAATACTCAATTATTGGGAACAAGGCATTATACGAGTATTTCTGCTTTAAAGTTTGAAATCGGATCTATATATTGATACTTTACGGAGCATGGACGGTAGTGTCTATAGACCACAGAGTATCAGGTGATCTTTGTGCTTCAACAGTGGCAGAGTTACAATGCAGATTGTTTCTTGCTACAGAATGAATGAGTCTGCTCGAGGGGGTTGGGTCCACGCTTTTACAGAATACCAGCGTATAATAGCGGCATAATGCTCCTGTGTTTCGACTGGTGAGTATAGGGATCCGGAGACCTTTATTACTGGCGACTAGGCATTCCATCTCAGTCCTCAAGGATAACAACGCATCTGCATAATCTTTTCTTGTCTAGGATGAATGTAGATGCCATGAACTGCAGGAGTCACTTGCCATCAGGTGAACTGTGTGCTCGTTTATTACTCTCAATGTAATAAAAAAATATATTATCAGTATCAGAGTAAGCAGTATTTTGTGGGGGAGATTGTGCAGGGGTTGGTATAATGATAGACTAAAAATATAATGATAATGACCACTGTATCAACTAAGATATTAATATCAAAAGAATTTTAACATTTTAAGTTAATATTAAATCATCGCGTACTTGTATACACGAAGCTAATGTTTAAAAAGACTGACATTAAGTACGAAGTTGTGTAATTCTTCCTATCCAACTGCATATGCCTTATATCAGATTAGGCAATGGTTATATCGGAGTCAGAGAGAGGAGAGCCTCTGTTTGTTAAAAAAAATACGTACTATAAAACTGAATAGCCCTATATTCCGAAGGGTATACATATTTAATAGAAACCTATATATATATAGTAAATACCGCAGCTGAGCATGGACTGTCTAGAGAAAATTATGGAGCATAATTCGTCACGTGGCTACTCTTCCGATTCTATCAGATTCCTGCAGACTTCACATATATTATATGTATCTTTGTATTTATGTATTTTTATACACTTCAAATTACAATTAACAATTTCAAATGAGCCGCTAGCGGGAATAGTGGAGTATTATATCTAAATATATATAATACTCTACTACCACTACTACTATAACACTCTATTTTACATCATACACAGATTTTCTTTGCGGAACCTCTAAAGCCACGCGGAGCCGCCGACAGGGACAGGATAACGCCCTCAAAAATTACTGGCGTGAAATAGTAACATATTGGTACTGTGTTTTCTTGATATTTAAGATCCTGGGAATCGGTACAGGTAACGTGGCATTCCATCTCACTCCTGAAGTGTATACACGCATATGCACATTTATACTATTTTGATAATAGATATTTCATGGGCCGCACTTATCATCTGCAGTAAACGGTATGCTCGTTTTTCAACCCTAATATAGCATTATATTAGGGTTGACAAACGGTATATATTATCATGCAGATTAGGTTAGTTTTTATATAAATATAAATTAGTTGAAGATAAAGTTGAATGTAAATGTCAAAAAATAACAGTAAGATTGCTTGAGCATTATTTAACAATACAATCTAAAAGATAAACGATATGTCAGGAACGGTGGCGCTATAAATAAAACGTCAAGTGTCTTCCTTGTGGCGCTCCCGGATTACAATGTTTTTTTTTACTCCCTTGAAGATACATGAAGACATTTAATTATATTTTGTTTATTTGTTTTCAGGTAAAGTTATTTTGTCCATACCTTTTATCATTGTTCTTTGGGGGATTACGAAAACATTATCGATAATACCTAAGTTTTCTTTGAAATTTTTCATTAAATCTTAAAAAAATACTACTTAAGATACTATTAAAAAAAACGTGATATATAAAACTTATAATATGACAGCAATACTACAGGGATAGTCTGTTATATTAGTACATTTCGTTCGATTCTTCGTCTAAAGGAATCTTGTTTTCAAATCAAATAGTTTATTTGCCAGAATATGATACAAAAGGTAATAGAACTTACAATAGATCATTAAATACAGGACTGCATTTCCGCTTAACATCAGGTGGGATCGTGGCAATCAAGCACTTGCTTTGCAAGTATAAAAAAAAAACAAGCATATTCTGCCACGTTCAATTTGTTTTAACAGCAAAATGTTTTTACTGTTCTGTAAAAATTCTTTGAGATTCTTTTGAAGTAAATGTTAGCATGTTAGCATATAACTATATATGTTTGTTACACATAGTTTAACTGTTGCGGCCTATAAACATCGACTTGTATCCTCGCTGGCCATGTAAAAAGTTAGTGGCGTTAATATTTGCAGAGAATAAAAAATAATTTTCTTTGCTTAGTTAGATATCCGGATTCCCATGGGTTCATAGCGAAACAAACTAATCTTTTTTATATCAAAAATCTGAAGGGGTGTTGTCATTCACCGATGGAGCTAAGGGTTTTATAATTTATATTATTATGATAGTCCCTATTAGTAGTACTGATTCATATCGCATGACCGATAGATAAATAAATTTTATGTGCAAATTTATTTATATAAAAAAATCCAGTCTTCGCGTGTTATAACATAATTTAAGTTTCCCTACATGCACAAAAAATGTAACAGCTGTAATAAATCATGTAGGGTTGGAAATTGCATTTGAACGGAAGGTATCAGGGGATGATAAATGGATTATGGCAAAATTTTCAACAATAAATAGAACACAATAATGACAGACTACTTACTTAATGTGGCATGGTTTATGGATTGTCTTTTACGACAAATTCCGAGAATTAGAAAAAGCATGGACTGTTATATGAATGACATTTAATATGATGTATGTGTAATGTTTTTTTGTAAAATTTAAATAATCAATTATATAAATTTGAGTTCAAGAACGCTGCAGGTTTATATAGTTTATAAAAGCACACTCACAATTACATTTAATTTTGTTATAATATTTTTACTAATATATTATATAACTAGTACTCTGTTAGGGCTTTCCTGGTTGAGAGAAATTTGCTGCAGTGTAAAAAAATATTATTTGATTATAAATAGATATAGTTTTTCTTCCAACAATAAAGATGCACCTATCTTTAAAAATAATTTTACGATGAAAGTTAAAATACAAACAAATTGATGATTGAACTGAAACTGGCATGAACTAAGTTCCATATTCGTCCTTGATAAGCATATCTCATTATAATGGAATTGCATTGTCAACACAGGGACAGAGAAGGTTGCCGGTGGTTGAAGGGTGAAGGACTCTTTTCAAGTAATAAAGTATATCTAGTGATAGAATGCCGTACTCACAACATCATGATCGTTTTTCCGATTCTCAGCAGGCTTGTAAAATCAATATTCCTTTTTTCCAACACTTACGTAAAAAAAACACGCAATGGCTCATTCTTGTCACGCTTACACGTACCCCAGCCATGTGGATGAGTACACAGAAGGAGAAATGGAATGTAGTGACACCTATTATTTTACTTTTTTCAATTACATACACCTAATGTTCTTTTGTTTTCATAAATTCAATTGTTCATACAATTCTTATTAAATATCATTGCTTATGATGGGTATCGAACAAGGCCACATTCCTTTATCTTAATCATAGCAATATATATTTATTTATTAATTCATTTTGTCCCTTAAATTAGATTTGCAAGGGTAGACGTAATGCTTAGTGGCATTCTCTGTCAGTCAGCCCTGGGTGAATGAGAGAAAATGTTGGTAGGCTTAAAAAAAATTAACGATATAAATATCAATTATAACAAATATACATAAATACATACATATACAATATATATCAGATATTATTTGCCTTCAAATAATGTTGTCGAAGAAGAGTTTCAAAAGAAAGTTTACTGGGTGCGTTCTTGACTTCATCCGGAAGGGAAGGAAGTTCTAAAGAACTATTATATAATGTATATAATCCTGTACTGCGAAAGAAGAATGATAAAACGTGCAATGGAATACTAATTCTCATTCTATTTAAAGAAAGTCTAGAAAAGAATAGAATGTAGTAAATAAATACTTTTTCTAATTATATTACTTACCACTAAATTTTTAAAATGATTACGATTTGTAAGCAGTACCTACATTGAATGAAACTCTCCAATATTGTCAATGGTTCTCAATCATCTTAATGTCTCATAAATTACGATTACATTACAGCCCAGTCCTACTTTGGTGTCTATCAATTGCTTTTAGGTCAAGTTATCCAAGGTCATAATGCTATGAGATTTTGTGAATTTAAATGTATTACCGTAATTTTAATACTAATGTTATTGTTGCATATAAGTTGCATGATAAACTGGTTCAACCGAGCCCTGAATGTATAGGACATTTACATGGATGTCATCGTATAATAGTAACATAGTTTTTATATGTTTCATACGTACAGTGACTGATAAGATTCGGTAAACTTATTACTGGTAAAGAGGCTATAAACAACATACTCGTGAACTTTAAATATACACTTATATAAACCAAGAAGGAATAGAAACTACTTTAATAAAAAGGATCAAACAATATCTGTTTTTATAGTCACGTGTATAAATATAGACTGAATATCACAACACTATGCAGCTGATCATACTTTTCCTATGCGTGTAAAACTTAGGATGATATACGAGGGAGGTTTTGTGAGAAATCACTGAACATGACATCAATATCACTTGATAAAGTAAAGTGCCATAAGTATTTAAAACATAAACTAAACAATATTTCTACAGGTCATTGACGGCCGCAACTATCTTCAATACGAACTTTGAATCGGAATATATTTATTTGAATTTTCACTTTTGATAACAAAGATGGCGTTGCCAATAATATGTTCCCCTGTTTTCAGCAGTGGCAGTTACTCGATCTTCGTCGGTCATATGTAGTCAGAGTATCTCACTTGTGCGGTGCGAATTCAAGGTTCTTTTATTCCCAGCCGAAAAACATTATTTCTAGAACACAAATTGTTGTTTCGCTATGGATGCGTACTGTAATATGTGTATATCCCTGGTCCCTGACACTTCACCCGTAACTTCCGCTGAATACTTACATAAGTTGAATGTAATCAGAAGAACAATTAGAATAAGATAAGATAAGAGGATCGTCATAATTGATAAAACATCAACATCAAAGTTTGCGTTGACAATCTTTCGAAAGCATATAGTCAGTAAGTATAAAGTCAATCATAGGATTGAAATCTTAATTGATATGATTGAAAATGATGTTATTGCTACCTAAACATGTTGACTAGAGTATTGGAAATGTTGTTTTAAGCAATTTATACCACCATTTCATCGTTTATATATCCAGGAATAGACAAACTTGTGGAAGTAACCGCAAACTTCATTGATATTTACGTGTCTATACTATGTCACCCTATTAGAGGTCACTTTGAATTTATTCTCATTAATATTAATTCACTAAGATGTAGTTTTTCTACAGAGTAATCTATTGTGGATTGTTTTGTTTTTGATGCCAAATGGTTTACGTAGCTTAATAATAATTGATTATTAAATTAGGTAATTAAGCGCTACTTCTTGATCTGATGGCAGTGGAAAAATATTTCTAAGGTTACCTCAAATTAGGTTACAATGTTATGATACAAATGTTTATTCCAGTTACGAGTTAACAACAAGTTATATTTTTTCTCATAATCTCATCATACTAATTTCGGTCCATTATTAGCCAGCAGCTAGAGTTCTTATAATATATGGTATACTGCTATAAAACATACTGACCAACCTAGATTCGTCATGTTTTCATGTAAGTATTATATCTGATTAAGGATGTTGAGCCAATTAAGCTGAAATTAACAAAATGGCAAAATTATTTTTTCGAGTTGATCCTTTAAACCGCTTTACAGGTAAAATTTTCGGCCACTCACAACTAATCTGTGGAATCAGCCAGTGCCAGCGGTATTTCCGAACTGATACAACTAAGGGACATTTAAAAAAAGACCCTACTCCTATCTTATAGGCTGGCAGCGCATTTGAAACTCTTCTGGTGTTGGCGATATTCATGAGCTTGTTAGTTTGTCACCTACTCTATAAAGTATAGGTTTTCGATGAAAATGAGATCAATTGAGAGTAAGGTTATTAACAGTGGTAGCCACGCTGCAGTATGTTTCTACCTGTGATATAAATAGATCGACTCGACCAGGAAAGGACCATGTCCTCACAGAATGACAGTATTAAATATACTATGTGGTTCGTTTGGTTAGTGTCGGGATCCGCAGACCCTGGTGACGAAACGTCACATCTAAGTTCTCAAAGGTGACAACGGACGGTCTTATGATTGTTATCGAGAACAAATATGGATCTCATAAGTCAAAGATATCTTAATAGAAAATAGCTCTTTAGTCACCCAATACAAAAAACTAAAACTGAGTGTACATGGAGCAGTTTATACTGTTCGTTCGAAATACAGATACTAAATACATAAATTGGGAAATGACGATAAAAATATTCCATATAGTTTTAGAAAATTTCTTTATAAACGACATTAATCATTTGACTCCAACCGCCGATACTAAATGATTTCTTTCAGACGTGACATGCGAAATGCTTTTGTAAGAAACATGCTCCACTCAAATCCTATCCATCCAGTGGAGAGAGACTTATTTATGGTCATACAAAACAAAAAACATTTTTATTATGTAACAAATTACAATAAAATAAAAAGAACAAACGTATTTTAACAGTACATAAATGAAATAAATAATATATTTATAAAATAAAAATTCTGTTCACAGGTCCTAGGTTTATAGTAGAGAAATTATATTTTCACTATGCCAAAACCAACCAACATGCTTTTCACTGTCCACAGCACACCAAATAAAAGTCTAATTATATAATATATCGATTTTACTTACTGAATAATCATCATAATATATTTGAGAAAAAAGATAGGGCACGTTGATAATGAGAAATAATATTCAAAGACATGCGAAGTCTCCGCGCAACAAAGAAACCCTTTAGTTCCATCTGATAATGAGTACACATAAATGCTGATATAATTATTATAATTATGGTCTAGAAATGTGCTTTTATTTTTAATTTCTATTTGATATATTTGTAAAACACGTAAGATCTATTTAGTCTTAAAAGCTATATTGAATATTGAATAGCAACGATATGAAGATAAAAGTTTTTCAAAGGTAGAGGTAAGTTTAAAAATGTAAAAAATGAATAATTTGATCGGGGAATAGTCACAGAATATCATTCTAAGTAAGAGCATAACACTGGTATGTGGTATGAGTTTAAGAATTCAGAGTCCCAATCACAAAAAATGAGACATTCTATCTTAGTCTTCAGGGTTGAGAAAGTGCGTCTTGAACATTTGATTAGTGTGGATCTATGTCATCATTAAACATCAGGCAAACTGTTTTCTTGTTTGTTGTCTCTCGTATTATAGAAAAATTAACATAAGCATCACAAGACATCTGATATAAAACGGATTCCAAAACATGCGATAATTTTGAGTAGAAATCAGTGACTGTAAATACGTTAGCTCACTTAAGCGACTTTAAATTCGAGTTAGTTTTTTACTAAGCTATTATCGAAGTGAAAGCACCACTACCTCTAGATAGAGAGGAATAAGAAATCAAGACGTAGATAGTAGCAACTCTTGTTAAAAGAGATTGAATCATTGATTACCAATAATTTGTTTTTACGGTCTCTTTCACTTATCATGCAAGTCATTGAATCGATAATCCAGCTACAAATAGTTATTTCATATTCAGATAATAGTAGCCGATACAATTTAACTTTGTTTTGCCTGAAATGTTAATCTTAATTTTCACAAAAAAAACGTATAAAGAATATCCTATAGGTATTAATGGCTGACACTACAAGGTATTTTTGATTGATTTTTAATAAAAACTAGGTTGACACTTCAAATGGTAATGTTTATAATGAGCGGTGACCAAATTGGCTATTATGCAAGTCGAGAGACACATTTGCTCTTGTAACAAAGAGCCAATAGTGTTTCACAGTTTATTCGGGCGGATGTACCATCCTTAATAGGAGAGGGGAAAGGGTGATAACGAATAATATATTTTACCGGCTTTCCACTGTTCGCCACAAACTCTATACGCATTGCGGTACTATGCAGAAAAGGAATGCGTTGCCTTTACACATTTAAGAATTGAATTAACACATTGCTGTTAAATCTAATCTGTTAATGTTAATCTGGCAGAGTTTAAAATTCTGAATGTTTAAATAGTTTCACAGTTTTCTTTTCTATACAGAACTGTAACGTGGAAGTTAAAGAACAATAAGGCATACAGTAAATTACACACGTGAGCAAAAAAATCAACTCACGCCATACGCTTGCGGTCAAAATATTCTTGTAAAAAATCTGTTGTTCGGATTTACATTTTCACTATAGTAAAATAAAGGTGAATAATTAAATAATAAAAAACAATTCCATATATACTATTACAACCTTCGCTTTAATTACAACTCCTAATCGGTTCTACTTTCTTCTAATCGTTCGGTATAGATTGGATAAGATTTTTCAAGGATTCTTTAGAAACGCCATCCAATTCTTCAGAGAGCGCACCTTGAAGCCTCGATCTCGTAGCTGGCGCAGGGTTTCTAGCCCAAACTTTTATTTTAAACACGTCCAATAAATACTCAATAGGATTTAAGTCCGAGTACATGCTGGCCACTCCATGCACTCAATTATCAACCACCGAAGAGAAGTTGCAGTATGTTGACGGGCATTGCATAGAGTTTTCACAGATAAAGACTGCATAAGAAATGACATGATCTTCTAATATCTTTTCAATATACCGGTTCGCCGTGAAACTTTGAAAGTTTCAAATATGCCGCTAGTTTCGATGAAAACTAACTAGGTTTTGGTCTCCATTGAAATGACCACCCACACCATCCAGGAACCTCCTCCAAATACCAAATATTCACTTATGCAGCACTGGGGAATCGCTCTCCAGGTCTTCTGTAGACTCGTTGTCGTATATCACTGTCATGAAGACAAAAGAACAGAGCTTCCTGTTCGTCCGTCCAGTTCACGTGTTCTCTTGCGAAACATTGTCGGGCTGCTCCATGAGTTAGGCCAGTAGCGCTCCCTTTTGGAATCAGGTTAGCTGCCTTTAGTTTTCTTCTGACTGTCCACCTGCTAAAAGCACCCTTCATATTTCTCTGAGACTTGTACGCCAGATAAGGCCTCATTAGTACTAAAGATGGATCGGTCAACCCTCTCTAATATGCACCTTCTTCTGCGGAATCCGTTTCTTCGGTTAAAGCTACCAATCTCCTGGTATTGCAGGTAAACTCTGGACACTGACACTGTAGACTGGCTGATGTTTAACACACGAGCCACTTCTCGCTGAATCTGATCTTGTTCCGATAGTGCAACTGCTTGAGCCACTTTTTCAATAGATGTGTCCATTTTTAGGAAATGTTTGTGTTTAATAATAAGGGATAAGTGTACCGGTTGACGTTTGTCGACAAATTGATACGGGTAGTTCACGTAAATGACCTTTTATAGGGCATGACCACAGCTATTGCAAACAGATGCAAAATTGATGATTAGCAGTTAAAACATGTTTTTGTAACATATTCTTGGAAAAGATAACAATTGTTACATTGCTTAGGAGACAAGCTTTAATAATTCAAAAATAAAATTATAACTCGTATATATTTACAAAGACATTCAACCTCATGGATGACGGTTCTAAAGTTTGTTTGCTCAGGAATGTTCTATTATGATAAAGTATTGGATGAAAGATCACAATGATTCGACTTAGAAATACAGAGACTACCTAGGTGTTCTTCACTAAGATAAAGATGCTTTTCAACCCCTGGAGGAATAGGTACATATTATTATAATAACATATTCCATTTCATATTAATACGAGCAATAATATCACACATGTATATATATATATATATATATATATATATATACCTAGGCCGGCCATAAGTTCTGTTACAAATCAAAATGCATTTTTTTTAATGAAGTTATGTAAAATTATAAAAATTTATACCTACATATTTATTAGTCTCAGCAAAAAATAAAAAAATATTCTATTCGAAAGGTGGCCCCTTTGGGTTTTATACAGGCCTTTAATCTGTTTGGCCACGAATCTATGGATTTACGCACTGTTTCCAAGAGAATTTCGCTACTGCTTGCTCCAAAGATGTTTTAAGAGACTCAATGTCGCCGTGTAGTTTAGAGAAGGCCAAGATATATATATATATATATATATATATATATATATAGATTTTATAATTTAAGTAGACACCTATGTTTATATATTTTTATTGAAATTATTTGAAATATGGGTTGAATGATTGTATTAAATGTAAAGCTTTATAATACTTATTATATTTATATTGCGTACCGAACAGAAAGTACAGAGAATACTTATAATGCATTATAAGTATTCATACACATTATATATACACATCAATATACATATGTAGCTTCTTATGGGCCATAGAAATTTCTCACCTTATCATACTTTGAAATATTCATTATGTATAAAAATATAATAGGTGATGAACAACACATTCGGCAAAGAAAATGTGTTTTTTAGAAATGTTCCCATAATGGTTTTCTATTTAAAAAATAATAATCGACATCAAGGCACACTAGAACGCTACGAATGCCGTTGAAGTGCCGCAAGGTGCGCCGCCTGCCGTGAACCCCACTGACGCCATATTTTGTAAATTAGAGCGCTAAAATATCCAGCAACAAACTGTTGTGTAGTTTGGTGAGGATTATGTTTGTTAAATTTGGATATGCTTTTAGTTAAAGAATAAAGTAAATTAAATGTGGTGTTTACTAGAAAAAAGTTAAGGAAATAAAATAATATACTATATATATATGTAAATTAAGGCAAGCCAGCTAGCATCTGACCACTATGATTTTATATCTTATTACTTTAACAGAAATTATTTCATTATATAAGTTACTAATAACTGTACAAAATTTATTCTTTTTAAATAATTTCTTTATATTGTATAATAAGAGAAAGTTACTGAGATATTAAAAATATGTTATATTGTTTCAGATTTTCTCCATTTTGACTAAAAGATGGTAAGTTGATTTAATATATTATTTGTTTTATTATAATAAGCGTTTAAGAAAACAAAAATAGATAACTCTTCGAAACAAAATTACAAGAGGTCGTTTGAAGCAACCATGCAGTGTATTTTGTATTCTAACCCACGCACGCTGAGTCTGGTATATGTAAACCACTGGGGTTCACTAACTAACCACTTTAATCATTTTATATTAATTATTATTAGATATTTTTATTAATACATACTATTTCAACTACTCTTGATGTAGTCATTGAGAATGAAGCTTTTATTATAATTACACTCACAAACGTATTGATTAGCTTGTTTTCAACGTCGGGGATATTATGTGCCTAGCTAATCATATCATCAAACACGTTAGTAATTTTTAGAGTAATGTAAGGAATATGAGATGTATAAATACAACACACCTAGATCCAAAAACCAATAATTTATGATGTACAAATAATATTCATCAACTGTGAATTGCATCCAAGACCCGCGAATTAGCAGTCAGGTCATGACATTACGCGGCCTGTTAAAAGTATTTAAGTAGAAAAAAAGAAGGAACATATTTAAATTTCTTAAATACGAAGAACTGTTAACTACTCAACGCTTTATATTATGCTGATCTGCGCTTGAAGTGGCGTAGAAATTTTGCATAAGTAATTCAAGATGAATTTAATATTGATATACTAGAACTATGAACTATGAAGAACTATTCGTGAATGGTATCAATCTTTAAGGACTTTCAATAATATAACTTTTTACTTTTCAACGTATGAAATTTTCATTGCACCCTCAAAAGTTGGAATTTCTACGCTCTCCTGTCTTCTGTCTGCTTTTCCAAGGGCGCCGATAGGAATACAAAACCGCACGCCTTTAACTGGTAAAAGTCCGACATAACTATTCCATCACCCCCGCACTGAAAATTTATTCATAAGACTTTCCTCTAATATAAAAAAGTAAGTCCAACGTTTACCCAGATGTCGATCGACGGATGTGGCTAGGATGTGAAAAACTGCGGTGTATCTTCTTTTCAAATATCCATCAATGTTTAAAAGTATATGACCGGTATGTATTGCTAATGACAACTAATGGTACTGTAAAATAACTGATTGGGAAGAAAGGTTCTCAAGTGGCAACCTCGGGCTGGACAAGCGGACAATCGCAGTTTTGGACAACTTCTCACTGTATAGAGACCTCTCTCTCCTCGACATATGCAAGTTTGTCGTAAGTCTATGGATGTTGGTGGTATAGGAACGTGGGTTATTACAATCTATGGGATAGGACAATGTTCACCAGTGAATTATTGAAAGGGTGTGGTGACGATGATGTTTACAAATAGTTAGAAAATCGAAAAACCTACTAATAATTTTCTATTCAATATTGAATTAGTGTCTTTTTCAACACAATATAATCAATAAATATTGGAGTGGTTCCTTGTCTAATCGTATTCAGCTAAGACTCTTTAGCGTAAGTGTCAAGTATTTTTTTATTAAACTCTATCCTTGATATAAATTTTTCATAACTCAAGTGCCGGTGTCAAATTATTGAAAGTCACCGCCTCATTAGTTTTCCGCCCCCGTTTCCGATCTAAGCCTGTCTCCGTTTACTTACTTGGAGACTGGCCAAAGAGGCCAGTTTTCGTAATGGTAATAATATTAATTTTAGTCAGCTTGTACTTTCCAGAATTTTAGCTACCATGTGTTATATTTTTATGTTTTTTTATTATTTTATGGGTGACAGAAGTCACGGACTGTTTATCATGAAATCAATAGTCATGCCCAACATTGATGATGTAGATGCCAACGCGTTGTCTCCTCTGTTTACGTTAGCTGTAACTGAGTCCCCGGATTCTTACACACACCCGTTGGAATCCAGGAACGGTATGTTGCTATTTCACGCTAGTATTATGCGAGAGCGTGATCTCTTCGATGGAGCTGACCCATTTGTGTTCCGGCTTGAATTAGCTATACCACTTTCTGAAATTTGTGTAAAGAACATAATAATTTATGTTACTATCATGTATTTAAGGACCATTATCTACTTTTTTGAATTATAATCAGATTATGTCATATGAATTGTAAAATAGATTTTAGTAAATCCAAAAAGGTATATCAAAATTTATGGATCTAAATTATTACATTATGAATTAATTATAATAAAAACATAATTACTAGACGTATATATGGATCGGTATAATTATGTGAAAAGTACTTTTCGTAAAAAGTACAGCTTTTACGGTATAATGATAATAAACAAAAATGTTACGTGAAAACTGAGCCGTGGTAGTTCAGTGTGAAAGCTTTCGTTTTTTTTATATCAGAGTACGCGAGCAAACCGAATTCGATACCGTGTGCCGTCATCAATTAAATTGTCGTTTGCAATTTCAAGTGTTGGATAACCAAGTGCTCGGCGGTTCATTAAAAACATTGTGAAGGAACCTGTATCTAAAAGATAAACAGAATAAATGTGAATACGTATGTGATACGTTAATAAACATCAAATTTATGGGCACAATAACTGCACGAACGACGTTTACACGTTTTTTAACCAAATAAGAATTGCTGCATAAACATGTTTTTATTATTTCTTTATTTAACATAAAGTAGTAAATATAAACTTATTATATTATTATGTTTAATATATAATACACTTAAAAATTGAAGTAAAGAAAAAAATAAAATATATCTACCTGAAATCCCTTTAAGTATTTCGTACGAAACTCTGCTTTATGATACGATTCACATGCCGCGTAAGGATTAGATACCGTAACGTTTGCCACATTAGTCTTTCCCAGTGGACTTTTATAGCTTTGTGGGGGATAAATAATAAGAAATAACCTTGAAATATGTTCTCGTGAAATGTGAGAAGCACTTACTATCGCCGTCTACGCCAATTGGGATAAAAAAATTTGCGTGTTTATTATATTTTATTTATTTATGTTTAAATAAATCAAATTTATTAGGTCTTAGGGATACCTCCTGTATAAAATAAACAGTAACACTTTTCTAAATCAACTTTACCAGCCGGCAGTGCATCCAGCTGTCAAGGCACTGCACTATAAGATATGCTCTCATCTCAGCACATCATCTGTATTTATCAAACCCAAATATCTCTCTCGATGTTTATAACCAGCAGCAACTAATCAACACGACAAGCAGCAAAAAATCAACAGCAACTCAACCTTATAGTTACCACCAGCTCTTCTCCTCTTCTCTTTCTCATCCTTTGTGATAATGGAAATATCTCACGGTCTTTGTTTGCAATATATTTCGTAACATAGAACAACCAATATCTCCTATTACAATGGCAAGCATGAATAAAATTTTCCTTGGTTTCTGTATGATAATATACAGCTTGTCTTATGTGAGAGCGGTACGTTTAAACGAGGTTTTATATTAGGTTCAGTATAGAATGGTTAACACAAATATAGGGTGTTTTATAAGGGTTACAACATTTCACAGTCATAGCTTATCGTTGTATCATGATAAGGAAAAGGAAAATTTAATTTAAACATGACCATGTAATTTGTCGTTGATCTCGTTAAAGTACTCGAGCAATCTTAGAGATCCTCGTTAGCGTTCAATCAATAATATTTATAACTTGTAATTTTATCAGCTGATTTAACTCATACTTGGTTGAGAAAAAAATTCAAACGAAACCAGTATTATTACGAAATAAATAAAAATTAATATATAAAAGAATATAAATCGTTACGTACCGATTTATATTCTTTTTTTACAAGATTCCCACACCATCTTTAGAGATGGATCCTGTACCCATTAGTGATATAAGTAGTCTGTTGCTATCATTTTTATTTTGATATAAATTTTAAAGTAAATTTTAGAGTAAACGACATTTAATGTTTTGTCATTATTTCACAGAAGCTAATAAAGCTAGGAAATTAAATCGAACTTAACATAAATTTATCAAATTCAGCAAATTTACTAAATTTAAAGCAGTGTGTGCCCATTTAATCGCACGTCAATATCTTTAAAAAGGATATACGCGATTTAATTTTAAGAAAACGTTTTAATTCTTAATTCTAAAATACTTTTTTGCGTAATTAAATACTTTCAGTAAAAATTAATCCAGATATTTTACATACAAATAAAAATAAACTCAAGTTAATTTTCTTATCATCATATTAAAGGTGTATGTAAAAAAAAAACTTATACGCTACGTATATAACAATAAAAAAATCTTTAGGATACCTTACTACTGCGTGACGTCAAGTCTTGAGAAAAAAAAAGTATCTTCCTATTCGATTTAAACTTTTCCACATGGACCTTTATTCTTCGTATCTTTTCCCACTTAGTATTCTGTAGGGTATTCAACGAGCTTGCTTATAAAAGTTCTAACTTTAGTTTCAGCTGATGCCACCGTTTCCGATTCATATCTTACTTGCCGATTATTATTTGAGGTTGAATCTTTTTCTTTTGTTTTAGGAGCAAAGGCGTCTAAACAGATGAACTCTATGGCTCCAAATTCCCGGGGCTGACAAGATGACGCCGGCCGGGTTGCTTATATTCTGTTCCTTGCTAACGAGGACTCTTTCTGTTATAGCACCTCAAATGCCAGGTAATATTTTAAACAAAACAAATAATCATTAAAATGTGATTGGTTTTTTTTTACTTTTACCAACTACCTGTTAGAAGTCTTCTGCTGAATATAAATTTTATTTAAAGAGGAGGGGTGTAGTACTATGTAGATACCAGGAATCATGGAGGCCACCTGGACTCTTTGATATATATTAAGTATCTTCATCGTTCTACGTGAAATCCAAAGTTTTCCCGAAAGGTAAAGCGGTAGCGTTACCACAAAAGTTACAGGAAAGGGTGGCAGATAAAGTAACCACGCAAGCATATGATGGGCCAAATTATAAATAAGGTTTTTTAATTAGAAAATAGAATAATATTAACGTCGATAGTATGACGATTTTTTTTCTGGTAATAAACGAACTCTTAGTTCTCTTGATGTTTGGTGATCATTGCAGCGTATAAAGTAAAGCACCCACATTCATCCTTAAGAAAGACTCTAAAGGCACATGCGTTGATCCATAAGAACTGATATGGAATGCCTCGTTACCAGTAAATAGATTTACGGTTCCCTACACTGACACAAATAAATACTTTAACATTATGCTGCTATTTTACGCTAATATTCTTGGAAGATATGTACTTATATGCTCGAGCCACCTCATTCAAATTGCAACGAGAGCTGATACATATAAGATATTTTCATATTTATTTCATCAGAAAATTTGGAACTTTCATCGGAACATAATAAAATAAATTGCGATTAATTATTTTTAATTATCTTTAAATATTCAAAGAAAACCAATATATTTTTTTAATGTTTGGAATAAAAATCCAAGATAATTAAAATCGAGCAGGTATGGCTTACGTAACATGTGCTGGTTAATGTTCAGGCTATTCCTTACAGTATCTGTCTCGATGTCAATTTATTGTTATCTTTTCCCAATTACGCCATAATTGAACTATATACTCGTATATAATATATAATTTTTATAAAATATAATTACTATACAGTTATAAAATAAGTCACATAATATTATTTTAGATATCGTCTCCAATTATATAATAAAGTTTAAACTTTGTTTGAGTATTCAAAAAGTTTCCTTTATAATAAAACATAATTTAACATAGACAATGAGACAGTAGCTAATTTCAAGAATCTAATATCTCAAAGCAATAAAGGAAAACTGCGTTCCAAAAGAGAGCACAACTTCAAAATAATGTAATGTATTTTCTGACAAGACTGAGATTTTCCATTTAAATGTGCATCTCTTCTTCGTAATATGATGGGTCTTCCCATCTATTCCCATCTACTACCCTAATTCGGATTGATGGTGGTGTAAGAATCTATAGTATAATATTATATTGAATATAAATAAATATGTAGTAAATATTCAATAATATAATGATTTAATTTTTAATAACATTTGCACAAAATAAGTAACTCTGTTGACATTATTTTTCCATTTGTATGCAACATTTATCATTAGTGGGACAACATGGTGTAGTTGATTCGTTAAAACATATACAAAAAGAACCTGTGTGCATTTATTAGACCGTCGTTTCGAATTAAAACCCTTTTCTTTAAATTGACATAAATTTCAGACTCCAAAAATGAGACTCGAATAGATTTGAAAAAATTATTTACAAAATTCATGGAGCCATTCCTAATATATCTAATAAAAGGCACTGCTTTTTTCGTTTAATATATCCGTGTTATAAGAGATTTTTCCAATTACGTGAAATGTGTAAATGTCGGTCTTAGCACTGTCCTATCGTCTGGAGTTATATATAGAGTAGTTTGGTCTATATGCCGATTAACGCTGGTTGGATAAGGGTCGCGTTACATAACGTTATAATTTTACTAAACGTTTACTTCGAGCTCGAAGTTCTAGCCAAATGGGTTTTTCAACTTACAGCGTGGCTTGAATACAAATATAAAATGGATTTATTATTTTACTTAACAATTTTACTATAATTTATACAGCGATAGAATATTTGTTCTATAGGAGAAGTACGAGATCAGTAGATTTACGCTGCTGTTAAAAAAATTCGATTCGTACTTTGATCTAAATGTGTACTTTGTACTTTTAGTATCTAATAATCAAATATTACAAAAGGGAAACAAAATCTGTCTGTAAATTTAGAGAAGTATATTAGTGTTTCCTAAAAGTGCTCAAAATTAACTGTGAAATAGAGTCGAACTTAATATGTAGATGATATACAGATGTACTGGTTAGTCACACTTGACAACGCATGTGCATCTTGAGTCTTTGTTAAAGATGAGTGATTATATTCATCATTTACCATAAGGCTAATTTTTGCACCGATGTTGTCAAAAAAATCTCAAGCATAAAATGGGCTTAGAGAAAGAGTACGACTACAAAAAGAAAAAACTATCCAATTCGTCGGTTCAACTTCTTCTTTTGTCGCTTTGTGGCTTATATTTAGCTGTAAATATAAATTAAGATAATTAATTGAACGGTAATGTTTAGTGATTTTTTAACCATTCAATTATTTTCAGACTTCAAAACTGGTGACAGGAAAATTATCAACGGTCCATTCTGGCATGAAGTGTTCACAGAAGTGTACGAAGACCCCGAGGAAGAGATGTCTACAACTACTTCCGAGCCGCTTCCATTCTTTGAAGATGATCCTTCTACAAACAACGTGACGGCGCAATTGGCTAGCAGAGTACATTTACATTGCAGAGTTCACGATTTAGGAGACAAAACGGTAAAAAGGATTATCATGAAAATATTATAATAGCTAAAGTATAATTTTTTTAATAAGTATTCTATAAATCTCGAATACTGTAACATAACTACAGCCCGTTTCTTTTATGTTAAGTTTAAAACTGACAATTCATTTAATGGTATGTGATCACGCTTGCCCATAATCAACCACCATTAAAGCAGTTGCTGGTTGTTGGTTGTTCTTTTTTTTGGTGGTACCTTAATTGTACTTCAATTCAGTTATGTTGTAATCGATTACAATACCGCTGGAAATACCTGATTACACAAAGTATTTTTGGGTGGTCGTAAACTTCGTAGAAAGCGTACTATGCTGAAATTAGTTAACAATAAATATTGTTGTGGTTATTTACTTGGTGATTTATTATTTTACTTGATAGTTATTCCCATGACCCATGATACATGTATATTCTTATGTACGGTTGTACATACATACATACGTGAGGATAATTCTTAAATGAAATGTAAGAGTCGTAATACGTCCTAGTCTCACTAAGAATTTCTGATTTTATTTTAATTATATTAGGAATTTGAACATCAGCTCGTTATATCATAACACTTTCAGTTCAGTATCATCAGATACCACTCCTCAAAAGTGTATTAGAGACACTTCGCTATATTTTTATTATATAACATCCGTACCGTTAAAATATCAGCGCAATTGAGGGCAGATATTGTTTTATATAAACTAATATAAAATAATCTATATAACCCTTATTTCGTATTTGGGAGTCAAAAGATATAGTTAATATTATGAAACTCAATCATGGTTTTCAGAAATGGCCCCTTTTAATCCTCATAAAAACGTACAAGGGTGTCGAA
The DNA here is from genome assembly GCA_029286865.1 of Teinopalpus imperialis. Classification (NCBI taxonomy): domain Eukaryota; kingdom Metazoa; phylum Arthropoda; class Insecta; order Lepidoptera; family Papilionidae; genus Teinopalpus; species Teinopalpus imperialis. The sequence goes on from JAGSMU010000006.1 coordinate 3,787,956, forward strand.
GGAATGCGGAAATCGCTTATGTAAAACTGTTACGCCCTTGTAAAATAAAATAAAAACTCTTTTACGTTAGTGGAAGCTCAACACATTAAAAAACACTTATTGGATTAAATTTTACATCGTAACGTTGAAGTATCCTGTTTAAAAGCATAATAACGCCGGAAAGAAAAGAAAATATGCTTTATTTATTATTCGCATTTTGTTTTCTTTTAGATATCTTGGGTTCGTCGTCGTGGCGAAGAAATTCACCTTTTATCTTTTGGTAGACATACATATTCTGCAGATTCAAGATATTCTCTTGCTTTTGAGCAACCAAACGACTGGCGTTTACTCATACAATATGTGAGTGAGCGAGACGAAGGATTTTATGAGTGTCAAATCTCTACACATCCGCCCCTGGTGAGGAGAGTTCATCTATCTGTCGTTGGTAAGTATATTTTGATTTTAAAACGAAAAATAAGATTTAGTTATATTTTTTAAACATCATTTATGCGTTTGGATGTTCTTTTGTATTTTCATCCTATTTATAAATGGTCATTGGTGGTGCCTGATTGCTGCGTTGTAGAGGTTTGATTCCCAGCAGGAGAATATATTTGTGCTAAAAAATATGCTGGTTTGAGGATTTGGATATCCTGTGTGTGGGAGTAAGTCCCGTGGCCCTTAACCGTGTATCTACCTTCGTGGGATCTAACTATACTTGAATTGTATCGGATTAAAGAAGAGAGTGAACAATGCCTCTACGTTTTTGCAATTTCCAAATACTTGTTGAATTATAATACCTCCTGCTCAATCGATGTCAATGTATAGAAGATTTTTTCTGTATTTGCTACATAATATATAATAATGATTTAAAAAATTAAATTGCCATGAAGCCTACTTCCGTGTACTATCTATCAAAAACTATGGTTCAATTTGAGAACAGACTGAGCTTTTTAGCCTAAGGTATAAGCATTTTTCAGAACTTGGATGTATTTTTATCTAGTAATATTTTTAATATGTGTACAGTAGTAGAGCCACACTATGGCTAGTCTCTAGACCACACCCTCACAGAATTTCCACAATTTTCACAGAATTTCCGTAAATTCGATTACAGGTAATGAGGCTCCATCTCAGCCCTCAGGGGTGCAATTACATGTGCATCTTGAATCTTTGTTGAAGATGGTTTCGTTTTGGTTCTATATTTCGATTGGACTCGATAACAATACCCAATATTATAAAAAAATATCGGCGTAAAATAGCATAATAACTCTGCTGTGTTTCTTATGGTGAGTGTAAATGACTGGAAGTCAATTACCGATGAAGAGCATTATTATTCCTGATGGTTAACAAAGAAAGAGGAATTCATTAATTTAGGTTCTAATTTCTCGCAGTTATCATTCATTATCAGGTGAAATTTATGATATTGTGTCACCCTTAGTTTAAAAAAGCTTTTTTTAAACTAAGGAGATATATGAATAGGCAGATGTAAAAGTTGAAAAAAATACATTAATATATAAAGGTATATTCATTCTATAACTAAAACTTTTATCATAAAAAACTTTTTGATGAACTTACTAAGAAAATTTTCATTCAATATTGCTAATGTATAAAGTTATCGTCAGATAGAATTTTTAACTTAAAAAACACTATCAGATAATTTTATTCAGAGATAACTATGTACATTCTTCATGAATGTAATGCTATGTATATGCTTGTAGTTTTGTTAATATATATCAATTACTAAGAAACAACATTATTAAATTATATTATTATTAAGTTATAATATATAAGTCGGAGAAAATATTTACACCTATCATTCAATTATAGTTGTAACAAGTAAAGGTAAATGAAAATTAATTCTATAAACTCACTGATTGACTTCTTATTCCAACCAAAACTTCAAACCAAATACAGAGATAATCTTACATTAAAATACAATTCTTAAGGAATAATTTGGTCTTGTAAAGAAAACATATTTATTTATTCAGTAAGAAGAAATACAAATTGAGATAAATCATGTACTTTATTATGAAAGAATATTACATAAGGGATAATAACGTGCTGCTACAGTTGTGTTTGTAAACAATTTGACAAGGGTTACCCTTTTGTTTTCTTAAACATATTTGTTTACGAAAAGGTTTTAACTTACACTCATGAGTTTTGTGTGGACAAAATTATGCAAATGCATACTTCAATTTAATTTTACAATAACTTTTTAGTTTTTTTTTGTTGTGTGAATAAATTTACTTGTCAGGATAATATTAATTGACGAAATTATTTTTTAATCCTTATTATCTATTGAATTTTATACAGCATACCTAGAAACATGAAAGAAACTATTATGTAATTAGAAAATTCCTGCTATCCCAGAAAGTCAGAGAAATAAAAATATGTAACCAAATAAAGAGTATATGTATATATTATTGTAACTCTTCAATTTGAATTGATTTTTTTCACACGCTTAATGTAAACTAATGATGTGTAGGCATACTGTCAATAAAAGACATTATGTCATATTTTTACTATCTTAAAAATATGTTATTTTATTAAACTTTTTTAGTGTTTACATTCAATTTATTGTATAAATAGGAAAAATATTTTTACGTCTTCTTGTTCTTATAAAGAGCTTTTGCGTGGCGTGTATGTATTGGCGAACAGTCAAAACTTATATTTTATACAGTTGGGTAAGAAGGAATAGCTTGGAGTAGATGACTTTTAGTACGACTCTTTAAGCTTATTCAAGATCAATCAATTGAGACTTTTGGTACCGGCCTGTGAAGATTTTCCGTACATTAGTACTGACTGACAAGTGACAAAATGGTATATTTTCTTTGTCTTTAGACATAACGACTTAATTTTTGAAAATTATATATAGCATTACATCTATGTGACGTTGAATATATGCCGAAAGTTAGATTAGCCTCGATTACATATGTATATACTTAAAAGAGTGCAGAAGCAAAACGGTCGGAACGTTAAAATCATTAGCTTGATAACAAACGGAAATAGAGTCGGTGTAAAGATACTTAAAGTGAATATTATCGGAGGTTGAAAATAACAAAAAACCAAACTACGAGTTTAATTGAAAATATTTTTCTCACGAGTACATAATATTTTCTAGTGATTTAGAAAACAAAAATCAGCAAATCAGATTTGTTTGTATTATTATTTAAATTATTTTGGTCTCTCGACTTGCAAATTGATTTTTTGGTAGTTTTTGCGAACAACAGGAAGCTCAACTGATGAGAAGACGGGTTCAAAATGTGTGTCAATCTTTACTTCGCTAATATTAGAATCAAATGCCGTAATAAGCCCGAAAATGTACTTGATAATATATTTTATTCCGATTTTACAATGCATTTTACTTTGCATTTGTGTGGATTGGATTTGTATTCGATTAAGTTAAAAGTCACGCAAGAATTTTATAGTCTTAATATAACAGTGCATATTTCATATTGGCTCATCAAGTTGTTAAATTTAGGTAATAAAGGTAGCAGGAATAAAGGTGTTTTAGTGCAGTTTCTATAGCTAAATAAATAAATTAAACGATATACAAATATACCTATGTCTCAATGCCACGAATAAGCGTCCTTGTAACGTGGGCTATGTCCACTGCGCGGACTCTGTAAGGTAGCAAATTCCACATTTTACACATCCACATCCACAGTTATTATTTTTTCAATATAAGAGATGACAAACGAGCTCAAAGATCACGATTGTTTGATTTGTTGCGAAGATAGAAGAAGCAAGTACGTTGGCAGTCTAGAAAACTGAGATGGATTGACATTTTATCTGTAATAGGGTCACATTCGATTTTGTTTCCCTTTCAAAACCTGAATGATTTAAAAAAAAATACAATGCACATTGTAAAAACTCATAGTTAATCAGCACTTAGTATTGGAACCAATTCATTGGTTTTTCACACCTTCAGTCGACCTTTACTTGGTAGAAATTAAAGGCAAGTACCGAGGCAATATTTCACAATGCATTATTTTTTTTTCCAAATGAAACGAAAACCAGAATATCGTATTTTTATTGGGTGAATCAGACGTGAATCGCCTAATAAAACCCGAGTTATGTCGTAAATCTTCCCCAGTGAAAGTATCAAGCCTATAAAATTTCACAAGATGTTGATAAGTTTTTCCAGTTGACATTAAGACGCTGATAAGAAATTTTATTTTTGCATCCAAATAATTTATGTGTATATATATATATATGTATATTGACAAGGTATAATAATAAATGTCTAGTAATAATAGTAGTGTCTCGTACACTCATAATATCGAGATGTAGCTTTAATTTAAAATGTTTTTTTAACATAAAGATGTTTTAATACACTTATTTTTTAAAAAAAAATTTTTTATTAATAAGTGTTATGTCAACATAGAAAGCCACCAAGCCAAAATTCCAACAATTATCTTCTTTTTACAATTAGAAGAAACAACGAATAAAGTTATAAAATTGTTTTTTCTCAACTATAAATTCTAGCCTCATTTGTAGAGTAAATCACATAAACCACTGCAATTTATTTTACGTACAGCTGTAAAAGGAAAAATGAAGTATTTATAGCTAAACCTGACCGAGAGATACGTTTTATAGTTTCAGACATGTGATACTGAAACGTAAAGCAGTAAAATTTGAAAATACGCTTTAAAATCAAATGTTTTCGCAATTTTCCGATACAAATATCGGTAATATTTGTGGTCTTTTTTTATCCAGTAATTGTCTCTAATTCTCGTTACTCACATTGCAAAATGTCATACAGTTAGAGTTCTCTACATTTACGGTTAAAAATTTATGCATAATAGTCCTAACTAAAAATGTTTCATTATATTATATTTTTATGCGACCGAACGATTTTTAGGCGATATATTAAATAATAAAATTCAAAAGAAACTTGATTTTATTGAATAACTTTCTTCATTTTTAGAATAAATATCTTTTGTAACCACACTGAATGAGTTAATTTTCTCTCGTTAAAGTACTGTAATATTAGATGGTAAAAGTATTTTCTATTATAGAAAAATCAGATTCTAAATCAAAATCTGTACTAGCTTAATATTTATCTATTTATCTTAATAACTGCCAGCTGCTGTAAAAGGAGATTTTTAGTTTAAGTCAACTTTTTTATGACAGTAAAGAAAAAACAGCACATTTATCACCCGATTATAAGTGGTGACTTATAAAAACACATCCAATCTTGCTAACTAAGCGATATCGCATGAAGAGACTAAAATTAAAACCCCCGTTTCTATACATTACATCATCAGTATCGCTACTCGCATACGAAACAAAGGAGGGACTTATGTAGTATTATTACTATGTTTCTATAGTATTACATCGTTTAAGAGTGCGTAAGCAATTTATGGTTTTATCAGCCGCGTTAGAATGGATCATGGTAGAAAGTTATATGAATTATAAATTAATTGATTGCCTATAACAATAAGACTTATGTGACATTCGACCGAACTACTATTTGTTATTTTAGCTCTGTTACAAGATTTATGGTTTTGTTTATTCCATCACTTAGATTAGTTATATGCTATTACTGGACAGTCAACTATAATATGACCTTGTACCAAAGAATTACTACAAACAGCTTCACCTTAAAATTAAAACATATGTAATTATTAAAAATACCGTAATGTCTTGTTTCTTTAATATATTTATTTACAAAATAACGAAGTAAAATTAAATAACTTATATAAACTTAAGACTTATAAGTAAGTGCAATTGTTATTGAATAAACAACAGTAGACATGTGATAGGTCCAGATTGTTGAGAGATAGTATAATTACTATTACTAGTGTATGATAGCTTTTGTTTCTGGTAACCTCTCTCTTGTCTGTGGTTGACTGTTAAACGGAGTGCTGCGTCACTGTGCAATTTACCAAATTAAAATATCCTATTTGTTTCAATAAACCTTTCTTTTACTTATATCATCACACAGATGATAATGAAATTAAAGATAAGTGATTTACATAATAACACAATAATACAACAATATCACACTGCAGGTAATACTGGTACTGTACAATTTTTTACTATTCTTTTCAACCTATAAATGAAATTTGCTGATCCGAAAGATATGAAATAAATATTTCATATATCTATTGTCCTCTTTTTCTCTTTTCTATATAATCAATAGTCACAAACGATCACACAGTTCACCACTGATCGCCACCACCAATCCTAAAATTTGTTATATAGAATATTCTGATATGCAATTTTTGTAATTTACTCTCCAAATTTAACCCTAATAACCGCAATTCGATTAAATATGTACGTTTGATATATACGTCCGTGATAGGGTCATCAAAGTCTGTATATGTTCCAATTCCAAATTCAAGACATACTCGAGAGTGATTCTGCTATCTTCCGTTTTTAAATAACATAAACTGATTACAAATTTAATTAAAATGGAATAAAAGACATAATTCTTTTCTCCAAACTATAAATATGCACCTGATTTGTACAGTAAAGCATATAAAAGCTCTGTAAATTAATTTACGCGGAACTGTAAAAGGAAAAATGAGTCATGTAATTTATAGCTAAACTAGATTGAGAACAATTAGATACGATTTATAGTTAAAGATTTGATACTGAAACTTTCGCTTTAAATTTTGCTTTCTTTGTGCATATATATATATACAGTCGCCTGTTGACAAGGTTGGATGGAGCGAGATTTGCCTCCTCTACGGTCTCCGTCTCTAATCCACTCACCAACAGGCGCAACTCATACCCTGTGCCAGCAGGCGATCTATCTTCACCCAATACCCTGCTTCTTTACAATCTCTCCAAACGTATTTATTCAGGCACAAGAGGAGCTCATCGTTGTGTATACATTATCTAGCACTTAAAAATATTACGATATATCTAGCTCGGACGTAATCAATATTCAGCTTAGATCGTCCTCAGACTACTGAGCGATCGCCCTCTTTCCTTGATCCTTTTAGTTTTTAGTATTGGCACCAGAGACGAGGGACGATAGAACTCTTGAACCACGTTTCATCCATTTATTTGTGAACGTCACGAGAGTTTTTTTGGAGGGAATGGGGAGAATATTTGTCCATTTCCGACTCTGAGTTATCGATTACACGGTTCTCAAGGAGCCTCTCACACTGACATAATGCAGCTTAGTTGCTATTTGAATGCATCTTTGATTTGCACCTGTCAGACGTCGAGCATGTCCATGAGATGGTTTTCGACCATTTTTAGAGATATGTTGCCTCACTTTCTTTCCTTTTTCCTCCTGGGATATAGATCGAGAGCATGAATTCCTAGAAAAACTCTAGCTCTAGTACTTCCAAATGCAATCAAAACGTGTAACAGAAATCATTATGTGTATTGTATCCATAAAATGAGTCGGTGCACAGATTGCACATAGTTGTCGGTTCACAACTGCTCCTGGCAAGCAGCATCGTGGCGCCAAGTGATCGTTCGCAACGAGTATCCAGCGGTTAGTGATTGTTAGCAAAAGGGTTATTATATAAGGGTGACAACGCATTGAGATAATGACTCCATATGTATATATGTAGGTAATATAGGTCTGATTGACTATCAAGTAAACTGTATTTGATTGCCACTGTACTTGTAATAAAAAAAAATTTAGTCATCGTGATATATCCTCATATGATACAAAAGCTCGCATCAAAATAAGTTTTTTATATTAATATAAAGTTTTGATTGACATTTTATGGTACAATTAAACTTAATGACTTCTACTGAGATAGGTATTTAGAAACAACTAAGTACCTTATTCATTCCATTTCTTAAGACAAAAACAATACTTTTCTTATTCTTAGGAAAAGTATTCATTTTGGAAACATATCGAATGCGAACAGATGTGGAAGATGACTTTCACGATTTATTGAGCACTCGCTGAATTTCACAGACGTCATCAATATTTCGGTTTTTAGATTTATCATTTTGATTGGTTTCCTTCAGAGATATTACAAAATATTCTTAGTAATTAAAATTTGTTCCTTACCATTGCCATTCCATTTAACAATATGTAAATTTTCTTTGTTCAATTAATATTTGAAATACTATTAGATATTTAATATACTAAGTGATGGCTTACCCCAAGGTAGCGGTCATCGCGCTACGCAGATATCGCAGCCAGAAAAATGCCTCGTATGTCGGACCTGGTCCGGGATTCGTTAGATGAAGATTCGTTAGGGAAGAGTTATCACCGGACCGTATGAATATTTCTAAGATTTAAATCCGCTCTCGCCTTACTTACGCTTCTCCAGCGTGGTATCTTCTCAAGTCTGCCAAGCAATGAAAACATATGCTGCCCAATTAGAATGTGGCTGTTCGGAAAATCGTGAGAGCTGGTCGCTACTTTAGGAACGATATCATCATAGCTGCTGAGAGAGTTGCTGCTACTGCCTCCCAACTAAGAGAATAGTTCGAGGCGGCAGCTCCTAACATAGCTTACCAATGATATGTGAGTTTATCTTTTTCATACATAACAGTTTTTAGTGTGTAAATACGATGGCGTGAAACTAACACATTTATCTGATCCACGAGGTGTAGCACCCAATCCTGACAATAAGAAACACCACCGGGGCTCGAACCCTGCGGCCTTGAAGGTCTTGCAGACCTTTCCTTTTTCTGTTTCATGTTGATGTCATTAAATTGGATGAAGAAAATAAAAATAATAAAGAAGACGATATGAAAAGAAGAATGCCCACTTTGCTAGATTTAAAATTACTAAACATTTACATCATCATCAAAAAAAAAATTAACTAATAATTTCTCCAACGATCAAGAACCCTTTTTCCTTCATCAGTATCGTAGATTAATCTAAAAAATAAAAATGGATTTTTCTCCAGTCCATTTCAGTCCATTTCAGCCGACCCATTCTTTCTGCAGCTGCAGCTGGATACAACGTGATTCTACTCTTAACACTGTTTTGTATGTTAATTCCTATTACACATTCCTTCTTCTATTACTTCTATTAAATTTACCTTCTTTTTAGCTTTGCAAAGGTTACGTTTAATGTAGTCAATCGTAGGGATTCGATGGGTATTCACTTAAAAGAAAGGTCCGGGCGCATGGGACTATTTCCTGAAATACTTATTCCTTTTCTTCGACTTTAGAAAAAAGCAACTTGAATAATTTACCAATAAAAAAAAACTTGGTTAAGTAGTTTCACTTTTTAAATTTACCTTTTATGTACTACTGTATTCTAGAGATCAATTTTTAACAATGTGAACTATTTTCTTACACTCTAATTTCGGTCTTAAAATTTTGCTTCGATTCATTATCATTATATAGCTTACTTCGAACCCAGTACGCTAGGTGTAAGCAGGTAGTTCAGATTTGAGAACTTGTATAGGTTCTCTCGACTTATTAAAATTTGGAAGAAGAAGATGCCTTTATTACTTTTATTTTATATTATTTTGTTCTAGAGTTTTGAAATATTACAACATAATTAGTTCTAATTATTCTAAAATTATAGCGGAAATAATTTAATTTCTAGAACATCTGGTAACTGTTATTGACGAATATTACGATGACGAAAAAATAAAATGCCTCGTTTTTTATTTATTTAAATACACCCACGCTGAATTAAAGCAGCGGTTTTATAGTTGTATGAAAAATATTTCCTATTACATTGATTCCAATAAATTAACTAAACTCATACTCATCAATTATATTCACTAGCTGCGAGTAATTGGCTAAGTTCCCATACTTGGCGAGCAAGTTGCCAACAACAATAATATATATTGACATCAAGAGAATAATGTTTCTCATTCCTTGTTTTAGTTTCTATAGACAAATTAAATTGAAAACAGTAATGCAGCATTCCTGTGTAGTCACTATTGCTATTTTTAAAGTCAAGTGTTGTTTCATATCTAATTACACTCATTTAGATAGCGGTCTGATTCGAGGCGCCCTCGGATCGTATTATCGCCCCCCTCTGTAGTCGTCGACGTTCTTCGTCCACAGGGGTCGGAGCGCAGCGGTGGTGCAGCAACGGTCTTCGTGCTTCGCTTTGCCTCATCGTCGTTGTCTCCTTACTCAGGGGGCCTCCAGCTCGCGAATCTAATTAGATAAAGCTGTAGAGGTCACTGGACCAACAGCAATACTCCTACACAAAAAGTTCTTTGTATAAGACAGTTTCGGTTTACTTTTTATTTTTACTGCACAAAACTCAGTGCTTGTTTAAAATATCTAGCTATAAGGTAGCAATACAAATATTGATGTCGAAAAATGTATATTTTTACCGTACCAAAAGCGCTAAGAGTAAATATATATTATGTTCGCAAATACCCACATTATATTCGGGTCGAAGCAAGTTCTATGATTTACTCATTAAAAACAAAGAAGTATAACGCTTTGTTCTATTAAGACGAATTCTAAACCATCGGATTTCTATCGTGTGTCTCAATGTAGCAATGGCGGAAATGGTGGGAATGCCAAGCGAATTAAGTTAACTCCTCTACACACAACCTGAATTTTATAATGCCTTGTAAGGAGACAAAAACTATCGCGAAGTAACTTACTGCTGCAAGTTCTCAATGTTACTAGCTTCTTTGTGACAGATTTAACTCTTTGTACGACCCAAAGTTTGATGTGATCTTGATTTTTAATAAATAAAGGTACATTTTATGTCCTTGGAACCCCCAAGGGCACAAATTGTGAATAATTATTTTCATATCCCGAAACTGTAAATCGTTCGATTTGACAAACTTTTTTCGAAATAAGTCTATAGCTAAGAGTGTTACTCTCATAAATTCAAATGTTACTCACGTTGAGCGCATTTAATTCAAGCATTTTTAATGTAAAACAAAAACAAAAAATCTTATTTTCCCGTTAATTAATGTCCACTAAATTACACTGGAACTTGTTACAACGAATTACGAATTCGCTACTTGGCAATTTTTGTTTCTTCTGCTAATTAAATGTTTTTATGGCAAAAGAAAATGCTTCAACGTTTATTTCTTCTTCCTCTAAATTGTGGCAATTTTCGAATGGAAGAAAATCGCAATTCCTTAAATTTTTATACCGACTAGAAATACTTATATATATATACAAAACTTAGTAAGACAGATCGGAAACAGCGGTCTAGATGAACATAATCAAGTAGTACGATCGTTTATCTAAAACAAGGCGTCCGTTACGGTCAACCTTCTTATAGCCTTGTATGGCTGTCTCGCTCTGACCTCTGTAGACGCTGCAGAAGTGGATAGGAAGGAAGGTCACTGACGGGAAATATATCCTACTACCGCCACATTATGGTATAACTAAAGTTGAAAGATTTAGACACCGGCCATGAATATAGCGGTAACATATACCATTTTAGAATATGTTGGTCTTCTCATTATCACAGTGAGTTATACGTATCACAAGAGATACACCGCAATATTTAAATGTCTAATTACTATAGATTGGATTAGATAGTGCAGTTTTGGGTGAATGACCTTAAACATGATTATTAGTATACACTCGTGAGCAAAAATACTCGACTCACTTGCGGTTAAAATATTCTCGTGAAAAATTTGTTGCTCAGGTTTATTTTTTGACTATAGTAGATTAAAGATGAAGGTTCTACCTTTAAAATAAAATGTGATGACATTCATATTAACAAATTCTTTTTTATTAATAAAACAGTATTTATACAAAATACGTGTTAAACTCTAAAATAAGGAAACATTCAATCTAAAGAAAATACAGACAAAAGACAAAAAAATAAAAAATAAAATAATAAAATCAATTAATTATTTAATGTTACAACCACTGACCCTAATTGCAACTCTCCAAATCGGTTCTTTATAGACCGGATAAGACCTTTCACTGTTAGTTCAGAAATGCCATCTTATTCTTCAGCGAGTGTGGCTTGAAGGTTCGATCTCGTAGCTGGCGCAGGATTTTCCGAACTTTTCTTTTAAGCTCTTCCCATAAATACTCAATAGGGCTTAGGTCCAAACTACGTGCCGGCCACTCCATGTACTCAATTTCGCAGGTACCGCTGAACAGAATTTGCAATGCCCGTCCACATACTGCATGTGGACATAGTCTCCTGGTATAGCCGGTAATGTCTGGACACAACAGACTGGCCAATTCTCGCTAAATCTGACCTTGTTCCGATAGGGCAACTGCTTGAGCAACTTCTTCATTAGATATGTAATTTTTTTGACAACGTTTATATTTAACCATAAGGGATAAGTATCTATACTAATATCTATTACCTTAAATATAATAATCTATACCTTTCAAATCTGGCTATATCCAATTTATCGATAAATGGTAAATGAAATACGATAAATAGAAGAAAATTACGCCAAATTATGAGCTATGTAGCAATATCGTGTCCATAATTATCAATTTTCCAACCTTGTCAATAAACCCTTTGAGAGTGAAGAAAATTAAGGTTGTGTGAAATGCAAAAAAAGCTTTAAAGTTTTACTCAGTTCAATTTATGAGCAGTAAACGAGTTTTTTACGGCTTGTATAAACAACACAACAGAGATTTACCCGTAAACAAATATTTACATTTAACACGACGTACAAAACTGATTAAAGCAAAAATTTTGTGTGTTAAATATTCACTGCCAGCCTAAATACTGTTTTATAAAATTAAGCTAAAGTAAGGTGAACTGTAAGACAGAGTTGTTTGATGTAGGAGGTGCGTAAATTTGTTACATTATCTCATTATAAAATGTAAGTAGTAAAACACTAATGTTTTCACGCACTTATGGAGCATATAAACGCAAGAATTAAGATAAAATTTCAGAGCTTTAATATTTTAATTATAAAATCTAGAAGGTCACAGGTTCAACTGTCATCTTTCATATATTATGACTGTGATGTAGATAGATTCGTTTTGGTTCGGATCATCTTGCATTTCTAGTGTGGTGGATTTAATATATATAATTTCGTAAATACAAAACCAAATTCTTAAATAACGTATTTTAGCAGTCATGATGCAATTTGTTTTAAGCTGCATATACTATAGCTTGGTTCTCAACTCACTGTCCTCACAGAATACCAGCATGCTTTTTTTTTAGAATATATGCCAAACGAGTCAAGAGCTCACCTTATAGCTTTTTAATTACATTGTGAGTAACAAACGAGCACACAGTTCACCTGATGGCCAGTGATTCCTGCAGCACATGACATCTATATTCATCCTGGACAAGGAATCATAATGACCTAGCTAACGTAATAGAGGTCTCCGTATCCCTACAATCGCCAGATGAAACAACGAAGCATTATGCTGCTACTTTCGCCGGTATTCTGTGAGGGCGTGGTCCTACCCCGGTCGAGCTGGCCCGTTCATTCATCTAGGAACAAATGGCAGTCCATGACTGTCCATATGTCCATTACAACCGCCCATAGTCATCCGCAAAAGCAGGGGTGACGCAGATGTGCTACCGGTTTTTTCAAAAGGTCTTATTGGTTCGGAAATACCTCTGGTCCAAGCCACAGAGTAGCTGTGCGTGGCAAAAAAAATGGTGTAAAGCGCACAATCACGACTGTCCACTGATTGTCAACTATTGTGATGACAAAATTTTGAATTCTGTCTTGATGTACGAAATTTAAACTCAGTGGATGAAATTAATCCGAACAACTCCTTAAATTACTTCCCATGGTAAATGAAAAATGCATACAGATGAAACATCTCATCGCAATGCCAGTGAATCAATCTGATCGGAAAGTACTTGATCATCCAACGATTCGAACCGCTCTTCGTTGATTGCGGTCAAATGGAAGGAGCTAGTACTGGTGTGCCTCGGCCTAGAGATGAAAACAGTATTCCATGTGAGGCCAAACTTTCACAGTGTAAAGTTGCACACAGTGGGCAGACATGAAATACTATCTTGCTCTATTAAGCACGCCTAGTTTTTAAAATCAAAGAGCAAGAAATAGCAATATAACGCTGTATTTCCTTTGGTGAGTGTGAAGACATTGACATTTTGGAGAACTAAAACTGTTAGTAATTGTACAAAAAAAAAACTGTTTAGTAAATATAATCATGACATCAAACTCATGGAATCATTCCAGAAACGCTTTCTTAGCTTTATGCAATTCAAGTATAACCTTTATAAGCAGCTAAAGAAATCGTTGTAAAAAATTCCATATACTTCCGCTTCATGAGCCTAGACGTACATATGTATAACCTTCATGATATAACAAATAATATTGTTGACTGTTTGGAGCTACTGGAACACAGAATTGTGCACATCTACAACCCTTAGATATAGAAACGTGTTGTATATTCCATTAGCTAAAACTAAATATAGGCTTAATAGTTACTTTATCAGAGCAGAACTATTTTATTTCGATTCCGTCGTCAATTTACATTGACTTGTTAAATACAACTGGACCTCAAATTAATAGAACACTAAATTTAATTATTTTTTAATAAGAACTTTAAATGCTAAACCTCATCTGTCTATCGTTAACGTCTGTTTTTACTTTTCAGTATTTTGTACGGCTTTATCTATTTACTCCCTTTTTCTTTTTGCTATTTGTGTAGACTTGTAATTGGCGTTCTGTAATTATGTTATTGGTTTGCTTAAGATTAGCTGTAATTCTTTCGAAAATAGTAAAAATAGAACAAAATAAGGAAAAGAGATTATCAACTAATTCAATGTAATTAAATCGGCATACAAATAATATTAATTTTAGAGTTATATACACCATTCTCGGTTTGTTTCTAGAATTTTTTTGATTAAATTTGCCTGAATACCACTTAGAAATCAATAATTTTAAGACTAAACATCACTGATATATTTTTCGATGTCATCGTGCTTAATACCAAAAAGGGTAAGCACAACTCTATAATATTTTCTTGCATTCACTTTATCTCAGGCTCCGCATTTATTTATACAAAACAAGCGCAATTATATTCAGGCTGTACATTTTACGAGCAAGACAGAGAAAGAAACGTCTGACTTATATTCTGAATGGAATATAGACCAACATTTTTCTTTTTACGGCCCAGATATATGACATTGGACCGTGTAAGTCGTTAAGTCCGTTTCAAGAGTTTGCCTCAGTATGGGCTACTATGATTTACAGAAATGGCACTTTGGCTTTTATGGAACGATTAATGACATCTGCCTCTTCTATTACAATACTATTTTTACCCCTTATCCTTTGTAGTTATACTTATTTTAAAGCTTGGAATATTACTGTATTTAATGTTTTTTTATCTTAAGATAGTTTGATGCAACTTTTTAATTAAATTGAAATAACCCCATTCAATTTTAATGCTCATCTAGTGAAGTATTGATAGTTATACAATGTGTTTAACAATGTTAGGGTCATTGCAGTTTGTGTCTAGCTGCAGCATGGAAGGGATGGCTCAACAGGGAATACCCACGCCCTCACTAAATACCAACGTAGAATAGGAGCATAACGCAATTGTTTCGACTGGTGAGTCCGTGAGGAGTGAGTAGGGATCCGGAAACCCTTATACGGGTGTCGAGGCCATCCATTTATTTCAGGTGATTCCATCTTATTCATCAGGGGTGATATCGCATCTACATAATAATTCCTCATGTTGTGTTGATGTATGTCCATGACTCCCACGTCATGGACCGCAGGAAGCACTTACCATCAGTTCTACTGCGTTCTCTTTTGTCATCATATTACTAATATTATAATACTGTAAAAAAATTACTAAATGGCTAGGACGTTGAACTCACAATCTGGCTGATGGGTTCCTTGATGGGATCCATACCATTATTGCATATGTTACCAATGATATGTTGCATTTATGGTATTCAAATAAGAAAAATGAACATCATTTTTCGTGTTCAGGATTTGAAAGGAGTATGGGTAAAAAATATAACGTTTAAACGTCATAATAAATGTTTAAACCGCCAATAAATTTTTAATTTCAATTCATATTCATTTATTCAAAATTATTATAGTGATTTGCGACATTTACTCACATGGTTTATTTTCTTCATCTTTAAAATATACTTATTTCATTAATGACTACACATTTGCGTCGCAATAAAAGAATTCATTAAATTTTACGCACTTTGCGTTATGCTTGTGTGTGCCCGAAAATAAATCCCTGATATCTAAGAAATTTATCATGATTCCCGGAATGTAATTTTAATAAAGCGCATTTTTTCTGGCAGCGGAAATTCGCCGCAAAGGGTAGATTTTTATATTTACGCCGACTGTAATACCTGATATATTGTGATTTTTATATATATAAGCAAATAAATATATATAAGCAATGTATATTTTTTTCAATATCTAATTTAATTAGTAATCTTAATATTAAGATCTAATGAAAGTAGCGTTTTGTCGAACTGGCCACTGATCTCAAATAATCTGGTGTTTGGTTAGGAATTCCAAATTCAAATGTATTTCACGTGTGTATTTGTATTTCAAATTTAGTGATTCATTTGTTTTATATCCTTCTGTTATCAAAATGGAAAAGTTGAAATACCGCGATATTTACGAATATGAGTTCACCGTGGCACCAGCGCTACAGAAACAGCTCAAACGAAGAATGACATGTATGGGGAAGCTACTGTAAAAGAAAGCACAGTACGTTTTTCATTCGAACAATTTTGCTCTGAAGATTTTGACTTCCAAAACAAACCGGCCGGAAACCCAAGTTATATAGAATATAAGGAATTAAAGGTGATCGTGGAAGCGGACCCATCGTCAATCACGTCAGTATTAGTGATTCGGTGTGAGTGACAAAACAATTTCAATTCACTTGAAACAAATTGGAAAAGCGAAAAAGCTCGAGTAATGGGTACCACGTGAGTTGAGGAAAGCAAACCAACAAACACGCATTGCGTTACCCGAGAAACGATTAAAAATGTCGAGGGAAACTATTAAAAATGGATACGACATTCGGAAACGCTCATCACCATTGTTGAACCCAGTAGAACCGGCCAAATCCTGTCCCAAGCGAAAGTAGACTCAGAATAAAGAACTGGTGAGTGTTTGGTAGACCAGTGCTGGTGTTATACTATGTTATATACTTCAGCTTCCTAAGATCTGGCCATACGATTACTACGGCATATCTGTATTATCAACAATTGCAAACTATAATGAAAAAGATAGCTACCGAGACTGGTCAATTGCTCTAGTCCACTGCTAATTCATGACAACGCTAGACCCCGTTCACGTCAGATGGTCGGTAAATTACAGGAGCTGCAATTGGAATGTCACCGACACCCACTATACTCTCTCCGTACCTTGCTCCAACAGATTAAAACTTTTTTTGGAATTTGGACAGATTCTTGCAAGGAAAAAAATTCAACTCTGATGGGACAGCCCTAACCGCTTTCAAAGATTTTATTGATTCTCGCTCCCCAAATTTTTTCAGCTAATGCATAAATGAACTACCTTTAATTTGGCGAGAGTGCATAGATAATCATGGTACATATGTACCTCGATTGATTAAATATATAATTTCATAAAAAGTTTTTTACTTTTTCCATATCATACACTAAATTCAAATGTAAGGATCTTATGTAATATACTATATCTTGTATAAAAACACGAGTAAATTAATTTATATTAAATATTTATATTATTGAATTATATGTGTGTTGTATGGATTCTCATGAAATAAAGATTTACTTTTACATTGGTGTCAATTTGTGTAGGGTTTGAGTATTGAAGAGATATTATAAGATCTCATATAATCACAAACAGTTACAAAAAAATTATCGACTGTTAACTGACTGTTATGATTTTTAGTGAACTTTGAAAATTATGTCTAAAAATATGTCATCTTGTTGTTTATATTGCAAGTGTTATTTAATAAAATATATTTATTTAATCGTTAATTACTTCAAGTTTTGTTGTAATTAGTGATGATCATGTTATGTCTGGTTATTATTATGATTAAGTATATTTTTTTAAATATATTTTTTTTCCTTGTTATCAGTGCCAAAAGTTGAAATAGTGGACGAACGTGGGAGAGCACTTCAGGACAAATTCTATAAAGAAGGATCCATCATAGAACTCCGTTGTGTAGTAAGCGAAGTGCCTCAACCGACACGACAAGTAAATTGGAAACATGGAACTAGATTGCTGAATTATGATACGAAACGTGGTGGGGTAAGGTATGTAGAAAAAAATATTTTGTACTAAATTTTAATATTATATTTGTTTCTTGCGTGGGCACCGATTCTTTTTCCGTATCTCTACTTTTTAGGCGTCGTTCCAGGCTGAAAGGCATGGTCACCCGATCATTAAAATAGATGATTTTTCAGATTTGTCCAACTACAAGTTTTACCCTTTATCCCCTTATTATCAAATACAATGGAATGCATTGTAAACTGCCGACTCTTTAGGGTTCTAGAGAAAACCAGATAATTAGTGACCACCACTATGGTTTTCTTCAGAGTCACTCAGTGACCTTGTGGTCTACTTGATTCATCGATGGGCACATGCAGCCGAAAACAAGGGAGAGCCCTTGACGGTTAGTATAGACGTAGTGATGGCCTTTTTGTATGGAATATGTGGTAAACGAGCAAGCGGCTCACCTGATGGCAAGTAATTACCACCACTCAGGAACATCCGCACCACCAGGAGATCCACAAATGCGCTGCCGGCCTTCAAGAAAGGTGTAGGCTCTTTTCTTGAATGTTCCTAAGTCGTATCACCATTGATCGAGTTTGGTACACAGCGCTTCTTTCGAAATTTTCTTCCTATGTAGATAGATAGAAGTGGATTACCAGTTTTCTCACGAACCGTAGCATCAAGGTTGTAGTTGACGGTGCAGGGTCCGACTATAGACCAGTGTTTACAAAGGTTATGTTTTCCTACCTTGTTTCTACTGCATATAAATAACATTTTACAAATTAATAACAACCCCATGAACACACAAGTTTGCGCGTTTATCGCTCAAGGGAACCCTTTATCGCATCTTTTAATTTTAGAAACACTCACCACGTTACTTCACCTAGTATCGAAATTATTGATGTTGACATATTCGTTCAGACACGACGTCCTGTTCTGAAGAACGATTTGGCCTCTAAAAACCTTAGCGTGAAGTAGAGTAAATCAGTGAAACCATGTCATCTCACTGTGTAAATCTTCTCATTATAATTTATCTCATCTGTACTCGCAAGTATTTGCAATGGCAGATCTAGTGGCACACTTCTTTTCATCTGCAACATAAAAAGGTCCTCTTGCCCAGAAAAGGCTCTAACGGAATACCAAAATAATACGATAATATAATAAAAAAATAACCCAGTTTCATTTTATGAGTTACTGACAGGGAGACTATCTAACTCATTCCACATCACTTGTGATAATGCACCTACATTATGTTTCATGATTGAGGATGAATTTTAGTGCCACGGGTGGCAGGAATCGCTTGCGATCAGATGAACTGCGTATATGATTTTTACCCTTTGTTTCATAAAGAAATACAAATTTGAAAAAGTACAATAACTATCGGCGTTTGTAAACATATTAAAGAATGTTAAAAATTCTAACTTGATACTACAACAACAAGCACTGGCTCATGAATAAATTCTACATAAATCTCATTCTCATTAAACCATTTAATTGCATTAATGGAAACAAAAGATCTTAAAATTCCGAGCTTAAATTGTCTTAAAGTTAATTACTCCAAGCCCTTATAAATCTTTTCAGCGATTCCAACAAATAAGCGTTGTTAACACTCCATGAATTTTATGCGCTTAATTTGTTCGTATAAATAAAGTTAAACTGACCCCGGAAAATGTTTTAACGAACACAAATCGAAGCAAATGCCTACAATACAGTACATATGGTTTAACGGGTAGACGGATACGCCAAATACTTACATACGTAAACTAAATACTTTAAAACTATGAATTAGCCATTGATAAACAAATTGATGACGAATATTTTGTATGCAATAAAGCGGTTTCAAAATGTTTTTTCAATCATCCATCCTTAATAAGGAGTCATACTCAAGTCACACCTGATATATCAACAGCAGTTCGCTGTATGGCTTTGCTATGTAGATAGTGCCCTAAACCGTCATGCACTACGTGGAATACGTTTATATTTTGATAAAAGAGAACACCTTTATTTGGAAACATATAGTATCGTACGTATTATATCATATATTACAGAACTAATTATCCGGGGCTAGAAAATGGACTAGTATCTTTAATAAAATATTACCAACAATAAATAAAAAATTCTTAAAAAAATGTAAATCCAATTAAAATAAAACTCTCTACTTTTAGACATTTTTAGACCCATAAATTGAGATAGCTATTTAGAGAGAATGGCAATAAAATGTTATCAAGTAATTCGATAAAGCTGCACCTACAGTTAAGATTATAAAAAAAAAATCTGTCTTAACGAAAGATTAAATATGCAGAAAAACATTAATAATACTTTGTTGTTAAATTTTTTTCTGAGAATGGGACGAAGATAAAATATTTTATATTAACGAAACAAGTAGCTTATCGATAGAATGTTCCGCTTGATAAATGAAAGAGGCCTTAATCTTTATTCCTCCGCGAGATCGGACAAATAAAATTGCAGTACTTGTGCTGCATTGCTCTTATTTTGGTTATTAGATGATTTGATTTATTTTAGAATAAGAAAAGAAATTAAATATATTTATTAAAATTTTGAAAGTTAATTAACAGCCTCTACATACAAATACATTAGTTGGATTTGTTTCCTCTCTAAAGAGAGTGTTGGAGCATAATGCACCTCATAGCTCCACTGCGAATTGGCGTATTTTAAATGTCTTCGAAATATTTTTTTCTAAACATACAAGTTTCCTTAGAATATTTCCGTCACTTAAGAGCATATTGTAAACCATCTTTAATATTCAATAAACAATTAGATTGCTACAGACACCGGGAATCTCGTTCTTACTCGGGTTTGCTAGTATACTGTAAATGAAAACCGAACGTACGGCAAAATATATATATATTTTTACTAAATTTTCGTAATATATATATATATATATATATATATTGTCTAATAATCTTCCTGCCCACTTGAGATATATTTAAACTTAAATAAGTACTTCCTATAACTAAGCAATTATTTAAGCAGACGAATTATATATTCTTTGGTTAGATGCTCAGAGCTAAATGTCATGGATTACTTGTTATTTATGTATGTGACATATATACATGTGACAGCTCAAATACTGTCGTATAAACATTTTACGATTCATAGTTATACTATTGGTGTCCTTCTGATAAGCTTATTTTGCTAAGTTGAACACTTATGTTTATTTCTCTTTCTGCCTATTCAGGTTGTAAAAGTTTCGATCACCCTAGAACCTCTGAATCTTTGAAATGCTTGACCCATTAAATTCATGAACCTAGGCATAGATTTTGTAGTTTTGTAAATATTGCATATGAATTTTGAGAAACTGTATACTATGAATTTTAAATATCTATCAATCGTTAAAGCCTTTATTTTAATATCTATGCTTATATCGATAATATCAAATATATCAATAATATTACGTATTAAATAAAAATATGTTGTTAAATACTCGATATTATAATTCTACATAAAAAAAATATTACAATATTTGTACACCAACGGCATAACTATTTAGAAACTAATCAAAGTAATGAGTTGAAACTTTCGTAGCAAGTTGGATTATTGTTTTTGACGAGGGTAAGCAATCGGTAGTAAATGCGTTGAGCATAAAATGCTCCGGAAGAGCGGAGAGCATTTATTGGACATTTGCCTTAAGTCAGGACCAATGGAACGAAGAGAATGGTGTTAATTAACAAATGCTTTGTTATAAAAATAACTTACGATGATCCATTCAATATTAACATATAAAATGATTGTAGTTGTTGGTATGTTAAAAGCATAACTTTTATATTGCGTTTGCTCTGTCTTCGATATTATTATCCCGTTGTTTATATTGCATAATTTCAAAGTTTCACTAAAGCCTAAACGAAATCTATGTTTATGTTTATTATTTAGTGTTTCAGTTAGTTTTACAGCATTCTACCGCTTAAGGAGGGTATAGACCTCTTCAGATTCTTATCTTTATGATAATACTGGAAGGATTTTCAATTCTGAGAGGATTGTAAATCCTGGGAGCATTGTCAGAAATAATGTTGCAATGAATTCTGCTAAACTATCTTCTAAAAAGTGGCACGTATTTAATTATAATTGTATATTAAAATTTAGATAGTACTAATTAAAACATGAGCAAGTACCAGCTGTACTATGTAGTTATACCACGAATTGATTAGTTTGACCACAGTTTTTAGAAAATACCAACAAGTACTAGTACATAAGTAATAATAATAAAAAGACTCTGAACCTGTTAGATCCTAACACATGCAGCTGGTAATAAGGCTTGAGTTTAAGTAACAAGGTTCATTCTATTCACATTTGCTCTGGGATTGCACGGGAAAATATTACAAAATTATCATTTTTCTTTATTTATTAGTAATATTATTGTACGGTAGAATAGTTGATATAATACTTTACTTTTAAAGAATTTTATGTTCACTAAATAATTCTCAGTGATTCTCACTTTCCCACACATTCATATCATCAAGGTAAAATTGCATAGATGTAAATTCCTATTAATCATATAAAAATACGTAAAATTTCATAACTTTCACAAACACAAGTATTTGATACCACTACCTCACCATAAAATTGTATCGTCAAGTATTTAGAGAAGTATGTTTATTGATACATTTATCACATTCTCTCTACTTTGGGTTGAGCATTCAGTTCTTTGTCTGCATTAAGTCCGTCTGTCTATTAGTTCAATTTTCTTTTATGAAGATTAAATTAAAGCATAACACGTGTTTCATTTGTTGAGCGAAAGAAACCGGAGATCATATTCCTGGTAGCCGCCAGGCAATTTAATCCTCAGAGATTAAAATGCAGTGCTTTCAGAATGAGTACGTGTGTAATGGATCTCAGGAATTACTTGAATCTTTCAACACAAATCACGTGCCACTTTAGCACTTTAAATTGCAATTAACATTTAGAATTTAAAATGAATGGCAATCGCATTTATAAGTCCAATAATAATTAAGAGTAATCATTAAGAAATTAACCATCACGTATTATTCCTCAGTGTGAAAACGGAAACCACAGCGAATGGTGCTCTATCAAGACTCTACATTGCAAACGCAAATAGAAAAGACTCTGGAAACTATACATGCTCCTTAGCAGATTTCGCTGCTTCTGCTGTTTCTGTTCACGTATTAAGAGGTATTTACCAAATATTATAACAAAACCTTGAAAAATAACATAACTATCAATTCTAAACCAAAATGTCGATATACAACAATATTACTATAATATTTGAACAAATTTAAAAAGAAAACATTGATAAATATAATTGGATCTAATTAATCAATAAGAGTAATATATTTTTTAAATTGTATTTTAAATGTAGGTGTTTGTATTAATTAAAAAAAATACAATAAGGGTTAAAAGGTAAAAATGTACTCGAAGTTCATTCATATATATTTAATATAATATTTTATAAAGTAAAGATTTTTGTTCTTCCATACTTTTTAACACATAGTGACTCGATAAAAAAATTATTAAATTATATTTTAAGAAGTTATCGTATCTTAGCACAATCGTTAGTAGACTAGTTTAGCATATTTTAATATGAAAAGCTTTTTGGTAATTTTATGCATATAAATGAAATGTCAGACGTAAACCAAATTCGATATTCATATAATAAGATGTTGATCAGATATTCAATGAACTCAATCTCGTGTATTGTCGGATTATTCAAATCCTTGTCCCCTTACAGGCGAAAATCCTCTCGCAATGCAACGTGGCGGTGTTGCTGGGATCTCACATCCAATGAGGGCGC
The DNA here is from genome assembly GCA_029286865.1 of Teinopalpus imperialis. Lineage (NCBI taxonomy): Eukaryota > Metazoa > Arthropoda > Insecta > Lepidoptera > Papilionidae > Teinopalpus > Teinopalpus imperialis. The sequence goes on from JAGSMU010000006.1 coordinate 3,811,725, forward strand.
TCCTCTGTGCATATATTAGCTGACACATAGCCGGCGCGATCTGGTCGCGCGCCATTTTTTTGTAAAAAAAAATATTTGATATGTCTCATGTTGAATAATCGCTAGTCCGTATAATACCCAGTCAAACTTTTTTGTTGGTGACATAAGACAATTAATTTTATTTTGAGACTGTTTATTTTCGTTTACATTTTATTTAATGCAACATTTTCATTGCAATAGCATAAATAAATAAAGTCAACCAAAAAGTTCGTCTGTGAATATACTATTCTTTAATATTGTATAATAAGTATCTAGCATTTATATAGGTTGTTGTAGTAATTGTACTAAGTCACAATTACCTAAAAGCCGTGTTTTGCCCGTGTACTTAATACCTTAAATATTTTTTTGTTAAATATAAAAATAAAGTTTATACTCACTATCTGTATTAAATGATAAACGTAAAAATTAATTTTTCAGTTTTTATGTTCTGTTATTAAACTTCTTGTTTACTTTTGTCAATTAGATTTTAAATAATGTAAAAACCATAGTTTAATATAGTTTAATTTTAAAGGATAATTTTCATACTAACGGCGTTAAGCGATTTCATCATCAAAACATAAGTAATAATAGTTTTATACTAATTACCATATTATAAGTTTCACTGACATCAAAGTATTAACAACATAAGAAGACCACTGCAAACAGTGGTCCATCCACTCTTTTCCAGGCCTATATTTAAATATGTGATTCAGAACATATATGCTTATATAAACACCTGAAATCATCGACGTGACGATTGTTTTAGAATTTATTCGATAATCGAAACTTGTTTATGATATGTCTGCTAGCGACTTAAAATATTTATTATCACAAACAATTAAAATTCACAAATATGTTATCGTAAGATATTGTCTAATATATAAACTTTTAAATTCATATGGCATATTAATATTTTACTTTTTTCTTGTCATTCACAAAATATATTCTATTTACAAATATGTGTTAATTAATACAGTTATTATTTAGAAATATGATCATTATCACATGTTACTAAATTCCATTGCAAATTAAAGGAATAATAAACTTGTAAGTGACCAAACCCTTAACGGAATATTAATATGAAATACAACACATAATAGTTTCGTGTCACATAATGTATTTTACATAAACTGTAATGTTACTTGTCACTCTGTAGCACATATACTATAAATATAAAAAATAAGCACTCAATATTTGTACATAAATCAATTTCACCTATAAACATAAAAGCATTTAATATTATGTATTGTGTTCCTAAAATTATTGTGGTGTTTATTTATTCTGTGGGAAGAACTGGGAAATAATTGTAAATAAATTTTAAAATAAGGTATTAGATATCGGTAAGTCAAATGGGGTTTATTTGAACACGCTGAGAATATTTGTAAGAAATTATCGATGATAATGTCATGACTTATTAAGTACATTATTTATGTTATGTCGATTTAAAACCCAAATTGTTATAATAATATTTTCATTTATATACTGCTTATGACTAAATATCCATTCCCTAGTGTATTTATTAATTTTATCTTATCCTATTACAAGTAACGGTTAACTTCTTAATTGTATTCATTTAATTCGAATATTATATTAGCAAAATTACCAAGGAGTTCATCAACGAAGTTACTCAGTTTTATTAGGGATTACAATAGCCCGGATTAGATGTTTAGTGACTACGAAATTAAATTAACAAATAAAGTATTACTAATAACGTTGCTTAAAACATCGTAAGGTACATTTAATATTAATATTTAATTAATTTTATTTATTTTGGTGACATAGCGGCGTCGCTGATACCCACGATTTAATTACTTACCTTTACCAATGTCCGGAATTCTATTTCCGGTTTCTATACGCGTTCAATAAAATCTAAATTCATTGTAATAATGACCGCTAGAAGCATTTCATTATTTAAGGCAACATTTATTTGTATTTTAATGTTTTGATAAGTGAAAATAATACTCTGCTATATCGCAATGTCTAACCGGTAATTCGTTAATCATTTACTTCCTTTTTTTCATTAATTTCATTCATAATCGACTGCTTATTAGTAGTTTAATTAGTTGAGCTAATCCAAGCTAAGCTCCACTAATTAATTAAATTAATTTTCACAATCATAATAATATTCAGATAGTTATCAGTAACATTGTTTTGTTATATATGTATATTGTAATAGAGAAATGGTCTAACGTAAGATTTAAAACAAAATGTAAGGGGTGTTCTTCATGGTATGAAAAAATAAAGGTTTCATTCCTCTATGAGTGGCGTGTTTATTTTAAAATTTAAAATCATGAATATCGATGTGATCATGAATATTCATAACGGTAATATTACAATATGAATAATTTATATTCACTTTATAATCCTATTCAGATAACACATTTGACATACATGAGTGTTTTGTAATAAAACCAAGCGGCAGTATATTTTGTAGCAACAGCACGAATGGGTTGGCTTGACCAGAGAAGAACTACGCCCTCAGAGAATACCAGCGTAAAATAAAAGAATAACGCGGGCGTGTTTCGTGTGAGACCTTGGATCACTGGTCCACTACACCATTCTATTTCAATATCTATTCTATTCCTTAGTAGTGTCTGGAATCTGCATTATGATCTAATTATCTAATTATGACATAATCATGAATGCGAGTGTCGTGGGCTACATGAATAATTTACCATTAGGTGAACTGTGTGCTCGTTTGCCCCCTGCATATACTAATACATGAAAATAAGACGTATAATATAATAATGACGCCACGACTCATAACACTTACCAACGTAAGATAAAGAATCAAAAGCAGATGCGTTGTGTATGGGCTAAATGGGATGTCTCGTTAACTGTCATTCGGTTTTTGATTTCTTTCACTCATTACAGGAAACATGGCCGCGCTAAGCTGCTTAGCGCGTCTCCACACGTACACACGATGTTTTACCCTTTGCATATAAAAATAAAGACAAAAAAACAAAATAAATCAAGAAATTATTGGGTTTAAATGATTATAAAAGTTTATTTTAAACTTTTAAATTAAAGTAAAATTTTAAAGGAAGGTATTTTTTAGACTTTTCCAATAACTATAAAATAATGAAAAAAAAGATAGAAATTATCATCAAAGGAATTATCAAAGCTAAAATATATCATCAAATTAACGTTACTTGACGATTGTGAAACGGAGATTTTACTACAGGAAGCATTTTCATTTTAAATAAAGAATATCGTGGTTTGCAAAATTTAACAAAGCAAACACGACTTAACCAATCTGTCAACACAGATTTCAATTTTAATATTAAATTAGCTTCCTATGAAACTTTCGTAACAGTTCTTTATATTTTAATTTATTTAAATAAGATTATTGAAATTTAGAAAAGTTGTGTTTCCTTAGCTGTAAAATTAAATTAATAAGATGATCTTTAGAACTGTTAGTCTGATAAATATAATGTACAACATGCGGTAAATTTGGTTGAGTAATTAGTCCTTAGCATAAATGTAATACACCGCGGTTATTTATCAATAATTTTCTGTTATTTCGCACTTAACATCATACCTTAATAAGCAATTTATTTATATTTAATTCATTACCTATTATTTAAACATGTAAAATAGTAAGGTTTTTAAAGATATTACTGTTTATTGCTGTAACCGTTTAAATTTGATATCGATATATTTTAAACATATTTATTTTAATTTTTAATCAAATGACTATTTGTTTTGATGATGCAATTACGCTATTTTTTTCTAACTTATATGTCGCCCATCTAAATCATTTAATATTATTTTGTTTAAATTTAACGTAAAAGCGTCTAAAAATTAATTGTGGAATTAGAAATTAATAAATAAAAGCTTACATACAGCTTATTTTATTAGGGATGATAAACTGTACTAGCTCAGATATTGAACTTTGTATGTGTTAAAATATTTTATTCAATTTAAAAGTTTTATTTTACCACAAAATAATATTTAAACATTTTATCTACAATAAAGTTAAGGTGTAAATCTGTTAATTCGTGAAACCAAACCAAACTTTACACATGTATGTAATGCGTTGGACTTACTAAGAAAGAAATATGTATGAGAAGTGTAAGGTACGTTGAAGTAATAAAGTTTTTCTATAAATCTAATTAAACTGGTTAATGTTGGCAAACTACTATTAGAATTACATCGGGAGTGTAAAACAAAAATTCCGGTAAGACAGGCTTAGCCTAGGGCGGAAAAAACAATCAGTATAATAGTTATACGTGTGTAATTATTTCATTTTTGAAAAATAAATATTATATTGAAGTAAAACTTCTATAATAAGCTGCAAATAGTTTCCAATTGCACCATGAATGGGTTGGCTCGATTAGAAAAGGACCACGTCCTCACATTATACTACCGTTTATGTAACAAGAACTAAGGGGTTACGTGTTACAATCTAGATTGCTTATAGAAGATGGATTTGGATGGACTGTAGTAATCATCAACTTTGATGAACAGGTTTGTTTTACCCACGCTGCAGCGAAATGTTGTCTGAACGAAAATTGGTTCGGTTTTACCACGGAAATACCATGCAATTACAAGATAACATTTTTTTATAGATAAGGAGGCAAATGTGCAAGCAGCTTACCAAGCATATTACCGCAGCCCATGAGCATACTCAATACCAGATAAGTGGCAGATGCACTGCTGGTCTTTAAGAAAAGTGCAGGCTCTTTTGTTGAAGGTCCTTAAGTCGTAAAGCAGCATAACTCGAACAAGCTCACGGCTAACCAGCTCACGGACTCCTCTGTTCCGTGAGACCTGTGTCCGATAAAGTAGTAAGAGCCGCATAGGCTAACAGCATCAACATCAACAGAATCTAGACAACATAACTCTGCTGTATTCGCATGTAGGGATCCGAGTAACAGAAATAAAATAATTTTTAATGATTTTCTCTTAGATTCCATACGAATAATAAAACGTTTTGATTTAACATTATAACTTTATACTTGAGTAATAATTTTAATACAAGGAGCAACCTGTATTTCGTTTAAGCTTTTAAAAAGTCACGTCCTAAGTTATAACTTTGAAGATTGCTCGTGACATTTTATAATGAATTAATTAAATATGTTTTAGACTTGCTAAATTTAAGGGGAAATATTAATTTTTTCAACATACAATCAAGAGGCAGACATCAGAGTTTGAATGTACTGATAAAGAGGGGAAGGAGGGGGTATGGGAATTAGTGAGCGTTACGAGTGTGGTCTACCCTTCCACTGTTTATCTAACGCTTTCTTGGAAAAACGTTTGTCCTACAGTGCGTAATAGACGAGCTCGAGAGCGAGTCAGCTGTGTGTAAGCCTCGCTACACCCGCGTGACAGGGCGGTTCCCACCGCCCACAGCTTCCGATTGATATGAAAACAGGTGGCTTCCGTCAGAGGCTAGGTTCACACACCAAAACCTCGGACGGTCATTAGTCATCACCGTTCATTCTCCACTCGGGAGAAGCTCTCGATAGCTAGGGAACTGGCAACTTGGGTGGCATCATCAGATAGGTATGAGACCAGAGAGTAGAGCGACACGCTCAGTTTATGAGCGCTTTGAGTAAGTAAGAGAACCACAATAGGGAAGACGTTAAATAACCAGCTCACGGACCCCTCAGTTCCGTGAGCCCTGTGTCCAATGAAGCTGTAAGAGCCGCATCGGATAACAGCATCAACATCAACAGAATCTAGCTGCGTGTGAGCTAATCAGTCGTTCCGTTTTATGAGTATTTTAATTATGTTGAGTTAATAATTATTAAGATTTACAAGTTTACACAATTAAAACACTTTTTTTTTGCTAGGCTATTGGTATTTCAGTTTCCAAGGATAAGTTGGCAGCCATTTCTAAATGCTATTGCTGATATTCTAATATTTTAACGATATATACAAATTAGTAAATAATAATAATAAATATTCTTAATGTAATTCCGCAGCCTTGCATCGATTAAATGATGACGTAGCCGCAGGTAGTAAATAGTAAGTCTAGAAGGTGCCTTCTAACTCAAACATATGCATTTAGAAAAACAACAGATTGGTCAAGGAAAAACATGAGGCGTACAAACTTAAAGCAATATATTGAAATATGGTCAACCCCTATGAATTTTTAATATAACCGTGAAACCCTACCCCTCGAGGATCAACTACCTGAATATTTTCCTTAATTAAATTCCATACATTTCATTTGCATGCATACTGTTAATTACATTTGACAATTTATATAAATAAAGTTTTAACCGCAACTTTATGGTGGATCATGTGTATAAGTATTAAGCTTGATTGTTATAAGTCTTTGCTAAAACTCTCTCTTAAAATATTATTGTACAGACGAGCATAAGAATATTAACAACCTTATAATTAAAGTACTTCTGTAGTACTGTCTATATTAATAATCCTACTATGAATTACTTTTCTTACTTTCCTACTACATATACAAACCTATTACAATACTGTGCAAAACCATAGAGCAATGTTTATATACAATATTTTAAGACTATTAACGCAGACAGCAGAACGAGAATGACTGACGTACCTCAAAGGATCATCAAACTGAACTGGCAATAGGCAGACCACAAAGCTCGTAATAAAAGTGGAGAAAGGTTTCACTGAGTGGCAACCTGATAACGCCGGATGAATCCTTGCTAGATGGACCAACGACCTATGGAAGTTTGCCGGAAGTCCTTGGATACGGGAGGATGTCTCTGCATTAGAGAGGCCTATATTATGCAGTAGACTATTGATGGTAATAACAATGATGCTTACGTAACCCAATGTACTTATATATGTACGTAATTTTCGTACATTCTTATTTAAGGATAAGTGAACACTAAAATTATTTACTATTATGTAAAATAAATTGTCCAATATTCTATTGATGTGTTATTTTTTTTTACAAAATCGTTTAAATTTAATAAAGAAACTTTATTGAGGTTGAAAAGACCAAACTAAAATCGTAGTATGACTGGTAGAGCCACAGTCTATTGCGATCACAGCGATATCTTTTGGTAATTACCAGGGGACATGAGCTTTTTTATAATAGCATAACCATAAGCAAAACAACAGAGGCCACGGGTCGTCCCCTTCTCGAGTACGATAAACTATATGTGCATTATGATGGTAGACATGTCAAAGACACGGGACATACTTACAGTACAGCCAGACCTGAAACCAACATTTTGTGAAACACAAATATTGTACCAGGCTGTATTCTAACTGGTTAAACAAACACTCCACTGTGATGAAAAAGGCATGAGAAACATCTTCACGACTTCTTCATTACCAGAGGAAAGAAATCTTGAACTGTGGAATCCCCTCTTTAATACCCCTCCAGGATACTAGTGGCCATCTTAGTGACTTATTATGTGCGATTACAACTATAAAATTTCGCTCGGGTGCTTTTCTTAAATTTCGCATGTAGTTTCGGCTCATATGCATGACACTTTTGGAATATTTGGGAATTCGGAACAATGAGAGACAGTGCGAAGTTCACGAAGTTTAAGTAGTTAAGAGGAGTTCTTAACATTATAAAGTCATAAGATATCTCAACGACACTAAGAGTTTTCGTATGAATAAAACGTGTTTTAGTTTATAAGAAGGTAATTTAGTGCGAAAATGAAACAAAACTAGCCATGCTCAGCAATTGACTAAGTAATAGTTGTAATAACAGTGATAGGGTTACGCTGTAGTTTGTTTCAGGCTAGGGCATGAATGGGTCAGCACAGCCGAGGAAAAACTACGCATTCACAGAATAACAATGTAAAATTCACGTCACGAGAACGTGCGCATGTGATTTGTGACTTGTCATAAGGACGTGATTAATTCCAAAGGTCTTGTTGGAGGTTGATGCCTTCTGCTGTTCGACAAAAGTGATTACAGATGTAAACAATTAGTAGTAGTAGGTAAGAATCTAGTGGAAACACCAAGGGAGAAAAAACAGTGCAGTGAAGTGGATTCGGCAAATCCGAGCGAAACAAAAAATAATATTATGTCGATATAATAAATATATGTATATAACATATATTTATTGACATTATATTATTTTTTACACAATCTTTATGAAATCCCTGACTTCTGAACCTGTGTTACAGACGTCAGTCTTTATCTTCATATCCACACCCCCGCGGGTCGATACCACCTACGAAAGGGAAACGTTGACATAATACACTTACACACAGTGTGAACACTTAGAAACTATAAACCAATCAACAATTTCAAAAATAGATTTACTCCCGGTCCCAACGGTATCAACAATATAATACTTAAAGCTCTTCCCGCTAACATCATCTGCCTCTTAGTGGCGATCTTCAACACGCCTCTCTCCAGTTGATGAAAGATGCGCACGTAATATGAATTCCCAAATCACGTAACCTCCTATCTTATTATCTCGCCCAATCAGTCTTCTCAACTGCAATGGCAAAATATTCTAGAGAATCGACATTAGGCGTCTCAAAGACGAAAGAACAATTCGGATTTAGGAATACGCACTCTTGCGTCCAACAGGCCTACCGCTTAATGAAGCATGTAATCCCTCCTGGAATATATCGCTATGGAAGAGCGATTGCAACGAGATCACATCTGGATGATTATTATTTTTATTATTAGTTATTTTCAAAAATTAAATTTCTCATATTTTTTTAAAAATATGTGAAATTAAATTTTGTTTTGATTTTTTTTAAATGTCGTTAAATGGAATAGGCGAACCATGCTAACAATCTAGGGGGTCTATGTTCAAATTTGAACTTTTGATTGGTTATGGTGCTAATTTTTTTTAAATATTAGGGATGTAAAACTAACACATAAATCACCTAAAATAAGTGATAACTGTGGATCATGATATCTTTATCTATCCTTTGCAAAGTTTCTTATTGAATTTACGTCGTTATTCCTAAGGACTAATATGGAATGCTTTGATAGCTTGGGTCCCCGTATCCCTACATTCACCATATGAAACAAAGTAGTGTAATGCTGCTATTTAACGCTGGTATTTTGTGAGTACGTGGAAGGGCCACTTCGCAGCGAAACAATTCAGCGTGGCTCTTCCACGTAATAATAATGATTATAATAAAGTTACTTAAACATTTATGTTACCACGTACATAGTAAGAAATATATCAACTAATATAAACAATTACATCATTCCAATGTAATGCTCTTTTGGGTAATTAATAATCGATTACGGATTGTATATCATCGTGCACGTTTTATTTACTACTGCCTAATAATGTAGTATACATTTGCTCGTATGAGGTAAAAACCACAAATCAATAAGTTGTTTGTTCCTCAAATCAGATGGTGGGCGCCAATTTTGAAACATTCATTTATATCAAGTAGGTACATGATAGAGTTTAGCTACACCTAGTAGCTATTACTGGCTATGACACATATCGGTGAGGCAGGAAAAAGGGTGCTTTACCGTAGCAGAAAAAGCTTTATTTCGTCTAGTGATTGAATGAACTAGAGACACATTTAATGGTAAGGACGCATTTTAGCTTAATATTTTGAAGTAACAACTGCGTCTTCATTTTTAACAGATGATGTAGGTATTGTTTGAGTTGTAACAATCACTTATCATTTGACAAATTTTGTGCTCGTTATTCAGCATTGCTTAATATTTTATTTAGTAATGATTTATGATCAAAATATAAACAAATAAAATTAGTTCAGAATGAGTTAAAATTTGAAATACTGATAAGTTTTTAATGTTTACAATAAATAAACACAATTTCAAGACAAAGTTAAAAAAAGAAACATTTGTAGTAACCACACCAAAAGATAGCAAAACGAACCGAAATAATTTTCCTCTTTTAAAACAATTTACGTCTTGATTCCCACTCGTCTACTTTCGTTCCAGATAAAAGAATTTTATGCACAAAACTTTAATTTTTAAGTTCTTGAGGATGATAGAAATTGCAATGTATTTCATTGCAAATATCATTCCATTTAAAATTGTTTAATGTAGTATTTATATTTTTATGTCCATAATTTAATCTTGCATAATATATGTTATACAACGTTATATTTTTAAAAGGAGTAGGAGAGTTATTTTGTGTTACTTATTGTGGTGGTATGTAAAACTTGACTGGAAACTTAATAAATAATAATGGTCAAAAGGAAAAACTTGTAACAAGTTTGTAAACATTGTAAAATGTCGAAAGATTTTTTTATATAACATTAGGAGATATATTAGAGATAGATTAGAGAAAACCCTCTCTAATAAATTAAATTGTAATAAAAGATAAAACAAATTCCGCAATATAAATCCATAAATCTAGCCTGGATTTGACTATTTCCAGGTATAATTTAAAAAAATAAACTAAAAAATTATCTGTAAAGGCAAGGTAACGGTAGGGTTTTAAGTTGCTTGAAACTAAGGCCGGCATGACTCATCTGGAGTGAAATTACATATCGCTCGTATGCATTTTTTCTGTGCCATGAAAGCTTTAGCCATGCCAGTGCTATTTCCTCACATAATAAGGCCTTATCTTAGAATATATTCAACATATGCGAAATACGCCATGAGTGCAAATTTACGTAATGCAATTTTTCTCTGTGTGTTTTTCCAATTTAACTGCTCATCTATTATTAATCCTAGGAAAGATACATTGTTTGGATTCTGTACGACTTGCCCGTTGTAATAAATATTTAAAATAATTGATTATGTCAAGATTAGTAATGGTTTGTCTGTCTTACTTACCTATGTTTTTTTATAAATTAGTTTCAACATAATTTTCATTATTGTAGAGCACGTGGTAAATTAGTACTTACAATTAAAATCCATTGGTGCCGATACAAGGAATAGAAAACGAAAATTGCTCGCGGACCGGAAATTGTAAGGGAGCACCCGGATACTGAGCTAGCACGGCAAAGCGAAAAAACTTTAACAATTGACAATCAATGATTTGTTCTGTTCAACATTATGTATACTAAAATTGCATTCTCTTAAATGATATTCGAAAGTATAAGTGGATGTATATGGATCACATAAATTGGCAAGACCAGAGATAAGTATGTAGCTTAACATTATTTATATTTTATTTTTATGATTAGTAGAGATTATTAGATTCATTAAGTAATAGAACAATGTGATATTGAGAGAAATGCTGAAGAAAAGAAGAATTATGTTTTACATACTTTTGTTACATATCCCACTAATAAGGTAGCATTTTCTAACTAAGCATAGAAGAGGCCTTTTTTAACTCCAACCTAATTCACAAACTTCCCTTGTCCCTTTCATTATTTTACATTATTCATCGAGACTAGCGCAGTAATATAGACAGAGATCACGTGTCGAGGAGTTCCTTTGACAATTTTATTTATTTAAGCTGCATATACACAAATGATGTATACAGGCAGACTTAATGCCTTAAACATTCTCTATCAGTCAATCTTAGAGTGATGCAAATATTTATAAATGAGTGTTATTAGTAAAAAATATTTTTAGAATAAGAGATTTCTATATCACCAAGTGAATTATTTAATTGAATAAGGAATGTATATATATATATATATATATATATACACTATTCCTTTCTAAAATAAGCAACCGTTAGTGAAGATATCCTAAAATAACTTATGTACTATTTAAGTTTATATTTGTTTCAATAGTTCATGGTTATTATTTAACACTATAAAAAAAGACATTATATTTAACAAATCTTAATGCGTTTGGAAAATAAAAGAAATAATGTTCGTAAGTTACAAAGAAAAAGCCTCGGTGTCGCAAAGCTATTTCTGGAATCCACCCTGTTAAATACACCTCGTCTCAACAACTTGAGCGAGGGAGAACTTTGCACCGTATTACATTGTTCTGAATTCCATAATCCCCTGGAATTAGCGTGCTTCTCATAAGAGCCCATATTTTATGCAAATTTGACTGTAATCTTTTTGTTTCGAATTTCTTGCGAGAAAATATATATTCCTTAAAGTTTTTGAGATCGTGACATTTTAACTGTGTATTTAACTACGATGATTGTGAATCTAGGTAGTCAAATTGTATGACTATAGATTCAGGTGTAAGTTTATAACACAGCTAATGGCTTCAACTTCAGGCTTTGTGTTAGCAGCTACTATATAAATTAATTAAACTTATTTAAATTTATTAAACTATACTAAATAAATGGGTTTTTAGTTTACAAGTGTGGATGTCCCCATGTTATTGATATTGAATTCACTAGTATACATATATCACGTAAGTATAAGATTCCTTCCTAAGCCTTAAGCCTAGCAGATGCTCTGCTAGGTGATATAAAAATTTGTTACGAAATATTATAAGCAAACAAAGAAATGGATTTGTTCCTGAACACCGTAGGAGTGAGATCTAAAAACGCATTTTCTTTACGTAAAACATGACCAAAATGTGTTAATAATTCATGCGCAAGTTAACTCAGAAAAACGTAGTGATGAGTGTTTGATGGACCAATGCTGGTGTCATACATTACAGCATCCTAAGTTCTGGCCAGACGATTACGGCCGATCTGTATTATCAACAATTGCAAACCATAATGGTGAAGCTATCCATTAAACAACTAAGACTGGTCAATTGCTCTTCATGACAAGCTAGCCCCATACTTGTGACAGACGGTAGCTAAATTAGAGAAGTTGCGATCTGAATGTCTCCGACGCACCATACTCCCCGTGTCTTGATTCAGCAATTCAATTCCGATGAGGCAGTCAAAATCGCTTAGAAAGATTTTATTTATTCTTGCTCTCAAAAGCTTTTTTCAGCAAGGTAATCAATGAATATACCCATAAAATGGCAAAAGTGCATAGATAATAATGTTACATACTTCGATTGATTAAATACATAATTTCATTAAATAAAATCTTTTTTACTTTTCCATGTAATATGCTTATTTCATATGTAAGGACCTAATAACACACAATAGAGTTGTGCTACAATGCTTGCGTTACTATTTCACACTAGTATTTAGTGGGGAGAAGAGAGATTTGTAACGTTTAGAAGCGATAGAGTCAATTTAAAATTCAAAATGAGGCTGATGAATTTCATTGCTTATAATATTGCCCACAGGAGATGCAAAGTTGTACCGGACCACATCGCAAAAGACACGGCTGTGTTTGTTATTAAAATAATCCAAAGATAACATAATGTTCAGTTTGCGATATGATCCTTCATTTTAGGTTAAGCTATTATTAATCCCTAGTCTAGAGCTCTATTCAATCTTAGGAAAAATGTGTGACGTTACAATACGCAATACATTCTGGGGCAGTTGAGTAAAAATAATGTATTAATTTAATTAAGTTTAAAAATTTAAATATCAATTTGTCAATTATATCTTCTAAAATAAATTTATATTAGTATAGTGCTGGAGTAAATCGGTTTATACGTTTTTCAATAGATTGAAAATTTGTCGTATAAACTGTTAAATTGATGCAGAACTGCAATTTACAGCGTTCCGAATAATCCTCGTTTAATGAATGAATGAAAAGGGAACCACAAAATGCTAGCTAGCTACGTGCCAGGAACACTGGGAGATTTAATTTAAAGCAATATTTGGTCATTTTCACATCACCGTTATTAACTTAATTTTTTTTGTATATGCATGGCATTGTTATTCAAAATATACTTATTGATAAAACTTTCATTCATTTAGATATCGAGAAAACTTTTTGTCCCTTTTTTTATGACTACACTAGCACACTTTTCACTTGATTACCACATTATCTTATCTTATTTTGGGGATCAGGACTGACGATAATTTGTATTCATACTATACTCACATCCTAATTTCCAGCGTTGACGTGGGCCCTTCTTCGCTCATTCGACCAACCGACTCATTCATGTTGCAGATATAAACTTGTTTCGGCGTTACTCTACCACTTTAAATCTAAAAAGTCGTTTTCATAGTATGAAATTAATCTTGAATCTGTTTGGAATATTTTTTTTTTTTTATAGCATTAAGAGTAACAAACGAGCACACAGTTCACCTGATGGTAAGTGATTCCTGCGGCCCATGACATCTACATTCATACTTGACAAGAAATCATAATGCAGATGCGTTGTCACCCTTGACGACTGAGATGGAATGCCTCGTCTCCAGTAATAAAGGTCTCCGGATCCCTGCACTCACCAGACGAAACACAGCAGCGTTAGGCTGCTATTTTACGCTGGTATTCTGTGAGGGCGTGGTCCTACCCCGGTCGAGCTGACCCATTCATTCTGCAGCTAGAAACAAACTGCAGTGTAGCTCTACCACTGTAAATATCTGTAGATGGGCCACATCCATCACTTGCCATCAGATGAGCTGTATTCTTGTTTGTCCCCCTTATATTATCAAAAAAATTCTTTTAGATTACTCATTGCCATTACCAAGCGATTTTGTGATACAATTATCGCCAGGTTTTTAAATTTAACTAAATTGCAATTAACTACTTTGATCAGTTTTCCATTACTTTTAGTATTGTTTCGAGGAATTAAGTGTACAAATACCACGAATTAATAAAATTGGTTGATTCTCTTATCCAGTAGAATTCCCTTTCTCCTAATTGAAAAAGTTTTGAAATCCTTAGAAAACAAGGATCAAATGAACCCATATCGTAAGTCTTCCCACATAAACAGAAGCGTGGCGGCAGTTGTGAAAAGAAAAATAACAATTAACTTTATTGGCTTCTCAAGTCTATTTAAGTTTATACGAGTACTTAATTAGCAGTAAATGATCGGTTAATTTTCTTTAAATATTATATAAGTTATTTTATTACTTCCCTCTCATAAAAAATATCATAAAGATTTCATCCTGGTCGATTTTGATTACGACAGTATCTTCTATTTATTATCCGTTAACATGAATTGCGCAGAATATATATGCTAAGTATGTGTATTTACGCAAACACAGACGCACTTACTGGTGCTACCCTGCTACTCTGATATAATTTATGTGCAGATAGATCAGGGGAAGTCTTTGATGCAACAGGACAATCACACACGCATAGATGGGAAAACAAACAATTTATGTTCAACAAATATTGTTCCTCGGCTGAGAATTGAACCCGATACCAAGATGCCGGTTACAGGGGTTCTAAAATATTTATAAAGTTTCATATTTTATAATTGCAACTGCCTTATATAACTCTACTATCTATTTATTACACATATTTTAATAATAATTACAAACGACTTAACAATCAACCCAAAACAAATCAGTAACGACCGTGATCCATAAACACAATCCCGTGTGAGCTAAGTTTTAAGATAGGCATGCGTTGTCACCGCTGATGATTAATATTATATTATAAATCTTATTTCTTTATAATTACCGAGTTAATTATTCTTCTAGGAAATAAAAATAGTATTGATAATTTTTAATAAATAGAAATATTATGATTATGAAAGAATGTTATAGTGGTCTGATAGCGTCTAATTATAATTTACTCAAATCCCATTGCTTAATAATTTAATCTCCACACTATTATAGGAACTCGTATATTCAAAAACACCATTATCATAAATAAGATAAGGTGGCGAATTATTCATATATGAAATGATTGATTTGTTTATATATGCCATGGTTTTAGTTCAAAAGATATTAAAAAAGATAGTGTGTAAAACGGAAAGAAATAAAATATTTTTTTCCGGAGTATATTTGCAATTTTATAAATGCTGGCAACATTTCTTTTGATAACATATATTCCTGGAAGATCTTAAATTTCAATAGCATACACTTATTTTTTCATTTTGTATTCCTCCAGGCAGGGCAAGGGCCACTGAATGCAATGGCTCTACCGTGGCCTCACACTGGTCTCAGAAAGTTTTTTTTATATAATTTTTTTTTTTAAGGAGAACCCGAATTCAATACACCAAATAGATGTGATATATGACGGTTAAAATTAGGTAATAAATATATAAATAAGTGCCTGACAAACTAAAGTTACCACACCAGGTAGTTATAAGTAATATAAATAATAATATATAGAATCACACACATATAAGTACATATAAATTATTAATAAGTTGTATAAAGTGGTTAATTTCTTACCATATTTTACAGTTACTCGTATCCTCATCATTTGGTATTATTTTACAATGTTATTTTATTTACAGCAAGAGGCCGAATACGGGTCGTAAAATTGTGACGATGGTAAACTTGGGTAACAGAATTTTGCACAAAATAGATTATTGATTGTTGTAACCTGAAAAAATTACATTTATACATAAAATAACCAACCTAAGACCGCAAAAGTCAGCTCTGCTGCAACGGAACTTTCATTGTTAGATTAAATTAAAGAAGTAAACAGGAAAGCAAAAGTAATCTTGTATTTTTATAGATCTTTTGAAACAGTAGTTTTTATGGAGAAATAATATAATGATGAATTATTATCGAATATTTTATTATAAATATAATGGAAAATGCCCATTTTTTGATATTATATAATAAACCCAAGAATTTTTTACACTGTCCAATCGTCGTTCAATTTGAATATATATTGGGATCCTAATGTGGTAAATATGTTGATTGTACGAAAATCATTCATTCAACCTCAAAATCAGGATATCTGCATGCGGATCTTTAGGTTATAAATTAGCATAAATATTGATGTCGGCTTTTTGGTAAAAAAGTTGTGTAACTAAGTGAAGAAAACGGTTCGGTCCATACCAGAGCGAACGGTATCCTCTAATACACTTTAATATTAGTAGATACTTCAATCAAATAAAAGTGGTAGAGCTACACTGCAGTTTGTTTCTAGCTGCAGAATGAATGGGTCAGCTCGACCGGGGTAGGACCACGCCCTCACAGAATACCAGCGCGAAATAGCAGCACAACGCTGCTGTGTTTCGTCTGGTTAGTGAAGGGACCCGGAGACCTTTATTACTGGTGACGAGGCATTTCATCTCAGTCCTCAAGGGTGACAACGTATCTGCATTATGATTCCTTGTCAATGATAAATGTAGACGTCATGGGCCGCAGGATACACTTACCATCAGGGTGAACGGTGTGCTAGTTTGTAACTCTCAATGTAAAAAAAAAAGTGACATATTGAATAATAATAAATGAATCTGCTCTTAGTTGATCTGGTCTGAGTCTACATTCATTCTAGATGTTATTATTCTCAACAGCTACGGCGACTCCGTAATGATCCTAAGACGCGAAAGATTCAATTGCTCTCTGGTGGATTCAGATTCTTAGTTTGTCCTAGCGTACCGTTTGTCTTATATACCTGTATCCATTAAGCAGGTACATTGTCACCCTTCAGGACAAAGAGGAAATGCTTAGTCACCATAAATATTTATTTTATGAACATATTTAACTAATTATTCTTAAGTCTAAAGGTTGTGTGGAAGAGATCGCTCTTTAGCGATGAGACCGCCTTGTTGTACCTACTCAGTAATCTTTTAATTTTCTTCTATTTCCTTTTTGTGAATTGTTTTCATTTTATTTTTGTGGTATACAATAAACTATATATAATAATAATAATAATTTTAGGAATAAACATAAACTTGTTATACCTACTTTTTGAGTATTTCGAGTCAGTGTCACCTATAGTGGACATTGAATACGTTGCAACCACAACATGAAAGAAAACGTTAAAATAAGTAAACAATATATTAATTTATATATATGTATGTTGAGTTCAGTATTAACAGAACATGTTTTTTTTTTGTATATATTATCGTAAATGTAGTGTAATCCAGATTCTATTGATGTTGATGCTGTTAGCCTATGCGGCTCTTACAGCTTCATCGGACACAAGGCTCAAGGAACTGAGGGGTCCGTGAGCTGGTTAATTAGTCTTTGGTTCACTTACTTACATAAAGTGCTCATAAACTGAGCGTGTCGGTCTGCTCTGATCAAGTTCCTATCTGATGGTGCCACCCAAGTGCCTGTGGTGGTGGCCTGTATTCGGCAGTAGACTAGCCACAGCAACTGATATGGTGAAGATTGCGGTCTACGATATATGCGGTCAGCTATAGATATTGTTGAACTTGTTGTGTCGGTGAAAACACGAAACAGTGAAATAGTGGACCTCCTACATCGCTTTAATAGTAATAATGAAAGTGTCTATCAAAATCGAAGTAAAACCAAGGTTATATAAGGTTATTATGGGTATTATGAGGTGATTAACGAATATGAATGAGGAGAAATGCAATGCGTGAGGAAAAGATTGATGAGAAAATATATATTTTTTCAAACAAACTATCAATTTCTCTTCATATGAAATCTGCTCTTATATTATTTTTATAGGAAAAAGAGATGAAATGTGAGACGTGACTGTTTGACCCCAGTTACAAATTGGGCCTTAAAATAGGTTGATGATTCATATAATACGAGAAATATTTATGAACTACATAAAATAATTAATTATTATGTTCTGTAATTCATTAAAGGGAAAAGGATAATAATTTGTATTACTAGCTGCATTACAAGAAAAAAAAACTAATGTACACATTAAGAATTAGGGGAATTAAAGGCTTATTGTACACTTCTTAATAATATATACATATTGTATTCGAAAGTATTTAATCTTTTTTTTCATAGCTCGTGCGAAGCGAATAACAGTTTTAATTGAAAAATAAAATAATACCAAACGGTTAAATTCAAGGACAAAAATGTATGAGTCTACATTTTTGTCCTTGAATTTAATAGTTTGGTATTATCATTTCGCCCGAGCTATTAAAAAAAAGGTGATAATGTTTCAAAACCATGATAATTCATTTTCAAAGCACGATGATTAGAAAGTGATAATCTACGTATGCTCGATAATTATTTGACTGTTACAGATATAATTAAGGCAATAAAAGACTATATTTACTAAAAAGTCTAACAAGTGAGTAAACAATGATTCAGAGTAGCTACAGTAAGACAGGTCCACGAAGCAAATTCTAGTGTATACGAGACATTAAAACCAAAAGACGAGATGTCAGCAATATATTAATATAAAAATTTAATTCAGTATAGTAAGAATAAAGATGATATAATTCTTTTCAAAGAATTTCCCTTCAGTTTCTAATAGTTACGAATTTTCGATACACAGGCACCTATAAAACGTAAGAGCGATTACCTTAAGCAGACTAAATACAATTCAATTTACCTTACAAAACGTGACTGCCTTATTGTTGTTCGCAATTAGAATTTTGGCACATATCCTGTGATTCAGTAGTTTTTATTATGTAATAAAGAAATGAAATCTGATTCAAATAATTTTTATTACTCTCTCTCTCCCTAGCTTGTATCCCAAATGGTGGTGGGGTCAGCTTTCCTTATCTTTCTCCTCCACTTCGATCTGTCCTCGACATCCCTGTCCGAGACTTGGCAGTCACGCATATCTTTGAGCGCTACATCTTTCCATCTTGTTTACGGTCTGCCCTTAGATCTGCGACCGGGAAGGGAAAGATGCAGTGTCAAGTTTCCGGTGTAGTCCGGTGGCCTCCTTTTTACGTGGCCATACCATCGCAGCCTACTCTCCTGCGTCTTGTCAGCAATATCGCGAACACCGAGGCTGCCTCGCACGTACTCGTTGCGGATCTTATCCAGCCTGGTTACGCCACACATCCACCTTAGCATCTTCATTTCAGCAACTTGAATAGTATGCACGTTCTTTTGGATCACGGCCCATGTTTCGCTGCCGTACATGAGGACAATTTTTTATTACATTATATAAAAAAGAAATAAAACTGCTATATTATTACATCATTTTAATTTAAATAACCTTGCTCTTATATTTTATTTTCTTTAAGCAAGCATCAAAAGCAAGCCTTTTAAAATTCTTTTAGCCTCATTTAAGGTGGCAAAATGAGGTAACGAGAGTGCTTGCATATGAATACACATCATAAAAATGAACTAAATTATGGAGAATGTGTTGTTCTAGTTTTTGCTGAAAAGTTATATTAAAATATATTTTGAAGTTAAGAGAGTTTTATTATGAAAGATTGAGCAAATCAACAAAGTTGCGATAATGTAATGTATATAAACGTGTAAAGTATATAAAAGCGATGAATTAATTACGTGAAAGTTAAGATATAGATAGATATTAAAGCCTAATCGAAAAACAATTTATACATTCCTGGTCCTAATGTTCGAGCTAAATTAAAATTTATTTACAGCCTAGGAGACATATTTTTAATTAAACCAAAAGTACCTTGTCTACAAGAATTTTCATTATTATTGACACGATAATGAAATTAAATGAAACACGATAATTAGATTTTATTAATCTACAAATTGTGACCAACAGCTTGCGGGTAAGAAATATTCTCGTATTTTTTTCATATCATTGAGAGTAATAAACGAGCACACAGTACACTTTTTCCAGCGGCCCATGAATTCTATATTCATCGTTGACAAGGAATCATAATGCAGATGCGTTGTCACCTTTGAAAGCTGAGATTGAATGACTGGTCACCAGTAGTAAAGGCTTCCGAATGCCTGCACTCACGAACATAGCAACATTATGCTGCTATTCCGTTCGAGCTGACCCATTCATTCTACAGCTAGAAACAGACTGCAGTATAGGTCTACCACTGATTAAGAAAAAGAAGGAAATGAATACAAATGACAATTATAAAATGGACTCGATTTAGTGAGTCTTTCGAAAGATATCGTATTTATGTAAACTCATAAAGACCCATTTATGTCCAGAACATGCATCCACGATACGTAAATTTTCACCCGATATTTGCCTTCAGCACGTGATAAATCAGCAGATTGGGATACGTCGTCTCTCCATCAAGAGTAGGGTTCTTCACTGCAACCAATAAAAGGTTGCCACTCGACAACTTCTCTTTTCAATCGGTTATCAGTAGTCGCTATATGTCAAGCACATTGTCACCTGAGCTTAATCATCTTTGAAGCTATGTCGGTTGCCGTCGGCCTGCTGCGGCAAAATATTTAGTATCCTAATACTAATAAGTATACTTATTAGTATTAGGATAATAAGTACTTATTATATCAGTCTATAGGCTGATGTATCCATTTTTGCAACAATAAGTTTAAGTTAATATAATATATTGTAGGAAATATATATTGGTATTCATTCCGATAAATGTACAATTTATTTCTTAAAAAAATATTTTCTTTGACGTTCATAATGGCTTAATACAAAATACGTGATTACGTATGATAGTAATAAATTTGTAACTCTCTTGATTTTAAAAAAGATGCCTGTTAGTTTTCTTGCTTATTTTTCTCAGGATGAAGGTATTTTCTTAAATTGTAAGTAGGTAAATAAACGTCAGAAAACAAGTTTAATGGAAACAATAATTTAAATTTAAAAAATATTCTATTCATAAACAAAATATTATTTAAGCCGTTTCCTATTACTAAAATTAAATAATTCTAATTTTATGGTATTCAGCAGCAATGCTGCATCTACACAGCTTATGGCACAAATTAAGTGTGATGCTTTTGAACGATCTTATATTTAAATCGTAATTAAAGATCTTTAACCATAGTAGATCAGACTGAGCTGACCAGATGAAATGAAAAACTGAAAACATGACGAGTTTAGTCCCTTAAGCAAAATAAATTACGATCGAAAAGCATACACTCTCACTCACATAGTACATATCAAGAAAAATATTTTTTTAACTTTAAGTTAATTCTATTATACACTCAAAATCACTATTAATTCTTATGTCATGAGATTATTATCACAATGATAGTCGAAAGGAGGATTCAAACCTACAGCGTTAAGTTAGCAGACAGTACCCAAAACCATTTCTTGTAAATTACGTCACAATCGGTAGGAAACATAACATTTAATTAACGGTACTTTATAGTTAATTATCTGGTGCAAATACATGCCCGTGCAAAAAATAATACCAGTTGTGACTAGCTTTATAAAATACAGGAGGATTAAAGTTTAAAATAAACGACTTTTGAACTAAACAATATATTTTGATTCTGTGAGCTTCGCTAATAATATACAACTGATTGTAAATAGTATTATGAGGAAAATATTTGAGGTAGTATAAAGCCACAATAAATCACCGCGATGTCGTTGGCGCGGCGCCAACCTTTTGTGGCTTCAACTTTGACGCGCATTTCTAAACGACCATTTTAAAAATGCGTGAATATTCTGTAAATTGTCACCTTTGTGAAGATGTTATGCGATATAAAACCATAAATAGAATAGAGAAATAATAATAGCAAAGGGATGAAATCTTGACCTAACGTCTGGATATACGATATTTGATGGGATTAGATGAATTTTGATTATGCTACATTTATCTTTACTTCACGTTCATCATCTTTGTTTAACACTTATCATACATACCTTAAAGAAGGTTTTTACCCCATCTCCGAAAGTTTATCACAAACGGGTTCCAGCGAGTCGTAATGGGAGGCTTAGTAGGAAACGAAACCTACATTTGCCCAGACTTTGGTATTAGGCAGCCCAGAGTCTACCGTGCTCTGTCTATCTCTTCCTGTTTCCTTGGCTCTTCTTAGAGAGCAGGTGGAAAGGAGAGAGGAGTTTGGTAGTGCAATATCTATTCAAGTTACCTACCGGTGCGGTCTCTATTCAACCCTACTCTCTTGAGGGGCTGTACGGGAATATTCCCCAAGCGTTCCGTGTGTCTAGCGTAATGGGGGGATACACCTTGAAAGCAACCGGTGCCAGATCAGGGTTATATGCTAAAGCGTTTCCATGGCCCTGTCATTGCCTATTATATGCCGTGAAGACACATCGTGGTGTTGGTAAAATTGGCCATAAAACTGTTTCTATAAAAATTACAAGGCGCATGCCTTGTAATTTTTATACATATTTGTTAAGTTAATTACTGTGCAAACAGGAACAATATGTATTAGAGAAATACATTATATATATATATATATATATATATATATATAATACATTAGTTTGCCCGCGTAACGTGAATTAAAACCAAGTGCCCGGACACAGAACTAACAACGCTACTATGCTATTTGTTAAAAAAAAAATTCTCTAACTATAAAATTTTAATAGATAAACTTTTAATCTTTTTAACATTATAGCTCACTGAAACCAGGAAGCTCAACAGAGAAGCAAATACTAGGACTTAACCCTCGGCACCGGTTTAATTTAGACCGCTATTCATAGCGAGTTGAATACTTAATATACGACAGTCTACGCGGTTAATTACGTTTGAAACTACTGTCCGCTTACTGGACGCCTGCCGACAACATTTCCGGAGTTTTGTTAAATGGTGGTATATGATGAAACTAATCAGTTAGATAAATAGTTTTAAGTGTTTTATATAATTAATGAAACTACTTATGTTTATCCTGTTGAATATATTATATCCTTCCGGATGATGTCAAGAATGCACCCAGTAAAGTTTCTTTTAAATCTCTTCTTCGACAACATTATTCTAAGGCAAATAACATCTGATATATATATTTCCTCTTAGTATTTGTGTATTTATATGTATATATATATATTTATATTGTTATCTATGTATTATTATTTATATTTATTACGTATTATTTTGATGTGTATCTATGTATAATTAGATATTTTTATCTAATTAACCTATTTATTTTTATGCCTACCAACATATTCTCTTGAACTCCCAGGGTTGACTCGTAGAGAATGCGACTGGGCATTAACTCCGCCTTTGTAAACCTGTCCTATAGGGAACATAAAGAATTAATAAATAAATATATATATATATATATATATATATATATATATATATATATATATGTATATATAGTTATAATGAATAATTATGTTAGCTTTATTGTATGGTATATATTTATTATTTATGGTTACATTATATATTATATGCATTACTATTTATGTATTTATATGCATGTGTTTGTAAATAAATATAGTCCCGTATTTTTTTTCTCAAATTCTTTTTATATATTATAATATATTATATCCAGCGATATTTACCTTAATACAGGGCTTGTAATAAATCAACGCTTAAATTGGAGTGATGACTTCTAAAATCCTTTCATGTTATTCACTTATTATAAACCGCGATAGAGTGAACATATATACGTGAATAAATCAAACAGATTTATGGTCAATATTATATTGGCAATTGCAATGATAGATCATGCTCATATTTCCAATAAATAAAATGCTTGAAGTTTATTTGAATACATGAAAATTTATTCAATATTTTTATTGTAAACTGAACCGTAAATGTACAATTTATTAATATTATAATTATAGATAATGTTCTCCTGGTCGTTTTCGACCGCGGCGATATATACAGATGATATCAACTACACAGAATTTTTTATAATCCCGTAAGCATTTGTGCAAACACAAAAGCACTAGCTCGTTGTCCCCTTCCCTATTCCGATGCAATGCAACTATAATAAGACTGGAGGAAGTTTCAGATGCAGTATCAGGGCCACGGGACATACATTCAATACACCACGAAAAGCAAAAATTTGTTATGCACGAATATTGTTAATCGGTTGGGAATTGAATCCAGAACCCGTTACGCAGCAGCCATGTACTCTTAACACTGCACCAAGTTACTGTAATTTTCTGTCACATACTCATGTCGCACTCTAGTTTTGTACACGTGTACTACCAGTTAATTTACTGTACTCTATTATATATTTTACTGTCTGAATAAGGCAAGTGTAAAATGCATGCAAAACTCAGTGATCCAACCATGCGTACTAGAAATTTTGATAGGTAAGTACTGTTCTGTTTTTTTACTTGGCAAATAAATACATTTTGATAAGTTGCTTTCTAAAAATATTGTTATATTTATGAATATCGAAGAAAAAGTAAAATATTTTATTAGATGAATCAGAACTATGTTAATATTTATGGTAACAAGATTTAGAAGAGGAAGTCGCTTTAGTTACACCAGTTCACCTAGATAACGATGAAATATCCTCAGTGGTAGAACCACACTACAGCTTGTTTCTAGCAGAAAGAATAAAACTATGAATATTAATTTCGAATTATTTTGATAAAGTTTATGCTATAAATTTTGGATAGAATTCTATGACTCCAACATTTCCCAATTAATACTTTAATTTCGCAGACAATATTAATTATCTGTTTTGATATAACTAATAAAGAATATTATTGTTTCGCCTATAGTGTGCTATTTGCAGGATAATGCCTTCCTTCTTCAGTGTCTATTTTTCTCTGTTACACTCCTTTTTCAGTTCTTTAGAAAGATGACATATTCATTCGATTTTACTCTACCCCGGTGTCAACTTTTAGTAGAGGGATTTCACACTATTTAATTGGCTTAGGTTAGGTAGTTAGGTTTAGTGACACTATTATTAGTAACTATTTAGTAGGACATTTTCCTTTCAGGTTATACTAGTAGTTTTATCATAAAACATGATACCTTGAGCGCAAATTTAACTGAATTTGCAAAAGATTCTCTTCTTGCAATATTCAGTGATAATTTGAACACGAAGTGAACGTTGCGATGTCCACTTAATGAAGTCATATATTAACATCCGAAATGTATTACATAGACGATGTACACTATCGAAGTCATCGATGATTTAATACTAGGCGAATTTTCATAGGAAATTTTGAAAATACGAGTTAAATAATTTTTTCAAAAAATCTATTTGAGATAAGTTGAAAGATGGCTGTTGTTGTTCTTAAAATATTGTCGTTGTTATATTTGTTGCTCCGTTCCGACACAGAAGATGAATAACTCAACAAAGACATATTTCTACACTTATAATAAGTTACTATTCAATGAACACCCTCGTTGAAATATAAATGACTATATTATTTAATGTTCTAGTAATCTAGAGTCACGGTGCTATTAGCTTGGTTGCGGTTTAATCTCTTTACAAAAGAACTTCAATACGCAATATCGAGTCACGTCAGACTTTATTAAACCGCAAAAGTTTTGAAATGTACTGGAGGGTCGGTTTCATTTAACGCTGTCTCAGCTTGCAGTCTATAATAATCAATTAACGGACTGAACATTTTTTTTTTAAATTGAGACTTTTTTTTTATTTTTGTTGTAATATCGTAGAAAATATTACTTACCTTACTTTGTTTACTATTTCAACAAATCATATCGTATGTATTATTTATTACAAGCAAGCTAAGTGGTTAAGGATCATGGTGATCTTAGGTGGCGGCGTGTGTTCAATACAGCAGTGATGATGGAATTCGTGCAGATGGCAATGTATCTTCTGCATCTTTCTTCAATAAAGATTTAATACGCTCACGTGTTGGTACCCCTGGGGAATGAGATGATTTACCTTTTCACCAGTAACCGAGTATCCGGATATCTACACTTAACGAACTAAACCTAGCAGCGTTATACTAATACACAATAGTATTCGGCAAGGACCTGGTGTTTCCAGCATCCGGAGATTCAACTGCAGCTAATGAGCTATCCCATCTCAGTTCTCAGGGGTAGATTTCATGAGTACTTACTATCAGGTGAACTATGTGCTGGTTAGTCATAATATTGGAGATATTATACCATTTTAAATAGAGCTTTTGTGTCTTAAAACTACATGAATGACTATTATCTTAATCACATAAATAGAATAGATAGGTCTGGATAAAATTGAGAGAAGATTTTATCTCGTGTCAATAAAAATAATGTCTACAAATTGGATGACAAAGGTCGGATTAAGCCTATTTGACCTTTATATATATTTAACTTTGTGCCTTTGACGTATTTCATTTTCTCATTTATAGATGTTTTTTAAATGTATTACTTTTATTTGAAAGATCTCTCAACAGAACAAGGAAGCATCAAGTACCTTCAAAAAAAAAGAAATTATAATTAGATTGATAAAATTTTTGAGTTTTCAATTTAACTAGTATAGCTATTTAAAAATATTTTAATTAAGATTTTTCCTTCTTTACTTTTTCGGAATGTATTTGTCATGTGTAACTTAATCGATTGGCCGTCATGTCAGACTTTACTTTCCACCTTGGTGTGTGAATAGGTGAGATAATAGTAGAAGTACGCACCGTGGTAGAGAAGAATTACGTTACGCAGCGGGGTGTTAAAAAAAACAGAATTGCAGTTATCGCTTTGTACAAAGCGGGTGTAAACCATAAGTCATTTTAGGACGCTTCCTAAGCTGGGCATGATTCATGTGTATGTGTTTCGCGTTATCGTCAGACACACCAATAGAAATATAACAATAAAATCCTTTGTTTCCTTTCCTTAGTTTTTTTCTGCTTTACGTTTTCTTTTTTAAATATGTCCAACAAATCCATGTTGATTCTTAAAACTTAATAAAAGTACTATTACGTGTAAGGTATATTACACGTATATTTGGTTTCCCGAGTCACTATAGAGTAAGAGTAAAAAATAATTCTACTTTTAGGAGACGCAGTTGGCACAAGAGAAGCGTCAAGATAAACGACTGTATAAATTTAAATTTTGCTACAGCATTTTTAGTCTTCTCAAATTTTAAAGCTCTCTAAGATATGTAAATTACTTGCAACGATGCCAAATAACTGAAGTTTAGATAAAAGTCCAGTGATAATAACTATGACAGTTTATTTGCCTTTATCATCTATTGAAGATACGCACGTATCCTCCAGAACATTGTAGAAGGGAACAAAAGGATGACAGTTTTTGAGTATTGGAACATATTTTTTTTATTACTATAATCGCCAGTTGTATTATTTGTATTATATATATACATTTTGTATATATTACATACACACCAAAAGCCAAATCTTATTACCAATTCAACATTTGGAAAGTAGGTAGGTAGTAATAAAGCTTTTTGCAATTTGTTACATACCTTTATCACGTAATATTTACATTTTAATTTTTGCTTATTGATCATAGAAATATTGCACTGAGTCCCCATATATATAAATTATAAAATAAAATAAATTTATAGTATAGCGCATATATATATATCTATATATATATATATATATATATATATATATATATATAAATATATATATATATATATATATATATATATATATATATATATATATATATATATATAGGCAGGTTGCAATGGGTATTTTTTTAATAATAAAGAATTATAGCTTCTAAATAATATTAAGGCGTTTTTCAACTGTGATTATATAGTTTGTAATTATGCTTGTTGTTTGTATTTATGCGCGTTTTATTTATTTAAATATTACTAATTTTCACGCACATTTTTCTTAAATTATATTTAAAAATGCTTTAGAGCATTGATTCTCATTTTCCCAAAAAATATAGTAATCCTAGGATACCAGATTTAGAATAGAATTTTAGTTTTATAATTTAATATTCTCTCTCTATCGTTTCAAACTAAAAACTCCGCAGTTGTCGGTCCTAATCCCGGATGAAAAAGGAAACGCTGAGTACCAGTCCGCAGTTAAGTAATCTGACCCCTGCGCACATCACTCTATGGAGAATTATATGAAATGGCCATCAGAATCTAAATCACCAAGTGCAAGCCCCCAGAAAAACGAATACTGATAGTATGATTTACCGAGGGAATCATGACCTTCATAAATGACGAATACGACGTGCAGAGAAGGAAAAAATTCTATAAAATTTAAATATGACACTCGGTTGAGCCCAATTTGTTTTATTTATTTTGATAATAATTCAAAGTATTAAAAAATAATAAATTAGCACCTACCTAGAAATTTCTTAGATAGTTATACAAATGAGAGAATCCCGCGATACCGCCATGTCACGGGCCGGTTCTCACCAGACAATAATGATAGAAGCGTCACAGGAGTTTCTTGCGCCACTTCTTCTCCAGCATCCACGCAATTCCAAAGTGGTGGTACAGATCGCTAATAATAATAGCGATATTAATTTAGATAATCCTTAGTCAGAAGTAACTGACCAAGCCGTGGTTCAGCCCACTAGGGCTCCAACAAAATCAGATTTTGTAGTTTCTGAATAATCGGAGATAAACATGTATATTAAAAACAACGTATAATGTTATACTTTACACATTCATCCGCAAAGTTTTCCATTACTATCAGTCATTAGTATTTCGTCAGTGGTAGTATTTTTATTAAATATCACGAAAATACTCTAAAAAATTTGACTAGGTTTTATTTACAGAATATTTAACTGAATTCAATAAACATTGTTTTCCTCATTATTTTATGTTTATCATATTTAAACACCGGGATAATTTATACCGTCAGTGTGAATTATAACAAATGGTAAACACAGGTGTACCAGCGTGTTAATGAATGCAGGGACACGACTTCCATCTTGCAAGAAATGTGACACCGAGCAAGGAGCTTCCTAAATCATTTATTTTATATCGCTGTGTACTCTTGATGATTAATGTATAAAATCATTGTGTTATTTTCAAAATGCTGTTAATTAATAAGGTAATTCAATTGTTCATCGATTTTCTCCCCTCTGTTTAGTATTTCGATATCTTTCTTCTTTATTTATATTCTTTAATATTTTATTATGTTGATATGATATTTCGTGTGATTGCTAATATTACATTATATAATAATCATATTATTTATTATGAAAATGGCATTTAGAGAATTGTTAATTAATCAGGAAATTTTTTTGGGTATGTGTGTAATATACGCATGCTCCGTATCTTTGACACTGCATTTAAATCGGACTAGGGAAGGAAACGATGTGTGAGTGCCTCTGTGTTTACGCAAATGCTTACGGTATCACCCTGGCCCATCTCTACATCTGATAATAACCCGAAGATCACATTATTTAAACTAGCCTTATGAGTGTCTATGTGCTCATTTGTTATGAAATGCCTCCAAGCATCCCATATTATGGGACTCTCTTTTTTGAGTGTTTTTGTACTTTCACTATTTCGAGTATAAGGCGATGGGAACATCGCGTGGGTATTTTGGGTTGTTATCCGAGTGTCTAATTTTATTTTAATATTATGTGGTAAAAGTTAGACTAAACGATTGCCGCTTCCTCTCTGCAACACAAAATGGAATCAGCAGGGTGTATAGATGAGGCTGGTTTTCAATTAAAACTAACAGCAGCTTCTCACAGCTCAATGTGTTATTTATATTTTATAAATATTTATAACATTATAATAAGTAACCAAACCAAAAATATAAAAAGTATTATAATAAGTAAAAGTAAGTGTGTTCTTAATGACTCGGCGTGACAATTGTCGTGTTATATTTCTACAACAAGATTCTTTTTTTTTAATGCAAAAGTAATTTTTTTAATAAATTGTCAATTACCAAAATATTTTCAAAGATTTTTTTTTCTTATTAGCTACTAGAACTTACTCCTTACTGGCACTTGTATAAACTTCATTAAAAGACAATAAAAATCATAATAAGCTGAATTACAATTATATCCGTTATATTGATATCGTTTATTATGGATTTTTGGCGAGGCTTTATGTATACATTCCCGTACTCGATTTACTGAGATCATAAAGCATACAAATTGCTTTTACGATCTTTGGGCGTACGTTTTATGACGTCTTTAGATCTGAACTAACGAAATATTTTTTGCTTAAAGAAAATTAATATTACCAAAAAATAAAAGGATGCAAAGAAATGTGCTACTCTATTACCACATCAATACAAGTGAAACATGTATAATAAATAAATTACATCTTTTCATCTCATCTATATTCAGATTCTAACTTAAAGAAAAAAATAAAGTTCGCAAGAAGCCTTTACATATAGCATTAAATGTTCACAATTGGTTGGTTAATTTTAATTGAAGTGTAGTTTTTTCGTATCAGCCCTTTAGCCTCGGGCTTTTAGAATTTGGCTAAGGTACCTCCTGCCAGTCGTATAAGGTGACTATAAAGGATTACGGGTTTGCGGGTGATCAGGGTGGGGGCTCTCAACATCCAGGTGGATGCTAGATCCCTTGAGACGTGCTCACTGCAGAGGGGTACCGGGTGGGTTCCGTAGGAGATCCTGGAGCCCTTCCCTTCCTCCCGATGCACTCAGGTTGGTCATCGAGGGGATTTTAGTGAATACAAATCTCAAATAGCTCTGTCTCCCCCCCAAGAGGCAGGTTCTTTTGCAGATGTCACCCGTCACCAAAGAAAAAGTTTCTTAGTATAGTATGGTTACAGAATTTTTACAGATGAGTCATTCTATATTTGCGCAAATGCTTACTGTTGATGTCATCTGATCACAACCGTTTACGTATTACAAAATCCACAATTATCCTTCGAAATTAATTTATCGATTGTTTGTGTTTTCAAAATAATTAATAGACAAAAAAAATGAAATTGCTATTGATAACACCAGTGGCTACCACTTATTAAATAATATTTAACAAAATATTTTTAACAGATATTGGCTTAGATTGGAAAATCTGTCTGGGACTTTATTGATGTAATAGTTGAAGTTTCTACCGTCGACGCTGCAAAAGGCGATGTGCTTATTAGCGAGACTTCATTCTAAACTTCCGAAGCTTTGAATTGTAACAAAGTTAAAGTTGTCCCGTATAGTCTACTAAGTTAACAGAATTTTGTATGTAAGACAACTCGATGAGATTATTTTGTACTTTGTATTGTTCGTGATAAAATGGTCCAGAATATTTGTATTATAATTTTGATATTAAATAGAAGCAACAATCTTCTAACAATAACTTATCTAATAAAAGTTCATTTCGTATGAACAACACATGTATATAACTTTGTAAAGAAGTTTTATTAAACCTTTATATATTCGCTGAAGCGGAAAAGTATAGTACTCATTTAGTGCTTAAACTGACGATGACCTTACACTTAAGAGTTACACATTACAGAGTAAAAGTAAAAAGTTGCAGTAAAATCTCTTTGGTTGTACTGTATGTTTCTGGATGGTTGGATACCATTAAATAAATGACATTTTAAAAACGGAATAATGAAAACGGTTCATGACATTTTTTTATTGCTTTTCTGTCCGTTAAAATAAGTGAATTTAACAATGAAATTCGATATATTTTAAATATTTATTACAAAAATGGGAAAATAGCAACATAAGCCGTGAAAATATTTGTGACGTTTATGGACTGAATGCAGTGTCAGTTACGGTAGAATGAAATTGGTTCAAGTGTTTTCAGTCCGGGAATTACGGACAAAGTAGATCCCATTTTTGAAAAAGTGAAGCAAGATCGTATTAGTAGGGTACGACATAGCTGAAGGACCTAAGGCACCACAAAACAGTTTTTACCTATATGAAAAAGTCTGGATACGCAAAAAACCTCGATTCGAGTCTAATTTCATTAAACCTAATGAAAGGCTGTGATTTTTCATCATGATAACACCATACAACACACATGTTTACCTCACAGCAAATATTGAGAGAGCTTGGTTGGGAAGTGTTAATGCATCCACCATATAGCGCTGACCTTGCACCCTCAGATTTTTACCTGTTTCGGTCTCTTCAGAATTCTTTAGGAAGTGTTAGGTTAACATCAAGAGAGAACTGTCAAAATAAGCAGTTATCGCATCTTTTTGATCAGAAGTCCCAAAATTTCTACAACAATGAGATTATATCAGTACCTACAAAACGGCAAAAATATATCAAATAAAATGGCACATACAAATTGTAATGAAATGTAAAAAAACTATGATAAAAAATATTTTTATTTAAAAAAAATCCCAACCCACTATACAAGTTCCACTTTTGGTTTCCACACTAACATCTGTTAATCCACTGTGGATTAATATATTTCGTCTTCGTTTTATAATTTCTAATTTCTTTCTTAGACAAAACCAAAACCTGCATTCTTCACGATGTTTTCTTTACCGCTACCCACATAGTAAATCAACAAATAAAATTCAATTAACAAAATTTGGTTTGCTCGCTTACCGTGAATTAAAAGCGAGTGCTTAAATACTGAGTTATGATGGTTCTTGGTATCTTTCACATGTATATTAAAAGCCGCTATAACACCACTAAATGTTTTTAGGTTTACCCTTATTCCCTGGTACATGTTATAGCACCTACGCCTGCTATTCGTTATTAAACTTCTAAGACTGTCTTATCTCTTGTAATCACTAATACATATGTGTAGTGTATGTATACATATAAATTAATGTATATTTTCTTTCACTTGAATCTCCTCATACTACACCCATTGCCTTTCTTCATTAAATATAAAATTACATATGTATATTTTCCGTATTTTATCACTTTAGTTTCTCCATTTTTACATAAATAGAACGCTAGACGTCTTCTGTGTTATCAACAATTTAATTTAAATCTAGAACAGAACGTTAAAGATAGATAGGTTCTCCTGTTCGATTTCGACCACTAAGTGATACTTTGGTTACACCCCAAGCCCCGAAAAATTATTTCTTGTATTGGACAAATATTATAATCAGCTGGGAATTGAATGTCACACCTTCAGCTTTGTTACCTAACTACTCGCGGCGGCTCACCATAATACAATTTTTGAATAGAATTTATAGGTGTCCCTGAATGGAATTTTCTGGGTTCATAAAACAATCATAAAATTATTTGAATGATCTCTCCACGTACGTTTTATGG
The DNA here is from genome assembly GCA_029286865.1 of Teinopalpus imperialis. Classification (NCBI taxonomy): domain Eukaryota; kingdom Metazoa; phylum Arthropoda; class Insecta; order Lepidoptera; family Papilionidae; genus Teinopalpus; species Teinopalpus imperialis. Next base: position 3,845,078 of record JAGSMU010000006.1, read on the forward strand.
ACGTCTGAAAAAGGGATTGAATATGAAGATATTTCATATGGTGAATAAGGGTTGACAGAAGTTAAACGCTTTTGAAACATTTAAATATATATGGAAATGACAGTATTCTGCGTTAAATTGGGTTATATTATTTTTATTTCACAACAAGATATTATGTTATTGTGTAAAAGGTACCCTACGTGACATTGCCAATTTACATCACATATATATATATATATATAGTATAGTAGTATATAGTAGTATATTTATAGTCGAAGGAGAAAAATTGCAGTGTAGAATGATTCCACATGAAATGAACTAACAACACATGCAAGTCTGTGGGATGTCGGTAGATGTCGGCTTTCAACCGTGCTTTGCGGCAGTACGCCTACGTGCAACAGTGGATTAGTGATGGGCTTAGATGATGATAATATTCTATTCAATTATGAATCTGTGATGTATCTATGCTATGAGCTATTTAAATCAAATCAAATCAAAATTCTGTAAATTAATTTTTGATTTATTCCAATCCACGATTTCATATATTTTTATGTGTGTTTAGTACCGATAGTCACGAAAGTACTGCTCAGATTATTGATTGAATTGAAATTACTATTTTCGGAGCTCAGAAACTTAAGCCTTATTTTATAATATGTGATATCTTCATTGATTTGCGTCATCAAATGCTAAAATTTGTTTGTGAAAAATTGTGAAATAAAAGCAGTATAATATATATAAAAAATATAAATTCTCTGATCAATAAATTACATCTACTATTTTATTGTGGTTCACAATAAAAAAATGTAAATGTCAGCAAAATAAGTTCCCGTTACACGAAAAATTGGAATGGAATGTGATAGTCAATTTATAATACTAAAATTATGTATGTACGAAATGTACCGAAAAAGTGAATTATTTACATTTTTGGTACAGTATATATAATTATTAATAATAATAATTCTGTTCCACAGACCGTCGCTACTGAACTTTAAAGATATATTAGTAAATAAAATAAACAATTTAGGTTTACGTTATAATTATATTTAATCGAAAATTTCATTGGTGCTTAAGTATAATTGATATTAAAATTTTCAGCGTTTTTTGTTTATATAGGCTTTATATTCTGAGGATTGGTCGAACAAAGTTCTTGGTTTCTTTGAACAGCATAAGATACATTTATTATGCTTTCTCATCATGCTGGTCAAGGTGCCTTTCGACAATACGTGTTCAAATTTGTATTCAAGATACGATCAGTACCGAGTACTGCGTTAAAATCGAATTTAACTTCCGATAGAATGCGTCGTGACCGGAGAGATGTATTGAATAACTAATTGTAGCTTTTATCTATTAAAGTTGTCTTAAACTAGCTGTAGCACGAATGAACGACTAGAAACGACTAGATCGTCTTTTTATAAAATATTAAAAAAATACTGTTTAATTACCTTATTTTAAGCAACCAAACACTTTTCTTTCAAGTCATCTTTCTTTTTATGGGCGACTTTATGCTGCCCTCTCATTCCCCGTAACATGTTTTTGGGTCAGGGACCTGGGGTGCGGGTGTTTCTTTATTTCTTTATTGATAAAAAATTTAACTTTACTAAAATATCTTAATTCTAATATCACAATATAAATCAATATTTCTACTTCTAGTTAAAACCATTTCTATTTGATAAATTAAATACAATAAGATTTATTATATATAATTTCAATAATAATACAAGTTAAAAAAGGTAAAAATAATATTTAAGTTAAAATAAGGTTAAAACAAATAAATAATAATACTACAACCTATTTCTATTGATTATGGCGAAAGCTGACTCCTAAGAAAGTTTTAGAAATATATTTCTTGTTTCATTGTTTCTAATTAGATTTTCCAAATTTCCTACGCTAATTCTATTTATCATTTTTATTTCTACGTCGGCTCTCTGCGCACCAAATAGCGGGCACTCTGTGATAATATGCAGCACGGACTCCTGCTCCCGGGATCACAGACACATGAAGGGCAGCGACACTTGACACTTGCAGCGGAACCTGCTCATGTAAGAGGAGAACCCTTCATGTCACGTATTTTTTTTTCTAGTCATCTTAGTCCTCGCGAATCATTTCATTTATGATTCCTTATTGACAACGAATGTAGATCGCATACGCACTGCCGCGTTTACCGTCAGGTGAACTGATTGGTAATTTTTCTGTCCATATACAGCTTTTTTATCTTCTCTACTATAAATATTTCGATAATGTTTCTCTCTCATCCAAATTAAGTTTATATATATAATAGTATAATAAATTTATATATGCTATATGTTTCCATATTTAACTTCACCAAGGAACCTTGACCTTAATCCCTACTTTTTTTTTTTAATACTTATCTTTATTTTCTCAACATAATTATTGATGTCCAAAAGTGAAATTAATTATCGAATTTATTGATATATTTTTTTCTCTTTCAAAGATCTTTCAAGTCTATATCCTCATTCGTTGATTGGATTCACAGAGGGAAGAATCCAAATCTTTACCAAGCCATAATATTTTATGAACATCAATCACCGCCCTAAGAAGTTTCTAATACTTTGAGCAGAAATTTTCTTACAAATCTTATCAAATGTTATTAAACTTTGCAAACTCATTTGGACTATTTGATCTCATGACTTTGGCTAACTTAGTATGATGTTTTCCAAAAAGACTCGATATATTCGGATATTTCGGATTCGGTCATACTAATTAGAACACTTTTTAAGTATATAGGAATATCAGCGGCTATTCAAGAGTAAGCCAAACATTCCAGGCTTTAGGCTATCAATCATTTAACAATTATTTTCTATTATTACAAGCTGTGCCCTACAATATACGCCGCGGCTTCACCTAGTGTTTAGAGTACCTGGCTACTTGGATATTTGAGTATCCAAAATTATTGGCTATCTAGACTAGGTGTGTTGAATGTATGTATGTATCATGTCCCTGACTCTGCATCTGACTCTTCCTCAGATCTATTTACACATGTATTATATAATATTACGTTGGTACAGGGAAGGGGATGACGAGTGAGGACCTCTGTGTTTCCGCAAATTGTTACGGTGCAATAAAAATATGCTGCAAAGTCGATGTGATCCGGAAACAACCAAAAGATATCACCGTTATTGAAATCAACCAGGAGAATATCACCATCGTTATGAATATAAACAAATAAAATTGTCTAAATATTTTTATATTACTTTTTCAGTTAACTACATTAACTGAATTAAAATTTATAATTATTTTTTATTCGTCAACTAATCAAATGATAAAAATTAAAAGCAACATAGAGAAAATAAAACCACATCGTAATTGGTTCCATTACTGACGAGATTAGTACGCCAAAATGTACAGACAAATAGACAAATGGCTGTTATTTACGAAATTACGATTTCATTATACGTATAGATTTTTCTGCTAATCTGTTAATTCTGTTTTATCTATTAAACTTGATATGTACAATCATATTGGCATAACAACTATAATAAAATGTTCCAGTTTTATTATAGTGAGCGTAACAAACGAACACACAGTTCACCTGATGGTAAGTGATTCCTGCGGTCCCAAAACATCTGCATTCATCCTTGACAAGTAATCATAACGCAGATGCGTTGTCACCCTCGAGGATTGAGATGGAATGCCTCGTCGCATGTAATAAAGGTCTATACTAATTACAATAAATAATTATGTCTGCATTATGAAGCAAATATACAACATTATTTATTTTCACAAGTCAAGATGTCAAGTCCTGATGGCGATTGATCTCTGGAACTTACTTACCTAACTCCATCTTCGATAAACCAGAGGATATAAATACATTCCAGTAATTGGATCTACAGTTTTCTACCCTAAAAACATGCAACACTCCAGAGTGCATTAATTTTACGTTTGGTATTCTGTAAAGATTTTACGTGGGGTGTTCTTCCCGGGATGAAATAACTCATATTGATAATCAGCTCTACATACTTTATTTTAAAATAATACTTTATTATGGGAAAAGTCCTTGTTAATAAATTCAAAGGCCTCTGAAAAGATTACGAAAACCATTAATCTCCGTCAAGGCTTTTTTTTTACGTACAGGAAACTGATGGATGTGTGATTTTTATCTAATTTCTTGAATGATACCTAATTAATCATGAGAATTTCAAGAATTGCTTTTATGATTGTCTTAATTTCAAGTTCAACTAATTAGTAGTTAGTATTTAAAATAATTAGATTCAATTATCCACGTATTTCTGTTTGACCATTTTGAAGTCATTTTATTTTTCTCAAACCTATTCACTATAACAAAACTCAATGAAACGATATCCTTTTGATGATGGCAATGTTGCAAAAACTACGAAACCTCCAATTGACTATCGAAGATTATTATCCGCTTGGTTGATTTAGTCCACAGTGACATTTTGTGGTTAACCTGTGACAGTATATAGGATAACCACAAAATGTCGGAACGGACATGCAGGACAAATTGCGCTGTAAGTATTTGCGCAAACAAAGAAGCACTTGCTTGTACTTCTTTATCTAAACAGATGTAAGGCAAACGCAATAAGATCAGCCGAACATTTTGTAAAGAATATCAATGAATTTTAATTAGAATTAGATACATAATATATTTTTGTAATCCATATTATTATAAAGTTTGATAACTTATATTCGAAAATGCTAAAAGTCGCAGCTCAAATATAAGTTAATTGTATAAATTATACTGTAGTGTATATATGTAGTATATATTTATTATATACTATACTATTTAGATACATAATATATTTTTGTAATCCATATTATTATAAAGTTTAATAACTAATATTCGAAAATGCTAAAAGTCGCAGCTCAAAAATAAGTTAATTGTGTAAATTATACTGTAGTGTATATATGAAGTAAATATTTATTATATACTATACTATTTAGATACATAATATATTTTTGTAATCCATATTATTATAAAGTTTAATAACTAATATTCGAAAATGCTAAAAGAAGCAGCTCAAATATAAGTTAATTGTATAAATTATACTGTAGTGTATATATGAAGTAAATATTTATTATATACTATACTATTTAGATACATAACGTATTTTTGTAATCCATATTATTATAAAGTTTAACAAATTATTTTCGAAAATGCTAAAAGTCGAAGCTTTAAATAGTTATATTATATTAGTCGAATAAGTTAATTGTATAAATTATACTGTAGTGTTGAATAAATTAGCTCTTTGTTTGATTCGCGTAAAATAACGCAAATAGCGCTAGATAGTTAGTTTATTTAAATTTTCTAATAACATCTAGAATTTATTAACATTACAAATTTATTTTAATTACTATGTAGAGAGATTAATATAAACAAATGGAAATCATTTGTCTACTGCTGCACATTCAGTATTGGACCAGAGATAAGCTGAGATGATGATGATTATGACCAATCAGCCAGTGGAAAAGAGTCTGATAAAAGTAAAACAATCAGATCGCTGAATTTTGTTACTTGCGGCGGTCTGTACATAACAGAGTGCCTTTTCAATTACGGTATGGAACAGAATCGATTACTAGGACAGAATAGATTACTTTTTTTTTCTTTTTATGATGATCGGCTGTGTGTGTAACGTTCAGTAACTTTTATACCAATAGATTTTCTACCAATAAATAAATATATGTTATGTTTTCTTATAGGATTTAAGTTACTGTCTGCTTTTTATATTTGATTTTATTAAAAATATTTTTTTTTTTAGTATTGCTAGTAATCTAGGGGTATCTAAAGGTAAATAACTAAATTTACATTATTTACATTAACCATGTCCTAGTTAGTACATTGAAATAGATTTAAACGTTCGAGGTTAAATTTCACAGGCCACACCCTTAAACCATTACACTATTGACGCTTCAATGTGTCTAAGAATTAGCGTGAAATATTGTATGAAATGATTTATTAGTATCCCAAAGTTTATGCTAACAAATTAGTCGATTTACGAGGACACTACAAGTATATATTATCTACTAAGTGGAGTATTTACAACAAGTGGCAATAACAATAATTTGTCTTGACTGTGATTGATCTTCTAATTATGTGAGGCGTACACAACTAGTAGACACTTATGATATTATTATTTGATTATATTATAATTTTGGTTTATTAAGATAGATAGAATTAAGGTTTTCTTTTCTTTTTTTTTCAAAGTTTACCCACACTAATATATTTTATATTTACAATTGTTAAAAAAGGTTTGACACAGGTAAGAGAAACAGATATCGCAATCATTACAGAAACTTTTTTTATCATTACTTATCAGCAATAAGAAAATTATCAATACAAGAAATATACTTAAATGATAAAACTTAATTAAAACAAAAATAAACAAATAAAAAACGAAGAACATTATACATTGGAATTATGATGTTTGAAAGAAAAGTAAACAAAAATAATTGACTTAGGCTAAAGGAAATTAAAGTTATATGGTAAAAAGAGAAAACGATAGTTTGAGTGTTATATTCCGTTAAACGCTTTGAGGTTAGACACCTTGTGGTTAGACACCACATGTTTGACCAACTCGGAAAATAATCTAACAGCTGTCGCTTAGTTAAGTAAGTTCAGGATCTTAAAATGGAGACCCCAAAGACCCTAGCACGGTGTGATCAAGTCTCCTTAGACCAAATCTGGGGCAGTGCTCCAGGTGAAGGTCAAAAATCGGAACCATAGTATCAATTACTTTAAAACGGTTCTGGTAGTATTTGCAGTCACCGTATCCAATCAGACCTTGCGAAAAGAAGTCTTGGTCAATTTGCGTAGTTTCGCGATGTCAGTCGGATTCAGCCTAGATTCTGTTGATGTTGATGCTGTTAGCCTATGCGGCTCTTACAGCTTCATCGGACAAAGGGCTCACGGAACTGAGGGGTCCGTGAGCTGGTTATTTGTGCTCCCTATTTGTGGTTCTTTTACTTACACAAAGCGCTCATAAACTGAGCGTGTCGGTCTGCTCTGATCTCGTACCTATCTGTTGGTGCCACCCAAGTTACCAGTTCCCTAGCTATCAAAAGATTCTTCCGAGTGGAGAATGGATGGTGATGACTATTGACCGTCCGAGGTTTTGGTATGCAGACCTAGCCTCTGACGGACGCCACTTGTTGTCTGTCAATCGGAAGCTGTGGGCGGTGAGAACCATCCTGACACGCGGTACACCCGCGTGTATGCGGTACGCGAGTGTATGATAGGATGTTAACGTGCAGTGATAAGAAGGTATCGTGTTGGGGAGTCGGGGACAATAACGGCAAAGTTATATGAGCCCATGAGGTCGTGAAGCGCCTTGTCTTTTTTATTCTCCCTTGTCGAATGCCAGGAGGCATGTTTGCTATTTAGGTCGCCTGCTATGACGTCCGAGGGACCTAGGTTGATTAAGGTCCTGATGTCCGTTTCCACGGACGATGTTGATGTGTTTCGGTTTTACGCTTAGATTTAATATAAATGTCATTATCTTTATGTTTACTTAATTCTGTATTTTGCTATCTAATAATTCTAATCTAATCTATAATTTCTCATCAAAATTGGGAAATATAAAATTGTTATCAATCATGTGATAAAACATCAATATCACCAACAATATGTGTATTTTTTTATTTTTCTTTACGATATTTTATGTGTTAGAATGTAGTAAGTCTGCGATTATAAATGGAAATATAAATAAATACTTGGTCAGTATTCAAAAAACGAGATTTAACCTGTAATTTAAAATGAAACACCAACTATATATTTAAAGCTTTCAATTCAGTCCACGCGTAATTCAGTCTACACTTATTAAACTTGTAGATTGACTTTACAATATTGCTTTATTTGTTTCTGACCAATAATCCTGAAAAGACATACAGGTCACAAAGCTTTTTTTTCTTCATAGTTCTTAAGTATTCCATTCCAGGCCTCACATTTAAATTTGATAAGTGATTTTAATCTTAAAATATTTTTAAAATTAGGGGATCAAGCAATATAATTTAGTTTGTTTGTCCTAGAGTCCACCGACACATTCAGGCATTCTAAGTGAAAAGGAATCATTATCCCGTTAGGCTATGCTACGCTATATAAACATCATTAAAGAATCTTAAGTAAGAACGTGGCAACTTAGTTATAAATCTACGCGGCACTGCCATTAGGCATTTTTAAATATATTTTCAAAGTTATTAACAGCTTTCGCAAAGCTTAATCTTTTAAAATTTTACTTTGATGTAAGTTTAAAACGTGGAGGAAAATGCATGTTTAAGAGGTTATTTCCTATTGACATGAGGATATTTTTAAATGCTTTCTGTAAAGACGTAAATTTTTGAATATACGTTTGTTTAAAAAAAAATTTCAAATAATCAGAAAATTTTACTCTTACCTGTAAATTTTACTTTTAATTTATTGACACAATCTAGTTTTACGTTTAAGTGTAATTAAAATTAATAACAATTATAACAAGTTTTAACGTTAAAGTAAAAATATATTTCTTACTCATCTCAAGTATACTCGCAATTTTCTAATTATTAATTAATTTTCTACACCGAAAATTTATACCTAGTTCTACAAATTAATTAAAATACCGTGAACTTAATATTTATGATTATATTCATACATATGACTAGGTGAGTCATAAATTCTGTCACATCCTTATTTATGGATGATTTTGAATAAATAACTTTGGCGGATATTTAAATTATATATATATATAATTAACACTTATTGGGTAATGACAAGGAATAGCGTCCGTCTACTTATAGTACGTTACGTATCATAAATTTCTCTCGAGTCACAGGAGCCACTAGAAAATAAAGACCCAGTAAATTTACTATACGAGATGTCTAAGCCGAGACACACGTAAAAGACCATAGCCGAACATAAATCTTAGACTTAATTGATTATAAATTACCCCTTGTAAGTAGTCACAAGTTATTCCATATCAGTCCTCAGTAACATCGCACCTATACTATGATTCCTTGCCAAGGTTGAATGCGGCAGTTATGGACAGAAGGAATCATTCACACTTGCCATCAGGTCCATTTTGATTGATACCATCAATACAATAAAACAAAATACAAAAAAACCGTAGTCCATCAGTTACCCATTATCTATCACGATCCTAAGATTTAATGGTGAGCGTAAGGCTTCAATTATAGGTGATACTATTACAATACAAGCGAGACATTCTATTTCAGTCTTAATAGGTGAAAACGTCAAAATCACAGAATGCAGATAGATAGTTTTGGTTTGGAACCGTTGTCTGTTTTTACGATTTTCACTAGCAAAACCCTTCAGATCTATGCGTGTTCAATATCAGTATTCAATATCAGTACTAGGGACAACATTAAGTATAAATTAGATCAAGCATCATAACGTCGCTATTATAACTTATAATATAAGTCTAAGCTGATATATATATATATATATATATATATATAAGTATTTCACATGTAACCGTTTGTTATTATTTATCATTCAATCAAGTAAATATTAGATTTTTGTTGAAAGACATGATTTCAGAACTACAGGCCGGTATGTATACAGAAAGCCAGATTTAGTTCCTAGTTTTGCACCTGCTACCCAAGTTCGCAGTAAACTAACGTTTATAAAAGAACTTTATATTCTCTACTGTGTACTCGTAAATTGAATGATATAAAAAGTATATGCCATTTATTAAAATAACTTTTTTCTTAAACTTATTTCGTTAACCTTAAATAGTAACTACCAACTGATAATTTTTTTTCGGCAACTTATCGTTTTTCGGGTACAAATAAGCCTAACAGTGGTTGTGACCACAAATTAGGACTGTTTCTGACTTATGTCTTAATTAATGGATAATCCTATCTATCTATCCTACCATAGGATAGGATAGATAGATAGGATTATCCATTAATTATTATAAATAGATCGACAATTTCTAGCAATTCACGTCCCAAACAGTGACTGCGCTGTACCAGCTACCTTGTACGGCCCTAGGGATATTGGTTATTTCATGACCTTGATTTGTTTATAACAAATACAATCAACCTTGAACTAAGAGTAAAGCAGATAATTAGATATTTGAAATAAAATGATTTTTTTTTAATTTTAAGATTATATAACTCCACACGGGAATGCCTATTTAAGGATCACATTAAATATAATCTAGACTTCTTTTTATTTTTTATGTTTGTATTTATATATAGACTCCGTGAATGGATTTTAAAAGCGACATTCAAATTTCAGTAGTTCAGATCTTACTATGAAAATAAATATATCACTTGCACTCGTATAAAATTGAATAGATGGTAATATTCTTTGTTCTTAATTCATAATACTACAGATATTTATATGTCCACAGCAAACTTTCTCATAAAGAAATTTATAAAGTCACACTTGATTATGAACGACGACTGATTTTACCACCCTTCATAATGCAATTATTTTATCTCACATTCGCTAGCAATATGGCAATGCAAATTTAACCATGAGTTTTTTTACCCTAAACTCTAGTCTAGTCTACACGAACACAAATGGGGTTATGGACTCGATTAGTTATAACTTAAAAGTGTGTAAATTACTATTTTGTAAAAATGTGTAGGGGAAAAAGTTTTTATCATATTTTATTTAAATATAATACATATGTGCCATTTTGTTCAATAACTTATTGCCATCTTGTTGCAAGTGACATAATCCCATTACTGTAGAAATTTTGGGACATCTGATCAAAAAGCTGCGATAAGTAGTTTGTAGTCCTCTCTTGGTGTTAACCAAACACTACCTAAAGAATTCTGAAGAGACCAAGATAGGTGAAAATCTAAGGATACAAGGTCAGGGCTATATGAGAAATGAATATACACTTCTTAACCAAGCTCCCTTAATATTTTCTGAGTGGCTAAAGACGTTTGTGGTCTAGCGTTATCATGATAAAACACCACACCCTTTCTGTTGATAAATTCCGGCCAATATTTTCCTATTTCTTGCTTGAGTCTCATCATCTGTTGGCAATAAAGATCCAAATCAATGGTGTTTCCCGTCAGTAAAAGCTCATACTGAACGATGCCCTTCCAGTCCCACCGTACACACATCACCGTATTGCAAGTTTAGCTATAGTCTGTGGAGCTTGATTGCCCTTTGACCATCATCTTTTACGCACTCTCTTGTCGTAGGTTATCCACTCTCCATCACCAGTGATCAATCTTTTAAAAACAGTTCACTTTGTTACGTTTTGAGAGAATTGCAAATGAGTACACGATTCATTAGGTTTCTTTCAGTGAGCTAGTGTGGCATCCAAATCTCGATACTTTTTTTTATATCCGGACTTTTGCAAATGGGTCAAAATTGTTTTGTGGTCAACCCAAATAGTTAGTCTTCAGCTACTAGTATACCGATCTTGCTCTAGTTTTCAAACATGACATCGACTTTATCTGTTACAGGTCGACCAGAGCGAGTTTCATATTTGACATCAAAATTCACGAACTGAAAATGCTTTTGAAACCAATTTGGTTCTACTCTTAATAACACTGCATTAAGTCCATAAAGACACAATTGGCTTTTTTGCGTCTTCTATCGCATTTTTCCCGTTTTTGTAATATAACTTCAAAATGTATAGAATTTATTCGTTAGATTCATTAATTTTGGTGGACAGTAAAACAAGAGAAAAATTGCGGATCTCCGTTTTTACTTTTTATTTTTATATTTTTAATATGTAATCTATTTGTTGGTAAACTACCCAGATACAAATAGTATATATAACCTTAGAGATTGTACTGCAACTTATTTCTTATAAAAAAAGGAAAAGGCTTTTTCGCCAACCTATTGAATATTGTTCCGCTCATAAAGTAGCACTACAGTAACCATCATATATTAAAAAAATATGTTATATTGTTTAATTATTGTATCATTTCACCGAAGCAAGATTTTCCTCTCTCAAACTCCTTGAATCGAAAAGTCTTACTTAAAGTTTAATGAGAAGTCTGTTCATATCGCTAGTCATTTGGCAAACTTTCGTTTGTTTTTTCCTTCTTAATAGAGAGAGGTTGTGATAAGGTGTATAATTACGTCTTTAACCTGATTGTTCGCCAGAACTTTTACTTCTTGTATTAATCTGAAAGCTTTTAATTGGTTTCTTTTGTTCCTTGATGGTAATTAATGCTTGACCATAATTAATGTGTCTTGCAGTTATAGAATATTGTTATATATGAGACTGATAATAATCCATTGCAGCATACCATTGGGTACCGTTAGAAATAATATAGCAACATTCACCTCTGTAATGTCTCCTAACATGTGACTATTATTTTATGTATTACGCTATGTTCAACTTACTACGTTAAATATTAATGGTATATTAAAATGCTAAATACTTTCTTAAGTTTCCTTGTTAGATTATGTCTGAATTATTTGGTAAAAGATATATATTTCCCTTCACCATTTATATCACAGATCAAAAGGGGCCTAAATTTTATGTTTGTATTTTATATTGTTTTCATTTGCCTACCTTATGGGTTCTAAATACCCAAAAATATTCTTAGATTAGAGATTTTAGCTAAATTTGGTAGTCACCGTTGACTTACCAACGCTCTTCCATTGCCGTAGACAGTAACACAATGCGGTAGCACAACGGTAACTGGCGTGGAAAGGAGGCATATAATGGTCAGAGTTCACGCGGGCATTATATGCCTCTATTCCACGGCCTTTCCAAATTTTACGATAAGACATATATAAAGTAGAATTTTTTGCACATAAACTTTATAATACAGAGAGGCCGGCTACTGCACCGTCATAACTCCAAAGTGTAAGGTGGCGAAGTTAAATATGTGACGTGCTAATTTTCAACCAGTGGTTATGATAAAATTTATAGAAATCCAGACGTCGGCTTAAATTGACTTTATGCTGTAATTATAGTAAACGTGACAATGCTAAAAGAATTATATATCTAATGAAATTGATTGATTTTATTGTTCTAAAGATTCTCATAACTTTTAACATAGAATAATAATACGAATAGAATAATTCTTGAGACTTAAGTTCCTTGCAAGGGATAATAAATTATGTTTTCTAATGCATCGGAACAGGCTACTTTTGCCTTCATGCGCGTGAAGTCTCTATTTTACTCTCGAGCATAGATTGAGACGGCCATTTTCCGACACCATCCATTCCACGCTCCTAACAGGTTGAATGCCCTCTTAGTCAAATAAATTACATTATAGCTTATATCCAAGAATATTTCTCCTTTGAAGTTAGTTCGAAGTTAGCGTATACGACTCCATATTGCTGTCCAAAGTTTCTCCCTTCGAATTCCGATGCAATCGAATACTGCCTTCATGGTGATCGCTCTACCATTGTGCATCCTAGATAACCCTTCCTACAAAATTCGCCGTCCAACTCCTAGGGGAGAACCAAACTCAGTTAGTAAAAATCAGGCGGGCCTTACACTTACGACTTTACTACTACGAATAACTTGTAAAGAACTAAATGTTTGTATGTAAATGTATGTATATAATGAAATGAGCGTGTACTATGCAATAGTTTTCATTATCTTAGACCAGGCCAAAGTAGAGCATATTTTGTACTAGCACTATGCAAAAGATTGAAAAGACTTTTAAAGTTATTTTAGCGACATCATATATTTTCTATTCACACTATTTAACCAAAACGCGTTATAGCTATCCCAGGTTTAATGTGATATTTTATATAATTAGCAAATGATTTGATTTACGAAGATATTGTTATATTTAACTTACTGAAGTATCAACAACAAGTGGAAATAACTGTAATTTGTGTTAACTGCTAACAATATCTTACTTATGGGAGGCGTATCAGTGGAGCATGTTGTTTAGCACTTGGGTGCAAAAGGACTACCTTATACCTATATTTTAACAAACTTATCTCACTGCAGCTATTATATGCAGGCATATTACAAGATGCTTGCTTACAATATTAAAGCTATTAAGAAGGTCAACAACCGACCTATTCTATAGCTTTAATATTGTGAATAAAATTCAAAGTTTTCTTTGTCAGCCTAGTCGGTAAACAGGCCACTACTAGAATGGACTGAGGACTCATCTAAGATTAATAGTTTTGCGTGGGCACTTTGCTTAACAGACCGATTGCCAAGGACAATACGAGGCTACACAGTAAGTAGTATTATAAACTATATTTATAAGGAATATAGCCTGCAGAGAATTTATATGCGTAGAGGTTGAAAATATGAGGTGTGTACATTTACTGCTTCTTCATGACATGTGACTCTACCTGGCCGATTATAAGATACGTATAAGTAAGTAATTATATGTGCTAACAGATCATGGTAGTACCTAATTAATCGTACTCAGGTTTACATTCAGATCTAGCGGCTGCACAAGATATATTATAGGGCTATATGCATTTGCATAAACACGCGAGGACACTCACTCGTCGTCCCCTTTCCAGTGTCATACACCCAGACCCGAAAACAAAAATTTGTAATAAAACAAATATTGTTCCTCAGCTGGGAATTAATCCCATGACCCGTGATGCAGCAAGCAGGAACTCAAACCTAGAATTCACACACCCGTATTTTGTAAATGCCTTTAATATAATAACTTTGTATAATACAATACTATAAGGAAAATAACTATTATAAGGTACATTTTTTTTCCTCATCCATAATATTTTATTTCATCTACAATTTCCTTTATGTTCCTTTACAGAGCGGATTGTGAAGAAATTTAATTAATAAAATTGCACAAGCCATCAGGAGGATCTCAATGTATTACGAGCATAAGCCTCTATTAATGGATTTGCTTCTAGCTTAATATCCGTGAACTTTATGAAAAGGTAAATAATCATAGCCGGAAACTACATGGTTATTTATATCATTATATTTTTTTGTCTACTCGTACATGAAATTAGATTAGGTTAGAATCTAGTATTACAAATAGAACGTAACATTTTTATTATTAGAATAACTGCCATCACTCTTTCTTTAAAGATCTTAAACTCTTACAAAAATGAGAGACAATTTATTCGGGAAGGATAAGGAACGCTTGAATTTACTTCGATACCTGTTCTCATATTCGTACAAATCGTCGTTGTTAGTAATCAATAACAATTCCTAATCAAAAGATAAAAAAACAAAAAAACAAAAATAATAAATAAAACATCACTAGCATTGCAAAATCAAGTTCGTCTTCAGCCTTTTGTCATTGACAATATGATACTACACATATGTACACCTACATATTAATGCACATGTATGTCATGCGCATTATTAGCACAAATAAGGCATTATAATATATCCTGTGCGCTTAAAGTTAACTAATAATAACGAGAAGATATCGCCTTGGTCGAAATCGGCCAGGAGAACTTCATTACCTCATTGTGTTGAAGGAACACATAATGGCAAAAACGAAAGTAAGAACTTAATGCCCTGATCTTATTTGGCTGAACGACCTTGCACAAAGGGATATAAAACGATAACTGTTTAAGTTGACTTTGAGATAATCAAAGACATATAATTGCACGTATAATTTTGAGAAATGTACTTATGTGATATACTTCTACTAATGTCTAATTTGTTTCTCAAATTTCTAACTCGTATGTTCTTAATACAGATACAATAATTTTTCTTAATTGCGAAATTTAAGTAAAAGATAATTGTGAAATGTTTGCTACTGATGATTTGCTAATGCAGTATAAAACTTTTATATTGTCTTCTATGACCGAGCTTTGCTGAAAGTTATGCTAATGACTGTTCGGAACTGGGACGCGCAAATGAACCAAATGACTACGTAGCTCAGAGAGACAAATTATTTTTAATTTCGTAGTTTGGAAACTTCGAGGTAAAACCCTCAAATAAATTAAAAACGTTAATGTATAAATATAAAAAAGCCAATTCCAACAGAGGTGGATCATCCGCATTTCACCTTGATCTTAAGGGAACTTAAGTCCCAAGATGTGGCCTATATATTAGTCGTGATATGTACATGTTACTGACGATGTTTATACGTGATTTCTTTGTGGATGAAAAAGTTAAACTTAAAACAAGTGACATACTATCAACAAAGATTCACGTTGCAGATGCGTTGCCACTCCCAAGAACTTAGATGGAATGCTAACGTTAACTGTAATCGGATACTCGAGTCCTTACATACACCATACGAAACAGTAGAGTTATACTGCTATTTCAGGCCGGTATTCTGTGACGGCGTGGTCCTACCTGCGTGAAGCCGATTCATTCAAATTGTTATTATAATTAGAAATTTATGTTATGTAAGCTCATCAAGTAAGTAAGTATAACATGAGTCCAGGATGTACAGCAAATTTTAACGGAATTAGAGAGATGTCCCCCATATTTCATTTAACATATGTAATGTAGCTCAATATCATTTTATTCAGATTATTATAAAAAAGTTAGTATTTTGTTTGTTGACGCATGTGTTATGTGTGTTTATAACTACGATAACTCTCGATATACTTAATTAACGGACCCCATTTTTATTACTATGAAAATTTAATACAATCCTTATAATTTTCTTATATATATATATATGTATAAATAATTATATAGAATTGGAGCGAGAACGTTAGAGTATCATGTTTCGATCGAAGTTGCTCCAATGACGTAGGTCACGTTCCAATGTCGTACGAGGTCAAGAAAATATTTAAGTTGACTAACTTAGTTTAATAAATAGATCATTTTGAATAGGCGTGTCTATTTGTCACAATTCACAAAGCTCTTCTTTATAAATAAATAAAAAAATATATTAGTCCAAATAAATGCAACTTAACTAAAACTTAATTATGTGATGTGTGATTTATTCCACAAGTATTATTTTATTTAGCAAAAAATCTAATTACTTTTTTTAATAATTTATTTTTTATACTATATTACTAATAAATTTATCCTAAGTAATTAATGGGATTACAAAAACACTGTATTGTGATTAGTTAATTGAAGTATTAACAACAAGAGGCAATAACAATCATTTGTCTTGACTGCGATCTTGATTGACGTTCTAATTATGTGAGTCGTACCATTACAACACAATACTTGGAACTTGTGTTTAAAACGATTACTTTATTTTTGTGTATTTGTTTTCTTACGGTGTCTAAAGACTTCGCTAACCGTATAAGTTTTTTCTATATATAATGTTATAGAAAAAACATTACATTTTTCCATCCTTATTATAAAATTTAACGGTATTTTAATGGTGGGATAGTTAAAATCATAAATAAAAAGAAATTAGCATGACTAAGCTACATTGATAATATTGAAGGAGTTGCCATGGGTAAAATATATTTATATTTTAAACAATTTACACATTAAATCTTCTTAAAAAAACATTATACTGGAAAAAACTATCAAAATATGTAACATATTTAATTAATGGATTTTAAAATGAACATAAAATATTATATCTAAACAAAAATCTATTTTATACTTTTAAATCCGTAGAATAAATCATTATATGGATGAATAAAATTAAACTAAAATTCTTATCTTATTTTTAAATATATATCTAATATCCCCATGAACAATATTGATTTTAATTTGTTTATAATAAAAGGGATATATAGTCTGTTATTTAAACTTAATTTCATTACTGTCCTTGAACTTCGTTTAGTAGGCCGTGCAATGTATGGAGAGTGGCCCATGTTATACTAGGTAAAAGAATAGAACATAGCTTTCACAAGTGTAACCAGAATACCAATTATGTTACGCTGCCTTAAATTACTGACTAAAATTTTTGTGTAATTTTTTTCAATATTAAATGAAGGCAAATAGCGAACAGATTTTATATTAAAATCATATTCATATATATCAATGGAATGTATCAATGGATCAATATATTGCGACCATGTTTACATCATATCAAATTATTATACCATTTGCGATAAGGTCGGAGAAAGGATCTAATGGAGAGTCAGCGATTAAGGAAGTCTTACAATAAAGTTGATAATGATGTTTTATCGATTCTGCTTTCTAATTTTTACCAGATGACTTCAACTGCGCAGGATATATTATAGTGCGTTGGGTAACCACTCGTCGTCTCCAAATTTATACAATAAGATTGTAGGGGACATCCAGATTCCAAAAACAGCTATTTCTGGGCTAGGATTCCACCCCGAGTCCTGTGGCGTAGCGATCACAGTACCATGCTACTGGTCATTGTGCTACGCTCGCAGTTATGATATTTGTTCACTAATACCTCTTTTATATAATAGTAAAATATGAGGGCATATTTTAAAATATATATGCCGCAACAAGGCCTTCACTTTTGCACTTTTGTGTTTTTTTCGGATAATGCACACTGTTAGCCCGAGGGTTTTTTCATCTTCACCGGGATGAAAGGTGGCCTTGACCCTTATTTATGGGTAACCATCACAAAGGCTCCCGAGAGGCCTCGGCTTGTACCCTGCGCGTGAAATCAACCGACTAGAGGGTACCCGAGAGGGCACGGCTCGATCAGGTGTTTCTAACAGATTAACTAAATTAATATAATTATTATTAACGACATTTACCATCACTTTAGAATGCGTTGCCGCTGGAGAAGAAGTGGCGCTAGAAACTCCAGTGACACTCCTATCTATGTAATCCGATGAAACCTGATATATGGCGGTATCGAGACTAACTTTGTTTGGGACGCCCTCGCCGTCGACGGGGCCGGTATGATGGTGCAGTGTTGTTGTGTAGTGTTTTTTGGAGGCTAAAATTTATATCTAAAAACTTTCTGCAGAGTTGTAAGAATTAGATGAGAATAGATTTAAACACAATAACTAACGGGCTCAACGTTTTTACTCAATTAAACAACTTCTAAAAAAATCGAAAACTGAATAATTCACCAATTTTATTATTGCTACCAGCAAAAACATGTAGGGCATGTGATCATTATTAATAAGACATTCTGACAAGACATTGTGCCATGTCTCGATGGATAAATTATTGTTATTTTTGCATCCAAATCGTATCACCATTTTCAATTGACAACTGCCGAACATTATTAAGATTCGAATAATAAGTCATCGTCCGAGTCCATATAAAATACCGCTCAAGTACGAATAATAAATACGTATGCAAAATTGTGATTGAATTATTATATTTTTAATTATATTATATATATTTAAAAAAATAAACGTATAAAGGACATGGCCCATTTTCGGCCCTCTTACTCATGCTCTCAGGGACATTAATGAAATATCTATAGAAAAAAACATTACATTTTTCCATCCTTATTATAAAATTTAACGGTATTTTAATGGTGGGATAGTTAAAATCATAAATAAAAAGAAATTAGCATGACTAAGCTACATTGATAATATTGAAGGAGTTGCCATGGGTAAAATATATTTATATTTTAAACAATTTACACATTAAATCTTCTTAAAAAAACATTATACTGGAAAAAACTATCAAAATATGTAACATATTTAATTAATGGATTTTAAAATGAACATAAAATATTATATCTAAACAAAAATCTATTTTATACTTTTAAATCCGTAGAATAAATCATTATATGGATGAATAAAATTAAACTAAAATTCTTATCTTATTTTTAAATATATATCTAATATCCCCATGAACAATATTGATTTTAATTTGTTTATAATAAAAGGGATATATAGTCTGTTATTTAAACTTAATTTCATTACTGTCCTTGAACTTCGTTTAGTAGGCCGTGCAATGTATGGAGAGTGGCCCATGTTATACTAGGTAAAAGAATAGAACATAGCTTTCACAAGTGTAACCAGAATACCAATTATGTTACGCTGCCTTAAATTACTGACTAAAATTTTTGTGTAATTTTTTTTCAATATTAAATGAAGGCAAATAGCGAACAGATTTTATATTAAAATCATATTCATATATATCAATGGAATGTATCAATGGATCAATATATTGCGACCATGTTTACATCATATCAAATTATTATACCATTTGCGATAAGGTCGGAGAAAGGATCTAATGGAGAGTCAGCGATTAAGGAAGTCTTACAATAAAGTTGATAATGATGTTTTATCGATTCTGCTTTCTAATTTTTACCAGATGACTTCAACTGCGCAGGATATATTATAGTGCGTTGGGTAACCACTCGTCGTCTCCAAATTTATACAATAAGATTGTAGGGGACATCCAGATTCCAAAAACAGCTATTTCTGGGCTAGGATTCCACCCCGAGTCCTGTGGCGTAGCGATCACAGTACCATGCTACTGGTCATTGTGCTACGCTCGCAGTTATGATATTTGTTCACTAATACCTCTTTTATATAATAGTAAAATATGAGGGGCATATTTTAAAATATACATATTTATAGTTTAAACGTAACATTTTATACCTGCTCTATTTTTTATAATGTACCTTTACAGCGACGACATATTTGTATAGACATTGAATTAATAAAATTGAACGAGCCATTAGGAGGAGTTCAATGTACTAAAAGGCTCTTTATTGCTCTATTTGTGGACTTACTTCTCACTGAATGTCCATAAACTTTACGCAAATGTAAGCAATCAAGCCGGAAACTACTCGGTTCGGTATATAATTGTATTTTCTTGCGTACTTTCGTTAATATTGCAACTGTAGTTTTTTCTCGTTTCAAGCACAACATTACAACTTTATTCTTCTTGTTAAACATTAACAAGTAACAATTACGTCGTAACGTTTGCCTTATTAGAAAAAAGATTATCTTCCCAAAATTTATTATAGACGGCTGAGCGTAACTAATTCCGGGTTTGGTTAACAGTATAAAATTGAATAATCTTGAATAATCCATGCAGTTGAACACCAGTTCATATAAAACTACATACCGTATGATAGTATTTTACATAAATAAATGGATGCAAACCTCATACCACGGTATCTTATTTTTAAATATATATCTAATATCCCCATGAACAATATTGATTTTAATTTGTTTATAATAAAAGGGATATATAGTCTGTTATTTAAACTTAATTTCATTACTGTCCTTGAACTTCGTTTAGTAGGCCGTGCAATGTATGGAGAGTGGCCCATGTTATACTAGGTAAAAGAATAGAACATAGCTTTCACAAGTGTAACCAGAATACCAATTATGTTACGCTGCCTTAAATTACTGACTAAAATTTTTGTGTAATTTTTTTCAATATTAAATGAAGGCAAATGTGAACAGATTTTATATTAAAATCATATTCATATATATCAATGGAATGTATCAATGGATCAATATATTGCGACCATGTTTACATCATATCAAATTATTATACCATTTGCGATAAGGTCGGAGAAAGGATCTAATGGAGAGTCAGCGATTAAGGAAGTCTTACAATAAAGTTGATAATGATGTTTTATCGATTCTGCTTTCTAATTTTTACCAGATGACTTCAACTGCGCAGGATATATTATAGTGCGTTGGGTAACCACTCGTCGTCTCCAAATTTATACAATAAGATTGTAGGGGACATCCAGATTCCAAAAACAGCTATTTCTGGGCTAGGATTCCACCCCGAGTCCTGTGGCGTAGCGATCACAGTACCATGCTACTGGTCATTGTGCTACGCTCGCAGTTATGATATTTGTTCACTAATACCTCTTTTATATAATAGTAAAATATGAGGGGCATATTTTAAAATATACATATTTATAGTTTAAACGTAACATTTTATACCTGCTCTATTTTTTATAATGTACCTTTACAGCGACGACATATTTGTATAGACATTGAATTAATAAAATTGAACGAGCCATTAGGAGGAGTTCAATGTACTAAAAGGCTCTTTATTGCTCTATTTGTGGACTTACTTCTCACTGAATGTCCATAAACTTTACGCAAATGTAAGCAATCAAGCCGGAAACTACTCGGTTCGGTATATAATTGTATTTTCTTGCGTACTTTCGTTAATATTGCAACTGTAGTTTTTTCTCGTTTCAAGCACAACATTACAACTTTATTCTTCTTGTTAAACATTAACAAGTAAGAATTACGTCCTAACGTTTGCCTTATTAGAAAAAAGATTATCTTCCCAAAATTTATTATAGACGGCTGAGCGTAACTAATTCCGGGTTTGGTTAACAGTATAAAATTGAATAATCTTAAATAATCCATGCAGTTGAACACCTGTTCATATAAAACTACATACCGTATGATAGTATTTTACATAAATAAATGGATGCAAACCTCATACCACGGTATCTTATTTTATTCATAGGATCGTTATGTATAATATGTAGCGGTGATAGCTTGTATCGCAATTGCGGTCAAGCAGTTGTGAGTTCGGGATGGCTTGTACAAAATTAATGAGATACCAGTTTTCGGATCACACGCTAACAATAGTATGAAAATTGCTTAATTTTATAAAACTAATAGGTAACAAAAAAGCACACAAAAAAAATTACTTTTGCATTTTAAGTAAATAGAAAATACAAATACATTTTGACGCTTGACACTTATTTGATTCGTGGGAAAACACCCATCCTCACGAACAATACAGAATGCCACAATGCTTATAACCCATCGGCAGCACCGTGTCGGAGAAGATCTCTCTAGTTCTCCACTCCGGGCAAGGAGTGCTGTAACACAAGAGTGCCTTCTAACAATACCCCTCGCTATCAAACGGCCCATAGACTCCTCCAATTCTGCCACCAATAGACCATAGAGACCAGGAAAGGGGGAAATTCGCCACAACTTCCTCTCGGCTTCCTATGGCAAATCAGATCTATAACTTCACCGCCGATCAAAATTCGGCCAGCGTTGATAGTGGGAGCGGCAACGTAATCATTTATCACATGTCACTCTTCTACCCCGTGACAAAACACGCGTCTTCCTTGTGTCGCAGACAAGAATCCAAACAACAAACCATTCAGGTGGTAACTATTTGACCCTTGTATTGATAGCGATATCCTCCTGACTTTTACCAAAAGCCATCCCTTTTTATAATATTAGGGGAGACAAAGGAGCGCACAGTTCACCTCACGCTAAATGAACTTAGGTGAAATATCTCGTTACCTGTAATTTGATTAGTCACCATCGAAACAGCGTTATGCTGCGGTATAACGCGAGAACGCGATTTAAGTCTGGTCAAGTAAATCCAATAGTGTTGCGACTATTATAAAACTACTATGATGAATCATGCCGATCTGAATACCTGGTCATCAAAGATTCGAGCCACCCTCCGTTGAATGTAGTGCAACATAAGAAGCTGGTAATGGGGTGCCCCGGCCCAAAGATGAGAACAGTATTCCATGTGAGGCCGAAATTGACATATCTTTTTTGTTTGTAAACCGATTTAAATGAAATAAACACTATTAAAACAAAATAATGTCGGTCAGCTTATCCCAATATTTCACTGGAAACACATTTATAAATGGTTCATCAATAATGAAGATTAACATTTACAAATGCACAGACAAATTGACAAAAAGTCTATTTACAATTTTATCATATGTATAGCATACATAGATCGTAACAGCGAGTCGAGGTGGCATTGGGCTCGCCTTATAACTGGCAGAACTGATAACTGAAGGGAAAGAAAAGTTGTTGAAGAACAACTGAAATGATGATGTTAATAGATGCATACATGGTGTTTTAATAGTTAATTTCTGTTTAAAAAAGTGCACTTAAAATTATCACACGATACCATTTACCAGCAAAAACATCAAAATGTTATAAGATAAATATTGTATAAGTTATAAGAACAAATAGTTTAAAAATGTGTTAAAGCTTTAAACTGGTTTTTATAAAACGGTGGTCAAGCAAAATTTTCCATAAAGTAATTGTATACTTTTCCTCATAACAATAAGATTGTTGCTAACGACAAACTTTTGAAACACAGTACTTAACACAAATACTGGCCTGTAAAAACTTTTATTTTTTTTGCGTCATTTCACATATTGTTTCGTGTTCATTATCAAATTACAATATGGAATGGGGATTAAAGAAAATAGGATTGCAGTGATCTCCTTGCACAAAGTGAGTATGGAGCCGTCGGTCATATTCCAGACACTTCAAAAGCTTAGTATCAGCCGTATGTCCGTATATCGTACTATCAACAGATACAAAAACACTTCCTCTGTCGAAGACCAGAAAAAATCGGGACGGCCGCGTGCGGTTAGAACTACAAATGCTGTTAATGCTGTTAAAGCCAGAATTCGCTGAAACCCCATTTGGAAGCAAAAAATCTTATCGCGAGAAATGAAGATTCCCGCTAGGACTCTGTCGTGTATTATAAAACAAGACCTGAAGCTCGGTGCTTATCGTCGATGTACAGGATATGCACCAAATCAATCTTTACAATTAAAGAAAGTGGATCGATCAAAACGCCTTCTGTCGCGATACGTAGGTGAAAGGCACACAAATATCCTCTTCACCGATGAAAAAATTTTCACGAATGAAGAACGCTACAATAAGCAAAACGATAAAGTGTACGCTCACAGTTCTAAAGAAGCTGCTCAAGTGGTCGGAAAGGTACAACGTGTTCATCATCCTGTGTCAGTGATGGTTTGGTGGGGCGTGATTTATCAAGGAGTCATAAAACTACATTTTTGTGATAAAGAAGTGAAAACTTCAGTCAAATGATTCAAGACTGTATCAAGATACAGTCTTGAATCATGTTGTGAAACCTCTCAGCAATACACTTTTTAAAAATATACCGTGGACTTTCCTGCAGGACTCTGCACCTGGTCACAAGGTACGAACTACCCAAGCCTGGCTTGAAAACAACGTTCCGGACTTTAAACTAAATTAAAGTCTACTTTACTGTGAATGAAAGTTAGTTATTGATTTAAATTTTTACTCCTTTCTTCGTAAAATTATATTTCTTTTTATTTCTTCTCATTTATCAATTATTATATTAGTATTAACCCGATTTGTAATTTGTATACAAATTTCCTAGCCCGCACTTATTATTAAAAATATGTATGATCTTTTAAAATTGATTTGTTTTCTTTAAAAAATATTAAATTTCAGATATTTAAATAAGGGTCTATTATATTACATTTTAATACATAAACGATTTTTAACACATATCACTGTATAGAGTACTTACTAGTAACAACGATTTAATATATAACATATCGTTATAATTAGTAATTTAAACCAAGAGCATTTTATGCAAAGTATATTAACTTGAGCATGTTACTTAAGTAAGCATATCACCTCAGAGGTTAATTACGGTAATTAATTGGGGAAAAAGCACGTGTCTAAACCTCTCTCACATACTAATTAAAAGCGCAACATTTTAACTCACTCACTCTGTCCTAATTTTATACCGTAAAATGTACGTCGGAAGTTTCGTCCTATTTTGTTGCACGGACAACATAGCCCAGTATTATATTTGAGGTAATGATTTTGGTACTTTCCAATAACGTTATACGTTTATTAAATGTCCGTTTTACTGATTAGTACTATGGTGACATATTTTTATAGACGATGGGGATATAATTTGCTTGGCGTAGTGGTAACAGTACCTGGCGGCTGCATTGGGGGTCCTGTGTTCAATTTTCTGCAGAACTCTTCCATTAAAAACTAGCATAAGAGTTTTTCTTCTTTTTTTTAAGGATTGATGGCCACTGTTAGCCCGAGGGCTTTTACAGTTTCACTGGGTTGAGAGGTGACCGAGCGCTTATGGCGCTCAGTCGAGACCTCTATTAGTGGGTAACCAGCACAAGGGTTCCCAAGGACGCGAGAACAACGGCGCACCGGTGGCCTTGCACATGAAGTGATTTTGAATTACCTGACGTCGGTGAATGAGACGCGGTGAAGCATACAGAAAGATGCTTGCGTATGTCATAATGGTTCGGATGCACGTTTTGTATAGTGTAATTTTATTACTTAGGGACATTTTGCTATTTTCATAGCATTCGAGTATATATGTATAATAATATGAAAATTTACTGTCTACTCCGCAGTTCGTAGGCGTATTGCGTTCCATTTTTCTCTTAACGTCATAACCACCCTTTCGCCATAGACATTCCTCGCATTTAGTCGAAGCGTCATGGCTACGGCGTTTTTAATGCGTATGGCGAAAGATTTGAACAATTTGCCTTCTTATTTCCACTCGAATCCAATACGGGAGTCTTCAAGAGAAGAATGAATGAGCTCTAACTAAATTAATTTTAGCATATTTGATTGCATCACCACATAAAACCAGGTGGGATTGTTGTTAAACACTGGCTTAAAAAATATTTTTATTCACGTAGAAGTCTGTTTGAAGTACTTTGATTTATCACTTCTGACCCGAAATAATAGACCAAAATAAAGTTTCTTTTTGTGAAAAGGTACATATTGCTGGTATAAGTTTGAGATTACCTCAATTTTTCAAAGCTATGAACCTTTATTATGCTCATGAATTATCTTATGATGAAAGTCGAATAAATAAATATTATTTGTATTTTAAAAAGGGATGTTTCAATAGTTCGCTAAATGCTCTAGGACTTATTTTAGGAACCATTGGAAGCCTGATATTGTTAATTATTCGAATTTTACCGGGATCTTGTTTTAATAGTTGATAACATTGTTATAAATTTAAATGAATAAAATACCCATCTGGGTAGTATTATCTAATACTTTCTAAATATCAAAGGCTAAGGAAATTCGTCACATTTTATCTACGATAGTCAATTAGTACCACAGTTTTTCTCACCTGAAATATCAAATTTCTTTGGTATACAAAGACGTAGGTTGGAACCTCTGATATTCGTCAAATTCGTCCCCTTTTCGTCTTTTTATATAGTTTGCGTTTTCAGCAACTTGTATGGCTTAATATAAATTTACATCTTTAAGATGTAAATATTGTTTATATATTTACATCACAACTTAACTTATTGCTTTGAATATAACACAAAACTTAGGTATATTTTTGAAAAATATTTATCATCGATATTTCCCTCTTCAGTGTTCAAATGGTTTATATGAAATAATTTAAACAATTTTAAATATTTAAAATTAATTTTAAAATTTGTATTGCATATAACCTTAACCTAACTTTGATACTATACATTTTTGGTAGAAGCTATAAATAATAGAACTGTTTACACTCTCCAAGATCACAACACAAACACACTGTAACGTAGAGTATATTTGTTAATATTTTTCTATCATCAATCGATAAATTTGAATGAACCAATCTAAAGCGTATCCAATATCTTGAATATATATTCTCTTAATATTTTCTTAATATGGAATGGAACATTTTGTGGGTTTGGCGGATAGTGAGGTGCCGGTGTCACCCGACCAATTTGATGAAAGGAATTTATATTATCACATAAACTGTTTATTATGTTAAGAACTAAAATTTTGTCTTAAAAACCATAAACAAGATTGCAGGTGTGTAATTAATTGTCTAGTTACACACCTGCAATATTTTAGATTTTCAGACATCCGGAAGTGGGTGAATATTTAATTGAATGGTTCCATTACCCTCCCTTTAGATAGCGATCCGAGTCGAGGTTTCCTACCTCCTTATGAGGGGTCGTCGGATCGAATTATCGCCCCCCTCTGTCGTCATCAAAGTTCTTCGTCCACAGGGGTCGGAGTGCAGCGGTGGTGCAGCAGCAGTTTCTACGCCAGCTTCGCAGCATCGTCGATTTATCCCTACTCAACGGGCCACCCGCTCGCTAGTCTAATTAGATAAAGTTGTAAATGTCTCTGGACCAACAGCAATACTCACACAAAAAACAAAAAAAAGTTTCCATTACATTCATACATACAAGTCAAGCCCTTAAAATATTGTTAAAAAAGTCATTTGATGGATAAGTATTGAATTATCTTTATTAGTAACATCTTTATTTAGTAGCACTCGGTAAATATACCATTGCTCTAACTTGATGCTTTTGTCATTAGTCAAGATTTTGGGAAGCAAGGAATTTTCTCCATTGTTGAATTGCTGTTTCTTTACAGCCATACAAATCGTAAAAAGGTTCTCAAATTATAAAAATAATAGATTTATTCATATACCGTCATTTCATTTAGTGATTTTATTTTATTTTTAATTGACTTTTATCTATTTCTATGCAATTTGCGTATCGATACGTTTTAGAACATGCGATATACTAACTTACAAGATCGTTTATGCTGAAGACTTAGGTCTAGCTTAAATCTTTAGTTATTTATTTAAGATTCAAATGTAAGCACCTTAAGGCCTTTTGGGCCTAAATATTAACAATATATAATATAAACATAGAAAGAAGTATGATGAATATATATATATATATATATATATATATATATATAATAAGAATAAATATGTATATATATATATATATATATATATATATATATATATATATATATATATATATATTCATCTACTGTCTATATGTATAATAAAATCTTAAACAGACTTTTCGTACATTTGAATGTCCTTACTACAAACTATGATTTTACGTGACTAAGCGAGTGCAGCTAAAATGTTTCGCTCTTTAGTGTTTTAATTATTCTTTAATGCATGCGCATTCAACTTTTGAATACATGAGGCGTATATACTCGTAAAACCAGCAACCTCATTTATAAATGATAGAAAGGCAAGAAACAGGACCATTTCAAAGGTAACTTAGAATATTATAAGAATACAATATGGTGCAAAAATTTTCTGATTTTTAGATTTGACGTATCAAATAATATCATAAGTTAATTGTAGTGCGATCGATTTACTTGCAATTTTTGATTAATTATCAATTACTTTATTACAAAGACAATCTAATTATATAGTATATGATGGAATACCTCTCTACTAGTAATGGTCTCCAGGTTCTTATACTCACCATAAGGAGAACACTACAATGATATACTGCCATTTCACATTGGAATTCTGTGAGGGCGTCATCCTTATTCGGTCGAGCCGATGCATGTATGATTCTCTTTTCACTGCTAAGACATGGACATGATCAAAATCGACAGATAGTTCATCATCATTATCATGGCTCGTGTCCCTTACTGCATTGTAAGGCCGGCAAAGCATCTGCGACTCCTCTGGTGCTATGACTGTTCATGAGCAGCGGTGATCACTTGACATCGCGTGAGCTGCTTGCTCTTTGGCCACCTATTGTGTAAAAAATTCTGAAACTGCCACCAATTTTATTATATATGCATTACTTCGAGTGAGTGGCTCTGTAATCTCCCAAATACTCTGACAATATACATGCTACGCAGTTGATCTTTTATCGTGTTCGTTATAAAATTTTACAAGTACATCGTATTGAATACTTTAAACAAATAATGAGTTGTCTGTTATACCTTATCCTTAGTGGAGACTAACCTTGTTATGTATTTGTTATGGGCTGTTCGCAAATATTGTAACAAGATACTCAAAAGTTTTGAAAATATATATGGCTTATAATATAAAATTTTGCCAAAGTATATTTTGGTTAAAACTCTAGAACATTCGAGAAGGTAGCAAGTAAGTACAAAAAAAGATAAATATGCTCCTAAATTAAACAAAAAAAAAGCTCTTATACTATTTTATATCTGAACAGAATTTAAATTTGTATAGGAAAATTTGCTTTAATAGTGTCTAATAAAAATTAAAAAAAAAATTGTAGGGTAGCGTTGAAAGGCGAAAATAATAAGAATTTTAAAATTACCCCATCTCTTTCTTGATTTCTAGTGAGAAATAATCAAGGAGTAAATAATCAATTGAAGACAATTAATATTTCAAGTATATCATCAAACAGCGGTTGAAGATAGTATGCTATCGTATATATATATATATATATATATATCGTACGTATATCGTCGTACGTATATAACATATATACATATATATATATATATATATATATATATATATATATATATATATATATATAGTATTGATGATATAATGTAAAATAAATAGTCGTATCCTTTTAAATATTGGCGGCTTTTGATATTTATATTAATAAATTAAATATTATTATCAAAAGCTTGGATAAGGATGCTTTCTGTTTTAGAGGAAGCTCACTTAGCAGTTGCACTTTAGGTATCCCCTTAATATTTTTTTGTTCCACTTTAAGTTCGGAAACGATCCGCACGAAATTTTATGATCTACTGAGTTTATGGTTGTTGAGCGATTACATATAATAAAATAAATCTGTGCAGTTTCGGTACTGGATACATAATGTGATAACTAGCTTTCGTTTGGAATTTAAAGCTCTGATATTTCAAGCTTCTTTTGAAATCATTTCGTTTGTGACAATAAAACTAAGGAGACACACCTGGCAAGTTTATACTCAGCCACGTTTGCAATTTAAAGTCTCTATTGCTTAGCTTACATTATACGATTAATCTTAATATTTTTAATTAAATCACAGTAGACTATTTATCTCATTTTAAATAACCGTAATCCCATCGATATTTGCAGGAAATATTGTACAGAGCATGCAACTAGTTTCTTCTGTCTAGTTATTCAGCAATCGAATTATCAGTTTCCTTCACTTACTATACGAAATTGAAGCACTATTTTTTAAGATGTATTTACAAACAATCTATTATTTAAAAAGAAATAACTATTATCAAAAAAAAAATTTGGCAACTATGTTGAGAATTAACTGCGAGAACATTAATCAATGTAAGAAAGGTTGCAAAAGATAGAAGGCAGAAGATTGCTTCAATATACAATATTTCATACTACCCTCACTTAAGTTTTTAGAGAATATGCAATATACATTGTAAAATATTATAGATAATATAAATAAAAAACGAGTACACAGTTCCCACGATGGTAAGTGATTCCAGCGGCCCATGACATCTACATTCATCTTTGATAAGGAATCATAATGCAGATGCGTTGTCACCCTTGAGGATTGAGATGAAATCCCTCGTCACTAGTAATAAATGTCTCCAGAACCCTACACTCACCAGACAAAATACAGCAGCATTATGCTGGTATTTTACGCTGGTATTCTGTGAGGGCAAGTTACCTACCCCGTTCGAGCAGACCCATTCATTCTGCAGCTAGAAACAAACTGCAGTGTAGCTACCACATTTTTTTACATTATCTCGGTATTTAATGTTCGGCACATTAAAGAAAATAGCCATACGGAAATCTTGACTCTTTTTTTCTAATAATCGTTTTATGTCATTAGTACTCTCTATTTTATATACAAAGGCCTTCATACGGACTGTACTACGTATAGCAAAGCACGTGTTTACTATCGCCTGTGCGTCTTTATACCGACATTGAGTAAATATTGATATCTTTTGGGGTTTATAACACAACACTTCACGTTTATACAAAGATAAGTGTGGCGTTTACATTAAATAACCATCAATAATTGCATCAACTTTATGACATCTGCTTTTTATAAGAATTGATAATTACATCGTTTCTAATATCTAGTTTACTACATTTACAGATACCAATAATATCGGCGGTGGTATTTGGAGCAGTGATGATGGTTTTATATAAACACATATTCTGTTTTTAACGTTAAATGTTGACAGATTATGTTGCACCCAATTGTATACCTGCTTCTATTTCGACTTGACCTAAAAAATGAAAGTGCAGCGTGCACTTCAAGAGGAACCATTTATACTTCTTTCTTTTTATTTGAGTATCGTCGGCATTACAGATTGTTTCTTTATCAGTAACACCATGTGGTTAATATACATACATTAAATAATTCAGAGTTTAATGATGTATTTGCGGTTTACCTAACGATTTTACTATTTGGTTTGTATCTCCATTCCTTAGTAGCATCGACTAGTCTTTCTACTCTTATCTAATTAAGTGTACAATTCTTTTATAAGATAATTTAAGACTATTATTATACCAAGTCGTTATCTGTTATACCAGGGCATTTTTTTGTGTTAAAAAATATATGCACTTGACTTACTTCTTATCTGATGTTCACAAACTTTGAACAAATGTAAATAATCAAGCCGAAAAGCACTCGGTTCCTGTACAGGATGTCTTAGAGCGGTCCAATTTCATGTTATCAAATTGAACGTGACCCAAATAAGGTACGGTGTAAGAGGGAAACGTGGCTTGCTGAATAAGTCCAGTCCTTATATTTTAAGAAGCCGTCATGCCACACACGGATAGAAAAGTATACCATGTACACCTATTTCGAAATAATTCAACACTCATCGAACACGGATGAGTGTTGAATTATTTCGAGTTGGTTATTCCAAATCAGTTTACGACAGCCCCCTCTTGCTGAAAGCTGTATAAGAAAATTATACAGCTTTCTTTTCCAAGTGGACAGCGATTTAGAGACGCTTTGCCTGCGACATGAAATGGAACTAAGTTTTAAAGAAAGTGCCTATATACTTATATGTGTGAAAAGATTATGTTGCTTCATAACACTAAATTTTACAGTATGGGATCAATAAGAAAGCAGCTTTTGTGTACGCTTACAAGCTTCAACACGAATTTACTAACAGACATGAAAGCTTTTATATAAACTCATAACTAATCCCAAAATGTTGAGTAATTACTGTTCTAGAATGAACACATTATTTGGTTACTCATTAAATAAAAGCATTAGCTGGATTGACACATTGCGGTTAATTGGTGGGGTGGGTAAGGCCAAATTGTCCTCTAAAAATCTAGACGTGTTTAATAGTGCGAGACAGTATTTCATGTTGGCCCACTGTTTGGAACTTTACAAAGCGCAAGTTCGGCTTCACATGGAATACTGTTCTTATCTCTGGGCGAAGAGGTGTTGCATCTCTTTGTCATCTTGTCATTTGTCATGTTCGAATTAATTTCAGCCGCTGTGGTTAAACATAGTACATCACGACAGAATTTAAAATTTCATCCTCATCATATCGAAGGTTGACAATCCACTACTGTGTGCTTTACGCGAAATTTCCTGTCACGCACAACTACTTTGTGGAAGCCAGAGGTGTTTACAAACTGATACGACTTTGGTACCTTCAAGAAAAGAGCCTACTCCTTTCTCAATGGCGGGCAGAGTATTTACGACTCCTCTGGTGTTGCGGGTGTTCATGGGTGATGGTAATCACTTACCATTGGGTGAGGTACTAGCTCGTTTGCTCTATTCTATAAAAAATATTTTAAATGTATTCTGTGACCGCGTAAGTGGAAATGTATGGAACAATATGGAGCACACAGTTCATCTGATGGAACTCATTCTCTGCTTCCAAGTCTATGAAAATATCACTTCATAAAACGAATATATGTATGTAATGATATTATGAAGGACGAGCTACAGTAGTAACACTGCAGTTTGTTTCTAATTGCAGAATGAATGGGTCAACTTGACCGGGGTAGGACCACGCCGTCACATATTTCTGGCGTAAAATAGCAGCATTATGCTGCTGTGTTTCGTCTGATAAATGTAAGGGATCAGCGGATCTTTATTACTGGTGACGAGGCGTTCCATATCAATCCAGGGTCACAACGCATCTGGATTATGATTCCTTATCGGAGATGGTTGTAGATGTTATGGGCCGCAGGAATCACTTGCATAAGTCTGAAACATTCGCCATTAATATCAAAGGATTTAAAATGCATTAGGTTACATGGGAACTGAAGTGAATGCATTTTATCTTAATCGGATACAGTCTTTTAACGTTAGTAAAGGGAATTAAAAGCTTGGTCAAGCGTTCCGGACCATATTAGACATAGATGAAAGGATTATTGTCAAAGGAAATTTAAATATTAAAGACAGTGACTAATTAAGATTAGTTTTTAATAAGCTATTATAAATATCAGTAGATTTTCTTATTTCATGATTATTATCATCATGACAATGTATTATGATTTAGCATATTCATGTAGCGAAAAATAAAAGAACAATTTTGCTTTCAGCACGATCATAAAATGTCTAATATGTAACCGTTGTTAAATTATCATCGTTTTAATTAAATATTTAATTAAAACATATATAAAATAATAGTAAATATATGTCACATTGTTTGTACACCTTATTTTTAGAAGCTATACATGTCTACGGAGAGCATAGTCTAGAACCGATTGGAAATCAGTTTCTTTTTTCATTTCAAGGTTTTCTATCGACGTTTTCACTGCCAAACGCGTGGTAAATTAGCACTTAAACTTTTACAAGTACATAGTTATATCTTCTTCAATATAATCTCATCAAATTAAAAAAAATAACATTTTAATTACCTGAATCTGTCTCTCTATGCATCAAAATTTTAATGTTATGATTATTTTTAACATAAGAATTTATACCAGCTTTATAAGTTAATATGATATAGTAATTTCTGAATGAGAAAACAAAATTCATTATTTTGTAGCGGTGTTCACGAGATTAGTCACAGGCACTGTCCTGTCACGTTTCGTTGAATGATGATTTCCGGGGGCTCTGGTCTCTATAAATATTCCCTTGGCTTTAGAATTTACCTAGAATTTCAGAGACCCTGGATGACAAGACTCAACATCCTTAAGCTCTTGAGAGAGATGTGCTCTTCTTTGTCGTAAATTTGAGGTCTAAGACGTTTAACGTTTGTTTTAAAATTTTGTCGTAAATAACAGCTGAATTTGAAATAGACTTGATTCAATTAGTTTTCTTAAACTTGGATTTCAATAAACATTCTATAACTATAGACAATAGTTAGAGAAGCAAAAGAACAACCCATAACATGCTCGACTGTCGATCTTCTTACTTCCTACTTATATTTATGAAATGTCCAGAAAATAAACATAACTACACATTTGACGTTTTATCATCGCGTATTGAGTCAAAACTCATGTGATTTTCCAATTATGAACTAAATTGTTTAGACAAATATATACTAATTAATATCTTCCCTTTATTCTAAGCAACATAAGTAAAAAGATGACACCAATATTGGTTGGGTTGGACTTTGAGTTCAGGGTACGAGGTTGTGTTGATATTTAATTTTTTTTTGTCTTGTTTCACAGTTTTTTGCCAAAGATTATTTTGCTATTTCAATTATATAGTTACAATATCACCTATATTCCTCGGGCTTTATGTTTACTACTAGCACTGAGATTAGGAACCACTACTAATACTACTACTACTACTAATAGTAGTGAAAGTGTGTGAATGAATAGAAATATTTCAAGGGTTGACAAGGTAAAATTTTCTTGGATACGTTCTCTCACTATAATGAGAAGGAAACCCAGTTGTTCTAATATTCTCATCGTTTCCGCCACATACTTTATCAATCAATCAATTTGGAATAATACTAATGATTTACAGTGAATTAGTTATCTAAATATACAATTAAAAGGCCTGGCGATCAAAGGATTTCCGTTCACCAATTCAAAACTGCAAAAAAAAGGAAACGTGAAATAGAAGCTTATTTGTGTCTCATTGTTCAGACAAAGACCTACTCATTTTTTGATTAATGACTTCTATATATAACTTTTATAGTTAATTTAAAACGTGAATTAATATTAGTAGTAGTTTTCTTTACAGAATTCTTAATCCCATAAATTTTCGTACCTCATGCTTTTTGTAGCTAATATATATGATGAAACTGAATTTATAGTAAACACGGTCACATCATCTCTTTTTTGGTCCAGTTGTAAATTATTAGAAGTATCAAACTCTTTCAAATATTGGGATGATCACCAATGTACAAACTCCTATCCAGTAAATACAATGATTCTGTGTACTTCTAGTTTGAATATCTAATCGCACATATCGTCTATTATATAAAAAGAACGCTATAATATTTCTTTTACAATTCACTTCAAGTCATATGAAAATATAGCCGAGGTTGTAAAATGCGTATAATTTATTTTTAATTTATTTTTTAATGAAATTATATTTTAATGCGTATTATATTTTTTTTCATTTGTTGAAGTAATACACTGTAACTTTAACAGAAAAATACAATTTAAATAACGGTCATTCTCATAACGTAAATTCCATTTCAGAATAAATTATTAAGGCACTCTGGCGTATGTCATTTTATGAAAGGGTCAAATTTACCACAGCGATTATGATACGGGTTTCATAAAATACATTAATCCTTATACGGATATTTTGGTATAAAATTGTGTTTTATATGAAAAATATATCGATAGAATACGCTAAATTGTAATGCATTTCACAAGCCAGTCTATGAATATATAAGAATTAAGGCAACATTAAGAAACTTTTACATTTTATAAGCCGTCACAAAAGTTGCAATTGTAATTGTTTACTAATGTACGACTATTTTTTAATGAAAAAAGAATATTTAGACCTGTGATAATATAGAAATAAATAAATGGATTAATTACAAAAACTATGTATCTGTCATTACGAAACCATATATTATATTTAAACCTTCATTAGGCAACATGGTATGTCTGTCATTTTAAGCAAAAAAAAGCTTAAGTAGCACGATAAACTTAAGGGCAAGTTATGTTAACGGGTTAAGTACTATACAAGATAATGACTGTAAAAGTGTTACTTTTTTAGAAATACTGTGTGTACAAATAGATAATTTTGTTTTTTGTTCTACCATATTCAAATATCATTCTGATTAGTTTCGTCGGAAAAAGTTGTGAAAGACAAGACATTTTTTTTAAAAAAAAAACCATAAACTATTTTATCAATTTGTTCCATTTGCGGTGAAAACAAAAATTCTTTTTTGTCTGTCATTCCACTCATCAACCTATCTTCCCCTTAGCTTTGTCGTATTGCTTACGGGGCACCCAGTATATATAAACTACGCATATATGACATATATAATAAATTTTAAAATTTATATGCATTATTTTATGCTGTAAAGATCTCATGGCTTCAACAGATGGTGAAATAACCATACCAGGTAAACGGTTCTGGTTCCACGATGATCAACGTGGTGATTATATTCCTTTTTCATCGGATAAACCACGTAATCCTATGCCTGTAGTCCTAAAGAAATTACCTAATACTTGTGAAAGAGTAAATCTATTAAAATTCATAATGGAGTTAACTTTTCATTAATACTCGAAAACACAAAGTTTATAATAACGAGCGTGATAACTATTTAAATACAAATTTCATAATAATATTATTGTAGACAAAGTATTGTTAAAACTGAAAACTATTTGAAGGCAAAACTTTATTGAAGCCGTGTCAAATTTAAATACTATAATAATATCATCTGAAAACTCGTTCTGACTCTAGCGTATAACCGCTTGAGAGATGTTTTTTTAACAGTAGTACTGTAGATTTAATGGGTTGCCTCGTCCTCGTAGAATACCGAGATATAGAGAGAGATACCGCTTGGTGAGATTAAGGATCCGGAAAACTCAGTTACTGAAAGGAGATATTCCATCTCAGTCCACAGGGGTGTCACACAACACGCACGTATCTTAAAAAATCTTAAAAAAAAAACATATTAATTTGCTCTATGAAATCCTGAGATGACTCGCACTGTTGGGTTGGGCCTATTTCTTCGAGGATATTGGTGGATGCTCCGGATTTGTAGACTTATAGGGAGCTATAATTCTAGCAAAGTTAAGGTTAATTAACAACCTATATATAAATCTTACAGCTGGGCATAGGCCACCTCTCTAGACAGTACTCCGGTATCACTCATGTGCTAGTGCATAGTGTGGTGTTCCACTGCAAATTAGTGGACTTCATATATTTTCCAAATATTATTTTAGATATGCAAGTTGCATGTCTAAGAAATAGATCCTCATAATATTTTCCTTCACTAGTAAATCATCTGGTAAATGAGGACTCAAAATTGCAATTAATATTTAATTTAATAATTTAATAATTTCTTTGGTACCTTGCTCACATATAGTAAATTAAAAGCTTAGACCCAGAGCTAAAACAGTTCTCGTTTTCGGTTTCCTATGCTGTAGCTATATGGCCAGGCAAATGCCACTTCAGCTCGCTCGAAGGCTTTTTGCTGTTGTCACCCGCGTTCTTATTGGGATGTCTACGTTATTATTCACGTAGATAAATAATGCAATTAGAACTCTCCACAGATCGTTGAATAATGCTTTTACGAGTACCATATGACCAGCTATGATGTATCCAACTTAATTAATTCTGGGTATAGTTGGCAACAAACTGCGAGTAAGACGAGAACTTCCTCACGTCTTAAACATTTTTAATTGTTTATCAGATGGACTTATAATAGTGAAATAATACAGAGGATTAGATTCTTCGGTGCTGGGGAGATGCGGAGGCGGCGGAGGTCCCGTTTGCAGGCGGTGCTTCAGCGTAATGAGCACAGGTATCCTTAACGCACATACATTCACATGCTTAACATTATGGCTTAGATTATGATACGTTGTTAAATATATTCTATTATATAACAACGTATCTTAATATTCATTAATCTATTTATACTATTACTTATATATAAATTCTTATACCAAGCTAATGCTTATATGTGGTTTCGATATGGAGTAATCATATGGCGAACCAGTACATGCATACTTACCATAATATGTAAGTACATACGACCTATGGAAGGGGCCGACTAAAATTCATGAAGTAACGCTATAGTCTATATATATGTAGGATTATATAGTTTCTAAACGAAGTGTGATCTTTGTCATTCGTTCTAGAGAGTGAGACGCAGTCTATGGACGGCATTAGGAAGGGAAGAACGATGATACGACAGTAATAATTGTAACGGGGTAGAAAAAATTATTAAAGGAGTTTTTAACGAAGGAAAGGTATTCGCATTGATAACTCCTACATGTTTTTTTTAGACATGCAGATTTCATCCCGATTATTGATGATGGCACCGGGGATCAAACACGTTTTACTCGCGTACCAATAAATAAAAGAGGGCGCTTAGATATTGAGCTACCACAATTTCTAACCTCCATCGTCCTCTGAAAATCATTAATTATAATTTAAGCTCATAAATAAAGTAAATAAAAAAAATTGCTAAATGCCGCAACCACAATCTTGCAGTTTTTGTTTATATTTTGCCTACATAATTATTATATCCAAATAACATACATATTTGACTAAGAAACAAAGAGCACGAGAATAGTCTCTATGCAAACTCAAATAAACTGGTAAGTTATAAATACGTCTATTAGGAAAATAATTTGAGATTTGCAAAAATTTTACACTCGGCGAGTAATCAAAGGAGGGACATGCTGCAGGCGCAGTTTGTCCATTTTTACTATGCCCCTATATCAAATGAAAGTTCAAACGCATTACATTATTCTCTCATCTTATTTCTTAGCAACATAGCATAACGTACAAACAATACAATAAAATAGTGTAATTTATTAAAGGATAACCTACATATTGTAATATTTACAAACGTTGATAAACTCATAGATTTTTAACCAAGTTTGAACAATTCGGTTCAAAACGTAGAATTTACGTTCGACAATTTACAACAATTTACGTTCCCAAGAAAAGATGATGTCAGATTGTGTAGTCCCAACGATCAAGCATGGTGGTGGCTCAATTATGGTCTGGGGTTGCTTATTCGTTTTAATTATTTTAATTATAATTATTTTAATCAAATCGCCAAGGAACTGGCGATGAGAAATGTGGAATGCTTTATGCGAAATTTGGAACAATATATCACAAGAGACCATTAACAAATTGATTGCCCGTATGCCCAGACTTATGAAAATATTCATAAAATGTAAAAGACGATTTTTTTATGAAAAATCAGTTTAGTTAACTATAGGTTTTTTTGCATGGACTGTTAATATTTCTTTACGCTTTTAAAGTATATTGTTTGTCAATCAATGTTCTATTAGATGATTAAACGGGTTAATTAAACATTTAATATTTTATTGGAGTTTTACTTTATTTTCCTACTTTAATTAAGGTGGTCTTAAACTTTTGGCCTGCATGTACATGTAAATATATGCCTAGATTAGCAAAAGTTCAATTAAACTAAATCACTAAATTATCAGTTAGGAATCTATAGCTGTTTCATATCGAAACATGGATTTCTAGGTATGAGAGATCATATTATTAAATATTTATTTCGAATGCCCAGTTTAATTGATAAAATTTTCTATAATAATTTAATGCTCTATAATTAGTACTGACATAATAAGGATATGAACATCTTTGTCTAGTTTATGTTAGATTCAATGTTGTCTAAATTATCATTACCACAAACGTTGTGCCAGATAGCATAATTACGTTACGAGATGCATTAGCAACTTGCTTTGTTAACACATCAAACACATAGCAGTAACTCCGTTGTATTAAGTGATAAGGCGATGGTTGAAATAATATTAGGTTTTAGATTTAATTTTAATTTACCTATATATAATTCCATGTATCATCATAATAAATAGATCATATAGTTAAGTTAGGTCCTTGTTCCTATTCTAAGCCTCATTCTAGGCTGACTGACCAAGGGGTCCTATACAACCACCCCGACGTCCGCATGTCCGAGCGAATCCATAGCCAATCCTGTAAACCCATGCCTGGTCCTGTACACCAATGCCAACTGGTAGGTGATGTGCGCGTCTCCTCTCAAACCCAGACGAGCTTTAAAGTAGTGCGTGGACAGTGAGTTAACGCGATTCCAGTAGGGCTACTACCAAGGCATAATACCTTCGGTGCATGACTGTGGTCCTGCTTCCACACCTTCCCCCAGATTTGGGCTTGGCGCCATCTTATGGGGGGCAGAGGTGAAGGTAAGCACTCGCGGCCATCTCCATGAGAATGACCAGTGGTAGCAACGAAGCCTCTTTCAATACTCATTATCATGACATCAACTTATTCTATAACTAGATTGTTATATTAGACAGAAACATTTTTTTACGTTTGTAATCAAATTTTTACTTTCCACCCAAATACTTATCCACGATAAAACTTTAATGGTTGTTCACATGAGATTAGTTCTACTAGAATCAATTTCAAATAAAGATATTGTATACTAATAACTCTTGGAAAATCATTAATGTAAATAAGGAACAAGAAGCCTAGGAAACTTGTGAGAGGTATATCAATAGAACCGTTAGTTAAATTTAACTGATTAAACATTGGGTAGGCTCATTATTTGTATAATAAAATATTATGAACAAATAATATAACTGGCTACAATTTCTGCTAAAGCTTTATGTTTTTTTCTGTTAAAGCTTATTACATGGTTATCGAGATATGAAATATCTGCAATGGAGTGGAAACCTGTCATTCATTTGAAAACCGTATATATATAATTCGCCTACCCGTAATAAATATTAGGTCCTTACATATGAGCTTAGGTTATTATATGAAAAAACTAAATAACTATTTAATAATATTTTAATGAAATTTTATATTTAATCAATTGAAGCCATTATTATTACTATTATTATCTATGCACTTTCGCCATTTCATAGGTAGTTCATTGATTCCATTGGTGAAAAAATTGGAATAAAACCGTACCGAGATTTCTTTTACAATAGCTTCCTACTATATACACATCATTAATCCTTCGATCTGTTTCTGTAGCGCTTGTGCAACGGTGGAACTCATATTCGTAAATAACGCGATATTTTAATTTTCCCATTTGGTTAACAGAAGTAAGTCAAAGAAAAAACAAATGGCGCGAAAACAAATGAATCACTTAATTTGAAACAGAGATACACAAGCCTAAATTTGAATTTGGAATTCCTAACCGAACTAGCGAACGAGAAAACGCTAATTTCATATGTATTTCATATAATATTATTAGTGTTGTCAATTAAAAGCACTATATGTTTTTTTGAAATTATAGATGATAGTATGAATATAAATATATATGGAATACCAGACGCATTTTCTGCACGTTTTTCCATTGCTTAATATCATCTTTATATTTAAATTTAAGTTTCAGAGTAGAAACTCTGAAGCTTTTAAGTGCGAAGCAAAGTTTTCCATTAAGAGTGAAAAAAGTACTTAGCCTTTGTGTTTTACCTCAAGCGTCTGTATATTCCCCAATCGTTCACCGATAAGTCTTTGTGGAGAGCGGTAATATCGCAAAAGTTTTATAGCCAATACTTTTAAGTGTAAATATACAAACTAAAATCCAAACTGACGCACAAAATAACAATGAATTCTGTGTTTTAAAAATTAAATTAAAGTATTTTTATCTTTTAATAATTTTAGAAATAAAAATACAGGTGGGTGACAATACACGAAGCTTTTGTTAAAATATAATACAAAAACTCAAGATGCAGACATTACAAAAATTTTTGCATCCATCCAGTAGTATACAAAATAAAATTAGTACTTTCGTATATTTAGCTAATGCACAGCTCTAAAAATATACCAAAACCCTTTTTTGATTT
This sequence comes from Teinopalpus imperialis, assembly GCA_029286865.1. NCBI lineage: Eukaryota > Metazoa > Arthropoda > Insecta > Lepidoptera > Papilionidae > Teinopalpus > Teinopalpus imperialis. The sequence goes on from JAGSMU010000006.1 coordinate 3,887,107, forward strand.
CGTTTTAAACCACTTTACACTATTTAAGTTTGAATTCATAAATAAATATTTATATTTAAATATACTGTTGTGTAAGAAATCTGTTGCTCAGATATATTTTTCTATAAAATTCGTCTTAAACTCTAAAATAAGGAAACATTCACTTTAAAGAAAATACAGACGAACAATCATTAATTAAATAACGCCATCCCATTTTTCAGCGAGTGCGGCTTGAAGTTCCGATGTCGTAGTTGGCGCAGGATTTTTAACACGAACTTTTCTTCTAAGCTAAGTCTCATAAATGCTCAATAGGATTTAAGTCCGGACTACGTGCTCGCCACTTCATGGACTCAGTTTCGAGTTCCTGTAGGTACCGCGGAACAGAAGCAGCAGTATGTACGTCCTGCAGTAGCGCAAAGTTTTCACCGATAAAGCATGCATAAGGATAATATTTTTTATTTAATAATAATAAATAAATTGTGAGCCGTGAATTCAGCTTTTTGCAGAGCATGTTGTCGAAAATATTCAATATTGCATTTATATATACATAAATATTTTGATATTATATATATATATATATATATATATATATATATATATATATATATATATATATATATATATATATATATATATATATATATATATATATATATATATATATATATATATATATATATATATATATATATATATATATATATATATATATATATATATATATATATATATATATATATATATATATATATATATATATATATATATATATATATATATATATATATATATATATATATATATATATATATATATATATATATATATATATATATATATATATATATATATATATATATATATATATATATATATATATATATATATATATATATATATATATATATATATATATATATATATATATATATATATATATATATATATATATATATATATATATATATATATATATATATATATATATATATATATATATATATATATATATATATATATATATATATATATATATATATATATATATATATATATATATATATATATATATATATATATATATATATATATATATATATATATATATATATATATATATATATATATATATATATATATATATATATATATATATATATATATATATATATATATATATATATATATATATATATATATATATATATATATATATATATATATATATATATATATATATATATATATATATATATATATATATATATATATATATATATATATATATATATATATATATATATATATATATATATATATATATATATATATATATATATATATATATATATATATATATATATATATATATATATATATATATATATATATATATATATATATATATATATATACTATGACAAAGCTACGAGTAAGAGTCACTCAGCGAGCTATGGAGCTATGCTCAATGTTTCTCTGCGTGATACGAAACGTAAATATACGGAGGGAAATGAGGGTGACCAAAATGTCTCAAAAGATTGTAGGACGACCCCCACTAGATGAAGCAACGACAAAATGCTGTGATGACATGATGATGATATCGACTGCTGTTTCTCTTCTGAACTGTTTTCCTTATTTCCTTATTTATGAATAATTTATTTTCACAAAACATACAACATCTACAAGAAGGCGAAGTTGCCAAAACGTATTCTCTCCCAGCCTACATTTGATTTGAGCGGAAAATGTGTTACTTTCAGCTCACGCCAGATTTAGGCCGGGATTTGTTTTTACTTTTTTTTATGTTTCATTTTTTTGCAGTTTAAGCAATGCGAGATATATTTATATAATTTATGAATGAAAACAAAACTTCTTCTTATATATAACGCGTGTATAACTGACTATTGTTACTTACATTGTTTGTTGAAAGGTATAATACAAAGGCTCTGTCCACAAATACTGTACACAATTCAATATAAAAATACAATAATCTGTATTTTTATATTGAACAATTTCCTAAATCATTTTTTCTGTAAGCAGAATTAAACTTTCATTGTAAGCGGATTCCTTAAGGTATAAGAGGATAAATAAATTGAATACAAATAACATGCAAATTGTAGAAAAAATTTGCTCTTCCTCGCATTAGAAGGGAGTAGAGTATTATTATACCGTAAAAAGGCAAACTAAAAATAGACAGAAATACTGATATATATAACAAATTTTACTAACAAATGATTATATGTTACTTGAAATAAATAAAATATTATAACCCGATAATCTAATGTTAATAAAAGTTAATGTACTCGTGGGTGTAATGAACTTAAGTGGCTAAATATGGAGATGGGATTTTAGCTACTTTTAGTTTTGGTGATTAAGTTAAGCATATATTTGTACTTACCATATTACATCCAGCACGACGTAGTTAATCAGCCAAGTCTTATTTATCATTTTGGATAATTATTTCTGGCGGTATCAAAGTCAATACTTGCCAGATATAAAATTATTTAAACTGATGGTAGCAGAAATTAATGGCTCAACGGCAAATGGACATGCTCTTACATAATGCCTCACCAAAATAACACCTAAACGTAAATCATTGTCGCGGTTATTGTTTTTCATTAATCGACACATAATAAATTATAAACACGATTACATGTTAAATATATGAAAACATATCGTCACCAAAATACTTGAACAAAGCTGCTGCGAGTATTATTGAGCTGCAAAAATACTTACACCTTTACAGCGTACGATTTGTTTATTATTAGTATTGAATTTCGATTTTACTAACGTCGTCTCAGTACAACAGTAGTGTCATTGAATCAATAAGATAACATCTACGTCGCTTCTCTATATCGTTTCTAGTATCTACAAATTAAATAAACGCTCTGAGTGGAAAAATACTATTTCTTAAATTCTAGTGCTCCGATATCGATCGGTTATTGTGTACGCGTATATATTATTCCAAGTTTATGTAATAATATATCATGCAAACGAGATATTTTTTTTTCTTTAACTTTAACGAATATATTAAATTATATTTTACTTTAACTTTTACTTTGTTGTTTTTTATTTATTATTATAAAGGCTTTAGCGTGATTTACATGTATGCACTAAGTAAGGCAGTAGGTTCACATTAACGCTGGTAACTCATAGACCCCAGATGTTCATGGGCAGCGGTGATCCTTACCATCCGGTGGGCTACATAATCGTTTGCCACCTATTCTATATTAAAACACAATACGGTTAGACATAGTTAACTCTGTATACTACCATTAAGTCAATTAATGACGTGAGGTTGCGATTATTTTTATTTCGTCTGTCTGTCCTTTTATAATATCACTAGGTAAAAGGCATTAGCTAGTTAGCCATTAGGCTAAGCAGATATAGACAGCGAAAAATCGCGTGGTGGATCAATAATAAATAATGAAGAAAATGTTATACTAGTATTATTAATTTACGAGTGTACAAGTAAGTACATATGAATATCCTTATGCACAATGTACTACAGACCGCAGTCGTTATAATTTTTTAATTAATTTTCAAACCACCGCTATAATCAGCCTCATGGATGCAAAATATTGTCTGCATGTGGTAGCAATACAGACCAGCCGAAGTACTCGAGACTGCTGTTTTCCAAATCAAAAGAAGGGAATGACAGTGACCTTAAGGAGCTATGAGCTTCAACTGACTTATTGATACAGTTATGATCACATAAAGAGATGAGGAGGATGCAATGGTACTCAGCTAGCCTAATGACGGTGTCCCGAGTAAACATCAACTACTGCATCTACGCACCAGAATTTCTTGTGCAGACCATGTCATTGATCGAAGTTACTGTTATCGATTAGCCGTACTTCGGTCTATCTAAGAAAATTGGGAACACCGTACCGGACGATGACTTGGTAATCATTGAATCAGACAGCGTCCCACATCTCGGGAGATGCAAAGATTTAGAAAGAGGATGTTCTTGTCTTGTTGTGAAGGTGTGGTGGACAAGCCTTGCCTTGTTTAAAGTTTCCATTATGAAGTTGCGCAACGAAAACGCAATGAAGGACTAACCACAATTACCGAACTCGGTTTTTGTCTCGACTTGTTGGTACGGAAGGAGGTTGGGGTGAACTATGCATCAAAGAGTAACTAGTAAATAAGAACATGGTATACTGGTAACACTCCTGCCGTTTTACCTTTGACATCAAATTTGAGTATACAAAACAGTGTAAGCGGATTCCTTAAGGTATAAGAGGATAAATAAATTGAATACAAATAACATGCAAATTGTAGAAAAAATTTGCTCTTCCTCGCATTAGAAGGGAGTAGAGTATTATTATACCGTAAAAAGGCAAACTAAAAATAGACAGAAATACTGATATATATAACAAATTTTACTAACAAATGAGTATATGTTACTTGAAATAAATAAAATATTATAACCCGATAATCTAATGTTAATAAAAGTTAATGTACTCGTGGGTGTAATGAACTTAAGTGGCTAAATATGGAGATGGGATTTTAGCTACTTTTAGTTTTGGTGATTAAGTTAAGCATATATTTGTACTTACCATATTACATCCAGCACGACGTAGTTAATCAGCCAAGTCTTATTTATCATTTTGGATAATTCTTTCTGGCGGTATCAAAGTCAATACTTGCCAGATATAAAATTATTTAAACTGATGGTAGCAGAAATTAATGGCTCAACGGCAAATGGACATGCTCTTACATAATGCCTCACCAAAATAACACCTAAACGTAAATCATTGTCGCGGTTATTGTTTTTCATTAATCGACACATAATAAATTATAAACACGATTACATGTTAAATATATGAAAACATATCGTCACCAAAATAGTTGAACAAAGCTGCTGCGAGTATTATTGAGCTGCAAAAATACTTACACCTTTACAGCGTACGATTTGTTTATTATTAGTATTGAATTTCGATTTTACTAACGTCGTCTCAGTACAACAGTAGTGTCATTGAATCAATAAGATAACATCTACGTCGCTTCTCTATATCGTTTCTAGTATCTACAAATTAAATAAACGCTCTGAGTGGAAAAATACTATTTCTTAAATTCTAGTGCTCCGATATCGATCGGTTATTGTGTACGCGTATATATTATTCCAAGTTTATGTAATAATATATCATGCAAACGAGATATTTTTTTTTCTTTAACTTTAACGAATATATTAAATTATATTTTACTTTAACTTTTACTTTGTTGTTTTTTATTTATTATTATAAAGGCTTTAGCGTGATTTACATGTATGCACTAAGTAAGGCAGTAGGTTCACATTAACGCTGGTAACTCATAGACCCCAGATGTTCATGGGCAGCGGTGATCACTTACCATCCGGTAGGCTACATAATCGTTTGCCACCTATTCTATATTAAAAACACAATACGGTTAGACATAGTTAACTCTGTATACTACCATTAAGTCGAATGACGTGAGGGGTTGGGATTATTTTTCTATTTCTGTTCAGAGATTATTTATTTACTCGGTATTTGTATAGCGCAGTCTACTGTTATAAATAATAAAGCTATTCGTTTTAACGGTAACTTGCAGCCATGTTGATTTCCCCCAGTGTTTCCTCACATATTTATTAGTCAGTTTTCGTTGTTCATAAATTGTACAGGAAAGTATTGGTATGCCATTATTCGTGTTTCCGTTCGTTTCAATACGTATTGAATACACTGTAAGAATATATTGTTTATTAAGTAAAACAAACAAAAATGTAATGCCGCATCTTAATCGACATAAGAAATGTTTTAATATTATAGCCATGAAAATGGGCCGTGGTCGTAGTGGTTAAAATACCAGACTTCTGCGTTGCGGGTCCCGTGTTTGATTATTATCAGAGGTACAATATTTGTCCTTCATAAATTGTAGGCTTAATTTTTACTCTTATCATATTGGACACGTAGACTAAGGAAGGTGATGAGTGAGTAACTCTGTTTTTACGCTCGGTATACATGGTATATACACCTACACGGAGGAAACGCGCATTGCGGTGTGGCTGACCCATCTGGGTTTGCCTATAGGGTAGAGGAGTATCGGCGCGGTGGAACAGAGTACCAGCATGAAATAGCAGTATAACGCTACTGTGTTTTGTATGGTGAAAGAAGGGATCCAGGGACACAATTACAAGTATCAGGGCATTCCAACTCAGTCCTCAAAAGTAAATCACAAAGACATCCTTCCTCAACAGTGAATGTTTGTTTAGAATGAATGTAGATTTCATGGGTCGCCGTCATATCATCATTAGATTCTCACCGCTAATATTATGAAAAATAAATATATATTTTATTTCCTACATGACAATGATAAATATTATATTCGGATATAAGACAAAGATATATCAATAAAGTTATCAAATACTGATAATAAAATATAATAATATAATCAAAAATATATATATTTTTTAATTTTATATATACATATGTTATATTATTTTTTGTAGCTGATATATACGAAGTGTTCACCAACAAACTAGTTTAAAAGAAAAAATCACGAATCCAGCTTCCCTGCACTTACAATGTCTAATATCTGATATGTTTGAAAATGCTAAAGTGAAATATCTTGAGCCATTTTATATACTCGTAGCCACAATGACCAGTCTAAAAAAAGACGAAAAATCAATCAACGAATAATGTAATTAAACTTTTTTTCCTACGTTTGGGATAAAATATTACATTGTTAGTATATAAAACATATCTGCTGTATGTAATATATAATGAATAAGACAGAATTTAAAACTTCATGTACATTTTGATTGGTTAAAGTATACTCGTACGAGTAGATGGAGTAACATAGAAAGAAGACCCGTAAACATTTGTGATAGATGGGTACAAGTGGCATTGTGGCAACCTAAGAGTTCTAAGTTCAGTGGTGCACTAATTACGAACAGAGTTGACGATCATGATAATGTATCCATGATAATATCATTATTTCCATGGTGAAATTTCTGAGAAAGAAATTATGAGTTTTCAATATTGTCACTTGAGTGTGCTCAAAGTATAAGCAGATCGTTGGGCGTACGGAATAAGTTCGCATAAATTTATAGATATATTTTAGCAGTCTGCTACGCAGTTCGCATTTTAGTTCAACGCAATATATGAGATCTGCAATGCGCTACCTGCGGTAAATTTGAAGCAAGCTTACGTTTGATCTATACGATGAATGCAGTATTATCATTCCGAGTAGCATGTGGTATGAACGGCAATAAATCATAATCTAACTGCATATACTATTTATTTGTAAAATCATAGTTTTCAACTTGATTATTGCGTAAAATCAGATTGTCGAATTAGATAGTGAAACATTTACATCATTTCTAGTCATTTAACTGAAAAGACATATATTTCAATAGCAATACAAAATACTTAATACCAAGTTCTGTTTCATAACCTTATAGTTAGTTTATTTAATAATATATAATGATTTTACTATGTTATACATAAGACATAATTGCGCGTTATATGTACATCGATGAGTATTTAGGGTCCAGACCGAACGGACCGTGTGTGTGAATATAAAAGTTTCAAGAAAAGGTTGAATAAAAATTTACTAAGTTAACATACGTTATGCAGTAATAAGTTATAAAATGAGAAAGGTTGCTAGGATGTTAAAATGTTTTAATATAATTTAAATTACCTGATATCATTGACTTGTTTTTGTTGGATGTTCAATACTCACTACATATATAGTAACAACGCTAAAATTATATATATTTTTGATTGAATCTTGGTGAAATTTGTTTGATTTTGGAATAACGTTTTTAATAGTTATATTATATGTATACAAGTTATGCACGATAGTGTACAAAGTATCTTCTATACATATAATAAAATCGTGAACAGCTTTATTTTGTGTTGATTGTGTGTTTATCCATGCTAATCTCTACAATGGCTGCACTAATTTAAATATAGCTTTCAGTGATGCGATACATTTGGGCTAACTATTTAAGATAGCAAGATGTGGATGAAGTCTGATTTAAGCACGAGGAAATATAAATTCTCAGTTTTTTTCAAATATAAATTTTTAATTAAACTTTTAGGGATATAATCATATTTTAAATAATAATTTAAATACAGAGTATAGAAAGTGTTTATATTTTCACATAAAAACAGTTGTAAGTTATAGTTAAAAGTTGTTCACTAATTGAAAACTTTTATATTTCTACCTACATAAACGAAACCTCGTCTAGTGTTAGTAACGAATGTTATAATATGATCCTCACGAAAAACGCTGATTCCCTCTATATAAACAAATTTGCTTACATTTATATGGTTACGAACGTCGTTTATTTGGGTTTCATCCTAGAACAAGCCTACGCAAATCAGAGTTATGGCAAATTGAAATATACGGACGCTGCACGGTAATCTGTTTGCTGTTATTACTTTATACGAAAAAAACATATTTATGTTTTTAATTTTCTTTATTAAAATAGCGAATAGTTATGGTACAAAGGAGTTACTTACTCATTCAAATAAAAACACAGTGCGTGCTAGAAGTTAGTTATTATTCATGAATTTTATATTTGTCGTGAATAGACAGAGATACTACATATGTGAGATCCGAAGGAATAAGGCAGCAAGGTTTAAAAAGAAATACTGAATGTCAAACGACCTAAAAATTGCTCAAACAAAACGCAATAGAAGATTTTTTCAACTGTCGGTATAATTGTTTTCATGTCAATTTACCCAAGATCTAGTATATACTCGTTACTCACAAAAGGATGCGCTCTGTTACCCGAAGGAGATGTCGAAAAAAGTACCGTGTCTCTTTCTAAAAGCGAGGCCATGATGTATACAAGTGATATTATAAGAATAATGAAAATGATTTTGACTTAAATTGGCAAAAAAAACGATTATTTGTATCTAAACCAGTACAAACTCAATTATGCTTTTCGGTAATTATTTAGATTTAGGTAGAACGTTTTATCTAATTTTGAATACTGTTGGAACTTGTTGTGGTCTCGTGTTGAAAATACTTATCGAAAATAGTATGTAGGTATTCTCTGCGAGTGCGTTCATGAATTGGTCAAATAGGAAGGACAACGCAATTACATATATTATTGAATAGCAGGCTGAAATCACAATAAAACGCTGCTTTGATTCATATGGTGAGTATAGATTTTGCATTAGATTATCCAATAGAATAACAACTAGGCGCGTAACTCTTCTTTGTTTAGTGGAACGAGTATAGATATCCGGAGATCCAGTTAATGATAGACGCATTACAATCTAGACCTCAGGAGCGACAACAAATTTGCATTTGAATTCTTCGTTGAGGATGTCATAGTTAAGCGCTAACCGCGGCCCATGAAATATGTCTTTAATTTTCACCCCTGATATGATACAAAAATAATAATATTTATAAAAGTAAAGTACATGAAATTACATAACCCCTTTATAACCTCTGTGCTTTGATATGGTTTTGATGTGTGTTGTACTTTTAGTCAATTTCGACTACAATTATATCTTCTGGATATTACCAAGTGGCATCAACTGCGTAGGAAACATGAGAATACTGCAAGCATTCGGAACCAGAAACAGAGACACTCGATGGTCATCCGAATCATTAACCCGATGTAATATATCCAAAGCCAATAATATATGTCGTTTGTGTTGTTCGGCTATCGGAATCGGAGCTATGACTCGCGAAGCAATAAGCAGGTACTCTGGCAACAACTTTATACTCGTACCATTGTATGCAGTTGTAGTAGTTGGAGTATAACATGGTTTTAATATTAATAAATAGTAGATGACGTTATATTATTTAAGCTTGAGTATTATTTTGTCATGTTTTGCGAATTGGTTTTACTGAAGACCTAAAGGTACGCAGACATAGAATGTTGTCTGGCATGGTATAAATGGCAGACATTGAATGTACTATCTTGGAAGTTACCACAAATAATGAAATTATCTTATCTTGTTACTAAATTAATAGAAGAAAATCTTTCTTGCAAACCTGTAATTGATTTTATCAAAAGCGTGGTTTTAAGAGACCTTGCCTAGTAAGTAAGATAGCTTAATAATTATAGCTTAATAGCAAAAACATTTTTTATGGTCACATTTACGTATTTTTTATAAAACTATAGAAGAGAAAATACACACAGTTCATGTGATAGCAAATAATAATATAAAACATAGAATAATTTACCTATTATAAAAAAAATTGTTAACGGCGTTTTAAAACAATATTTTATATTTCTCAACACGTCTCCCATAATATGCTTTACATATTTTACCACAAGGACAATTATACAATGACGACAGACAGACCGTTTTTATGTCTGTAATAATTATGTTATGACATAGTTATGGGTTTTATATTGTAAATAAGTATAAATTTGGCTAAATTTTTACATACACACACATACGTTACACAGTTGTAACGATGGTTACATATCTATAAATAGACATAAAGTGACAAAGCATGATTAAGCAACGCTAAGTACGCTTGCAATACAAAATTCATACTACAACGCTACAAAATTTATACTACAACGCTACAAAATAGCAATGTAAATATAAGTGATAATGAAATCAACACCGAACCCTTGACTCTTCTGACGCGCCACTGTGTCTCCAATAAACCAAGACCGTACGTAAGTATTGAACGAACAGAGGCCTGGTAGATCAAGGCAAGTTTACAAGAGTTCAGCGGTTGACGTGCCTTTAAAAAGGCATACTTTAACAATGGACTGCTGCAGGCTAAACATGATGACAGGTAAATAGTTGACAGCAGTCTATTTTATTTCAATATCTCTAATGTTTTCACATGAATCATTTCATAACAATATCCATTTTGTCTAAAATTTAATCTATGAAATCGCAAGCAAAATTTATTATAAAATGGCATTATAATGTACGACTAGCTCACTTGAATTTATAGAAGCATTTTAACTGTCTGACTTTGTGGTTCACGTTCGCTTTAACGTCGATATATTAAAGCTGCAATGCGCTCACTGCAGTACACTTAAAGTAAATCTGTCCTTAGTCTTCTTAAGACAGTTAAGAAAAACACAAGTGGCCGTCTAGCTTTGGATATAACAAAGCAAGATGAAGGCACCGCAACGGGAAAGTCTTATCACTAACCTACTATCACCACCTGTTAAATAAACTGAAGCGTATATTTCAGAAACTAAGAACATAAAACATTTATGAAAGAAAAACGTGCAATTTATATTTGGTAATGTAAAAAAACTTTTGCTCTTTTATAAAAATTGGGGAATTTCTTACCGTGTTATTTCGGACTCCGACTAAAACAAGGGTTCAATATATTTTTTTGTATACCCTGTTGAATGGGGGTGAATTTCACTCCTCCCCGTGCGCTTAAGTTACTATTATGAATACCCGACATAACTTCTAGTGATTTTCCTTATGATGGTTGAACCAACACTCCAGTACAATTATCTGCAGGCCCAGTGATTGTTTATGACAGGGCGTATCTCCCTACATACAAATCTATCCTACAGGCTGCAGTAATAAGTTTTGCAGGTCGTATCAATGGTAGTTTTAGGTTTATAGCAGCTTCGACTTTTTATGTATTCTATTTAAAACATATATTCCGTATTCAACTATAATGCGAATATAATAATTGTTTAGAATAACTGTCCTCTTTTTATACGATCAAATGCTAACAGTATGACATAGAAATCATGTAACAAACTTTATACATTTTATATATTTTCCAGATGTTATGTTATAACCATTAAAATAATAAAATGATATATAAACAATTAATATATATTTATTTTATAATAGTTAGGTTACACCAAAATGTTCTAATAACAAAGTACTAGTAAAGAAGCTGAGTTGAGTAAAATTTCCAAGTCTAATGGAGCGGAAACTATCAATCACTTACTCACTACTTGTTTACTTCTCTTTTAAACTGTATTTTATTTTCATAAATACTTTGTATACCTATTATAATAATAATACTTGTAGCCACACAAAGACCACATATAATATATGTAAGGAAGTTGGTGTATATAAGTAATAAATGAACTGACTCACTGCGATCCCTTTTGCATTCACAGCATGTGAATTCTAAAATTGTACACTCGGAAAATGTGTAATTTTTCAATGTGAAAGTCTTTTATCATGTCAGACCAATCAATATAGTCATCAATTTCGTGAAAATGTATGTGTGTGATTTTCTACCTACCTGATTTCCACCGATATGATACCTAAGATTTCAGTGATGTCCATGTGACTACAGATTTCAATTTTTACTTTCTTATTACTGTTAAATATAAGTTAACATTACACATAACTAAGCAATATCATTAACATTATCAAATTGGACGTAAGTATTTGGGCAGAGCCGTTTTAGGTATATGCCCAACGCTCGATTCAAATTAATGGTACCCCAAATATTTTAATTTGATTCCAATGTCAACACTATGAAATTTTAAGTGTAAAAGGTAGTAAAACGTAAAAGCAGAAAACACCAAATTCTTGTTTAAGAAAAAAATATATATTTTCGAACACACGTGAAGTTTTCCAAGCTACAGTGAAGTCAATTAAATTAGCTAGAGCGCTAAAGGAATGACTTGTACATTACATAACATATGTAATGGAAACTGTTACTTTACAATTTTATCGTCGAACGTGTTTATTTATAGCAAACGAAAATATATCCAGTAGAAAAAAATAAATGATAAACAATCTAAGAGGAATTCATTTACTAGTTTTCTCCATAACTTTCTACCGTCTACTTAGGTACGGGTTATTCGTATAATTTATATACTTACGTGTTTTAGAAATACCTTTTTCATTTTGAGACTACCATGAAAAATTGTCATAAAACAAAATGCATTACAGAGTACATAAACGAGTATGTGTAGGAGAATGGATATTATTTATACTGCATTAGTAGTCTAATGTATTGATAAATAACAGTCGTGATCTCACTGACGGATGGCGCCTCTGCGTGTTCCCTTGCATACACTCATATGTACGTACTCGTCTGGAATGCATTTTGTTATATACAAAGGTTTCTTAGTTCCGTAAAATATATTACCAGCCAACACCACGTTTTCGTTATGTTATAACGCTTTTTAATTTATTAAAAAAATATATTTCTTTTTCATGCAAACTGTCGACTAACCCTAAAACTTTCCGAAACGATCTTAGAAGAAAAAGCATTCAAAGACTTATCCATAATCATTAGGTTGTATTTGTTAGTAAGCATTATTTATTTTTATTAATATTATTCTCGAACTCACAAAATGTTAATCTGTAGAACATTCAATAATGTTGCTGAATATAAGTTGAAGAACATCCAGTAAATCTGTGAAATTCATCTTGTACGATATTGAAATACACGTCTATCAAACTTTAGTTGAAAATGCGAAACAGCGAAATGTTAAACTTGTAACATAGAAGACGTAAAATATTTTAGAGCGAAACTTCAGTCATTAAGATTGTTTTTTTTTTTAGTTGTTGACTGTTCCACAGTTCACCAGCAAGTTATGATTGTGACATTGCTTCACTACCATCCTCAATAAAGAATCAAGGTGCACAAATGCGTTGTCATCTCCGTGGACTGAGATGGATACTTGGATACTTCATTACTTGTAATTGGGTACACGGAATACCAGTGTAAAATAGCATGATATCGTGGTCGGTTGCCTGTTGAACAGATCCCCTTTTGATATTGATAAGAAACTACTCGCGGCGTGATTCTACGACTGCTGCACGGTTTGTATTAGAAAGATTTTTGTGAAATTTTCATTTGTTAAAAATATAAAGCCCATAATTGTAAACATAATTACGGACATAAAAACGGTCTGTCTGTCGTTAGACAGAATTGTATAATATTCATAAAATATTCAAAGCATATAAGCGACGTGTTGCGAAATATAAAATAAATATTTGAAACGCTATTGGCAATAACTTCGTAGTAGTTATAATTTATTTAAATCTTCACTTAGACAATGAACTTTTTTAAAAGCTTTTATATTGTGCAAAAGTAGTTCTCATGCTTGTTTTTACACTGTAGGCACAAACTAGCTTCAGCTTGACTTCAATACTGTTAACGTTGTGTACTTACAAGACGTTAACAGTAATTAACTAGTCTGGCCATAATAACTGTTACATAAAAACTTTTCTTTTTTTTAACTTTTTAATTATTTTGAATTTTGAACACGTATATTATTTTAAAATTTTTTCGATTTTGAGCCATTTTACATATTTTTTCGTGTTCATTATCAAATTACAATATTGAATTGAGTCTTAAAGAAAATAGGATTGAAGTGATCGCCTTGCACAAAGTGGGTATGGAGCTGTCGGTCATATTCCAGACACTTCAAAAGCTTGGTATCGTCTGTATGTTCATATATCGTACTCTCAATAGATACAACAACACTTCCTCTGTTGAAGACCAGAAAAGGGGCGGCCGCGTGCTGTTAGAAGTACAAAGGCTGTAAATGATGTTAAAGCCCGAATTCATCGAAACCCCATTAGGAAGCATAAAATCTTATCGCGAGAAATGAAGATTCCCGCTAGGACTCTGTAGCGTACTATAAAACAAGACCTGAAGCTCGGTGATTATCGTTGATATCCAGGACATGCCCTAAATCAATCTTTACTATTAAAGAGAGTGGATCGATCAAAACGCCTTCTGTCGCGATAATAGTCAAAGGTGGCCATTTCGAATAGAATATTTTTTATGTTTTACTGAGACTAATAAATATGTAGGTATACATTTAAATAATGTTACATTACTACACTAAAAAAAAAGAATTTTCATTTGTTACAGAACTTATGGCCGGTGTAGGTATATAAGCTATTAGTTTTATAAAATTGTGAGTTTTGTTATATGAATTAAATTAATTCTTAAATTACTTATAATCATTTAAAATATTCTAAGCGACAATGTACGTGTCCACATTTACATTCTTAACATTTCTACTACTTTTATTTTCGATCATAACGTTTTCTGAATTAAAAATCCTGAAGAGTTTAAAAAGAATCTAGAGGTACTAACTAGGTAACCCTATTTACCTGATGGTAGTAATAATTATGTATTACATCGTATAATTAATTTTAATAAGCGTCTTTAGAAATTGTATCTCAATGTTAACTTTAGTTTCACAAAAAGGCTTCACAAAAATGTCGGGGCTGTGATATCTTGCTATGCAAAAAAGGCGGAATGGATACCACATTCAGCATCACATTAAACTTCAATTAAACTTTATTCATTATTACTGTTATGGATGTTGGATTCCAATAAACATTTCCTTATTTTTCTTCCGTTGGGAAGAAAACCTAATGACTACGGAACCTAACCGATGCGCCGTTATCAGTAATTTCATAACGAGGACAAATACTCCACCTCATATTTATGTCTATGATGTGTTTTCCTATATCTAGTAAACTAGTTTCCGCTTCAGTTACTTTTGAAGACCACTTTACACATTACATTAGGTGAAAAGAAACAAAAGGGCAGGTGAAAAAAACAAAGAACGACCACACTCTTACAGAATACCAGCGTTAAATAGCAGTATTATGTTTTCTTTAATAATAAGCGTCAAATGAGCATGCAGCTGACCTGATGGTAAGTGATTACCGACGAGCATCGACAACAACAGAGGAGTCGCATTATATTGCCGTTTTTCGTAAGGTGAGTTTAATGTTTCGAGAACCCAGTAACTGACTAAATAGGCATTATATCTCACTCCTCAAGAGTCATAATGTATCTTGAGGGATGAATACAGATGTCATTGGCCGCAGCCGTTGCTAACTAGCTGACCTGTGTATTTGTTTTTTAACCCTAATATTAAAAAAAAATAGATAATACTTATTATTCAGATAAGAGTAGGAAAATAAAGAGATTGACATATTGGTGGATCGCAAACTGGAATTTTTAAAATAAGATAAATTCGTATTTTAAAGTACGGTCAATTAATTTTAATTTTACCGTCATTTAATTAATTTTAAATAACGAAATATGTATAATATTTTTCTCATATAATATTATTTTAATGTTAAATACATTTAAAATTGTACATACAATTCTCGCCATAGTGTAACAGTTCGAGGTCTGATCCCATGGCTTTTTATTTACTGTATTCACGTTTATTGTTAGAGCCCAAACGGAAAATGGTTTGAAAAGACGAACGATTTTCGATAACAATATCTATATTTCTATTCAAGTGAAAATTCTTCGCATCATTGTTATTATTTTAATGTGGAAAATGTGGATATAATGGAATTGGAATACGAACTGTTCCGCCTCCATTATATCCTCCTCGTCTTAAACGAAATGATCCTTGCAAAAATATCGTGCTCATTATTATCAGGATACTGCAGGATAACCTTACCTTAACTTTGATAATACTTAGCGTCATAAAAATGGATTCACGTACAATCTCAATTCTAGAGTCTAACTGCCATTTGATACTATTAAGTTTGATTCAAAGCTAAATTTGACAAATTTATCGGATTGTCTTTTCTATGATACAAGGGGTGTCAAATGAACACATAATGGTACATGAAGACAATAACGATTAAACACCTACAGCCGTGCACAATAAAGATCAAATTTGCATATGCTTTGTCACCGCTGGCAAGTGAGATGGAATATAACTCCACCAGTAACTGGGTCTCCATATCAAAAGTATTGCCGCTTTTTCAATATCTAAAACTACTGATCTCCTACTTAAAAGATATATATTTTATACTTACTACAACAGTAATCTTTTATTAACGAGAAAACTATACATAATGGAATTAATAAGAAATTGATTATGATTTATATGACGTAAAGCGTTGCCATAATATTTTACTTATTTTATATTACGTTTGGCAATAAATCTCTTGCCAACGAACGTCATCAAATGTAACGACGGTCAACCACAGTGTGTGTATAATCAAAGGTTTTGATATAAAGGTCAGAGAGTAGATATTGTCTTTTATTGAGACATTATGGTAAATGTGTATATTAAAAATATATACACATCTAAAATATACTATTTGTTAGGAAGAATGGATATGTAATTATTATTAAAATAATGAATGAATGAAACCCCGTCTGCCTAACTTAATAATTATTAATACAATAAAAAGATGACTATAATGTATACAACAAAATATAATTATACAATATCTCTTGCACACGCATTACTTCTAAATTATTATAGCAGTATTTATTGATATTGATAACAGAGCTTCTTTCTCTTATTATTTTGTACAGGATAAGTTCAATCGATTTTCAAGAAATAATGCGTTTGACGTACCATAAAACGGTACTTCTAAAGAGTTTTATTATATAACTATATTTTACATATATATTTACACATTGTTTTAAATCAAGATACAAATCGGCTGAAATATGAACCTATAAATAAAAAAAATTACAAAATATTGCAATTATTTAAGAATAATCCCAATTATTTCCCGTGAATTTCCTTCAATTGAATCAAAACGTCGATTAGCAAGAGCTACGTACAAATTAAGTGTTTACCAAATCAAGTTAGTCTTTTATTTGAGTGACGTAATTATTCTCCGTTAAAAGGTGATGTCAACAAACTCGGCGATGGTTAACCGCAGGTTGCGGTAACGTCAAATATCCTCAATCTAATGTCAAATGAGTAACAGAAGTCGTATAATAGATATATACGAAGCTAACAACGTCATGACTTTGTAAATTATGTATTGTTTTATAACATTATTAACAAACTATCTATCACCACAAATAAAATGAAATGTATGTAGTAAAATCACGCCACAACTGCAACTATGTAGTTGCAACGAATTTGTCGTATTGACCCAGGAAGGCATGACATAAAGCAAGCGAAAAATATTTGTAGCTCATCGTTGTTGTGTATTATTTGGTGTGTGAAAGAAGCTGTCGTCCGTGATTCTATTATCATGATTCGAGTCTATTTCTCAGAGCTAACTAGATATGTGCACACATGAATACATACATATGAGTCAATGTTGCACGAAATAAAATCATTATTATTGTCATCGGAATCACTAACCATTAACTACTGAATAAAATGAAAATGAAATTATCACGAGATGTGTATAGTCTAATAATTTAAACGTTGGTCTTACGATCTAGCGGTACTGGTTTGGAATTTTAGGTGGTTTCCGAAATTGTACTGGGATGGTTTTTGTCGTTTTACGTCTAAAAGTACTCCTTTACTTTATTGGCCGTTAGGCGGTGATATTCTCACAATCTGTATCAATATAGATACAATAAGTTGCGGATATTATTTCTATCTGTATCTATTTCGAAAAGGATAAGATTTTTTTTTTATAACGTTATGTCTTCTATTATTCTGTTTATTTATATGCCATACAAGCGGTTACTTTAGAAAATATATGTAAACGTATGTACATAAATATATTTCGTAAATACTACTGTGTAGTAAGTAAGTAAGAACTACATAAAGAAAGCGGACGACCGTTATATTATACATAAACTGTGCATTTAAACAAGTATACAGGAATATCTCTCTTCTGATAAACAAACAGACAACAACGAACCATTAGACGTTTACACAGAAAGTGCATTAGAGAAACTGTTACCATTTGTATTTTTACCCGACTAAAGCGAGGTTATCAGGGGATTAGTGTTCTTGTATCTGTCTGTGTATTGACGTCCATTCTAATATAACTGGGCATCACCAAGCAGCTTTTTACAACGTGCCACGAGAGGACCCAAGTTTACCTTGAGCTTATTAAGCGCTCTCCCAAGCACCATCTGGAAAAATATGTTGTCATTGCCATGTGAAGGAATATAATACTTTTACTATACTTATACCAATACTGTAATAAATTATACAATAAGAGGTAAAGTCACATAGATGCATCTAACGTCTAGCTACAATATGAATTGGCTGACTCTATCAGGAATGAGCTAAGACTTAACAGAATATCAGTGTTTATAGGACTAAAATGTTGCTGGTTTTAATATGGTGATTATATGAAGCAGGAGGTCCAGTTATTAGTACTAGTAACTCACTCTATTTTTTTTAATTCTCCTAGTAATTGTATTCAACTTTTAAATATTGTTTTCTTAACTTTTTTTTTATTATATATACCAATGAAACGTTACTGAGTATTTGCGTTTATCTTGTTTGATAATTGATAATAGTTTCATTTTGTTTCATATTTAATATTGTTTAAACCAGAGCAAGTTTACTTTTATTTTTACGTAATTTTTATTAATGTAAACGTTTTCATAATTTTTTTATTATTTTTTTAATCTTGTTAGTTATTTTTTGAATTCCTGTTTTTAAGTTTATATTAATACACACATTTTTAAGCATGTTGTGGTTACTTACAATTGTAAGAACAGTTACATAGAATACCTTATTCTTATATAGTATTAAATATGAATTCTGTATCTCGCGTTGGTAATCCATTTAATAAATAAATAAACTTAGTGCTCGATATGTACCTTAAATTAACAAAATATATATTTCTTCAGTTCAGAGTACATTAGCACTTACTGAGTAGAACCATGGTAGCTTATCTTTTAAGAGATCGCTTTTGATTTTACGGTGCGTGAGCAAACCAGCGACATCACGTATAAAAAATATAATAGAAATTGAAGTATTGATTTATGACATGCAAAAAAATATAAACAAATGTTTGTGTACTCCAATACAGGGGGCTAGAGAGAGTATAGGACTCCACTGCACAACCGGGCATAGGCCTCGTGGCTTCATAGTAGAAAGCAATGAAATATGTTTATATATATATATATATATATATATATCGATGTATTTGTTAATCCGTTAGAAGCAACTGACCGAGCCGAGGTTCGGCTCCTCGGGCACTTTTTAGTCAGTCGCTTTC
The DNA here is from genome assembly GCA_029286865.1 of Teinopalpus imperialis. Taxonomy (NCBI): domain Eukaryota; kingdom Metazoa; phylum Arthropoda; class Insecta; order Lepidoptera; family Papilionidae; genus Teinopalpus; species Teinopalpus imperialis. The sequence continues at coordinate 3,906,918 of JAGSMU010000006.1, forward strand.
GCGCGCAGGTTAACGGTCCAAGCCGAAGCCTTGTGCTGGTTACCCACAAATGAAGACTCGGCTAAGTATTCGGGCTTTAAGCCCGGTGAAACTATAAAAGCCATAAAAGAAATCCTTTTATTTTTAACTAGTACGTGTACGTACATGCGACGTCTATTAAATTTTTTTTTTTTATAATCATGCCTACCAACAAATTTTCTTGTCGTCTCAAGGTTGACTTTACGACAGAGCGACTGGGCATTAACTCCGCCCTTATAAACCTTATTTAGGGAACTTATATAAAATAAATAAATAAAAAATAATATATAACAATGTAAAATGATGTGTGAAAGTATGAAATAATTACTGTTAAAGTTGGATCTTGCGAGTTGCATATTGTTAGTTAGTTAGTTATTATTACCAATAATTTTATATATTTAATAATTAATAATATTTATTTATTATTATAAATAATGAATTACTAAAAGAAAAACATATTTAATATAAAATGTCAATAAGATTTATACTAAATATAAAGTGAACTAACGGTTTGTCTGAAAAAATTACCCAATGTTAATCGCTACCAGCTTTAACCATTAAAACCACTTTTATTTTAAAGTAACACAAAAAGATTGTAGACCATTCATTACAAAAGCAGTGTTGAAATTGCGCCGAGCCACCTGAGACCCCTATCTCATTATGGTAGCATACTGTGTTGGAATGTCTAAGGAATATAATTTTTTGTACTATTATAGGAAATATAAGTTTAATGTATTAGTACGTATGTATGTACATTTTCCTGAAATATTTTTACTGTGAAATCGGAAGATGATATATATATGAATAAGGAATTACTATTTGCCTTTTATTAAGTTTTTATTTATTTTTTTATTTGAATAATCACGTGATAAAACTATTCTATAAGAAAAAAACTTCTTTAATTATGGAAAACTCCACTTGTATTTGCACTAAAATTTTATAACAATGGTAGAGATACGCTGCAGCTCCGGCATGAATAGGTCAGCTAGACCGGAGAAATACACCAAACTCGCACCCAACATCATGTGTAACAGCCTAACACCATTGTGTTTCAATTAATGTAAGGACATGGAGACAGTTATTGCAAGTGAGGTATGTTCTCTTCGAGTGTTGATCGGTGGTCGAGTCACGTTCTTCCTCAGTGTTGAGCGGTGAAGTTGAAAAATTAACAAAATAATATATTTTAACACCAATATATTACAGTATTTTTTGTTTGTCAGTGGCAACTGTTAATTTTCATTTTCATTGAATAATAAAATGTCTATCACAGTATCATACCATGGCGCAACATGTTCACGAAAGCTTTATAATTCCATGCAAATAAGAGCCAAAATGTACCGCATCTAGAATTCCGACGTTCTTTATGAAACCGCAGCAATTTCTGTGCCCCATAAGCAGCTTAATGAGATATTTTAAATTTCGTGTCAGGCATTGCCCAAAATCTAAAAAGTAATTTGCGAAGGTGACAATATAATGAGGCTAATATATTTATCCGTAATTAGTACCTAATAGAATCAAATATATTGGAATATAATAAGTAGACTAAAGTAATTAATGTCATTAAAATATACATATAATTATTCCAAAATTTCTTAGAAAAAAGAGTTTTCAAAATCTAGTCAAGCTGTGGTGATTGGTAATTATTTAGGGCTAATGAGAATGATACTCCAACGAAGGTGGATTTGTTCCCGTAAATTATAAGTAAACAATTATCTTGCACAATTTATTAAATGGAATCTCTCATTAAAATTAATAAGTTCTGTGACTTGTTTTGTAACCTAAACATTCATACAAAATATGTTAATCACCATATCTTTTAATTGTTACATAGAGTAATAACCATGAGCAAAGAATCAATTCAGTTTAACCTGCGTTGGTGTAGAACAGAAGCTGAGAGAATTAGCTGTCAACCAATCGAAAGTCAGCAGATTTTTATAGAAAGTTAACCTTACATCAACCTTTTTTTTCTACTTGGAGTAATGCCGGCAGCCTACCGACATGATTTTGTGGCGAGCTCCTTACGGGCCGGCCATAGAGCGCCGTAGGCCAGCCGTTTGGGATCACCGTAGCTGATCTAAGACCACAGCTACTAAGCCCCCGCCATGACAAGGAATGATCTCTTACCCTTACATCAACTTTATGCTAAGACGGCCTACAACAGGCACGAAATTAACAACAAATTACTGGCAAACGCACTTTTAATTTTCTCGGGAGTACCTGAATTTGAATGTCGAGCAATAGCGGGCTGTCCTGTTTACTGACTGGTGCAGAATGTATGCAAGCACTGGCAGAAAGGTGTACAGACTTCAGGCGCCCAGTATCCACAGCGTTGGTTTCCTGAAACCGTCTCCTGCGGCGGCAGCGAATGTATGATGTGTTATTCAAAAAGATACTTAATGGATTTTCAAAATAATGCATACTTTATATACATAAAGATTATATAAATTAGAAATTTTTTTCTCATGATCTCCTGCTGCTCTCAATGAAATCCACCATCCTATTCTGAAATTTAAGAATGAGATATCACCCCTGAGGACAGAGCTGGATTGCCTCGTTACCTGTTATTGGGTGTAGACTCTCCATACGATACGCAGTAGCGGTATGTGGCGCTATTTCACACATGAAGGTGTGTAGACAATATAATAGCTGCAGACATTTATGCGTCATATTTTATTTAAATACAATACGACGCATAATACCTGATACGGAAAGATAACACCATCACCATGCGGGATCCACATCTGGGAAGATAGAGAATGACACCTAATAATGTAAGATATATTTCTTTTTTATCATTTTATTTAAAATGTAATACAGCGGACGCCCATTTAATTAAGGTATTCACTTGCTTGTATCATAGTGTCATGAATATTTTAGGAAAATATGTTGAAATATGACATGAAATTAAACTAGTGAAATGGTTGTGAACTGTCAATTGACAATCAAAGATCAAATGGTTTATGATAAATATAAATATATTATAATAAGTTTGGAAACTGTATTGTTCTGAGATTCTTTAAATTTTTATTTTTAATGAAAAAAATACTTAATTTTTTAATTAATAATAATAATTAATTTCTTCAAAGAGTTCAAAGTTTTGTTCGATGTAAATAATATGAAACACCATGCAAAAAGCAAAAAGCAGAGAAGTTAAATTTTATTGTCATTTTTTTCTTCCCTTGTTTTGCGTCACGTTGCATATACCGGAGACCTTTACCTGGTGACAAGACATTCCATCTCATTCCTCAAGGTTGACAACGCATCTGCATTATGATTCCTTATCAAGGATGAATGTAGATTGTTATCATCATACAATATTTTGGGCCGCAGGAATCACTTACTATCAGCTGAACTGTGCTCGTTGGTTACTCTCAATGTTTTAAAAAAAAAAAACATGTACATAGTACTTATTTTATCCATGATATTTCTTTATTTATGGTTGGAAAAAAATCCATTCAACATCTGTCAGCTCCATTACTATTATTATGTTTCATAAACTAAAATTAAACTTCAGAATACGATATGTTCAAAATTTTAATAATTTTTACATCAATTAATAATTTTATCGATGCTGTTTGTAAGTATATATCAGATACTTGTATCAGATGTTGTGTACTTTTCATCTTATTATTTATTCATACATATAATGTTTTATGTATGAATAAATGAAAAATGAAAAATGTATTCAAAGAACGTACAAATCAGTTCACGTTATATGAACAACGTTGTTTATTTTATAGGTCATTAGTACTCGTATATATTGAATATAATTCTTCCTTTGATTGGACATATGCATCCAATACTTTCCCACAAAATTAGACAAGTCGACACTATAGTTATAAGAGTCGAGTGTCAGTTGAAAACCTGGCACTTTTAATATTCATCTAAAAATTTTGTCAGTAACCTAATGTAACTTACTATATGATATATCCGATACTGAAGATAAGTTGCTTCCTGTGAGAAAATTTTAATAATAATTAATATATTTTTTTAAAGATTTACGAAATTACGAATTAAGAAATGATTACGAGGATGGCAACCAACCTAAGAACTATTATACGCAAGAAGACCAAGAGTTCGAGCCTATTAATACACTTTCTAAGGATTTAGAAAATAGTAGCCACAAAAAACATTAACTGTGACGATTTCCCAAAATACGTCTTAAACTGCACTCTCCATGCGGCCTACATTTATAACTCAACTAGAAAGACGCCGCCCATGCCCGATAAAATTTCAGAATGGTGCAGGTAAATTTACACATTAAAATTTTTATGAAATAAATAAGCTAAAGAAGAAAATTGACAAATATAATCGTTTTGTATTTTCTTATTTTAGAATTTCCTTTAATATTTATATCGTTAGTATTGGATTGGATTTGGATTGGATTGAGTATTTATTTATTATATATTTATGTGTTATATGTTAGTGTAAGAATTATTTGCCCACGTAAAATAATATTATCATCAGTCCACAAAGTATGGTCCTCATAATTTATTTTTAAGTAATTGTTAATAAGCTATATTCTTTTTGAAATTACGAAATTGTTTGTATAATGTAGATGGGACCAACGTGGTGCTTAAACTTATGTTTCAAATCTTTTCCGTCTGCATCGTTAAAACGTGATGTCAGTAAATTAACAAAATTCTAGTCACGCTATTTAATAGCAATGATTCACAATTTTATATTCTATATGAGTTACAAAATTGAAGTTCCGCATGGGAATCTACGATTGCTATCATCATTCTCATAATCATATACTGAAGTCGGCTTTGAGAATAGGGTTGGTTTTGCCAACAGCTTTGTTTATGAAATAGCAATGTTAAAATTATATGTAGAATTTTATTGAAGTATGATACACCTCGCCCTACAAAATACATTCTATCTCCATTTATATTATACGACTTAATAATTTTATGGATGTACTAAATGTTATTGTGTACTTCTCGCAACACTGTAAATGAGAATAAATTTTCTGGACATGATTCATAATATTAATTAGGAATAAACGTAAATTAATACTATCCGCATACCGCTGACCTTTAATACTTGTGAAGAGTTTGTTTAAAAATATAAATATTGTCACTTAAAGGTTTTATACAATCTATGTAGTTACACAGATTGCATAAAACCTTTAAGTGACAATATTTTTCAACAAATCTCAAAAAATTACAAAATTGTAACGTGTAACCCGTTACAAAATCCATGAAAATAGTATCGGAACGTTTGTGTTAGATATGATTATAATATGAGTGATTATTTAAATCATTACATTCGTTAAATATATATATTATTATATATATCAAATTATTTTAAAAAAATGAAACTAAATTGTAATCATATTATTCTAATAAATATCAAATCTTCCGGTTCTTCTCATTGTTTATTATTGTCTATGGCTTTCCTTTTCTGAACCGGTAGTATATTTTGACAATCAATAAGAAGAGTTATGATTCTATAGTGAATAAATCATTATTACTGAATATATAATACATTTCATAAATCAGGAATCTCTAAGCGTTGTGATTATAAATGGCATGGACATTTTTCTATCACTAGTAGTTCATGTGGTTGTATATTTCAATATTAAAAAGTGCTGAAAGACTAATCTCATCATCTCAGCATGATCGTAAGCAATCCAGTAATGAACATTCGAGAACTCTACGGATATATAATCATTTTATTTGGTGAATAATTTAACAATAAATATTTAAATCACGTGTAAAAATCTTAAATAACTATACGTTGCTAAACTAAGCTCTTTCCTAACTAAGAGTTTCCCTTAAGTTGAAGTATTTGTTTTTTAACATAACAGTTCGATGAGACACCTAACTAATTGCGCTACAGATTGGAATGGCGATTGTAGAGATGTCAATGAAAGTCATTTCTACGAAGAAAGCATTAAGGGTCACATACACGTCGTGAAGAACATATGTGACGATGACTGGTTCCGTACACGTAAGCCTAATATTATTTTTCACCCAAACTGTTTTGAATCGTGTATTTGTGATATTTTTTTGTAACTATGACATTTGAAACTGAACTGAGCGGACGCAGATGCTTGTAAGCGGTATTACATAGCAATTTATAGTGATAATCTACAATTGAAACTAGATACTAATAATTTTATAATTGTGACATAGTGATTCATGGTTAATACTGCATCTTGTGTTGTTGCGAAAATGGGTCGGCTTGACCTGGGAAATACCCGAGGAGTTGTTCGGATTAATTATAGCCATTCAGTTTAAACATCGTACATCACGACAGAATTCAAATTTTCATTCTCATCATCTCGATCGCTGGCAATCTACCACTGTGCGCTTTCCGAGAAACTTCCTTACATGCACAATGGTGTTTCCGAACTGATACAATTTGGGGACCTACAAGATTCCTCTGGTGTTGCGGATGCTCATGGGTGGCGGTAATCACTTACCATCGAGTGAGCTGCTTTTGAAAAAAACCGGCGTAAAGTAAGAACAAAAAGGCTCGTCGGACTATTGTCTGATTGACAATATGGTGCCTCTCAAGTGGATATTGTGGTTTGATAATCGCCGTGTGTGGCACTCTACTCTCTGCACAAAGGAGATGAAATGGCCCTTGACGCAAAAGAGGAAACTGATTAATTAGGCTATATTTTGCGTCCAACTCGACTCTTGGCGACAGGGGAACTCAACGTTGACCATCTTGTGGTGTGAGAGCTCCATGCCAGACATCTGATTTTTACAGAGGACAATGTTCAAAGCACTTCTCTCCCTGAACATATACAAAGCATGTGAGACTTATGGAATACCTCCAATCGTGCACAAGTACATGTGCTCCAGAGTTGGCATCAGTTTTTACGTGTCTTTTTCGGTACTCCAACTCCTATTAAAAATTTGGTACACCTGATCCCTAAAAAAGGATCCATCCAACCACAACTTACATTTCTCGGGAATACAACAACGAGTGCCAAAAAAACATGTGTCTGAGCTCAAGCTTGTGTTAAAAAAAATTCCATTTGACCACATATAACGAAAAGCGGCTCAAATCTATGACAAACAGATACTTTCCGATCGGCTTAAATCAATGGCATTTCGAAGAGATGTTGAAACTCTATCCATTTTTACCGAATTTACCATAGAGTGTTTTGAAGATTTGTTCGGATTGATTCCCGCCGTTGAGTTTAAAGATCGTATATGACAACAGAATTTAAAATTTCATCCACATCATCACGCAGATTGGTAATCCACCACTGTGCGTTTTTTTAAATTTTCTGCCACGCACTACCACTATATTGAATCTGTCGCCAGAGGTATTTCCGAATCGTTATGACTCAGGGACCTTCAAGAAAGCTTGTTTTATACTTAAAGGCCCGCAGCGCAACAACTGGTCTGGTGTTGTGGATGTTCGTGGACAGCGATGATCACTTACCATCAGTGAGCTGCTTGCTCGTTTGCCACATATTTAATAAAAAAAAATACTGGTTAGCCGACCTTAATTAAATGCTAATGAAGTACTTTTGCATCACTGTTTCTGGTCACCAAAAAGAAAACGTAAAACTATAAGAAAATTATCTAACGTAACACCATAAATTTTGCAGTAAGCTACTTTATTATCTGACACAACTTGAACTATAAGTTTGAAAGTATGTATTTACTCTTTAGGATACGAGACCCTGCCCAAGTGTATTCAAAGTACGCAGAACGCCTGGGAAACTTGCTACTTAAAGTTCGAACACAGCGTTGATAAAAGAAAGAATACAACGAATGAATGGACGCATTACGAAACACACTTTTATTTATGTTGGTGAGGTTTTTAAATCTCAAGAATTTTGCTCAATTAATTATAGTTTTAAAATTAGGTAAAAGAAATAAATAATGGGCACAGCCTGTAGTCCGTTGGTATATTATTTTGGAATATTTTTCCTTAAACGTATGACAAGCAAGAAATTGAGAAACGCATAAGACACGCTTCATTTAAAATCTAACTGAATCATGAATAAGTCCACTTGATAAAACCCCAATTTAGCAGATTAACGCATACCTAACCTCGGACGATCAGTAGATATCACCATCCATTTTCCACTCTGGAGAATCTTCTGATAGCTAGGAACTGGCAACTTAGGTGACATTCTGATAGGAACGTTATCAGAGTAGACGCCGCTCACGGACCTCTCAGTTCCGTGAGCCCTGTGTCCGATGAAGCTGTAAGAGCCGCATAGGCTAACAGCGTCAATATCAACATAATCTAGAATAGCAGATTAAAAGAATAATATAACAGAGCTTACTGTGTTTCGTTTGGTGAGTAATTCTTTACAGGGGACCAAACTGGGAAAATGACTACAACGACCATAACTTTCCATCTCATCCCTATATCCCGTAAATGGGTAGAGAGTAATGGTACCCTTTCAATCGACTCCACTAGGCCGCCCTTGTGTTTTTATTACATTGTGAGTAACACTCGAGCACACTATTCACCTGATGGTAAGTGATTCCTGCGGCCCATGACATCTGAATTCATCCTTGAGAAGGAATCATAATGCAGATGCGTTCTCACCCTTGAGGACTGAGATAGAATGCCTCGTCACCAGTATTAAAGGTCTTATGAACCCTACACTCGCCAGATGAAACAGCAATATTATTTTTCGCTGGTATCCCGATCGAGCTGACCCATTCATTCTGCAGGTATCATACATTGTACTAGGTGGTTCACGATAAAAATGAATTAGTCTAATGACACTTATTATATTTAGGAAAATATCCCGTAGTGACCACCGCTACTTCCACTGTGTGCCTTTTTTTGTCATTCTGCTTATATAAAGAAGAGAATAAGTTTTAGGTCTCGTATAATGATGAAGATTATGATTCTGCAGTAAGATTATTTTGAATTTTCTCTTTCATATCCAAACTCGCCTCTTATGATGTCAAATAATTATACGTTAATGTTTAAAGTAAGATTTTATTTGATTTTTAGTGCACGAGCTCAGTTCCGCCGCTGTACGCTAGAGTTTCTTTTAAACACTTCGAACCAGTGCTCTCATGTTCAAGCCGTAATTTTACAAAAATTTTCGGTTATTATCTCTGAAGGTGAAGTTTTTCAGGTAAATATAAAAGGATATGGATTATGTTATAATTTTATTATTAATTGTCATTATTCCATCATTTTCCTGATCGATTATTTGTAAGAAGGATTATTCTTAATAAACCTTCCTTATAGATTGCCATGACTCTGAATCAAGTACATCAATCTACTTTCCGGAAATTTACATCGGTCCCAGAACAACCCAGACAATAATCTATGGGGAAAGAAATTGCCCATAGGTTATTGTCATTAAGGGTTCCACAGTGGAGGTAACAATATGTATATAGTTTATATAAAGCTGAATTTCACTTATAGAGAGGTGCGGTATTGCGTCGTCTGTAATTTTTTTTTTCTGTAAAACGCACTAGTATGAAGAAAAGTACTACATATTTTTGATTATTGTATATATATTGAATTACAGGCGGGTAAATATTCTAATCACTATCACTATTACGTTCACTTTCACCAAACGAACTAAAATAAATTAATGACGTATTAGATATAAAACTTTTTAAGCAATTGCACGTAACATTTCTATTTACATCGGACGCTGGAACTGTACTTTATCTTGTTTATTGGATAATGATGATATTTTTGAAAGCGTAACCGGTTTCAAGCCTTACATATATAATGCAGGAGTGAGACAAGATGGGTTACGAACAGAATATCTGTAGGAAAATTGTTATTAAACTCATTATTTCGTAATCATAAATGATTAGAATTTTTATTTTAGTTTTTTTTCTTCTTAAATTATCGGTAATTGCCTTTTCTTTATTTCTCTTAACATTTCCAAGTATTTTATTTTTGTTAGTAAATCAGATAGCTTATATAACAACTGGTATCAAGTCCCACCATTTAATTGGTCTCGGAAAATTTTGAAAGTTTTAGTCATCATAGAAAATCAGCGTTACGATTTTTTCCCGCAACATTATGCTGAGTAAACACCTATTTGGCATAACCAACGGCATAATTAACGGTATAATAAAAATCAATATAAATAAAATATATAATTTTATATATATATATATATATATATATATATATATGTATATATATATATATATATGTATATATGTATATACATATATATTATTTTACCTTGTTTGTTTGTTTATGGTACGCTGTGTCAAATAAATAATTCCATATTTTCTTTATAAATGATCTAGTAAACTTTGACTATAGTCATTCTGGCAACACCTCAAGCTTATTACCTTCGACAGCCGGGTGACGTAGCCGTCATAGTACCTGGCTGCTACGTTGTGGGATCTGGGTTCGATTTCTAAACGAGTCACAATATTTGTCTATCACAAATCGTTCATTCTAAGGGATAGGTATGTTCCTCCCGCCGCTATGTCTCGTTTCTTTGACATTCCATACGAACCTTCCTTCTATCTTACTGCACATGTATTACATCGGATTAGGAAAGGGGATGACGAGTGAGAACTTCTACTTTATACTATTATATGTAAGTATTAACAAGAAGACATCACTATGGTCGAAATTGATAATGAGGACATTGCATTCAGTTACTTTGTTTTATAAAACCTCAATCTACGATCATCAACCTAACCTAACTTTTCCTAAGTCAAATTCATGCGTAACATGTCTTTGAACTGTAGTAAAGATGTAATCTTTTTTTATTATTAAAATTAGTTTCTATTGAATGAACAACTCTTATTCAGCAAGGCAAGCAATATATGTATTTTAAGTGCGTATATTAGTAAAATATAACATCATTTTACTCGATTTTATTTACATGATATAAAAAGAATACCTATTCTACTATCTATCTGCCACATTCTTTTATAATTCAGAGCAGAGAAGGAAAGAACAAATAAGCTTTATTGCATTCCAACTTCCTGGAACAGAAACTGATTTTCTGTTTTAGTTTCAATGAGTAATAAATACCATCTACTCGCTGACGTAATTATAATAATAGTTACAACATGATTCTTATTTTATAATGGTTTTGCTTTAAATTACTTGTTTTTATTGAGAAATAAATGGTTAAAAAAAAATAAAGAATTACATTGCGGATCTCTTAAATAACTTAACGAAAAAGGGTCGTTAAATTATGCTTAAAAGAAAACCGATTAGAATCTTGTAATACATAAATTTTATACAGTCGTTGGGATTTTTAATCAGATATTTTCGTAGCGTATAATAACGACGATGCAGTGTCCCTAACATCCCCTAGTAGGTCTTCCCGTCATCTAGTTATACTTTTAGTGCATGTATGAATCGGCACAGTTTCAAACACGGCCTTAAATACAAAATATAACACCGATCCAGTGAATTCTTATAATGAACTCCTGCGTTTAGATCATGGCTGCGGTTTGAAGCCATGCCACATTCTGTAACGCTTCCGCGAGACTTTTATCCTTGGTCCCTTTCCTAAGATTATGTGGCAATCTCCTCATAACATGTCTGTGATTTATAACGATGATAATAATCATCGATATAGGTTCATGCGGCGATATTAATCGAAAGTTCGAATAGAACGTATACGTAGAATTTGATAATGAGTATAAATTACTTCATAACTAATGATACGTTACTGATACATTCTTGCCAAATTCATTTAAATACACTTCGCATACATACAATTCAGTTAAGCATCAATAGTCTGATGGTTTTGGAAACGGTTTGCGAAACTTAAGGTCATAATTTCCAAAGCGCCATTCCTTTATTGTCCTGAATCATGTTCCTGGCACAGTTTATGGATATATTAGTAATTTTAATAGCACTGTTAATATTTTTTTCTTAAAAAATAAAGGTCAGGTGAATATTTTTTATCAAAACTATCTTGTTCTCTGTTTTTAATAGTATTATATAATATATACCTTGATTAATCTGTACTGTATACAGGGGTTCTATATAGGCACGTTTCTACGTCGAAAATATTTATATTTAAAGTTAAGCTGGATATAATAATTAAAATGTGTTATTATATTTTAGGATTGTGACATCAATGTTATGTACCCTAATTGTCCCGATGGTGACCCACGGCCTAATGAGCTGTTACTCTCGAAACTGGTGTTGGAAGATGAAGTTGAAAGCGCAGCAAGTAAATTATCAAGAAAATTGTGCATTTTTACTATTTATATGTGGATGCAAACCATACATGTTTTATAAATATTTCGCATTTCATTATTTATAATAGTGTAAATTAAATATTTTTTATACGTAAAAATAACACATCAAAATAGAAAAAATCAGCTTTCATTGTGGAGCTATAATCAGTACTTTGTGAGGATATTTGACGTCACTAGAGATATTATATGATAAATGGTCTTTACTTTACCTATAAAATTGTCGTTTCGTATGAAATAAGTTAAAGTATTTTTTTTTTCAAACTTTTTTATTTCTGTTACTAAAAGTATGTAATCAATGCATCTTTGCCAACGCAGTGGTAGTTTATTGATAACCTTCTTGTAAAAGTCATCTGAACGGAAAGGCAACAAACTCTTCAAAGGCATTTTGTACTGCCTCTCAGGAATTGAATTTTTTTCCCGCTAAAAAGTTGTCCATATTTTTGGAAAAAGTAAAAGTCGGTGTGTGCAAAGTCTGGTGAGTACGATGGATGAGGGAGAGCTTCCAACCCCAACTCTTGCACCTTGGAGACTGTCCGTTGTGCAGTATGGGGTCGCGCGTTGGCGTGTAGGAGCAGCGGGAACGACCGACTGACCAAAGCTGGTTAAGATGTGCGAGCTTCTCCATCATTGTCTTCAGTTCTTCACAGTACACATCTGCAGTAATGCTCACGCAGTTTAGTAAAAAGACTGTGATGAATCGACGACCACGAGGTTCATTTTTCAAATAAAAATTTCCAGAACGGAACCGGGCAAACCAATAACGGGTTGTGCGTTCGTTTGTAAAGTTCTCTCCGTAAACGTTGTTGATGTTACGTGCCGTTTGTGGAGCGTTGACGCCACGACGGAACTCATATTCCATTATTACACGAAATATTTCCATTATGACGAAAAATGTTCAAACGTAATGAAAATACAATGCTAATCAATAAACAAAAGACTGACTTTGTAAAAAGAATGTCACGTTTTTAAAATAAAATTAATTTGAATTTAGAATTCACAGCCAATGAAAAATTTTTTTTGCTTTAAAATGGCTAATACTGAAGAACAGCAATTTCATAGATAAAGACTATATATAGGTATAAAGCATATCATATAAAGCAAAAACGTCAATTAATAAGGAGTTGTTAGAATTAAATACTCGGAGCAACAAGGGTGGCTTATAAATATTATCTGACTCGACCGCTACTTAAAATGTAATGTACTGTTAATTGGTCCAAACAGAAGTGAAGAAAAGTAATTGCTAATACAATCTGACAGGCATCGTAAAATAAAAATTCTAACATATAATATATTATATCTGACAAAAATTTTAGAAGAAGATCTATCAAAGTTCATGAAAATTGTGTTTATATCCGGCGATTACTTTTGTACAAAAACACACAGATTTCCAATTTGGTAAGCAATACTAACATACAAAATAAGGGAATCTTTGAGAAAAAAAATTGCGTGGTTCTTCCCCGATGAGATGAACGGTTCATTCTGTAGTTTGAGAGAGAACTGCAGCCTTTTAAATTGGAATGGAAGAGAAGTTTTAAAAATTTATCACATAGCGATTTTAATAAATTTGGTATTTATTAAGATCGTACTATCCAAATTTTATGTAATCCAAATATAATGTGTAATGACAATAATAAAAACCCTATTGAATACCTTCATGGGGGGAGAATGGTACAGAAATCAGGTGTGCACATCTCACCATTCATGGGAGGTACTAAATTCATATGGACCTATAATATCTAGACTTCCCCTTCCAATGAATTATTTCAATACCAAAACCCTCTTAATGGAGTAAAATAAAAGATTTATGGGGCATAAATTGAACCATGGTGCCGGTGTTGATGGCACATTTCGCTGGTGAAGACTGAGGCACCTCACATAAGTAAACTGGTTTAGGACGATGGTAATAATTCTCTATTGTCATCCGTTCTTTTAATTCACCCATTTGACAAGAGAAACATCAACCTTTGTATTTTTTTTTTTTATAACAACTAAGAGGCAAACGAGCAAGACGGGTCACCTGATTGTAAGTGATTCACCACCGCCCACGGTCACCAGCGACGTCAGTGCGTTGCCTACCCTTCAGGTAAGAACATGGTCTTTTCTTGAATAACCCAATGTCGCAGTTGTTGGGGAAGACTTCTGATGGCAACGAATTCCAGAGATTTACTGTGCATGGCAGAAAACTGTTTTTAAAACGCATTGTAGTGGAACGCCAAGCATCCAGATGGTGCGGATGATATTTCCGGCGAAGCAATCGGTTGCGAAAATCAGCGGCTTCTATTAAAGTGAACAACTCCTCGGAACACTCCCCATTGTAAATTCTGTAAAGTATGCATAGGGAAGTTAGATCCCTACGCAGTACCAAAGGATCTAGCCGATCGGTAAGTTCAGGATCGTCGACAATCCGAGATGCCCTACGTTGGATTCGGTCAAATGGAGATAGCTGATAACCCGGAGCGCCGGCGCAAAGGTGGCAACAATACTCCATGTGAGGCCGCACCTGCGCCTTATACAGTTTAAGGCGGTGAGCCGGCTTAAAGTATTGTTTGGCCCTTTTGAGTACTCCGAGTTTTTTGGAGGCCATTTTAGCCTTGCTCTCCAAATGACCGCCAAACTGGACAACACTCGAAATGTCGACGCCCAGAATGCCAATGTTTGGCTTGGCACAAAGGTGAGTGTTTTCGAAGAGTGGCGATGCCATAAAAGGGGCTTTTTTAGCGGTGAACGCGCAAACTTGAGTGTTAGAAGGGTTAAACTGGACTAGATTTAGTCTCCCCCCCGATGGGTTCTCGCTTTGTCGTAGCAGGGGGGCTTAGTAACCGTGGCTTGGTCACCCACGGTGAAGCTAAGAGGAACCCAAATGGCCGGCCTAAGGCGCTCTGTGGCCGGCCTGAGGCGGCCGCTCCGGGAGGGCTCGTAATGAGCTCACCTCGGAAGCGTGTCGGTGGACTGCTGGGGATGGAAGTGGCGGAGCGAGGCCGCCTTCCCCGCCCTCAGTAGCCGAGGCGGAGTCGCGGAGGGAGAGGAGTGTCGGTGTTGCGTTGCCGCTCTCCCTATCCTCCGCGACTCAAGCGGGGGTCGCACCGCATGATGCGGCTGTGGTGGGGCCGCGGGGGAAGAGGAGTGTTGGTGTTTCGTTGCCGCTCTCCCTGTCCTCCGCGGCCGAACATCGGTCGGCGGTGGAGCCGCAGACCAGATCCGCCGCAGGGGGCTGGGTTGGCTTAGTGCTTTCCTGGCCCCCATGGCCTCTGGGAGGCGGACTCGGGGGAGTCCGTTTCCCACCTACAGAGGAGGCCGAGATGGAAGGCGCGTCCGTGTTCCGGCGCGCCTTGCAGGGGAGGGGTGGAGAGGGGGATGTCCTCCCCGACATCGGAAATCTTCACAAGGGATGATTCGATTTCAGACACAAGTTTGTTCCGACACTCATCGACGAAATCCCGAGAGATATTGTTGCAGCCGAAATACAGTGCATCCACGGTACTGTCATCCGCATAGCAATGAATGCCACTGGTATGCAACAAATCATTGATATGCAGAATGAACAATGTCGGGGATAACGCAGCCTTGGGGAACACCAGCATTTACAGTCCGGGGGTCCGAGCTTGAGCCGTCTACGACGACTCTAACTCTCCGTTCCGCAAGGAAATTGCCGATCCATCTACAAAGTCTCTCAGGAAGCCCATAGGAAGGAAGCTTCGATAGTAAGGTTTTATGCCAAACCCGATCGAAGGCCTTCGCTATGTCCAAACTAACGACTAGTGCCTCACCCCTACTCTCAACCGCCTGCGCCCAACGGTGAGTTAGTAAAGCCAGAAGATCACCAGCTGATCGGCCTTTGCGGAAGCCATATTGGCGGTCGCTGATCAGCTGGTGCTCTTCCAGGTAGCCCATGAGCTGGCGGTTGATTATGGATTCCATAATTTTGGAGAGTAAGGAGGTGATAGCGATAGGCCTGTAGTTGGACGGATCTGAGCGGTCGCCTTTTTTAGGGATCGGGTGTACTAGAGCCGTCTTCCATGAATGTGGGACAACGCCGAGGACATAAGAGTGTCTGAATAAGCGCGTTAAAACCGGTGCCAGCTCTGGAGCACACACCTTCAGCACAATAGGAGATATTCCATCGGGCCCACTCGACTTGTTGACATCCAGGGAGAATAGTGCTTTCCGCACAGCACACTGTGTGAAGCGGACGTCCGCCATTGTGGTTTCACACCTCGGGATGGTAGGAGGAGTGTTCCCCCTGTCGTCAAGAGTCGAGTTTTCCGCAAAGATAGAGCCAAGAAGATCGGCTTTCTCCCTTGCGGAATAGGCCAATGAACCATCCTCCCCGCGCAAAGGTGGAAGTGTCGACCGACAGAAATTACCCTGGACAGCCTTGGCGAGAGACCAGAACGCACGAGAGCCAGATGGCAGGCGTGCCAGTCTCTCGCCAATTCTCCCAACGCAATTCGATTTCGCCAATGCAATTTGCCTCTTAAAGAACCTGGAAGCAGAGTTGTACTTCTTCTTGAGTGAGTCAGAGTTTACATCCTTAGCGGCCTTTGCCCTAGCCTAAGCTTGGTAGCATTCCCGCTTGCTACGATGTGCGTCACGGCAGGACCCACCAAACCAGGGACGGGACCTGCCACCGACGGGCACCGCTGAGCTAGGAACAAACAATTCCATGCCCTGCAGCATGACGCCGGCAACCGAATCAGCGCAGGTGCTAGGATACTCTGACTTGAAGCAAATCTGCCCCCATGGGTAGGATGCAAAGAAAGAGCGCATCCCGTCCCAGTCTGCTGACCTGTAGTGCCTAACACGTCGTCTACCAGATGGAAGTGGTTGCGACGAGACGGTGAGAGGCACCACGCTCCGAACTAGGCAATAGTCCGATGACCCGAGAGGAGCATCGACCCATACCCGAATGGGTTCGGGGCGATAGGTCAGCAGAAGGTCCATTAAGGAAGGCGAATGGTCTTCCACATCCGGCACACGTGTGGGAGAAGGTACCATCTGCGTCAGACCATTGGCAATGGCAAAATCGTAAGCAGACCTTCCCACATGGTCAGTACGTGTTGACCCAAGCCAGTCAGAGTGGTGGGCATTAAAGTCACCCAAAACCACAAATTCTGCGGTAGGAATCTGCTAAAGTATTCTGTCAATGGACACCTGCAGGTGCTCGAAGAGCCGGTCAATTTCCGCTATGAGACCTGTAAAGGCGCGCGTAGACACGAATGTGATCCTCACAATCGACGCGCACCCAAAGGATCGACAGGTCTCTGCCTTCAAGACTGCTGAGCCTACGGTAACAAATTCCCTCCCTGACGTACACACACACGCCGGCGCGTGGCACAAAAAAGTGCTCCAGGCATGAAGTGTCCGTCGGGGAGGAAATCTGTGTCTCCGTTAGGAAAAGTAAGTCTGGCCTTTCCGTCTCGAGATGGTGGTGGACGGCATTTAAGTTCGAGTGAAGTCCCCTGATGTTAGAAAAATCCACTGCTAAAGTGGAGGGGGACTTCCTCGTGAATGGGCTCAGTTTGCACCCAGAAGCTGCGATAAACGACGCTTGATGTGTCCCCAGAATACGATGGGCAGTCTGAGCCGGAGCGAGAGGATAGCATCTCTCGCTCTCGCTCAGAGAGGGATTCTCCAGTCTCTAAGAGACTGGTACCCTCCTGGGGTATTTTATTTGTATCACTCGTCGCCATCACAAAAAGAGCATAAGGGGTGGGGAAGGAAAAGGGTAGGAGAAAGGTCACAGAGGGTGAGGAATTGTGGGACAGGGAATAAAAAGACAGGAAGGGGCCAACTGATACTCATTCCCACACGCAACGCAACAGTCCCTAGAAAATCTGTTGCGATACGTGTAGTATAATGAAAGTGCCAGTTGCTATTGCGGCCCCGAGGTAGAGGGATAAGGGCGCCGGGACTCTCACTCACCAGTCGAAACGCGGTGGCCTCTAGGAGGCCCCCACTTCACGCTGATTTTCTGTGAGAGGGTAGTGTTTCACCGGTCGATCCTGCCCACCTACGTGCTACAGCGAACTGCAGACTTGGATCTACTACTCTGAAACTCTTGTGTTCTACAACCGAGAATGTTGTGCAAGATGTCGATGACTTGAATTCACATCGCACTGTAAAAAGCTTATACTTAGACTTACATTTTTGTTGTTTAATTTGATAATTCAAAACCAACATTTTTAATAAGAAGGTTGCTATGGTTATTTCATAAAAAATATGGAGCCTACTATGAAAACCCTACACGAGCAGAACTCATTACTGTTGCAACAAAATGCAATATTAGCTGTGGAGCTTCAAAAATTACTGCTAATATTGCCACTGACACACCTGCAGCCTCTTGCCATAGAACCTCCTGCAATCTATGAAGTATCCTACAAGCTATATTCTTTCTGGCCTTACCAGCCAGCTATCTGGTTTACTCAGGTGAAGGCACAATTCACCATTTCAGGTATCTCCGATGACCAAACGAAATTTAATTATGAGGTAGCACAGTTAGATACCCGGGTTATTGGCGAGGTTGAAAACATTATTGTATAATGACCTCTCCTCCATGACTGCGATTGTTTGCCACTCTAAGTTTCATAAAAACAACTGTATAACTTCTTATACTATAGTCTTTATCACATGACTTCGCCAGTTATTAAGTTTAGCAGATTTTATAAATATAAATTGTGAATTTTTACTACATGACCTGTACCTTTGTCAATAAATAGCTAAATTAATAACAGTTAATACCTCACAAATTCAATTAACCGAAGTTTGTTTGAAAGGATCTTCTGATGAAAACATGAAGACTGTAGTCAAGAAGGCTGCAATTAAGACGTTGATGGCAATCTTAAATTTGGATATTAATTAACTTATAACTTATGTTATACAATTTTGCAATATTGAAGAAACTTTTCATTTTCAATTATTTGCCATGCTAAATGGAAATATTTACTTAGGAAAAGTGTTTACATTCTTGAAACTTTAGCATCATAGTATCTATCTGTAAACAGTCCCCTTCTGTATACAGAAAGACCTCTCAAAAGAGTAAGATTTGATAGAGCGAGAGAGAATTTATTTACGATAAGCAATAACAGTGCTGATTACTAAATTAAATATATAACATTTTTTTCAATAATTTCCTATATTTGTCATTTTGCTTATGTGAACACTACATATTGAATAAATATAATTATGTGGATTCAGGCACTAAAACTCTTCATTCCATCTCCAGGTCCAAACTTAATTTTCTGAACGTTAGAGTATAGAAAAGAACGGTATTTTGTGTACTCGATAGGCTTTGTAATGAGCTGTTGACTATAAATATTATTTTGGAACATAACAGCTCTAAGGAATGCATTGGATACTACCTGTAAAGGATATGGGCGCATAGTTTGCCAAGCGGTTAAAATGAACAGACTTTATACAGTGACAATTTATAACACCTTTTTTACTATATATTCGAGAGCTTTCAATAATATCTTTGAAAATACACAGGTCAATTCAATTGAGTGAACTATTATATATTTATATTTATCTATATATATATATATATATTTCTCTTATCAATAAAACGGTCTAAGATAATCTTACTTATGATAATTTTACTTTAAATAAACCAAATTTACAAAAAATAACAAAAATTTTACATGAATTTTCTTTGAGACTAACCGTGACTGCGGTAAGACTTATGTTGTAAATATTCCTATGAAAAGCACAATTTGTCTTATTTGTTAATGACTTTGGAAAATGGAGGCAACAGTTTCGAATGCTATTGAGAGCTAGTATTTTTGAAAATAAGAAGAACTTTTGGTTTTAACTTTTCTTCTAAATGTTTAGCTTGTGTCCACTGCCTCGCATACATAACGATTGGTATACTTATTAAAAACACTATTTTAGTTAAGTAAACACAATCGTGTAGTCTGGTCCATTCTCGTGTTACTTAATCAGTGTAGAAAATAATCTTCTTCTACTTTACCCTGTTAGTCTCACTGGTTTTATGTCTTTTTTACAAAGCTCCAATAAACTGACAAATATTTGTAACAATTTTCTGTAATCACCATACCGATAGGGTGTTTTATTGAAGCCATTGTACAAACGTCGTGTTAAATATTCATTGAATTTTAATTACAATATAGTCCTGTATTTAATATTTCTTTTTTGATGAGATATATATTGTTCAAATAAGTTACAGCTACATACTTTTACTATCTTAGTCTCTTGTATAAACCCTGTGTGTACATAAAAGTTTAACACTAATAATAATAAATAAACAAAGAAGTTTTTAGGGGTTCAACGTTTGCGTGTTTTATTCAATTCCTTAATTTTAATAAGCAGGACTCGAACAATTGGACTCGATGGATGGAATTCAATTCGATAGAAAGCTAAATTTTAATAAAAAACCATATTAACTGCTCCGAAAGAAAGAGACTTAATTTACGAAACTAACAAGATGGGATCTTGAGTTCATTTATAATGAACAATTGCACTAAGCCCTAAACAATAGTAACTTAAACTCAGTTCTTGTCTCGATTGGTTTAGACAAAAATACAATTGTAATTATGCCTATTTAATTAAGCTCCAAACTTTTGACCTTCTGGTAAAATTTCTAGCGGGTATTTCTCTCCACTTAATAATCTAAATACAGAAAGTTCATTATTTACTAATTAGAAAAATTAATCTACAGCTAGCTAGCTAGTTCCTAAATTCAGCTTCACATAAAAGCATAATGACACTGTTTTTGTTTGATGAGTTTAGGGATCCGGACACCAAACTACGGTAACTAAAAAACTACACAATCTTTGTTTTGGAAGGTCATCCTTCCCATAACGTGAACTTTATTTTATGAAGATTATATGTTTTTTAAGCAAAATAAATCGTTTATTTTGTTTAAAATATAATCTTTATATATTTGACCTTTATACATTAACTAGGACCCTATAAAATTATAGTACCATACGTTAATGCACTAACACAACATACGATAACACTAAGTCCGAGTGATAATAATAATCTAACATATAAAATATGATTTTCCTACATTATTTTAATCATGTAAGTCTGATATGTTTTATCTCCGATATGTTTATTTATTGATGGCATTAAATATTTCTTAATTCAATTATTTTCAAATTATTATTATTAGAATTAATCATCTCAAGGTCAAAGAGAAATGGTAAGGTAACAAATTAATATGTGATGGCTTATTTACGTAAAAAATATTTGTACATAAATATGTTTAATAATTGACAATGGTCCTGTTTGTCATCACGAATATACGCGAGTCGTCGCGAATACATTTGAACGGCGTCTGTCTTCGCTGGTAACGAATTATTCCATTAGAACATTATTTTTAAATATGTTATTTCTATTCCGTGATATAAAAAGGGTAAAATGAAGCTGCATATCGTTTTTTTAACACACATAGAATTGTTTTGTACAGAACACTCAAAGTAAATGACCTGTGTCATAGGTTTTTGTTTTGCAATCGAAGACCGTCGTTGTGTCGTAGTTAATTCAGGGACCGGATTAAAAGTGTATTGGAAAACGGTAAAAAACAGAATTAAGTCGATTGGATACTTGTAACTTGATAACATTGAGTGGCTATGATTACTTATAAAATTTGTTAATATTACTTTAAATTATTGTCTTTTTTACAATTAATGATTGATTTATTTATTTCTGTATACATTATATTTTACTTTCGTGTGATGCCACACTATTTTAACAATTTGTACAATTGCCTCACACGCCTTAGTACAATGTAAGTGGGTCATGTCAAAAGAAGATAGATAATCTATAATCATTATCAACTGATAATTTTAACGACATGCAATTTTGCGGGAAGCCGATGGCTTTATTGCAATCTGTGGGCATCAATTCAGCGGTGGACTATGAAAATATATAAATATATAAACAACAAAAATGATGTGCCTTGATGTGGAATTATTATATTAATATTATAATGTGTAAAAAGCTGTTAAACTATTTGCTTGGTACTTGGTAACCTCTTTGCTTGGAAAGCTCGTACGTTACCATACATTTTATATCAAATATCTGTTTTTTCTCATGCTTTACGGTTGCCATTAGGCTTATGTTCAAAGATCAAATCACCATCTCAGCCAGCACGTTAGGTCAGACGATAGGAGTCCCTCCCTTTAAATACCATTTAAGGTCAATATTGATTTATAATTTTATGTCAGTCAAATATTAGTTATACCAACCACTCATAGAAGCGATGATATAGCGTAAATTTCAGGCCATATAACTTTGGGGTTCAAAATAGTTTCGGAGGATAAATTAAACACATCTCTTTTTTTAATATCTCCATAATTTGAGGAAGTTTAGCACTAGGTTGGTTGGTTATAATTATCGCCTCAATAATAAACCTAAAGACCACGAACACATTTCCCATTCGTTCATTCGATATATCATTTTTCATCAATTTAAACTCATTATTAATTACATAAACGCGTTTGTGCAAATGTCTAATACATCATATACTGATACCACATGTTATCCTGCTTATTGTCTATTATATTGATAATTCAAATAATATACAACATATCATTAATTAGACAACGATATTCTCATAATTGACTTACGATAAATTGCTCTCGACTCACAATTTAATTAGTACCACAGTAGTAATCTTTTAAATTTGTATATATAATAATAGTTCGCAACCTATTATTATATATACAAATTTAAAAGATTGGGTCGGAATGCGTCCTACAAAGATTAAGAACAACTCAATAGGGATCATGCCCTGACCTCAAGGCTGCATATGTACCTGTTCCGAAGTTAGGATATTATAATCCACGTTATAAGACCATTATCATAATAGACATAAGTCCAGTAGGCATTGGGGCAGTGCCTGTGCACTAACAAAGGGAGTTATCGTATTCGTCAATAAAAACATTCAGTAGTTACGAACGCCGATATTTCCAGACAGAAAAGCCTCTAGTACTTGTACGGGCTGTTGCTATGGTAAGGAGTTCAAATTGGTTACAGACCACTGCAGAACCACTGGAGGTGATATTTGGCCCCAAATTTTATTATCCGGATATTAAAGAAATGAAATACATATTTAAATAGTTCTTAACTGACAGACATTAGTAAGTCTGGTTGCCTCAGTGGGATGAAGAAGCTGAGAAAATTTGCAAGGTTTGTAGGGGTTGCATTATAGTTTCCATTTTAAAGAGGCGAGAATTAGCTACAGAACCCTGGGTGGATATTGCAATAAATCTGATGGGCCCATTACCTGGTTGTCACTGTATACTAGTGGTGGTAGATTACAATTCTAGATATAAAGATATAAAATCATGCCGAACAAAAACAAGTACAGCAATAGTTGAGCATTTAAAAGACAGCTTAGCAGTCTTGGCCAGTCCAGTCTCTATAACGGCAGATAACTGAAGACAGTTCACAAGTGAAGAATTTAAGTCATTCTGTACTGAAAGTTCAAAATTAACCCCATACACTTGCCTCAAAAAAATGGAGAAGTCGAGCATCAAAACAGAGATATTCTGAAAAGATTTCTCAATCTGAAAACAACAATTTTACTACCAAATATTTGTGATCGCGAACTACTTGCATGATCTGTTTGGATATCCAGTGTGGGGTTGATGTTGGGCCCGTTATTATGGAACCTCGCCTACGACTCGGTCCTGCGTATCAAGGCATTAATACGACCGCATAGCAGATGACACGGTGGTCGCCAGAGGGGATACCTTTGAGAGGACAAAGGAGCTCGCTAAAAATACCAATCCGTGTTCTTATGTACGTTAATATTTATACTTCCTTGGTTTAGATAAAATATATTATATTTTCACGGTGGTAGAGCCAAGCATCTGCTTTTGTTGTTGCATAAATGGCTCGGCTCCACCGGGGAAGTACCAACGGCTCACCGAATACCGACGTAAAGTAGATACACTTCTGGTTACGGGTCGGTGAGTGAGGTAGCCGGAGGAACCTAACATGGTAGCGGTAATTTGGAAAAATCTACCCCAGGAGGGTACAAGGACCTTCGGTTTTGTAAAATCTATCACTGGGCGTCTACGCTGACGCCTTATACCTTTTCTAACCGGGGTACAAATTGGATCACTCGTTTTTACCGCAGGCTGGAGTACGCAGTACGCAAAGCACTTCTCTCCTTGGATATCCGCAAGTTGATTGTGCCTAATAGTATCCTTCCAATTATGGACACCCCGTCCAGAGTTGGCACCGGTTCTTACGCGTCTCTTTTGGTACTCCTACTCTTTAGGCGTCGACCCAAACTGCTGGAAGGCAGCTTTGGTACCTCTGAGCCATAGAAAAGGAGATCGCTCAGATTCGTCCAACTACAGACCTATTGTTATGACGCCCTTATTTTCAAAAATAATAGAATCCATTGTAATCTTCCAGCTCATGAGTTACCTAGAAGAATACGACCTGATTAGCAACCGCCGGGGTCGGTCAGGTGGTAACCTCCTGGTCTACTTGACTCATCGATGGGCGCAGGTGGTCGAGTCCTACAGAGATGTCTTGGCGGTTAGGCCTTATTTTGAAAACCTTGCTACCTCAGCTATTATCGGAATCCTTAGCGTGGACATAACGAACGACGTTAAGTTCCGCGGTCACTTGAAGGGTAAGGCCACCTAATTTACCATGGGGAGTGTTCTGAGAAGTTGTTCAAATTAATTGTAACCATTGAGTTTAAACATCATAAATCACGACAGACTTCTAAATTTTATCCTCATCGTCTTGATGTTGGGCAATCCATCACTGTAGCTTTACGCGAAATTTCCTGCCACGCACAACTACTCTGTAGTACCAGCTATCGCCAGCGATGTTTCCGAACCTTTCTAAAGGCCGGCAACGCACTTGAGACTCCTCTGCTGATGGGGATGTTCATGGGCGAGCTGTTCATGGTCGAGCTGTGTCGAGAGTTATCGGTCGAGAGGCAAACTACCCACCGATATATACATATGTATATATATATATATATATATATATATATATACATATATATATATAACCACTATAAAAATAAACGTAAGAGGAAAAACGATAAAATAATAGAATAAAGAAATAAACGAAAAAATAAGGGTCAATAAGGCTTTAAAAAGGATTTATTTAAAAAACATAATTCAAAATAATATTTTATGGACGTAAAAATTAAAGTATTTATCGTATAAAAACTATAAAGATTTATATGCATTTAATTTTTTAAGACAGTCAACTTAATCTATTGAAATCGATATCTGTGCTCAACTAGTTTCTTAGATGACCAAATTATATACCTATATACATATATCGAAACTTCAAAAGTATGAAGATGACCATCTAGTAAAATGAAGTTGCGCGAGCACGCCTAATCAAATTACTATACTGGTGTATATTCAAAATGAAATGATGTTTGATTCGGTTATAGTCCATGCAGACTAATTTGTATAGATTTAAAATAAAATATGCCCAGACCCGTTGGGTGTACCCTCACCACGACAGTCTGAGTCTCTTGTGAATTAACTTAGTATAAAGAAAAGAAATATAACCGAACCAACCATAATATATAAATTGGGGACTACTTAAATCTCCCGACTCATAATCATATTCGTGTTGATTTGACATTGAAATTTCTATATATCTATACCTAAACTAGAAATAAATGTAAGATACAAGGTGACATATAATTACGTTATTATAAAATCGTGTATCATCGTGGATTGTTATTACGTGATTCATTACGGAAGACATAATATTCCTCAAGGTGTCAATAGAATTTGATTACCGCGTGTTTGTACTTGACACTGGATTCTGTTCTGGATTGTTCCATATAGTCCTGACGCTGGATTGTTCTATCTTCTTCTCTCCTTTGATTTTCCTTCTGTTTTATTATATACCATCTAACAAGATTATAGAAAGATAATGACTGCTGAATACATCTGGTTTGAGCATGTATTTCGCATATCCCATTATATCGCAGTATCCTGGTGCATTGACTACATCCAGTTAATGTCTAGGTGAGTGTGTCATTACACAATGTCATTTCAGTAATGTTGGCGATTTAGGCTTAATATTGCAGTAATTCATCGACTTTGTTTTAGTAGTTAATCATCTTTGTAAGCATGTCCACAATTTAAATAGTTCTTCTATCTCTATCTGTAATCATATCTCAGAATTTTCTTTACGATTAGGTGTCAGTAGAGTGAATCCTAAAAAATATTTTCAGTCATTTCAACATTTTTATTATTTTTCTTGCTCTATTAAGTTGCCAGTTGCTGTAAATGTATTTCATCTTATATTCTACTTTCTTTAATTTTCACGTTTGATTTAATAATTGTAATCTGTTCCTCGACCGTTTAGCTGGTACATTGATCGTCATATACCTCGTACTCAGTATAGTCTCAATAATGTAAACAATCATTGCATAAACAACTACATGAGATAAAATACAATAGCATGTTACAGACATGTATATGTACGTATGTTTTTGCACATCATTATAGATAATCGACGATGTAATTAGATGAGACGAATAAAATACATACAGAGAATAAATACGGTTCTGTCATTTAGGTATCCTATTTGATAAAATACAAACGTGTAAAAATGTTTTTAGTATTATTGTTCGTTTTTATTTTAAATTCAAATTCAGTTATCCAGGCTGCTAGAATATTAGCGGTTTTTCCAATTCCCTCAATAAGCCATCAAGTAGTTTTTCGTTCTCTAACGCTAGAATTAGCGAAACGTGGTCATGAAGTGGTTGTTGTTACTCCCGATCCGAGTTTTCCAAAAGGGCAAACACCAGCAAGATTCACAGAAATAGACGTTCACGAAATTTCATACAGTCATTGGAAAACCTTTGTAACAGCTGCTGCTGTGAATAAAGATGATTTACGTTTTCAATTGGAAGTCGCGTATGATCTCATTATTAAGATTTTTGTGAAACAGTTAGAAGTCAAAGAATTTAATGAACTACTTAGCAATAAAAATAACACGTTTGATTTACTTCTTCTAGAAGCCTGTGCCAGACCAGCATTATCTTTGTCTTATGTTTATAACGTGCCAATTATTCTAGTGAGTTCGTTTGGTGCTATGGTTGGACAATATGAATTACTTGGGTCTCCAAATCATCCAATATTTCATCCTTTACCTGTGCGTAAGAAAATTTATAATCTTACCGTCTGGGACAAAATAGTTGAGCTGTACTACAATCATTACCAATTAATTCAACTTTCTAATTACCAAGAAAAAAAAGAAGACGAAGCTTTAACTAAAATTTTTGGTTCTAATTTTCCTGGAGTAAGAAATTTAAGTGACAATGTGCACATGCTGTTCTTAAATATTCATCCCATTTGGGATAGTAATCGACCAGTTCCACCAAATATAATTTATATGGGAGGACTTCATCAAAGATCTCAAAATAAATTGCCTAATGTAAGAATGTGCTACGAAATACTAGCAAAATTAACATATATGTATGAAGTTATTAAATTTGTAGATTGTGTTAATCATAAAATTATTAAAAAAATTACTCTTACTCTTTTTAGAATTTAACATCTCTTTTGGATTCTTCACACAATGGTGCTATATACTTCAGTTTTGGTACTAATGTAGACCCATCGCTATTACCTCCAGAAAAAATAAATATAATTTTAAACGTATTTTCGAAACTTCCTTACAACGTGTTATGGAAATGGCATTCAAACGTATCATATAATATACCAAATAACGTCAAAATAATGAAGTGGTTTCCTCAGTCTGATTTACTTAGTAAGTTAAAATAAAGAGGCATTCTTTTAAAAAAAGTTACTAGTACTTTTTTCATAATATCAGCGAAATTTTTCTTTCATGTATTTGACTAATTTTAGGACATCCAAAAATCAAATTGTTTATTACACAAGGAGGACTGCAATCAACAGATGAAGCAATAACAGCCGGTATTCCGCTTATTGGAATACCAATGTTAGGAGATCAGTGGTTTAACGTAGAAAAGTATGTACACCATGGAATTGGAATAAGACTTGACCTAGAAACGATAACGGAAGATAACTTTTCTAATGCTATTAAAACAGTAATTGAAAATGACAGGTATGTTTTCCTTTTATTTATATTGTTTGTAATTCTAATATATTATTGTAGAGATATAATTAATGATACTAATATCATATCAGTGACTAATAAAATTCTTGTCTGTCTCTGAGTAATCAGTTTTTATACAAATAGTACAGAACTGAGTTTCATGAAACTTGGTATTTAGATTGTAGATAAGTACTCAGGTAACTTCTGAGTACGAATAGCATTTATATTTTTGTGCGATAATGGCGTTTCAAAAAACTTTTTAATTTTTTTAAGTTTTTTAGCACATTGCCTGCTATTATAGTCATAAAGCATTAAAACGAAGCGTAGTAATTGTACAAAGTACAGGTAAAAAACACCATTTATTAAAATACTAAATACTTATAAACAAATAACCATAATTTGTTCTTCATTAATAAATTAATAACACTAGGCATGCGATTATCACAACAAAACACTCAGTATTGTCGTAATCTAAAAGATGCTTTTTTGAATTATTTTTATTTAGATATTGTTGCTATAACCAGTTATAATCAAAATTGCTAAAAAAGGTTTTACATCTATTCATTATAATTATCCTAATTTATTAAAAAAAGTCTTTAGTAAAATTATTTCTATAATTCTAATATTGTTTTTCTAATCCAGGACTTACTCACTCTTACTCTACTCAAGGGTTACTAATAAATAGGACATATGATATTGACTATAAATCAGTAATTTTAACAACTGTTTTCTGTCACAACTACGCGACGTTTACCACGGCTAATGGTTATGAATTTGTGTATCGCATTTCTAAATACTAACGCGGTGTGGCTAAAAGATATGTCGGACTATGCTCTATCTTATATACCTTATTAGTATTCTTAATACCCTTTCTAGTGAGGGTACTTTCACCCTCGATCTACGTAACGATGGAGATGCCTTTTTTTATTACTATGTACATACTTTAATTACTTGAATGCAAAATTTTAGTTTTAAATTAAACATTTATAAAGATTTAAAAATTTCAATCGTAAATATACTAGACGAAAACCACATTTTATAGCAGATGTATCATATTTCCTATAATATTATTTATTCTTTATTTAACAAGCATGTAAGATCAACTCAAATCTTGAGTACTATTATCGATTTAGCATAGCTATATTAAAATTATATCTAAATGTTTTATTATGTAATATATTTGGCCGTACTATAAGTTTTAAAATTTGAAAAGATAAAAGAGAAATAGATTAAAATTTCTAGACATAATTCTGCCGGAAGTCCGTTAATTCAGTACAGCATAAAAAATATTTTGATTTGCACTAACACTTATTTTTAACGCGAATGAAGTCGTGCCACTACTAGTTGTGATTAATGTTTGTGTAATGCTAGTGATTTCTGTTTATTTAATCAATGTGTTAAGAAAAATTGAACTCAAAGTAATGGGGGTGGAAGCGTTCTAGTCCTCAAGGGAGACAATTAATATGTATATTGTTAAGCGTAGGTATTATTGATCTTGGGCCAATTTATACGAATTTTTTTTTTTTTATATAGAATAGATTGCAAAATAGCGAGCACACCTGATGGTAAGTGACGAACGCCTCTCATGAACATCCGCAATACCAAAGGTTTCGCAGCTGTGCTACCGGCAAATACCACTGACGACAGCTGTTTCCACAAAGTTCCACTAACCATCGAGATGATGAGGACGAAATTTTGAAGCCTGTCGCGATGTACTATGTACTCAGCGACTCAAATTATTTCTTAAAATTACAGTACAAGTGCCCATGAATCATGTCGATCGGAAAATACCTAGTGGGAAAATAAAGGAATTAACATATTTCTTATTTCAGCTATCGTCAGAACGTGTTACGTTTGAAATCTTTAATGTATGATCAGATGCACACTTCACTGGAGCGGGCAGTATGGTGGACAGAGTACGTGTTACGTCATGGAGGGGCTAAGCATTTACGAACACCGTCTGCTAACTTGTCATGGATACAATATTATGAGGTTGAATTACTTGTAGTTTTATTATCTTATGTATGTTTCACTATTGGATGCTGCTTTGTTGTATTATATTGTTTAATTAAAATAATAAGAAAGTACACACATGTTGACGAGAAAGTAAAATTAAAGTAATATAATTTTCATTTTCTTTAAGTTTCATCTACTGCTAATTAATTATTACTAAATATGTCGTGCGGACCTTTAACAAAACAATATATAATATACGAAATATGTGATTTTTTTATAGTATTAACGTTGACATACGAGCACACATTTCACGTGTTGGTAAGTGTTTACTGTGGCCCATTAAAGCTACTTACATCCTCAATAAAGATTAAAATGCACTGAGACTCAGATACTGAAGTGGAAATCTCTTCACCACTAAAATGAGTCTCCAGATGTCTGCATTCATGAAACAGAAAACAACAAATTTTTGTTGCTATTTGATCTTTTTTTAAGACGGAAGAAATGTGTGCAATTTTATTAGTCTTACATAAAACCATAGCGTAACATATTATGTATTTATTGTCAGTTTTTTTTTCGGGCTGATGCCGCGAGTTCCAGTTTCACTAGGTTGATGAAATAACACGCAGGTATTCTTTGATTCCATGGTTATTTCTCGGTCACGTCTTTATCCTCATTGTCTCATCTGATAAATACCGATTCGAAGAAGACCAAAAGATAATCTATTTATAAAAGGTTCTCACTTTTGGTAAACGTAGAGTCGTCGAGTTAAGGTAAGAGTAAATTGGTGGGCACTTCATTACAAAACCTTGGTTGAGGATTCTTGGGCTATATTGGGGTGATAATTTTTTTTAAAAAAGTATTATAGTCTAATCATTGCTTTACATTTAGTATAGGTCTATAATTATTAATACGAGCTTTAATAATATTATAGAAGAGTATCTTATTAAATCTTTTATTAACAGTAATATTATAGTAAATTTATTTATTTATTTAATTTGGGTACATCTACAGTGCATAAAGGAAACATTCTAAATCCATAAATACCATTAAATCATCATGCTGCATGCATCAGACTTGATAGCAATTAAAGAAGAACACATCATTTGTTAGATAACGCTTATCATGTTACAAAAAAGTATTAATGGCGAAAACTAAACAATAACTGATTCAAAATAAACACAAAAAACAGAATTAAACTATCAAAATAAAATAAATTAAATAATATCATCATAAAATAAAATAAATCATAATAAAATAATTAAATGTCAACAACCATAAACAATATAGAGATTAAACAATTTAATAGCAATTATAATATAAAGAAAGACAACCTTACGATATAATAAAATTAAAATTTAAAAAATTGAGTTTATAATTAAATAAATTTTAGCTTCAGTTTTAATACAGTGCGCTTTTTAACGAGAATGCCGACATTTAGACAGTAACGTCAATTATAAGGCACGATTATTTTGATAGGTGGCTAATTTCTGTTTTGATAAATAGAGTTGTTTGTGACGTTTTCTGTATCCACAGTAACTTGTAAGGTTGTACAGTATGAGCAAAAATCAATCTTTTTTTTCTTTAAATATTGTATTAACAAAATTAAAAAGTAATAAATTATATTATATAGATTCCACTGTTGGGCAGAGCGATCACTTTCTAGAGAGAATATTGTAACAATCCACCACGTTGCCACAATGTCGATTAGAAGACCTCACATTTCTTGAAACATATTTTTTTTTACTTACGTCGGAGATTTCCCCAGGACGTGTTCTTTCACCGTCGAGTCTGCGTGCACTTAAAATTGCAATGAACAAATTCATTACTGCCTGGTGCCGGAATGGAACTCTGTTGCATGCTCACCGTGTTATGCAATAATATTAATATTGACAGGTTTTCGAGGAAAACACAAAAATATTTAAATAAATTTCATATTATTACATTGCATAGACAAAACACGTAATTTTTATTTTATATCTTAAAACTTTTTCCTATAATTCTTAAAATTACTTTGTTATGTCAAGAAGGGATGGCTCTGGCCAAAGGTTTTTAGCTCAGGGGCCAGGGAACCAACTAATGCAAATAATTATATTGAATAAAGTTTATATTATTATTTATATGTGTAAGTTTATAGCGTGGTGTGTTGTTGCATTCCGCAGAATTATTAATTTATTGCAAACAAATATGGCCTTGCAATGTGAATGCAGTTTTTACTACAGAGACTAATATTGCTATAATAATTTCGCAGGCGCTAAATACTGTTATCAAAATTTACTTCTAAAATTATTGTTTCTTATTTTATTGTAACTAGTCTGGCCATAAATACTGTTACATAAAAATTTTCTTTTTTCAACTTTTTTATTATTTTGACTTTGGAACACGTATATTATTTTAAAAACTTCTTTCGATTTTGCGCCATTTCACATATTTTTTCGTGTTCATTATCAAATTACAATATGGAATGGGGTGTTAAATAAAATAGGATCACAGTGATCGCCTTGCACAAAGTGGGTATGGAGCCATCGGTCATATTCCAGACACTTCTAAAGCTTGGTATCAGCCGTATGTTCGTATATCGTACTATCAACAGATACAACAACACTTCCTCTGTCGAAGACCAGAAAAGATCAGGGCGGCCGCGTGCTGTTCCTAACCCCATTAGGAAGCAAAAAATATTATCGCAAGAAATGAAGATTCCCGCTAGGAATCTGTCGCGTATTATAAAACAAGACCTGGAGCTTGGTGCTTATCGTCGATATACAGGACATGCCCTTGGTCATGTCCTGTATATCGACCATGGTCAGTTTTAGAGTACATGGCCTGCTCTAAACGTCACGGCGACATTGAGTCTCTTAAAAAATATTTGGAGCAAGCACTGGTGAAATTTCCCTTAGAAATAGTGTGTAAATCCATAGATTCTTGGCCAAACAGATTATAGGCCTGTATAAAAGCCTAAGTAAACTTTCGAATAGAATATTTTTTAATTTTTTACTGAGATTAATAAAGATAGATAAAGAAAAGATATATAAATTTTAATAATATTACATGGCTTTATTAAAAAATATTAATTAATTATAATTATAAATTAATATTGATTATCTTAAATATAATGAATATAATTTTTTTATGCATATATATATAAAGCAGCTTTGTGTTAGAAATTCTTTAATAAAATGTCATTTTCTTATAAAGGAAGTCACCTGTCTGTTTTACGTTTTCGAAGCATCGCTGCGATAATTGGCGTAATTAAGCTTTGTTTGAAATATCATTTAAAGTCAACATTATTACTTTACCTATCGACAATTACCAGAACTGTTCCACGTTTTCGGAGTTTGGCTCGCATAATTTACGAAATTAGGCCCGTTTAAAATATGATTTAAGGTCAATATAATTATTATAACCATAGAAAATTATCCGAATTGTTTTTTAGGGTTCACTGTTAAAGCTATTAGTAATATGTACGTAAATACTTTTCTAGTCTTTGTTTTCTTGTATAAATACTTCTTGTAAATGAAAGTAAAATAAATAATAAAAACTATCTCTCCTGATAAGATGTCTTAACTAAGTCAGCCCGTGAAGTCTAATCTTATCCGTTACATATGCGACTTTTAATCTCTCCTAAACATACATTCTACACCTTGTCCATATGAGTCCATAAAAACCCATCTCAACATTCTCATTACAGACTGGTTAAGGTACTTTTCTTACGATACTCTTGCTCCCCACCAATAAGCGTTCCTAGCACAGAAATTTAAACTTAGTTCAAGTGTTAAACGGGAATGTAGTAATATTTTAAAGAAAATAAAGAATATAGTAAAACCTCCTGGGAAAAAATCCAACCACCTTCCTATAAAAACATGGACATACCATTGACAATGGTGGATTACTGATAACAAAGAGAAAATCAAAAGCAATTGAATAATACGTATTTCATTGTTTCAACATTATATTTGCATTATCCTCATAGCCTTGTCAAAAATAAAATTAGCTCTAACGTATCCTGTGTGTATCCCCAACGTCCTTAATTTTTTTCTAATGCGGTCGCTGCTGTGCTTCCTATTTGCATTGGCTTAAAATAAATTCCTTTAAGTGTCTTTGCACAATTGCAGTATTCCATTGCTTATTGAGTTTGCTGTCCACATAGTTTGATATCGATAAATTCTAGTTATATGGGACCAATATCATACAAATTTTGTTGAAACTTCAATCATCCTAATCGTTTAGGGTATGGTCTGCGAAACTTTCCGCCGATCGACTGTTGCCGAGAACAAGCATTTAAACTTAGTAGGAGTGGTTAACCGGAATATTAGTAATATTAATAACATTTCTACCATTGTACATACGGAGGCAACACAAACTATTTTTAAAGATATACAACATTGAATATTGTACTTTGCCTTTTTGTATGCGTGTATCATTAAAAATTTCACGATTACTTTGAATAATTAAAACGTTCCAAATGTCAGAGTTTCAGATATTTTATTAGTAGCCAAATCTGCTTAACTTTTTGATACATTTTCAGGAATATTCACTACTCTTTAGAATACTCACATTTAGAAATTGAAAATAATTCTACTATAATAAGGCCCTTTACAAAAACATAATATAATTGATAATTATTATTTTTGTAGTAAACTTAACTTTGTAGTATATTACCCTTTGTACTATATCCATTGCATTAAAGGACTTACAATAAAGGAAGTTAAAGCAGGGAGATGTAACGTACGTTAATATTGGAACTAAATTAGCACCGGAAGCGTGTCGCACGCGACGGTAAGACTGATTTCCAATTTGTCCCTTTGCTTGTTACTTCGAGTTTATAGAAGTTTCTTACGAATACAAATAATATAATACACTTTGAACCTACATTAAATGAATAGATCTTTCTAACGTAAATTTTAATTAAATATTTTTTACAAAATTTATTTCATAGACATTGAAGCTCTGGTTTATGGGTCGGCTAAGCGTTCATCATCAAAGGCTTGTAACTACAAGTTTTCAAAATAGATTGATTTTAAAAAAAAGGGGGTAAATGAACTCATTTACCCCCTTTTTATATTTATATTTTTTATATTATATTCCCCTATCCCCTATCCCCTAATCCAGCAGTGCACCGTGAAGTCCGATGGTCCACCATCGGACTTCACGGTGCACTGCTGGATTTCATCCTTTTGTTGTGAACATCTCTCAAACCCGAACGAATCGCTTTGCTTCGTCTTTCATTATTCGTACAGCAAAGGTCTGGAACACATTGCCCGCGTCTGTCTTTCCCTCCGATTACAATGTGGGTGTTTTCAAGAGTAGAGTGAATAGGCAGTTACTGAGCTAGTGCGCCTTACCATCTAGGACTGCATTTCCACTTATAAACTATATATATATATATAGTTTACCATAATCATAAGTAGTAATTATAAGACTTGTACACTACCAATAATCTATAATGTCATAAAATCTTATTCTTTTGTCTGTTTGTTTATGCGTTCTTCACTACTACTACTAAGTAGTAGTACTTTGTCTACTAGTACTACGAGTAAACTAAGAATTGGATGAGGTTTCTAGTGATGTTTTGAGATAAGCTTGCCAGCCGCATTCATTGTTCGATTCAATTAATTTTTCGGTAGTTCAGACCGAAATATATTTCAATTTTAATGTGCGTTTGGATGTTCAGCTGCGCGTTTGAAATCGCCGGCATAAAAATAAGTAAAGTTTGAGGTTTTTAAGTCAACTACCGCACTCTACATCGAATTGGTGGTGAGTTTCTTTCAAGTTTATAGTTGTGTTGTAGTTCGAAAAAGACTTCAAACACTTAACACATGTATCATTACCGATTTAAAAGTTATGTCATCAAGTAAGTCTTATGGTAACAGCTATTATATGTTCCGCACCTGGGCGCTGGCTTCCTCATTTAAGTAGGGTACAGACCGCCTCGTTTAACCTTGTCGACGCTGCGGTATTCTCAGAAACGTACGATACGGTACGTATTTTTTAAGTTAAGTTAAGTTTAGTTTTTCTTCATATACGCTAACCACGAGGACAGTATTGCCTTAACTTAATTTATTCAACATGGTCTTTATCAGCGGACTGGGAGGTTTTAAAACAGTCTAAGTTCGATCTTTGTTTGATGTATGTTTGCTACATATATATTTTGCTATTATATGCTAAAATAAAAGAAAATGATAATTGAAGAAATATATTCTCTAAAGAGTAGTACGAGTTTTCGTATTGTATTTATCTCGCTATATCGGTATTTTTTTATTTAACTGAAGATGACAAACATATATTACCTTATGGAAAGTCATAACTGCATCGGATAAACCCACATTAATTCTCAACAAAGATACAAAACGTAATTAAGTTGGCGCCTTTGTGGTTTTAGATGGAGTCCTTCGTTTCTTGTGATTGGGTCCCCAGATTCCTATAATTACCAAATCATACGAAACACAGCAGCGTTATGATGCAGCATATGATTTTTCATGCTGGTATTAGTAACACATACATCATAGTTCAAACACTGTAACTTACTTAGCACTTACTATTATTTACTTAGCTGCCATAAAAATCAGCATGGCAATTTGTATAGGTAATAAATTTTAAGATTTCTTACTTATACAAATTAAGCTTTTAAAATAAGTTTGAACGTACTACAGCAGTTTTATTGAGTGATAAGTTACAATGACAGAAATTATTACTTTGCGATAGGTTATATTTTTCACTGTTGTGCATTAGAAAGTTTATGACATGTACGGTAGATAAATTAAATACACGTACATACATACACAATACTTTTCTCTACAGAATTTCTAATAATAGTAGCTTAAGATAGAAAAATAATAAATAAAGTTAAAATCTTCCCGATGTGTCGTCTCAAGAAGCTCTTGTAATGGATAACAATGTTTCCTATGATGTGACAACCGTCGGTGTCTCTGTCAATTTGGGATTTACGGAGACATAATATAATAAACACATCTATTTCTTTCGACGTCTAGCTTACGGAGAATGTAATTCTTGGACAAACTAAATATTATTTTAATAATATCATTTAAATTGATAATAACTTTTTGTATTATTTTTTACGTTCAAAACATAATTATAACGTTCATAAATATATCGAGAAGAGGCGGTTTTTCATTGCGATGCGCAAATCTACCAACCTAAAATATATTTTCAATAAGGAATGAATATTTTCAATAACTAATGAACCTTATGCTATGTGAAGAATCATGCTAGAAACACACTTTTATAAGACGTTACAATGTTTTTTGATTTATATTTTTTTTAGTTTTGACGACTTGAAGTCAATTTATTATCCTAACGTTATTTTCAACTGAATAATATTCCTTTAGAAGACTTCGTGTATAGCTTTTATAAATCTGGGCAAGGACCAATTTAAAACATCTACTATGAATGCGTGGGATCACAATTTAATTTTGTATATATGAAGTGATTATTATTTACAGTGGTAGAGTTACACTGCAGTTTATTTCGAAATGCAGAATGAATGGGTCAGTTGACTGGTGTATAACCACGCCCCCACAGAAAACCAGCGCGAAATAGGAGCATAATGCTGCTTGTGTCTGGTGAGTAACGGGATCCGGAGACCTTTATTACTGGTCAGCTCGACCGTAGGTAGTAGTAGTAGAGGTAGTACTACGCCCTCACAGAATACCAGAGTATAATAGCATAATAATGTTGCTATGTTTCATCTGGTGAGTGAAGGGATCCGGAGACCTTTATTACGCGGCATTCCATCGCAGTCCTCAAGTGACTGTAGATGTCATGGGCCTCAAGAATCACTTACGATCAGGTAAATTGTTACTCACAATGCAATAAAATACATATATTTTTTTTATAATAAAACTGTCTACATACTTTTTCCTGGAACTATGGACATCGATAGAAATTGAAATGTATTTTCACCTAACTAATATTGATGAGCATTATGATGTCCTTGTCTTCTTACTTGGCAAGCATGGCTCAAGTTTTGAGGCTTTACTGGCGCGTATTATGCAAAAGGTATTTTTAAAATTAAAGGAAATAACTTAAAATTATCTAATCACAATCACGTAACCAACGACGCACAGCAATTTGATAAAAAAAACGATTCTGTAATAATAACGTGAGTGTCTCTGTGATTACATAATTATTTACGAAGTGGTTGGATGTCTACGATATGTTATTAACATGACTGTTGATTTTGTGGAGATAAACATCATTAATTAGTTTTTATTTTTATTTTACGGTTTCTTTACAAAGCAATCTATCTATCTAATTGTATAACTCTATAACTTTTAACATCTTTAAGTAAAGGATAGACTTAGATTGCCATATAATCGATGGAACGAACAAATTTTATCATCCAAAATTATTAAAAATTTATGAACAGATTTTATATTGATGTATATTCTAAAATCATCTCGGATTGTCTGTGATCAGGACACGAGGATGGAATACCTTAAGTCAACCAAGGTAATGACTAAGTGGCAGCCGCAACGAAAAGAGGGAAAGGAGGGGAAAGGAAGGAAAAAAAAGAGGGAGATGAGATGGTGCGACAGCATTGAGGAAGATCTCAGGGCCATGGGAAAGTTTACCCACGGTAGGGACAAGGAACGACCCATAAAGGCTTATAGCGCCTAAAAAATTAAGTGTAGTATATTGTGAAAAATATGAAGACACCTGGTCCCTATCTTAATAGCGTAAAATATCTATTATATATAGGCAAGGCCATTTACATTTCAAAATTTATACATACCATTTGTGTTTTTTTTATTATTTCCTTGTCAATCGAATATTATATATTATATAAGAATATTATTTATATACAAAATTGAAGGTAAACTGAATCGGTCCCGGTGCAAATTCAAATGAAATTGTTAATTGCAGGTTTAAACTCTGATTACCACGTGCTAGATGACGAAGGAAAACACCGTGCAGGTTTCTTAGTACGTGTCGAATATTCATAAAAACAAATATCGAAAACGTAATTTTACCTGATATCCGCAATTGAGCCGGTTTGAACAATACTTCATTTACATTTTCTACCCGGCTAGTGAGGAGGGTACTTTAATTTAAATAAAATCTTTTCAAAAACACGGGTGGTTTCGATTTATTGAATGTCGGTATTAACTACACTTCCTTTTAAAGATTTAACTTATTTGAATATGTTACTGGCATGTTAATAAGAAATTACAGTTTAATATTATAAAATCAATTTTCAACATAATTAAGTATTACAATTAAGAGAAACAAGTATTACTTTGCGGTAATTTAACTATAACTAAACTAATTATTAAATCTCTGTTGCTACCAAAGCTATTCTCAGAAAACCGTGAAGACTATTTTCCATCATTTCTTTATTTTTATTGTTATCTGAGTAAAACATCGTAGTTATTTTTTCCTTACATTTTTCTATCGCAACATAATGGTCGGCTCCTTAAGAATTCAACAATAGAAAATGTTTTGCAAATTTCCTTTACAATATACCGCATTGTACCATATATAATTTTTTAGTTCCAACAAAATATTTGGGTCAGATTTCAAAAAAAACATAGTGGTTAACGCGATAATCTTTTTAAAAACTTATCACTTTTTGTATATTTGCTTTATTATACTCTGTGCTAGACAAAAAATATATTATGTGCTTCTCGAAAAAGTTTTAAAGAATTTGTTAATTACTGAGTTGATCCAAATAACGGTCGTAAAGCGTAAATACAAATAAACGAATTCTGATTTTGGAGTTCAATTTTGGGAAAATTAGAAGATAATTTTTTAGGTGCAGCTTGTGGTAATAAAAGGCAAAATAGCATACTAATAAAAGGGCTTATTGTTAGAAATACAAATATATTTTTTATTAAATTTAAAATGCAATATCTGAAATTTATTAAAGAAAATATATATAATCCACTGGTCAAAGTTAAAGTAGCCAAATATCACGGTCTAGGCGGATAGGGTCTTTTGTTGTACGAAGTCGATAGCCAATTGGACTTGGCCGATGAGTCAGTCGGTATCGGTATTACCGCTATGGGACGTATAAAAGCACCCATAGACATGGCGACGATCGTTGCAAGACCAAGACTGCTAACAGATATCATCTCTGACAAATACTCACACTCCTGCCCGCTGCACAAACGTGTGTTCCAATTTGTACCCCAGGTAGAAAATTATATTTAACAAAACTTTTTAGCACGGTATTATGTTATTATTAATAATTAATTAATTATTAATTATCTAGATGTACATATATTGAGTTTTTTATTTCCAAATGTAGCGTTTTTGAAGATGAAGTAAGTTCTAGAAAGTAATCTTTTTGGGGATCTTATTGGCGGTGGCATTCTGGCAATGAGTTAGTTGTTAAAACATAGACATATTAAAGCATGTTCATCAATTTCATCATGGCCATGATTGAGTTGTACATAATAAGGAGTAAAATTTATATTTTTTTTACGTGAAAAGGAGAGCTATACATTTATTTATAAGGAATATTTAATTGGAGCGAGATCTTCTGGAGATCTTCTATTTTAAAAAACACTAAATAAAAACATGTATACAAAATTTTAAAAAAATCTGTGACAGTTGCATGTTGCTAACAATTTCCAAGCGCTCAAAATAAACTTTATAGTAAGCTTATTTCCGTACCAGATAATACGGCTGTGTAGGAAAATATCTTAGTCTGATCTATTACAGAGAGGAAACCTACATATAGCAGTGATACCTGACTGTTTTTAAGCGAAATTAATTTAGAGAAATGAAAAAAAATCATACAGCCTTCGGTAGAAGTAAGTAAATATGTTCGTTTTATTAGTCTAACAACTGAAGAGCAGCGACGTCTAGCATACGAAGCGTACATGGATTATTAATGTTATTACTTGATTATAATCCCTCACCTCGGAGTGTCACAATGAGAGATAAGAAAGTAATAAAACTATAGTTATTGCCAGATAGATTGAGAATAAAGTTCATTAACACCACAAAAAAAAAATTAAGGTCTACAAACAGACTTAGATAATAATAATTAACAGCGATATTTATTTTAAAATTGTACTTAATACCAAAAACGTTTTGTTTATTGGACTCTTTAAGTTATTCTCACACATAAACACAGTGTAAGAAATGTAATACTTACAAAAAAAAGGTTAATCACACTAAAGGTGTTTTTGATATTTTCGATTGAATCAGTTTTGTTGTTATTTGTGAAAGAAAGAGACATTGTTGAAAATATTATTTCGGAATAAAAGAATAACGGTTTACAACTCCTGTTAAGATGACCGAGAGGTCAATATACTTTATTCTCAATCTATCTGGCACGAGCTATAGTTGTTACGCCTTTTTAATTAAATGAAGTTAGACACTTCATAATTTATCAATGAATAATAAAAGAAATAAAAAAGCAATATTAATAAGCTACAAATTCAAAGAAATAACTACACAGGGAATCGTTTGTGATCAAAATCCAATTAGAAGCTTTTCAAATTGTTTGTATCTAGTTTATTTGCTATAACATTCGACTGTGCATGTAACTCAATTATCCACGTGCTCTACTTACGAGGTACTTACTACTACGAGGGAAATTTCGCCCCTGCTTGCTCCTAAGATTTTTTAAGAGACTCAATGTCGCCGTGTCGTTAAGAGCAGGCCATGTCCTCTAAAACTGACCATAATTTGAAATCTAAAGGGTTGAGGTCTGGGCTAGATGAGTGCCAGTCTTCAGCTCTTTTAAAGTCCGGAACGTTGGTTTCAAGCCAGGCTTGGGTAGTTCGTCCCTTGTGACCAGGTGCAGAGTCCTGCTGGAAAGTCCAAAGTGTATTGCTGACAGGTTTCACAACATGATCCAAGACTGTATCTTGATACACTTTGGTTTTCAGTCCTTTTTCACAAAAATGTAGTTTTGTGACTCCTTGATAAGACACGCCCCACCAAACCATCACTGACGCAGGATAAAGACCACGTTGTACCTTTCCGACCACTTGAGCAGCTTTTTTAGAACTGTGAGCATACACTTTATCATTTTACTTATTGTAGTGTTCTTCAATCGTGAAAATTTTTCATCGGTAAAGTGGATATTTCTGCGCCTTTCACCTGCGTATCGCGACAGAAGGCGTTTAGACCGATCCACTCTCTTTAATTGTAAAGATTGATTTAGGGCATGTCCTGTATATCGACGATAAGCACCGAGCTTCAGGTCTTGTTTTATAATACGCGACAGAGTCCTAGCGGGAATCTTCATTTCTCGCGATAAGATTTTTTGCTTCCTAATGGGGTTTCGACGAATTCTGGCTTTAACAGCATCTATCTTTTCTGCCCTTCGACAGAGGAAGTGTTGAGGTATCTGTTGATAGTACGATATACGAACATACGGCTGATACCAAGCTTTTGAAGTGTCTGGAATATGACCAACGGCTCCATACCCACTTTGTGCAAGGCGATCACTGCAATCCTATTTTCTTTAACACCCCATTCCATATTGTAATTTGATAATGAACACGAAGTAATATTTGAAAGGGCGCAAAATCAAAAGAAGCTTTTAAAATATATACGTGTTTCAAATTCAAAATAAGTAAAAAGTAAAGTTTTATGTAACAGTATTTATGGCCAGACTAATTTACAATCACTCAATTATTACCCAAAAGTGATAAAAATCTATAAACAGATTTGACATTGATGCGTGTATATATATATATTTACATGTATATATATATATATATATATATATATATATATATATATATACATATATATATATATATATATATATATATATATATATACTACGTATACATATATTTTATGTAAACGTTCACGCATCAATGTAAAATCTGTTTATAGTTTTTTATCACTTTTGGTAAACACAAATTATAATATATGTCAATTGCAATATGCAAACGTGAAGGTCTTCCTAATGTACCTACTTAAGCGCAAGTATTTACAGCAATATTGCTGTAGAATACTTGTATATGTGCTGTTTTCTTAAAGTCAACGGCAGGTTGACTAAATTTTATGCAGGACATGTTTTATGATCATCGGCATACCTTCGAATTATTCTAGATATAATGTATATTCTATAATACTTTTTACATTATTATTTATATATATATATTATTTAGTGTCCGTCGATGCACATTGTACCATTCTTTGATCCGGAATGGTGTCTCACACGTGCCCGTTGTGGTTTTCACATTATCGCCGTGTTATGGCGCTACAGGTCAATCGGATTGGGACAATATGCTTTCTTTTATTGCATTGTGGTGGATGTGGTACTCACTGGATGATCACAACTCTATTGCTAATTCTATCTTCGATGTGGTATTTCGGGAGATGGATCTCTTAATTTTATCCTCAATGGTGCCCATGGAGGGAAGATCCCAGCCTTGGTTTGGTTGCTCCTGCGAAATAGCGTCACAATATAAGCTAGATTGTTACCGGGCCTGTGCAGATGGCTTCGGATTTTCTTTCATGATCACCAATATATGCTAATGTGGTAAATAATAATCACTCACGGCAACGTTTCCAATGTTCATTTTCAGTCACAATTAATCTACATATAAAGTTCACATAAGGCAGTTAATAAAGTAAATCATTTTGAGAATGGATCTAGATGTTTTGGGTCACATTGCCATAGTTTGCGATTCCTAATATTTATACATATTATTACACAGTAAAAAGCAAAACCTGTGCCCCTTTAGATTACCTTAGAATCCTCCTAGAGATCGGAATGATATAGGCTCTGTTCCACGCTCCTTAAATATAATTATACCATTACATCACAAAATGAGCAAAATATGAACGCTTTACATGAAATACCGATAAGACTCGAACTTTAGTCAAGACGTTTAAAAATTCTCCTCAATTCAAGTCTTCATGCATTGATCATCCTATCATCAGGAATGATCATACATGCTTAAAATCCCCACGTATGTCACAAAAGATCAATCGATCGTAATCCACAAAAAACCACACGCACTACTCAGGTTGCACACCGAATTACTTAAATGTTTATGCTATTTTAAATGAGAAAATTAATTTATTAATTTTATGAATTTAGCCAATTAATAAATGCAAATTATACTTGAATACGAAATTTTATTTATAAAATTAAAATTTTATTTATAAATATACCTGATTAAGTAAACTA
Source organism: Teinopalpus imperialis (assembly GCA_029286865.1). Classification (NCBI taxonomy): domain Eukaryota; kingdom Metazoa; phylum Arthropoda; class Insecta; order Lepidoptera; family Papilionidae; genus Teinopalpus; species Teinopalpus imperialis. The sequence goes on from JAGSMU010000006.1 coordinate 3,951,222, forward strand.
ATATGTTGAGAGATGGAGATATATAGATAAAATATGCGAGTACTGAAGGTTTAAAATTAATATAATAGTACGTTTTTAGCGGCGATTTTGATGACTTGTAAAAATGTTCACATTGTACTTGTAAAAAAGCTGTACCGTACAGTAATTTCGATTCAATGTTAACCTCCTCATATATGTAAACAAATTTATATTCACTTCCTCACAACGTGTCAAATGTACAACATGTAAAACAAATGTAAACTTATCAAAATAAATGTCGTTTTTATACTAATATTTCCGCAATTAACTTTTTTTAAACAAACAATACTGGTTTGACACTATGATATTTTTTTATTTTAAACCTTACTATATAAGGCAATACTTTAAAACAACCTAGAAGAACATGTCGGGATTAGAAAATTAATTAAAATTTAAACGTAATCTGAGCAAACATGTATTATATATTGGTATTATTCATTTTAAGTTTTTCAAAAATTGATGCATCACGCATACTCGCTGTTATTCCGACACCGTCAGTAAGCCACCAAGTTGTTTTTCGTCCCATAATACAAGAATTAGTTAAACGAGGTCACGAAGTAGTTGTTGTTACCACTGACCCCGTATTCCCTAAAGGGGAAGCTCCAGCTAATTTAACGGAAATCGACGTACACGATTTGTCGTATTCTATTTGGAAGAGTTTTATTGAAAATACAAACAGTTCGAGTAATGACTGGGTGTCAGGGATGGAAACTTTTTGTAAATTGATGGAAAACATTTTTGAAGAGCAAATGAACTCAAAACAGGTACAAGAAAGTCTATTCACTGAAAATGCTCAGTTTGATTTATTAATAGTAGAAGCTTGGGTAAAGATGACTTTAGCGCTATCTTACTTGTTCAAAGCACCTGTAATACAAGTTAGTTCAGCTGGTTCGCCTACAAGAAATACTGAAATTATGGGTGCGCCGTCTCATCCCTTTTTATATCCTACAAATTTGAGGCGTCGAATACAAAATTTGAACATTTGGGAAAAGCTTACGGAGTTGTATAGTGAAATTAAATACTATAAGCTTTTACAATCGACTGAAGAGTATGAAAATATTGTGATAAAACGATTATTTGGGCCAGACACTCCACCTTTAAACGAATTGAATAAAAAAGTGGAAATGTTGTTTTTAAATGTTCACCCAATTTGGGAAGACAATCGTCCTGTTCCACCAAACGTTATCTTTTTGGGTGGTTTGCATCAAAATGACAAAAAAAAATTACCGACGGTAAGTTACTATTGTGATTTCTTTATTTAATTATTATTCACGAAAAATATATTTACAATTAACTTACATATTACGACAGATAATCAATAATATGATATACTTCTTATTTCAGGAAATTCAATCTTACCTAGACTCTTCTAAGAACGGCGTCATATATGTCAGCTTTGGCACAAATGTACAACCTTCGCTACTGCCTTTGGAAAAAATTAAAACGCTGACAAATGTTTTCTCCCAATTGCCATATGATGTTTTGTTTAAATGGGATAAAGACGAGCTACCTGGGCGTTCCAAAAATGTGAAAATATCGAAATGGTTACCACAGGCCGATTTGTTGAGTAAGTAATATTATAACGTAACGTTTAGTTATTTTATATCATAATCACTGAACTCGTTTCCTGTTCTTAGATTTCATCACTCACCACACGATATGAAGTGTTCCTATAGCAGTAGAATACCGCTATCATCGTTTTCCTCCTGTGGTGTATCCACACAACATCTTATGTACAATGTCTTATGTAAAATATAAAACTGAGAAAGGCGTATGAAAATATAAGCAAATTATATAAAATATTTTGCCACAGCGATTGTGCATCTCATGGAAAAGGAGATGTATATTTAAGTGTGTGTAGTGTGTAGTCGTAGCTATAGAAAAAACAGTAGCATTGAACAGTTTAAAGTTTATATATGCTTTACAATAAGTTCGACATGAACACAATAAGAAGAACTGGCAAGTAAGTATTATAGACGTGAGTGTACGTCATGAAATAGTAGAAAAATTTCGAATTTAAGAGCAAGTAGACGCACGCGCGATCAACTGGTAGCTTACAACTGACTTATTGCAACATTTTTACAGGCTTATATATTAATTATAGTTTAAAAAAAGTTAGAGTAGGAATGCCACAAAGATTCTCAAATTCTTTAATATTTTTTTCTGATATAGGTAAAAGGTTTTTAAGTACGGTATACGTTGACCATTTTTAAGTGGGTTGAAGCAACATGCTGGTACACTTACACAAGTTAAAAGTAATTCATGAGAAGGACTCTATTATGGCAAAAAAATATTTGTATTTAATTCTATACAAAACAGACATCATTAAGGGACTATGCAATTACCTAGTTGTATTATATATTCTTATTAATATGCTGATCCACGCATATAAATATTTACTTAATGTGACAATGAATGGAAACGTGGATTCTGTATGCACGTAGAATTGTTAGAAAGTTCATGCAAATAGAGGATAATCAAATAGGTCCTATTTGATTGTCTTCTACCCCAATCACACATACTACATTTACTTGGTTCTGACCCGTAAATGTAGTAAAAACCAGCGAGAACTGAGAAAAACAAAGAATCAACGAAAATAATAATAATAATAATAATAAAATCGAAACAAAAGAAAAACATGTTGGATAATAAACAATAATTAAATTAAAAAAAAACTGAAAGTAAAAACGTAGAGTAAATAACGGCGAAAAGATAATAAGCTCAGGTAACTTTGAGCAAATTGCTGATTTTCGGCTTATCCCTAAATTAAAACTTTATGTAAAGCTCAATGTATAAGAAGAAAAATAAATTATAAAACAGCAGGGCTAATTGTTGACTTACTTCGTATATTCAGTATATACTCATACTATTAAGAAACATAAACTTTGTAGCTTTATATTTCAACGCAAAAAACAAAACAAATTATTATAATACAAACCTGACATAAAATAAATAAACGCACACACACGCCCACAAATTAGATAGAATTTTTTCTTTTTTTGTGATATAGTATATGGCTGAACACAATTTTTGTTTGGCAAGTATATATATATTTTATGCACATAATTATAACCAAATCAATGTACTATTTAGAAATTAAAATGTATAATTTGTAGGTTTATAAAAGCAATAAAAGGTCATTAAAATATTACTCAATTTTCAGGACACGAAAATATTAAATTATTTATAACCCAAGGAGGACTGCAGTCTACAGATGAGGCAATTACAGCTGGTGTACCACTAATTGGTATACCTATGTTGGCTGATCAATGGTACAATGTTGAGAAGTACACAGTTCATAAAATTGGAATAGGTCTTGATATGCAAACTCTAAGTGAAGAAAAATTGGAGGCAGCTATAGAAATAATAACAGAGGACAATAGGTATTTATAATATCCGTACGACGCATTGGATGTAAAACAACGCCTTTAATTTATAAATGCGTAATTCAGTTTAGATTTAAAGTTTCAGCGCAGTAATTTAAACAGCAGAAAATATTAATTATTATTATTCTGAAAATTTATCTGATCACATATTGATTACGTAGTTACATATCATAAAAAATAATTTAAATAAAATAATTTAATTAAATAATTTCTTCTCAACAGTTATCGGCAGAACATCGTTAATTTAAGAAATATAATGGAAGACCAGCCACAGCGTCCATTGGACCGTGCGGTATGGTGGATAGAGCATGTCCTTCGACATGGTGGTTCGAAGCATTTACGAACACCGGTAGCTGACATGAACTGGACGGATTATCTGGAATTAAAACTTGTATTTCTGTTAGTTGGTTTACTACTACTAACATTAGCGGTATTATATTTTGTAGCTTTATTTGTTTGGAGATTTAGTTCAAAATATATTGCGAATATTAAGTTAAAAATCGCTTAACTGTATTGCAATTAGTTTTATAATTTATTCTCATATGCACGTTAATATAAAAGATGTATAAAAATAAAATATCTATAGTAAGTCCATATATCTTTGTAAGCGCACTATCATATTCCAAGATTGTTTTAACCAATTATAATTATAAGGAACATTGGAGGAACAATTATACTAATTAGGCAAAAAAATTGAACAATGAATCCCAGATTTCATTTACAACAAAAGAAACCAATATCCAATGATGTACAATGATGTGGGCTTCTGTGATTATTCTTTTCGACAGTTTTAGTAAAACGTAAATAATACAATCAACATAACTTGCTTTTTATACACATGTAAGGTTTGATATAAAAAAAAAATAAGACGAATAAGGAAATTAAAAAATAAATAGAAGATAGTATTACAGGAAATATAAAACTTCTGTTATAAAAGGTGCTTTTAGATTTAACTTACACCTTACCAACCTAATATACTTTAGAAATCAATTACTCACTTCATTCTCTAACGCCACACATATCACTCCTACAAAATTTACGTTACATTCTGCTATCACCACTACACTACCCACTATGAAAACGTACTCGATTCCAATGGTCTATTTCTCTTAATGCTATTGAAAATCATATAAATTAATTGGTTATTTTATTCACTGTTATTTGTACCTCTGAGTATTCATTTAAATTCTGATTGTGTATTCTTATATCTATGTACTGTATTAATGTCAATGCAATGACGTGTAATAAGCTGAGGTTATTCTATTAGAACGTACGCAGCCTTCACACTAAAACGTTGTTGTTCAAGCCGAATGTACTTACGTATAACTATATAGCTAATGAACCACTCGTCACGGAGACATGGTTGATGGATTTCGTTATGGGGGTAAATTAAAATAGAATAGAAGTGTGTTTTTCGATGCGATCGCAGCGAAAACAAATTAATAACAAAGTGAGAGTTATGATATATGCGAAACATTCACTATATGCGCAGGTGAGCCTGGAATGGTCGTGTTGTGGATACGGTGACAAACGCAATCTACATATAGTCATCATATATTTACCGCCGGATAGAATTCAGCTGTCGCGACACGCAACATTTACTTGTTAGTAGAAGTTTAGTATGCCCCGTAGAATACTTCATAGTTGCGGGGATTTTTATACAATAATACATACCTTGGTAGTCAATGGAACTAAAGCCTAAAAAATGTGGAAATAACAACTTACAAGTAGCATCTGGTCTTAACCAACACAACAATTACAAAAACAATTGTAATAATACCTTAGATCATTCAGCAGTACGCCCGATAGATTGGTATATCTCGGTCATGTACAGCCTTAGTAGCGGAGGATACTTGTCATCGATCTTTAGAGATAAATGCCTCACGCCTCATTTTAAGCGCGAATCTAAAATTGAGTTTACTCCCACAAAGCACTTAATAACTTATATTTTACTGAAAGCTATGTTCTTAAATTACTAAATTGAATTGACTTTAGTAAGGCATCAGAGAGTGATAGAATCCTGCCATTATTTATCAATCAGTGCTCCAAGTCCATACTAAGCAATTATTTTTTTTGATTTCGGTCAATGTATTTAGAACTTCCCCAGACATGGAAATAAGCAATGATTGTACCCCTTTTTTAAATGGTTCACGGGGCTATATTGAGGACACTATCGGCTTAGCTTAGAGAACCTCGGAGAACCGTAGAAGCTCAGTGTTCTGTCACTTCTTAATTTCACGATAAGCAAGCAAAGAGAATACGGTCCTGCTTGCCGTCACTAATCTATGATGCAGCGAGGTAAGCAACGTGCACGGTGGTGATGGAAATTATCCTAACATAATAGGTTAAAAAATAAATAGAAAAAAAATAAATTTAACCTGCTAAATAAACAATAACTATAATTATACTATATATACTATACTATATACTATAATCTTGTCATCTTTCATATCATAATTTGTTTTTCTGTATGAAAATTTTATTATATTTTGTTTTTGTATATTTTTATTATAGCTTTTAAAATAGGGACCGTCACTTCTGTTGTGTAGGCTTCATGGAAGATCAGGACTGTAACCCTAAGTTGCAACAGTACCTGAGTGGTGATCCTTTTTTTTTATTTGGGGCACAGCAGGTTTTACTTGCCTTTCATTTATTTATTATTTTTTGTTTTTTTGATTAGCTTAGTCATTTTATTGCTTCTGTTTTCTTTGTTTGTTTTAAATTGTTTTTATTATACCTGATTTTACTGTTTGTTTTTATTTGTGCCAAGAAGGAATGAATGAATATTTTTACTATGAGGATATATTTTTTTTTATATCAGATTTGTTGGTCAATAAAATACTAAAAAAAAAAAGAAATATATAAAATACACTGTGGTGACTCTTATAACTGGTGACGAGGCAGTCTTAGGGGTGCATTATGATTCCTTATTAAGGATGAATATTACCCATATTCATTAGGGGCCGCAGCGATTACTTACGATCAGATGTACTGGCTCCACGTCTGTTATTTTCAACACAAAAAAAGATGTACGGCTGTGCATATACCTATATGGACTTGAATAAACGGCAAAAGGTTAACAACCAGACAATACAGTCTCTGTAATAATTTCGCGTGAAATGGGTTAGGATTTTTTTGGTTGTAAAAGCAAAATGTCTAGGTGTCCTGCTATCTAATAAGTATTGTACTTATTAGCCATTGTGTACAATTTATACACACATATACAAACAGTAACACCGCAGTTCGGTGCTGCCACATACGGTATGATGATAAGACGCAAGAAACTTTTTCGTATAACAAATTGTTTAACAACGTTTTACAGTTATTTTGCTTGTTGCCAGAACTCAAAAAATATTTTAAATAGTTTGATAAGATATTTATTATAATTGTATTGAGACAAAAGATGCTTTTCATTAGTTGATTACTTACAAAGTTTGATTCGTATGTAATTATTACACTTTCTTCCTCATAAGTAACTGTCCAATAGGAAATTTACTAAAATATACTAATAGATTTGCTAAATGTAAGTGAAATAAAATATACAGTTATTCATTTTAAATAATTTTAAAATTAAATTTGAAAATTGTAACAATTTTGTACTATATTGACTTCGGAATTTCTTCCCAAAATGTGTTTTAATCTCCAAAGGATTCACTATTTTGTTTTCGTTGGACTGATGATATTTTCATTAAACAATTTTTCATTGACTACGGTTTTCATGTTCATATACGCGAAACATCTGACAACCCTAAAGGAACTCCGTCACAATGCCTTTACAATAAATATCCCTAGTGCTATTGCTCCAAGGAATTTTCTACTCATGTTGTGAACAAATTGCATACGAAGGAACGATCCAGTCTTTCACCGGATCGTTCCTTCGTTCTTTGTGTCTCTAGGGACTCCTTTGAGTCTTTAAGGATAAGATGTAATGTATGTCCTTTGTGTTGATTTAACATAATGTTAATCTAGGACTAGGATTTATGACTCGTAAGTTATTAAGTGCATTCTTTATATTATAAATCTGTTGTTTTTTCGTATTGAGTACCTTTAGTATATGGGATACGTAAGTAAGATTTACTAATATTATCCTCAATAACTGTTCCACTAGACAAGGTTCTAAGAGACGGTCATGAAAAACAATGAATTGTATGAACCATACAGCGTCAGAAACATATAGTTTATAGGGTTTTTGTTCCTTAATTATGTTATTCTATGGAAACAAAAATATAAAAGGTCAAGAACGTTGGTGAACTGTAATAAATAACAAGCACTGTGAGTTTAATACCTTCCATGTGTGACTTAATACCTTCCATTGAAATTTAAAATATAAATGTTTAATATGACTTTCTTTCGGATTTTGCGAGTATTGGTAGTTTTTCAGTCATTTAAATCTATATTATTTTATTTCATATTTATGCTTTAATTCTTAGTAAGTTTAATTATTTCCAGGCATACATTCGATTGCAGAAATAAATAGCTGTTACGTGTGATTTGTTGTATATATGCCTTTTATTTTAATATTTTGTTGGCGGACCGTTGCCATACATCGCCCATAATCTTAAAATGTATGCGTTTATAAATGTTACTGTAATAACGACGTGATGATGTTAAAAATACAGTTGATGAAAACTGTGACGATATCTATGACCAAAAAACGTATAAGAAAGAATAAACGTATCCAATAATAAACACGGAGAATAGTGCCAGGAGATTGTTAACGACTATAGTCGAATGGTGGATTAAAACCTACAACCTTAAGTTTCGCGACTGTACCCTAAATTTAATTTTAACCCATTAGACTAATAAAAAAATACATTCACTTCCACTCGTACTGAATTAGTGAATTAAGTTCATGTAGCGCTAATAGAGGCATTCCTTTTGCTTTCACTACACCTATCACAAATAACGAAGAGAGTGAATTCCTTATCGTATTGAAGGTTTGGTTGTTACACACATTGAACAGCTATAGGGCTACACTGCAATTTGTTTCTAGCTGCAGGATGAATGGATCATCTCAACCGTCTTCACAAAATACCAGCGTAAAATAGTAGCATAATGATGATGTGTTTCGTCTGTTGAGTGTAAGGATCTGGAGACCTTTATTACTGGTGAGGAGGCATTAAATCTCAGCCCTCAAGGGTAACAACGCATCTAAATTATGATTTCTTATCAAGGATGAATGTAGGGCCTCAGGGACCACTTACCATCAGGAACAGTGTGCTCGTTTGTTACTCACAATGTGATAAAAAAATAGATTTTAAATATTTCAATATTTAGCTATTTTATTACATCATATATCAATAGGACTGTTTAAAATCCAATTCAAAGCTTTTGGACTCTTTTGGTGGAGACCTATTCGACATCATACTGCGTAATAAATCTAAACATATTTTTTGTCATATTGTTAACGATGTGTTATCTGAATATATATTTTTTCTTTATTTAATGTAATATGTGGTGTATTTACAAATTTAAGGTGAAATGTGGATAAGTTCTCCTCACTTCTAACTGCGATTGGTTCTAAATTATCAATTGTTGTGTTCACGTCGAACACTACCGCTTTTCCGCAGGCTATTCCTGCGGAAAACAAAAACTATATTGTTCGAGTAACACGTGTTAACATTAATTGTCAGGTGTCCGAACATAAAATACTTTTCCAAATACACGCCATTTATTATTGATTAATCATTCCCAACAAAACCGCAAATCGGTACTAACAATAATTTACTACAGTACATTTAAGAAATCCGAGGACTAAATGTACAAAATCATGATCCATGCTTGTGTTAGAGGTTATAAACAATGTTTCTGTAGCACTCCTGAATTCGCCTTAACAAGATACAGGCGCTAAAACACAGTCACGCATACGCACACACGCACGCAAAAACTCACGCACACACACACACACTACAGACTATCTTGCTCCTGTTGCACATACAATGAAAAAAAAATGTATATAGTTGTAACTTCTTTGTTGGTTAAATATCCTTGTAAATTGTATTTATGTTTAATGTTTCTTGTATGCTGTGAAGTTTCCTAATACAGTAAATAAATAAATATGTTGAACAAGACTCGCTGTTGTCTTTTGTTTTTCTATACAAATGATGTACAAGGACAAAGTTATAGCGTCCCGTCACACAGTATATCGGTTTCAACCTCATGAAAGTCTTTGAGTGTTACTTCAGAACACACAATCACATTGATGCTCACAATAACAAATTTTCTTATTTGGGCGTTGTGACTTTATTGTAAAGGCGATAATTACTTTTTAGCATTAAGGTTTTTCTAACCCATAAAGTTACAATTATAATTATAAATAACAAAAATACTAATATTTTAAAACCCTAAAAACCGTTAGTAATAATATAGACATTTAAGAAAAAATTTAAGAAATAATTTATGTTGAAACGATCTCTTAGGTCACCAGTCCCGATTGGTCCAGTGACTTGTTAAATGTTTTAGGTTCGAGAAAAATAAACCAAAGATTATTCAATATAGATATGACCACAGACAAATACAGACTAGAGTAAAAAGAACTAATGAAATAAATTAAGAAAATAAAAACGACATAGCCACTCAAACTATAAATATACGAAAGCAAAAACGTACAAACTGACAATAGTATTTATAATAAGAGAAGCTTCCCATCACCAGTGTAAAGTAAAATATTTGAAACTGTGTAGCTAATAAACCTAAAGTTGCATGATTGGTATCAAAAGTTACCAAGTATGGAAAATCTAAAATAAATATGTTAAGTCTTTCATTTACTTATTTGTAAAGTTTATGTTTTTTTTACTTATTATGTTTGGATTTTTTGTTAAAATTAATTAATGTTTTTCTTTTCAGAAACTAGTACTTATCCTCTTAAAGATTTAACGAGAAGAAGTAATTAACCTTATTAATAAACTCTTTTTTAAAAAAAAATTGTTGACGTTTTTTACTACTTTTAGTTGGTCGCATTAATCAATATATTTAGTTCCTTAATGATGATGGGTAGATATTTTTTCTTAACCTACCATTAATTATTAATAATAATATCTTATGAATAATGCCTAATGTATTAAGTAATTAATTAATGGATTTTCTTAAAGTATTCTGAAGTCACTTAATGAGTTCTTGCCGACGAAACATTAGAGATATAAAATAAATCAATAATAAAATTAGAAATAATTTAATCTTCACTACAACTAATTTACATGTTACTGCGACACTATTAAAGAGTGAATAACGCACATAATTGGTTTGTAGACTCGCCTACATTAAATTATTTGTTTTACGATTGTATCTGATTATGGCATATTGGCCATTGTCAATCTACTTTTTCTTTAACTTTTCTTGCATATGTTTCATTAGCATACGAGATACTAAAATCTTCGTCATTATTATTATTGATCCTAATATAAACAGGAAAGAAGAGATGAAAAGTATAATTAAATCTAATTGGAAATATTCAATCCATGATATATTTGCGGCGGGTGCTCGTAAATGTTTGGCACCACCGTGTCGAAGAACGTACTCTATCCACCACATAGCACGTTCTAGGGGTGCCTGTGGTTGATCTTGCATAAGCGTACGCAGATTTGCAATGTTATTTCGGTAACTGAAATTAATATATTTTTATAATTTAATTATTTGCTAAATAGTCTTGAAAACTTCAGTAATTATATAAATGTGTACTTAACAAAGGGAAAGACAGACTCAAGGGTTGTCGGACAAACTATATCATCGAATAAATGCTGAAATAATGGCTGATAAATATGAACTAAGGAAAAGGTGTGTTGATCACAAGTGAAAGATAAGTGTAAGAGAACGATACTAATGATGTATGAGCTTTAAGAAAAACAGCGAAGAGACCTTTTGCAAATGGAAAAAGCATTTTATACCTGTTGTCTTCGATAACTTCTAATATTGCACTTTTTAACACATCTTCCGTAAGATACTCCATATCAAGCTTGACACCAATTTTATGATAGGCATATTTCTCCGCGTTATACCACTGGTCTCCTAACATTGGTATGCCAATAAGTGGGACGCCTGCTGTAATTGCTTCATCTGTAGACTGTAAGCCTCCTTGTGTTATAAATAATTTAATATTTGGATGTCCTAAAATTGTTATAATGGTATAAAGTTTTTAACTGTGCATCTTGTTGAGGATGGATGTAGGTGTTAAGGAGCTGCAGACGTCACTTACTACCATCAGGTGTTCTATGTGCTCGTTTGTCGTCACTATTATTATGTATTACATGTTTTTTTTTGTAGAAAAAGGGAGCAAACGAGCGGCGGGAACACCGACGTGCTCATCGACGCCCATGGACAACCGCAACATCAGAAGAACTGCAGATGTGTTGCCGGCCTTTAAGAAAGGAATATGCTCGCTTCTTGAATAGGGTCCTTCCTTTTCACTTAAAAAGTATTTAACCTAACCTACTTAAAAATGTAACATACTATAGTATCTTTATATAATTATTAATTAACAAATATTAATTTGCTTTGAAACATTGGTATGCTCTTACATCTTTTATTTGATAAAAAAATTTAAGAGCAACAACATTTGCAACTTTACAAAGCGTAAGTTCGTCCCCACATGGAATTCTGTTCTCATCTCTGGGCCGGGGCACCCCAGTACCAGCTTCTTCCATTTGACTGCATTCACCGGAGAGCGGCTCGAATCGTTGATGACCAGATACTTTTCGATCAGCTTGATTGACTAGCGTTGCGAAGAGATGTTGCATCTCTTTGCATTTTTTACCGAATTACCACGCGGATTAATTCCAGAAGCTGAGTTTAAACATCGTATATCACGACAGAATTATAAATTTCATCCTCATCATCTCGATGGTTGTCATTCGACCGTTGTACGCTACACGCGAAATTTCATGCCACGCACATCTACTCTGTGGAATCAGCTGTCACCAGTGGTGTTTCCAAACCGATACGGCTTAGTGACCTTGAAGTTTTTTTTTTTTCGGCCCCTGTTAGCCTGAGGGCTTTTTACAGTTTCAGCAGGTTAAAACTTGACCGAGCGCTTATGGCACACAGTCGAGACGTCTATATATGGGTAACCAGCACAAGAGCTCCCGAGAGGAGCGAACCTCGGCTCGGTCAGTTGCTTCTGACAGAGGATTATTTAAGTTAATATCTCTATTTATTATTAGCTATCGGTACCACTACTTCGAAATGCGTGGGCGCTGGAGAAGAAGCTTCTATCTGTATATACTGGAGGGAACCGGCCACTGACATGGCGGCATCGCGTATAACCTTGTTTGCGACGCCCTCGCCGGTGATGTTTGAGGGTGCGATGTACGTGAGTTGTGTTTTATGAAGGGCTTGAGCCCTGGTGGTCGCGTCGTCGGGTTCGTCGAGGGCGTGCCTCGGTTTCCTTCGGACGTGGGTGGATCTGTGATTCGCGATGGGATTGTAAGTGGCGGCACTTACAATCAAGGGGTTAGAGTGTGTGACGGCAGAGTCGAAATATCGGCGGGAAGCCTGCTTAAGGTGAGCTATGGTCGGCAGCTCCAGATCTATGTGTAAATTTTCGTTACGCAAGAACCACGGTGCGACATTGGCCTTGCGCATGAAACGATTTTGTATTACCTGAAGTCGGTGAATGTGACGCGGGGAGGCATGCACACTTTGTATAGTGTAATTTTATTACGTAGGGACATTTTGGACCTTGAATAAAAGAGCTGACCTTCCTCAAAGGCCAGCAATGCATTTGCGACTCATCTGGTGTTGCGGATGTTCATGGGCAGCGGTGATCACTTACCGTCACAGGGTCTGCATGCTCGTTTACCGTCTATACTATAAAAAAAAGAAATAATAATAATAACATACTTAACAGATCTGCTTGCGGGAGCCATTTAAATATTTTTATGTTATGCGATTTTACAGGAAAATTATCATTGTCCCACTTCCAGATTACGTTGTATGGTAATTGCGAAAATACCTTTTTAAACAATGAAATTTTCTCAGGAGGCAGTAAAGATGGTTGGACGTTGGTTCCGAAGCTAAAATAAATCACGCCATTGTCTGAACCATCAAGATATTTTTGAAGATCCTAAAAAAGAAAAATATTTACTGTATCGAACTCATAATGCAAATACATTTGGATCCCTGAAGTCTAAGATGAAAAACCTTGTCACGAGTTAAAAAGATCTCCAGATCCCTATATTCACCAGACAAAACACAACAACTTGCTGGTATTCTATCAGGGCTTGGTCTTTTCTTCCTTGAAATCTGTACAAGATATATTACAATGCCGTAAATATTTGCGCAAATCAGTGGCATCTATTTGCTGTCAGCTCCCTTAATCCGAAGTAAAGCATATGTAGTAACGCAATAAATAACGTAATACAGTTTGGATTTAATGACAGTAACGACAGGACTGTCCCAGTAAGGGTTTATACACACTCAGATCCAGAAACCAATATTCTTCTTCGTTTATGGATTTTGACCTCAACACAGAATCAAACCCAGTGTCTAATTAGAGTTTAGAAGCAACTCAGGAGTACATTACCGTACAGTACAGTACCATTCTCACAGAAGTCCAATTATACTGTTGTCGTAATTTTAGAAAATGACATTTGAAAGACGAAAATTTTTTGTTTTCTTCCCTTTATAACATTAACTAATATAAAAATTAATGTCCTTTTTATTATATACAACGATAGTGCAAAGGTGTAATATATACCTTAATTTAATATTATAGAACATATAACTGCAGTAAATGACTGCTGAACAATAAAAGAACAAATTAAAATGAAAATTAAGAATATTTTATAAAACAATAGCATTATTTATTATTGTACGTTTAGAGCCAAAATAGTGGTCGTTTCCGCTAAATTAGTTGAAAATCCTATTAAAAATGGAGCTTTTACTGTAGCTCATAGAACGATAAGGTATTTAGAATAAAGAGGTGTTCCTAGTGCAGCGCGTTGGATTTAAGCTAGAAAAGACACATGTTTCGGGGCAATCAATATGTCTACCATTCACATTGCAACACTTGCGATTATCTAGCAATGTAAAAAATGCAAGCTTTCCTAGGATGAGACATATTTAATAAACCTCCCCTAAATGCAGATTTACCTTCATCATACCGTAACTAACTTGATGAAGTTAATTCTCGTAAATGCAGCTGATTTATATAAATACTCGTAATTAATAAAAACGTATTAGCCCCTAATTCCATAGTGCATAATGTGGTCGTGAATCTATAAAAACTAAGATCGAATGTTTCGTCGCCAGTAGTGACATCTTCGGTTTCTTTTCTGAAAAGAATTCAAGATTACATCCTTATCAACTCGATGGTTTACAATCCACCACTGTGTACTTTACGCGATTTTTTTTGCCACGCACAACTACTCTATGGAATCAGCTATCGACAGCGGTATTTCCGAACCAATACGACTTAGGAACCTTCAAGAAAACAGTCTACACCTTTCTTAAAGGTTGGCAGTGCAACTGCGACTTCACTGGTGTTGCAATGTAAAAATGGTTATGGGTAACGGTAATAATTTTCTATCGAGCAACTCACTTATTTCCCATCTATTCTAAAAAAAACTTAATTGACGTAAGACGAGAGCACTAAATTATTATTTTATTGCTGGCCGTCATGTTGACCTAAACATTTGAGCTATATCTAGATTATATCTGGAGCGTGGAAAACGTATTAAATTGATTATCGTGACCCGATCTGTAAGTCTCAATTCCTTACTCAACGCGTAAAATACACAAATTGAAAAAACGTGCATTAATAAATGTGTTTGATAAAAACTATTATAAGGTTAGAACGACATCGTGAGACGATCATCGAATATCGGAAAGAACAAGAGTGGTTGACTTCTCGATTTATTTTCATTCAATACCAAAGAACATGTGAAATGTGTTTGTTTCAATTTGAGGAGATGTAAACGTAAAAAAAGAATTATCTGATTTTAGATCAGAAATTCTGACATCCCGGCAAGATAATCTTGAAGAAAACCCAACTAGATAACTGAAATTAATTATGTCAATATGTGAAAGAAATCAAAAATGTTATAAAAACTTTAAAAGACCTTATAGAATATGTAACAATAGAACAAAATAACTTTTAAATGAATTACCACTCGTACAGGTAACAAAACAAAGATTTACTAAATTAATTATAAGATAAAACAATTATTAAGAAATACTTACAATAAGTCCACAATACACAAGGCCCATTTTGCTAATGAAATCTAATATCTAAACTGAATAGAAATATAATAACAAACTAACAAAAAACAGTAATTTATTAATTTAGTAAATTCATGACCGTCTCTGTTTGTTTCGCCGATAAATTGTTTTCACAATTTGTCGATATTTGTTTGTAAAATTTCGTTGTTCACTATGAATAAAAAAATTACAGTGTTTTGTTTATTAAAAAAAGGATTTCGTCGATGTCCTACCGTTTTATAAGGAATACAAAAGATCTCTCCAAATACCTATTTAATAAAAGCATTATTTTTAGCAAGTATAAACGAACACATGAAATCCTAAAGTTCTCGTTACAAATACACTGCATCAGTATGTGTTAAACGAATTATTGTATTGTAAAATATCAGAATATGTTAAATTGAGAAAATTATATAGTAATTTTTATAATATCGGATTTTCTCTTATCATACATTCATTCAATTACACAACAGATCGTATTTCAAAATATCATGATGTTTTGAATATAAATTGAATCCCCTGCGGCTCATTTAGAAACTTAAATGATTTTGTTTAATTGAAGCTTGGTTACCGTATATGGATTAAATGCAGTGGTACAACTATTTTCTTGCTGCATTATGAATGAATAAGCTCAATCGAGGAAAGGCCATGATTCACAACGTACCAGCGAGAAATATGAGCATAACGCAACTGTGATTCGTATGGTGAGCGTAAAAATCTGAAGACCCAAAAACATGTAACGGGGCATGCCATGTCAATGAAAAAAGACAACAACAAAGCCAAAAGACGAAACATGCCGTGTGGATGTAGAATCTTTTTTTAGGGTGAATGTATGAAGATATCTCTTACCATCAGCAGAATGTTCCTGTTCCTGTACCTTTCTGTAATCATTGGGACTTACAAATTAACTTTCATCACCACACTCCGCTTTATTGATATTAATTTCGTTCACTCGCCACGTAGAGGACGCAGCGGTTAATTAAATGGCTTATTTAATGAACTGCGAAGTGAACGAAAATATATTTCCGGCGTATTAATAATGTTGTATTTGGCACTGATTTTCTTAGGGTAGTAAAAGTAACCTGTTTTTACCTATCTTCGCCTGGAGATTTTACTTCACATAGTTACTTATTTATAAATTATACATATATATTTTTTTAACAATTACTCAACCTATCGATAATAACCTGTACGATATTAAGTAGTTTCCATGATGAGCAAGCGATAGACGAAGACGAGTGACGTGAAGACGGTAACTATTGTTGTTATTGTATTGTTTAACATTGATAATGTGTATACACTGCATCTGATCTCTTCTTTTATCTTATCATATGAACATTAGATGGAAAATAAAATAAATTATGCTTTTTAATTGCATCATGGTAGACTTTTGTACTCAAAAATAGAATATACATAAATATATTCTTTACAAAATACTTTTATTCTGTTTATAATATATTTATGTTATTCTACTTTTTTCATTTCTTTTAATGTTTGTAGCAAGGTTTATATACTGTTCATATAGAACTATTTCGACCCTAAAGTCTACAATATTACATCGGACACAAGTTTTTGTTTCAAATCTATATAAAATATTAATATACAAATACCTTTGGTAAATTCTTCGGTGGTTTTTGATGTATTCCTCCCATGTAAATTACATTTGGCGGTACTGGATAATTACCCTCCCAAATTGGATGAATATTCAATAACAACATGTCAACATTATCTTTCAAAATATTTATAGGCGGTGTGTCAAGCCCAAATAACTTTTTTAACATGTCGTTTTCCTCTTTTTCCTTACTTTGAATATTATAATTAATTATAAATTGATTATAAAGTTCGATTACTTTTTCCCATAACTTTAAATTATAAAGCCTTTGACGGAACACATTATGATATAATATAGGATGTGTTGGTGCTCCTATAATTTCATAACTACCTAAATATGGCCCAAAAGAACTCACTAAAATGGTTGGTGCTTTAAATACGTGTGTTATTCCCAATGCAGAAATGTAAATCGATTCTATTAATATTAAATCAAAGCCTTGTGTCTTTTTCTTAATAAGATTCTGTACTTCCTTTGTTTTTATTTGTTCTTGAAAAACGATGGAAATTAAATCGATTATTACTTTTGCTTGATTTGTTAAATCTGATTTCCTTCCAGTGACTGTAGAAGGAAAATATTTTCTCAATAATGCGTATGATACGTCATGCATATCAATTTCTGTGAGATTTTCTGGAGCACTACCTTTCGGAAAAATGGGATCCGGAGTCAGCACTGTCACTTGATGTCCTCGTTTAAGTAGTTCAATGGTCAATGGCCGAAATACGATTTGGTGACTAATTGAAGGACATGGGTATATCGCTAAAATTCTAGCCCCATTAACACTAACAAAAGCATTAACGAGAAAAATCACAGTTAAATTAATCTCCGACATGTTCAATGCTAATATAAAAAGTTTAAAATGAAGTACACTAGCAAAAAGAAGGCTTATATATGAATTATAAACATTATCACTTTTATGTGCATGTTTGTATGTATCTTGTATGCGTTCCCGCATCATTCATTTGATAATGTTGAAACTTTGTACAGTTATTTTTGACACTTGAGAATAAAGCTCCGAACAATGAATCCCTTAGCGCGTCCAAACGAGTCCTTAGACGAAGAGACAGCAGAATGTCTGCATGACAATCTTGAGCTACAATGTTCACCAAGCACCCTAACGATCGACGCCGGTCACCTTGCAATGGTTGACAGCGAGCTCGATCGGAGGACTAAGAAACCACCATGAGATTTCGTTACTCAAGCAACATGCACTGAAGTTGAGGCCATAATTAAAAACCTGCGATTACGCAAGGCCTCTGGCTCCAACGGTATTACCAATAAGTTGATCAAACTCCTACCTATTTCTATTTGATACCTGTTGTTTATAACCTACAATCTACGCGGCCGTATCCGAAGGCACATTCCCGAATACATTGAAGGAAGCCGACGTCATAGGTATTCTCAAGCCTACGAAGCATCCAACTGATCCATCATCCTAACGTCCAATACGCTTACTCAAAGCCTTAGGTAAGGTGTATGCTCATGCTCGCCTGCCAAAAATACTTCATGATGTCCCGAGGGCTATCCATCAATGAGCAGTTAAATTTTCCGCACACAAATCTCACGCACACATCAAGTGCACTGCATCACGTATCACATTCAAAGCAAATTCATTCGAGACAACCAAACTGGGACGCAATCCTTTGACTTGGTGAAAGCATTCGACAAGGTCTGGTACAACGAGCTCATATACAAACTGTATGAGCTCGGTGTGCCAGATCAACTTATACTAATCAAACGAGACTTTCTCCGCGATCGAACATTCCGATACACCATCGAGGGCACGTGTTCCTAAGTTTACCCATTCGAGCCGGAGTAACACAAGGCTTCGTCCTACGTACAATTCTCTACACACTCTATACCAACGACATACCGCGCACATAGAGCTAGCCCTTTTCGCCAATGATACAGGCCTCTGCGTATTTGGTTTTTATCTGTTAACGCCTCCAATCTGCTGCCAACACCTTAGGAAAGAAGTTTCAGAAATGGAGGATCGAGGTTAACCCCATCAAGAGTGCATGTACTTCTTACAATGCAACAAAAGTTTTTTGAAAAAAAAGAACTGTTCGTCCATTCCCCTGAGAAAAGACAATAAAAAAATATACTACTAAATATAGGCGTCACAATAGATAAAAGACTCACCTTTGGTCCGCATATCAACCGCGTGCGGAGTCGGGTAGCGTTCACCGTAGGTCGTTTGCACGCGTTACTAAATAAAAATAGCAAAATATCCCTTCGTAATAAAACTTACAAAGGATGCATCCGAATCATAACGACATACGCAAGCCCCGTATTTGCACATGCCTTCCCGCGTCTTATTCACCGACTTCAGGTAATCCAAAATGCATCGGTGTATCTTGCGTAATGCAAATCTACACATAAATCTTGAGCTCCCGACCATAGTTCAGTACCTGAAACAGGCGTCGTGCCGATACTTCGACTCTGCCGTCACACACTCATACCCGCTGATTGTGAATGCCGTCACTTACAATCCTATCTCAAATATCCCCAGCGTCCGAAAAGGACTGAGGCACGCCTTCGACGACCCAGACGACACGTGTATCAGCCCTGATCAACACGCAACACTCCATTACTGCACCAACCTACCGCCCGCGAGGGCATTACATATATATTTACCTCCCTTTAGAAGCAATTTCATTTAGTATTGGTGATAAAACATGTATTTACTATACCGGTGTAATATGTAGGGAATCAAACGTAATACCAGTGGCCTGATACTATCTTAAGCCACACAGTTCTCAGGAGAAGAAAAATCAACGATCTATGTATAGCTGTTTTTAGCGTGGATGTTGATATTGTGTTTCTATTAATGATGAATTATAGTACCGTACATTGCAATACTGACAATCTAAATTACTATTATTATGAATATTATTGTATGTACATAATTATTATAAAGTTATATTGTAATACAATTTTACTATCATTGTTATTTAGTATAATTATGCTAACTATATCGTTGTTATTATTTTGCGCTTCTGGTCCATTTATCATTGTTATGATAAAAGGAGGAGACAAATATGCATTTTTTTTTTTAATGCTCAATTTATGTTATATAGAGACATATGAAAATCAAATTCAATCGAATTCTTTAATTAAATAGGGTATGCTACCCTATTTAATTGGAATTCTCTTCTTGTTCTTGATAAGTTTTATGAAACTTGATATGATTGTCCTTAATAGTAATAGAACGAAGCTAGTTTCAAAATTGAACATCAATGGCTAAGCTGAAGAAGACACCCCCTTTTTCCAAATACAAGCGTAAAATAGTGGCATAACGTTTGTCATATGGTAACAGGATCGTCAATTACAGATACCATCTGGGCATTTAATTTCCAGTTCTCCGGGCACGATAATGCATGAGCATCTTGAATCTTTACTAAGGTAGCATGGATCCATTACATGAAGTTGAGATCACGATTATCACTTTACACAGTAAATGACAATGAAAAAGACTTCAAAATCATAAATTGGGAAACGAAGTTAGTTATATGGCTAATTTATGTAGCCTTCATTCGTATTAGCCTAATAAATTCAGTCAGAAACTGCGTGCAGACAGGTAATGCATTTATATAACTGAATTATAAAAACGAAAGTTTTTTTTTATAGCTGATGGCCACTGTACTGCCACCCGGTGAAGCTGTAAAAGCTCTCGGGTCAGCATTTACAGCTACTCCGGGTTGAAAGGTGGCCGAGCGCTTAGGCACTCAGCCGAGTCCATTATTTATTTATCGGCAACCAAAACAAGGGTTAAGGACAGAGAGCCTCGGCTTGGACCGCACTGCGCGTGAAAACCACAAAATTGATTGAATATAATAATTATATATATGTTCGTATTCTAAATTAAACAAAGTTTTATTGAGTTTAGATATTTAAATGATTTTGTTGGATTGTTTAATTGAAAATTGCTACGTTATGTCTACAAAATGCTAGAGGAACAGCTAGAATTTTGCTACGGCTTGTAGAAATCGACTGGACCGGAGTATGACCATACATTCACCGAATAGCTGAGTGAAATCGGAGCATAACACAACTATATTTGGAATGGTGAGTGCAGATTTATGGGTATCCAATTACAGGTAACGAGGTATTCTATTTTAGTTCTCGCGGATAAGGCGCATGTACATCTTGTACCTTTGATGGATGAAGGTGTCATGGGCCACTGACATCACTTATCATCAGGAACTTGTAGGCTGTTCTTATTATTTTGCATTCTTATAATTATAAAAAAATGCGATAATTGTGACTTGCAAATTAATTTACATAATCAGACCCCTCACTCATGATAATAATGTCGTTCACGTAAGTGGACGTAGTAAGTGGCCGACACATACTTGGCGAACGCAGCGGTTGATGACTTGAACGAGCTGCGACGTAAATAAAAGAACATTCCCGATTTTATTAGTCCAATTTAGCGTACTTCGATTTGCTGCTTAGGGTTCGAAAGATAAATACTAATTCATATATTCAACTACCAGTAAGGACTGAATTCGTATGGAGTTTTCACATCTCGTAGTTCCTTATTTAAAATTATATATATCAAATTTTATTTAAGAAATATTTCTCCTAATGATGACACCGGACCGACATAATATATTTAGTAGTTTTAATGAAGAGTCAAAGGACGAGACGATAATAATTGTCCCCTTGTATTGTAAATGTGTCTGCTTTTATATAATCGCATGAATATTAGATAAAAATTAAATAATAATGCTTTTAAATTCCAACTTGGTACACTTTTGCACTACGGACATCCTGAATACAACATAATTATTATTATAGGAGACGTGGCACAAATCCTCCTCGTATCACGAAAAAACACTGTTTAGAAAAAATTCCTATTAATATGTTGATAGTTTAGAAATTATTTTTTGTTACACTTTATGAAATACTTTTCTGCGTTTCCCACGTTAGACGGTATAAAGAATTAGTTACTATAAATGTCAGTGTCCCAAAGTGTGTTTACATTATTATATCAGGCACAAATTTTACCCCAAATCTACATAAAATATAATAATAATAAAAAGTCAATACAAAAAAATTACCTTTGGTAAATTCTTCGGTGGTTTTTGATGTAATCCTCCCATATGTATTACATTTGGTGGTACTGGATAATTTCCTTCCCATATTGGATGAATATTCAAAAGCAACATATCAACGTTGTCTTTCAAAATGCTTAAAGGGGGTGTGTCAGGACCAAATAACATCTTCATCAATTCGTTTTCATCTTTTTCTTTACTTTGAATTTTATAACGAATTATAATTTGATTGTAAAGTTCGGTTACTTTTTCCCGTAAATTCAAATTATAAAGTCTTTGTCGAAATATATTATGATATAATATAGGATGTGTAGGTGCTCCTATAATTTCATAACTGCCTATGAATGGCCCAAAAGAGCTTACTAAAATAGTTGGGGCCTTAAATATGTGTGTTATCCCCAACGCAGTAATGTAAATCGATTCTATCAATATTAAATCAAAGTGTTGTGTTTTATTACCAATAAGATTCTGAATTTCTTTTGTTTTCATTTGTTTTTCTATTGTGATGGAAATAGTATCCTTTATTATTTTTGCTTGGTTTATTATATCGGATTTGCTTCCAGTAACAGCAGAAGAAAAATATTTTCTCGCCACTGCGTATGATATGTCATGCACATCAATTTCCGTGAGATTTTCTGGAGCACTACCTTTTCGAAACATGGGATCAGGAGTCAACACAGTCACTTGATGTCCCCGTTTAAGTAGCTCTAGAGTCAATGGCCGAAATACGACTTGGTGACTTATTGAAGGACATGGGTATAGTGCTAAAATTCTTGCCCCGTTAACACCAATAAATGCACTAACGAGAAAAAACGCACTTAATTTAGTTTCTAGCATGTTCAATGCTAATAGAAAACGGTTTAAAATGAAGTAAAATTGCAAGGAAATTACTTATATATCAGTTATAAACACTATGTTTTATATAGCGATAGTGTATAACTACTATCATGACGCATGAAATACAAAAGTAATAGTTTTCCTCAGTTATCTAATTTAATTAAAGTGCGGAAACACTTGCAGTGTCTTATCAAATACATACCTATATCTATCCTATAAGATGACATTAATACATTATTGGGAATTATAATTATTTTAATGGAAATAAAAATTTTTATAAAGTTTTTAGTGATCATTTCTACAATTAGATACCAACATCAATTCTTGGCAAGGTTAAGATGAAGATGCAGCTTTTTCCCATTTTCCCAGAGTCTTATTAAGTTAACTGTATACTGTTGGGTAGCTCATACACGTCATTGTGTAATCAGAGTTACTAATTGTGTACTACTTAGTTGCTCGGATTATATTCGGTTAAGATATGGCTGAAGTAATATGCCTCGTGTATGAGTATTGCTGTCCAGTGACCTCTACAGCTTTACCTAATTAGACTCGCGAGCGGGAGGCCCGCTGAGTTAGGAGACAACGACGATGCTGCGAAGCTGGCATGAAGACTGCTGCTACACCACCGCTGCACTCCGTCCCCTGTGGACGAAGAACGTCGACGACAACAGAGGGGGCGATAATACGATCCGGGGCCCCTCATTAGGAGGTACGTAACCTCGTCTCGGATCGCTATCTAAAGGGAGGACAGGATAGCGGCCGGCGAGCGCGGTGTGGCGTTTCTGAATTTACATGTATGTGCATGTATGCGCGTCTGTGACGTTGGTCTGTCCGCGGTTAAGCCCCTGCCGCTCGGTGCGGACGGGGCTGTAATAGTGTGAAAATTATTATTTGCCGTCAGTTTGTCTTCAGGCGTTATAATAGTTTACTTTGGACGTCTTCTATTTGGAGGGGTATCCCCACGGGGATGTGGTCACCTGTTGCTACCGGGTTCGGGTGATTTTCGATCGAGTTAAAATATCGTAGTGATATTCCTTTAAAATACTTCCTGATGGAGGGTATCTTGAGGTCTCGGTATAATTCCGATTTTCTTACAAACCAAGGAGTGCCTGTCATCCTACGAAGAATCTTGTTTTGTAACGTTTGAAGGCGCTTAAATCTAGCCTCTGGGATATGTGCGGATGCGATACTTGCATACGATATTACAGGTCGTATGCAGGTCTTATAGATTTGCAACTTATACCTAAAGGGCTATAAAGACGACCTTCAATAAAGGCCGCCCTTGCTCTTACATTTTTGAGATGTTGTGAAAATGATCAGTTACGGTCTAGAGTAAGTCCTAAATATTTTATGCGGTTATGCCACGGGATATATAAGCTGACGGTAACCTATGATAACTACGAGATGGGGACGATAAATATCTCAGTCCCACCCGTGACTATCAGTGTTATAAAGCATTCAAAACTTCGTGTTAAACAAAAATTAAATAAAGAGTAAAAATAATTTTATATATATATATTAATTTATATATATTAATTTATATATATAAGTAAAAATAGTTTTATTCCATGTGTTGTATTTACGTAAATGCAAGAATTAATTTGACCTTTCGCGTTTGACCTTTCTACAATTCTATCGAACAGCACACTTAATATCTGTTTTAGAAGACATCAATCAGACACATTATATTTAAGACTATTCGTTTTAAAATCATTTTTTATAATACGAAAACATCTCAATCGAGTCATTTGTGACTAAATTTGTCTAATCTCTACCAACCGAATGACAGTCAACATCAATTGAAAAATCCGTACCGTATCCGAGTTGTGTATTAATTTGAATTCAATATTAATTGTTATATTATTTTTAAATTATATGTTTGCGTGTGGTTTTATATTTCTATCGAGTAAGTAGTCGATTTCAACGGCAATGATATCTTCTGATTATTACCACGTGACACAAACAGCCCAGAATATACTCGTATTATAATGCCATTCTAGAGGAACTTCATAGTCGTTTACTGCAGTAGTTCGATGTAATTATTATGCACCAAGATTTGAGGAATGGTCACATGCAATCTAATGGACACGAGGTTCTAATCTATAATTCTAATCTCAGTTTCGAAAACCAATTATTTGTAATGCACAAAAATTTTCCTTGGTTTTTCAATTGGAATTTCAATGGCAGTTTTTGGGTGTATTACTTTTATAGATTAAGAGGCAAATGAACAAGCTCAGTTGATATTGTTTCACTATTAGAAAAATATATTATTACTAAACTTTCGTTTAACAATTTTATATAGAAATAACACCTTTGAGATGAGACATTAAACAACTATTTTGTAATCTTTCAGTAATTAGACATAAAACAGTGTCACTGCCAATAACTAGCCTAGTAATTCATTAATGTTATCATCACAGAAGTAGCTAAGAGTATCTGAGTCTCAGTAGGTCGAGATTTGTAGATAATGTGATATTATAGACCGGCCTCAGTTTTCGAATTAAAATGAAAGGTTTGCCTTATATACGTGCAAATTAATTTTGTGCATACTGATAATCTTATGAATGGCCATATATCCGCTCTCAGCGAGCTTGATAAAATTAGTATGATTTATTATGACTTTTTGAACACTCTAGTAACAATTATTTTTTTTTGTTATTAGTTTCTCCGAAAATTTAACTTACTTTCTTCTTAGGCTGAAATTAAATTATTCCACCAATGACTGATATCATACCCATAAGGTAAGGCTATGAATGAAATTAACAAATAGAATTTAAAGTAAATAATACATAACTTTTTCATAAAAATATATAAAATAAAAGTCCTTAAATCTTCTGGTACAGGGGAAATTATCGTTAAGTTTAATGGTATTCTTGGGAGTTAAGAGAGTCCTGGGAGCACGTAGGGTATAACATTTTTAAAGCCACCATTCAGCTTTGTTCTTGGGCAAAACGTAAATCGAAAGACTATTTTTAAGTTTCAGACTAGGAGTTAATTATAGTAATTTATAACAGTAGTGGTCTCTTAATAACACCGAACACTAGTGGTCTCTTAGTAACCTTTAGTTAAACTCTGGCAGATTGTATCTCCTAAAAGCTTGTGTTATTCGGACATTCTCTTCCGTTTTCAAAGTTACGTTACTGCAGCTTTTTATGTTCTGTATATTTATAAAAAATACAAAAATACCTAATTTATGCGCAATAAGATGATATATACTTATTAAAAATTTACAGAATTATTGAATATTGAGATTGAAATTTGACAGTTGCTATAGACTGTTTAGATACCGTTAGATCATTGCTCTTTCGGACAAAGTTTAATCTAAACTAGCATTTTGGAAGCTATTACTATTAATATGCCCTATGACTAGAAGGCTAGCCTGCCATACTTATCCGAGTTGCGTTTTCTAGCCATTTCTGATACTATGAACAGCTTGAACGGTCTTTGCATTCCAGACACAATTAGGAAAGTAGGAGCCAAAGTGAGCGGGATCTTTTTAGGTAATTGGCATCACCCCAATTGAAGACTAGGTCAAAGGTTGAATGTTTATTTATCAATAAAAAAATCATTAAGCATGAATTGATATTCTTTCATATGCACCCCACTAGCGAGTGGGCCTAACGGGTTTGGTTTAACATCGTTTATTTTGAGTTATCATGAACACGTTTATTCAACATACGTACAATAATCATGTTCATGATTATTCAACATAAACAGAAACTTCTTCAAATTTTGTCCGTTTTTATGATAATTACCCTCAGTCATGTAGTTGAAAATTTTATAATAACAGAACATTGAGTATTTTATGAATAATTAACACTAAAACACTTATGTGTTTTAATTACATGTTCTTCCACTACTGGTCAATATCACGTTTAGTACAAATGATTATTTCCAAACGTAAGTCCAAAGTAGCTGATTAATCCCAGGTCGTATATATATTGACCAAGAATAAATTAATAATTAGGGGAAATGAAATTTGGTGTAATTACATGGAAATAACTGACAATTTTTTTGATATGACATTCTTAAAGCGTAAAAAATACAAAGTCATTGTTGTTGTTACAACATAAACAAATATAATTGTTCAACATTAAAAAAATATTGCTATAATAATAAAACACAGTTTTGAGTAATGGGTTAATGTAGTGAATCTGTTTCACAGTGAGTATTGTACAGATTTACCGTTTACACTTGCAAATATGCAATTCATTATTTAACAAAGACATAGAATTACAATTATTATAATATAAGAATTACGACACTTTGGCCAATGCCAGACTAAAGCTTTTTTAATTTTTCCCGGTGTATATATTTTATTAACATATGTAAGACTAAATACTTAGTTATTATTATTGCTGATCCTACTATAAATAATAACAAGGAAATGAAAATTATTATTAAATCTAATTGGAAATATTCAAACCATGATATGTTTGCTGTTGGTGCTCGCATATGTTTCGCACCACCGTGTCGAAGAACGTACTCTATCCACCACATAGCACGTTCTAGAGGTGCCTGTGGTTGATCTTCCATAAGCGTACGCAGATGTGCAATGTTATTTCGGTAACTGAAAATAATATATTTTGTTATCTCATTCTTTGCTAGTTTGGTCATAGAATGTCAGTTCTATTTATATTTATAAATGTAGAAGTTTACAAGCGGTAAAACAAACAGAAAAAAAACTGGATGGACTATGTAAAGGATAAAACTTTTAAAATAAGAGCAATTGCTAGTAATGAAAGGAAAGTAAAAGAGACATTGTATTTTGACTATTAATTAGGACTAGGGAAGACAACGGCGACTTCAATCAAAGACAGTAGGTTTATGTACGGTATAAATAATTATTATTATCGAGATATTTCCTTTAAAAATTAAAGCAAACAGTGCATCAAAAGTTATTCGCAAAGTTTATTGTTATATTTTCTACGCTAGGTGTTCAACAGTTATTTGGTTGGAATCATTTCTGATCAGAGGAAACTAGAATGGAAACTTAAAATGTAGAATATTTTTTTATACCTGCTGTGTTCGACTACTTCAATGATTGCATCTTTTAACAAATCTTCGGTAAGAAACTCAAAATCAAGCTTAACACCAATTTTATGATAAACATATTTTTCCACGTTGTACCATTGGTCTCCTAACATGGGTATGCCAATAAGTGGAACTCCAGCAGTTATTGCCTCGTCTGTAGATTGTAAGCCTCCTTGTGTTATAAATAACTTAATATTTGGATGTCCTGAAACGTGTATTATGTTTAAATAAAATATTTAAGTTTCTCTACTATATTTGGGAAAATGTAATGCATTTTTATATAATAAATAACAGTAACATACTTAAAAGATCAGCTTGCGGGAGCCATTTAAAAACTTTAATGTTATTCGATTTTCCAGATAAATTATCATTGTCCCACTTCCATATTACGTTATATGGTAATTGCGAAAAGACCTGTTCAAATATTGCAATTTTTTCTGAAGGCAATAAAGATGGTTGAACGTTGGTTCCAAAACTAAAGTAAATCACGCCATTGTTCGAAGAATCAAGATAGTTCTGAAGATCCTAGAACATAGATCATATTTACTGCAAAGATGTGCTTGAACTATTACGAGTTAAAAACTGCATAGGACGATTTAATATTAACATGTAATAGCACGCCGAGGAATACGTACACTTATAAACTTACGTTTTATCTACTTAATCGCTGTGAGATGGTTTTAAAATATATAAATAGATAATTTAAACGTCTTAATATGCAATAAGTCACGTAAAATAGGCCACTTGAAAAGGCGGAGATGTATTAAAATATGAAATGTATAAACTATATATTTATTTATTATATATTATATATTTATTTATTATAATTTTCTGGTTAATAACCTGAAAATTATATCAAAATCCTTGTCTGTTGGGCATTATATCCAACATACTAAGTTATCGAGCGTTATATGATCAGTGTTTATCTGCGGTGTAAAGTATAACGAGAACATCCGCAAATAATGACAATAGTCCAAGGGATCAGTAAACTAAGCGGATAGCCAATTGCCATATCGTACATGCTTTATAACATTAAGATGACACGGGAGCTTACAGTTTACACTGCGGTAAGTGATGACTGCGGCCAAAAACATCTACATCCATTCTCAACGAAGATTCAAGATACCCATGCGTTGTCACCTCTGAAGACTGAGGTGGAATATTTTATTACCTGAAATTGGATCTAAACTGATAATCGCTGGAGAAGAAAAGTCCTCGGATGCCAATCGTTTACTTGGAAAAACAGTGTAGGAAGTCCCATTATTAAATATACCAGCAATCAAATACAAAGATTCCCGCAGATTGCGGAGTGCTGGTGGTATATATTTGCGCGATTTAGTAAAGTATTTTTGTATAGGATTAAGAGTAACAAACGAGCACATAGTTCACTTGATGGTAAGTGATTCCTGCGGCCCATGACATTTACATACATTCATCCTTGACAAGGACCCCTGAGGACTGAGATGGAATGCCTCGTAACCAGTAATAAAGGTCTCCGGATCCAGTCCTATAATGTAATGGAATAATAGAGTTATAAAATAATGCTGATGATACCTAAATACATTTACAAACACTTATTACATTTAAATATATAATATACACATAAACTTATTTTATTGATGAAAGGAAAAAGGTAAACATACGGTGGTATTAATGTTAAAAACCATTTTCTTAACAGTCAACCCCGGAAGTCGAGAGATACAGAATAGTATTTGTGATGTATATGTATAATATACAAAAGTTGCCTAAGAGTTGTGATCTAAAATTTTGGGTAACTATGGCATAATATCTAAGCAAAATTTATTAAAATGAAGAAGTTGTTATATGATTCTTCTTTTTCTTCTTCACTCGGCCCCTTATATAGAGGACGTTTATTTGTGAACTGCGATATAATTAAAATTATTTTGGGCCATTTTTTAATACTATGCTATATATAATAATATTGATAAACCGTATCTCTGAACTTTACCGTTCGAAACGAGACTGGCTCGCACACCCCACTACTGGCCATATCTTAGTTCATCGGGAGTTTTCACATCTCATAGTATAAATTATATACATAAACGTTTATTTTTAGTTATATCACCTTTCGATAAAAACATTGAATATTATATTTAATAAATTCTGTGATGAGTTAACAGACAAAGTAAATGTTTCTGCATATCCATTCATGTCGGAAATAGAAAGTGGCTGCACAGTTACCCTACCGATGATTAGTACAGAATATAGAGTATAAAATAGTATAGAATATAAAAAAATTACCTTTGGTAAATTCTTCGGTGGTTTTTGATGTAATCCTCCCATATGTATTACGTTTGGAGGGACTGGGTAATTTCCCTCCCATATTGGATGGATATTCAAAAACAACATGTCGACATTGTCTTTCAAAATACTAATAGGTGGTGTGTCAAGCCCAAATAACTTTTTTATCATATCGTTTTCCTCTTTCTCCTTACGATGAGTATTATAAAGAATTATAAATTGATTGTAAAGTTCATTAATTTTTTCCCATAAATTCAAATTATAAAGTCTTTGACGGAACATGTTGGGATATAATATGGGATGTGTTGGTGCTCCTATAATTTCATAACTACGTAGGAATGGCCCAAAAGAGCTTACTAAAATAGTTGGTGCTTTTAATATGTGTGTTATTCCCAACGCAGAAATGTAAATCGATTCTATTAATATTAAATCAAAGCTTTGTGTTTTATTACTAATAATATTCTGTATTTCTTTTGTTCTCATTTGTTCTTCCATTGTGATGGAAACAAGATCTGATATTACTTTGACTTGATTTGTTATATCGGATCTGCTTCCAGTGACAATAGAAGGAAAATATTTTTAATCGATGCGTATGACATGTCATGCACATCAATTTCCGTCAGATTATCTGGGGCACTACCTTTTGGAAAAATGGGATCGGGAGTTAGCACTGTCACTTGATGTCCCCGCTTAAGTAGTTCAAGGGTTAACGGCCGAAATACGACTTGATGACTAATTGAAGGGCATGGATATAGTGCTAAAATTCTTGCCCCATTAACACCAACATAAGCACTTACAAAAAAAACGCACATAATTTAATCCCTAACATGTTTAATGTTTATTAAGAACTGTTAAAAATGAAGTTTAGTAGCGAAAAGATGCTTTATATATATTAATGATAATGTATAAACACTACCGTAATGCATGAAATACAAAATTAATAGTCATTATGATATCCTCTCTTTCTCGGTTATCATATAGTTTTATTAAACCGCGGATACACTTGATATGCCAAATGTTTATATGACGTTAAGTGATAATTAATACCAATAGACATCAATTGTTGGTAATAGGTCAAGAAGAAAAAGTTATTTCAATACATAGACTTAGAGATTTGCATGATATGCTACTTTTTTACGCTAATTTTCTGTTAAATGTATCTTTATTACACATATTATATCATGTACTCCACAAATATTATTATAGAGCATGCACAATATTTTAAAATTTTCCTTAGAAATTGTTAATAAAGCATCAAAAATCTACTGAAAAAAAAACAGTCTATTCCACATCCCTTGCCTTGCATTTAACCCTTATACAATTCTATTGATTAAGTTCTTACGTGCGGACCATTTCTAATAGTTCTTTAAGAAGAGATTAGCAACATTTAAAACTATAAAATAGCTTTGAAATTATTTTGTCGTGATGAATATAGATACAATACAAGAGTGTATCTTATATTGACCAGTTTCCACCATCGAGAAAATTGTAGACAGATAACTGTAGAGGAAGTAATTTTTTTTTATTATCCGGAATTAAAAATGTTAATTATCATATTATAATTAGGGTGCATATGGCTGTGTTTAAATATCAATGTACTAGCAGATAATATTTATTACAATGTTTCGAATGAGGAACAAACATCTCGTCCTCCTAGTCGATTAAAAAGGCGGTATATCTTCTGATTGTTACCAGACGACATTAACTGCTTAAGTTATATTATAGTGCCGTAAGGATCCGTGCACATACAGAGGATGCAGATGCAGTGTATTGGACACGAGACAAAGATACAACAGACCCAGCCTTACAAACCTATTTTTTTGTATTCTATTTACATTGTTTAGCTTTACGGAAGTTGCTTGGTAAATTGAAATACTTTAGGTACATTATCTGACATTTGTAGATAATCTTTTAGTTTAACGATTATAAAACCAGGCAACAAATTTCACTTATGTGCAACTTTAAATTATTATTTTCTAATTAAAAATTTCATTACTATAATTGTAGGTAGATTTTATTACCTAGTTCTTTCAAGAATAAATCGTAAAATATTGCCATTGCCTTTTTCTATACACTACTCCTATTATCGCAAATTTTTATGACTAAAGTAGCTAAGATTGTCTGACTTATGTTGTATCAGTAGGTCAAGACATGTCTATATAATGTAATATTATTATTAGACCATCCTCTGTATTCGAACAAATATCAAACGTTAAGTCTCATGTATGTTGAAGGTACTTTTGTACTTCCTGATTCTATTTAAACAGCTGCTTTCTATATTTAATTATGTATGTAAGAGGTATTCTGAAGCTCAATCTAAAGAAAGGGAAACTTTCCGGCTACTGGCACAGCAAAAATCTGTACTCTCATTTCCATTTTGAAGCGATACCAAACCATGCACGCCATCAGACGACTGTCGATTAGTTACAATACAGAAACACAACAGTAACAATACAGTTTTTTTTTGAAAATTTCGGCCATGTCTTAGGAGGAAATCCATTTTATCGCGGCTATGGTTTTTCTTAGTTTAATTTTCCCATAAATAAGACTACCAATATACATGTACAAAAATAATATATTCATATTGGTTTTCATCAGGTTTCATATGATACGTGATATGAAAGAACAGTAATTATACACACTTAGGTTAAAAAACTTATACATATAAACTATAGTATTCCAGTTCTGTATTGGGACAAGAAATAAATAAAAGAGATAACTAGATATGTATAGCATGATTCATATTATTTCGCAATAATGAGAAACTTGTAGCTCACGACAGCATACTTCAGAATTTCAATTTATACAATATACAACACATATTATAAATTATATAAACAAACTTTCCTCAAGTTTTTACTATAACCTTTGAAGACCTAAACAAATTACATTCAGTACCTGCAATCATAGCAAGTGTCACTTGACATACCAATTGCAGAAAGATATTTTTATGATATTTATTAACCTAATAATTTATAAACCATGTAAAAATAAACTGATTCAACGCAAAAATTTTGTTTATAGATTCTTATGCGTTTAACAATGTTGCAAGGAAAAGTTTTCAATCTCGTCGTATGAATCCATGGTATAACATCTTAAAACTGCCAAGAAATGTACAACGAGATACATGTGAAGCTCTACGTCTGTTGAGAATTATAATCACTGGGATGAAATGATGGAGAAATCTGCGAAGCAAATCTGGAACAAATCACCAACCAAAATTTTGCAACACTGTATAATTTTCTGGCCTTTCCAATGCTGGGATCCTCTCTCAGGAAGGCCGTATCCGTCAAAGCTGGAATATCGTGGGGTTTCAGTCCGTGCGAGTTCAACATGACCAGTCCTTAGTTGTGGGGGGGGGGGAGGGTGCTAGGGCTCAACTATCGAACAAGAATAATTGACCTCTGGCACTTCAGTATCCATTATCATATTTATTTAAACATTATTAATTAATAATAGTATTAAACTCAATTTATTTTTACTTTAGCCTTAGTCAACAATTTTATAGATAATCTTAACAAGTATTTTGTGAAAGAAACCAACAATACTATAAGTAACAGGAATATAGATAAAACAACTGAAATAAATTTGACTTCACAATATTCCATCCATGACATATTTGCAGCAGGCGAGCGTAAATGTCGAGCACCACCGTTGCGTAATACGTACTCCGTCCACCATACTACTCTTTCTAAAGGTGATTGGGGTTGATCATTCATCAGGGTTCGTAGTTTCACGATGTTTTTGCGATAGCTATAAAATTAATACACATATATAATGTAGTTTTTACGGGACAGTGACACGCTGTAACTTTAAACAGGCTATAACATAATTCGTTCCAACCTAGGAAGGGCTACATTTTTAGAGGAAAACAGTTTACCCACGACACACAATTTAGTGTTTCGAATAGTTAGTTTTCACTGTTATTTCGAAACTGATGACCTTACAATATCATGGCGGAATTTCTTAATCTTCAGAGAACATTCATCTTAATTTTGATTGAAAATATAACTACTATTGAAGATAATAACACTTAAGACAATGGAAATAATAAATAAAAATCTTACAATAGTAGTGTTCGGGGTCAAAACAATTTCTTATAAAAAAAGACTAAAGGTCATCCTAAATGTATCATGTATATTTAAGTGATAATGGTACACATCTCAATATCTTTTAAATGATGTGACGGTATTTAAATATTTACCAGGGGCCCGAAGAAAACCTCTATTATTTTATTACTTATAATGTAACTAACAATACTTAAATATGACATTTATTAACATATTTTTATATATAAAATAGTTGCTATAAAATTTTATAATAGTTTGGTGTCCAATAGAATAACGAAATTAATATACTGTTGGTAAGTAAATGATTTTAGAGTTGATGGTGATTTCGTGGTGATATTCTACAATTTCTTCTGTTGGAAACCACACCCCGTAAAAGTATATCTACTTTATCACATAATACCTATACTAAAGTGAACGAGTGGGCCCAGTTCAATTGCCATGTGTTAGAAACAACTTTTAAAAGATAAATGATTGCTTATATTAAAAATTATTTTATACTCACTTTTCATCACCAATAACCATGTAAATGGAATCTTTAAGCTTTTGTTTTGTTAGTTCCTGAATATCAAGTTTTACACCAATATTAAAATGAACATATTTTTCAGCATTGAATGCCTGATCCGCTATAATCGGTATACCGATCAAAGGCACACCAGCTGTGATTGCTTCATCTGTCGATTGCAAGCCTCCTTGCGTAATGAATAATTTTATTTTTGGATGGCCTATAATACCAAAAAATGAGTTTGTTTAACCATACACAATTTAATATTTTTTCAAATTATTAATAATTTATTTAGCCTGTACTGTCCCATCGCTTGGCTACTTGAATTTGGGACGATATTTATTTTTTATTAAAACACCTAAATTAGGTATAAAATGATTTAAGTAAGGTTCTTAAGCATTAAATTATTATTACGTGTAGTCACAGGTGTTTTTAATAAATAATATTAATAATACGTCAATTAAACTTAATTTTGAAATTAAAAATAATAAAAACATACGAAGTAAATCCGCTTGTGGTAACCATTTTGAAATTTTTATATTTTTTGATTGTCCCATTGTTTCATCTTCATCCCATTTTAATAAGACGTCGTAGGGTATGTTGGAAAAAACATTCTCAAATAAATGTTTAGTTTTTGAAGAAAAACTGACACTTTTTAGATTGGTGCCAAAACTTACATAAATAACTCCATTTTTAGAGGAATCCAACCAAGATTTTAAGTCCTTTAAAAAAAATTAAATATGAGTAAAATGACAGAGAACAATATAGTTAAGATGTTTGCAAATAGCATATTTGTTTATAATAAGTATATAATATACTTATATAACAAAATTAGGTTTGCAGAAGGTCGATATTGATGATTCAGAGTCGTCCTTCATGATGATCTAATGGGAGAGGACTATATTGAAAAGTGGACTAGTGATAGGCTGTTATAATGATAATGATATTTAGATATGTTTAAAAAAAAAAACTTGTAATTTAAATTATCTACATACTAATCAAATAAATTAATCTGTTAATAAAATTATTATAATATTTAATGAGACATGCACCTGTGGTAGCTCTTTCATTTCTTTTTGATGTATTCCACCCATAAAAATGACGTTTGGCGGTACTGGATAATTACCACTCCAGACAGGTTGCGAGTTAAGAAATAGCATATCAATGTTATTTCTTAATTCATCTAATGTTGGAATATCGTGACCAAAATTTTCACGTAACATTTGATTTTCCAACGTTTCCGTTGAAACACTATATATATATTTAGAAACACAGAGTGAGATAAGTTCTTGAAGTTTTTCTGTAAAAGTAAGGTTATATAATCTGTTCCGCATAGAGGTTGGGTAAACAAAGGGATGCATGGGAATGTTTAGAGATTCATGATTATTTAACATGCTTCCCAAAGAACTAACTTGAATAACAGGAGCGTTGAATACATGGGATAATCCCAAAGTAGTAACAACACAAGCTTCTACGAGTAATAAATCAAAATATTGTCTGTCTAATTGCAATATTTTCTGAAAGTTTTCACTTTGTACTTGCACTTTGAACACTTTGAAAAATAATTGAGTTAGTAAAGTGTATTTCGAAAAAACACTTAGATTTTTTTCATATTCTACCAATAGCGCATTCTTAACAGCATACGATACATTTTGCATGTCTATCTCAATTATATTTTTTGGAGTCTGTCCTTTTGGGAATGCTGGATCTGGAGTAACAATAATCACTTCGTGTCCACGACGAGCTAGTTCCTGTGTTATGGGACGAAACACTATTTGGTGACTTATAGATGGTGTTGGAAACACTGCCAGTATTTTTGCACATTTTATGGTTGAAATACTGAGTAGAAATATAAAAGGGAACAACATTATCGAATATGTCTTGATGCTGCTGAAAATTTTATTGTTTGACACTTTCACAAAATAATATCCAAATTTTACTTATGGTAAGCTATATTAAATATAATATCAGACATATAATTGATATCACCTTGTATGAATCAAATAAAATTAGACTCGAGTACAGTTATATAGCAAGAAAACGTCGTTAGTTTAATTGATGCTATTATTTGATGTCATACTTAATGACATGCCATATTACCTTTACTGGTTTTACATAGTGATCTTATTCTCTAATTTGATATTTTTTAAAATAAAAATATGGTCACGTTGGTCAGATCTGTAACGTAGGGTACACGAATTTGCACAATAGTTTAGAGCAACTCCTCAGCTATAAACCATAGTGCAAATAGATTCAACGATCACACACAAAATACTGACGTAATATGTAATAGTAGGTTAACGTTGTTATATTTCATGTGGTAAGTGGAATAAACCGAAGACCTATTGAGGCATTTCATCTTAGCCCTCAGAGTGATAATGCATCTGCATTATAATCACTAATCATTGATGAATTTAGGTGTTATTGACTGCATGAATTACTTCTCAGTCGGATAATTGTAAAAGTGTAATCGACCACATGTAATGTCTTATATTACTTTTTACTCAAAGAAGCATGTATGTAGTCGCAGTATCATGTCAATTAAACCGCATTATTTTAAAAATAAGTAAAAAAAAAATCTTTATCTACACATTTTTTATGTAGGACTTGGTGCCCTGGTGGTCACGTCGTAGGGGTCGTCGAGGGCGTGCCTTGGTCGCCTTTGGACGCGGGTGAATTTATGATTCGCGTTGGCATTGGAAGTGGCGGCACTTAAAACCAGCTGGTTTGGGTGTGTTTATCTACGAGTACGTCGTAATTCGCTATCGTCGTTTGACCGGCTTGGCATTTGACCTACCTATAAAATATCGTTAGTAACGCGATGTATCAAATAAACATATTTCGTTTAATTTACATACCAATGTAGGTCACTATAACAAGTATCGAATACAGATATCTTGTAGTTTATTATTATCATTAAACGAAGTAATGAATAATTTTAAATAAGTGATAAATAATATGTCAAGTCAGTTTAGTAATCGTTCATGGGTTACTTTAGCTGTGGATGAGTTCTCACTTGGTTTGATATATATTTATACGGAGTTTTGTTTTGTTTAAGTGCCCCATCCTGACTTCTGGTCAATAATGAAGAGAACTCTGAAAAAGACCTGCCTGCTTTTTAGTAATATAAATATGACTACAAATGTAAACTGTTCTGTGGTAGAACTACACTGCAGTTTTTTTCTAGCTTCAGAATGAATGGGTCAGCTCGACCGGAGAAGGACCACGCCCTCACCGAATACCAGCGTGAAATAGTAGCATAATGCTGCTGTCTTTCGTCTGGTGAGTGTAGGAATCCAGAGAGCTTTAATGAGGCATTACATCTCAGTCCTCAAGGGTAAAAACGCATCTGCATTATAATTCCTTGTAAAGGATGAATTTAGATGACGCATGGCCGTGTTCAGATGGCCACAGGAATCACTCGCCATCAGGTGAACTGTGTTCTCGTTTGATACTCTAAATGTACATTTAAAATTAAATAAAACACAACACCAATCCGACGTCATCGATAACTTATAATATATTACTGTACATATTAACTATCTGTACATATAACTGCATGTCAAATCATCAAAAATGTCTGCCTGCAATATGTGACATGGTGGCTTAATCATTCAAGACAGATTTCCAAAAATCCTTACTAGTGTATATTAGAGTTAACTAAATAATTATACATTAATGTATATTAGAGTTGAAATGGTAAAATTTGTTTATTATATACCAAAACTGTTGGTTACTGCTGAGTAT
The DNA here is from genome assembly GCA_029286865.1 of Teinopalpus imperialis. NCBI lineage: Eukaryota > Metazoa > Arthropoda > Insecta > Lepidoptera > Papilionidae > Teinopalpus > Teinopalpus imperialis. Next base: position 3,989,939 of record JAGSMU010000006.1, read on the forward strand.
TTATTATTCTATAATACAGGAATTCGGATAGATTAAGTAAAATCCTTAATAAAATAACTAAAGTCCCAAAATTTCATCAAAATCGCTATACATTAATATTATGATATGTAACGAAATACCTCGGGACATTAAATTACAACTAAGGAAACGATTAGGCAATGTACTAAGAAGTGGCTCATTATTTTTCTATTTACTACACGAATTACGTTATTATTAAAATATGAAGTAAATATGTAAATTTAACATCAAAATTTATATGACAAAATTCTTTTATAAATTAATGAAGTTAATAAGTGCATTGCATATATTAGTATATTGACATGTTTTAGTGATTTCTTGTTATTTGAGTTATGATTGTTTGAATACTAATGAGCATAATTATGAAAAGTGAGCTTGTATATTTTGTTACTAGAAATGGATAACGTGTTTTATAATATTATCTTTTCCATCTGTACACAATTTATGGAAACAAATAAATAAATAGTAATTAAGTTATGAAGGATCAAGAACACGTATCAATGGTTAAATACGGCAAACAAATAAACACAGTTTATGTGCGGTGGTATTTGTAAGTAATTTCATCGGCCTTTAATACTCACATTAATTATCGAGAAAGAATTCGATTTAGACAGGAATTGTGGAGATGCGTTGTTACCTCTGAATGCGTGACTAAAGATCTCACTGGAAGTCCGAAAGAAAAAACTAATATGAAAGAAAAAGAAAGAAGTTTGTTGACATACAACGCACACTAGGCCTAACATACTTTTTTTAATGATAATAATAATAAAAAATTATTTGCTATTATATAAGGTATTAATTAGGATGGTATAAATTTCAAATTATTCAATGATTTCTCTCGTATAGCCATCTACACACAACATGCAAATTAATGATAATGCATTATATCAAAAATATTAAATGTCAGATATGTCAAAACCCTCAAAGTCATTACAACATCATTCGTTAATTACTTACGCAATGATTATAGTCATTTTATGAAAAAAATTAAAATAGCAAAGAAAATTATTTGCTATTATTAATTAAATATTAATAAATTTCAACTATTTTCAATAATGTTTAATGGAATTCACATATAATTCAACACTCAATAGAAAAATCAAACAATATAAATTAAAACATTTTTTTATAACAGCTAAGAGGCAAACGAGCAAGACGGGTCACCTGATGGTAAGTGATTCACCGCCGCCCACGGTCACCAGCGACGCCAGTGCGTTGCCTACCCTTCAGGTAAGAATATGCTCTTTTCTTGAATAACCCAATGTTGCCTAGTCATGATAAAGTGGGTGAAAACTGAATTGATATTAATCATTATATTTATGCATACCAACATACACACAGGTAGATCCTTTTAAAAAAAATGCTAGCAGTGCTATTCGCACTAACAATCCCGTTAGCCATTGCAATAAAGCTTGTGCTTGGAGTGTGCTAATGACCATTTGGTATATTGGAGGCTTATTATTATTTATCAGTGACATCTGTGACGAATGAATACTTTGCACGAACTCTTTAAAATACAAGTTATATGTAATCGAGGATAAACCAAACAGCATCAGGTAATAATGAAATAAAATTATCATGTTATTGAGAACTCTTCGAATCCGGAAATACTATAGGAAGAAGGGGAAGTTAGTTTGTTTCAGCACTTATCTTATATATTTAAAGCTACCTATACACATGGAGTACTGTTCTCATCTTTGGACAGAGTATACCAGTACCAGTAGCAGCAGTAAGACTGTATCCAACGATGAACAAACTAAATCGTCATGATCGATGATGCATTGTGATAAGATATTACGTCTAATATCATCTTATATAGCATTGAACACGTAGAGAGCTCTGAGCATTTAATAATTTCTTTATGTCGCTACTAAATTTAAAATGGCATGCAGACCATCTTGATTACAATCCACAAATGTGCAATTTGTATGTAGATTTTTCCGCCGGCGACTATTATCTAGAACCACTCGTCGCAAACGATATATTTCTCAACCGGTACGATGTCGGGACTTTCAAGTTTAAAGCCTACTCCACTTTCAAAAACCGGCAACACACTTGAAATTCCTCCGTCACTGATCACTACTTCAATTGAGTCACCAGCTTAAAAATTAAAAAAAATATATACATATCGTCTCCATTAAGAACAGAACGCATGACTCGCTTCTCATATAGTTGATATCAGTATATCATTGGCAAGCAGTTTTGGATACTTATATTTTCAAGTATTTTACAATATTACACAAAATTGAGTAAAACAAATCGAAGTAATGGCAAATATGAATTGAAATTAAGATATATCATCTTAATTTCATATTCAACCGATTATACTAGGGTCATTAACGTTTTATACTTATCTGTTTCGTTTGATTTGTTTTTATTTTAATTCTTCATTAACATATTTAACTTTCCTACATTTCGTATTTTAAATATAGTAGGAATCACGTCTTAATCACTTTTCAAGCTTATCTATATGGTACAGCGAATAAAAAATCTGGAAAGGAGTTGTTGACCTTTTTTTGATAGAAAGTATTTTAGAAATAAGCTATGATTGTTTTTTTATGGTTTATTCAAAATTAAGAGTGGCAAACGAGCATAGTTTAGCTGAAGATAGAGGCTCCTAAAAACTTAGATTAAAGAAACTGAGTTACTTGTATTTGGAACCGGGCTCACTATACAAATACAGCAGCTGTGTTGCTGTCTTGTCCTATGCTTATCGAGTTGTCACATTCTAGCTAGAAGCTTGCTGCAGCGTGGCCCTAAAGGTAAAAAAATTCAAGTGTACATGTTTGAAAAAAAAATTACAACTAATTAAAATTCAATGTTTTGAAGATACATCGCGTCAAGGAGCTATGGACATTTCAACGAATATATTATCTAATATATAACCCTTCAGCTCGTTATAACGTGTAATAGTTGGTCGTTTCCAATATATTTTTCAATACATTAACAAAAACCTCCTGTAATAAATAAATATTTTATAATAAACTACCTGACCCAATAGATGTTGTCCTATCTAAATTACAATAAATTTACTCGGGATCGTTTTGTGAATTTGTAAAAATACATAGTTCGAATCAAAAAAATCGCATAGAAAACAGAACTTTTTCCGAATTTGCCAATTTTCCGGGTAACTTTTCGAATATTCTTTCCGAACAGCATTTAATTTTTATTTATATATATTTGATTGACCTTTATTTATATTTAATCGTATAAGGTTATATTATAAATGTAATATTTCATTGCTATCAGAAACAGTAACTACGAGAATATAAAATTGTAGTACCGTAATTATTCCGATTCCTTCGATTTGCCTAATTACATGTAATGCAATAAGATTCTAACCCTTACCAAGAACCAAGTAACCATCACTGTGAATAAAAAGAAACAATAATAACATAAAAATAAATAAATTTAATCATTTTTTACTTTTATTTTGTAGATTAACATCTTCCTAATAAATTTAAAAGTATATCTCATTGTAAATTTAATTGTAAAATACGACAGAATTAAGGATATTGCCAACAAAAGTAACAGCTCCAACTCCAAGAACCTGATCCAAGACATGTTAGCATACGGTGAACGAAGATGACGACCGCCTCCATTCCTTAGTACGTGTTCCGTCCACCATATAGCTCTCTCCAGTGGTTTCTGATACTGGTCACGTATTTGTGCTCGCAATTTAATAACGTTGTTGCGGTAACTGAAGCAAAAATACTATTAGATTGTTCTTGTTATGAGAGTAAAATCAGCTCATCATACGTCAAGGGAGCCTCGGCTTGGACTGTTACCCGAATCGCGTAAGTAAGCTAATTCGAGGGTGCCCGATCTTATCTCCAACGAAGTAATTTTTATATTATTAAGGATATGTTCTACCACCGCTTCGGAATGCATTGACGCTGGAGAAGAAGTGGCGCAAGAAACTCCATCGACGCGCTTTATGTGACTATATGTAATATTGTGACCTTGTATATAAAATGTGTCGGTATTGTTCTAAATCTTAAAGTTGACGATAGCCGAAAGTACATATTGGTATTGGATAGTGGTGGCAATCCTTTCCACAGGCTTGCCATTAGAGTCACTAAACGTAAAGGTTAGTGAGTACACATCGGCGTCGTTGTCGCCACATAATCTGTAGTATCAGACATGGCGTGATATGATTAGCCGATCTTTAAAAAAATTCAACTCTTTGCTTTAAGGCCCCACCATTGTTGTTGAAAGAGTACTCTGTTATTGGAAGCACCATACGTCAACCGCCAAATTACTTCCAATCCAAACTTATTTATAACAAGCATTGTATTTCAGTGCTTCCAAATATACACCAGGTGGAGATGGAGAGGGAATATCACAGTGTTAATAATATACATACAAAACTTAAAACTTGATTTTAATAATAATGAGTAATTGATTACATCATGATAGATAATGCCTTGCGATAAGATATTGCATCTCTATACATCCTATATTGCATTGACCACGGAGATGGTACTGAGCATTTAATTATTTATTTACATCGCGGCTAAATTTATAGTTACGTATTGGTAATCTTGATAGCAATCCACGATCCCAATAAACCACCCGTCTTCTTAAACGAAGAGAAAGCCGAATGTCTGGCTGACAATCTCGAGCTCCAATGCTCACCGAGCACCCTACCGACCGACGCCGCTCACCTTGCAATGGTTGATGGTTGACAGCGAGGTTGACCGGAGGACTAAGGAACCACCTCGCGATTCCGTTATTCAAGTTACATGCACCGAAGTTTAGTCACGAGTTTCATCACCAACAAGGTGATGAAACTCCTACTCATGTCCATTTTACACCTACTGGTGATAATCTACAACGCGGTCATGTCAAAAGGCACCTTCCCGAAAACCTGGAAGGAAGCCGACATCATAGGAATTCTCAAGCCTTCAAAACATACAACCGGCCTACAAGCCTACTCAAAGTCTTGGGTTAAATATATGAAAGGCTATCCTCGCCCGCCTAAAGGACTTTATGCTGTAGGGCTACTAACCAATGAGCAGTTCGGGTTTCGCACCCAACACTCATGCACACATCAAGGGCACCGCATCACAGAGCACGTTCTGAGTAAATTTCAGGCAACCAAACTGAGTCACTTTTCCTCGATGTGATGAAAGCTTCCGACCAAGTCTGGCACAACGGGCTCATATACGACCTATATGAGCTCGGTGTGCCAGATCGACTCGTACTAATCGTACGAGACTTTCTTCACAATCGCACCTTTCGGTACCGTGTCGAGGGAATGCACTCCGAGGTTCACCCCATTTGTACCGGAGTACCATAAGGCTCCGTCCTAGGTCCCATTTTATACACACTCTACATCTACGACATACCGCGCACTCGCGGCGTAAAGTGTCTGGATTCAAACCAGACGCTATTTGTAAACGCCTCTAACCCGCAGACAACACCTTAGGGAAATGGTTTCAGAAATGGGGATCGAGGTTAACCCCACCAAAAGTGCAGCCATGTACTTCTCTAGGCGCAACAAAATGCCTCATCTCCCAACTATAGAGTCATTTGATCATCCAATCCCCTGGCAAAAGACAGTCAAATACTTAGGCGTCACATAAGATGAAAGACTCACCTTTGGTCCGCATATCAACCGCGTACGGAATCAAGCAGCGTTCGCCCTAGGTCGTTTGCACCCATTACTCAATGAAAATAGCAAAATGTCCCTGCGTAATAAAATTACACTATACAAAGCGTGTATTCGACCCATAATGACATACGCAAGCCCCGTCTTTTTACATGCCTCCCCGCGTCATATTCACCGGCTTCAGGTAATACAAAATCGTTTCATGCGCAAGGCCACCGGTGCACCATGGTTCTCGCGTAATGAAAATCTACACATAGATCTTGAGCTGCCGACCATAGCTCAGTACCTGAAGCAGGCTTCCCGCCTATGTTTCGACTCTGCCGTCACACATCCAAACCACTTACAATCCCATCGCGAATCGTAGATTCACCCGCGTCCGAAGGAGACCGCGGCACGCCCTCGACAACCCCAACCACGCAACCATCAGGGCCCAAGCCCTTCATTAAACACTACACACGTACATTGCACCCTCATACCTTCTCTGCCGACGGCTAGGGCGTCGCAAACAAGGTTATTTGCGATACCGCCATGTCACAGGCCGGTTCTCTCCAGTCAATACAGGTAGTAGCGTCGCTGCAGTTTCTTGCGCCACTTATTCTCCAGCGCATTCCGAAGTGGTGGTACAGATAGCCAATAATAATAAGTGATATTAATGTAGATAATTCTTAGTCGGAAGCAACTGGCCGAGCCGAGGTTCGGCCCTCTCGGGCACCCTCGAGCCATACGCTCTAGCGGAACAGGGTAACGGTCCAAGACGAGGCTCCCTCTTAGGAGTCCTTTTGCTGGTTACCCACTGATAGAGGTCTCGACTGAGCGCCCTCGGTAACAGCGACCATTAGACCGAAAAAAGAAAAAAAAAAAAAGCTATCCACCACTTTTTTTTAAAGAATATGAGCAATGCTGATTTAACATTACTAACATTCCGGTTAACCACTCCAACTAAGCTGAAAATGCTTGTGCTAGGAGATGGTTCACGACAATAGTCAAATAGTGGATTCGAACCTACGACCTTATGATTCGCAGACCGTATCCTAAACCATTAGGCTATTCACGCTGTGCGCTTTGTATGAAGATTTTTCCGCCTGCTATGTAGAATCACCTGTTGCCAGCGGTATTTCTGAACCGCTACGATTGAGGGACCTTCAAGTTAAAAGCACACTCTTTTTTCAAAAACCAGCAACCCATTGCAACTCCTTTGTCGCAGATCACTAATTCAGTTGAGTGTACGATCAGTTCAGTCACTGGCTCAATAATTAAAAAATATTGAAAAGGAATAATTAAAATAACAAAAAACAGTATATCTTATACTAAGATTTTTTTTTCGATGACTTGTATTTCACGATTCAGATTCAGTTGGTTTCCGAGTTCAAGAATCGTTGACATCTCTTAGGTCTAATGTGCTTTGTTTCTTGTTATTCCGTCTCTGGTTCTCGTCACTGATTCATATTTCACACTATTGTAAGAGCGTTATCCGATGAATCGAATCAATTTGATCCGTGTAGATTAGGTTGTCCCAATTGTGCTATGATCAGTTTCTGAACATAGATTGATATTTATACATTGCATGGTCAGATAGTATAGAATAGAATAAAAATATTTATATGCAATACTAACCTTTCATCTTCTGTTATTTTATCAATAGCTTTTCGTAATTTTTCAATATTCAATTCATTGAGGTTTAGTTTTATACCAATGTTGAAATGGGCATATTGTTCCGTATTATACCATTGATCGGCTAAAATAGGTATTCCTATTAAAGGCACGCCGGCTGCAATTGCTTCATCTGTTGACTGCAAACCACCTTGAGTAATAAACAGTTTAACATTCGGATGTTCTGCAAAGTTATGTATGATTAACAGTGGAGAGACGGTATTTTATCTTTATTATATATTATTTATGCTATTAACATTACTAATATTCCAGTTGACCACTCCAACTAAGCTGAAAATGCTTGTGCATGCCCGATGGTAAGCGAATATGTAATATGTATTATGAACAAAGATTAAAGATGCGTTGTTAGCCCTGAGTGCTAGGATTACCTTTTATACTAACAATATGAAACACAGAGTTATGGTGCTATTTCACTCTGGTAATCTGTAAGAGTTGGTCCTGTGGAACCGACCCATTCATGTTGCAGGTAGAAACAAGCTAAAATGTGGCTCTGCCATCATAGTTGAACGTCGAGGATAATTTTTTTGGCTGTATTTATTATTCAGTATTATAAATAATATTAAATATTATATAAATAGAACAAGCTTATAATCTTACATCCAGTAAGCTAGTCATAAAATTATGATGCTAAACGAAAAATTTGAATTGATATAAAAGCAATAAAATACTTACCATCAGGTAAGCGGCTTGTTCGTATGTTTGCTTTTATTCCATAAAAAAAACTTACTCAGCAATGTAGACTGCGGCAACCATTTCATAATTTTGATATTGTCACTTTTATTTCGTAGTTCGTCCTTATCCCACTTCCAAATGACTTCAAATTTCAAATTCGAAAATACTTGTACAAAGATTTGTATAATATCGGAAGAAATTTTATCTGTTTTAACATTAGATCCGAAACTAATGTAGATAACACCATTTTTTGAAGTATTTAGATACTCTTTTAAATCCTACAATAACAGTAACTTAAATAGATCACTTTATATATATGCATTGATATAAATATAAGTTATTCAGTCAGGTTTTATCATATATAAAATAGTGACAATGGACCAGAAGGGTCTCATATTTTCAATTCTATTGCTAAGCTTTATTAAATTTATTGTAAATTATTTTTTACCTTTTCTAATTCTTCGTCAAGATTTTCATGTATTCCGCCTATATAAATAACACTGGGCGGTACAGGCATATTTCCTGACCAAAGCGGATTCGTAGCAAGAAATAACATATCAATATTGTTATTCAATTCAGCAATAGAAGGAACTGTGGGTCCAAAATGTCTTTGCAACATAGAGTTTTGTAGGTTTTCACAAATTACATTAATAAACGAAATGTGTAGAAATAGTTTAAGTTCCATAAGCTTATCCCACAGAGAAAGGTTATACAACCTTTGTCGTAATGTTGTAAAATAAATAAACGGATGTATTGGTACTCCCAATGCTTCATAATTATTTAACGTGCCGCCCATTGAGCTAATTTGAATCACCGGAGCTTTAAAGATATGAGAAAATACCAGAGCGGGTCTGACACAAGCTTCTAAAATTAAAAGGTCATAAAACTTTTCACCTTGCTGAAGCAGCTCCTGAAGTTCCTTTGTTTTTAACTGATTTTCAAAAATGTTGATAAACAATTCTGTTAATATTTGTATTTGCGAATGCATAGTCTGATCTTTACCATATGTTTGTAAGAAAACTGCGTCAGGTGAAGAATACGAAACGTTGTGCAAATCAACCTCCGTCAGGTTTACCAGCTCAGGATTGTTTGAATAAACTGGATCAGTTGTTACAACCGTAACCACATGACCTCTTCTTACAAGTTCTTGGGTCAAAGGGCGAAATACTACTTGATGACTTATTGATGGAGTTGGGAAAACCGCTAATATTCGTGCTGTATAAATATTTGATATTAATGCCAAAAAGTACGTCAAAAATATTTTCACCGGCTTCATTACTGCTTGATGCAAGTCGCACTGAATATTATGACAACGCTTAAGTATCTCAGTCGCCTCTTTAAATTTAATGTCACGTTTTATGTGTCATGTTTTACTGACATAGCGTCTAATAGTGTTTGTTAACTATAGTATTTAAATTTACAATTTCTCAGAAAATAAAATCTAACCTAACCACGTAATCGCCACCCAATCCACCTAGTTGCAGGCTGGTTATCACTAGTCAACACAGATAGAAGCGTCGCTAGAGTTTCTTGCGCCATTTCTTCTTCTCCGACGCCTACGCATCCCGAAGCGATGGTACAAATAGTTAATAATAATACTTATATTAGTTTATATAATCCGTAGTCAGAAGCAGCTGGATAAGCTGAGCCCTTGTACTGGTTACCCACTAATAAAGATCTCGGCTGAGCGCCATAAGTCGGTCACCTTCCGACCCGTTAAAACTGAAAAGCCCTTGGGCTGTTAGAGGTCAAGCCTGAGAAAAATAAACGCCACCTAATTACTAGCATTCGTCTTAGTACTCAAGGGGTGATAATGATTAAGATTTCTTATCGAGGATGAATGTCAAATGACGAAATCAGATTAAAAAAGAAATTGTAACAGTTCTTGAGAAAGCGTAATTTTCTCCTGACAAGGAGGTCCAAATATATTATAGCAATTTGAAACTTGTTTGTGCAAGAGTACCCACACGTTTTTGTATATCTTCTATCTATTATATTTTCAAAAACAAAAAAATATATTGATTTTAATTTAAAGTTTCCCAATAATGGATAAATAGGTCCTAAATTATAAAAATAATATAAATTTCATCACACTGTCATCTTTATCACATATATAAGCATATTTACAGGGTAAAAAATAAAAGTATAAAAAAAATAATATCTTGAAAAAAAAAACATTAAAAAATCATTCATTTACATTTAAAATGAGTAAAACAGTACTGAGTACTGACATTAACCATTGTACATTGTCATCAAATAAACGTGCACGCTACGCCATGAATTAATAAGATTCCAGTTTCAATGACCAGCTTGGAATTCCCAATAAAAGAATCTGGGTCTACACTTCTTATGTTCGATAGTTTTCGAAGTAAAAGGATAATTTTGGGATATTCACTTAACTCGTTTAATTATGAACGATTGACTATTAATGTATTCTTAATCAATATAACAAGATTTTTTTAAAAAGTTATCAGTATTCAAATTAAACTATTTAAGTATAAAAAAATAAAATTTGTTATAACTGTATGGTTTTTATGTAATGTAGCTTTAAACATATTTCTATATAATACAACTGTTACTATATAACAAATGAAATGTCGCAATTCTTTAAAGATTTAATTTTTTTATGAGACTAAGGATGATAAAAGCTCACATTTCATCTATTTTGATCGATTCCAAAACATGTTTTTTTTAAATATTTCTAAAGTTGAAAATATACGATAGTTGTGGACCGTGATTACGTTCGAATCTTTTTTTTTCATTTATTTAAGACTTATAAACCAGGGACATTATAATTTTATTACTCTTCCCTCAACACCCGTAGCGAACGGGTGCCTGGCGCCCGCCTTGAGTTGTGCCCGATCTATCTGCACCCGAGCAAGCTGTGACAGACCCTTATTCTGCGCACAATACACAATTAAATTTCATCACCCTATGCCATTGCACTCGGAACTAGCTTCCGGGATTGTTATTTAAATCGGGTCCCACTTGTGGGGTACGACTCAGATTTAGCAGGAAGGGAAGAAGACAAAGAAAAATAAGTCTCAAGCCCTCCAAGCATTGGAACAATCCAGCAGCCTTTCAGTCTATAAACCTTCTTTATGAGAGGTTAATGAGCTATCCATCTATGAGCAGTTTCGGTTTCTCGCCAAACACTCATACACCCATCAGGTGCACCGACTTACGGAGCACATCCATTCTAAGTCATCCAAAGTTACCATATCAGTGCGCCCTTCTTCGATGTAGCGATAGCGTCAGACAAGGTCTGTCACAACAGACTCATATAAAAACTTTATGAGCACGGGGTGCCGGACCGACTCACGTTTAACTAACTATACGAGACTTTCTGCGATTTTTTTTGATCAGCTATTTTACTTAATTAAAGTCAAATATTTCAACGTAATTATATATAAAGCGTCTTTTAAATTAAGAACAAAGTGATAGGTTTTCAATAATCGCCCACAGAGTGATTTATTCATATAAAGATTATAAATAATTGAACGAAAAACATCGCAATATTTGCATTTCTGATAGATATCAGTTTAAATAACGACGCAAATTATTTATATACCATAATTTATATCAGGAGGATAATGTTAATGCTTTGATAATGGCAAGAGAGCAGTTTCTATAAATTATTTAATTTAAAGATTAGTAATAGAAGAACAAACGATCTCGCTTTTGTTACGGTTTTATGACTAAATATTAATAGATTCTATTAATAAGAGCGCTTCGTTCTATCACCAGTGGCTTAGACAGATGAGCATCCATTATAAAAAGAAGCTTCTACAAAAATAAATGTGTGCCGCAACTCGAAGAATCAGTAAGCTAAAGTGGTTTTGGGTCGACCATATACTAGTAGCTCGTACAAAAAGCAATGCTAGCAAAGCTCGTAGATAAGGAAGATATGATATCGAACGGTAACAATCACAGTGTAGCACGCTAACTACCTAACTACCTAACCCCCTAGCGACCTAAGCTCCACTAAAGACGAGAACGAGCTCCACAGAGATGACCACGTACTCGATGTACATAGAGCCTCGTGGCCGTCTGTGACGTGGCCAATGTTAAGCTAAGGACTAGTGATGGGCTGGAATAATGTTATCGAAAGAAAAGAAAAACCTAACCGTCCTTTATTTAAACTGTCAGGTCCTAAACGGGTAGTGTCTAGGTATTATAGTACATCAAATTTCATGGAAATCTCTTTAGAACATCTACGTGAAACATGAATACACAGACAGATACCCAGTCCATACAGATAGAAGCGTCGCTGGAGTTTCTTGCGCCACTTCTTCTCCAGCGCCCACGCATTCCGAAGTGGTGGTACAGATAGCTAATAATCATAGCGAATTTAAAGAATCCTCTGTCAGAAGCAACTGACCGAGCCGAGGTTCAGCCCTCTCGGGCACCCTCGAGTCAGACGCTCTCGCGAAACAAGGTAACGGTCCAAGCTGAGGCTCCCTCTCGAGAGCCCTTGTGCTGGTTACCTGTATATAGAGGTCTCGACTGAGTGCCATTAGTGCTCGGTCACCTCTCAACCCGGTGAAACTGTAAAAGCCCTCGGGCTAACAGTGGCCTTCAGCCCGAAAAACAGACAGATATTTATAAAATAACTGAATACCCCCGGACTGGTTTATTTCAAAAACTATCATTATTAGAATTGAATAAACAAGTTTTCTGTTTTTTTTCTAATTTTCATTGTATTTAATAATATACGAGTTTTATCAGTTATATAGACATCAAACAAATGTCAAATATTTTAAAATTTTACATGTTGAATAATGACTGAAACATTCAAATAAAAAAGTATTAATTTTATTATCACAATTATTCAATTTTAAATTTTGCAATTGTTAATGTACATATTAGAGATCTTAACAGACGGCTTAAAAGCCAAATGAAAATACTACAATGTGTCAAAAAAAATACAAAAACAACTATCAGTACATCAATTTCTAGAAATTCTGCCCATGATATATTTGCAGTAGGGGAACGCAAATGTCTCGCCCCGCCTTGCCGCAAAACGTGCTCTGTCCACCACACAGCGCGTTCAAGGGGACACTGTGGTTGGTCGTTCATTAGAGATCGCAGTCGCATCATGTTTTGACGGTAGCTGAAAATTTTGAACAGATAATTAGTATTTAGAAGTAAAAGGATTATTTTATTTGATTACCAATATACTGAATAGTTGTTACTTCTAGGTCCATTCCAGGTTTAGTAACCGTGGTTTGGAGTTAACCACGGTGAATTTAAGAGGAACCCAAACGCCGACCTAAGGCACTCTTAGGCTAGAATATCTCTCCCTACCCTCCGCTACTCAGGCGGAGGTCGCAACACTGATGCGGCTGCCATGGGGACGCGGGGACAGAGGAGTTTCGGACTTGCCAACCGTTCTCACTGTCCTCCGAGGCCGAACTATGGTTGGTGGCGGAGCCTTACACCAGATCTACCGCAGGGGGCTGGGATTGTTTATTCCTTTCCTGCCCTCCATTGCCTCTGCAGGTGGACTCGGGGAGTCCGCTTCCCGCCTGCATAGGAGGCCGAGAAGGAAGGCGCGCTCGTGTTCCGGCGCGCCTTGCCTGGAGGGATGGAGAGGGGGATATCTTCTCTCAGGAGGAGGGGCCGCCTAGCCGAACAGCAGAGGCGGGGTCGTGGATGTGTGCGAGAGTATTGCCTAATACGCGATCATGGAGGAACACTATGGGGTTTAAGTCGGTGCGAGTCCGACATAAGCCATCCTTACCCCCCATCGGATTTTCGTCTTGTTAAGGGCTTAGTAATCTTAGGTTGGTCTCCCATGTTGCTCCCCCGAAGGGTTCTCGCCTTGTCGTGACGGGGGGATTTAGTAACCGTGGCTTGGTCACCCATTGTGAAGCAAAGAGGAATCAAAACGTGGCCGGTCCAACGAGACCACTCCGGGTGGGCTCGTAAAGAGCTCGCCTTGGAAGCATGTCGGGGGACTGCGGGGGCAGACGGACGGACGGGCAAGACGGAGAGAGGCCGTCTTCCCCGCCCTATATTCCGTAGTCAGAAGCAACTGACCGAGCCGAGGTTCGGCCCCTCTCGGGCACCCTCGAGTCAGTAGCTCTCACGCAATAGGATAACGGTCCATGCTGAAGCTCCCTCTCGGAAGCTCTTATGCTGGTTACCCACTAATAAAGGTCTCGGCTGAGCACCATAAACATTTCTATCCGATGAAACTGAATAAAAGTCTGTAAAAGGACTGACAACGACAATCAGACCGAAAAAAAGCTTCAAGTATTTTAAAATAATATTTAAAGCAATAAAGAAAGTATACAGCTGCGGGATGAAACTAATATATAGAGCCAGCCTTTTTTTTTTTTCGGGCTGATGGCCGCTGTTAGCCCGAGGGCTTTTACAGTTTTGCCGAGTTGAGAGCCAGAGTGACACAAAAAGAATCTGGAGAGGTTAGACAACTAATTGTTTGATGTTGTGAATATTACTTATATATTTTACGTCTACATCTCAAAATTAGTAGAGAAACGATCTAATGGTTATGTTTTGTACTATTAAATATCCATTTGGAAGTGCTATAATAGAACTAATTTAATACGCAGTAGGAAAAGCCAAAGAATGTTTACCAATTCCACTAAGGTACTATCATTTATCTGTCTAAAATACATATAGTGTTAAAGGAGTTTCAAACATTTAAGTATTATAGGTACTAATTATAGGTACTATTAAGTACCTATAATACTTAAATGTTTGAAAATGGGAATTAATAGCATGTCAAATTGAGAATCCAGAATACCTATTTAACAGATTTTGGAATTATGGCAATATAATTAAACAAATGGCACTTTGAAATAAATATATATATCACTTATAATATTTAACGACGAAAAAGTAGTAAAAATAATATTAATATACTCTCATACTCTCTTTAGAGCAGACAGTGCGTTCAGTTTTAATATATTGACGAGAAATCTACGATCAGTTTCACAGGTCATCATAGCTGGTCGTTATTTGTCATGATCTTTATTTAATTGATATTGGACAATCTGATATACCAGTCTGTCGGAAGTATTTTTAAGTCATTTAAGATGTTTATTTATGACAATTATTAATTCAATGGTAATAGTGGATGCAGCAGTTTCATTTTATACTTTATTTTAAACATATATTCTTTATTTTGAGTGGCTGTACTTTAAAAATGTCGGAAGTGTTTAAAATGTGTTCATATAAATTCTGACGCATCACTTGCGTAATGTTGTGAAAATTTTAACTTCAACATTTTATTTCATAATTTTGAATTTTCTAAGTAAGTCTTATAATTAGTGTCTTTGCCGTGATCTAAGATAATTGTGATTTGATCACAAAGAAAACACTCGTATTGTGATTTTGAGTTGGTAGTCATAACATTAACCCGTGTAAATATTAGAAATACAATTTAACATAATTTTATAATACAACTTTGCTATCTTGAAAAAGAAAAATGTAAATAAAATATATTTAATAATATATATTTAATGTAAACTAGTAAAATGACAATTATTGCAGGAAAATCTTCGTAGGCGTTTCAAAACTTTAGTAGTTGAGAAACAACAGCTAACAGTAGATCAGAACAACAGAAGATTATCGATGTAAGATAGAGGGATACCTAATCAAAGACTGATAAAATGTTAATTAGTGTTTAAAAGGAAATATGACGCTAATGTTAAGCTCTTAAAATATAGATCAAAATAAGATGTTGAATTGATTATATTGAGGCATTTTATCCTGTCACACGATGTTCTAGTATTAGATCACTGTAGTCGACGCATTATGAACTGAGGCTTCGGGTCATAAATCATATTTATCTGTCTGTCTCGCTTGCATTTACAGGTCTTATGGAGAGGAGTAGTGACTTGCGTAAGAATTGTAGAGGTGCATATCGATAACGGTATAGGTACGATTGATATGCTTAATTATGTTAAGTATTAATAGGAATAATTTTTCGCTATCTGAAAATAAAAGTTTTTAATTTGTAAGATAAAATGTTTGTTTCGACGTAATCATAGAGAAACTGTATAGATATAAGGATATTTCTTAGTTCTTCAAAAATTCTCATTATTATTAGCGTATTGCGTAACAAAGCGTAAGTAATGTAATGAGTGTCATAACAAAAAGTCTTATATTTATAGAACCCTTACTCGTAACGACCAATCAGGAGTCATAATGCTAATGAAGGTCACGATCACGCATCGACACGGTAGCTAAGTATCGATAACGGGTTGCATTGCGTGCACATTCCTACTGTCAGTGACATTTATTGCCCGACGACTCAGTTCTCAGTTTTTAATGCGTCTACTATAGTAGCATAATTACAAAGACTAACATGGACATTCAACACCTATATGTTAAATATCAAATCAAATATTAAAAAAAAAATATTCAGTATCAAATATTTTTTCCGAATTTCTTAGTAATATATTTTTTTTATAAGAATATTAGCAATGCTATTAACAGTACTAATATTCCGGTTAACCACTCCAACTAAACTAAAATGCTTGTGCTAGGAGATGGTTCAAGACAATAGTCTAATGGTGCATTAGAACCTACGGCCTTCAGTTTCGCAGACCGTAACCTAAACCATTAGGCAATTGACACTTCAATATTAATTTTTTTTCAATATCAACGTCAATTAATTTAAATGAAATGACTATCACAATGGATATCATGAAAACTCGTTAACTAAAATCACCCAGCTGATTATGTGCTACAAGAAAATAAATATCCTCACATAGACAGATACGTGCAAAAAAATTTCCTTGGCTGTTCCGTAAAAAGTACTGAAGATTACCGTTTATCTGCAAGCACCATCATTATAGTTCTATTAAGCTCTTCCTCTGTTAAACTGCCAATATTTAATTTCACTCCAACCTTGAACTGTTCACATTTCTCGATATTGTACCACTGGTCTCCATAAAATGGAATTCCGACTAACGGTATTCCGGCTTCTATAGCTTCTTCTGTAGATTGTAGACCTCCTTGTGTTATAAACAACTTTATTTTTGGATGCACTGTAAAAGGGAAAGTTTTATATTAACTAATTGTATAACTAGAAAAAAAAATGGTATGATAATAAGTTACTATCACTCACTCACTATAATAAGTTATCATCACTCACTTAATATGTCCGTCTGCGGAAACCATTTGGATATCATAACATTTTTTGATTTATCTGGTAATTGATCTTCATCCCATTTCCATAAAATGCCGTAAGGTAGTTGAGCAAACACTTTCACAAATACTTTTACAATCCTGGGAGAAATTTGTGAACTTTTAACGTTGCTGCCTAGACTAAAATATATAACGCCATTTTTGAAACAATCTATAAAGGAATTCAGTTCCTAGAATTAATAAATATGTGTGAGTTAAAAATTAAAATATATCCTTCTCTATATGATGAAGGAGATTTATATATTTTATAGTAAGTGTAGTATTTCTTACTGGTCTAAAGGTCTTACTAGGTACTTACGGGTTGAGGGGGGGAGTATAAAAAACTTTATTTTCTGTTAAAAATTTACATAATTTTAAATTTAAAAACTTTTTGAGACACTATTTACAGAATATATAAAGTAAAAGTAAGTGAAATTTTAAATAGTTAAAACGAAAAGTCGAGAATCATAAAAATAGTAATAACGTTCGACATCATTTAAATTTAATGTTTACGATGTGACGTATTACTTGTAGTAAATATAAAAAATAAATTCAGAATTCATACCTTCTGTAAACCTTTTTTAACGCCCTTATACATTCCTCCCACAAAAACAACATTAGGTGGCACTGGAATATTTCCAGCCCATATTGGATGAATATTTAGAAGTAACAAATCTATATAGTTTGATAATTCAGCAACTGTAGGAATATTTGAACCGAAAATCCTTTGCAGCATTGCGTTTTCAGCTTTTTCACTTCTGGCAATAAAGTATTTAAACCAAATGAATTTGTGTATTTCCTTTAATTTGTCCCACAATGATAAATCATAAATTTTTTGATGTATGAAAGTTGGAAAACGAGTTGGATGAATCGGAACACCCAAGGCTTCATAATTGTACAGTAAGCCACCGAAAGAACTTATTTGAATTACTGGTGCTTTAAACACATGTGATAATACTAGCATTGGTCTTACCCATGCCTCTACTAATAAAAGATCATAGCGAGTGTTGTTATTCAACAATATCTTTTGAAATTCGCCAGTTTGAAATTGCACTTCTACCAGTTCAGTAAATAGATCAGTGATTTTTAATATTTTAGCTAGAGGGCTGTTACTCTTGAGCGTAGCTTGTTTTAAAATCTTTTCTTTACTAAAGTATGAAATATCATGTAAATCTACTTCGGTAAGATTTTCCGGTGTTTGATTTTTGGAAATGCTGGATCCGTTGTAATAACAACAACTTCATGTCCTCGTTTAGCTAGTTCCTGTGTTAAAGAGCGAAATACAATTTGGTGACTGATAGATGGTGTTGGAAAAACGGCTAATATACGAGCACATTCACAATATATAGATGAGGTTATAATAAGCAATAGGAATAGCCACTTTCCTGTAAAATTATTCATTGTTTTTTATCTTACGAATTTAAAATTTAACACAACTAATTTACCCAAAATATCTTATAGACCTTAAATACACACTTCCTATAACATGGTAAAAACTTAGTCTTAACTTTATCACATTGAAATTTGTTTATACACAAACTAAGATCATAATGCTCAAAATAAATAATTTTTATACTACAATATCCTTTAAAAATATGTGCTTAAGCTCACGCTCTAACCACAACTAGCCTACAACTTATCAAACATATGGACTTTTAATCAAAGTAGACATAATGGCGCGGACTTTGGAGAACGTTGAATAGATTTGTATTCATAAAATATTATATTCAGCGAAATGTGTAATTGTCTTTACTTTTTGGATCTATTAAATATATTTTACGATAATTTTAGATTGTGCATTGATACCTGTAGATTTTGTTACAAAACCTATATTTTATATGTCAAATGTGTTATTACGTTTTTTTTAGCGTTTTATTTTAAATTAAATTCCTATACAATATATTGCAATTATTCATCAATTTAATTAACGATAAATAATATCTCTAAAAGGAAATAAATGCGACGACGCATAAAAAATACCGCCATGATAGGATGTGAGATTAAATCTTGTATATGTTATGCAGCATTTCATTTTGTAAAACACATCCATAATAATCAAATATTTCATTGATATGATATGATATGATAATTTAGCGAGTTAAAATTTAAACACTAATACAACTTCCTCACCACGTAAAACTTGCAAGCGTAATATGTTAGAAGTGGAAGGATATAGCAGTTTTTTTTGATAAAACATAAAATTCTTATTATTTTTTTTAAAACTTGAGTCCCTAGATTTTTAGAGATGTTTAAAGTAATAAAATACCAATCTCACATCTACGTGAGCTCTACGAATGCTCTCATCAAGTCAATCATCGCCCGTTTTCCCAGCGTTATTATTAAATATAGATTTTTCCAAGAAATATCATTTTTGCAGACTTTTTCTAGGAAATATACTGCAGTAAACTCAAATAAGTTGATAATAACTATTACAAATATATTTCAACTTAATTTAAGTCGAATTAAATTATAATTAGATCACGTCCATTAAAAACATCAAACAATTTTGTAGTGCCAGTTAAAATATTTACTAACCAATATCAATATTATGAATAAATTATATTCTTTTTTGAAGCTTAGATGTATTGTCTATTTTCTAATATAAGATAAAAGTTATAATTATCTAACCCACTTCACAACTGAAATAAACATGGTACGCAATAGAAATAAATATGTATATTTGCAGAAATGCTAAGTGATGATAAAAAAAACCAAAGCACATTAGTGTCAGCGTACTTATAAATATTTAAAAACTACCTACATCCATTATGGTAAGCAAAATAGCCATTAAATTACAAGACTTGAAGTTATTTATAGTTTGTTTATTATTTACGGAGTAGTAGAAACTATGGCTTCAATTTAAATGGAGTTTAAGAGACATGTCATATTTGGCTCGTTATATTTACTGCCTAATAATGTAAAAAATAATTTTTCTTTGATTTTATCGACTTAACAACTAAATAAGGTTACTACAATTATTTTATTATTTAAAAAATAATGCCACAAAAGGAATTTGTAGATCTAATTTTACTTTTCTTATGGCAATATGTATGTATATTGTAACGATGGTCTATGTATGATACACTATCCTGTGTGTATTCAAATCAATCGTTAGAAATAACATATGGCACTTCATTACAGTGGTGTCTAGGGATTCATCCGTAATATTTAATATATATGTATGTTCATTTTAACTTCCTAAGGTGACGCACAGAAACTCTAAATATATTTAATGTATAAAATTGTGAATGGGGTTTAATGGATTTTGTGCTATATTAATACTTAGTGATAATAGTCGGACCAATCCAAATACACTTCTTTTACTTTATTTTACTCAAAAAATCTTTACAGCTGCTAAACTATAGAAGGCGATGTATCTGTACTGAATCCATACCAAAATTTAACACGATGATTTAGGTGCAGAATCCTCCTAGACGCACCTAAAAGCATTAATGTTCCATAATTAGGTATTAAAAATATAACCACGTAGTTACTGCCCAATATGTATACGCCATATAAAAGAAAAAACTAAAAATTATTGGACCGTCAAGTGTTTTATGTGCTGGAATTTATGAGTATATGTATTTTATGAATATATGTATTTTTGGAGACAAATAGTGGGTTACGATATTAAGAATCGTTTCATTCTTCTGTATTATATTTGAAAATCAAAACTATTTTATTGTTTAGGAGCTAATATTCGCTCTAATATGTACATAAGATAAAAAGAATTTTATTTGAAAAATATTCGAAAACATAAAATGATAAAGAAAATAATGTATTTAAATCAATGTGCATTATTTTAGGCTAATATACAACTTAAATACTAAGTAAAAATCTTATTTAACAATCTCTTAAAGTGTTTCTATCTTTGTGTTTACTTCTTTTAGTATTTTTATCGTTTTACCGTGACTAAGTGCAGACACGAAATTTTCATTATATGTCATCGTAACATTTAAAAAAAGCACATTGTGGATTAGATTTTGTAATCTATTTTACTGTTTTGTTACGTAAATAATCAAAATAATACTATATACTAAACAATAACTAGTTAACATAAGAATTTTTTATATTTACGCGCATACCGAACATTGAATAAAACTCATTTTATAGATTTTAAACTGTTTATATCCCGATGTTTCGAGTGCTTTACATAATTCATTGTCAAGGGTGTTTGACGTCCTAATGTAATACTTAACACGAATTACCGTCAGATTTTTAAGTATTTATTTTTGATCTGAGGCAACCTGAGTATCAGGACCCAAAATTCAGGTATTAAATATTAAAATTATAATACAGAATGAGTACGTCTGTATTTGGGACAAAACTTAAGAGTCAAGCGTGTCACCGTGACATACGTCTCCTATGTAAAATGGTTATTGTTACAGTATATATACAGTACACTGATACAGGACTACTGTGATCGTATATGATATATGATTGGTGATCTTTAATTTTTTTATTATATTATGAATGCTAAACGATAACAGATCATTTGAGTGTATGTAATTTCTACAACCCATGAAATTGACATTCATCCTAGTTAAGATATCAAAATGCAAATGCGTTACCACCCTTGGGGAACAATGATTGACTAATCATTGTGATCATCAGAAAATATGATCTCCGATTTCCGTCTTTGAAACACAGTAACATTAAACTTTAAGCAAATACTGTGAAAATCGATATGTAGCCATAAATACAGCTGACCATATTATGGTAATATAGCATTTCAAATGAAAATTAACAGTTTCACTCTTTACCACACCACTAAGCGTCAACATACAGACAGACATATGTATTTTTTATACACAATTAATTAAGAATTCAAAGACAACAATGTGTTGAATTGTCCAACTGATTTTTTTTAGACTAGTCTGTAGTTATTTAAATTCGTGCCATTATACTGCATGTAACGAATCTTCTAAATTATCGCTATCATCGTTTCGAGGCCAATTTCTGTCACCAATCTGATTGTAATATAAATTGAAATGCTGAGAGCATACAAGAAAAGATTTATAGTATTTATATTATATTGTAAGTGAATCCTGCAGGCCATGACATCTACATTCATCCTTGCATCCAATGCAGATGCGTTATTGAGTCCGTGACAATTTATGTAATAAATATATCATAATATCGTAGCCATTGGTGATTAGAATAAATTAAATTAAACATGGCTATCGCATACTATCTACTATAGCAACACCGAACCGGCTTAGCTGACGTTTTACAATCCTATCAAATGCATCATTAGCTATATAGATTTTAGTACAATACTTTTTGAGATTTAATATTTTTGTTGTTTTCTTTTTTTATCCTTTTACTTAACTTCAGTCAAAAAAGTATCAGGAATGGATCAAGCTCGTTACTAAAGGGCACAGATTTCTATATTGCGCAATCATAACTCATTTCTTTCCACACTACCCTCCGCATATTATTTTTATTTATAACATAAAAATAAAAATATCTGGACCTGGCACACGAGGTGACCGGCACGTGGGGTGGTATGCCGGCCGAAATTATTCCTATAGTCGTATCTGCAAACAGGTTGATCCCAACCAGCCTCTCGAATCACCTGCGGCGGTCGGGACTCCGGGACGGGCAGCACCGGACTCAAATGCAGAAGGCGTTGCTCCTTTGAGCCACTCATATAGTCCGCAGGTTTCTTTCCCGTTCGCCCTAACCTCAACCGTTTGGTCCCTTGTCCGTCCGAGGGATTCCCGTCTCTGGTCTTTATATATGTATTATATGATATTGTATATATTTGTTTCTTTATATGTTAATAGTTTAGTTTTTATTTATTTATTCTATTGACCAACCAGGCGGAGATGGAAAAATAAATATCCCATAAATAATTATTTATAACATTATTATTATGTACTCCCAAATTGCTCTTGATGTGTATCTTGGTAACATAATATAGTCAATACATTTCCGAGCAAGCTCTGTCTGTCTGTGTCTATTAACCACTCCACATCCTTCACATTCTTTCTTATTCTTTTTTTTTTCACGTGCACAGCGAAATTTTTCAGCGAATAATTGTATACTTTGTAAAGATACATAAACAATCCAACAACATTTAATCCGTCAGATAAATTACACGTATCAGGTTTATTCGATCTTATTCAAAAAAGAATCAACTATCGGGTTAGTAAGCTATATTACTAATGCTATATAACTTAATACAATAGTTTTTGTATTAGAAACGAGATTCTTTCATTATTATATTCTACATATATTATGGACTATATAGCTCATATAACCAAAACCCGTAATGAAGAATATTTTTGAAGAGACAACCTCCTATTAACAAATGTTGTATAAGCATAAACATTTATATGAATGCAAATGGCTCCAATTCGTGCATCACGACAAATTGTTGAGTAGGTAGGTAGTAGGTGAGGTAGGTAATGTTACGATCACTATCACGATGTGCAACACACCTCGGCCACCCAAAGGCCCCTAAGCCGAAACGCCCGGCACTAAAAAACGCGCCCAAAGTTGCTACC
Organism: Teinopalpus imperialis; assembly: GCA_029286865.1. Taxonomy (NCBI): domain Eukaryota; kingdom Metazoa; phylum Arthropoda; class Insecta; order Lepidoptera; family Papilionidae; genus Teinopalpus; species Teinopalpus imperialis. Next base: position 4,013,588 of record JAGSMU010000006.1, read on the forward strand.
CCGACCGCCGCTCCCGTGTCTATTCTCGCTCCTGACCAAACATGCCACCCAAACATGCCAAATAGACGTCTCTCCTGAGCGTCATAAGTGCTCGGTCACCTCTCAACCCGGTGAAACTGTAAAAGCCCTCAAGCTAAGAGCGGCCATAACCCCGAAAAAAAATGTCACGATGTCTTTTTCATCATCAAAATTAGTTTAATGCGATGTAAACAAAAAAACAATCACAAAAAAGTGCCAGCAAAGCAAGCAATTCTTAAAAAAGTTTTCCGTTTGAGCGTAAGATTAATCACTTCATTGGTGACCTTTCAAGTACATTTTTCACATATTAAAATTGGTTTCTTTAGATGCGACTTCCAGGTAAAGCAGGTGTTTTGTAGACGGAAGAAACGCCCAGTAAAAACTATACTCCGTTTACGAGTATATAGTTTAGTATTTTTGTGTTATACTATGTACATATTTATACAATTTTCGGACATCCATTATACTTTAATTTATTTCTATTCTATTTTTATACCAACTGCAATAATTGAACGATTATTTTATTGAAAAATATAAAAATATAGCAAACAAAGCATTATAAATAAATATTAACAATAAAAATAAATACATAACGAAAATAAAATTTAATATTTATTAATATGTATAATGAGGCAAGAGGTTAACTGTCTTTAAAAAATAATAATACTGAGCCCTCAATTATAATTTACTTTTAGAATTATTAAAGCTGCATGTTTAAGCTTCTAAATATTGTAAACAAATATTATCTTTGCCAAGAACACGACCCAAAAACATGTTGTTATTGCTAATCACCATTTTTGCATTTGCTTACAATAGCGCTAATTAGGGATTGTCATGCCCTATAAAAGATCAATTCATTAACTCAACCTGACATACCTCTACCAGTTAGTTATCAAAAGTAAACCAGTATACTGATCCCTTATTATTAAACACAAACATTGCCTAAAAATGTATCCAGAGTTTACTGGATACATTTTTAGGCAATGTTTGTGTACCAGGAGACTGATAGCTTTAACTGAAGATGCGGATCCGGTAGAGGAAGGTGTACATCAGAGAGGGATGACCGATTCGTCGTCAGTACTTCGCTCAGTAATCAGTCCCTCTCTGGCGTTCAAGTCCAACAGGAGCTCAGAGGAATGCAAAGAGTTGCTGTTAGCGCCTGAACAGTTAGAAGAAGACTAAAGGCGGTTAACGTGGCAACCAAAAAGGCCGACTAGCTACTACTACCAGCCCTAATTTAACCCCCAGGTCATCAAGAAACCCGACTACGTTTCGCAAAAGAACACGTGAACTGGATGGACGAACAGTGAAACTCTGTATGATATGAAGAACGACGATTAGGAGCTGTAATTAGAGCCAGGTTGGTGACACTAAATATTTAATTGTTTTTATTATTTAATTTATGATTGTTTTGTCCTTTTGTCTATATTTTCTTTAGAGTGAATCTTTCTGTATTTTAGAGTTTAAGACGAATTTTATAAATAAAATATTTTTAGTTTTATTTACAACTACGCGTAAAGGTTACACACTCATTATTTTTGCCATCAATCTGTGGAATTTCTAAACAATAAGCAGATATATATATATATATATATATATATATATATATATATATATATATATATATATATATATATATATATATGTATTATATAATATTCAATTCTTCTGTATACTCACAACTATTGCATTATATTTATAAAGATAATAAATTTAATATTTGATATGATAGACGAAATATAACTTTGGTGACATTTAGCGAATATATTGAATTGTATATATATTATTCATAGAGGACATTACTTTACTTTGCCTTGTTTTTTATCCACGTTGAGTGGCCTTGAATTTATACCACGCCATACTCTTACGATGTAAATTACTTAAATTATCTAAGCGACAAAATATATTTTAAAATATACTGTGCTAAAATGGAGCTTCTTTTCACACGCAAAACAATATAGTAGGCTAAAGTAATGTACACTTTCAGGTAAGTATTGTTTACAGTATGCCCTCGTTTATCACGCATTTGGCGCAATGCCAGTAATCATTTGTACCTCGCTACTTCGTCCGTATATTTGCTTTGCGTTCACTCGAGCCTATGGCGTATATTTAAATGAATCAAGCAGCATTTGACCAAATCCTCCAGATAATAAAATACATATATTTTACATCTTGTATCTTTTATCGCAGTCGTGATACCTTTCTGTACACATAACAAGTGCACATCACATTTTACTTTGATCTTTTTATATCCTAAACGTGATGGCGTTGAACCTAACGACGTAATCATAACGTTGATATTTTTATAAATTAATTTGCATTCCGTTAACTCAAAGCTAGTAAATCCCTAAATTATGAGGTCAATGTCCTAGCCATTAGGTACTATTATTTCCTACCAATATCAGTATACCTTAGATTAACTCATCGTTGAACATAACACTAGACTTTAGTCCAGCAGACTGCGCGTGATCCGGTATGTAGTTCCACACGGAGGGTAGAGATAGTGGTGCAATGTAATACCGACACTCCTCTCTACCCGGGACTTCTCCGCTTACCATCTACACGCGTCTAAGGTGGATTTATTGACCATGGGCCATGGGCTATATGGGCAACGGCTTTGGACAGGTTCATCTTTGCTTCACTATGTATATGAGCCACAGCTAGAAGGACCCACTGTCGTGACAAACCCGTTCGAAGGTACGTGTGAGATTTTATTTCATCTCTCCAAAATTAATAGAACAACAAATTTGAAGAAAGGTGTTACTTACTTCTTATTCATTTACTTTACTTATTTATTACTTTTTTGTGGCAATTGGAAAACAAGCTTATAGATTTTTGACAAATTTTCATACTTCTTTATTGTAGAAGGAGGACACACAACGTCAACCCTACAATACAAATAGAGACATTTCCAAAAGAAGTTTTGTTTAGTGATTCAGCTTCTTTTATTTAGCTATAAATGTTATAATGTTTATTATGATCATCATATATTATTAAATATACAATTTTTTTTAGACTAAATAGAAAAAGAGTCCACACATAATATTTTCGAGAAACGTGGTACTTAAAAGATACACGAATAACACAAAACTCTATTTGCCATGACATACCTACCATTATTAAATTAAAAAAAAAAGCCATGTTTAAATTAAAAAAAAATCAATTTGAGGCTATTAAAAGACAAGTAAATACCCAGAGTATAATAAAAATATCTGAAACCTTTATGGAATATCCAATCAACAAATCCATTGTCTTAATTTAAATTGACCTTTTTGGAATAATCATGAAGGGTGGACAATTATGAAAATATGTGTTTGCCGATAAAATAATGCAATGATTTCACCATGATTACAACGCCGCTGCGTACATTAATATGTGTTATAAGTGCAGAATAAATGGGTCAGCTCGACCAGGGTAGGACCACGCCCTCCCAGGATACCAGAGTAAAATAGCAACATAAAGCTGCTGTGATATTCGTCTGATGAGTTTAGGGATCCGAAGACCTTTATTACTAGTGAAGAGGCATTCCATCTCAGTCCTCAAGGGTTACAACGCATCTTCATTATGATTCTTTGTCAAGGATAAATGTAGATGTCATGGGCCGCAGGAATAATTTGTAACTCTCAATGGAATTAAAAAAAAATTGGAAGCATGGAATTACCTAAGGTCTCTGATAATATAGGAACAACAGATTGGAGAAAAGAGAATTTTTATGTATAAAATTAGTATTTGTACTTTAATTGCAACAACATCCGAAACAAAGTCAGATGTCAATTAAACTAAAAATAAACCATTGGGAATCCAGTCACGAAGGAACTGAATTTTCACTCCCATTTTATCCTTACCAATTTCTTCCAGCGCCTAGATGGGAATGAAAAGTAAATTGTTGTATTGTCCAGGAAACTAGCGTTTTGTGAAAACGCTGCTAGCATCTCAACCTGGTCTTTCACTATAACGTATCAATAAATAAAAATCCAACACACGCTATCAGGACACGATAACGTCCGTAAAGAAGGAGTGCAATTCTGGTCTCGTTTTATACAATATGCAATATGCTCAGGGACAGGTTATAATAAATGTCGTGGATAAACAAAACCTATGCGTATGAGCATCATTCGTTTTTTTTTTAATATGCTTTTAACGCTAACTGCTAATTAAATTAAGATAACTAGGCCAGCGCGAGCACCAAAACCTAAAATAAAACTAGTTAAAGGTTTTTATCCATCAATAGACCACGGCTTAAGTCGACAAATAACCAGTTTTATTAGAACATATAAGAAGAACCTTGGCAACCTTGAAGCTATAAACACAAAACTTGTAGCTTTTAGAATACGAAATATGATTAAAGTTATTTCTTATGGAGCCACGTCATTAGAGTACGACAATGTCAAAATATTCAAAGAAATGTCAAGATACATACTACGTAACTGATACTGTTGCTTCCGTATGGCTTGAACAAAATTTGATATTATTAACTTTTTACATTAAAAATGTCAAAAATGTATGGCAGTGCCAATTTTTCGTTCTCATGGCCCTACTTATACATTTATAACTTAAATTAAAATTTCGCTACATTAGTCAAACAAATCTAAATAGTAAAAGGGGCAACTTGCCATTTTACTTCTAAGTATTTTTTTAAGTCAAATCAGTAAATAGTTGCAAAATCACTAAAACCACTTCACTTACATGATCTTATTCCCCCATCCCCGTTCCACCATATTTATTTTTTAAAAATACATTATCTATAATCCTATGTAAGATTTGTCTAGACATTAGATTCACACATATAATATTTTTAATTAATATTTAAAATTTTACTAACAATATTTTAAAATGAACACTATGAAAATACGTAAATAACTCGTTTCTCAAAAGTGAGCTGTACGAATGCACATAGCAATAATATGCATAATCGGGCATAATCGCGTGAGCGCACGCTGGACTCGTTATATTGTTAGTTTATTAATTAATTAAGTAAGGTCTTTAACAATTTGTATTACAACAGGTTGGAATTGATATTTTTTTTTATGACAAATACTTCCAGTTCTATTTGAGTAATAAAGGCTTGATAAAGACTAAATAAACTAAAGAATAAAGACTCTTTGATTGATGTCAGTCAGAAAAGTGTTCGTTTAATAGATTTTTTTCTAATTTTTTAATAACGGTAATTACTCCGCCATCGTTTAATATTTTTTGGGTATCGTTTATTTAATTATGTTTCTAAATTGACGTGGAATTATTAGCTTGCGTAGCCTATACTGTATATGATATATTTGACTGACGCAAGTTTCATAGGTACGTCCGTAACTATTTAACCCGTACAACACATTATGCTTTTACTAAGTTTTCATACTTGGTCAACTATAAGTCAAATGGATATCCGCTATGTAAATATTCATGACTGTGATTACAAATAAAAAATGCAAAAGGTAACTTCATATTATTATTTTTGATATCTACATTTTATACACGATTTAACTTACATATTAGTCAAAGTTTTAAATTTATATTAAATTTGAACTATGTCTGTCATAATATAGTTAATACTTGAAAAAAAAATTATAGGTGTCTAAAGAAGCAAGCAGCTCACTGGGTGGTAGGTAATCGCCACTGAACATTCGCAACATCAGAGGAGTAGCAGGTGCGCTGCCGGTCTTAATGAAAGGTAGGCCTTTATTTTAAATAGGTTGCTAAAAAAAATAGCAAGCAGCTGACATAATGGTCAGTGATTACCGCCGACCATGGACCACAACCACAACACCAGAGGAGATAACGCTGCCGACCTATAAGAAAGGTGTAAACTCTTTTCTTGAAGGTCTCTAAGTTCTATAGATTTGGAAATACTGCTAGCGATAGCTGATTTCACAGATTAATTGTGCGTAGTAGAAAATTTCGCATAAAGCACACAATGGTGAAATGTTTAATTCTTGTTGACTTCGACCTTGATGCTACGGTTCGTAAAATAAACTCGTGACCCACTTGCATAATTATTCAGGAAACTCACTGGAAGGAAGCTTCGAAAGAAGAGGGCCGATCGAGGTCCTACGCTTCGTCCAGACTAATCAAGCCCACTCGACTTGAGAGAAGTGCTTTTGCTTTGCACTGACAAAGGTGGTCGAAGATGAGTTTCCTTCTTCGTCAAGCGTCGAGTAGGATGCAAAAAGAGAGCCTAAGAAATTAGCTTTCTCCTTTGCACTATGGGTCAGCGCGTTGTCTAGTTTGTGCAGAGATCAAAGAGAAAATTTCCTTGGACACTTTGGTGAGAGACCAAAATACACAGGTACTGTACAGTACTGCCCATTCGTGCAACAACAAAAGCTTTGGTTTGAGCTTTTATTGAAGGTCCTTAAGTCATATGGATACGGAAATACTATTGAGGAAATGTAAAGGCACAAAGTATTTGTGCGAGGCAAAACATTTCATGTAAAGCGCACTACCCGTGGTAAATTCGGTTAAAAATACAACATCTCTTTGCAAAGCCAGTGTATCAAGTAGATCGAAAAGTAGCTGGTAGTATACATATATATATATATATATATATATATATGTATACTATGTATATATATATATATATATATATATATGTGTGTATATAAATGTACGGATCATGACATACCACCGAACAACAAATCTTGAATGAGAGGAGGTGTTTAGGATACAGTTTTAACTACTATATCTATCATTCATAAATTACGAATCAGTAATGTGCACCTCATTGGTAGCTCCATGAATTGCTTACCACTGAAACTATCCCCGAAATTATTTACCAATCACCCTGAGGAAAAGACACTGCATTAGGAAACTCCTGAGGAAAATCTTAATAGGCAAGATTCTCAAATATGCCTCTCAATGACTATAAGGTTGTTTAGTTGTTGAGTCCACCCAAAAGTTAACTGATCATGAGCTCTCAGATTTGCAGAAAGCGATCCAAGCCCTATGGCGTCCTATGGCGTTGGACAGACTCTTGCGTACGTGATTCAGAAAGGTTGCTATATACCCCCCCCCCCCCTTCCCTAAAGACTAAAGAAGAAGAAATATTTAAAGCAAGTAATTTGCCTATAAAACATACTATTGTATCGTCAATATTATACTTGAGTAAAACAAGCGCTGGGACCGGTAAAGTTATTTGTTTTAACGACCTGTTAGGCTTAAAATTTGTTCGGTTGTTGTTCAATTAATATTGTGCCCCATTAAAACAAATTGGCTATTAAGTAAGACGTATTGAGGAAATTCTTTAAATGACTAAAATATATTATTGCACAATTTCAACATTAAATCTTTGTACTTGATGTAAATGTATAATATATTACGTTAATTTATTTGACCATTGATTGTTAACATTAAAGTTTTTGTCAACCATTTACTATCAGTACGTACGTCATATGATAGACAGTGATAAATAAGAAAATATATTACGTTTCTTAAATCGGAGATTCAAAACTCCTATATATTTTTACTTTTATACAATTGTAAAAAATAATTTGAACAACCTGTTATTTAATTAATTTGCCCTGCCTGGTATTCTTTCTTCTAAATATTCCTTTTTCTTATAAAAGTTTGATATTAATATAAATATGGTACAGCAACGTTGAATAGCACATAGTACGAATCAGTCGTCGGCCGGGCTCATATAAGCCGAAAAGCTGAATTATCGTTCTCATAGCCCGGCCAATGTTCTGGCAACAAGAGTAGAACCTTATGACACATAGGCACAAAGTACGTTACAAAACGATTCTTACCTCGTGCTTCACAGCAAGTCCAGGTCCAACAGACTAAGTTAATATCTTTATTTTTAAAAACTTGAGGACAAATATCGTATTTGCGAACATAACTTTCGCTGGCAGTCTCTAACGTGATTTGTAATTTTACAGATCTTATAACTCGTTACTGGTCGGTGTAATAATTTTAACTTTAAAGCACAATTAAAGCCAAGCACCTTACTTGAGCCCCTTTAGTATCAGATGTTCTTTTTATGCAATCATTTTTCTTTTAATTACGTCCATAGGTGACATAAATACATAATCATCTATCTTATTTTTCTTTCCGGACATCAAATCCCATGAAAGCAATATATAGTGGGATCGTATGTAAGTGCAAAATGTGCGTATAGTTTGAAATTTTTCTACTACATGTTTTTATACTGTGCAAGTAATTTAAGTATTATAACAACATTACTATATTATGTGTCAATAGGTTAAGGATACATTAAGTGTCTGCGAAACTTAGGTTTGAATCCGCTATTCGCCTATTGTCGTGAACCATCTCCTAGCAAAATCATTTAAGCCCAGTTTGAGTGGTAAACAGGAATTTTAGTGATGTAAATAAATACACTACTATTAGCACACTTTAAAAAAATATATAAAAAGCGAGTATATACGAATTACATATAAGAATGAATGTTTTGTTTATTACGCAACTAATATAACTGTGGGTCATAATTACTTTTCTGGTAAGTTTCATCTAAATTTCTCTCATTTCATTTCATATAAATTTGACATGTACATATTTCTCCTTAGAAACGATAAAGACAAAAGCTTGTAAAGAATAATCGTCAACTGTACAAAACGAACAGGGGGAAATAACGCCAGTTAATCGCTCATCTAGATGTGGATAATATGCTTCTTACAAAAAACTGGTCTCTAAGTTGTTATTTTGATATAGCTTTCTCTCTGATGGTGATGTGTATTTTAAATTTTACGTAGTCGTCAAGAATTTGGCGTTACGCCAGCGGGGTTATATGCGCTACGATACCGACGGTGTATCGTCGTCTTTTGTTCATTACGGTCTATTACACATTATGCAAAAGTAAAGCATGACAGTTTTAATGCATGCATATAATATTTTAATATATAAAAGTACAATCATCATTATTTAATTGATAAAATCGTCAATTTAAAGCTTGAAATAAAAAAAATCCTTTAATTGCAAACCGAACTCACGTGAAGTGGATTCCTCTTCAATACTTTTATTTACTTATCTTTACGGCTTTTCGTTCAGGTTTTCTAGTAAACTATGAGTATATATACCTTTATTGGCTATTTTGGGAAATGCTTTATTTTCGTTTATTTTCTTTAATATCACTTACAATGTGTATTTTATAAATATGATAAATATATATACTTGTATTTCTCTAACTGTAACGTTCCTTTCATTAGTCACATGATCCATTATATTTTATTTATAATTTTAAATTTGACCGCCAAAATCGAAGTTCGTCGAAACAAATCAAATCGGAACCTACTGCTAACGATAATTTAAGTAAGCTTTGATATATGCGCAAACATAAATAATGATGATGGTACTTTTATATATTAAAATATTATATGCATGCATTAAAACTGTCATGCTTTACTTTTGCATAATGTGTAATAGACCGTAATGAACAAAAGACGACGATACACCGTCGGTATCGTAGCGCATATAACCCCGCTGGCCATTTGACATCTCAAGTGGCATAAGAACGGTGACGTTACGAAAATATAAAAATGGCACCCCTAAGGTGCTATATTATCGAAATACAAAAAAAAATTACTGACTGAAATATAATATCATTTATTCTGGAAATATATAATTGTTATACTACATTTATAAAATATTACCAATTAAAATTAGCAGTTAAACAGATACAACTTTTGATCCCAAAAAATTATTTTGGTGACAATAGTAAAAATTTCGAATAAATTTAGAATTTAAATTAGGCTTCTTAGTTCCAATTCGAGATGTCAGTGATGTTATTTGAGATCTTGTAATGGAAATTCTGATCTCTTTGGTCACGCCGCTTTACAAGTGTGTATATTCTGAAATCGATTGAAGAAAACGTTTGGACCGGAAACAAGCTTAAGAAACTTATTTTACAATAGATTTTAATAACATAGACCTTTTATTGCGAGTTCTAAGGCGTCCTAGAGTACTCAAGTATAGAACGTAACCCAGAGAATAAGCCATGCATCCACCTACCTTTATATATGATACTTTCGATAAATTATATTTAATAATATTAATACATAATAATATTATATTCGATAAATTGGTTGGAGTATGGATGCTGAAAGTAAATCAATGTCTCCTTCGTCATTTGGATGTAATATCGACGGGATATTAATTGAATTTATGTGTTTTTATGACTTCAAGAAGGATAACCACTATAAAAACAACCAACAAAATCCCTGATGTTTTATTATCTAATCTAAAGTCTATCAAAGTTGTTGATCCAGACGACATTTTTTCAAAGATGGACTTTCATTGACCACCTTTTTTTGTTAATCCATCGTTATATGAACGCACAAGTTAATATGTTATGAAACTATAACTAAACTCAACTTTTGTAAAGCAGAATACTAAGCGATAGGTAAGGCTATAGACAAACTTAATCAATTTTATTTCAATAGTTCAAAAAATAATCATTCAATCAATCCACGTTAATTTTCAAATCAAGTTCAAGTTCCAGTGCATAAAAACGAAATATATCACTTGTTTGACCAATTACATATCTATAACAATTTTGAATGTTTTAGCCAAGATTTTTGACGCTGTAATATGCCCAATTTATTCGAGGCATATAACAATATTTTTAATAGCCAACCAATACTTTTTTTTATACTTATAGTATATATAGTGTACATGAACTTCAGAAAAGTATTTGACACGTTGAATCATAATATCTTGGTTAGTATATAACAAAGGTATTATTGTTGACGTGGTTTCGTTCTCATTTCTCATAAATGGGTTAAGCTCAATACCACCGCAACCTCTATTATAACTCAAGGATTCATGCAAGTCCCATATCTTTATTAACAATATCAATTCATGTTTCATGATATTATACCATCAAAATACACTTTAGAATGTGAAATTCCGGATGAAGATCGCCTTAGCTATTTTAAATGTAACTAGTTCAAAAATTGTAGAAAGATAATGGACTAGACATGGTGTTTTTCAATAAATCAGTGTGGTAAACTTGACTTCCGAACCATTAACTTTGTTAAGGTTAATGCAATAAAGAGTAAATAAATAAATATATGAATTGGGGTTTCCTTAAAAATTATGTCGGGACGATACACTAGTATTTATTTTACCCGTTAATTACCATAACTTTTAATGCAATTTTTGTTTACTTGCTCCATCTTGCATTTTTCATTACGTGAAATGGAAGGAAAAACAATAGCAAGCGAGCTGAGACGCGGACAATTGAGCCGGCTCCGGATGGGGAGTCGACCTCGATAGTTCCGACGACAAGAAAATGGGGCATTCTGTAAAACTGACTTGGATGGAATCATACTTAATTACCTTGATGGAAATGCAATGGTTTTTTTTTCTATAATACTGTTATAGTTGCACAAAGGAAAATATACATTATTATTTATACAACCAATAATTAATAAAATATTAGTCACTATGTGTCTTAACATCGGGAATTAAAATAAATGGGATAAGATTCACAAAATTAGTTTCATTAGCATAAAGTATGTGTAAGAAATCATTACCCCTGTATTGAACAAAATAATAGTTAAAAAATATAAAGTAAAAAGATCTTATTCAAATTTATAAATATATAAGATATATAATATATAGACATTATTACAAAAAATATTGTTACTGATGGTCCATTTGTTACTCAAGAGATAAACGTAAACTTTATTGCCATCCATTATTTATTGAATCCGTTTCCATCGAGGAATTTATACCTTGTAAAAATATTTATCTCCATCTCGTATTTATCTCCTATTGTCTTAAGTGGAAACACGAGAATGATGGCGTTCTATCAGTGATTTTCAGTCTAGCAATTACTATCAAACTCAAGAACTGATAATACTATTAGAGGTGTTTGTCTACCTGTACTTGTGGTGAGACATTATCATCTCAGTCTTCAAGTGTGACAACTTACGTGGTTTAAATCTTTGCTGAGGATGGAGGAGGCTGTAATTATCACATACCATCAGGCGAACTGTACGCTCATATGTCACCCTCAGTTTAAAAATAAACAAATTGTTGAAGTCATGCCAGTAGCAAAAACTCGTTATTATCGTACGTTCGTAAAACTCAATATTTACTTCATAATTATATTTATTTTATACCGATAAAATTTAAGATAGAAAAATAATGGCTTGAGTGTGTGGATTGTACTTGAAAAATATTTTTGCTTAATTCGTGAAATGGAATTGTGGAAGAGGTAAACTTCAGTGTTAGTCATTAATAAAGATTACTGCGACGGCGACGAACTAAAATAATCTATAGCGATGGGCCACGAAAAACGTGTAAAAACATATAAGTAAATTAAATTGTGAAGCCTATATTTATTTCAGGCCAAAGGGCGAGTGGCACTGTGTTTGGAAAGTTACATAGTACTCATTCACCGTTCATAGTACTGTCAATTCTCGCATCAAGTTAATTACAATTTTAAAACCTGAATTGTCACGAAAACTACATATCTGAGAACATTAAAATTAAAATATTTAAAATCAGTAGTAGTGTGGTATATAGTCTTTATTCAGATTTTTTTAGAGAAGATTACGTTATTTTCACATCTTTATGTCTTAAAATAGTCAAATGGCAAAAGAAACATTGTTTTTTTAAATCCAATGGTTATTTCCTTAGGGCTACATGCAATTATCATCAGAAAGTGTTTTGGACTTATATATTCGGAATTAGAAGTATTTGTTTGAAATCAATATATTAATAATAGACTTATGCTTATACAGTGATTGTAGTCCGATCCGTTTTTAATGTTCTAATAAAATAGTAACTAACCTAGTTACTATTTTATTAGAACATTAACATGTTACCATCGTACCACGTTAACATCGGTTTAAATTGATATTTTCATCACAAAAAAATTAAAAAAGACCCTAATTAAATTTTCAATTAAAAGAGATTTCAAAATACATCACGTGTTTGCTTTTCTGTCGTCTTTCATTGCTTTATTTTTCGTTTTCGTATAGTTCGTCAAATCTATTTTTCATATTTTTTTTCGCTCTTGGAATATCGCCAAATCGTATCAGATTATATTTGAAAAGAATTAAGACTGACGCTGCAAAATTTAACGAATTTTCGTACAAAACTATTTGCTTATTTTCTTCTGGGGTTCTTCTATTGTTAATACTATAGATTCCTTAAAAACATAATAATATATAGATATGTAGGTAGTTTTTATTTTTAGATACATTTCTATATTATTGACTGAATTTTTGCAAAAACTTTAAGTACGCAAATTGGAACAGAAGACTATAGAACGTAAGTTATATATATATAAGAATTATATGCCTTGCCATAAAAAGTTAAGCCTTTTTTACCTTTCACTTCATTTTTTGTCAAGGTTTCGACCACGGCAATATCTTATAAGGTTGTTGACTTTAACTAAAAAATATACATTATATTACTAATAGCATTCTCCTCAGTAAACATTAAGGCAGTCATTCGCCATCGTCTTTCCTAGTCTGAAGGCAAGTACAATAAGTAGACCCTATATTGTTTTTAGGTGTAGTAATAAAACAGTCCTCACTTTCCAAAATAATCATCATATCCTAAAATGGTAAGGCTTTCTTATCCTGTTAGAAAAAAGAGCGTTTAACATATTCTCTACTTTATGGCTCCAAAGTTAAAACCAGAACGTCCGTTCTTTTGTTATCACTGGTCAGCTAAACCATTAAAGCTTAGTAAGAGACGACACAAATGCTAAAATTTACGAGATAACATTTACCGTTGTAGTTTTCTTTTAAATTTAAAAAATTAAAACACATTGTTGAATTTTTATATAGAATGTTGAAATTAACAAAACAGTATACAAATTAATTATAATACAATTTAAATAGATATAAATCATATTTATAACCATAAACTTTCACTACAGGCGGATTTTATGATAAAATAATTGAAAACTGACGTCAAGTCACATAAAAATATATTTGAAATAGTATGCGTCTAAAAGAAAATTTTGCTTGTACATAATATATGCATAACAAAAATCTTTAGGATACAAAAGTGTGTAAATAAAACATCCAAACATACTTATACTCATTTACTTAAAAACTTTAATAAATCATGTAAACTTATCTATAATTTAAATAACTTATCAAAAATGATGAATGGGAACAGTTTCAATGTATGCTTACTCCGCAAGTGGGTAATACTTTGGTCAATCCAATCTCTAAGCGCTGAGACTTTAGCGTAAACTCCAGGGTAATTAGGCCGAGCACAACCAAGACCCCAAGAAACGACTCCGGCTAATCTTCCATCGTAAACCATCGGACCGCCACTGTCACCCTATAAATAAGTTACTTATTTAATTACTGATAATAGTTAAGAAGTTACTAAATTTTTTCGACTTCCCATCGTGACCTAGCATTTCTATGTCTTTTTAATCAAATTCGACCACTTCATCAGGTTGTTCAAATCATTCGATGGAATAATATTAACTCTCAGTTATAAGTCACACGATATATGTGACGGCATTTACACATTATGCTCTTTAATACATCGATGTGAAGCACATGCAAGAAGACTGGAGGAACGTTCGGATAGTGTGATTACGATTAGATTCCAAAATCAACAAAATTGAACCTAAAACTCTCTCTGCAGCAGTTACTACAAACTACGCTACGCGGCCTTAACTTTTATATAAACATTGATTTTAAATATTCCAATAAATTTTAAATCTCATTTCTCTTTCAAATTTTCAAGCAGTTTTGTACACATTTTATAAGTAACGAAATAAATGAAAAATAGTATTGATTCTTTTTTAACAATTATTAACAAAAACTGCGTAAATCTAAAGTCTAAAGAACTAGGCTATTGTAGTGCTATTTCATTAGATATAGAAAAGGAAAGATTTATATTTGTGACTTACAAGATCTACTGCCGAAAATTAATTGAACATGTATCTACTTACTTGACAAGCGTCTTTACCACCGTCAGGGACTCCAGCACATAACATGGTCGATGTAATGCTGTACATTGGAGAGTAAGCTTCATTGCATTTATTTGAATTAACTGTAGGCACTAGTACCATTTGCAATGTAGAAGGGTAGCCACCTCCTTCCTAAAAAAGTTTCCAACATTTATATATTGTTTTATATTTTCTTAAAAGTAATAGTTGTTAATCATAGGATTTTTTTTAGAAAGTTATATGCATTATAGGGTTATTTGGAAATCGGCGCATTTTAGTTCTAATAGTAATTTATTCTATTTCTGAGCTATGCACGACCTCTCCCAATAATCAAATTTTAGATTGAAGATTTTAAAATACTGAGGTTAATTGGAGTATATAAAATTTATAGTCAGCTCGACTATATGGCTACGGCGGCAATGTTCTTAATCTGTTCTTACTTTTCTATGTATGATTATGAACAATTTTTCTGTGAGTGTGTGTAACGAAAACCGATAAAGATTCCGAAAAATCTTGTTGCTTCCAAAACATGGTACCCGAATAATCATAACAAAAAAATGGGCTTTTAAAAATATGTTCAAACTTACTCTTAGATTTCCCCATCCAGATACCATAGTTATATCGCCGTCTTGAATCTCTTCTCCCTGCATCAATAAATCAATCGGGGCAACGCCATTGCTGAATTGTAAAGGTTTTGAAAGCCAAACTAATGCTACGTCACTGTCCATTTTTGAATATGAAAAATTACTATGCCACAGTAAATCTCCTACCGGATATAGTTCTCCACCTTTTTGACTCGACGATGAACCAACACGAACTGAATAATCTTCGGAATTAGTGCTGAAATAAATTATTAAGGAAAATATAACTTAGTTTAATTAAAATAAAAGTTTCGATGGTTTATTACATTCAGGGTGTCTATACTATATGTAATAAACGTATCTCTTTAACCTAACCTAACTCACTACTTCGGCCTAGTGTAGAATATAATTTATTTTTTATATTTTCGTCTGGACCTTTGATATGCTCATTATATGATAGTGAGTCTATTTATGGACAGTAAACTCAAATTTTCTCATTTCAACTTGCAATGTACGATGGCGTCCAAGAAAATTGAGAAAGAATTTCTACACAACTATTTCTTCTTCATATATCATCGCTCCCTTCCCCTCTCTTCCTTTACCAAAAAATATGAACAATACACAGTACTAGTGATTCCTACGATTCATGACAACCACAAACATCCTCAATATGGAATTAAAATAATCAAATGTTATTGCTCTAGATATGAATGTAAAAGATGGAATGTCTCTTTACCAGTGATAAGGCTTCTTTCACTCATCAGACAAAACACAGTAGCATTAATGATTGTAATAATTATGGGTTATATTTACTTATATATTAATAGAATTGGTAAATGTATATTCTAATTTATCTAATTTATTTACTCGAAAACACAATGTGCTGCAGTTAAAATTATACTGTCGCTAATTATGGAGCCTCCACAGGAGTGTCTGCCTTTTTTTAGCAACGATACTTGATAAGGGGCCATGGTGATATCTATGTTCTCTCCGCCAACAATTCTCACATCGTCTTTTGACTTTGTTATTGATACTGATCCTGTAATAAGAAAATATTATTTTAGTCCTAATTTTCTTGCAATTACGGAATGTAAATGGCTACTATAATACTAGTATTTGCAAACTGGTAATAGAATAATATCGTGTGCAGACTACAGTCTCTCCTCTATTATATTATATTTCTTTTACACTTTTTATAAAATATATTTGTGTACTGTTGAAAAAGGAATAATTTCATTTTATTATATGAATCGAATTCAATGATCATGGTATTTCTTTAACATAGACTAGTCATTTAAATTCTAAATATAATACATCAACAGATTAAAATGTAGAAAGGGCATAAACTATATTATTTTATAATATATCACTACAGCACCAATGCGACAATTAACAAGCATTACCTGATTAAATTACCGTTTATATATTATGGGGGTGGCGATGAGCAAACAGTTTACTTAATGGTAAGTGTTGTCTACAGATCTTGATCCTCACCAAATATTGAAGATGCACATCCATTATCACCCCTGATGACTGTCATGGAAGGGATACAATTACAGGTGACATACCTTTAATTGTATCCCCAGATCCCTACACTCACCATACGAAACGTATTAGCAGGATATTTTAAGAGGGAGATAATGGTTTTATTTTAAAATAATATATATGTAAATTAGCTCTAATGGTTTTTATAACAAACCAGGTAGAATCATTGGTTTAGGGTATGATTGGTAAAACTTAACATCGTAGGTTTTAATCCCTTATTTGACATTTGTCGTAAGCCATCTCCTAGGTAAAGCATTTAAACTTAGTAGAAACGGTCAAAGGGAATTATAGTTTCATATTAATTTTTTTTCATATTCATTTAATCCCCAGAGAGATATTGGAGATATTAATTTCTTGGTTGTGGATTTTGGCATTTTTTTATTTATTACTCAGTAACACACATTTTAGTTCCTACGTTTCTTTATAAAAATGCATTCATTAAAATACCGGCACTTTTTTTAGTGACGGCACTAGAGATTGAACTTCATTTCTCGTACATTAAAACCTAGCGCTTGGATCTACGTACTATGATACTAATTTGAAAAAAAACTAAATTAATTAAATTATCTCTAAACTTTCTTAATTAACTTAATCTTTAAAATTACCTTACCCACTACACCAAAAATGAATATTGAAGAAAAAAAATTGTACATGATGTAGTGATTACAGCAAACTCTATGTCTATGTCTTCATTCATGAAACAACATTTATATTACAATGGAAAAAAATATTAGGTCAATATAATTATCACAGATAAAAATAAACCTTCACATCAATTCAGTCGCAATGACAGATAAAGTTGAGATTTAAAAATAATGTTTGTAATTATTATGTCTGGAGTATTTAATCAGCGTTATAAAACGTGAGTCTTTATGTGATATAATGTATAATAACATAGATAAGAAGTTGATAAGATACTTTCAAGTATCACACTCCAGTTCAATACACTCGTAAGTGTCGTAATCATTCAAAGTCCAAGATAGCGTAAGCGTTATCTTTTTATTTTTTCATAGAGCAATTCAATTTTTTTTTCGGGCTGATGGCCGCTGTTAGCCCGAGGGCTTTTACAGTTTCATCGGATTTGAAGGTGAAGGCCCTTATGGCACTCAGTCGAGACAGAGCACAAGGGTTCCCGAGAGGGAGCCTCGGCTTGGACCGTTACCCTGTTTAGCGAGAGCGTCTGACTCGAGGGTGTCTGAGAGGGCTGAACCTCGCCTCGGTCAGTTGCTTCTGGATATTGCTATTATTAGCTACCTGCTCCTATTCACAAATTATCAAATGTGGTCTTTTTATCAGAACTTTGAACATAATAAAATTAACACTCCTTGAAAGGTATACCGTTCATATATCCCTTTTTATTTGTGAGCGTGCCATTACCAAGAGCGGTATTGATTTATAAATATAGATATTGCATACTATGTAACTGCGGTCTGCACTAAACATTCTAGTTGTATTGAGTAACTGTGGTTGTACTGAGCAATTCGTGTTGCACTGACTAACTCCGGTTGCACTGCATATTCTGGGTGAAATGAATAACTCTGTTTGCACTAAATAAATGTTCCATCGGGACAACTAAGAATTTTACAGTCGATTCAGCGATCACCGTTCTCATCTGAATAAGCACTCATATAAAACGACTTACTTGGAAAAAAACCTTTTCAGTACTTTTAATTTCGAACGAAAATCCAGTGGCGATGGGGAGTCAATGAAGAATGTTTACCTTGGTTTAGGAAAAATATGCAAATAGATATAAAAATAGCGTAGTTCGGAAAACGCAGATCCAGGAATCAAGGTATGTTTTAGAAAGATGTGCCAAAAAGATATCGTAACATATGTGATATTTCAATACAAAATTAGGAAGAGTTTGTGCAACAGAGATATGAATAGTGCAATCATGTTAATGTGGCTGTAACAAAGTTTAAGTGTATCTATTAAAAGATCACTATTAAAATTATTTCCACAAAAAAAAACCTGTATAAATTAATTAAAACAATTTCTATTTATACATGTAGATAATTTTCTTGGTTTTTATATAAAGGTGCTGTTTATTGAAATTCAACGTTCGTTATTCGTAAAAGTTGATTTAAGAAAATAAGAGTCAATATCAGTTTCAAAGTTCAATCACGTAACGGAGATGTGATAAAGATTGTCTTTAACATCATACTGCTTATCAAAGTAAACAATTAGAAAATCTTGCCATGTGTTGCTTTGCCCATGATCTACACAATTTATCTTAACACTAAATAGCATGTTTCCATAAACTTAATGCGTGTTTCTTATCATATGATAAAATTAAATATACTTTTGGATAATGAAGACTGTTAACGTGAGACAAAACATAGGAATCTGGGTCAAAAGCCAAGTTGCATTTCACTATTAAGCTATGATGATTATTTTTTGTTATCGAGTTATTATAATAATATCTTCGTCGTGGTCAATTCTGACCACGGTAAGAATTGTGGGCAGCGATTCATCATAATATTTTTTTTTCCAAATTATTGTTGAACTTATTTTGTCAATAATAGATTATTATTGAATTTTCATTTTTTAAATAATAAGAATATTCTTGAGTCTCATATTAGGTTATCGTCTATATTAGGAATCAGTTTCTTCCTAATCTATGACAGCATTTGTTTCTGTTATAGAATATTGTTAAAACTAGCTAATCATGCATATCATAAACACCAACAAGTTAACACAAACATAGATAGAGAGTCTCACTTATAGTTTAAAATAAAACTTATAACGAAAAATGATCTTAAAGGAACAATGACAAATAGGCTATATAAAAATCTACAATTAATCAACGTTGATGAAACTAAATTTGTTCAATTCAGTTTAAAATAAAACTTATAACGAAAAATGATCTTAAAGGAACAATTACAAATAGGCTATATAAAAATCTATTATTAATCAACGTCGATGAAACTAAATTTGTTCAATTCAGTTTAAAAAATAGCATATTACAACAAAAAATATAAATAAAATAATAGTCCATAATTGCAAACTTACGAGTACATGCAAGAGACTTGAAAAGGTAGACAGCATAAAATATCTAAGAGTCATAATATATAAAATCTAAACTTTGAATTACATATAAACATTCTAATATCAAGAATTAGATTTATTTTTGAAAACGTATGACATGTCACTGATAACAAAATAATATAATTGCTCTACATCTCTGTGTCATTCGTGGGTAACCAGCTCAAGGGCTCCCGAGACGGAGCCTTGGCTTGGACCGTTACCCTATTCCGCGAGAGCATCTGACAATAGTGTGCCCGAGATGGCCGAAACTCAGCTCGGTCAGTTGCTTCTAACTAAGAATTGTCTTCATTTATATCAATATTATTTTTATTGGCTATCTGTACCTACATTTCGAAATTAGTGGGCGCTGGAGAAGAAGTAGCGCAAGAAACTCCAGCGACGCTTCTACCTGTATTGGAGAGAACCGGTCTGTAACATGGCGGTATCACGAATTCGCCATATGAGGGCGGTATGAGGGTGCTATGTACGTGCCTAGTATTTTTGAAGGGCTGGGGCCCTGGTGATTACGTCGTCAGGGTCGTCAGGCACGTGTCTCGGTCTCCTTCGGAAGCGGGTGAATTTATAAATAGCGATGGGATTGTATATGGCGGCACTTATAATCAGTGGGTTTGGGTGTGTAACGGCAGAGTCGAAATATCGGTGGCAAGCCTGCTTCAGGTACTGAGCTATGGTCGGCAGCTCAAGACCTATGTGTAGATTTTCATTACCCAAGAACCACGGAGCACCGGTGGCCTTGCACATGAAACGATTTTGTATTACCTGAAGTCGGTAAATGTGACGCGGGGGGGCATGCGCAAAGACGCCCCGTCTTTGTTTGTATGTCATTATGGGTCGGATGCACGCTTTTTATTGTGTAATTTTATTACGCAGGGACATTTTGCTATTTTTATTGAGTAACGGGTGCAATCGATCTAGGGTAAATGCTGCTCGATTCCGTACGCGGTTGATATGCGGACCGAAGATGAGTCTTTCATCTAAAGTGACGCCTAAATATTTGACTGTCTTTTCCCACGGGATTGGACGATCAAATAGCGCTACGGTTGGGATATGCGGCGATTTGTTGCGCCTAGATAAGTACATGGCTGCACTTTTGGTGGGGTTAACCTCGATCCTCCATTTCCGAAACCATTTCCCTAAGGTGTTGGCTGCAGATTGGAGGCGTTTAAAAATAGCGTCTGGTTTAAATCCAGACTCGTAGAGGCCGATGTCATCGGTGAAAAGGGCTAGCTCTACATCGCGAGTGAGCGATATGTTGTTGGTGTAGAGTGTGTATAGAATGAGACCTAGTACGGAGCCTTGTAGTAGTCTGGCACGAATAGGGTGAACCTCGGAACGCGTTCCCTCGTCGCGGTAACGAAAGGGTCAATTTCGGAGAAACTTTCGTATGATTAGTACGAGTCGATCTGGAACACCGAGCTCATATGGTTTATAAATGATCCCATTGTTCTAGACCTTGTCAGACGCTTTCGCCTCGTCGAGGAAGAGTGCCCTGGTTTGGTAGCCCCGAAGGAATGTGCTCCGTGATGCGGTTTACTAGATGTATGGATGAGTGTTGGGTGCGAAATCCGAACTGGTCATTGATTGGTAGCCCTCGGGACAGCATAAAGTACTTTAGGCGGACGAGGATGAGCTTTTCATATACTTTACCCAAGACTTTGAGTAGGCTTATGGGTCGATAGGCTGATGGACCCATTGGGTGTTTCGAGGGCTTAAGAATACAGATGACGTCGGCTTCCTTCCAAGTGCTCGGGAAGGTGCCTTTGGATTTGGCCGCGTTGTAGATTATCACAAGTAGGTGTAAAATGGACAGTGGTAGAAGTCTATCACCTTATTGGTGATGACTTATAATCATACATCATCAATAACAATCACACACGCAACATATGGATTCAATCATCACACAATTAGACGCTCACTCGCAGACAGTTTTGTATTTCCCGAATTTTATTTTTATGTATTTTTTTCTATTTTCAGTTTTCTTTGTATTTTTCTGTTATTTATTTATTTATCTTACAAAGTTTAATAACAATATCCGTGTGTCAAGTCGAGAGCCTGGTAATTTGTCATACAGGGAAACCTAGTGCAGACACTCTCTCTCGTCTCTCTAAAAGGAACATTTTATATTCTATTATATTTCTGTAATAATTAAATTCTTTAAAAATTAAAGAACCTTTGTGAAAGAAAAATAAATAATAAAAATAAATAAATTGCAGTTTGCTATTGACATGGTTAAAATTGTGAATAATAGAAATCATGTGATCTTTTCCATTAACGATGACATGCAAACTGTTTCTTGATTTCCTTTGAAGGATAAATTGACGCTTCATTGGTTTTCAGAGCTGATTTATCACCAATTGTACATTTACAGTAAATAACCTAGTAGAAACTTATAATTACAATGCACTGTAGTAACTTTTAGTGTGCGTTCTGATTTTCCGATAACAACGAGAAGAAATAGTGTTCATAAATTTGAATCGATGTTACGAAGTATTATCTAATAACTCTGTCTTCCGTCTGCGTTCCGAATTGCAGCAACTTATGCCTGTTAAATTGTAAAAAATAAAAAATTTAATCGGAATTATTACGTTTTAAAAAAAATCTTTATTACTTTTATTTGTTTTATTGAAGACTGTATAAGTGTCGTAAGTCAATATTGAATAAGAAATCTTATTATCTATCTTATTATCGTAAAATATTTGCTTCAATAACGATAAAATATCTCATGTCGAATTTCATATACTTCAACTAAGTATAAATTACTTTATTATATTAATGAAATAACAGATTTAATTCTGCTTTCCGATTCATACATCTCAAATTTATTTCGTTAATTTTTTTGATTATTTTCATAACGTTGCAGGCCTAAATATATGCCTTTGTCTTAAAGTTGTGCTGCTTTGGTCAATCCAATTCCTGAGTGCCGAGATTTTGGCGTATACTCCCGGATACTCTGGTCGTGCACAGCCTAGGCCCCATGATACAACTCCTGCTAGCCTACCATTATGAACTAGTGGGCCACCGCTATCACCCTAGAAAAAATAAATAAAATCTTGAGAACTCGTGGTCATCTCATTATATATATATATACATTTATTACATTGTCACCCTTGAGGGCTTAATACCTTGTCACCGGTAATAAGGTCTCCGGATGCACTCACCAGATGATACCCAGCATTATTGTGCTGCTATTTTACGCTGGTATTCCGTGAGGGCGTCGTCCTACCCCAGTTCAGCTTCCCCCTTCATTCTGCAGCTAGAAAAACTGCAGTGTAGCTTTACCACTGTTAATACATACCTGACAAGCATCCTTGCCTCCTTCAGGGATACCCGCACACAACATCGTTGATGTCACAGAGTACGCTGGAGAATAGGCTTTATCACACATATCGGTATTCACTGTTGGGACCAACACCATTTGCAGTGTTGATGGAAATCCACCACCTTCCTGAAAAATAATATAGCATATTCTACATAACAATAAACACAATGTTAGTGTTATACCATTTTTGCGTTCAATATAATGCTTTTAGAATATAATTGAATAAGGACTTGATAATATAAATGAAGAAATAAGGATCAAAAATCCTTATTTCTTCATATATAAAGCACAAATTTTACGTTTTGTCAGTTATGCTGACAATTAGCTTTCTATCAATAAAAATGTTAAAATCGAGCATATCAAATAAATTGATGTGTATAAGTAAATAATGTAAAACTATTTATATACCTTAAGATTTCCCCAACCAGACACCATAGTTATATCACCATCTGGGATCTCCTCATTCATTTGAAACATATCAATAGGGGCAACACTATCGCTAAACTGTAAAGGTCTTGACAACCAAATTATTGCTACATCGCTGTCCATCTTTGAATATGTAAAATTATGATGCCACAACATATCTCCAGCCGGAATCACTTCACCGCCTTTTTTATTTGACGAAGAGCCAACGCGAACTGAATAATCACGTGCATAAGTGCTGAAAATAACAAAAATATTATAATAATTAATAAAAACATAAGCGACTGTGAAATCTATTTCTCAAATTAGCAAAAGTATTTCAATATCAAAATTCAAATAAACTCATCTATTTTGCAACACTGCAAAAGCTTAGATTAGCCTTTTATACTGGGAATTAAGTATATTAGCGAGTACTTTTTTATTATTTAGAAACTAAAATTTTTGAAAAGTTTTATATTGTAGCTAGAAGTTGTAATCCTATCAAAATTATACTTACTCAGTGACGCAATGAGCAGCCGTCAATATGAGGTCATTTGCAATTATAGCACCACCACATGAATGGTGACCTCTGCGTAATAACGAAATTTGGTAAGGAGCAACTGTTATGTCAATATCTTCTCCACCAACAATTCTTACATCTTCTTTGGATTTAATAGTTGGTAGTGATGCTAGAATGATACAATTTTTTAACTATTCAATTTGTAATTAAGTGACGATTTAGAAGAAAGAATTGATTTTTTCATTGTACTTAATGTAAATGTATATGGCATCCTCTTAATAGAACTAAAAGACGTCAATCATCAAAGTCAAAGCATTAAGCATTAAGAACGTCAAAGCATTAAGAAAATCACTGCAGTGGTAAAGCTATACTGCAGTTTGTTTCTAGCTGCAGAATGAATGGGTCAGCTTGACTGGGACAGACCATGTCCTCACAGAATACCAGCGTAAAATAACAGCATAATGTTGCTGTGTTTCGTCTGGTGAGTGCCGGGATCCAGAGACCTTTATTATTGATGACGAAGCATTCCATCTCAGTCCTCAAGGGTGACAAGACATTTGCATTATGATTTCTTGCCAAGGATAAAAGTAGATGTCCATCCAGTTACATGTTAACATCAGGTGAACTGTGTGCTTGTTTTTTACTCATAATGTAATAAAATAATAAAAAAACTTAAAATAAGGGAAAAATATTTAATGTACCAAAAATACTCCTGTTATGCTTTTATTATTACCGAAATATCAACAAAATTAAAATAATATTAACTAAACGGCTACTTACCAGCGACACTAATAACAGTTAAAATTAAAAGGAAACCGTACATGGTGGTTTATTTTAATGGCACTAGTTGTCATCTCTTTAGTAGTGTCTATATTTATACCTGGGAGTTACAAATAATATTAGGTCAACTATAATTATCGGTGATAATGAGAACCTTCACACAAATTCAGTTATAATGACAGATAAATATAAGATTAAGAGATAGCGTATGTAATAGTCTTGAATGGAGCATCTGATAAATTTATCTGACATATGGTTAATATGATATAATTTTGTAGGCCTACATCAAATACCAAAGTGTAAAAAAGCAATTAAAGTAGTAAGTAAAGCAGCCTAAATGCCTTATACTACGGAGCACAATCTGGCTCTTTAAATTAATGTGTAGATTGATTAAATAAATTAAAACTTTGCTTTGATAATTGTATAAATGTAAGATGCTTTGTAATAATGTTAATATAAGGTCATGTTATTTCTGGTCTTCTATCATTAACAAAACCCACTATTTATACGAATAACACGGGAACATACCGACCAAGTACTACTAGCAAATTTATTTCCCATAGTTTTGCGTTTATAAGCACATAAATTAATTAACGATTTTACCCAAATATTCAATGATATACCTTGCTACGTGTACATGTACTATTCTATTGAAAGCAGAAAACAAGAAATGTGCACATTCCGATGAAAGTCAGCTGGTAATAAATTATATAGGAAAAATATGAAATGTAATTGATTTAATATATATAGTTAACAAAAAAATTAATGAGTGGGTATAGTGCAACTCGGTGCAGAAATGTTAGGTAAATTTTTAATGGGCAAAGACAAACCCCGAATAAAGAGTTATTCTACCGATCTGGGCCTGTTATGTGTACTATAACTACAACAAGTTACTCGTCTAGTTTCTGTTTTTAAACAGCTTCCCAGCTGAGTGATTTACATTTCACACAGACCATAAAGAATCCTGTAAATTTGAGTGACTGTGGAACGAACTTCAATAATGCCACGAAACAACTTGAGAACTTAATATCTAAGAGTCTTCGCAACTTACGTGATATAGTGATTAACGTGGTTGACAGTGGTGGAGCTACACTGCAGTTTTATTTTTTATTAAACTTTTTCTGGCTGCATATTGAATGGGTCCCTCGACCGGGGTAGGACTACGCCCTCACAGAATACCAGCGTATAATAGCATAATAATGTTGCTGTGTTTCATCTGGTGAGTGAAGGGATCCGGAGACCTTTATTACTAGTGACGAGGTATTCCATCTGAGTCCTCGAGGGTAACAACGCATCTGCATAATAACTCCTTGCCAAGGATGAATGAAGATATCATGGGCCACTGGAATCACTTACCATCAGATGAACTGTGCTCGTTTGTTTCACTCGATTTAATAAATAATAAAAAAACGGAGGCCCTCAAATTTCATGGGTGATATATGAGTGAATTGAAGACCATTAGAAAACCTTTAGATAATGTTAGGTAATAGTAATTTAACTTAGGAAACATATTCTAATATTCAATTCAAAAATTATTATACTTAAATTCTCCTCAACAAATTTCAAGTAGTTTTTTATAAGACTAATATTCTTAACTTAGAATCCTTAACCAATTGGGAGAGAGTTTTATTAGAAGTGGTTGATCTGAAAATTGTGTAACTTAAAGGAACCTCTCCGGTATACATTAGGTCATCTCAGTAGGATAAAAGGAAGTTCAACACACTCCAGAACTGCATTTATTAGTGATGACAATGCTGCCTGTTCTGTATTTAATCAAGATATGTAATGGCATGTTGTATACATGCAAAGGATGTACTGCGTGGTTCTAATAAAAAAGAGTCACAGCTATAGGGTAATGGTACATTATATAAAAGCATTTGTATAAAGATTATAAAAAAAGGGACTTATACCAAAGCCTATATATATATGTATAGCCTATTTATATGGCCTATAGGTTATCCTTTCCATACAGTCCTAGGCGAAGGAATCTAGAGGCTCCCAAATAAATGCCTGTTGGAATATAGATTGAGTATGAAATAGTGATTCTCTCGGGGATGCTCAGCTAATGGCATTTTTTGCCAGAGCGGCGAAAGAATTACATTGTCAAATGCTTAGCAGATAATCAGAAAAGCTGCAACAACTAATTCCTGTTTAGAAAATGTTTAACATATTTCCTCTCAAGAAGAGATGTTTCTATGAGACTAAAATAGGAAAATAATTATATCAAAGGTATTAGATAGTACTTGCCAAGAAGCACAGAGGACTATAGAGGTAGAGCAAGTAAGCAATCGCAAAGTCAACAACAGATTTCAAATTCTGAGAGGGATAGACATTCTTATGGGCGAACCATCATTTAAAAAATCTACTAGCATATGAGAAAAAGAATCAATTTTATAAGAACCCCACTTTGTACGATAATTGTTAAAAACACCTACAACAATAAAGAAAGTGGCAAGTTCTGAAAGTAGAAGTAGGTTGAGTTCAGGAATGTAAACAGAAGAAGGGTGGGGAACATAAACATGTATACTCTGTTCCGTTCTTATTCTCTTCTTCTTCTCTTTATTCGAGATTCCTTGCACTCCTAGTAGTACTATATTTGCCATATTGTTATGGGCTAAGAATCAATTTTAATCAGTCTAATTGTATAGCCAGAAGAAGGTTCATGTTCAGACCTGCTAAGATATTTAATAAAGGGCCATTATCGTTATCTGAGTACTTGTATCAACATGAAAATTAGCATGAGTATAAATGTCTTGATAAGATTGAATTTAAATTTACTTTGAATACAATTTAGATTGAATGTCAATTTACTTTTAAATACGGAGCAGTTATAAGTGTCATGATTATATATGTTTTAAAGTAACTTTTGTACTTTTGTACTTGTTGTTTACAACTGAATGGCGCCCATTTAATTAAGATTTCGGTGTAATTTATATATTACAATTAGCATAAGGTCAGGCGCATTTGAACATTAAATTTAATGAGTTTGTGAGGATCTTTGAAGGTTTATTATCGTTCGTTAGTATACATTTGATGTAAGAAAAAGCTGTAAATATTAAAAATATAATCACACTACAAAAACGAGGCGATAGAGCCAACATGGTTCCAGAGTTTGCCAAGAAGGCATATATCAATATACTAAAATCAGAATTTCCCAACATCAACAATAGCAGTAAACACAAAATATGGGGTATTTAAAGACAACATGAAATGTATGGAATCTTTATGGACCTTGGTTTCCGCTTTATAATAAACTATAGAATAAATCTATTATATATTTGCTTTTTAATGCTTTTTGTTCCTTATTTTTATTGTCAAGTTATTCGTTTATCTTCATAATTGTTTTAATTGGAATTATTATTCAACAATAGTAATATTCATAATAATAGCTTTGAAGACTGAAATTAATACAACGGAGAGAGTGTTATTACTTGTGAATTTTTTGGGCTATAATGAAGCTAAAACGAAACTATTTGAGCATTGAGCACTCTCTTATAAAATGTAGCTTAAATATATTTCGAGGTCCAAAGAGCACCTACTTTTGGTAACCATGCTTTAGATGGAGCGGCGACCTTTGCAAGTTTACGGTGAGGCAATAAATACATACATGTGGTCCAGGATTGTCTATCATCATGATCTATGACAACCATAAACTATTTTTCAGCAACGGACTAACTATAAGCTGAGACTATTATGACAGATAGAAAAGTAACACTCTTGTCAAGTTACTATTTAACAGTAGTGAAAAATAAATAAAACTTATGTGGTACATCGTAAGTAAATCTTAAATTAAAATGACTGATCTCATAAATAGTTAATAACATGTGGACACATATTATTAACTATTTATGTGTATCTATTATGGACCGTCAGAAATCAATAAATTAAAAATAATTTAAAATGTCTTTATTTTTTAATAATTTATACATGAAATTCTTGAAAACCGTAATTTTTATATTATTATATAATAAATAAGAGGTAAATAAACTTAACATATATAATTCCTTTTCTAACAAAATTCACAATATACACTAAAAAGTATGTCTTTGTCTCAAATAATAACTGTTCTGATCGATCCATCTTCTCAGAGCAGAAACTTTGGTATATACTCCAGGATAACGAGGTCTTGCACAACCAAGACCCCAAGATACTACTCCAGCTAATCTTCCATTATGAACTAAAGGTCCCCCGCTGTCACCCTAATAATAAGAAAAATAATATAATGAAATTAGTGTTACCGTAACAATTTCTAGAAAATTATCCAGGGAGCTTAAATAATGAAATAAAATATTAAAATTCAATTTAGTAGATGTTTAAATCTCAAAGATAAAATATTTAAGTCGTATAAAATACATCTTACACATATTAAAACAAAAATAAAATTAGATTGGAAATTTAATATAAAAAGATAGACATTACATAGTATATACATGAAATCGGATGTGGATACATAGAAATACAAATTCATACCTGACAAGAATCTTTGCCACCTTCCCGTAGTCCAGCACACAGCATCCTAGGTGTTATAGAGTATAACTGGTCATAAGCACTTTGACACGCTGTCTCGTTAACAATAGGAAGTGAAACCATTTGCAACGTTGAAGGGTATCCACCTCCCTCCTGAAAAGAATTTATATAAATGTAAGTAATTCATAAATATAGTATTTCTATTTGGTATACTGTTACAAGATTATAATTTTATAGAACTTATATGGCCTAACGATTCAGTGTGATCAGATGATCCTGCTTTGTAGAAATCTAAATGCGAGGCTTGTGTACACAAGTAAGTAGTCTATTGAAAGGCTGAGATGATGACGATAATGATAATGGCGGTTTAATGTAGTCCGCGAAACTGAACGTTCTAGCTTCAGATCCACCATTCTCTTCTTCTCTGTCTTAAGCCATCCCCTAGCATAATCATTAAGCGATGGGATGGTCGAATATGAGTTAGTGTAACTGGGTAATTAAGTAGTGTTAAAAAAGTTGAGTCGACGATGTTCTGCCTAAATCTATCATTTCTGAGAAATAAAAGCATTTCAAATTTCAATGTACTTGACATAATCCTGAATACTAGTACAGAATATAAATATAAGGTACAAGGTGATTACCAAACTATAAAAATAGAACTGGTTTCACTTATTTTATTGGACAATGATTAATATAGAAAAGTTATAATCATTATATATTTTATATGATGATATTAAAAATATATTGATAATTTCAAAAATAATTACCCAAAGGTTTCCCCATCCTGTAACTATTGCGGTATCTCCACCATGAAGCTCTTCACCATCTTCAAGCAATTGTATAGCAGTAACGCGTTTGCTAAATTGAATTGGCCTTGACAGCCACATAAGTGCTATATCATTATCCATATTTGATAAGAACCTTTGATGTACTTGTATATCACCAACTCGATACAGTTGACCTCCTGTAAGGCTTGATGAAGAGCCCACTCGTATGAAGTAATCGGCAGGATTAGAGCTAAAACTTGAAGCAAAAATTGTGAAATTCGGCATATTGATGTATAAATTATTTGTTTTCGGGCCCAATGAGTTATATGTGTCGCGTCCTTGACTCTGCATCTGCATCATCCACCAATCTTATTGCATATGCATTACAACGGACTAGGGAAGGGAACGAAGAGTAAGTACGACAAAAACATATCCTGCTCCGTACTTGTCACTTGGTAGTAACTAGAATATATCGCCTGGTTCGATAGCATGCAGGAGGTCATCATCATATATTTGTTTGCACTAGTGGACTAAAAGTGGTATAACTCTATTTAATGAACGAGAAATGTGCTGCAATAATAAAAGCTAACATCACAGATGTTGCTGTAGCCCCTGGTCTCGATATTATCAACCTGATGAAACTATCAAGTAATGTAATATGTGAAAATTATTTATTTTATTTTTAAAACTTTTTAATACTTTTACAGTATCAATTTATATTATTAATTGTTAACTTGTATTACTTACGAGGTAATGCAATGCGCTGCAGTTATAATAATATCATTTGCAATAATAGATCCGCCACAAGAGTGTCTGCCAGCATAAACAATTGATATTTGATAAGGTGCTGCAGTAATATCTATGTCTTCGCCACCAACAACTCTAACATCATCTTTTTCTTTTAGGACTGGTGAAGAGACTGGAAAAAAACAGATAAACTCAATTATTATTCATAGTACAGTTTATGTTATTAAATATTTTACGGCCTATAATAATTTTCAAATACTAGGATTTTTTCTTACCTACTAAACCAGAAATTGTAAGGAATATTAACTTGTACATAATGCTGTGATTTCGTAGCGACAGTTAAATTATTTTCTCGTACAGTACAATTTATATGAAAAGATCTCAAACAAACTTATGCTTTAGTTTGATCTTCAATGATTTTAAAAGACCTTCACATCAATTTTGTTACATGAACAGATTACAAGGATTAAAAGAGTTTTATTATTTACATTACTTTGGAAATGTTCATAATAGTGTTAATAATATAATATTTTTGAATGTAATTTTATCAAATGTAAACACGTGCCCTGTTTAATTTAGGTTTTCCCTAATTTAAACAAAAACCTTAAATGATAACCGTTGAAAAAAGCGCATCACAAAATCTGTTCAGTACTTTTCTACCTGCAGCGTGACTATCACTGTACATTGTCCGTGGTGAAGACATAAGATTACTTCATCCAACTTTAAGTTCTTCTAAAATTCGTTATCTGAGATAGTTAATGTAAGTCGAATGATAATATCAAAATAATGTTATGGCTATATATTAGTCATATATGGCATGGCAAAAAGTAGAGCCAAATACACCTCCGGTACATAATTATTACACAAATTTAATTTTAAAGGTTTTTACTCCACATGTCGTAGAAATGAAGGATTTTAAAGATGTTTACATTACAAACCGATAAGGGTAATTTAAATCGGTACTAAGGATTGCATATAATAAATTGATACCCAGCGCGGGGTAACGAACTCGGTTTGCTCTCGTTTAATGAAATTAAAGGCAAGCGCTGCGACACAGCGCCTTGATTTAAATTTTAACACTGATAAGCAGTGTATCGGTAGGGTCTACTTAAATATTGAATGGATAGCGTAATGATTAGAATTTTAATCTCAAAAGCATTTAAAACCAACTAGAGGATTATTTTTTACGTATGTAATAAGATGAAAGAGCTGTATACCAAATTAGAGAAGATAATTACAAAAATAAGACCACCACAAAACATAATTGACAATTGTTATCATAAGTTTATGTGTTAAGTGTTAACGATAAATTAATTTGGGTCAAGGTGCCTAGCAATTGGTTAAATATTTTACGCAACAAAAGATTCCAATCCTGAAATCATGATTAAAATAAAAATATAGCAAATACTGGTAATTATATTATATATTAGCCTCAGTTTTAGATTACTACAATGCATGTAATTATTTTCATATAGAAGAAATTTTCTAATAACATATTTTACAATGTTTATGTGGTTATAATATTATATAAATTAAAATTTAATACGTTTCAAATAAGTTGTGGATCTACCGTTTAATATAGATTACTGAAATCGAATCCATGGACGTGACATTAGATATTTCGTTTACCCGATGGTAAGGTTCTTAAATCATATCCAAATCGATATGACTTTTTCCACTTAATTCCAAAAAAAAGTCATTTCTCAAAGAAAAGAACCTAAGTTAAATTTTTACTTCCACATAAAACATTGAAAATCTTCTATCTATAAGTTTATAGGTTGCAAAACGCATGTTTGCGAATGTAAGCACTTACCATATTTCGTATAATTGTAACGGAAACCACCTTGGAAAGCGATTGTTATATATTAGGGCAGAACAAACTTTTGATCCTGTAATTTTATATTCTATCACGATGAACGATAACTAAAAGTTAAGTGATCCACCTTCTCCCAATCCCTTTTTGAAATCTCCTCCTGGATTATGATAGTTTCGCAGAAGGAGACAAGCGCCATCTATTCCGTTTTTCCCACCAGCACCCCAGCTAATGTCGTTGGGAGAGATCTTACCCGATCTACAGATACGTGGAATTCCGGTCTCTACTTCAGTGTACTATCGTTTCGCGTCTTGTCCTGTTCGGGTACCAACCGAAGTCCGAAATCATCCATGCCCGGTGAGTACACCAAAAAGTAATATGTAAGTCTCCCCTCAAACGCAGCCAGGTTTCGAAGTTCGGCACACACGTACCGACAGAGCGCTGTCTTTTAGGGCCGCTAACGTCATGCCTCATGTGTGCTCCCGCTTCCTCATATCTCACACATACAGGAGCTTGGTGCTATTCTGTTTTGGGAAGTGGACGTGTGTATAAACTGGCGCATAATTTTCTGCCAGTATGTCTAGTTTTGATGTCTAGTAGTGGAAACGAACCTAGGAATGGGGCCGCCTTGAATAATATTGTGCATTAAGCTGAGGTCAGCCTTCTCTGCAGGCTATTATTAAGCTTACCTCTGCTGCGGACGCTCAGAAGTCGATGCAACCATAGGGGAAACTATAGAGGTCCATCGATCGCAAGGCTTTTACATAAAGCTCCACCAAATTACCATATAAGCACTTTATAAATAATTTATTTAATAATTATTTTATTTTATGTTCAAGGTAGTCACGTTCGTGACACACACTGATCACGTCAAAAAAATATTGGTTTATCTTTTATGTCAGGGTCAAGTCAATTTCTATTAAATTTATCTCAATAATATTATTATAATAAAAAACGACTTAAATTTATGTCATATATCTTAAAGATTTTCTTTTGAGTCCCACCATGATCTAGGATCGATGTGTTTGCAGAAAGTCGAATAGATTTTCTGCAAACATATCGAACCTAGCTCTATTTTATGGGAATCTGGCTCCTTTCTTTATATATTCTCTTAATAGTATAGTATGTTTTATAATTTTGTTAATAGTTTTGCCAATATCAAACAATTTTATTTTACATTTATGTACATAGGTATTCTGAGAAATGAGGATTATTTCCTAAGTTTGACGACTAAAAAATTACAACACATCTACCACCATCCAATTTCTAGCTTGACAAAGATATATTATGTATATTAAATATAGAGTCACGTTGCAGCTACAGCATTGCTGTATTTCATATGACGAGTATGTGCTGCAGTCATCACATACCGTCGGGTAAACTGTGTCCTTGTTTGCCATCCCTAATAATATATATAGAAAAAACAAACAAAATTATCATCAAAGTGTCCGGGCGCTCTATTTTAATTCACGGTACGCGATCAAACTCAGTTCGATCATTGATGCCTGATGCAATGAAATTATAAATTAATTGAAAGTAGCATAATTTTTTCGTATGTTTATATATTATGTAACTGTATTTAACTCAATTAAATCTTGTTTTAAAAAAAATCGTTCTTTTCTTAGTACATTTCCGAGATTTTCTTTGCGCTTTGGAATATTTATTTATTTAAACTTTATTGGTCACACCTTGCAAAAAGGGATGCAAAGGGTGGACTTATTGGCGTAAGGCATTCTCTACCAGTCATCCCGTGGCGTGGAGAGACATTGTAATAAGAAAAAATATATATATATCTTAAACCTTGAAATAAAAGTATATATATGCATATATATATATATATATATATATATATATATGTATATGCGTGTATATATATAATTATATATATATATATATATATTATAATGAATTAGAAATAATTCTACTGTTAAAAAATAATAATAACATAACATCTATGTATATATACACTACCACATAAATATATTTACATATAAATAGCAATATGTAATAAACATATAACAAACAACGACAAGAGTAATTTAGCATACTAATTAGCATCAGACGTCTTTAAATAGTGTTCCCGTACCATCCTTTTAATACATTGGTACTAGAGAAGTAGTGCCGCAAAAAACTCCAGTGACTCTCCTATCTATGTTAATTGTGAGAAACGGCGGTATTAACTATATTTACGACGGCCTTGTTGGCTATGTTGCCGTCGGTGAGGAAGATATGTTAGTGCAGTGTTGGTGTGTGGTATTTTCAAGAAGGCTTAGACATATGAGTTGCTTCATAAATAATTTGACACATGATACACTCTGTCATTTAAAATTAAATAGTCTTATTTAGCTCACAAGGTTTGCAATCTCTTTATGTTTACTTAAAGAAATAATATTGGTAATATTTTGGCACACATTTGAATGGTAGCCTTCAAAGATTCGCAGTTCCTCCACTTAAATTAGTAATTGCTGCAATATTTTAAATATATGTAAATAAATGCCTTGATTAAGCGGCCCCGCTCTTCCATATCGTATTGTGTTGTGTTTATTTTTGTTTAACAAACTTAGTAAGTGTGCACCTTATACAAGCACAAGTGCGTGTGTGTGTGTACATTGGTTTATACATGTATTCGTGTATGCGTTGGAGCTGACCGATATATGCTACACCTAATATATAGCTGCGGCAGGTTTTAACCACAGACTCCATTTAAACGGATTTATCCAATTTTTATTCATTTTATTTTGTTTGTGAAATTATAGAAATATTATCATAATAATTTTATAGTTTATTTAAATCTTAAGAAGCTGAAGTCTTCTTTTTTAATATAAAATATATTAAAAAAGAAGACTTCAGCTTTCACTTCAGGTGGTAGAGCTAAGTACTGCTTTTATGCTCTTATACATATACTTCTGCGCTTCGTCCGGTGAGTGAGGTAGCTGGGTAGCCCACTCCTCCCCCCTCCCTAAACAACATGGTAGCAGTATTTTCGAAAACTCTTCCCCAGGAGGGTACCAGTACCTTCGGTTTTGGAGAATCCCTCACTGGGCGTCCACGCTCAGGCAAACCTATGCAACCTGGGCGTGTATGCTCAGGTGAGGCCTTGGCGGTTAGTCTCGACGTAGCTAAGGCCTTCAATCGGGTTTGGCACAAAGCGCTACTTTCGAAGCTTCCTTCGTATGGGCTTCCCGAGAAATAATTCAAGTGCGTCACCAGTTTTCTCTCGAGCCGTAGCATTAAGGTCGTAGTCGACAGTGCATGCTCCGACTCTAAATCAGTGAAAGCTGGTATTCCACAAGGCTGTGTACTATCTCCTACTTTGTTTCTTATGCATATCAATGACATGTTGCAAATTAATAACATTCATTGCAATGTGGATGAGAGCACAGGGGATGTGTTAAACACTAGCCGCGCCAATACCTCTAGAGAAAACATCAATGAGTGCCGCAACAAACTTGTGTCTGAGGTCAGGATTTGGTAAACAAAGTCTCAGATTGGGCTGACAAAATTTAGTTTAATTTAACCTCAAGAAGAAACAAGTTTGTGCTTTCACTGCTTAAAAGAACCCTTTTGTCGCATCTCCTTACTTTGAAAATACTCCCCTTGCCACGTCAGCTGGTATTGCAATCCTTGGGGTTGACATATGGAGTGACGTTCAATTCTGCGGTCACTTGGAAGGTGAGAGGCCAAATTGGCGTCTTAAAATCTAGGCGTGCTTAATAGAGCGAGACGGTATTTTATGTCGGCTGTTATTTATGTTACTGTTTGCAACTTTATAAAGCGCAAATTCGGCCTCTCACGGAGTTTTTTTTAAACTTTCAAAGCAAGTGCTTGACCACGATCCCACCTGATGTTAAGCGGAAATGCTGTTATCATCTCTGAGACGGGGCACCCGCGCGAGCGACTACAATCGTTAATAACCAGGTATTTTCCAATCAGATTGATTCACTGACATTTTTACCATGAGGAGTGTTCTCAGGAGTTGCTTGGTTTAATTCCAGCCTCTGAGTTTAACAGAATTTAAAATTTCTTCCTCATCAACTCGATGGTTGGCAATACACCACTGTGCGCCTTACACGAAATTTCCTGCCACTAACAACAATCTGTGGAATCAGCTGTCGCCAGCGGGGGTTCCGAACCGAAACGACTTCAAGAAAAGAGCCTACATCTTTTTAAAAGACATTGCATTTGCGACTTGTATGAGGTTGTGGATATTCATAGATGGCGGTAACCACTTACCATCAGGTGAGCTGCTTGCTCGTTTGCCACCACCGAAACTTTATTTTGGAGATTTATTTTTTTAGTAATTTTTATCTAATATTATTTTTATCTAATAATAATAATTTATGTGTTTTGCTGCCGTAAAAGTAACTCCAAATATACGCGCTTTATACTTCCGTAAGATGAAATTGAATCGAAAAATATGCAAGTCATAACATATTCAACGTTTATAAACGTGTATATAATGAGATGTTGTCCAGACTTAAGACCAGACAGAATTGTTAATAAGCTTAGTGCACATCGAACAATGATATCGGAATTGTCAGTGTTATTTTTATTATGTGTTTTAACAATAAATATCGAAACAGCTCGAATACTAGCTGTATTTCCAACACCATCAATCAGCCATCAAGTGGTATTTCGTCCGTTAACACAGCAGCTAGCCAGACGTGGTCATGAAATCGTTGTTATTACTACAGATCCGGCTTTCAGTACAGGACAATCACCTGTAAATTTGACGGAAATTGATGTCCACAACTTATCATACTCAAAGTGGAATGAGTTCATAGCAAAAAGTGTAGATGCTAGAGATTCGCTACAACAAATAGAAGTTATTCTTAGTGTATTAGCGTCTATTTTTGAAGAACAAATGAAAACGAAAGACGTAAAGGCTCTATTTTTATCGAAGAATAATAATTTTGACTTGTTATTACTCGAGGCCTGTGTTAGACCTGCTCTTGGACTATCGCACGTTTTCAATGTACCAGTTATTCAAATAAGTTCGCTGGGCTCGGGACTGAATAACCATGATGTCATTGGATCATCATCACATCCACTTTTATATCCAGCTGTAATCAGAGACAGAATACACAATTTGACGATGTGGGAAAAGATAACGCAATTAAAAAAAGAATATCAATATATTAAATTGTTAAAAAAAACGGAAATTAATGACTATACAATCATGCAAAGAATATTTGGATCAGAGATTCCGACCTTTGACGAACTATATGAAAGAGTTGAAATGCTTTTCTTAAATGTTCATCCTATTTGGGAAAATAATCGTCCTGTGCCACCAGGTGTAGTATATATGGGAGGATTACATCAGAACCCACAAAAAGAATTACCAAAGGTAAGGTTAATGTTAAACATTTACTATTTAGATTTTTGTCTGTTAGTAAATAACGACATCTTATTCAGTATTTTAAAGCAAAAGGGTCAACTTTACAATATATTAGTATTTATAATATTTTTTTTAGGATCTCAAAACATATTTAGATTCTTCTAAGAATGGCGTAATTTACTTTAGTTTGGGCACAAACGTCAAAACTTCTAATTTGGCTTCAGACACGTTACAGCTTATCGTAAATGTGTTCTCGCGACTGCCGTATGATATTTTGTGGAAATGGGATAGTGACGAATTGCCAGGACGATCAATAAATATAAGGATATCTAAATGGCTTCCACAGTCCGATTTACTAAGTAAGTATTTTAAATGATGCGTTTTTATGGAATATTTATATAACTACACGAATATAGTCGTAAGATTTATAATATTTTCTTAAAGCGAGCTTTGTTGATCTAATTATTACATATATTTATATATATATACATACAAAATATGTTTTATGGATTAAAGGTAAAATTTGAAGTTTCCTATATGTATACTATTTCATCTTTAATTTGTTTTTGATTGAATTTCACTAATGACAGCAAACTTTTTTTTATTAATTATCGTTTGTATTTGTTTTAGGACATCCTAAAATAAAGTTATTTATAACTCAAGGAGGGCTACAATCAACAGATGAAGCTATTGCAGCTGGCATTCCGCTAATTGGCATACCTATGATAGCTGATCAATGGTATAATGTAGAAAAATATGTGCAACATAAAATTGGTCTTAAACTGGACATCCATACACTGACAGAGGAAAAATTGGAAACAGCTATAAAAACTACTATTAATGATCAAAGGTATAACATAAAAATGCTTTAAAATTTAGAGTACAAGTCGATTTTTTGTAATGTATGTACAGTATATATGTACATGTAATTATTTATTAAGACTACTTACTAAATAGCGCCTATAATGGTGTGAAATTCACCTTATGAAATCACATTTCTAAATGGACAAATCTATTGAAACTTGCTAAATTTCGTTTTATGACTCTTAGAACTAGAAGTTTTAGTATTTAATATGCGTATTTTTACAGCTATCGTCAAAATATTGAAGAATTACGTAAAGTAATACACGACCAACCACAAAGCTCCTTAGATCGCGCTGTATGGTGGACAGAATATGTGTTGCGTCATGGCGGCGCACGGCACTTGCGATCACCGGCTGCTAACATTTCCTGGGCAGAATTTTTAGAGTTAAGACTTGTTTTAACTTTGATTACCATTTCATTAGTCTCACTTATCATTATATACGTCATAGCAAAAGCGATTATGAATTTTATATACTTAAATTTTTCGTTTCCCATTAAAATTAAAAAGGCCTGAATTGATACAAATTATATGAACAAATGTATTGTCTGTATCATAATTAATAAATGATTTAACTTTGAATTTATCTACAAGTATTAAAGAGTTTTAAGTTAACGTAAGTCGACATTCATTTCATATTTATTTTAAATAAGATAATTGCGTAAAACAAGATAGAAAAGTCACACTATTGTGTTTTTTTAAAGAACAGGAAAATAGAAGTCTTATATTTTCGAATGAGGTCGCAAATTAAAAACAATATATATTTAGAAAACTTATATATTTGTTATTTTCTTATTAAAATCATAGTAAGATATGTAACCTCGTGGTTACATATCTTACTACTACAGCCCATAGACTTTTATAAACCTGTCCACCAGCAAGATGGCTCTAGCTATCTTTCGGACACAAATTTTAAAGCAAGCCTTCCCTAAAATACGTTCAGAAAAGGTAAAATATTCATCAACTCCTATTTATATTAAATCTAGAAAATACTGTGTCATCTCAGTCCTTAAGATATTCTTATCTTATATTTATGACATTGAAAACATTTTTAAACTCTTTTATCGGCGTCGACATGTTCGCTATTAAAACTATCTGCTAGTTGAATAAAGACTGAGCAGACCAGACAGTTTTTTTATTTTTATTATTAATTATTATATACTAATTGTACCGCGCCTCCCAGTATCTATGGTAAAGTAAAACAGATTTGTATGTTCAATTAAAAATTATATAATGTTTTATATATTCATTTTTTTTATATACGCCCAGACAAATATAGATCTTTCAACATGCAATATTATCTAAAGCTAGTTAATTAAAATTATTAGTAAGGCGTTTTGGTTACATTGTACACATAGTAATCAGTTCGTTTAGGCTTATTTTGGGACCATGAATATTAAATTAAAAAGAGGAAAAGTATGAGACATGAGTGTTTAATATATTTCTCAACTCCAGTTTTACAGATAAGTTAAAATATTTAAAATTAAAATCTTTTTGTTCTTACAAAGGTATAGATCTCATAAATTCTAATATTTTTAATAGGCTACAGCAGACTGCAGAGTATACAATGATACTAGTAAGTATTTCATAAAGAATTCGCACACGGTGTACACATTTGCAAATACTAACTCTCGAAGTTTAATAGTATTTATTACCACTAGAAACCCGTTCACTATCGCTATTAAGATGATTGAAGAATACGTTATCATGTTCACCTTTACCGTTCATTTTAAGAGGTATGATAGATCCATGCGTCACCATGTTGTATAATTGAAGTACCAAAACTACACATTTATGCATATGTAATATTAATATAATAAATCTGTAGTTTTTAAAAATTCTAATTTTATTTCTTTTATTATTTTTGTATAAGTGGTTAAGTAGCTTTTAAGTCAGTAAAAAAATGACACGTGAATATTCTTTTCACAATGGCATCCCATCTTTTAACTAGTCACTTTGTAATGTAAGTTTGTTACGTTTTTTCTTTAACAGCACCATCAGCAATTGTTATTAATAATAGATATTTTGTTCTTTAATTGGTTATCTATATATTATTCAGTTAATAAAAAATCTGTTTGCTTGCAACTTTCAAAAACCTTTAATTTTCTCCTGATTTAATAAACAAACTTCCATATTTAAATCCATAAATTGTTATATGTGTGTGTTTGTTTTATAATTAATGCGGTTTCACAGAAGGTTATCTCTTTGAACCATTTCGTGACAGATGTTTTACAGTAACTGTAATGTTAATGATGTATAATATTTAACCTCAGAAGTTGTAAATATACGATACAATATGATTGTGTCAAGTTGAACAATGGAAGTCGGGCAAATTCATATTTGACCAATATAGATTTTTTTTCTTACTCATAGGATATTACACATATTATTAACACTAGTTCGAATCTTAGTTGCTTGAAATATGTACTTTTTAGCATACAACGCTGACTTCTAATATTTTCCAGAAATTTATATTTAGTTATAGTAGGTACAGGTATTAATGATAAAAACGAAATGCAATATCTTATTACAGATTGTGTCAGCACATGATAAATTAGGTTTGTAAATTTTTTAGTAGTCACAACTTACTAAAGATTAAAATCAATCAACCGCATTCGGCCACTCATGTATTCCATATGAGAGTGTTTGCAACTCTATTAATAATTTTTCATGTGCATTTACAGATATTTAGTATATTACAGTGCGTATCCAGTGCATAGATAGTACATTTATTCTTAGTCGACCCCCTATTCTGATGTAAAGCATCTGCTTTAACATAGACGGTAGGTTTAGGCATAAAGTCAGATAAAAATACCCCCAGACCCATGTCTGTTATATAAATAATAGCCACGAAATGACTTTTTTAAGATGATTAAATTTGGTTCAACTTCCTTTTTATTACATTAATGAAAAAGATGAATTACAAACGGCATACTTAATGCCAAACTTATTATCTCCCTGCTATCACACATCAAGGAAGAAGTGAGATTGAAGATTTTGAACACAAACAATAAACAACGATGACGGTCTCCTAATCAATTTTGATCATGGCGTTATCTTCTAGTTATTTGTACATGTTATGTTATTAAATGTCATCAACTACGTAATATAGTGTATTAAACATTTGCGAAAACTTACAGACACTCTTTCGTTATTCGCTTACCTACTCTGCAAGGTGTGTCCAATAGGATCAGAGTAAGGTTCAGAAATAATTTCAAGGACCCGGAACATACACACAAAACACCTTACTACGAAAACCTAGTCAACTCTTACCACTACCCAAAAAGTCCGATGTTAAAATTGATATAACAACCATTTATAAATACATATGTGGTATTATATTAGTAGTTTTTAACAATTACTTTACCATGACATTTATTTGGTAACCTTTAGAATTTGTTTAATATATCAAGTTACGTGTATGATATAAATAGATAATCATACTGACCTTGTTCTTTGAATTGAGAAACAGACAACTTTAAACATAAGAAAATGATGTAACAGGTAACAAAAAACTCACTTGTTATACGACAATACACACCAGTATGTCGTTAACACTAGCAAGACGGCAAAATTTAGCAACCTACAAAGACGGCGAACAGTCAAATGACCGTATGTATTAATTTTCAGAAAATTATTTATTTAGATAAAAAATACGCTAAAATAAATTCATCATAATAATGTTATGCTTATCGTAT
The DNA here is from genome assembly GCA_029286865.1 of Teinopalpus imperialis. NCBI lineage: Eukaryota > Metazoa > Arthropoda > Insecta > Lepidoptera > Papilionidae > Teinopalpus > Teinopalpus imperialis. Next base: position 4,056,374 of record JAGSMU010000006.1, read on the forward strand.
AATATTTAGCTGCAGTTTTTACATTTTAAAGTTTTAAATACATTACAAGAACCACAAACCTACTTATTACAACCATCACATAGTTTATTCGTTTTATTTTACATTTGCTAATATAACTTTCCCGCCTTTTTCGATTCTCTTGGATCACATATAAGGAAGGTTCAGAAGTAGAAGGCGTATGTTCGACACACGAGGGTTCAACACTGGATTGTTCTGCATCAGTATTCATATATCTACTAAGTGCATTCACTAAATCCAAAATGAATTTTCTTCGTTTTATTTTAAATTTCTTATATAAAATATGAGGATTAATTTCCGCTAGAACTACAATATTAAAAACTTCTAGATGCTAGTACAGCGTGTACTTCTTCGCGATGTGATCAGTTACATCTACCCGATGTTTAGTAGCATTGTAGAAAGTCACAGTCTCCGGCTTCTTTTTGGAATCGATTTTAACATTGTCATGTAACATGCTTAGCATGATAACATTTTTATTAGGTTTTCCTTCATATATTCTAAGAGGAAATCATCAGATTTCAATTATTTTATTGCGAATAAATTTAAATGAATTTTCTTGACATAAGATGGTATTTCGCGTCGTGTCTTTTTCATGGTACCAAAAATTGCAGTGCGTTTTGAGTAAAATTATCTGTGGTGATATTTCGACCAGTATTTATAAATGGTTCTACGAGTCGCATAACAACAGATTCACCAAGACTTTGGTTTTGTAACCTGCTATCATCTTTACCCTAGTATATCTTTACTCTATATACCCCATCAGATATAAAAGCGAATTTATCGTGTTGAAGTCGGGAGATTCTTTCAGATTTTATGTCAAATCGAATATACTTCATGATATTCTTGAATATATCGCGAAGCATGGCTTTTGAAAAGAAGCTTACTTCCAATATTTTATTCCATAATGCGTCCCGACTAATGTCCTGATATTAATTTGGAATAATATTGTAAGCTAGAGCGTTAGCGTTGATGCCACCGATGATGCTCTTGCCAAGTATAGATTAATTTCTATAAATAATATCGCGTCATAGTACAAGTTCATTATTAACAACGCGTCGGAAAACTTGTGATAGGTTGGTGACGCGATTTTATTGGTAAATAGTATTTTTCCATCAATTTGATATAATGATTATGATTGATATGATATATTAAAATAAAATGTTGAAATAGTGTTGTTAAATTTATATTCACCATGAAGTTTTGAAATCCTTATGAAATTTGAATAACATTATGTTAAAAAAATGAAGATTTCGTCGCGTTGTTTATTTAAACCGTTCACGTTCCAAAAGGCGACGGTTAAGGAATAGCGGTTTTACTTTGCCGTTCTTCTAAGGTTAGAAGTTGACAATGGCTGACACTACATGTTGGTAGCACATTGCGCGATCCTGACGATAATGCTTCAGGTTTGCCTTTGGAGTCCCTTAGGAATTCCGCCAGGGCTGAGACGTTGAAGCCGGTAACGAAGTAACACACTAAATCAAGGAAGCTGTCGTTAACTGCTGTGCTGTGGGGCAGCGGAGGGGACACCCAGGGGCTGAGTTCATAGATGTGGAAGGAGATGACCTTCGGGAGAAGGGGCTTCGGTTTTCCGAATTTTTACCTTGGCCGGGCGGCTAAGCGTGCTTCACCTGCTCCAACGCCGCCTGCGTTGGAGCAGGTGAAGCCCGCTTTTTCGTTTTTTTTCCATTAACGTGAATTTGCTGGAGTCTTCTGGGTTATCGGGGGATGAGAGACTCTCGAGCTCCATTTCGGAGCACCAGGAAGAGAAAGAGGCACATGACGACCTTGATGGCCTTTGCGCTTATTTTATCCTCGAGAAGGGCTTTTCCTTAAGGATTTCTAGGAATAGGTCGGGGTGCTTTCACTTGAGGCAACTAATGAAGTGAACAAGGAACTCCATCGTTATATAGATCTCCATTGTACTTTACTTACGCTACTTTCTTTCGCAAAAGAAAATGTCTGCCGGTGGAGTGCCGGAGTGAATAGCCTACTTCTCACCCCGTCGGGTATAGGAAGGGAGGATGTTTGCCTAGGTGTGTAGCCCTAGTGCGTGCCAATCTTATTTTGTATACTTGGGTGTGTGCTTAGAGTAAACTATAGCTACGCGTGAGACTTTACAAAGTAGTGGGTTGGTCAACCTTGGCTAGGGCACTACCCAAGGGCAAGTTAGCGTCGATTGCTTCCAGTTTCTTGGTTTCCAGAAGGGGAACCGCGTGCGTGCTAGCCCTGCACTACCTTCGTTAACACCTTGAGGCATAACTAGGTACAACCACACAGGTTTTCTTGAGCTTTCTTGGAAACTATATTCCAATCACAACGATGCCAGCAATAAAAATTGATCAGTGTATTGTTCTCGCAACAATTGGTGCGCACGTGGCTCGCTCTGGGGCAGGCTACATGGTCATGTCGAGGCGGAGCGCCAGGCGACCGTTCATGGCGAGTGCTGAGCGAAGGGTCGATCCTTCATTCATTTCAATCAATCAATAAGTTTGCTACTCTGATGAAGTTCATTGACACATTTTATAATGTTAAATAGCGTCAAAATTCTCTACCAGTTTCTCTACCTCTCAAACATTTAAACGATAAAAGATTATTCTTAGTGTAATACAATCATTGTAATTCTTCATGATCGACAAGTACTAGCATAATTAAAATAATGCCAATGCTGGATCTTAAGTAATTTACCAAGCGTGGGTCTTATCTTAATTTTATCAGCAAACACGGGAGCACCGTAACAAATTGTTTTCAGGGTTTCAGGTTAATATTATAGTCTACTGTATAAGAAATTCTTATTTACCTACGCTTTCTGATATGTTCAACAAAACGAATTTTAGAGAAAAATGTTAGACATGATCTCAGGCCCAGGTAAAAGACATTACTTTTGATAGTAACATCGTTGAAGTTAATAAGCGATGGACCCTTAAGATATAAGTTTTATACACGAATGACATAACCTTTCAATGTTATTTCTGGTATTTAAAGGAAGCTTGAATAAAAAGGAGAGCGTCATCTGCGTTTCCAGTTAGTTAACAACCAGGTGGTGGTAGAATGGAATAAGTAAGAGATTTCGAGATTGCCCTAATACCAACTGTATGAATATTAGTTTTGATATAAAATATAAACGAGCGAACAGCTTTAAGGGTCATTCGCGTTTTCAAAGGCTGCACGATACTGCGAATAGGTGACACGCATTGCTGTAATGGCGTTATCGAATACTACGCCCGTTTGTTTACCCTACTTCTAACGCAGCCTTGTTGGTCTCCTTCCACCACATACCTACTTGCATGAGGTTGATATACATGAATCACCAATTATCGAAAGATACAACCATAATTGTTACTATAATTTATCCATCCAATGACGTTGAATATTATGTAGTTTTGATAGTTAGACACAAGCAAGTAGTAATATCAACATAAAATATGGACAAATAGACAGTCTGCAGCTACATTACGAAAGGACTAGTTAGTTTTGTAGTGTTAGTTTGTCGGGATTAGGACAAAACTAAATAAGGTATGAGTCAAGTCAATGTACTTGTACAAGTCCCAACGTTTATGCTATCTACCTAAAGTAGCTAAGTTGATATGGTTGATGAAGATGATATAAAACAATCCTCTACATAGTATCACATAAACGTTTTTGTCTTATTATAATGCCAATGCTTATTTAGATATGCATAGCAAAAGTTTTAAATAAAAATCGATCCACCATTTGACAATCAATATAGTCAAAAGCTGTCAAAAAATTAAAGATAGGTTCAGATAGTTAGTGTCCAAAGGAAGGTTTAGTACTTAATTTAAAATAAGGTTTTAAAAAAAATGCAATAAAAAATTCTTTGATAACTAATTTTGATCTAAATCAAGTTATGACGCAACTAATTTAAATAAGACATATGTTTCAACTGTATCACAACGTACCAAAGCAACACAAAAGCAGACTTGACCCTCCGACTCCCCGTGTAGTGCGGGGCAGCACGAAACAATCCTCTCTTCAACAAACAAGTTATCGCAGATTTCTTTTAGATTTGTACTCTAAGGTACGGTTCTAGGTTTAACGAATCTAGTTCGAGCCTCGGTGCCTAAACTCGGTGAACATGAATGGGTGGAATAATCATATTTTTTGCATTGCTGTAATAATAAACTTGATGTGCGTGTATTAGTAAACTAGTAGTATTTCACGTTGTTTACCACACACTGGACATCACGCATAACATGCCACAGCCACGCAAACAGTCAAGACTCGTTAAGAGGTTAAGAGAGTTATTTTGTATTCATGTTGTCTCTCGGTTTTAGATATAAGTACTTGACTGATACGGGGACAGTGGTTCCAGACCTAGGCTATGTAGTTTTTAAATCCTCAGTAATAATTACACTACTGTCGACTAAAGTCGTGAAAAAATATAACGAGTTGAATAGAGACTTTCTTACACACACACCATACAAACATTCAGACATACACATCCATACATACACACACACGCACATTGTAGTTTATAGCAATAGTTTTCAATTTTGTTTGCTTATAATTTTTATTTTATTTTGTTTTTCTATATTCCTCTTTTTTTTTAATTAATTATGTTACGAAAATATATATACTATGTAACTAGTAACATTGATTGGGAAGACACTGAAGCTTGTAACACAGTTCACATTAGCACAAGCTTCAGAGTTACCACAAACTTGTAATTACTATTAATGTAATAATATTCGTTTAGAAGGCGTTTTAAATCTAAAAGCGTCAGTGAGATTAGTTTTTTACTCACACACCCAGACGCTAAAACGGAAGAAACATCCAAAACAAACATTGAACTCGACTGGGCATCGAACTGAATCAATTTCGACCTACTGGCCAGATAGAACACACGATCATCATAGCTATGAATTATAATCTAAATAAAGCATTACCGTTATATTGACTCATTTCACTGATTTATATAATATTATCACGCTATCAACACGTATTTTCGAAATCAATATTATGTTTATAAAATAGACATCAATTTAATTTATAAATCTCTAAGCAATAATGACGAGCCAAAATTCAACTTCTCAAAAGCAATTTTTCATCGTCATTACTCGTTATTATGCTAGTCTGATAGTAGATTAAAGTCATTGTTTTACATAGATAATGAGGCTTATCATCGTCTGGTTCATATCTTTATCTGATCCAGACATTCCAAAATTATATTAAACAAATTATAAACGTATTTATTCGACACAGGTACATAGTCACTGGACCTTGAGAATCATTAAACTGGTTTAAACTCGTTATATATCACAATTTAGTATCACCGGTTTAAAACATATATATATATATATATAAATATATATATATATATATATATATATATATATATATATATATATATATATATATATATATATATTTATATATAACTATACGAATACTAGAAGTTCATTTACAGTTAACTTATCAGTTATGGCTGCGCCCTGTGAACACTTAAAACTTTAAATTCTACAAAGAAAGTTTTTTTCTTTATTTGCTAGTTTTTCATTCCTAGTTTAAAGAAGACCCACTACTATTACCTCGCTATACAAAACACAACAGAATTTGCGATCTCAGTATAATCTAAACGTTCGCTATAATTTGCCGCACCGAATTCTGTCCCCGGTCCTGGCACCAAAGAAATTGTTAATTGTAGGTGTTAAATCAGCACTTAAAATTGTTAGTACTGAATTACCACGGTGACCACCAGGAAAACATCTTGAAGAAACGCATTTCTAAGAAAGATTTATTTTATTTATTTAAACTTTATTGGTCACACCTTACAAAAAGGGATACAAAGGGTTGACTTAATGCCATAAGGCATTCTCTACCCGTCAAGCCGTGGCGAGGAGATACATTGTGGTAGGTGTAGTGCCTACATTGTAAATAAGGAGAAAAAATATATTAAGATAAAAAATGATATATATATATATATGTACACATACACACACATGCACACATACTCAAATATATATATATATATATATATATATATATATATGTATATGTATATATATAACAATATATATTCGATAACATTTAAAGTCCGCCAGTTCTCGGTGGAGTGTGATGACGGTGGAGTATCCCCTAACATCCATACAGAGGAGGCCTCTGCTCGACACTGGGATTTATACATACAAGCTGGTTTCTTTATTATTTTTTATGTATTTACGCTAAATTACAGAAGATTGCCTACAATTACTGTGGCACTGACCTACTATATATGTATTGACCCAAACAATTAAGGTGATTTGTTTCTTTATTGTGTGATCGATTGCGGGCCGATATTGGACATTGTCTTTTTTTATTATTAATTTATCTATAACAAATATATACAGTATATTTTTATAAAGTTTCGTAACCATTTCAATATATTTTTGAATTACGTATCTCTGTGACTTATGTTACTCTTACAGTTCGATTAGTAAAATGTCAATTTAATTAAACAAATTTTCGTTCTGGAATATGTTCACATATCGCATTCATTGGAAAGCAAGGTATTTAATGATATGTTTTTCAATTTTGCAATTTTTTCAAATATCAATGCCACAAATGTAAGATAGTAACTACGTGTCCCATTTACCCGGCGACCGTTTAATTTTAGACATCATCAAGTACATTCTTGTCAATATTAGGCACTGAGGTAATTTCCTTTATGGAAAAGTAAATTGTTGTATTGATGAATCAGCGTCTTGATGTAGAGCATTTATTGATAAATTCATTACAAAGCTAACGATTACGAATTTTTGAATTTGAATTTCAATTTATTACTTAGCTTATTTATAGTAAATTTGTGTAAATTTGCTATAAGTAATGTAAGACGGAAACGAATGTGTATTCGGACAAATTGAAATCGAAAAAGATGTCTCACTTTATGTTTCTTTAACATTAGGTAATGAGTTGTGCACCTTATATGTTTTATTTTAAATCAATCACACGGTTCGTTTGGTACAAATATTTTTTGGTTAATATGAATTCTATGATACTGAAATCAAGTCCTTAAGGGGAATGCCAATGCCCTATTACCACAATAGTCGATGCATTATGAACTGAGGTTTCGGGTCATAAATCATATTTATCTGTCTGTCTCGCTCGCTCTTACAGGTCTTATGGAGAGGTGTAGTGATGTGCGTAAGAATTGTAGAGGTGCATATTGATAACGGGATAGGTACGATCGATATGCTAAATTATGTTAAGTATAATAGAATAATTTTTGGCTATCTGAAAATAACAGTTTTTAATTTTTAAGATAAAATATTTGTTTCGACGTAATCATAGAGAAACTGTATAGATATAAGGATATTTCTTAGTTCTTCAAAAATCCTCATTATCATTAACGTATTGCGTAACGAAGCGTAAGTAATGTAATGAGTGTCATAACAAAAAATCTTATATTTATATAAAAACAACAACCCTTACTCGTAAATACCAATCAGGAGTCAGAGTGCTAATGAAGGTCAGGATGACGCATCGACCACGCGTGCGCGGGTATCTAAGTATCGATAACGGGTTGCATTGCGTGCACATTTCTACTGTCAGTGACATTTATTGCCCGACGACTCGGTTTAAAAGACATACAGTAGTCATTGACATTTCGAATTGATAGTTGGTTTTTTTAGTTGTAATTTTTTGTAATCAATTGTGATTCAGCAATATATCAATATCGTTAACCACTTAACATGGATTTATCTCAAATAGATTAAACCCACATGACAATAGAAATTGGTATTTTTTTAAGATTGAATTCATATAAAAACTTGTTTATTTAAAAAAAGCACATTAGCTTTAAATAATTTGTAATGCATTTTGGAAACGCAATGGATATTTATATACTGCCGCACCAAATCTCCAAAAAGGGAACATACCAAAGTTACCAATTATTGTGCATCCTGAAACAAGTGGTTTCCATAAAGTGGAATGTACTCGAGGTAGTTTTCCCCATTATTGCCCACATATTTAATGTAGTGGTGGAGCTTCAATAGCCTAATGGCTTAGGGTACGGTCGGCAAAACTTAAGGTCGTAGGTTCGAATCCACCATTAGACTATTGTCTTGAACCATCTCCTACCACAAGCATTCTCAGCTTAATTGGCGTGGTTAACCGGAATATTAGTAATGTTAATTAATAGCTTTGCTAAGAAAAAGTTTTTTTTTTTTAAAAAAGATAACGTCAAATACATCATCTGCTATAAAACACAAAGTGTGGTGACGAGTTGTAACCGTAAAAAACCGTCAGACTAACGAGTCAGTCAACTTCTTAACAAAATCACTTTATAGAACTTTTTGGTCTGAGCATTCTATCAACGAAACGAAAGGATACCAAGAGTGAGTTGATTAATATTAAAAAATATTGAAATCAATCGAAATTACTGTTATAAAATATCCACAACGTGGGACACAGCCATCCGTAATATATGAATATAGTTTTCAAACGACCACACAGTTCACCTAGGGATTAGTGATGTGAACCTATACTCAACAAAGATTCAAGATACACATGCGTTGTGCTCTGAATCTTTCACATCACTGAGGACTGAAATGGTATGTCGAAATATAGTAGCATTAATATGCAATTTTATGCTCGATTTCTGTATGCGGACTTTTCCTCGCCGAACCGTCCCATTCATTTTGCTAACTGCAAAAGACAACCACACGTTCGGTCACTGTCAGCTTGAATGCCGTCAACTTTCCCGATAATATATAATAAAAAAGATAAAATTACTTCCACTCCAGTCACTACCGGTCAGACACGCTCTTAACCAAGGTATGACGAGCATGAAATAGATAAAATGTTTGAACTTTTAGACCTTATACCTATATATTTAATAGAAATGTGCAGTTTTAGGTCTGTAGAAATGGAGGTCAATGAAGATTTACCGGAGTTCTTGCAAAGTTACTCTTTTTTTTTAAATAATAAGTTACAAAATGTCGAAGAGTTGTCCAGTATTGAACCCAGAGCTCAAAGCTTAAACCCGAGCATATCCGTCCGACAAATGTTCTGAAAAAGACCAGTAAGATCATTTGATTAATTGGTTTTAAACAAATTTTTATATCTGTTTAGTGGCAAAACGATTATTATTTGCGGAAATTTATGGTACAACAGTTTTTACCACACTAAGATGTTTGTAAATATTTTTAGACGCCTGCCAGATTTTATTAGCAATTACATTTAATCTCTTTTCTTTGGAGTATTTACTTATTTAAAATTTAATGTATAGTACATTACATTTTAAGTACACAGATATATATATATATATATATATATATATATATATATATATATATATGTGTGTGTGTCCTTAACTTAATGTAATATACATGCATATAAACATTTTAGATATAGATCGAAAAGACTGAGCCTTTAATTGTCTTTAATTTAATAATTAGTACAAGAACTTGCCAAACCTTTATCCATCTCCAATGCGCGGGAGTAATAGATGCATATAGGTAAAAACGATTTTAGGTGTTTATGTTACTTCGACTACAAAATATGTAAACGCAATCTATTGAACATGTTCATCTGTGCTATTTTATACAAAAATTCACTGATTGCCAAAATGACAGGAGTTCCCAAATTAGTAATCACAGTATCTTTAAATTATTTACCATTTAGTTAGTTGAAATAACAGCTTGTTGTGTTGAAACAACAGGTTTCAATTTCATGACACTTTTACCTCATACATTCTTGTATGGAACGAGGCGAAATAAACAAACTTTATTATTTCCGGCGCTTCCTCGGTATGGTCTGCTGCTATGGTTATCCAGTCGTTACAGTTCTCTGTTAATTATGTACGCAATATGTATGCCCGGAAATAGACACAAATGGTTCTTTACAATAATATATTGTTTCTCTTATTCCAACATAGGAGGAAATAGTTTACATTATTGTTTTTCTTTTCTCTTTCAATTTCTTTGTCATTTGTTGTTTTTATTATATAATGTAACTTGGCATCACAAAGAAATACAAATGTAGGTTTGGACTTGATCTTAATTTTCGGTTTATTATATGACGTAAAACATGAGCTCGTATAGTCACCGGCAGTCTTCCGGCTACACTACTTAAGGCTTAAATTATTAAATTAGCTACAAAGCTAATTTAATAATTTTAGCCTTATTATATGTTTGCTATGCAGTTCTTGCATTTGCAGTAACAATGTATCTACTATACAATTTAGTAACCTAGTTTCTCCACTTTCCTACCCAATGGAAATACTTGACGGACGTTATATTTTTACCTTAAATATACTTTCTTTTGTAATGATGTTTAACATTTAACATTGGAAAACAATGGACGGATTTCCAACCTTTAAATATCTTTACATTTTTCGAAAATACATTAAATATACACGTACGTAACATTTTAGACAGCTGTTTGTTTAAAATACTTTGGACTTTACTATTCCTTTTCAGCTACTTCAAAAATTGCGTTTTTAATTGATCTTCGGTGAGACCATCTAAATCGAGCTTCACTCCAGTTTGATGATAAACATATTTTTCTGCATTGTACCACTACTGATCACCCAGCAGTAATTGCCTCATCTGTAGATTGTAAACCTCCTTGAGTTATAAACACTGGGATGTCCGTTTATAAATTTTAACCAATTTCATGTTGGTTTTTTTGCTCTTTATTATTTTTATTATGGTATACAATAAATACGTATAATACAAAATGCAATCATGCCAGCACCGTATCGAGATAAGCAATAACAATATTTATACATTTTTATTTTTCTTTGCTTCGTTAATTATAATTAATAAAAGAGGCTTATTATAACTGTTGGAGACCCAGTTACTGCATAACGAGGCATTCTAACTCAGTGCTCGGGACTGACAACGCATTTGCATTTTGCATCTTTGCATTTCATACATTTTACATTTGCATTAGAGCTTTGAATCTATGTGATATTCCCAATACTGATGGATAAACTGCTTCTATCAATATAAAATCAAAATCTTGTGTTTTGTCGCTACTCAGATCCTGAAAATTTTTAGTGGTCATTTGTTCTTCCATCATATTAGTCGACAAATCCAACATTAGTCTTATTTGATTTATCAAATCAGTTTTTCTTCCAGTGTCTGCTGAGCTATAATGATTCTCCATGAATTTATATCAAAAATCATGGATATCAATTTTCGTAAGGTTTTGAAGAGCTCCTTTTGAAAACATAGGTTCCGTAGTAACTACTGTTACTTTATGTCCACAATTAATTAGTTCAAGTGTTATCAAAACACAACTTGATGACTAATTGATGGACACGGGTAAATTGCTAAAATTCTTGCAGCTTGAATATCAATAATTGCGCCATATAAAAACAACATAACTAATTTTAACATGTTTCGATTTCTTAAATGGCCATTATTACTAAAATGCAATTTTATATATAGTACGACAAGCGGAATAAAGTGAAAGTGATTTATTAATACTAAAGCAACTTATTTACAAACAATTGCTAAAGTCTAGCTACAGTTTCAAACTAATTATAGAACAACAATTAACTTGTATCGACCGAAAATAACGAGTCATTGACTACTCTCTTACGGAATACAGGGGTAACATTGCAGCGTTACAAGATGAGATAAAGCGTCTTGCCAGAGGAGTACCAGAAACCTTGTTTCGTACTACAATTATATAGCCATATGCGTATCCTACAATTAGCCTTTAGAAGACATCAATTGTAGACTAAACTGGTGTAAATTTAATATTTTATAAACATCCAGTTACAATAATGGTGGCCTTATCGTCCCGTGGACGATGTCATTTAACTACCATATAAGATAGCCTTTCATCTCCTCTGAATTCAGAATCAGCAACTATTGATTGTTATGTCTACATAACAATTAATAATTGCTATGTAATCATGAGAAGAGAGAATTTTGCATTTAAGAGTGACTGTCTTTGTGAATTATGTTGGATTAGCCTATCTAGTATTTCAGATTTAGTAGTTTAGATTTATGGTTTGTGGTTGGGCTTATGGATAAACTGCAATCAAAGGTTTTGGGCACCTAGAACATCCATCCCAATCCGGCCCTCCACTATAGGTTGGCCGTGTGTGGATTCTTATTTGCTTTGCCATGGATAACCAAGCCACATCACTACATTTACCCGACACAGTAAGGTGATAAATGTTCACTACATTTACGTGGCCTGAGACAGTTAACGTGTGGTTGTGTACTGGTTAGATGTAGCATTATATACCACCCACTGTTATTAATGCGACTTGATAAAGCTATATATAGTGTTGTTGTCAATGTAGTTTGTTCAGTAACAATTGTATAGTATATCGTTTAATTTAAATTAAAAGTTTTATTCGTTGATCTTGACTTTTTAGCAATGTGATTTAACGGTTAAATCTTCCTATTCTCATTTTGATTCTTGTAAAGTTTAACGGCACTGTTAACTATGGTGTTAATAGAAATTAATTCAAACTATAAGCAGCGGTCACAATACACGACTATAACAAGCAATGAGCAATAACTGCGAGTATCAGGTTCTCATATTTGATTCACTTTTGGCCAGTCCAATACCGTCGTATACTCTGCCTCAACGTATTTATTACTACTTTAAAAACTCTATATATATATTAATCTATCAAAACCTGTGATAATGTTACTCCAAAACTAATTCTGAGTTATTGATACTTTTTATTCATTTACTTTATTTTTCAATCATCATCTTCATCATCATTTCAGCGTCTCGTTCACAGATGAAACCGGCCTCCCCACGAACTGCCACTCACAACCACATGCTAAGCTACCTGCATTCATCGACTTCTTGCGGATTCGCACAGGGGTCATTCCATCTAGTACGAGATCATCTTATGCTTATTTTACACCTAATACGAGGTTGCCACTAGAGAACATTTCTTTTCAAAGGTTCTAATAGGATGAAAGGAAAAAATAACCGTATTTTTTTTAATATTTCAAGATATATTTCAAATTTAAAATCATACGCGACATTGACGTTCCCTATGAAATAAGAGTTTGTCTGAATTCATTAATAATAATATAAACCAACATCGTCTAAAACGTCCAGAAACCGTGCCTACCAAGGAGCAACCACTTTTAACTTTACCTTTTTTTATATAGAATAACTGGAAAATGAGCAGGAAGCTCATCTTATGGTAAGTGGTTACCGCCACCCATGAACGACCGCAAAACCAGAGAAGTCTCAGGTGCATTGCCGGCCTTTATGAAAGACGTAGGCTCTTTTCTTGAAGGTCCCTAAGTCGTATTGGTTCCGAAATACCACTGGCGACAGTTGATTCCATGGAGTAGGTGTGCGTGCCAAAAAATTTTGAGTAAAATGCACAGTGGTGGATTGCCAACCATCGAAATGATGAGGAAGAAATTTTGAATTCTGTCGTGATGTACGTTGTTTAAACTCGGCGACTAGAATTAATCCAAACTACTCCTCAGAACACTTCCCATTGTAAATTCAGTAAAAATGCATACATCTCTTCGCAATGCCAGGAAATAAAGCCGATCGGAAAGTACCTGATCATCAACGATTCGACCCACTCTTCGATGAATGTGGTCAAATGGAAGGATCTGGTATTGGGGTATCCCTGCTCAGAGGAGATACCAGTATTCCGTGTGAGGCTAAACTTCGGGGTCACCAACCCCGATGGAAGCTAACGGCTATCAATTGGATTTCTTCTAGGTTACTCATGCGCTGGCAGTTTACAATGTTTTCCATTATTTTCAAGAACAAGGGCGTTATAGCAATAGGCCTGTAGTTAGACGGATCTGAGTGATCATCTTTTTTAGGGATCGTGTGCACCAAAGCTTCTAGCAGTTCAGGACGATGCCTAACGAGGCCGGCGGGACGCCAAGAAACGACGAGACTTCCAAAAAAAAAAAGTCACATAACATGAGCTCATACTGCGAGCCCGAACTCAATCTATTTAAGTACAAAGAAATGTTAATCATTTTATTTTTGATTGCTGGAAATCAGTTACATTTTTATAATTTGCCTACATTTAGTTTTAACATTTTCCAATAGATGGCATTAAAGAACAACTTTATCATGGCGTTAAGACTATTTATAAATGAAATTATCATTTTCGTTTACTCGGCACCACCATTATAAACAATATTAATTTAGGAGATAGATTCAAAAGCGTCAGTGAAAATGAAATGTTTTACACACACCCAGACTAAAAACAAAGTTTAACCTCTTCTGAGAATCGAACTGACTAAATTTCGACCAAGGGAAGTAACCAACTAACCAGATACTTAGATTACCAGGCCACATTATAATATATATTAATAAATAATTTTTTTTAAAAAAAGATATCATTTTGATTTTTAAGTCTCTAAGGACTCTAATCCATAATGATGACTCAAAGTTCAACTTTTCAAAAGAATTTTTTTAACGTCATTCCTCGTAATTATGCTAATCTTATAAAGTGATTAGTCATCGTTTTATAAAGATAATGAGGTTTATCGTCGTCTGGTATATATCCATATCTGGTTCAGACATTACTGTAATATATAAAACAAATTACATGTTTTTCCTACATATAGGTATATAGTCACTGAACCTTGAGAATCCTCAAACTGGTTTAAGCTCGTTATCAGGCGTAATATTATTCTATTCATTATATCACCGGTTTAAAAAAATTGTGTCGCTTTTGTGAGTACATATAAACTGCTCGCCATACAAAACACTACAGCGTTTTCAATTTTTCCTTATCTAAATTATTTACTAGTTTCATTGTGCCCTAGTGGCTTTTTTTTTTTTTTGTTATAATTTGCCGTACTCGAGTCAACACAGTTCATTCCCTGGTCGTGGCACCAAAGAAATTATCAAGTGTACGTGGTAAATCAGCACTTAAAATTGTTAGTACTGAATTACCACGTGAAGTAGAACATCGTAAGGGAACGAATTTCTATTTATAACAACATGGTATATTCGATAACATGTGAAGTCCGACAGCTCTCAGCGGAGCCTGGTAGTGGAGTACGCTGTAACATCCAAAGTGCTTGACCACGATCCCACCTGATGTTAAGTGGAAATTCAGTCCTGGATGGTAAGGCGAGGAGCTCAGTAAATGCCTATTCACTCTACTCTTGTAATAGAGTGAATAGAATCAAGGATGGTAGTTGACTGAGGCATTGCGATGTGAACCCAACTACGGGATTGTAGAATCTGTACAAGTAGGGGCTTGATCTGGAGACCGAACCCCCTCTTTGCCAACGGGAAAACAGGAGGCCTATGCTCAACACTGGGATTTACATACAGGGTCATTAGTAATAGTTCAATATATTTGACTATAAAATTTATAGATTTACACACACATAGTATTTACATCTGCCGTCAAGAAAATAAATATTTAACTTATAATAATAAATAATAATTAACATACATTCACAACTGTTTTTAATATAACACAATGTTTTAGTGTTAAAGTCCTTATAAAACTATTACTGATGCTATCTCGACCATCTGTGTTACTTAATAATGGAAACAGTTCGTGGCCAGTGTAATACTTTCAATTGCAATATATATTTTAATATATATTTAAATACAATGCTGTTTGTTTTCCGAATTAATAAAATAACCTTGTTCGAGTGTCAGTAATTTGGTTTTTTAGAAGCAAACAGGCACATCTGAGAGGAAGTACTGACTATAGCCCATGATCACCTACATATTTATATCCCTAACAAACATTCAAGATGCGTTGTCACCCTTGTGGACTAATATGGAAACCCTTGCTACCAGTATTGGGGCCTCCGGATACCTGCCCGAGAAAAGGTCTATTTCAGATCGCGCTGACCCGTTAATACTGCCAACACTCCTCGTTACTATTTTAGTACATTGCTAATATGATATATTGGAGCGTTTATGGTTTACAACAATTTACCCAGAATTTTGTGTTGTGCGGAGCTTAGTCACTTTGGTATAGAGCTTTGTCGTGGTAGTATGGATATGTTGCCTAAGCTGTAACATGGATACAAAAGCTAGACAATTTTTTAGTTATTACGAATAATTTACATTGTTTTAATTTTTTCAATTTGCAGAACATTGATTACCAAAAACGATACTAAATACCTTATAACGAAAAATCCTAATACAATTGTTAGAAAAGAACTTAATAGAACAACGCCGACAAGTTCTAATTCTAAGAAATCAGTCCATGACATATTAGCAGCAGGCGCCCGTAAGTGCTTAGCTCCACCATGTCGAAGTACATACTCTATCCACCACATGGTCCGCTCAAGCGGAGTCTGTGGCTGATCTTGCATTATCGAACGAAGCCGTGCGATGTTATTTCGGTACCTGAAATTTATAACTTTTTCTTATTTATAAAAGTGTAAGTTATGCTATCTCTTTGATTTATTATTAATACTCATTCATTTTTTAACAATAATTATTTAAGCAAAAAAATATAATTAATTAATTATAAAATGTAGTGTTTAACTATTAACGACTTTTTGTTACTTTTGTGTTTGATTTTTTTTTTGTATAATCAGCTAATTAAGTGTTATAATCAGAAAATTTTAATTTTCAAAAATAAGATTATTTATATTATTTCTCAAATATTTACAATGGATAGATGTTTTTATTAAAAAACAGAAATAAATTTGCATAAACCTGTCTTTGGCACTCAGAAGGAAAACAATATATAAAAAGAGAAGCTTTGTCCGTAGCTTGTAGATGTAAAATTATGATGAGTAAGTAATTTGTAATTTGTTATTTTTTTCCATTATCATGTCGAATAATTTGAAATATATATTCCACTTATATGTCCAAGGTCACTAGTTTTTTATGGCCCGTATTCCTTTATTACGACAACAATTGATTTTACCGTTCTTTAATTATCTTTATCTTTATTCTTTACATCGAAAGTAAAACAAACATAAAATAATTAAAATTTTAGACGAACAAATTTTTTAGGATTTACCTTTCATTTTCGGCTACATCTAAAATTGCATTTTTCAACAGATCTTCAGTGAGATCCTCTAATTCGAGTTTGACTCCAATTTGATGATAAACGTATTTTTCTACATTGTACCACTGGTCTACTAGCATAGGTATTCCAATAAGTGGAACCCCAGCAGTAATTGCCTCATCTGTAGACTGTAAGCCTCCTTGAGTTATAAACACTTTTACTTTGGGATGTCCTGAAATGATTATAAAGTTTAGCAAATTTGGGTTAACAGTTCCGAAAATTCTATTTTTAACTCATATTAAATTTGTATTTTGACTTAATTATTACCTCGGGATTGAATTAGTAACTTGACTATTAATTTTAAATATTACGAAGTATACTATAAAATATGAATAATAATAATGAGATTCCCTTACTTAATAGATCTGATTGAGGCAGCCACTTCAATACTTTTATATTAGACGAACTTACAGAAAAATTTTCACTGTCCCATTTCCATATTACGTTGTACGGTAGCTGCGAAAATACCTTTTGAAACAATGAAATGCTTTTCTTAGGTAGTAAAGATGGTTTCACGTTGGTTCCAAAGCTGAAGTAAATAACGCCTTTCTCAGAATTATCAAGATATTGTTGTAGATCCTGAAACATTTATACATTTTTTATTAAATTTTTTACATTTTTTATTGCCGAAATGCTTTTCGAATATTGTTATAGATATTTTATATTATAGCGTATAGCAAATGGGTTTTGCAGGCGCACGAGATAAACAAAGTCATAGTTGATGGTTAATGATCACAGTTGTCCAAGAATATTAAAATAATAAAAAAATACTTAGTCAAGCGTAGTAATAAAGTTTCAGCACTGAAACTTAATTACTACGATTGACTAAGTATTTTTATTATTTTAATACACAGTAACAAATACAATAGAGTTATGCTGCTACTTTACAAAGCTCTGCGAAGACAAACTACGGCCTTACATACAAAAGTTTCAATATAAAAGTTAAATAATAATGTAGTCGAGTTTTCTGATACTTAAGCTGCGTGTTACATATATTTTGCCTAGTTGAATTCCTTCTTAATAACTAGAATATACAATTTTTGCCAATTGGAATATAAATATAATAATTATTGTATAAAAATAATACATAATAATAGCGCCTTTTCACACAGGACGCAATTTATTGCAACGTGTTGCGTTTTATACCACTTTCTACATCTACATAGTATACAACACTTTAGCGGGTTATATTATATAATAGGTTCAGAAAAGCAATGTATGAATAAACAATTTTTTGGATTATTTCAAATTTTTAATGTGTTAATAATTATTGCATATAGTTGCAGTAGACACCTCACCTCACCTCAGCAGATCGTGGTATAAGTAGAGAGAATACAAGAGAGACATCGAACGTACGAATAGGTGACAAATATACGACAAAAACATTTACATGAAATTGAAGCGTCTATAGCCTTAATGGCTAAGGGTACGGTCTGCGAAACTTAAGGTCGTAGGTTCCAATTCACTATTCGACTATTTACGGAATATTAGTAATGTTTATTAATATCATTGCTAATATTCTTTAAAAAAAAAACTGTTTTCTCGGATTTTATCACATTCATTTTAGCTTTGTTCAGCTTTAATACACGACGTTTTCGCTTTACAGCACTCACCGTTGCAGGGGGAGGCTGAGATGGCTGATCCTGCTTTAAGATGTAGCCAGTTTTTTATTTAATCCTTTGACATATGCTTGCACAGAAGACTCTCTCGACAATGGCCAAATTTTCTCGATCACTGTGAACTATTATACTATACTGCTGTACTCTAGTTCGGGTTAACTGTAATATCATGACTTTAACCACCTCAGACACACCGTGAACAATCCGAAACGCTGGGAGTTAAAATAAAGTTGATAAAACCAAGTAAAAATAATTTTACCCAAAGTGTATATAAATATATTATTAAATATTATAAAAAAATATAAGTAATCATTATTCGTGTCATGTGATCAAATCGCATATTGTGTGTTAAGGCTTTAAAACATCATAAAATGGGTATTTTTAAAATAAGAATACAATAAATAAACTTACATGTGGTAACTGCTTTGTTGGTTTTTGGTGAAGACCTCCCATATGTATAACATTAGGTGGAACTGGATAATTGCCTTCCCATATTGGATCAATGTTCACAAATAACATATCAATATTATCCTTTAAGACAGTTAGGGGCGGAACTGTTGGCCCAAAAACTCTTTTTAACATTTTATTGTTATCATCTTCAATTGAGCTAAAAATTCTTTTGAATTTATATTGGTTGTACGTTTCAATTATTTTTTCCCATAACGTCAAATTATAAAGTCTTTGTCGTAGATTGTTGTGATACAAAATAGGATGAGATGGTGCTCCCATTATTCCATAACTATCAAAGAAAGGTCCAAAAGAGCTTACTAAAATTATTGGAGCATTAAATCTATGTGATATTCCCAACGCTGTGGAAAACATAGCTTCTAGAAGAATCAAATCAAAGCTTTCTGTTTTGTTGCTAATCAGTTCTTGAAAACCCTTGGTATTCATCTGTTCTTCGAGCATTAACGTAGGCAACTCCAACATTAATCTAACTTGATTTATTAAATCAGTTTTTCTTCCAGTTATAGAAGATGCGAATTTTTTTTTTATAAATTCATATGAAATTTCATGAACATCTATTTCCGTGAGGTTTTGAGGAGTTTTACCTTTAGAAAACATAGGATCTGGAGTGAGTACTGTTACTTCATATCCACGTTTTATTAGTTCAAGTGTTATAGGTCGAAACACAATTTGATGACTAATTGACGGACATGGATAGATTGCTAAAATTCTTGCAGGTTCAACATCAATAATCGTACAATACAAAAACAATACACTCAATTGTATGATAAACATACTTAAATTTTCTTAATACACGTTTTCCCAAATGAACGGTGTTCTGAAACAACAACTGTTTATATTGTATAGTAATGTACGCGTAATAAAAATTAGAATCTTCGTGACTCAGGAAATTATTCAATTACGATAATGACTACGTTATCCAATAAAATGTCACCAGATTTTTGATGTATTTGAGCATGGTACTTTATCATCATCGTCATTATTGTCATAATTTTAAATATTATTTTAAAAGGTTTTAGTAGATTTTTAAAAATATCTAATTTTGTACGGACATGGAATTTCTTCTTAGATCGTGATTTTGGAGTTTTATCTAAAAAAATCGAATTGTAGTTACTATATAGTTTAAAATATAGTAGATTAAAACACGATACTCAAGTTTTAATGATATAAAGAATCGACATGTTACTTAAGTAGAAAAATAATATTTTTAAAACAATTTTATTTTATTTTTTCTATTTTATTGACCGTTCTTTAAAGTTAATGAAATCGTCTGATAGTCCCGATTTTTTCTTATTAAAAGAAAAATTAAGTTACAAGAACTCGGCAACGGGTCTAGGGTATAACTATAGTTCTATAATTGTACAATATACTATTTCTACTTCTGAAATTGGTTTATTCCGATGTTTGAGAGTTGTGATATAGATATATATTATGATGAGTAATATGAATTAGTGTCTAACTGAAACACAAAATTATTTATTTCAATTAGACTCTTTAAAAGAACATTTAGTACGTAAAATAGATAAAACTTCCACCTAATTTGTAATGCAAAGATCTGAAACAGCAGGCTTACGCTGCTTTATCATGCTGGTATTCTGTTCTCGAATTGAGCCGACCCATCCATAGCAGCCAGAAACAATCTGCAAAGCGGCCCTACCAATGTTTAAATATTAGTTGTTAGAAAATAACATTACAAATAACACTGATCTTGTAAAAAGCTAACTTGAAATGTACTTATAGATAAGTTCGCATTAATATATAATTTTATTATATAATAATGCGAACTAATTTTTAGTTTACTTTCAAGGCCTAATTGTCCTTGATAATTTCAATCCATCAATGAGCATTGTTGATAGATCGTACCAGAAAATTCATATAAATACCCTGCCAGCCAAAAGTTTAAGACCGCACATAAACGACATAATTATCCATCAATTGTAATAAAATCCCATTGGATAAATAAAAGAAATACACATCTGCATACTCTATTGTTAGTATAGAATATTTAAAGAAGTCATTCTTTTGTTTACTTTAGAGGTACTAGACAATAAACATCTATCGTTTTCAAACACCGACAAACGCTGCGCTAGAGCCAGGTGATAGAGTCGTAATAATATTTTTATAATGTCCTCATTTCTAATTACTTTGCTTTTGTTACGTATTGGTCAATAATTATGATTATCTAGATCCCGAAAACACGTGTTTCTGACTTATTATTACACGAGTTTACTTGGATTTGTTTACAAACAATGTCAATTAGTCTAAACTTGTGGTTTCTACAGTGAAGACGTCATAAAATGGGAAAAGCTTGGAAATTAGCAGTGAAGTGCGTTCTTCCATTGTTGCTTTACATAATGAAGATAAATCCAAAAGTGAGATTGCTTCACAACTGAAGTTATATATAAGAAGATTTGTGTTCATGGCACAATAACTCGATACACCTGTATAACGGGAGACGCCTGTCTTGAAAACTGCCTAGTTTTCAAGATTGTCCACGGAATATCATACCACGTCTGGTGATGATAATTTCATTATTGTTACCAGCAAGCGAAAGAGACGCTTAACACCACCAGAAATCCGTGTTGAAGTAAACAAAACCCGAGTTAAACCTTTATCATTGACTACAGTAAAACCGCGACTAAGAGGTGCGCAGTTGTATGGTCGCGTTGCCGTTCGAAAACCTCTGCCGCAAAACAAGAAAAAACGGATCCAGTAGGCTCATGCCCATCGAGATTGGACTGGAGAAGATTTTAAAAAAGTGCTTACGACCAATGAATCCAAAAACGTCGAATTTACGTTCGACGCAGTGCCCAAGAAAAGATGATGTCAGATTGTGTAGTCCCAACAATCAAGCATTTTGGTGGCTTAATTATGGTCTGGGGTTACTTCTCTAGCCAAGGAACTGGTGATTTGATTAAAATTGAAGAAATTTTGAAAAAGAAACAGTACAAAAACATTTTTTAACCAAATGCCGGGTTGCGATTAATTGAAGATGGATTCATTTTCCAACAAGATAAAGATCCAAAGCATATCTCAAAATTATGTAGAATGTTTAGAAGAGAAAGATGCACAAAGAGTGTTAAAAAGCATGGTTTGGCCTCCTCAGAGCCCGGATCTCAATGCCATTGAACTTTTGTGGGAAGAGCTTGATAGGAACATCCGTAGTCGTGGCCCATCCTCGCGAGAAGAAATGTGGAATGCTTTATGCGAAATTTGGAACAATATATCACAAGACACCATTAACAAATTGATTGCCCGTATGCCGAGACTTGTGAAAAAAGTCATAAAATGTAAAGGAGGATTTTTTAATTATATAGTTTAGCTAATGCCTTTTTTGCATGCACTGTTAATATTTCTTTACGCTTTTATTTACTTTATTAATATATTTTATATTGTTTGTCAATCAATGTTCTATTAGGTGATTAAGCAGGTAATTTAAACATTTAATATTTTATTGGAGTTTTACTTTATTTTCCCACTTTAATTAAGGTGGTCTTAAACTTTTGGCCTGCAGTGTATGTAAGAAAAACGTAATCTATCTTTTATTTTTTGCATGAGATATAGTGGCTGACACTGATAAGATGAATATCACGCAAACACGTGATATTATATGTGGGTTGCACGCATTGTTCATTTTCATATTATCGTACGCTCAAGGACGCTCATGAGAATTAATGTATTGCACTTATCTTAGAGTGACTATACTATATATGTTAATTATATTGCTCACAATGAAAATGATTGTAAGTATATTTCTGGGTACGTGATCAGTGGTGACCCCGTTCCGTTATCTCAAGTTTAAAAAAATTTAAGATTTCATAAA
The DNA here is from genome assembly GCA_029286865.1 of Teinopalpus imperialis. Taxonomy (NCBI): domain Eukaryota; kingdom Metazoa; phylum Arthropoda; class Insecta; order Lepidoptera; family Papilionidae; genus Teinopalpus; species Teinopalpus imperialis. Next base: position 4,079,262 of record JAGSMU010000006.1, read on the forward strand.
AACACAATTATTTGGTTAAGAATAAGATATAATTTACAATCCAAATTTTATTCCATCAATTTATAACGTAAGTGGGAATATTAATCTTTCAAGCGTCTATAAGACTTAACAAACATCATATTATTTTTACCTTTTAAAAGAACAACTTAACTTTAGAAATTAAAGGGAACTAATTTTCAATACAAACATTAGTTACTCTCAAAATTGATACACCGCTTACATTAAAAAAAGATATAGTTTGCCCCCAAATAGAATTTATACATCTGTAGCTCCCAGTTGTGCCTGCGAACTAAATATGCCTATATCACCTAACCATGGCCCACAGACGGTATCATGGTTGTGATGGGAGCATAGTTCGGGCTAATTTAAAAGTTCAAGCCGTCAAAATCTGCTTGGGTCTTAAGGTACAATAAAGATTCACCCGCGTCCAAAAAAGACCGAGGAACGCTCTAGACGCTCCCGACGATGCGACCACCAGGGTCCAAAACTTTCATAAAACACTACACACGTACATTGCACCCACATACAGTCCCCGCCGACGACGTCGCAAACAAGGTTATTCGCGATACCGCCATGTCACAGGCCGGTTCTCACCAGACAATAATGATAGAAGCGTCGCTGGAGTTTCTTGCGCCACTTCTTCTCCAGCGCCCACGCCTTCCGAAGTGGTGGTACAGATAACTATTAATAACAGTGATATTAATTTGGATAATCCTTAGTCAGAAGCAACTGACCCAGCCGAGGTTCAGCCCTCTCGGGTGGGTCAGTCGCGTCAGACGCTCATTTGATCAAAGCATTACATCAAAAAACAGTGTACCTTTAACAGTTGTTATGATAAATGATACACTAATGTGTTATTAAGATGCCTGTCAGATTTTATTAGCAATTACCTTTCTTCACTTCTGTTTGGATCATTTAACTGAACATTATATTTTAAGTACCGGTCGAGTAACAAGCATCAAATAATATTTATAAGCCACCCAATATATATTTATATATATATATATATATATTTATATATATATATATATATATATATATATATATATATATATATATATGTATAGATACATATACTTTTAATGAAGTAATATAATGTTATTAAAATTTATACCTACATATTTATTAGCCTCAGCAAAAAATAAAAATAAATGTTCTATTCAAAATGGTCACCTTTGGCCTACAGGCCTTTAATCTGTTTGGCCACGAATCTATGGATTTACGCACTGTTTCCAAGGGAAATTTCACCACTACTTGCTCCAAAGATTTTTTCAGAGAAAAAACTAAATCTTCTGGTAACTAGAGAACTGGTGGAGCTAGAAAATCTGAATGAAATAATAAAGTATTTGGCGATAGATTAAGTTAATACAATATTAAATAAGTTTTATATTTAAATTCATTATAATATTTGCACGACATACGTGTCAGAATATGTTTGTGCGTTTAATAGTCTATTGTAACACCATTTGTACCATATTCTGACATATGCTTGAATAAACTATTAGATTTGAATCTATATGTAATCATTTTTGAATGTATAAGAAATTACTTTAGCATGTCTGAAATTGTATAAAAAAGATGAGTGACTGCTTGTGTAATTTTAATTAATGTTATCTTGTTTAGTATAATTGATATCTATCCACAAATATCACATGGATGTAGCTCGTTAAATATTAAAAAAATACGAAATATTTAAATTTTTTTCAATTTTTTATTTCGCAGGACTTTCATAACTAAAAATGACACTAAATACCTTATCACTAACACTCCTAATACAATTATTAGAAAAGAACTTAAAAGAATAACGCTGACTAGCTCTAATTCTAAGAAATCAGTCCATGACATATTAGCAGCAGGTGCCCGTAAGTGCTTAGCTCCACCATGTCGAAGTACATACTCTATCCACCACATGGTCCGCTCAAGTGGTTTCTGTGGCTGATCTTGCATTACCGACCGAAGCCGTGCGATGTTATTTCGGTACCTGAAATTTATAGTTTTCATAATTATGCTCAATGTAAGATATTGTTTTTCCTTCTCTTTAATTAAAAAAGGCTCAAGCCTAAATCAAAGTACAGGTCTACATTTACAGGGCTTATAAAGTCACTGGATGTCTTGATTAACAATGATAAGACATACAAGACTTAACAACAATTATATTATGTCCGGAAATAGACACAGCTGGTCCAAACTGGTGGTGGCTAAAATTAGTAAATAGGGTTTTGAAATGTTTTTTGTGTTATTATTGAATCTGCAGTTATATTGTATTCTATTTACTAACCTAGTTTTTCAACTTTTACCCAATGGATATACCCATATTTGGGTATTGTACCTATTTATGTAATCATATGTATACTTCCTCTTACTATCCCGATCTCATGTTACATTATTTTTGGTTTTCTTTATTGCATAAAATATATATTTTTCATACTCGTATTATTTTTACCTTCTACAATTATTTTATTTTATTTTGGTATTTTAATAATTCTGCCAGTGTGTAGTTGGAAAAAGGCATATGGAGTAAATTAATTGGTCGATTTCTTTACTTTTCCTTTCTACACTAAGAAACATAAAATAAAATACTTGACAGACGTCATAATTTTATCTTCAATATAATTTATTTTTGTACTGATGTTACTTTGGAAAATACGTAATGAGGGATTTTCAACCTTTAAATAACTTAACATTTTTCAAACATAGATTAAATAAACACACGTAAACTTTTAGATAGCTTTTATACAAAATACTTTGGACTTTACCTTTCATTTTCGGCTACTTCAAAAATTGCGCGTTTTAATTTATCTTCAGTGAGACTTTCTAAATCAAGTTTGACTCCAATTTGATGATAAACATATTTTTCTACATTGTACCACTGATCACCCAGCATTGGTATCCCAATAAGTGGGACACCAGCAGTAATTGCCTCATCTGTAGATTGTAAACCTCCTTGAGTTATAAACACTTTTACGTTGGGATGTCCTGAAATGTTTCTAAATTTTAGCCAATTACATTTTTGCTTTCTTGTTCTTTTTTCTTTTTCAATTTGTATTTATAATTCACAAAATATACTTCCGGCTTAATTTGTCTGTTTACTATTTTACTTTATTTTGGTATACAATAAATATGATGTATAAAATAAAATACAATCATGCCAGCACACTATGAAGATAAGAGGTCAAATTAGGGATCAAGCTTATAGAAAAACAAGACACTTTTGTTTGTAATTATATATGTCATACAAATTAATAAAATTTTTCGCACTATTTTTTTGATTCCAATTATTTTAATAATAAAATAAAGCATTTGATTCGAAGTCTTACTGTACTACATTAGAACGTAAAGTAAGTAAAGATCCAGGTGAAAAGTGAATAGCACATGCTGTATATATGCAAAAGAATAAAGACTTAAAATAATATGGAAATTAACTTACTTAATAGATCTGATTGCGGTAGCCATTTTAGTACTTTTATATTAGGTGAATTTACAGGAAAATTTTCAGTGTCCCACTTCCATATTACGTTGTATCGTAGTTGAGAAAATACCTTTTGGAACAATGAAATTTTTTCCTGAGGTAGTGTAGACGGTTTAACGTTGGTACCAAAGCTAAAGTAGATAACGCCATTTTCTGAAGTATCAAGATACTGCTGTAGATCCTAAAACATTTAAAATTTATATTAAATCATATACGACTTTGTGCCATTTGGAATGCAAATTATATTGTGTTCAGAGAATTTTAAAACAACGCTTCCGTTAAGAAGATTAACGATAAAGATTTAATGTCATATTTATATTTTTGATATTATCATTACACAGCCGCTATCATATACAAAAAAGATTCCAAAATAGGTAAGATGACTGTACGTTTACAGTCAAAGTATTAATGATAAGTGGTAAGAGTTTTAAGGGCTTAAGAAGTTCCAAATTATTCGTCATATTGCTTATCGAATTAACTAACAAATTGCTGAACATTCGCAACCTCCTCATTCTCATCGTAATTTAAAAGGCGCTCTTTATTCTAAATAAAGAATATTAGCAATGCAACTAACATTACTAATATTCCGGTTAACCACTCTCACTAAGCTGCAAAGCTCGTGCTTGAAGATAGTTAAAGGCAATAGTCGAATGGTGGATTCAAACCTACGACCTTGAACAGATTCATTTGACTTACCTGGACTATCTTTTATATATACATATTCTGCATAGTTGATTGCTTTCATAACAACTAGAAAACATATTTGAATGCAACCGTAGGGACATTAGACATGATGACACTTGTTGGGAAATATCCTATTTACATAGGGTGCGATCTCCTATCACGACTTGAATACAAGCGGCAGAAGTTTCACTTTGTTTTATATCACTTCTATCATCTACATACTTTGTCATCTAATACATCATTCGTATTTATAATGCTACCAATATTTTCAAGTAGATTATATATAGAGTTATGTTATATACCAGAAAGTTAATTTGTAAATATTTTACTCGACTTGAGGTAGTCTCAGTTCTACAAGGGTAGTCTTCCTACACGGAAAGAGAATATACTAATAATACGACATCTAATGCACGGAAACAACAAATACAAGATAGAAAAATTATTATTATTACACCTTACTATGAATTTGCATATCATGTGCACAGAGTCTCATACATCAAATAGGTACATAAATTTTAATAAATATTTTTAAATAAACAAGCAAAAATAAACTTACATGTGGTAACATTTTCTTCGGTTTTTGGTGCAGACCTCCCATATGTATAACATTGGGTGGGACTGGATAATTTCCTTCCCATATGGGGTGAATATTCACCAACAACATATCAATATTATCCTTCAGAACATTTAAGGGTGGAACAGTAGACCCAAATACTCTTTTTAACATTTTATTGTTGTCATTTTCATTTAAGCTATAGGCTCTTTTTAATTCGAATTGGTTGTACATTTCAATGGTTTTTTCCCATAACGTCAAATTATAAAGTCTTTGTCGGAACACGCTGTGATACAAAATAGGATGAGATGGTGCCCCCATTATTTCATAGCTATCTATGAAAGGTCCAAAAGAGCTCACTAAAATTATTGGAGCTTTGAATCTATGTGATATTCCCAATACTGTAGGATAAACTGCTTCTATTAATATCAAATCAAAATCTTGTGTTTTGCTGCTAATCAGATCCTGAAAATCCTTAGTGATCATCTGTTCTTCAAGCATATTGGTTGATAGCTCCAACATTGCACTTATTTGATTTATTAAATCAGTTTTTCTTCCAGTGATAGTTGAACTTAAACGATTTTCTAAAAATTTATATGAAATTTCATGTACATCAATTTCCGTCAGATTTTGAGGAGCTTCACTTTTTGAAAACATAGGATCTGGAGTGACTACTGTTACTTTATGCCCACGATTAATTAGTTCAAGTGTTATCGGTCGAAACACAACTTGATGACTAATTGATGGACACGGGTAAATTGCTAAAATTCTTGCAGCTTGAATATCAATAATTGCGCCATATAAAAACAACATAACTACTTTTTTAAATACCATATTTAAATCTTTTTATTAATCGTTTTCATAAATGACCATTTTTACTAAAAAGCACATTATATATACAAGCGGAATAAAAATGAAAGTCACTGTGATTAAGTAGTAATTGAGGAACTTATTTATAAATTAGGAACATTATACATCAAACAATACATATGTATATATATATATATATATATATATATGTATACATATATATATATATATATATATATATATATATATATATATGTATAGATATATGAATATATATATGCTTTATTACTCAATAAATTGATTTAACTAGTTTTTTATAAGATTTATCTGATAAGCATGGTATGTATTTTAATTTATTTTACATTAAATGTACATGTTTTCTTCAAATAACATATCTTTGTTCCTGAAACCACATGTTTCCTTAATCTCATGTAATTTTTGGGGAAGAAATATTGTTATTATTAAAAAAACGATTTGCCTTTAGCTTACGATCTTAGTAGCAAAGCTTAGTAATGGTGACAGTAAAACAAGTATCAATCTTACGTGCCCTAGAGTCTAGTTATAGTTTCAAAATAACTATAGAAGTACAATAGACTTATGTTGCGTAATATGTTGCGATGTATGCGATGACACAAAGCGTTTTGCCCGGGGAGTACAAGAAACCAATGATTCTATTACTGTTAATTGGGGATTTTGTGCTTTTTGTGTGACAACTAAGCTTAATCTTTATAAGACAGAATAGCTATTATAAGCTTTATCACATATTTTAAAGAGCTCGCTTGTTTAAAGCTTACTTTCTAACACCGCTAGTAGGATTTTTATTCACACTTCCGAGAATTTTTTGTTATATCTGCAATTAATATATAATAATAATTAACAATAAAACGATAAGTCAAACACGGCCGTAGAGAAATGTCACGTCGGGCACTGATAATACGATTATCACCAAAACGATATGGGCTGCACGTATTTTGTTATCGACTCTTATCGTGGACGCACATGACTCTATATATATGTCGGTGCATTGGAAATTGTCTTGACAAAAATCGGGTTTTAATTGATTCTCATAATTTGTAATTTCCAAACGGAACAGAGTTGTCACTCTGACGTAACGCCGAACTCTGTAGAGGCGGCCATTTTGGGGAGCGTGAGAAATGAATGAGTTGATGAGTGAGCGCGCACGGATCCACGTGTTCGGCGGACGTCATAATATCTGTCACATATTGTTTCATTAATCTTGTACAATCTTTATTTTAATTGTTATATTGTCAAAGTTAATTATTATAGCAGAGTATAAGGCGGCCATATTTTATCAGAACTATCCTCTCCTCGCCCGATAACCCACGCCATAGTGTAAAATCATTTATCCACATAGTAAAATGGAAAGTCACTCTAATAGGGACGAAGCCCCTTCATCAGAAGTGGGATAGGAAGAGCCAAATCGATCTGAGGAGATTATCAGTGAAAGTGCGCAAAAATCGAGTGGTGATTTGACGAAAACTCAAAATCTACTTACTGGAATGGAATTAATTTTCACTCGCTTATTGACGGCCACGCAAACCACTACTGTGCAACATAACCAAACGCAGCTCATAAAATTTGATCCGGACGACCCAGAAGCTATTGAAGACACCGGAAATAAAATGGCCACAAATCAAACAAACTCATCTTGCTAAATTCGCGAAGCCGTTGCACATTCAGGATTATTTCGATAATATCATGAAGTTTCAAAACGGGACCCAAGAAACAGCGGCGGAAGCCACTCTACGTTTATGGAACTTTTTAGAGCGTATACCGAGGGTCGACATGCTCGAATATAGCTGGATTTGTCATATCGGTCCTCTGTCAACGAGATGCCGTGATTAACAGAGAATTAAACGCCTATACAATAGAAACCCGAGCGCAGTTGTGTCGTATTTTGAACGGAATTTCCATTAAGAGGCGCCACGAGGACATCGAGGGATGTGAAGTACCTGCAAAAAAAAGGAGTGAAGTACCCGCATCGTAGCTAATATCAGATTCGGTGGATCTTGTCATTATTGCGGTAACCAAGTCAATAAGATAGAAGATTGTCGCAAGCGTCGTGAGATCCTAGCCAAGTCTAAACCTGCGGAGCGATAGAACATGCTTTTCTTGTGAAAAGATTCTGAGCTCATGCTGCCCCGAAAAGAAGACTGGAATCGAACGATCGTCTACAAAGGAGACTTACGTGTGCGAACGCAAGCTGACGAGAGGTACACTATTGACTGCAACAGGTGCGGACAAAGAGGCGTTGTTAACTGTGCTGCGTAAGTGCACCGACTATTTCAATTTTGGTAGCCCCACGCGACAAGTGACGACGGTTGAGCTAAGAATTGACCTTATTGATCCGCATAAAATTTGTAAAACGACGCCCAAATAGACTCTCACCTGCAAAGAAGGTAATTGTTCGAAAAAAGTTCAATCACTATTAGATGCCGAAGTACATAGAAGTAAGTGAATTTCTTATTTGAAATATCATGCAAATTACTTAATTATTAAATTGCCGCTTAAGCTCAAGATTAGAAGCTGGACAGGTGGGCCAAGTACGCCCCATCCATGCTACATTCCAAGCCGGTTGAAAGGGCCTGGTATGCCCGGGCCGTACTTTAGTTGCTAGATGAAGGGGCCTCGTACGCCCGGCCTACGTAACAGATGTGTCTCGCCAATAGTAACTGGATGAAGGGGCCCAGTATGCCCGGTCCAAAGTGTGTTACTGACGATATTGGAACGAAGGGGCCTCGTATGCCTGGTCCAAAGTCTGTTACTGACGATGTTGGAACGAAGGGGCCTCGTATGCCCGGTCCAAAGCATGTGTTACTGACGAAAATGGTACGAAAGGGCCCAGTATGCCCGGTCCAAAGCATGTATTACTGACGAAAATGGTACGAAAAGGGCCCAGTATTCCCGGTCCATGTCATGTGGTAGCAGGACGATGGGGCCTCGGACGCCCGGTCCTCTCTTAACCTTCAAAAACTTGCAACACATTTCCATGTGTAGTCGTTCTGTCAGGAGTATGGGCCGAGTGGTTAGTAATAATTGACATGTCTATTCAACAGGTCCTGCAGAGTGAATTACGGGTCATACAACCATCGCGCGAGGACGCACGACTGTCAGGGTTGGCCGTGTCGGTGCATTGGAAATTTTCTTGACAAAAATCGGGTTTTAATTGATTCTCATAATTTGTAATTTCTAAACGGAACAGAGTTGTCACTCTGACGTAACGCCGAACTCTGGAGAGGCGGCCATTTTGGGAGCGTGAGAAATGAATGAGTTGATGAGTGAGCGCGCACGCATCCACGTGTTCGGCGGACGTCATAATATCTGTCACATATTTTTTCATTAATCTTGTATAATCTTCATTTTAATTGTTATATTGTCAAAGTTAATTATTATAGCAGTGTATAAAGCGGCTATATTTTATTAGAACTATCGTCTCCTCGCCCGATAACCCACGCCATAGTGTAAAATCAGTTATCCACATAGTAAAATGGAAAGTCACTCTAATAGGGACGAAGTCCCTTAATATATATATGGTTTGAATTATGGGGATGTACAAAGCCTGCAGAATTAGCCTTAAGAAGACATCAAGTGCGGCAGCTATAACAACGGTGTAAATTTCATATTTCGTAACAATTTCAGTTACCGATATAATGTAACTAACTTGTAACCTTCCGAATGATGAACCAGCAACCCATAGACGAACCAAACAATAATTGCTATATAATCATGATTTAGAAAGTAAGAGTGAGACTGACCGTCTATGTGCATTATTTTGGATTAGCCTATTTATTATTTCAGAGTTAGTTCTTCTTCTTCTGCGTCTGCTTCTTCTTCTTCTTCTGCTTTTCGTGCTTCTTCTGCTTCTTCTCCTTCTTCTTCTTCTTCTTATAAATTATATTAATTGACCGTTCAGTTTTTAGCAATGTGATTTCACGATTGTCTTTCTTTTTTATTATGATTCTTGTACAGTTTAATGGGACTAACCATAATGATAATAGAAATGAATGCAAACAATACGCAGAGGTCACCATACACGATTTTCAAAAACAATGAGCATAACTGAGTGAGAGCGAGTGTCAGGTCCTGATTATATTTGAATTACTTTTAGCCAGTCCAATCCTTTCGTATACTCTGCCTTTACCTAATGAATACTACTTTAAACTCGATAATATGTTAACAGTAGGTGAACATAATAAGTCTCAAAACCTGCGATAATTTTATTCCAATATTGTCTTTTGAGTCATTGATGCTTTTCATCAATTTAATTTATTTTTTAATCATCATCTTCAACATCATTTCAGCCCATCGCTGGTATACTGATGAACACCACCCCTCTCAGACTAACGCAGAGTACGATCATAAGCCACCTGCAATCATCAACCTCCAACAGATTTGCGCCGGCGTCATTCCATGTAGTACAATGATTATCAAACTTATTTCTTTTACCTTTGAAAATCTTAAAAACCACAATTTCATTACTTTAATTAATTTAGTTATATTAGTCGGATCTGATGTTTAAACTTACATTCTAAACTAGAAATTTTTACCAGTGAGAGCAAATAAAACCCAACTTTATAAGATTAATACTATATTTTAATCAAATTAAAAGAAACAATTTATTTTGATGATATTTCATAAGTTTGTTGATCAAGTTCGATTTTATTCAAAAACAGTAGTAACTCGCCGCGTTTGGTAACCTGCAAATGTTTTCTCTTTTTAGTAAGCAGCGTTGTCACAGTGCTAACGTTCCACGTTCACACAAATATGACGGTGAGATTGCTATCAAAATTGTTCAACGATAGACCACAATCCAGTGTACAACTGCGGAATTGACTTTTGTAGCCAAAATTGTTGGTAGCCATTTTTGTATTTGATCTTTATTTCCTCGTTCGTTGTCAGTTCTATAAGTTCTTCTTCCAAGTGGGGTGATATTGCTATGTTGACATTTGAAAAAGGATCTAACACCCAGGTATTTCCAATTTCAAAATGTTCTGGAATCTTTCAATGAAATAACTGTGAAGATTTTCCAAATGTTGGCAGTAGAAGCGAAAAACGACGAGCAAGTCGTCGTTGTTGCAGGATACTGATAAATTGTGAAAATTATGGAACTCACGTCTGCCGATATTCTTTTTGTGTAAGAGCAGCTTGGTTGACGAAAGCAGCGATTCAGGAATGGGATATCATTCTTTGATGTGATGAGGTTTTCGTACAATTCTGTATTGTTTGTAATTGTTTTCCAAGAACTCTATGACAGAGTCAAACAGATTGTAAAAACGAGTCAGACAATTTCATTTTGATAGCCAACGCACTTCTGTGTGAAAGATCAATCTGTTGAAATCTTCATTATTATCAACAAAAAGCTGATTAAATAATCTGTCATATAAAGAGTTGTTTCGGATTTTATTGACTGCTCTGATGACATAATGCAATGATTGAAATAATCGTTCTCTTAAAATTATAAGAGCTTTGAATCTATGTCTTATTCCCAAGAGTGTAGGGTAAATTGCTTCTATTAATATTAAATTTTGTGTTTAATTGCTAATCAGGTCCTTAAAATCCTTATTGGTCATCTGCTCTTCAAGCATATTGGTCATCAACTCCAATTAAAATCTTATTTGAAATATTAAATTAGTTTTTCTTCCAGTGACAGTTGAAATCAAATGATTTTCTATAAATTAATATGGAATTTCATGGAAATCAATTTCCGTAAGATTTTGAGGAGCTTCACCTTTTGAAAACATAGGATCGGGTGTAAATAAACATATTATATTATTACATATAAAAATAAACTTTACGGCCACGATTAATTAGTTCAAGTATTATCGGTCGAAACACAACTTGATAACTAATTGATGGATACGGGTAAATTGAAGAGTAAAACTCTTGCAGCTTGAATATCAATAATTGCGCCATATAAAAACAATATAACTAACTTTATGAATAACATATTCCGATCTTTTTAATAATAATTTTCTTAAATAACCATTATTACTAAAAAGCAACTTTATATAGTAAGATAAGCGGAATAAAATTGAAAGTCACCGTGATTTACTAATACTAAAGAAACTCATTTACGAACACAAATACCAGGGTACAATTGTAGCGTAATATGATGGGACACTTGCCCGGTCAGTATCATAAGCGTTCATATATAACGGAGGTGCTTTCTTTAACCTTACTTCTCTAACGCCGTTAGCATGACTATAAAAGTCATGCTAGTGGCGAAGTAAGTCACACTTCCGAAAACAACTATTGTTATTACTTCGATTATTAAACCATAAAACATTATGTCAAACACGGTCCTTGCGAGATGTCGCATCGGGCACTGATATGATGATCATCACCAAAATGATATGGGCTGCACGTATTCTGTTATCGACTCTTATCTCGTAATATATTCTGTTATCTTCATATGTTTCGTAATACACTTTAGATAGTTTGAATTATGGGCATGTGCATTTCCTGCGGAATTAGCCTTTAGAAGACATCATGTGCGGGAGCTATTACTGTGGTGTAAATTTCATATTTCGTAAACAAGTTTACAGTTACAATTATCTTCCCGTGCCTAATGTAATTTAACTAACCTATAAGACTTTATGCCTTCCATCACGTCCGAATGCACAATTAAGAGTGACTGTCAATGTAAATTATGTTGGCTTAGCCTATCTATTATTTCCAACTTAGCTTCTAAGCTCATAACATAATTACAATGTTAAAATTGTGAGTAGATTAATTAGATTTATGGTTTGTAGTTGGGTTCATGGATCAACTGCAACCAAAGGCCACGGCCTTTGGTGCACTAGGAACAACCATTCCAGTCATTAGTGCCAACCTGCCGCTACAGGCTGGTGTGTGCAGATTCCTATTTCCTTCACCATGAGTGACTAAGCCACGGCTACTACGTATGCCCGCCGCACCAAGGCGGGAACTCACTCGGAGGAATTTAGTTGGATTACTGTTAGTTCCTGCGACAGTCAACAAGTCTGGTTGGCTACCAGTTAGGTGTAGCATGACATACCACCCATTGATGAATTGGTAAAGCGACATATAATGTATTTGCCAATATTATGTCATTAAATTTAAATTAGAAATTATATTCAGTGACCGTTTACACTTTTATAATTTCAATAAATTAATCCATCTTTTTCATTGTGGTTAATAGAAATGTTAACAGAAATTAATCCAAACAATACGGGAGGTTTTATTAGTGGCATATTTGAATCACTTTTACGAGAATATTTCTTACGCAAGCTACGTACGCGTGAGTCAATTTTTAGGTAGAAATCCAGCCACCTACCCATAATAGACAACCAGCCTTTTAATGATGGAAGTATGCAACCAAACCAGTAGTGGCCAACCGAACCAATGCTAGTGATCACGTCCGCATTCGGGTATCGTTCGGATGTTAGTATTAGTTTATATTTTCTGAAGTTGACTTGGATTATAATCGTGTATGGTGAGGAGGTTTAGTCACGTCGTCTATACAAAACAATAGGTGATAACTTAGATGCGACAGCTCGTTATGTAATGATCATTATTAAACAACATTAAATAATTATATTTTTTTTATTTTTTTATACTGTAGAATATTATTCAACAACAATGACACTAAATATCTTATGACTAAAACTACTGATGCAATTATTAGAAAAGAACATAAAACAATAACACTGACTAGCTCTAATTCTAAGAAGTTCCTCCATGACATATTTGCAGCGGGTGCTCGCATGTGCTTAGCGCCACCATGACGAAGCACATACTCTATCCACCTCATGGCGCGTTCAATCGGTGTCTGCGTTTCATCTTGCATTACGGAACGAAGCCTTGCGATGTTATTTCTGTACCTGAAAATATATTTTTTTCTATTTTATTGTGGCCAGAGCATTACATACATGGCCTGCAAACCCGTTTTGACTGACAATCGTAAGGTGGTCAAGAGGTGACGTTTATCACATGCTAAATGTTAGGCCCAGACATAGTTAGTATGTTCATCCAATGTTCACGCAGGCCGTGTTTTTTTATAGAATATCTTTTAGTTGCTCTATACTACACCAAGAAAATTATTGTAATATTATCAGTATTTAGGTCTTGATTTACAACTTCTAAAACAAAATACTAAGGCTTTACCTTTCATTTTCAGCTACTTCAAAAATGGCATTTTTTAAATGATCTTCAGTGAGATTCTCTAAATTGAGCTTGACTCCAATTTGATGATAAACATATTTTTCTACATTGTACCACTGATCACCTAGCATAGGTATTCCAATAAGTGGTACCCCGGCAGTAATCGCTTCATCTGTAGATTGTAGGCCTCCTTGAGTTATAAAAACTTTTACGTTGGGATGTCCTGAATAAATAAATAATTAATTTAAAATTTATTGTCCGCTATTTTCCGTTCGGATAATACTAAATTTCATTATATATATTTCTATAATTATAGCTCAAATATTTTTTCGTGACAATCCTACTAATCACAAAGTGATGTAATCCTTTTACTAGTATTTACATTAAAATAAATAGGTATTAATATTTTTCAATGACTTTTCTCGGTTGTTTCAAAATATAGGAATCGTAATTCAAGTGACTGCTCAGAGTATAGGCTTACTAGGACAACTCGTGTAGGCTCACACATTTCAAGCAAAAAGTGAATAGATCGATCATGATACGACCGAGATTATTCACTTATATATATATATATATATATATATATATATATATATATACATATATATATATATATATATATATATATATATATATATATATATATATATATATATATATATATATATATATATATATATATAATAGATGTTCAAATATTCATTTGGCTCACTCAATACTTTCTATGAAACTTATTTTTTTTTAATAAGGGATACGCAGAATCTGATTTTTTTTTTATATAGTAATATGGAGATTGACTTACTTAACAGATCTGACTGCGGTAGCCATTTTAGTACTTTTATATTAGGTGAATTTACAGGAAAGTTTTCATTGTCCCACATCCATATTACGTTGTATGGTAGTTGAGAAAATACCTTTTGAAACAATGAAATTCTTTCCTGAGGTAATGTAGATGGTTTAACGTTGGTTCCAAAGCTGAAATAAATAATACCGTTGTCTGAAGTATCAAGATACTGTTGTAGATCCTAAAATATATTACTATTACATATTTAAACTAGGTTAGTAAATTAATTATATTAAAACGGTATATGTAAGTGAATGGGTTTTGTAATAGCAGAAGATAATTAAGCACAGTTGTCCTGTTGAAGGTATTAAAGAGTAACATTTGCATTATAAATAAAACACCAAGACCCTGCATTTCAATTTAAGAATACCTTGTTAACAGTAGTGATTAAATTTCCAATTATCACTGACCAGAAGGAAATTAGCAGCGGTGTGCTGTTATTATAATCTGGTTTACTACGAACTACGAAACCATAGTTCTAGTAATATTTATTGTATGTGGTATAAACATACGACGTACAATAAGAAGTTGAAGATGTTTGTGTATCGGGATCCTTAAGTATGGTATTGTTTGTCTATCCAAATTCACTAGCAAGATGTTGAATATCAAGTGAGAGGTGTTACAAATCAGTAATCATTCCATCCTTATTGGAGTGGAAGTGACTCTATTCTTGCGTGAATATTTGGTGATCATAGATCAGACAATGATAAGTACATTTTTGCTCAGTATGACTTATTAATATAGCTATTTAAGCTTTTTTAAATTAAGCTTCTTACAAACTTGCTTTACCTAGGGGTCAGGGGGCTTACACACGCGCGTGATAAACAATTACTCCTTAAGACAGACCCTCGGAAGGGTACTCAGCCCCCTCTATTATCATGGATTTACACAAACGTCCCAGCCACTGATCATCGTGATCCAGTGAGAAGAATATCAAGAAGTAATTGCAAATGGCCTAGTGAATAGTTTTTCAATAATAATTTCGAATCAATTTTGTTTTGAACTTTTGAATGTACTTTCGTGAAATAAATAGTAATTGTAGATCCAAACGATTTTATCCAGCAAGTGTTTCGGTTCGTCGAGAAATTGCTGTATGTTTAGGTGTCTGCAGGTGTCGAAAGTATTATTTATTTTAAAGAAATAAACTTACATGTGGTAACTGCTTTACCGGTTTTTGGTGTAGGCCTCCTACATGTACTACATTAGGTGGAACTGGATAATTTCCTTCCCATATTGGATGAATATTCAAAAATAACATATCAATATTATCTTTCAGGACAGCGAGGGCTGGAACGGTAGACCCAAATACTCTTTTTAACATTTTGTTGATATCATTTTCAAATGAGTTGAAAATACTTTTGACCTCAAGTTGTTTGTATAGTTCAATTGCTTTTTCCCATAACGTCAAATTATAAAGTCTTTGTCGTAAAACATTGTGATACAAAATAGGATGAGTTGGTGCCCCCATTATTTCATAGCTGTCTAAGGTTGGCCCAAAAGAGCTTACTAAGATTATTGGAGCTTTGAATCTATGTGATATTCCCAATGTTGCGATATACATTGCTTCAAGCATAATCAAATCAAAACCTTCAGTTTTGTTACTTATCAGATCCTGAAAGTCCTTAGTGTTCATCTGTTCTTCGAGCATGTTCATCGACAGCATGGATAATAATTTAACTTGATTTATTAAATCAGATTCTTTTCCAGTGACAGTTGTAGTTAAATTAATGAATTTGTACGAAAGTTCATGTACATCAATTTCCGTAAGATTTTGAGGAGCTTCACCTTTTGAAAACATAGGATCGGGAGTAATTACCGTAACTTCATGTCCACGATTAATTAGTTCAAGTGTTATCGGTCGAAACACAACTTGATGACTAATTGATGGGCACGGGTAAATTGCTAAAATTCTTGCAGTTTCAACATCAATTGCGCCATATAATAACAACCCACATAATTGTATAAACACCATATTTTAATCTCCTTAATAGTACTTTTCCTAAATAAGCAATATAATAAAAGCCGGCTATATATATAGCAATGCAAGTGTAATAAAAATTGAACTCACCATGATTCAAGATATTATCTAACTATTCGATCGCAGTACATATGTGCTTGGTCATTCAATAAAATGTGATAGAACATAGATTTTCGACGTGCGTAAGCATGATATACCCTTATATATATATTTTTTTTATACAGGAGGACTAAGTTTAGAAAAAGACCTTTGATAGCCTGTGATAGTGATAATGATGACTGTAACAATATTTTTTTATTTTTATAAGCTTATACCTTTTTTATTAGATTATGATAAGATTAAGATTTTTATTTTAGCTTAAAATTTGAGTTTGGAATCTTATTATATAGATTTATAATTATTTTGGCTATGTTTTAAAACAATATATTATCACAAATATTTATAAATCATATAATTATTTCACTGTTAGTACATGTTGAGTTTCTGAATCAGTTAAGAAACAGTATACAGTTATACAGTAAACTGTGATAGTCCGTGACTAGCAACTCAAGTTTTGATGAAATATAGAATCGACATGTCTCTTGATTTTTTCTTTTTTTTACACCAAAATTGAAATTTTTTAAAATACTATTAATACTGAAGTTTTTCGTGTTCAGCGTAAACTAAAATCCTTATATTTTTAGTTTACTTTGATAAATTCTATTTACAGCACTGGCTTTCTACCATATACCAGGGTTTCATATCGGATTAGGGAAGTCCAGCATGTATTGCAATGCTTACAAAGTATACTTATCAAGTTTTCGCACTTTTGACATTCACATTTTACATCTATCTTAGTAAAACTATTGTTACATGATACGATTATCAAAAAATTAGATTTTCACTCGTACTCATATTATTTTCGGTCCTGCTTTTTAGTAAGTCATGTCAATTTATTTTTATACATAGACATATTTTTTTTGTAATATTAAATTTATACGTGATGTAAAGATTAAAGTTTCTTTCTTCGTGAAACTAACGAACAACTTAGGATACAAATATCTGATAAAAGCTGAGCAAAAACCGAGCCGTTGTTATTTTAAATAATTATTATTTCTGATTAACGTTATATTTTACAACAAATAACAACAACAAGAAATAACACTCATTAACACCCCAATAGTGTAAAAGTTCTACTTAGGAATGCATTAATAAGTCGACATTTTCAAATATTTATATTACTACGAGTATCCAGCCCAATCTAACGAATATCCGTAAAAATCCATCCAGCTACGGTGAAAAAGGACCTCTCGGGCACCTGACCCTCTCGGGCACCCTTGTGTCAGACGCTCTCGCGAAACAGGGTGACGGTACAGGCCGAGGCTCCCTCTTGGGAGCCCTTGTGCTGGTGGTACTCGAGAGGTCCCGACTGAGCGCCATAAGCGCTCGATCTCCTCTTAACCCGGTGAAACTGTAAAAGCCCGGGCTTACAGCGGCCATCAGCCCGATAAAAAAAAATACAGTGAAAATAGGGAATTATATAAAAAATATGATAAATTTCAAATACATACAAGCGTAAAATTCGTGGCAATGGATTCAAAATTAAAAAAAAAACTATAATATTAATAATTAAATTTATTAAAGTACTCATAAGATAATGCAATGATTGTGTTACCCATATTCATCTTATCATTAACAAACATACATATGACATTGAATGTATCACTATGTCTCGGAGTGATTGTATACGTGAATTATTATAATAGGCTTAGTCTATATGATATGTGAATCTTTTAATCTCCAGATATGCTTAATATTTCACTTGATAAATATTATGAGTATATTTTATTTGGGTTCACGGTGTGTGGAATTTTAGATCAATCAACGCCTACAGTTTAATACCCGCCAGCAAATGCAGGGTATTAGAAAACCCCTTCCGATAACGAAGACAGACGATAGTACTAATGACACCTTTGATGATAGGACAGAATAAAAATCGATCCTGATTAAAAAAATCATATTTTTAAACGTTTTATTAGCATTATTTTAGCTCCATCGACCTAGTATAGCTAAATGAAACGATTGTAGACGATGATTTTTGTTTAATTAGCATCGATTTTCTTTCCCGTCCCATCATCAAAGGTGGCATTAGTACTATCGTCTGTCTTCGTTTTCGGAATCGGTCTCCTAATACCCTGTATATGTTTTTGACTCTAAATACCATAAATATTTGGCTGTTAAGTAATCTACTGAAGGTAATGAACATAGTTCATCTGACTGTGATTAAGAAAATCCATAATATCCATATTCATCCTTAATAACAATAGATAATCCAAAAAGTCATACCTACGAATTAAGAAGGAATGTCTCTTAGCCAAAATTCGCATCAAATCTTATAATGATGACAAATGGGGCAACCTGCTAGCAGACCTCGAGCCTTTGAATACCGCTTACTGGCGCTTGGCGCGGGGTCTCAAAGCAGATAGTATCGCACAAATGCCCTAGCTAATTTTACCGGAAAATGCTACTTTGGCCTTCGACGGCGACTCAGAGAAAGCCGAATATCTCGCGGACAGTCTAGAGAGCCAATGCTCATCGAACGCCCTCGCGGACCCCGACCACCTACGTTAGGTAGACGTTGACGTGACACGTTACCACCAGCGGGTAAACCTTTCGAACCTGTGGTAGATGGGGTCACATACCATCAAAAACCTCAGAAAGAGGTCAGCTCGCGGTCCCGACGGGATTAAATAATAATTAAAGCGCTTCCCGCTAATTATCTGCCTCGTAGTGGCAATATTAAACACGCTCCTCTCCAGATGCTCCTTCCCGGATGCCTGGAAGGAAGCAGTCGTCATCGCGATTCCTAAACCGCACAAACCGCGGAACCGTCCCAGTAGCTATCGTCCAATCAGCCTCTTGAGCTCCATGGGCAAAGTATATGAGAGGATTATTCTTAGGCGACTCAAAGAATACGTCCTAGCCAAGAGATTACTTCCCGACGAACAGTTCGGATTTAGGAATACGCACTTCACTATGCGTTCAACAGGCCTCCCACTTAACGGAACACATTATTGCAGGGCTCACCCTCTAAAACCCAGTAGGTACTGGTGCACTATTCTTCGATGTCGCAAAGGCATTCGACAAAGTCTGGCATAGCGGTTTAATTTATAAACTATACTCACAAAATATATCGGACAGGCTCGTGCACATCATATGAGCCTTCTTGTCGAACCGCACTTTCCGATATCGTATCGACGGCACGCGCTCCTCAAGCCGGCCGCTCCTAGCGGGAGTCCCACAGGGCTCCGTTCTTTCTCCATTGTTATTCTCACTTTACACAAGTGACATCCCAAAAGATCCGCAGGTCAGTCTAGCACTTTTCGCGGACGATACCACCTATATTATTCAAACATACACAAGGGCCGTATTACCATTCGTCTCTAAGTCTCGACGATTGGTTTCGGTTATGGAGAATCGAAATCAACCCGGATAAAAGTGCAGCCGTCTTCCTCAGGAGAGGTACAGCCAACCCATTCTGCACGGCACCAGTACAAATCTATCACTATCTTCCGATATCTTCGATAAGAATAACATGATCAGAGCAGACCGACACGCTCATTGTATAAGCGCTTTGGCGTAAGTAAGAGAACCAAGCTCTCTAACCAGCTCACGGACCCCTCAGTTCCGTGAGCCTTGTATCCGATGAAGCTGTAAGAACCGCATAGGCTTACAGCGTTGATTTCAACAGAATCTAGACTATTTTCAGAGCACGTGTTCTGATTTATATGGATGCTATATATATATATATATATATATATATATATATATATAATACTTATAAACCGGAGTTGGTGGCATTTCATGAAACAAAATGTTCTGGTATATTTTAGATGATTATTTCATTATTCATTTATTTAAAACTTTATTTTTTATTTAAATAAAACTGAGACTATGAGACTCGTATTTTTACTCGATATTGTATGTCAAAAATGTTTAAAACAAAAATTTGCACAGCACTCATGTTATGCGTGTAACGTATAGAAGTGTATCAACTTTTGCTCTTAAAATATGATAAAAATCGTTTACGAAACACTGTACTCAAAGATCGCCATGTAAAGTGGGACGTAAATATTAGGTTAAACAGCTCACGAGTTTGTTGAGTTAACAAGTCTTATTTAAATAAATCAATATTACGTTTAGTTATTTTATAAACTTTCATCTAAATAAGCTTTAATTGTACTAGACTCAGTAGAAATATTTTAATAGTTTATTATGATGTACATTGACCCCATTAACGCATAAACAAGGATTATATAGTTTTGTACCAAATAAATTTAATCTGGATGCACAGTATCGCACCAACAAGTTTCAAGTCTTTTCGGACGGACTGCACCTTTCATCTCAATTACTTCTAAGTTATTTTATCTCCACTTTACTTCAGTTCCAGGTTGGCTGACTTCAGGCTTCGGATTTTGACGGACTGCCATTGGCTAGGAAAGTATTGTTATGTTTAGAATCGAAAGCGAGATATATCGCTGTAAATTAATATGCTACCTTTGTTAAAATCGTTATCATCGAAGCATCTTTATTAGTCGTGAACAGTTTAGAAATAAGGGTCACAACTCAACGTAGTTTAGTACAGATAAACAATTATATTGGTATTGAACATAAACTTGGACCACAAAAAGGCTAATATATAATAAAATCTAACCATGATTAGGTAAGTATTAAGGTTCTCAAGTGGTATCCTCGTGGTGAAATATGCAAGTCTGCGCGAAGTCTATGGATACAGGTAAATCAAGATCATTCTCTATGGTGTGTTCAATAGTGGACTGATGTTGAAATGAGATGATTAATATCGAGTTCATGAACTAAAAAGCATTAAGTCTCTGAGAAACATTTAGTCTTATAAATTCCTTTAACACAGGTTTCACTATTTTATTATTAAAAAAAATTGATTTTTATAATCAAAATGCACCCATTTGTCTGTATCTTTGACAATTTCGTTTAAAGTCAAATCATGTTGCTAAATTTCGAATAAAATAGAAAACAATAATCTTATCTAACACTTTCCAACAGTAAGCACATCTAAGTTGTGTCCACCACCGCAAATCAATACTAGAACTACCAAAACCTCAACCATTACACAACTAGAAAACAAAGACATGACGCGTGGTATATTTAATCTCAGCAGTTGGAAGTCAGCAAAATGTAATAAAGCAATAGAGTAGTTTGATCAAAATTCAAAACGTGTCGTTATAGATTGTAAAATGAACAAGGGGAAGTGCCAATCCTTTTACAGTTCAAGCGCCGTGAGGCTGAATGCTTATGTCAATTTGCCGCGTTCGAGATTTTCAGTTTTAATAAAATCTCACAGTGAAGGAAATTTTATTTCCTCACACTCACAATTTAAGTGGTGTTAGTGTTGCATTGTAACATTGCGTCATTGACTAAGTAAAGAATAATTAATTAATACCACATTTAATAAAAATTGATAAATAAAATCCGAAATCACCAGACGGATTTTTTTTACAGATATAGTGCCACACAGTATATACTACTGCAGCATGTCGATAACCAGTTTAACTGTTAGCAATGGAAAGAAATTGCCCTTTGTGTCGTTGGAATTTTTTCTCTATATCTCGATAGTTCACTTATTTTTAGTGATCAAAGCATAAATAAATCTACTTATGTTTAAGTAGAGTTAGTTATGCATTGACCATTGATCGAGTTTCCTTGTTTGTAAGCGATGATGCAAAATGACATTGGTCTGCAATGAAATCTTAAAGGTCATCTAAGTTGTGATTATGTGTGTGTGAAAAGTTAACTATATCATAATATGACATGACATACTAACCTTAAAGTACCTCACCATCTTCCTTACCTATGCGTTCATATTGATGGACATATAGTATCAGCTGAAACTCAAGTTTATACGTAGCTGTGAATAGATTTTGCTACCCTGTGTTTTTGAGCATACAACGAGACTTCGTGCTATTGTTTCCGAATACGGGTGTAAATTTTGTTGTTCTTAGCAATATAACGTGGTACACTCAGCGTGGCGTAAATCAGCTAACTAGCTTTCTGAACTGTGCGTTCATTTTGGTACTCGAGTATTATTTGTCACTAACTTCGTGTTAACCTAGGAGTACAAGCCCATTGTGTAACCTCATATTATTATTTATGCTGGTGTAAATAAACGTTATTAATTCTTAAGTACATATTTTCCATATTTAACAATAGATACATAAATCGTAAACTACATTATACTCCACGAGAGCAAAGTTACTATTTACGTAAGCAATTCTTTGATAAATTATACATGTGATTTGCATCAAAGTGATAGTGTTGATTTCCGCATAACACAAGACTTAACATTAGTTAATATGTACAAGAACAGTACCTTGTATTTCAACAAGCAATGTCGCTTTATGTTTATTTCCGTATATTAAGGTTTCAACCATAACCCACATTTATTCTTGATACCAATGAAATCATAGTCGGTCTCGTACTCCTGAGATCTGCTCACATTCTGTGTCACCGTCAATGCATTAAGAATAATAATAATTTGTTTCAGTTTCGAAAATAATATTCGGTGAATGTATTCAGCATAAGTCATCCGATTTGACTGATGCACAAATATAAATACGGCTGAAAATTGGACCCGACAAAAAGGCTCGCCACCCAACAGTCAACTAGTTTGACCTTTATACGACCGGCTAATGTATTGTCTTCTTTATACCTTATCTTAGTTCCCTGCCATAACTCAAGTTT